>OX387316.1:17369270-18652270 GCA_947562085.1 Eudonia lacustrata
TGATCAACATTTTAATTTTATTTGTCGAATTTGTAAAACATTGTCGACACTTAATACTGTAACGCCTTATAAAACTTGATGAGCATAAATCGGATACCGCGAATAGAACTGGCAATGAAACGTTAGGCGCTAACTATATTCATGCAGTTCAGGTTAAATACATTATTTGTTGTGAGTCTGATGTAGGTGTAACTCCCGTGGTGTAAAGTGCTTTCATAAAACCATCTGAAGATCGTTAACTGAGCTTGGGGAACCAGGAGGACATAGATCTCATCCTATCCTATTCCATCCTGCAATTATAACGCTACTGAGGCAAAGTGGTTTCAAGTTGTGTATTATTAGAAGAAAAAGTAAATGGCACTTACAGCTAGAAAAAAAATACTTTATTTAACATTTAAATTTGATTAGAAGTTCATTAATAGGTAAGCGATTTAGTATGTTTATCCAAACTAGTGGTCGCCCAGTGGTCGTAATTCGACCTTAATTAAGGCTTATTAATAATAATATTATAAATTATTATTATTAAGGCTGCACGGATTGTATCTTGCAATGAAAAATTCAAAAAGATAGAATGTGAGTTTGGATTGGCATTGACAGATTTCGGCCGCTCCTCTTCCGTTTTTGAAATTTTTGAAAGGAGTATTATGCGTGTGTGTCAAATACATGGTAGTGTGTGTAATGTTTGTTTTATTAATTTAATGTATTATTTATGCATAATTAAAAAAAATGTTAACATTCTGTACTGCTTCTCTATATAAACTATAAGTGTGCGAAATTTCATACTCCTCCGTCCGCGCAATTTTCGTAAAAAGGGGTACAACATTTTTGCTTCACGTATTAATATACATATAGATAGAGATAATGATAGTAAGGGGTCAATTAAACGATTTCGGATCGGATCGGCTACAAGGCAAAATGTCTATTGACTAAGACTACCCACAATTGAATAAGACTTGAGAGCAAATCGTCCACATTTGAAAATGTAACCAAAAATTGTTTTAATGACGTCTTGCGAAAATGTCTAACCAGCATATTGGCTACGAAGCAAACCGTCCACAATGCATAATATAACTATTGTTGAATGACAATCGGAAACAGTGTATGTAGGATAGAACTAATTGCACCTTACTACCTACATAATGCTTTAAGGGTAATGTAAACCCTTACATTGTCATTCAGATAATGTTTTATCAGTGAGCGCTAAATAATTTGAAAACAGTCGACTAATCACATCATCATGCATCGATGGCATCGATCGACTAACGTCGATGAGTATACAAGCGAGATTTGGGGCATAGTGCTATCAACTCATAGTTATCGATCGATCGATTAGTGAAATAGCACCTTAACGAGAGGGCAAGATAGGAAGATGTGTGAAACAAATCCATTCATTGTAATAATAGATAATTTCATTTATTTTTTAAATACTTTTTGAACACATACTTAAAAATAGGGTATATTGCAACTTAGGCTTACTTATATATTAAGTTTCACAAAAAAAAATCATTTTATTTTCTAATAAAATTAACAAAAAACAAAATAGGTAATAAGTAATTTAAAAGCATGCAACATTTTAGTCAATATTTAAATAATATTTAATTTTAGAAATTCTTTTTAAGAATTCATAGGGTGAGATCAGATCTTCTTCCAATTTTTTTTTCTCCTCATTGTAATGCAAATTGAAACTGATATCGATTTTTCTCCTTTTACTGCTATGAAACAAACTGTTTTTATATCTGATTTCTTGCCATTTCGCTTCTTTCCTTAAGGCATCCAGAAATAGTAGTAATGTAGGTTTTTTACTTAATTTTGTGCTAAAGCGTCTATTCCATCCCTCAAGCGGATTGTTTGTACGAAATTTCTCATTATAGCAGCTTATATTCACAGACGCCTTAAGCCATTGATTCTCAAAATAATTCAGAAAGTTACGAGTGCCGTCTGTTAACAAAGCATGTTCTTTAATATGCAACCAGCACTCTGAGTAGTGTGTTGATGGTAGAAGAGGAAAATTGGCACATATTCTGATTATACTTCTAGATTCCTTAGTATCAGTGATATTCAAGGCTTTCGCTTTCCTCCAAATAGCGTTATGAAAATGATAATAGCATCCACTTATTAATATGTCTGGAAACACTTTTTTCAATGCATTTGTAATACCAATTTCAAAGTCACATTTTATTTTATTTATAGTTATGTCTAAATGTTGCTTTATTAGTTGAAACAATCGTTCATAGGTTATTTGTAATTTGTTGGGAAGTAATGCATAAATTATCCCTACCACATTTGATGTCTCGCTGTTACTGTCTATATCAACGTGTATAGATATAATCTGATAAAATGGTTTTGGTGTGCGTGAAAACGTACCATCAATAAAGAATAAGTGATCTTTTAAGTATTTAATATTAATTCTCAATGATGTTGTACAAAATAACAATATTTTGTCATTGTTAATTCCGTCTTCACAAACGAGAAGATCACGCGCTAGTATTTCTGGTATTTTTATATCGTTTAGAGAATCGAATTCTGTTCTTTGTACATTAAGAAAATGTCTTCTAGCGCGACGTAATGTATCCTTCTTGGATTGAAAATTTGGTACAAAATCTTCATTATATGTTTCTCTAAATTGCTCTTCAAATATTTTTTGGACTGGTTCATAATTCTTGCAAACTATGTCTTTGCACTTATCCATAACGACATCAATATTATTTTTTATATAATTGGGTTTGCACGTATGTTCTACTTGACGGAGAATTTTATTTCTTTCTTTATTTATTGTCACCGTAGCACTACAGCTATCACGATTAATACATCTCCACCTTGACGAGCCACCTTTATTTACAAATCCTAAGGTGTGCCTATAACCAGCAATCAACAAAGCCTCCCGATTTTGTTGACTTTTAATAAAAATAAAATTTTTACTAGAATCACTTTCCATCATTGTTATATTGTTGATATATTGTTCAATTATATTTTTCTATCAATAAATCAATATTTTTCTTCTGTATTCAGTGTCAATGTCAATTTTAATCGTTAGGTTAACCTATGGCTATTTAGATACTAAAGAGTTCTGTTTCATGAAGTATAAATTATATTAAATTATAACAGGAAGGATGTATGCACATGTTTATCTATTCAATATCCTTTTTTATTAGTCTGTAGGAATTAATGCTAACATAATGCACCATGAACGATATGTCTACAGGCAGTTTTCAATTATAGACTACTTGAATTATGGACATAAATAAATTGTGGACGATTTGCTCCCAGGACAATCTCTACATGTGGTCAAGATTGGTTAAATAGACCTTTTGCTTGAGAAGACCAAAAGCATATATGAACATTTTGCTTTGTAGCCGATCCGATCCGAAATCAATTAAACTAACAATAAGTTGTTTTAGATATGTTGAAGCCGTAAACTTTGTGAGGCTGATAATAAATAATAATAATCTTTCTATTTCATCATGATCACCAACTTATTTTTTATGTCCCCATTGCTTGGGCACGAGCCTTCCCTATCGATGGAAACACTACAGCAAGAACGGGCCTTATACCACTATGCGGTACTAGTGCAGATTGGAGGTTGTAGCGACTTCTTGAGAGAATTTGAAACGTGCATGAAGTTGCACTGTTTTTGTGTCTTTTGCCAACACTCACGCGCACTTGCGAACACTTGACGGTTAAAAATCCACCATTATTTCACATTACTATTCGACATAACACAAATTGCTTAGTAAGAAGACACGTCCTCTATATGAAATATACAAATAGTCAAAAATCTTCCTCTTCATAATTTATTTCAAATAAACATAATTATCTCCCTCGTCTCGCCGTAAGTGACCGGATTCGTCTCGATCTATATAAATTAAACAATTGCGATAAGCAACACTATATAGCATTCACTCGAAATATAATATTTTATTCCGGAGTTACACAACGCTCTAGTTAAAGTGATAAAATCTGTGACGAGCGAGCCACATATGGTTTAATACGATATAAACTCGTATAATCATTATCATAGCGAGCGACATATTTTTAATACTATAGAAATACGAGTAATCCGAGTGCCTAGTGCGAGTTTTGTTTAATAACCGCATTCATTCGATTTTTTATTTTTTTTATTTATAGCTCGGCAAATGACTCCACTCCACCTGATGTTAAGAGGAAATGGAGTCCAGACGCAAGGGCAACTGATGCAGCGTGAAAACAACGCAGCATCAGTCACCCTCACACTGCCGGCCCACAAGGTGCCTCTTCACGCCTCGTTTGAAGGACCCCATGGAAGGAGGTAAAACGTGTGCTGGTAGACTATTCCATCTTTTGGAAGCGCGACAAAGAAACGAGTCACCAAATTTCCTTGTGCGCGATGGAATGTTCGAGACAGTACAACGGTGACTCCGGAGAGCAGCACGCGTACTCCTATGGGGGAAGGGAGAAGGTGGGATGAGGTCAAAGAGCTCTTCAGAGCACTCGCTGTGGTATAAGCGGTAGAAGACGCTGAGTGATCTCTACGCAATTGCAGGGGCTCGAGAGTATTAGTGACCTCTGCATTGCCGATAATGCGTATAGCACGCCGCTGCAATCTGTCCAAGGCATCGAGAAGGTACTTTGCGGAACCATCCCAGAGGTGCAAACATTGCTCCACGCAAGATCGCACCTGTGTTTCTTTTACAAAAGGCACAACTGATCCGGCGATCACGTTTACGAAAACGAAAAGTATCTATGGCAAAATTTTAACTATTCTCGTATGTCGCCACGCCAGGAGGCTTTTTTTGAGAGAGTGTGCTGATCGCCACTGTGCATTTTCAGCTTCACCGGGCTTTTTGGGGGGGGCGAGAAACTTCAAGGGTTCCTCAAGCCGCGTGAAACGAATCACCGTCAGAGGTTTTCTAAGGAACGGCATCATTCACTAGTGCGTGTCCCCGTGCCCTACTTCTACCCTACGATTCTCCGAGGGGTTCGGATCGGATCGGACGCCAGGAAGCGCTGCTTCAATGCCATACCGCAAAATTTAACCGCCTCTGTGGTCTGGTGGCTAAGACCACCGGTTTAGACACAGAGGTCCCGAGTTCGATTCCCACGGGGGGTACATGTTTGTGTACTCGGTTTGGTTGGTGGTAGGGCTTGTTTGTCCGCCTGGCTAGCTACCACCATCTTATCTTAAAATGTCGCCATAACATCAATGTTTGTAGCATTGTTGTGTTCCGGCAGCTAGAGATAAGATAGCCCAGTGCCTCACTAGTTGAGGATCCCGGGTGAAGTGCGCTTCCATCATTGGCATTATCATCACTTAACATCAGGTGAGATATGGTCTGTGGGTGAGATCAAGGCACTGTGCTTACCCGTTAATGTATTAAAAAAAATACTAAGTAATCTCGTTTGCGATGTCAAAAGAACTCGCACATAGGTACTTAGTATCATATTGAACGGCACAACAGATACGGTTAATCATTAATAATTAGCCGTGCATAAATTGGGCTACATGACAAATAATCAGATCAGTTAACTAGGTAATTCGTTGCGTGACCATTTTATCAGTGATAATAGCTCATTTTAATCTGATCGATTGTACAATTGATTGAATTAGAGTGTTGTAATGGAACTTAATAATAAAAGAGATGTTGTTAAACTGGGAAAAGTAATAATTCTACATGAGAGTCGACCATTGTTGAAGACAGGTGTAAATATATAATAGGTTAGTTCTCATATTTGCTACTACATGGCGTGGCGCGATTCGTCTTCTGAATCGCACTATCAAAGCGTCTTAGCAAATAGCTATGCAATTTGATAATAAAGGTGGCACCTACATCAGATCAAGGAAGCGTCTAGCGGTTTCATTTTCAACCCTAATAGTATACCCGTCAGTACAAAGGTATACCATTATTCATTGGTCCTTCGAGCCGATAAAGACCATTTTTCAAACATACAGGCAATTTAAAAACATAGTTTTTTATTTAAATTTGACATGACAGCTAGGAAGTGAGGTGGTATGTGTTCTATTGTTACAAAGAGTAAATACTCATTACTGTTACTGACCCCTATTTTTAATGATTACAAAAAAATGTCGGTCACTGATTCCTTTCGATCACCCTATGTTAATAGCAACACTTAAATAGGTTTATAAAACTAAACTAAACTAAACTACTAAACTATAGTACTACGAGTAGTTGTTTTAAATACAATTTTAAAACAAGCTTTTTTATATAACTAGTTATAACTAATGGCTAGATTTGCGCACTAAACTTCAATATTATGCCATCTTGGGTGACGGTTTTCCTCTAAACTGTACAGAATTAAATTCGCATCTATACATATTCCATATTATTTTGAATACAACATTGCAATTGTTTTAATGTATAGTGGTGATGAATAGAGAGTACTAGACTAGCTGGTATTGCTACAATGTAAATTATTTTCTTTGTTTATTTTTGGTCGTGTCTTCAGTATTATTGATCACGTTCATCTATTGTAGGGTAATAAAAGTAGTCATTAGTACTTTAGTAGCTCCATAAAATAAGCTGTCTTTACGGTGAAACAAAGGAAAACTTTATTGTAGAGACGGATTTAGATAAACTATTAACTAAAAAAGATAAATGAACACTAAAAAAAACAAAAATCAGCATACTGTATATCATAATCATACTATAGTTGAACAGTCGGGAGACCCTTAGCATATTTTACAAAAAAATAATTTTGAAAATCGGTTTACAATTGACAGATAAATCGATGAACATATATAAAAAAAACACGATAAGTGGAACATAGAACCTCCTCCAAGTTGGTTAAAATACAAGAACAGTTTAGATTATTTTTATGGAAAAAATAATTCTTTCATATTTTATTATCTAGATGGTATTATAAAAAGTCACTCTTACACGCACATTCATTGCAAAGGTCGCACAAAGAATGGAGAGACTCCAACACAGTAGTAGTATAATCAGCTGTTGCTAAGTGTTTCATATTGTTTTCTGTATTTCGCTATCTGTTGCCCTTGTATTCTCAAAATTAAGTATTTACTTAAGTAAAAAGTATTTAATTTTTGTTCTTTTTGGACCTTCTTTATATATTCGTATAAGTGACTGTACCCTAATTATACGCACTATTCTATGTCAAAAGAGACTTTATAATACAAAAATAACTCATTCAATTGCAAACTATAAGTGCCTACACACACATCAACACAGCTAGTATATTTTGTTCAAACTGCCATCTAGGTCAGTACTGCATCAATAAATAATTGTAACCGCTCGGGGCCTTTACACCTAAACCAAACATGCCAACAAATAAGACTCAAACTTGATAAGGGGGTACACTATTAAAGTCACCCGATAACGACTTGCTATCCGCTCATAGTCTACAGTCGACACATGTAGCATTACAATACGCTAGTGAGTAGTCGTCCGTAAGTGTCGGCACTCGGCACTCGACCTGTGTCGAAGACTCGACGAGTCAATACTCCCGCGAAATCGGAGCAAACAGAGACAAAGCAGTTTGAACAGTGCGATAACTTTAATTAATATGGTTGCAAGTACTTGTGTCTGTGAGTTTGCGTCAATTTGCGAATGACTTAATGAGAAGCGCATTGTGTTATATTGAGAGATGTGAAAGTTATTTGACTATAATTAGTTATCAAAATGACGAACAAAACGACAAAGGTGCCCCCCGATGGCGGCTACGGATGGGTTGTGACCTTTGCTTATGCTCTAAATAATGTGAGTATAAGAAAATTTTACTAATCTAATGTGTGTTGTTAATCAATCCTCCTTGTTAAAATCAGCCAGAACCTATGATAAATTGTACACATTTTGTACAAAGTGTTTCATGCGGTCTGGGGACCGTTACCGTTACGTCTACCCTCCGCTTTAAGGCTTAAATTGTTTTATGACCTTTTGTGGTTCCTCCCGTGCGCTTATAGCATGAGGTTCTTCCATAATCATGTAAATAGGTCTATCCAAATCGGCAACACATAAGCACTCCCCGTATGCTGCAGATGTCCATATAGGTGGCGATGACCACTTCCCATCAGGTGGCTAGCTCGTTTGTCGTCTTAATACCTTAAATAGCTAACCTTTTTGACTCGAGAAGATAGTTGGCGCAGTAATTAGAGCGTTCCGGTTGCGATAATTACAGTTAATTTAAGACAGTATCGTAACCGATATATATAAATAAACAACCGAGATATTCGAATCTCAAGGAGTGACCAAAGTAAAATATCTTGAGCTCTTTCCTTTTCGGCGGACTCCTTGCAGCTGCGGTTTGCAGGTTTACTCTAGTAAACGGTCTTGCATCTATTATGACACAAATCACGACTTCAAACGAGGTGAGGTGAGGTGAGATGAGAACATCTAGACCTAGGTCATCTACGAGAAGTTCGTCTCTATATGAATATTATTCGAAGATTACATTTTCGTGATCAAAGCCTTTTGATTGATTTTTTTTATCAAAATAGTTTAATTGAATTTGCTAGTGTGATAAAACCGTTTTCTAAGAAATATAAGATAGAAAGTCATGGTTAGAGATGTCTTGTGTGAGCAAGATAAGTAATTAATGTAAACATTATAAATTCCACTAAATACATATTACGGCGCGAAACATAAATAAATGATGTAAGTTATAAATGAGGTAGATAACATTAATTTATACTATACCGTCACATATATGATGCTAACTTGTAAAATCGTTAATCCGACAAAAGTTATCATATGTAGGTATATTGTTATTAAGTACTTTTACTAAATATTTTTAAAATTAATTTATTAATTAATAAAGTTAATCATAATTAGAAATTATGTTTCACAATCATAATTCGTAGAATCTTTTGGTATTCTATGTGTCCTTCCTCAATATGGTACGATAACTTACAAACATTTGAAATGTTTGATAACAAAAAATGCCAAACCTCTACGTAATGGCCCGCTATGTCAAGAACGAAGTCTATAAAAGACATACGCAATTTAAATGTTATTCTAGATACCTAGTTTAGACATAGCTACTAAAGATGGCTCAACGACCTAAAGAGGATCTTGGTCACCGACACTAAAAGACGCCACTCCTTTCTGTCTTGCACTGTTAGGCACCAATCTTCTTTTCTAGTTCAGACATCATCATCATCTTCGTCATCATCAGCTCATTTTATGTCCCTACTTTTGGGGTACGACCCTTCCTTAAAGATGAGAACGGGCCTTAAAATACCACGCGTTCCCATAGCTGATTGATGGTTGCTAGCAATACTCATGCAGCCGGGACCAACGGCTTCACGTGCCTTCCGAAGCACGGAGCTCGAGATGAAACATTTTTGGTCACCCATCCGATGACCGGCCTTTGCTAAAGTTGCTTAACCTCAGCACTCGCAGACGGGGCGCGATAACCACTGCGTCATCGAATTCCGCCATACATAATTAAAATTATTCCTTAACTAATTTCAGGTAGTAGTGCTGCCACTAATAGCTGGATTTGGTTTAGTGTTTCAAGAAGCGTTCGACGAGACAGGTCTGACTGCCACACAAGGCACTCTCGTCATAACATTGAACCATGGCATCGGCATGCTGTTGTCGTTCTTCGGAGGCCCGGTGCTTCGACGGTTCTCATACAGAAAAGTGGCCATTTTTGGAGCGGTTCTCATCTTCACTGGACTAGTGATGACTGCTGCCGCATCCGACTTCTGGGTCTTCATTATTGCATACAGTATTATAAATTGTAAGTGAAATCTGTTAAAATTATTTATTCGAAATGAGTAGCGATTTTCTCAATCTTTTAAGGCCGCATGTGCAGAATGCAGTTTTTTATTATTATTCTAAAGGTCGGTGCTCAGGTTTGGTACCAAAAGTAGATTTAATAGGAATCCGCAACTGTGCAAAATTAGCTCATCCTTTGCGTGAAAACGCATGTACGGATTGACTTGTATATTGAATTTGCACATATATGGTTAGAGAGCCCGATTTTGCCATACGATACTTTTTATCCTGGTCCAATACAACGTTCCCAGGGGCACGTGACATGTTATCAAACAAACATCACGCGGACGATGCCGCGATAGTCGGTAATGTTTCATCAGGTGCTTTCAACAAAGATAGTACTTAGTGGTATTAAAAGACAAAGTTATTTTCACATTTATCGACGACCTCCTTGGTCGAGTGGTTTGTACACCGGTTTTCATGGTGTCGCCATCTCTGAGGTCCCGGGTTCGATCCCCGGTCGGGTCAATTTAGAAATTATTGTTTTTCTAAATTGTCTCGGGTCTGGGTGTTTTCTATGTATAATAAGTATGTAGGTATTTAAGTATTTTAAGTATGTTTATCCGTTGTCTAGTAGCCATTTAACGAGTTTCTTAACGAAGCTTCTCTTGGGCTAGATAATTGGTGTGAGTGTAAGAAAGTTTATTTATTTCTTTCTTTATTTATTTATTTACCTTCATGATTTAAAAAAAAACAATCGTTTACATTTTCAGCAATGGGTGTAGCATCAGTAATGGCCGCCTTCACACTTGCAATAAATTCATTCTTCAAAGAGAAAAGGGGAAGAGCCATCGGCGTGGGGATGTCCATCACAGGCTTGGGAGCGATATACATGCCCCTAGTGATGAGCGCGCTCATGTACGCATTTGGATGGCGGTACGCTGTGCTCATACTTGCTGCTCTTTGCTTACATTCCCTCGCAGCAGCTTGTCTGTTGAGACCAGCTAAGTGGTACTTTAAATATCCTGCAGAAGTAGATGAAGAAATACCACTGAATAGAGAAGAAAGTACTGAACTAGTCAACGGTAGCGTAACAACATCATCAAAACAAACAGGTACAGATTTAGCTTGTTACATTTAAATTACTATAAAATTTATAAAATACAGTAAAAAAAAAATTAAACGCACACCCGACCCAGCCAGGAAACGAACCTGGGTCTTCCGCAATCCGGGCGGCTGCACTGGCCACTATGCTACCGGGAAGGCTGACGTAAGCGCTGAATTTTGTCACTGCTTTTTTAATTTTTGGGTGCTAATAGCGGCACAGTGCGCCATCTATCCAACGGACATTGCAACCGATGGCCATGGATTCCTAGCTGGGTCGGGTGGGCTCTTAATTTTTTTATTGTATTTTATTAATCTTAAAAATATTCAATTTAGCTTCAGTGCAGCAATTAGCACTTGAAAAAAAAAGTAAAATTTGTTACATTTATTTTGCAGTTATTTAAATTATCTTTTATTATCTGCGTGTAAGTACTTGGCCCTCATCTCACCTGCTAAGTAAAACAGCGTCAAACTCGACGTTGAACTCGCTCATAACTTGCAAACGAATTTCAACCTACTTGAAAATAGTAATAAAGTCTACATTCGTTTGCAAGTTATGAGCGAGTTCAATGTCGTGGTCGACGCTGTTTTGCTTAGAGAATAGCACTGCTGATGTTAAGTTACCTGGCGATAAGGCCGAAGATGAAAGGGCACTTCCCCGGTTTCCTCAACTAATGAGGTACAGGCTATCTTGTCTATAGCTGCCGAAACATAACAATTCTACAAACATTGATGTTATGACGACATATTTCAAATAAGTTGGTGGTAATTTTAACAACCAGCCAACCAGCCAGACGGACAAACAAGCCCTACCACCAACCAAACCGAGTACATAAACATGTACCCCCCGCTTGGAATTGGAACCCGGGTCCTCTATGTCTGGGACCGGTGGTCTTAACCACTAGAACACACAGGCAGTTTCTCTTTTTCCACATTTTCGCACACACACATTTCGGACATATTTTCCGACATTTCCCTTGTTTAGTTAAAAAAATAGGTCAGTTTATTTGTTTTTCTATTTCTTACAGAGCTTCATTCTCTGCCACGGTTAGAAGAATCCATTGAGAATGGTCTACCGCAGCCAAAAAGTTTATCAATGAGGTCTCTATCGAGCACTGCCGGCATAGAGACCAGGAATGCCGTATCACATCCAGACATCAGAAAGAAAACTCCCGAGCCGCCTCTGCATGAGGCTCGGTACAAGTGGTGGGAATCTCAAGAAATCAATTTGGGTAGCTCCTACAATATCTTTAGTGAACCCGAGATGAAAAAGAGGATTGAAACAAAACAGAAAGAAGCAGCTTTAAACGAGAAGGTTGAAAAGGAGAAGGGATGCATCCAGAATTTTGTACAGTTCTTCGATCTCACGTTACTAAGCGATCCAATATTCGTTAACATTTTGATTGGCCTGTCGGTAGCCGCTTGTGTGGAGACGAACTTTTCTTTGTTATTCCCAATTATACTGAAGGACATGTTAAAGTATGAGACCAGTGATATAGGGAAAGTGATGGCTGTGATCGGTTTTTCGGACACTTTGTTCCGTTTAGTGTCGCCATTTATTGGAGAATGGTGTCAAAAACCACCAAGAGTCATGTATATGATCGGATTAGCCCTTGTTGTTATCACCAGAACATGTAAGTAAACTAATTAATAATAATTATTATTATAATAGGTAATAAATAGACAACATCACACATACATTGTTCTGATCTCAAGGTAAGTAGCTAAAGCCACAACCACCCAGACCTGACACAATATCGAACACGGGACCTCAGAGTTAGCGCCGCGTTAAATCCGGCGTGCAAGTCACTAAGCTACGGAGGTCGTCAATGATTATGATGATAAGTAACTAACTACTAACTTGAGACTGCGGTAAACTTTACTTCAATCACAGTATTCAAGTGAATAGAATTCCTTTACTTTACTTAACTTAACTTTATAAACAAAAAATACTGCCCCCGCCGATCTAGCAACAGCATAGACACGAACTACCTACCTACTACAAATCAAACAATCTACTACAGTGTTTTCAGATTGAGCTAAGAGCACTGTAACATTGTTTGTAGAACTCTTCGCGTGAGGAGGTCGTTGGCGCAGTGGTTATCGCGTTTCATTTCGGTTAAGCAACTTTCTCGAAGGCCGGTCGCATTGGAAGACCAAAAATGTATCATCTTGAGCTCCTCTGTGCTTCGGAGGGCACGTCAAACCGTTGGTCCCGGCTGTATAGCAGTCGTTAACAACCTCCAATCCGCACTGGGCCCGCGTGGTGGTTTATGGCCCGTTCATAAAATGAGCTGATGATGATGACGTGGTTGTGAAAATTTGTTTCTAAGTTAATACCGACTACCGGTATCGACCAGGGTGCCAAGCGCGAGTTTCAGCCGCCATTCGATCACGTTAAAGAAAACGAGAATTTGTATGGTCAAATTCTACAAATGGTACAAATTCTCATGGCTTTGGAGCAGCACCTCCTACAAATTTTCGTTTTAATAAACGTAATCGAATGAATACGGATAGTAAAAAAAAATTACACTATAGGCACATGGTATTATTTACTCATGTGCTATAAGGCTACCTGTTTTTAAACCGAAAATTTGGATAGATTAGTTTAAAAAAAAACACTTGTTCGTTAAAGAAAAGGCTGTAATAAATACTTTGTACTTTAATGATTTCAGACAAGTCTATCTTCTGTTCTTATGTTCAATTGTAAGTTTATTGACCTCTCTCGACCCGTCTGTGCAAACGATAATGACACAAATAGATTAACTTTAATCTGTAGTAAAATAACGCCACATATGGAATATAACTACTATAAATTGTATCAATTCATTTGTTATATTATAGGTTGTGATGTACCGTCAAGTTTGTTTAACCTTTTTACCGCCAACAACTTCTATAGAAGTTCGAGATTTTCGTGCTGCCCACGCCAGCACTAATATAGAAGTTCTTCTTTCTACCTACTTTATTAAAATACATTTATACGTTATCGTACAGCGGGACATCGCGTGCAGGATAGTTGGGCGGTGAAAAGGTTAATTTATAATTTACAAAAAAGAACTTTTAAATAATACATTTTTGATTTATTGATAGTCAAGGATTATCTCGTTACTGATTGCTGTGAGCTATGGCAGATTTAGATTTTAGATTTGTTATTAATTAAGTATATTATTAGCATATTTTTTTTATTTATCTGAAAACATTACAAATTAATACATAGATTAATATATACATAGACATAAAAGATTTTCCGTTTACTATCCTATAGTTATTTAACAATATCAACTAAGAGTACCTATCGCTATAATGGATGAAGAGGCAATGCCATTCTATAATTCCATAATTTGTTTGTTGTTGATTTTTGAAATCAATCACCAATTCATAATAGCAAACTATCTTTTCGTGCTTGTAAGAAATCAAACTACGGAATTAGATCCAACAACTGTCTACATAGTTATTGTCTGTCTGACTATAATAACCTAGCTATAGTAGTTGCTTGTGCGCCCCGCTTGATAATACGCAACAGATTATTTTTCGAGTGAACTCGGTGCTTGACGTTCGTTAATCCGAGTCATCTCTGTAGCAAAGCAGGGATGGTATAAGGTTTTCTTTATGTATTAATTATTATGTATAGTATTAATACGTGAAGCAAAAACTTTGTACCCATTTTTACAAAAATTGCGCGGACGGAGGAGTATGAAATTTCGCACACTTATAGTTTATGTAGAGAAGGAGTACAGAATGTCAATATTTTTTTTTAAATAAACAAATATTACACACAGTACCATGTATTTGACACACACGCATACACACGCATATTTTTTACTCTTTTCAAAAATTTCAAAAATGGAAGAGGAGCGGCCGAAATCTGTCAATGCCAATCCAAACTCACATTCTATCTTTTTTAATTTTTCATTGATTAGGATACAATCTGTGCGGCCTTAATAAGGTCGAATTTCGACCACTGGGCGACCACTAGTTTAAGTTAATAGGCTACTATTATCTATCCCTCAATTTGTCAAGCTTTTCGTGAATCGATGATGCCAAGCCATTAAAAGCTTGACGGAGTGAGCGGAGAAGAGTTCCACATATCCCAGGCAGAGACAGTGGCAACCTGGCCAGAGGGCCAGGTTGTCACTGCCCCCGGTGAATGAGTAAGACATCGTTTAAGCATGTTAAAAGAAAAGGTTATTTCTACTCTAAGGAAACATCTGTTGTCCGCTGCCGACGAAAATATGAGATGAAAAGGCTTCCCTATGATCTGAGGGTTTCCTCTTCATAGATCAAAAAGACAAAAATTTCATCATCAACTTCAATCTATTGCAGTGATGCTGTTTACCACCTCGTTCATGGGCATGATGTTCGTGGCCCTCGCAATGGGCATCACCAAAGGGCTGCGCACAGTCTACATGAACATCGTTATACCGAGCTACGTCCCCATTGAGAGATTGGCATTCGCTTCCGGCATACAGATGTTTGTCAACGGAATTACTATCATCGGACTTGGATCATTGTTGGGTACGTCAAAAAATATTATGGCACATTCTTCCAGTACTAATAGATACTATTAAAAACTTGTCAAACATTTAAGTCCGAAAAAAATTATAACCAAGTTTATGAATACTTGACTTAGCTAGTAATTTTAATTTTAAATAGTCAATGTCAATGGCATGACTATTCTTGCTTGCAAAGAGCCTTAGCCTTAGCACAGAACCCGTCAGATTGTTATCTACCACCCTTATACATCTGCCGCTATGCAGCAATGTTATGTTGCGGTTTAAACTTGTGATCCGCAAAATGTTTTGAAAAAAAGCCAAAGATCGGGCTTAGGCTAGGCATACCCATTGGGTGAAGTCTATATCAGCCCACAATTAGACATCTAACTGTGGACTGATATGGGCTGATTATGATGATGATCAAAATATCTTGGCATAGAGGCATGACAACTAAGGCCTCAGGATTGGATGGCAACACGCGAGTTATGCGCTTACCAGACGGGCCATATAAGCGGCATATTATCATAACACGTCCTCCATATATTACGTCAACTAAACTTCATCTTGACTATAAAGTGATTAAGCGATTTGATTTTATTATAATTCTCGATTTGGTTTGGCACGGTTTCGCCAATAGTAAAGTATAATTTTAAACAATATAAAGTAGTTACCATTTTAAGGACAGTATTTTTTGTTAACTGAAAAAATGTGAGGGATCCATATAGTGGGGTATTCATAGACTGTTATAATGATGTTTAATTTTCTATGAATTTTAGTTACGTATAACACTTGTTTACTAACTAATAAAGAAATTTATTTAAAAAGAATACCTTCTACTATATGTATAACAATCGCACGCAAGAGATAACGGATGATGGTCTTTGACGTACAGGATTAATTGATAGCAACGATACATAATGAAAACAATTATTTTATTAGTCATGACTAAAATAATTTAGTGTTCTTTATTTCCATTTTCAGGTCGCATCCGTGAAGCCTCGGGTTCTTACCAAACACCAATAATAGTATTAAATGTGTTCACTTTGATCACTGTATTCCTATGGAGTGCTGAATTCCTTTACTTTAGGTGTACCAAAAAGCCTGCCCCCGTAGAGCTAAGAACAGGGTAGACACGAACTTGGGGCCTATTTCATAAATCGAACATTCGATCATCGACAGTGGGTTTCATGGTCCGTTGCAGAGCGCACCTGTTACTACATTTTGTAACACAAAGTATATGCGCGTCGTTATTTATTGATGTTATGACAGCTGACTATTGTTGAAAGTTAATTTTACATTGATTTTCTGATTATTTTGAGACACTGAACTAATCATAGTTACAACTCATTATACTCGTAGCACAAACTGATAACTAAGTTTGACAGCCTGGGATGGAATCAAGTTGTTGCCTTTAGATTTAGATATGCATTGTGAACCCCTGATCTATGAGAAAGTGCCAAGATGATGAATTAATTGAACTGAAATTTAAAGAGATACTCAAAGTCCTAGATTGTTGTTTTTCTTTACTGATTGGTTACAACAAAGCAAAAGCGTTGATCTCTTTGGTTTTGTAGAGTTACTTATGTATAGTTTGCGTTGCAAACTTCTTGGCGGTTGCGAAGTTAACTGCATGTGCAACTACGCGCTTACTACCTGCGACGGGAATTGCGACTTACTTCACGACAGCCAAGAAATTTGTATCTACTTAACTAAAACGCATTCAAAATATGTATATTATTATTGTATGTCACTATAAAATCAAAAGAAAACATTGGATTAGAACTTTTAATTGAAACGCTTAATACGGATCTTCTTGTGTTTATTTTAATTTATTTCGTATAAAGTGTTCCATTTCTATAAGATGTAAAAGTTTGTTAGCTAAAGTCCAGAAAAAAAGTAAAATTATGGTTTTGCATTTATTTACAGTCTAACACACATATTTACAGTTTGTTCATAGTCATAATAATGTTGAATATTATTGTAAATATAAGATGTATTGTATGTAATATAAGAAATAATTACAATATTGCCATAGGAATTGATTACTATTTTTATTACTCTATCACTAATTTATACTAAATACATATTGTGTGAACAAAGAAGTTCTGGTAAAAACTAAAACATAATGCTACGATTATAATCCTACTTTGGTTTTAAATTTATAAAATTAATTGATCAAATTAAAAAGAGCACACACTTCAAAGGTATTCTTCTTAATTTGCTCTTCTTAAAAATACATTTTGTTAACAGTTTATTTAGTCACTTCGCACATTTTAAGTCTATTAAGTTCGAGTTTTTTCACTATGTTACTCATTTCACATTTATTGAGTACAACTTTTCACGAATTTGTTCACTAAAATCACTACACGATTTTCACCTCATATCACTATAGTTTAATATGTCAATTTTTGGTTTTTATTTCACAAACTATGATTCATAATCATTATTTTGCAGTTCTGCAGTCGTGATACCGGTTGAATCCTAAAAAAAAAACAAAAATGTTATTGAGAAAATAATTAGTTATCATGACGTAATTAACACAAATTCATATTAGCGCTCATCTTAGAATGTCTTTAAACTACAAACAATTGAAATAAATGCAGCTCTAATCGTATTTAGTGCCTTGTTTGACTTACGTCAATACTTGTGACCAGATTTCGTATTTTAATTCTAACCCTCTTACAAATAAACAAAGAATAAGGTCCGAATAGTTTTCCGTGTTTTGTCTCTTTTAGTCTAATTTGAAATGACGTTTACATGACAAGAACAAAACAAGGAATAACTATTCGGAGGTTATTCTTTGTTTATTTGTAAGGCACACTAAGTTTATATTGATGAGCTTTCCTCATGCCTAGCAATCAGTTGGTCTGTTGTTACACCGTCATCACAGAGTACCGTAGAGTACACTCATAAGTGTTAGGTTTTCCCCACTCTTAGAATTTAATCAATTGTTAAGAAAGTTTAATTAGTGGAATTTTAATATTACCCATCATGTGAATATTTTTTTGGAAACTAAACTAATTATATGCTATTTATGTACAATATATGTGATACTAAATAAGCGAATAGACAAGACTGGAGTAAAGTTAAAGAGTTTTTTTTAAGGAAAACGTTAAAGAAAGTTAGTAAAATAAAATTAAAACCTCGTCCAAATTAGTGGTATGTTTCTGTGTAGAACCTTCTGGCCACGTCGTGTTATTTCCAACGCCCCGATTCTCTAAGTCATTTACTGAAAACAAAAAGAAAATGTTAATCTGTGTCCGACTTTGCACTTTATTTAAGGTTCTTTTTAAAACAATAACACTTACTACTTTGATACCAGCTTTTAGAAGACCCATACGATGAGCCTGACTCAATTAATTTGTCACTGCCATCTGCAGTAAAGCCAAGTGAAGGTCTATTTGCAAACCTAGGTGATTTAAATGGCAAGTTGTCAGAAGATGACACGTCATTATCCACATTTGTTTTTTTGGACTCAAACGGTTCACCACCATACCATTCATTAGTTACATTACGAGCTTCTCTCCAAGGTTTCGATGTAACTACGTATACTTTTTCTTTAGTCAGTGGTGAAATAGACGTTAATATTTTACCCCACGGAGCAGGCGTTGTAGTAGTGCCTCTAAATGAGGAGGCAGCCGTGTAAATATGTAATTTTTGCTTTTCTCTTGTTTCTTCGTCTTTCCCACTGTGAGGCCTCAACTTAGGGCGCTCTATTGCATTGTAGTCTGTATATGCTTTGTAAAAACTATTATTTCTTTCTTCCGTAACGGGATGTTGGATACTACTCGATCCCTCATGGTCATAATCGTATTCGTCGTTCTTTGTAGGCGTCACATAAACATTTGGAGTCGTGGTCGTGAAATAGTCATCAGGAATCTGTTTTGCGAATTTTTCAAAACCACGGTTCCTTTGAGGCGATTTGTGCTGTTTAGAATATTCTTGTTCAGTCCAATCGTCAATCGTATGTTGAAGTTTTATCAAATCAAATGGTGGTTCTTTTACATCATATAAATCATTTAAAATTGCAGCTGTGTTTAACCGCTCCGAGTCATAATTATCAGTTACTGACGATGTAGAATCCTCAGTCGTCGTGCTAGGGCTGTTGAAACTTTCCGTAACGGTGCTTGCGTATGAGTTTTCTGTATTGGATGGTATTTTTCGAGCTTGATATTCGTCTTCTTGTGAATACATCCAGTCACCAAAACTCTGTTCATAGTTAAAATTGTTATAATTATAATTATTATTTTCTTTACTCGTGGTGTACGGAACAATTATTTGAACTATTTTGGGTTTTTCTACGCTCTCTTGTGCAGCTGTTGGAGGTTGTAATCCGTCACTATAATCAGCCTTGCTCTCTTCCCAAGCACTTGTAAATGTAGACACTTCAGGTGCTTCTGTTGTTGGGGCGTCATCATAAATTTCATACTCATTGTCATTAGTAGGAGTTGATATAGCTAAAACAAAGTTTCCATAACTTTTGTGCGGCGCACTTGGTTTTAAATAAAGTAGGGGTGAATCTATGTTTTGTAAATTATTTTCACTTCGATATTTATCTATATCTTCATCCTTTACTCCTCGTAAATCCGCAAAATTGGTGTGGTTTGGTGGTAGTTGCGTATTCTTGAAGTGGACTGGTACTCCTGAATCATATAGCTCATTTTCAACATCAACACCAGTGCTTTCAAAGCTAGCATCTGGAATAGTTTTTGTGGCAGAAACATGATCCTCGGAAGCTTGAGAAGATATATCTCGTATTTCATTTACGATATACGCATTTGGTATGTTCCGATAACCTTTTGTAAGGTTTGGTTGTTTCGGTGAGTCTATTTCAATAATTGGCGATTGCACTATAGTGGCAGGATACTCAACAGAATGTGTGAATTCTGCAAGCGGAACACTTTGCTCAATTTTGATGTTATTTTGTGAATGTTGCATTGAATTTATACCCTGAACGAGTTGATTTGAGTATTGAGGAGGTGTAGGTCTAAATGGCCGGGCATTAAAAATTGGTGGTAAAGGTGAGACACTAAGGTTGGGCAGTGCAACGGGCTGTAATGTATGAATATTTCTACCCCTGTTTAATGTGAATGGGGCTGGATTTGCTAAAGCTAGGGATACATTTGGAATAGCTAGATTTGGACTATTTGGCAACACTTCAGTCTTAATCTTCGTAGATTCAGCTGCTGTTGCTGATACAGAATAAGGAATGTCTGCAAGATAGCTATTTGAAATAGTTTCTCCGTAAGAATTCTTGAATGTTGTAGGAGGTGTCACTTTCGGTAATTGCAATTCAAGATCGGGGCTTCTCAGTATTTGGCTATCACTTTGTTGTTGTAGATGATTATTTATTATCTCACTTTCATAAGGGGGTGCAACTGTTACATATGTTGAAGATAAAGGACTAGGTGAAAATGGAGGGGGTGATGGCGAAGGAGTTGTATATGGAAAATTAGTAACGCTAAAAGTTGAACTCTGGTGTTCAAATGGCGGATTGGGAACCCCATAGGAGGAACTAGGATTCGAGTAAGACGTACTAGGCGCCGAGAATGTAGAACTTAGAGGGTTTTGGGATGGTATTGATACAGTATGCGTAGGGCTTGGTGGCCCGTACGTAGATATTGGGGGGCCATAAGTAGAACTTGGAATGCCAATTGAGTTGCTAAAAGAATTGAGTGGTGGTCCATATACTGCATGGGGTATTCCTGTCGATATATGTGATAAACTTTGTTGCTGACGGTATGCATGTTGTTTAAACGCTGCATTGTTTTGAGCATCGAGGTAGGCTGTAGGGCTTGGCGGGCCATATGTGGGATTTAGTTGACTATATGAAGGATTTGAATTCTGGAATGTGTTTTTAGCACCTAAATCATATCTTATAACTGGTATCCATGGCACTAAGTTACAAGGGTTGCAATCCTTTTTTACTTGAGCTGGGTTACTCGATCCTGCCTCGTAACCAGCTTGCTGCGACGAAAACAGCCACCCTGACACTTTTTGGAACATCGAAGGAGATGGTGTTGTTGAAAAAGGTTGTGGTGGTGGCACGAAGTTGAAGTTATATTGCTTATAGAATGGAGCAGGGAATTTAAAGTTTGACGAAGTGGGTGCAGGCGGCGGCGGGGGTGGCGGTGGTGGTTGGTACTGGTAGCCAATGTCCACATTCTGCCGCTGCGTTCTTCCTGCTCCTCCGTGAAATGGCACAGGTGCTAATGGTGAGAATGGTGGCAGCGGCGGCGGCTTCAACAGCTCTCCAAATTGGGATGCGGCGTTCCCGTTCCGATATCCATTAATTGCATCGCCTCTGCACCGTGTGACTGCGAAGAACAGCAGGACTGGTAGTATCTGAAATAAGAAAGGTCCAAATTAAACAGTGATTTCTTTATTTCGTTTGATGTAATAATTTAGATTATTACATATTTTATGGCATAAATTGATCATGTCATTGTTCAATTAATAATTTTTCAATGTTATTTAAAGTTAATAGGTCTTTGGCGCAATTCAATGCTATTACTGAAATCACAATAATTGTGTAAAAGCAGGTAATATGTTTTAATCGTTTTTATGAATGGGAAGCTTGTTGATTTGTACTTGTCGATCCTACATCTACACCGATTATTAATTAAGAATTAAGAAAGACAAATAAAAAGTTATAAGTGCACATAACTGGGTCTTGTTTGTCAGCCAATTAATCAGAACATGTAAATTAGTATTAATTTAGTAATTACTTAGAAAATACAGTGAAACACGCCGGCGTGACATATCGGAGCTATTGTGACGGCTTCCCACGACCATTCTTTGCACTTTTCTCTTTTCTCATCATAATATGCCGCTGATGGCAGCGATCGGAAGACGCCACGACTGTGAATTCAATTCTTTTCTAAAATAGAATTTTCCATTGACTATTCAATATCGCTCATTTGTTATACCAAAAAGATTTTAAGTAAGTGCCTATTAAGCGCTACAATGTTCATGCACTCGTGGTTTTTTCACTAAACGTTATATAGAAAATATGTAAGTGGCTAAAAAGTAAATGCATTCAATATATGCCACGGTACTCCTTTAAAACTTGTCAAAGACAGTAAGGGTATTTTTATAAAAACATATTGTGATTACATCATTGGAAATCGATAGTACCTATTCACGACGTAGCAGCCTAATAACATCAAGAGCAAGCATAAAATTGCGAATAAATTGAAAGTTCGGATGCGTACGCGCATGTCTTGGCATCGTCGACAAAACAGACATGTTGAATTTCGAAACCGTTGTATCCTCATGTATTTAGGCGCATCATTTAAATAAATACGTGAACAAAAGTGAAATTGGCTCTTACACTTATAGACTTATTGTCGTTACGAAATCTTTTGTCATAAGCATAAATTTAAATAATAGGTCTTAAAAGACCCCTTTATTGAAACATTTTTTCGTTGACTCTAAGAAAACTTCACTTAAAGTTACTACAAACAATAAAATATATTAAGATATGTAAAGATTAAGGAGTACGTAACAATGTGGTCATATTAAATTAATTTTAGTACAAATATTTTTTTACGAAAATGTATTACTTAAGTAAAAAAAATACTTAGAACTTACGCTTTGACTTTTTTACCACCATGACCATTTGTTCAGTTTATTCATATCACAAGCTGCGTACACTATAGTTCAATAAATAGTGTTTTGTCACAGTAAAATAAAAGAGCAGTTAAAACCATAATTTTCAGTGCCAAAAGTCAAGGTAAGGTAAGGTACCTATAAGGTTATTAAACTCTATCTATCTATCTATATTCTATCTTAGAGAAGCAAGCCTATATTGACCGTAGGTCACCTGCTAGCAAGACCACTGGCCCGGTTTCACACGGCTCATCAAAGAACTTTTACTTAATTGCTCGACAAAACGCAATGCTCTTTTGCTGGCATGACATAAGATGGGCGATGTTTTTCTCATGGCCGAAACACGTGAAAGTGAAAACTAGGTGAAGAGCTTCGGAGTTGGATTCTTTTTGATAAACGCTATCGTGATGCGAACAACTTGTAGAGAGAAAATGAACTTGGCTTCATTGTTCATCAGATGTACTTAGACGTCATGACATTTCGAAAACATTTATGATCTCTCGAGTGTACACTTGAGTGATATATATTTGATATACCTACTCAGTTTGATATACAGTATATTTAGGTATTTTACCGTTTTTATGGTCCAGTACTAGATGTTTTTTAGGCCACCGGTATCAGACCTATTTAAGGGTTTGATTTGTTTAGTTGGTGGTGAGCTTTTTTCTAAGTCCGACTGGCTTATAATCACCACATACGCAACCACCTAAGGCTGATACCATCGTCATAACAATAATGATATAGCTGTGTCCTAACTACTCCTGACAGTAAGAGATAAGATAGCCAGTTCTCCAGTAGTTAAAGCTCTGAGATAAGTGCTATTTCACCAGGTGAAATTAGAAAACCACGCGCTTCCCCGTTGTGGAATAAAATATTTAAAAGTCCAAAAGCAGTTACAGTAAATTACTCTAACAAAAAGAGTACACGGTTTCGTCTATCATCTATTCGTTTTAGTCATAAAACTTTTAATAAAACCTTTTACCAATTATTTTTTGAAGGTCAGAATTTAAGCAATGGCTTCTTAAACCCTACCCCACCCTTAAATGTATTTATCGCTATTTCTTATTCGTAATATTATCTCCTACTTTGTATTCATAATATTTAACAATCAAAAGTAACATCATCTATCTCTGTCACTTCACTGGCACTACCTCCTATTGTTTATTTTACAACGAACTCTATCAATCACAATATTCAGTTGCTCACGATACTATTTAACTATCATCTAAACACATTGTCTTACGCTGAAAGTACTTCCATTGATATCCGGTCTCAAAAAGGTCATTCTGTTAAGTTTATTCTGCTATGATTGAACTGTCGTCTAGTCGTGACTTCAATCAGGACAGCCATTGGACGTTCGTGACCAAACATCTTTTTAGTCTCGATTGTGTGCTTTTTTTTGTTTTATATTAATTTTGTTTTTTGTATTTGTATAGGAAGAGCTCGATGGCATAGCAACTTGCGCGTTGAGGGTGCTGCGTGTGAGTGTTGTTATTTACCAATATGAATGTCACTACGCCGCCATCGGTTTGTAGGTAGAAGTAGCCGGAAAACCGAATACTGAAAAGAATCGGCAAGAAAATCGGCAGTGGCATTCATTTCCTCCCTTTTTATACAGCGTTTACTATTTGAAAATGCCCTTCCTATCATAAAAAAACACTTTACACTCGTAATATAAATAAAAATAAAACGTAAATATATACAGAAAAATCATTAACAATTTTCTTGTTTAACACATACTAATTATGGTAGTTAAAGACTGTTGAACCGCACAAGAATGATATAGAGATATAGGTATAAAACACATTCCTCCTCTTGGTAAGGGCAAAGGGCATGCCTTTCGCCAGCCGACGGCCAATTACAACTGCAATGCGATTTAAATTTCCTCTAATACGAACAGAATACACGTGCTAATCGTATACTACTAAATACCACTAAGCGAAATACATTTTATAAACCACTTGATGAAAACAAAAAAATATGCAATTTTGACGTATTGGTACTAAAAGGCTTAGGAACTATTTTATTATTTTGAGATTTGAAAGCAAACAAAACATACTCACGAATCATAATCGCATAAGGAAGTCGTTAGATAAAACAAAAGGTCACAACAATTGCATCCTATTGTGGCTGCGCCGGAGTTGGCTATGATCGATCTTGGTCCAAATGTGGAGCATTAAAAACACACAGGATGGGAACATGAGGAGAAAGCACTGCTCGTGACTAGACACCAACCGGCGACTAACATGTCACACCTATTAATCTCTAATCTAGGTACGCACAATGCTGGTGACGAATTCTACAATAGTTCAATGAGTTTCTCTATAGTGGCGCGCGGATAATACTAACCGTGAACTGTTCGGACTGAGCATGTGACCACACGACACAGTCAGAACAAAGAAAGAACACCTTGCTTTCTCTGAGCCCAGGTCAGGGAAAAGGTTTTATGTATTTACTCAATTGAAATGGAGATCGAGACCAACGCAACCTCACTATGAAAAAAATAAAATCAACCCGTTTCAGTCCACTGCCGGACATAAACCTCCATAAATACATGCCACTGAGACTGATCTTCGGTTCTTCTCATCCAACTGCTACTATTTTGCGTAAACAACGTGTATCAGAAAGGTGTGGTCAAAATAAAAAGATCCAAGGTGTATCCGATCTAGATTTTGAATATGTTCTTACTAAGACATTATTATTATCTTTAATTAAAGATAATAATAATAAAAAAAAAAAAAAACTAAACTAAACTAAGATAGGCCGATGATGATTATCTTTAATTTGTCATGCAATTGTAAAAAGTTTTTTTTTTAAACGCAAATTTTGTTGCGATCAAATTCTTAAAAAAATCAAAAATCATTTAAGAGCGTTTACGCCGCACACTAGCGCCACTAATGAAAAAAAAAACATATCTAGTAATTAGAGATAGAAAATCAAATTATGCTCAACAAACTATTTGAATGAAGTAATTTTGCATTTTTACGGCATCTAATGAACACCTCACATGTTATGGTTTAGTTAAATAAGACGTTACGGCCACTTTTAACTATAACGCCATATTTAACTAAACCATAACATGTCAGGTGTTCATTAGGTGACGTAAAAATGCTAAATTACTTAATTCAGATAGTTTGTTGAGCATAATTTGATTTTCTATCTCTAATTACTAGATATGTTTTTTTTTTTCATTGGCGGCGCTAATGTGCGGCGTAAACGCTCTTAAGAAGTAGGCAAGCTATTTATAAAATGTATTTGAAATAATCATTAGTATTTGTTAAATGTTTTTGTTAAATGATCTTTAGTATTTGTAAAAATATTATGATCGGATGTTAATGACGGTAGATGTTGACATTGAATGGGGCGCCTTTGGCTTTCAAAGTAAAAAAGTAAATAGTGTTGAATAATTTCGGCGGGCTGGTTAGAACCACGATAGCTCAATTGGGAGAGCACCTGACCCGGTATGTCAGAAGGGTGCAGGTTCAAATCCTGCTCGTAGAATTTTTTTCAACATTTGTGTTTATGCAATTGTAAATTAAATATTTATATTAGTGATGTCTTGAGCGTCAGACACGCATAAGCAAGCAGCAGTAGTCATAAATGTAAGTACACTGAGGTTACTATACCACTAGGGCTGTGTCTTGTTTATTTAGATGTGACGTCACAATTTAAAATGTTTAATTAAAAATTGCATAGCAAATTAAAGTTAATAATTAAGTCTTAATAAATCTGCATACAAAATCTAGATCGGTTCCGATCTTTATTGACATGTCCGGTCAAGGTCAAGTTGAGTAAAAATCAGTTTTACGCACTGTTATTAGAGTATTATTTACAATGTTCATTAAATGTGAATAAAAAGTATTCTACTACAGCTGAGCACTTAAAATTTATAGGGGTTTCTAGGAAATATTTCCCGTAATTTCGGTTTGTTCAAAGCTGGCAAGCGGTGGGACAAACAAAAATACTTCCGGTAATTGAAATGTGAATAATTAATAATTTTAAGCTTATTTAATCAAAGATTGTTGATTTAAACACAAATTAAATATATTTAGATACCTATGTTAAACAAAATAATAACAAGATATTCATAATAAAGTCGTAATACAACTTCGAAAACGTGGGACAGCGTAAAAGTGAGGGGTACACTTTGAAATGAAAATGCCCGGATACATTTTGGATCTTTTCATTTTGATCACACCTTTCTGTTACAAGTTGTATAGTAGCTAGATCTCGCCAGTGGCGCCAGAGACGTCCTACACTTCGGCTATTATTACATTACTCTATAATTATCATCAGCCTTTATAGGTAAGTTCACGCTGGACATAAGGCTTTTCTATGTGTAGGTACACCTCCGAGAACGATCCGCAATTACTAAATAATATTACTTATATCATGTAATTTAATCATGTAATCATTTAATCATGTATCATGTATCATGTAATAAGAAGAAGTAACATAAAGAAAACGATAGCGTAGTTCGAAAAGAATAAAATGTATGGGATTGACATAAGATTGACCACGTGATTTAGCGCGGCTTATGTCAATCCCATACATTTTATTCTTTTCGAACTTCGCTATCGTTTTCTTAATGTTACTTTGGCTACCGCCACTGGTTGTTCTGTATGATAGTACACTAATATTATAAATGCGAAAGTTTGTGTGTATGTATGTCTGTATATTTGTTCCTTCTTCACGCTGCAACGGAAGGATGGTTTTGGATGAAATTCGGCATACATAGTTTATAACCTGGATTAACACATAGGATAGTTTTTATCCCGATATTCCCACAGGAATTACACTATAAATATACTAAAAACGACAATTTAATTTTCCAATACAAAATTATTTGTTTGTTTTGTTGTCATGGAAACCAAAGAGAATTTAATCACTTGATGGAAACTGTCAAAGCAGTATGAAGTCCGTCGAGTCCACTAGTGGTAAATAAGGGAAAGAATAAAAGTTTCAAAGGAAAAGGCAAATGACTCAGCCCTATCTGATGTTCAGCGAAAGCGGAGTCCAGATGCGAGGACAGCTGGTGAAACAGAATTGTTCTGCACTAGCCATTTTCATCTTGCCGACTCGCAAGTTCTATACATCTTGCTTAAGAGTCCCCATGTTACAAGGAGGGAATACGTGTTTCAAACGAATAATGATCTTCGCACGGATGTATTTTGTTTATTATATATTTTTGTTTATTTTGCCTATGTTACTCAGAGCTAATGTAGCATTCTAATGGTGAAAGATTTTTTGAAATCGGTCCATTAGTTTTTGAGTTTATTCGTTGCAAACATACATACATACAAAACTTTCCTCTTTTGATAAATAAAATAATTAATAGCATTTTTTGAACATCCTGTAGCCAACGCAAAAAAAGTTTCTATTATGCACGCACATCTTATGCTTTGTCGCTCGGTCGGGCTAACTTCACTAAAGCACGGTATAATTATAGCGAACATACTAGCTAGCTTGTATCTCTTTCTCACGTAGTGCAGGCCTTCTGACATTTAAATCGCATTTGTGTGTTAATTTAAAGTACCTAGCCTAGGTAGGTAATCATAGGTTAGGTAACCTATGATTACTTTTATTGTCTTTGCATTTTGTTGATGTTATGTGTAGATGTTGAGATCAACTTATTTGTAGCATACCGGACAAATCTCCGTGATTTATGGTTTGCTTTATAGTTTAGTCTGATTGTTATATTATTAAATAAATAAAAATAAAAAATCAGTGGTGTTTTTCTCAAACACCTTACTTGACATCGTATTGCAATCAAAAGGAAAACAATGAAATAATCTTAATCTCAATCTCATGGATTTATTATTGGTGCGGATCGAAATTTGTTGTGAGGAATTTTCTTGCTGTCCGTTATATTATGGTTATTTGCAGTGAACAGTACACACCCAAAATATATTCATACTCCGTAAATTTCTGACCTACTATACCAGTTGACGAATAAGTCCTTAAATCAAAATTTAAAATTTAAAAAAAATTGTTCGTGTTTACATAAAAAGTGAGAAAGAAGGGTTTCTTGGCGGGAAAGTGAAGCGTCATGTCTGCGGTTTTGCTTTATTTTCCAAAATTTGTGTTATGTCGAATATTAATGTGAAATAATGGTGGATTATTAACCGTTAAGTGTTCGTGAGTGTGCATAAGTGTTGGCAAATGAAACAAAACAGTGCAACGTCACTTTTCAAATTCTCTCAAGAAGCTCGCGTGAGGACTTAGTAAAGCCACATCTTTACTGAGATACTCGAGGGGTTGGGGGGATATATCATTTCTCACTTCCCATTTCTAATATCATTCATCATCATTTATGGAAATATTGTTTATTTATGTATTACTTGTACGAAAAATTACTTTGACACTGGCTAAATGTGCTAATCGCACGAAGCCATCAGCTAAAAGAAAAAAAAGTGAGAAAGAAGCTTACTCTTCTTTCTCTAGGGAGTTGTAATAAAACAAGAAGAAGGGGACAGAAAAAAATATTTTTACCAAAAAAAAACCGACTTCAAAAAACAGGAAACTAAAAAAAAGTAAAAACAGCTCTTAAAAGCAAGAAATAGTAGGTACATATTGAAATCATATATTAAATTACCTATACGCATATCAGTTTTAAAGAAGGTCTATTGAAGTCGAGTGGTTGGTGGTCGGCTGGCGGACAATTTTGTTTCATTTAAACTTTTATAGTAAACGGCCTATAATTGTCCCACTGCTGGGCAAAGGCCTCCATCATTGAAATCAAGTCATCGCTACAATTGATGGGTAATGGCTTAATCACCACGCTTGCCAAATGCGGGTTGGTGATCACAAACCCGGGCTATGCTTCGAAAAATCCGAAAATACATTTTGCCCGACCTGGGAATTGAACCCGGGACCTTCGGGTGGCCGAGCGCTCTGCCACTCGGCCACCGAGGCGTTTTATAGTTGTTCCATTATCTCCACTTTTTATTGTAAAGCCCCACCCGATTTCAATTGACCTTTAAAACTGATATGCGTATCTAGGTAATTTAATATATGATTTCAATATGTATTATTTCTTGCTTTTTAGAGCTGTTTTAAAAAAAAATATTTTCCTGTTTATTGAAGTCGGTTTTTTTTTGTTAAAAATATTTTATTTTACGATTTTTAGTGATGGGTTAGACCTAACAAGGATGCTTCTCGGATGAGAAAACGACGCGACGGCCTAGTAGGTAGTGGTATTCTTATGTAAAACTTCAAATCTTGATTAGGTATTATTTTTGTACGTACTGAACATTTTGGCATATTGAACCGTATGAAGTAAGCCCAACAAAAGGTAACTGCTGTAAATCGTTGAGGAAATCCCTCGACTGTCTATGGTCTCCATCAGCAGACCTGTAATGGTGCTTATAACCCATAAGGGTGCAAAGTTCTCATCAATAGAAATGAATTAATCAAGCCCAAAAACCAGGTAATTACTGTAAATCGTTGAGGAGTTCCCTCGACTGTCTTTTGGCTCCATCATCAGATCGACTCCAGACCTTCATAAAATAGTAGTGCTTTAAAATACTTATGAAAAAAATAACAAACGCACTAGTCGCCACTACGATTTTCGAGGGTTCCTTTTACTTTGTGGGTATTGACCGCCGGACCTCCCCTCGATTTCTTTGGGATGCCATTATCAGATCCTGGTTTCCTTATCATGGTACTGTAGTGATCGGGGGGAGTGGGGCGAGCTTACTGGCAGCCGTCGCATCCTGGCTTTGAATCAACGGTTATGATGACACGCGGAGAAGGGAAAAGAAAGAGCATCGACTTGCGTGTCAACGGCGGCAGCGTCAAGACCTATATTATTTGATTATATTCATATTTTATTATATTTCTAATATAATATTAATCGCTCCAAGTGTTTCTCTAACCTGCTACGTTTCCCCCATTTAAGTAAAGGCCCGTCTGGTCGTTACAGTACCACCCTTGGGACATCTCCTTTCCAACAAAAAAAAGAATCATCAAAATCAGTTCTTAAACGACGAAGTTATCCGCGAACAGACATAAAAAATATATACATATACGGTCGAATTGAGAGCCTTTGAACCTTTTTTGAAGTCGGTTAAAAAATTAAGCAATTACTGCGTTTGATTTAATTGCCTTCAATTAACTATATAGAAAAATTGAAATCTTCCGATGAAAATTGATTTATAAAATATCAATCAAAAACAATCTTGCTAACACTGTTTTCAAGTTATACCAAAGTAGTAGTTTTATTAATGCACGAACGAATAAAATTAACCGATATTATTTGGGTTTGTGTGAATGTGTTATCATAGATATCTTAGATGATTCTATTGTTTTCTAATGTTTACGCGAATAATACGTATTAAAATGGAAATCCTTTGTCCCTAGTCTGTCATTGTGTGTTCAAACAAATCGAGTGTTATTAAAAAATATTCTTCCTATACAGTTTGAAATTGCAAATTACCATTAAATAATAGAGCAATTAACGCCTCGGTAGCCGAGTGACAAAGCTCGTACCCAAAGGCCCCGGGTTCAATTCCCAGGTCGGGCAATGGATTTCGGATTGTTCGATGCATAGCCCGAATTGTGATCACCAAACCCGCATTTGGCAAGCGTGGTGATTAAGCCATTACCCATTAATTGTAGTGATGACTTGATTTCAATGATGCTAGAGGCAATTGCCCAGCAGTGGGACAGTTATATGTTACTGACTTAGTTACTTTAAAAGAGCAAATGTTTGCGAATCACGGAGACTACGTTACGGGCTGTTACGGGTTACCATAATAACTTATTTCTGGTTGTCAGAATACAAGGTTAATGTTTCACGTGATGATGTCTCATGGCGATTACTTTTTATGTAACTTTCATATTACTCGAAGCTTCCACGCTACTAATATTTATTAAGTACAATATTTCCGGGCTACAAATGATTTACTTAAAGACACTTTTACAGCCAACGTGCTATTGTAAACTTTCTACTTCAGAAAAAAACCGACAAATCTTACATTCAGTAGGCGTAAACAGTATACTGTATTTCTTTATATCGTACTGCATATATTACGTGAGATTGGTTACAATTTACTGACCCCATATATTTTCTTTGAACTTCATTAGTGAGCTCAAAGCAAGTGTTGTTCTATGTTGTAACACAATAAATAATGATTTGATTGCATATTGAAGACCCTTTGGGTGAAAATTGAGAGTGAATGAAGCGTGTTATTCTGTGTGGGTGTTCCCTATGTTGTTCAACTGGTTTTGTATAGAGGAGTCATCTGTTCGTTCAACCTGCAACAAGATAGTCTATCAAAGGCGCTATGTTGATTGACAGCTGTACGTGCGCTCATGTTTATTTACATTGATACGAAACAATACATTGTTATAGTATCAATATTGATCGAAGATTACGCTATATAACTATCGAGCATATGAAAAATCAACATTTATTATTTCGGACTTAAAATGCACTTAAGCATGTACCTAGGTACATGCTTAAGTGCATTATAAAGAAAAATATTTTATTGATATTTCTATTTTATAAAAATAAATCAAAGACGCTCAATAAATAAATAAGCATGCATTAGATAAGATCGTTACGACAAATTTCGTAACCTTTCAATGTAAGCTGCGTACTGAATAAAAAATGAAACTAAGATTAAATTAATGTTGTCACATTAGAGAATCGTGCGCCAGTCATTTTGAAAACGATTATAGTTTCCACTCGGGGTGAAAGGTTATAAAAATATAAAAGTATCCGTGTAACATTGTTTTAAGTCATATCCATCTTGAAAGCGGAAAAGCTGCTTAATGTGATCTGTAAACATATGATGCGTTTCTTTGTTATTCACATTACGTTTTATGACGAAACAGAGAGACTCTTCCGTTGTCTAGATGACCATTACTTTGATATTTTCTATGTATACCATTACCGTAGCAAGAATTAAATTGACCTCAACTTACGCAGCAGTAACCAAATAATTCTAATGACGTACATATTTCTTTTTACGCAGTCAAATAAATCTAGGTTGCTATTTATGATTATGGTTAAATATAATTTTCACCTTGCCAACCCGCAATGCTTCTTCACATCTTGTTTTCTATTTTTTCTTTTTTTTTAAATAATTCGATAGGCTTGCATTTGACTACTATCTCACCTGATGGTAAGTGATGATGTAGCCTAACATGATGTAGATGTAGATGTAACATGCTTGCCTAGAAGGTACCGATTCACTCGTGATTTGAAGACCCCAATTTTATAGGTATGGTAGGTATGGTATATGATAGGAAACACAGACTGAGGCAAGGAGTTCCACAGCTTTGCGGTATGTAAGAAAAACGTGGACGCAAAACGCTTCGCGTACGCATGGGTGGAATCTCTACTGTGTAACTATGGCGTCGCGCAGTTTGTCTGGTCTTCCTGTTATGGAAAGGTGACGGAGGAATCAAATTGAACACTCTCCGAAGTGAATCCGATAAAAAATCGAAAGACTTGCGACCTGGAGCCGATGTCTCTGCAGCTTGGCGTGAAACAGATCATCATCGTCAATGAGCCTTCTGGCTCTCCTGTCCTTTCTTCTCGTCTCCACACTTTGCAACGTCTCCATTTATCTTAAACTGTCTCCGTGGTCTTCCCAGAGGGGGTACATGTTTGTGTACTCGGTTTGATTGGTGGTAGGGCATGGCTATTACCTATCGCCATAACATCAATGTTTGTAGCATTGTTGTTTCGGCAACTAGAGATAAGATAGCCAGTGCCTCACTAGTTGAAGATCCCGGGTGAAGCGCGCCTCCACCATTAGCCTTATCATCACTTAACATCAGGTCAAGGCACTGTGCTTCCCCATAAGATATTTTAAAAAACTCTTTTAGAAAGTGTAAAGAGCCCTATCCTCTTTTAAAATAATGAATGTAATCAATCACACTAGCACAAATGGCGGTTACCATAACAGTTTTTTCAGTAATATATTAATAGCGTAAGCCGATTTTTGTCCCAGTGATTATGGGACGATAGCTACACATAAAAAATCGGTTATGGTCTCATTTTGAAGAGCTCCAGCCGTAGATGTGCAGAAAAATAAAGAAACCTGCCATAAGTTTCGAAATTCCTACAAAATCTGTTGAATAAACGCGAAGTTTTGCGGGCGACCCACTAGTTAAAATTAATTAGTTTGCCAGCGACTTAATAGCACGTACGAAACGCATACACAATCTAGATTAGCAGTTCCGTAGTTCGTTGCTTTGTTTCCAACATTATGATATGTTATAAAACGAATTATCGAAGCGCTATATAAATAATCGTATATGATAACAATGTAGTAAAGACAGACTACATGTATGACCGACACGCACTGTGCACGTGGAATGCGCCAAGGAAATTATTTTTAAAAGACTCCTTGCTGATGTTGTAATTATAATGATACCGGTAGTTTTTTGAATGCTTAAGATCTTTAAGACCGTTTAGAACAAGATGATTAAATGGCGGCTAATCCCGATGGATCTTATATGTTCCATAAAACATAGTCTAATATTGAATAAACTTTGATTTGAATCTACAGATATCATGATGTCCCTTTGATTGGTATCCAAGAGGTGCTTGTTTTAAGTCCGCCATAGCTTCCAAGATCTTATCTATCTGTTACCATAACAACATTGTATGTAATATTGTTGTGTTTCGAGTTAGAGTAAGCTAGTTCCTTACTTCAGGATTGATTGGTCATTGACGATTCCGGACGAAGTTGGTAGGATTCAGCATTATCATCACTTGTCGGTGCGATAAGTGTTTAATACTAAGCGTTTTCCCGTCGTATAAAAAAGGAACTCTTAAAAAAGAACTAAATTTAAAAGGGAAGCTCTATCTAAAGCTTAACATACGATCCTGTCCATGCAGATTACAACAAAGAAAAAAACGTTACGAAAGGCAATTACAGAAAACAGCATAATGCAAAACGAGCGAGGAGTTATACGGCGTTACCGACGTTTATGTGAGAATTGTAGCATTTTTGAGAGGGACGCCTCACCTCGCCATTAAGTGGCGTATCGTTTACTACACAGTGAATGAGAAACGCGCTTTCACGGGCTTTACAGCGATAGGCGGTTCCCATGCGAACAATTGCCGAGAACAATGATCCGAGAATCGTTCATGAGCACCGGAGATATTGCGCTCAGACCATTTGTCGGGGAGCGTGAGCTATGAGACCGGGAGGTGTTACACCAGATCTGTATCTGCAGACTTGTTTTCATCTATAAAGAGGTACCTATTTGAATTTCGGAAATTCCGCAAGACGCCAAAAAATTATTTTCAATTTTTTTTTATATCTGTTGGTTTTCTCATTTATTAATATTGCACAACCAGAATAAGTACTTTGTCTAGAAAACAGGCCAAGGCTTAGCTTAGACAAATATAGATAATATTATTTTCATGAGATAGTTTTTCACATAAATCCTTTTTATATTTTTGACAGGATGATGGAAAATTAAAGAGATGAGAAATCGGATTTGGGAGAAATATGTCCTGAAGTTGAGCTAATGGTTGGGCTATGTAATATAAGTAAACTAACAAAAATTGTCCGTATGTAGAGGGTTATAATGAAACTAATAATAAGTTATGTAATAAGTCAACTAACACAAATTGCTTGTATCTTGATGGACAACAATCTCTGGAAATAATAATAAAACCACTGTAAAACAACAAACAATTAAAAACTAACCGCACTGGCACGCACGTGCTCGTAGTTTACGACTTATAGTAGTTATCACTGAAAATTGTAAATTAGATTCATTTCTGCCGTAGAAATTCTACTACGGGTATCGTATAATGAATGATGACATTAAATAAACTCTTGTAAAGTTGTACAAACTCAATATTGGGTTAACAAAATACTTATACAAAATTTACTTATAATTTTTGTGGCACAACTTACATCTTATGCACTAATTTGTCGTCCTTTGTACTTATAGAGATCGATAACGACCTTTTCTTCATCATTGATGATGATAATTGCTTTAACTCTCCTACTTTGAACTCTGACTCTCTCAATGGCAACAAAGGTTAGAAAGGTTTTTCTGTAAATCATTGGAATTTAGTCAAATATAAGATTCGTATCTTTGTCGTGAGGAGCTTGATGGCGCAGTGATTAAGGTCTGCGAGTGCTGATGTTAAACAACTTTCGCAGAGGCCGGTCATCGGATGGGTGACCAAAAATTTATCATTTCGAGCTCCTTCGTGCTTTGGAAGGCACGTAAAAGGCGGTGGTCCCTGCATTAGCAGTCGTTAACAACCACCAATCTGCACTAGGTCCGCGTGGTGGTTTATGACCCGTTCTCCCTATCCATCCATAGGGAAGGCTCGTGCCCCAGCAGTGGTGACAGAAAAGTGAGCTGATGACGATCTTTATCGTAAATATTTATATTAGTTAACACGCACTACATTAATTAATTGTTTCATATTCATATTCATATTCATATCTTTATTGCACTCCATAAGTTACAAAGATGTTAAAAATATAAGTAGGCATATTTATGGACCCTGTAGGGCACGGCAAGTAGGAGTTTATTAATATTATTCTATTTTTTATTACTTTTGAGGTTGAAAATTGTGATTGTATATAACCATAATTTCCGACGGTTACATTTCCTTAACTTGGTTCAATTTACATTGTTACCAGCAGACAGAGCCAAACTCAGATTACGAAATTTATTAATGCATGATGCATTTACAAATAATTATTATAAAACTGAACTTTTTAACAATGGTTGAAATTGTTGTTGTTCTTGCCTATATAATGTTACTGCTACAATGTACCATTTTAAATAGTAATATTATCCTGGATATTATGGGAATAGTGTCGTATAGGTATACGAGTAACAACAAAAGCAAGCAATAATATAGATCTATATTTCATCCCATACGTTAGGGATATCGGGTCAAGAGCGCAACTACCTTAAACCTTATCATTATTTATCATCAAGAGAGTTGGAAGAGCCAGATCAGATAACGCGGAAACCGTGCGGTATAGACGCGTGACCGGGTTCTACTAAGCTGTTTTATATTCGTTTAAAAGCTTACTTTGGCTGAATAATTTGAATGAAAGCTTCCGCTTCTTAAGCTTTTGTTATATAAAATAAAATGATCTAACAAATTAATCTATAATACTAATGTTCTAACGTTCTTACGAGGTTAAGAACGTTAACCTTATTAAGTCATCATATAAGGTCATTACCTCATATGATGACTTAATAAGGTTTTGCATTACAGCCCAACTAAATATCTAAGTATATTCACTTACCGTCCAGCGACCTCATCTGATGACATATTCACAAATAAAGAATAGCCCCAATGTGATCAAATGAGAACAAAAATGTATCCGGTTTTATGCACGGAAATCTATTGCTCACAATATATTTAATATGTAAAAACAATATCAAGTTTAGTTCTAATTCTATCACATTTTTATTCTCAAATATTTTGTTCTGGGCAGAACCTACTAAGTCGATTATGTGATCATGTGATGACAAAAGGGCGTAAATTTACATGAGTAATTTAACACTGGGCCTTACGAGGTTAAAACAACTAAAAATAAAAAGTAAAGACACATAATTATATTTGTGTTATTTTGAATTTTGCATTCACAATGCTTTATAGTTACAAGATAAAATATTACTGGAAAAAACCAACCAGCCTCAGGAATCGAACTCGGAAATCGAATTGGATACCAAAGGTCGTGTGTTCGATACCCACTCGAGCTTCCTGAGGCTGGATGATTTCTTCTAGTAAAAATTTATCTTGTAACATAATTATATTTATGGCGGTTATATAAAAAACATTGAATTTAAAAAAATATTTGTCAATTTGAAAATACAATAATTCTATATTTTGAAAAATTATGTAGGTATTTCAACATTCCGTTTCTGGTGTGTGTAGCAAGCTTTAGTGTACACATGTATTGGGTCGTATTCAGATATTATAACAATCTAGCTATAGTAAGTAAGCGTATTAAAATGCAAACTTTTTTTGTTTACGTAATAAATAAATAAATAAAACGAAATCCCCTAGGTCCGGCGCTGGCATGGCAGCGTGCGTGCGTGTGCCGCTGCGCCGGCGCACGTCCGATATTATGCGGACGCGTTTTACTATCGCACGCGGCGCACAGGAGTAAAAATCACTTTCAGTTTCCACGCACACACGCTGTGTCAGTGTTTCTGAACGATCTAATTTTTGCCGTAAGGTTACCTAACATTTTTTCAATACGATAGAATATAGAGTATTTCTTTATTTTTAACCACTTATCTAATATCTAGTGGGTCAAACCATTAGTCTGTTTAGTTGGTGCGGCTTGTATAAGTCCGCCCTCCTAGTCAGTCTATTCTAGTCAATCTATCATCACTAGTAGTCGCCCAGTGGTTGAAATTCGACCGTAATTTTTATAAAAAGCTGTTTACTAAACAATATTTTATTATGGCTGCACGAATTGTATCATAAGGAATGAAAAATTAAAAAAGATAGAATGCTGGCTTTGAAAGATTTCGGCCGCTCTCCTTCATTTTTGAAATTTTTGAAAAAAGTGTTAAACAATGTTTGTTTAATTTAATGTATTTTTTATGCATAATTTTAAAAAAAATATTAGCATTCTGCACTCCTTCTCTATATAAACTATAAGTGTGTGAAATTTCATACTCCTCCGTCCGCGCAATTTATGTAAAAAGGGGTACAAAGTTTTTGCTTCACGTATTATTATATGATAACAACAATGTGAAAGCTTTGTTGTGTCCTGACGATAAGATAACCAGTGCCTAAGTAGTGTAATGTCGAGTGGCATCATCACCAACTCATTATATGTCTGCTGGCCACGAGTCTCCCTAGTGGTGCAAACACAACAGGAAGAACGGGCCATAAACTATCACGCGGACCCAGTACAGATCGATGATTACTAACGACTGCTAATGCAGGGGGAACGTGCGTGCACTTGAGTTTGCCTTTTTAATTGTTTAATTAAATACTTGTGTGGATTTACCATTGTTATATTAACTTTATTGTGTTGCCAATGTTGACAACTAATATTGGGTCCTTACCTATGAAATTGACGTTATTTTCTCACTTACTAATAGGTGTATTACTTCTAAAAGTCAATACCGGTTGTTAATATTATTATACACCTTTAATCAGGATTATGTTACTTAGGTTTCAGTAATAACAATGATTATTAATTTTGTGTCAATATCGCCCATTTTTTTTTAAATTGAGTAGGTACTTTTTTTGTTCGCAGAATTGTCCTTTTGTTTTATTGTAGCTTTGAAGGGACTTGATTTTTTTCTCTTTAATGTCTGCTATATTTTGCTAGTGAAATAAACACACTACTCTACAACTTTTATAGTGTTAACATAAATAAATGCTCAGCAAATGGAAAACGTTAGTATGAAAAATAAAATTTCATAAAAAATCTGTATGAAGATTTTTTATGAAACGTCAGATCATAGGTAAGGAATAATAAGAGCAAGATTTTTTTAGTAACAACAACTTCCGTTTCAGACACAATATGAATGCAAAACGTATTGTACAAATACAAGCTTCTAGTTCGAACGATTCATATAAAGCTTAACTACGGAATTGCTTCAATTAATCACTAAAATAAGCTTAACCTACACAATGTGTACTTATATTAAGTACATTACCGTAGTTTAGTAACAAAAAATAACGCTATTTAAGTAATTTTTTTTTTCATTAAATGACCATTGCACTTGTTGTGTAACTTTAAATATCGGTGAAATAATGTCAGCTGATAGAACAAAGCAACTAGGTTAAAACGCGACGGAATGTATTGGGCATATTGGTGCTTTTAAAAAATTCGGCAGAGAAACTAATAAATGTATCAGTTGTTCAATTGGAAATACTCACGCATACATGCAACATGCATTCGAGAATCACCAAATACTGTACGAGTTTTATGGTCGAGTAGAACATAAAATTCGTACAGAACATCGGCAAAAAAGTCACCATTCCTTCACCTTCCTACTCTTCAGGGTACATCTCTAAGCCTGCAGAGCAATATCATCATGCTCGGTATGACTATTCGCTGCGATCTGAACCAAAAGGACTACATCGAAGCCGTGATCAAAACAGCCTCACGAAAACTCGGTATTCTGAACAGTGCGCGGAGATTCTTTACGACAAGACACAGGTGCGGTCTTGTGTGGAGTATTGCTCGCACATCTGAGACGGTTCCGCAAAGTACTTTCTCGATGCCTTGGACAGATTGCAGCGTCGCGCAGTACGCGTTATCGGCAACGCAAAAGTCGCAAATACTCTTGAATCTCTGCAATTGCGTAGAGATATTGCGTCACTCAGCGTGTTTTACCGCTTATACCATGGCGAGTGCTCTGAAGAGCTACTTGACCTCATCCCACCTTCTCCCTTCCTCCAGAGGGGTACACGTGCTGCTCTTCGGAGTCACTGCTTCACTGTCTCAAATATTCCATTTCCATCACGCACTAAGAAATTTGGTGACTCGTTTCTTTGTCGCACCTCCAAAACATAGAATAGTTTGCCAGCACACGTTTTCCCTCCTTCCTATGATATGGGGTCCTTCAAACGAGGCGTGAAGAGGCACCTTGTAGGCCGGCAGAGTGAGAGTAACTGATGCTGCGTTGTTTTCACGCTGCACCAGTTGTCCGTCGCATCTGGATTCCATATTCACTTAACATCAGGTGAAATGGAGTCATTTGTCATGCTACGTATAAAAAAAAGAAAACAGTTGTAACATCAATGAGTCATCATCGTAACATCATTTAAGTCAACTAAACTCGGCTGAAAGTGCAGGTACTTAAAAGGTTTGCCTATAACTACATTAAGGTATTTTCGTCAACTTTCGTCGTATATTTTCTTTATAATATCGCTAAGGTAACAAAAACAGCAACAATGTTGATTTTTATAGACTGTTTTAGATTTTATTATACGTAAATTATGCGTATAGATGTTACATAAGTAAAAAACAAACTAATTTATAAATAAGCTGGTAATAAATCTCTTTTTAGTGCCTACAGTTGATATCTTAAATTTAGCGGGCAATCACCGTCGCGTCTGTCGGTTCAGTGGTTCAAGTGCAAACAAAAACTTGTTCTCACATTTCTCTCTAGTGTCAAAGTACGAGCTGGGATTTCGAAATGGCGTCATATCTTCACTCAGAAATCTTTTATGAAACCGTTAAATCCAGGGTAAAGTTTAGAAGAAATTTTAGAAATAGACAAGCCTTTAGAACTTTTGGTATTTTGTGTTAAATTTGAGTAAAATGGTTCCACTTTTCATACACGATACAATTTAGCCATTTTGCTTTTTGAGACTTAACAGCATCAAAACATATTAATTTTGATCATATACTCAGCCTGTAAGCATCGGTTCTTTGTATGATTATTTAATTAAATTAACAAAGGTTATGCTACTTTACGGATCGTGAAGTGTTCGCATAGTCTTAAAAAAACAACAATGGTAGTTATCTCTTGGAAAACCTCACAAAACATAAAACAGAAAACTCATATGTATTATCTTTAGAAGCTTAAAAGCTTTCCAAGTATTCATGGCATTAGCTTTTCAACACTCGTTAACCAAAGGTGTATTTTTAAGATAACACAGCGCTATCACTGGTCCTTCAAATTCTTTGACGAAAAAGGGTCAAATGTTTACAGTAGGAAGTGCCTCGTTAGTGAAGCTTTTGATAGTGAGCTGTCATTTTTTACAGCTCACTCCGAACACGTTCTAGATTACGTAAAGTTATGAGGTGCCCTAACAAGCATCGTAAAAGTTTATGGTAGAAGTTTTAGATTCCTTTGACATTGGTTACGGTAAGACTTAAGGAAAACAGAAGTGGCCTGTATTACTCGTAGAAGAAAAAGAGAAGCATAGTTAGACATTATCGTATAATAAAAAAAATAAGCAAATTGACGATATTTAAACAATAACAAGAAACAAAAAAAAAGACAGTTGACAGATTTAGAGCATATTATTGTATAGTAGCCTTTTACTAAAAAAATATTTACTTTGAAATAGTTAGATATTATGCTGAAAATTATAAAGCTTTTATATACACTTCAAACATTTAGGAAAGTGGTGTGCAACCTACCGCGATGACTTACGTATGAACAGTTTAAGTGTGAAAACATTGAATCCGTTGAATGCAATATACCTAGCCGAAAAATACACAGTCATTGCAATGTTACTTGCGATAAAGAAATAGAAAAGATGACATGGCAAACAAAATAGTTTTTTACATTTTACTTGTTAAAATTCTTTCCTTTGTTCAATAACTTTGAAGTCTCATCACTGACCATTTGTATTTTTGATGCTGATATTGCTTAGCTTGCATTTAGTTCTTAACTATTTTACTGTAATGGTTGGGAATACGAAAGAGTTCTATGAAGCAACCTTTGCCCTCTATATCACTTGATAGTAAGTAATGATAAGGCGGGAGGTGAAAGCGTACTTCACCCAGAATCCTCAACTATTGAAGAACTAGCTATTTTATCTCTATTATCATATTAAACGTAATATATCTTTATATTAATACGTGAAGCAAAAACTTTGTACCCCTTTTTTACTAAAATTGCGCGGACGGAGGAGTATGAAATTTCGCACACTTAAAGTTTATATAGAGAAGGTTATCCGAATGTTAATATTATTTTAAGCTATGCATAAAAATACATTAAATCATAAAACTGACATCACACACACTACCATGTATTTGACACACACGCATTTATGTATTTGACGCCAATATATTATTATTGTTTTACACACACGTATACTCTTTTCAAAAATTTCAAAACTAGAAGAGGAGCGGCCGAAATCTGTCAATGCCAATCTAAACTCACATTCTATCTTTTTTAGTTTTTCATTGCTTAGGATACAATCCGTGCAGCCTTAATAAAATTACGATCAAACGACCACTGGGCGACCACTAGCATTTATTTAATTGATCTTAACGTCATAATGGTCGACATATGATATTTTATACAGTAGGATCCGCACCAAGTAAAAGTAGTATTTGAATATTTTTATTTTACAAAGTGCACATTTTTTTCACACATTTATCTTTGCCTCAAAGTGCAACAGCGTAGCTTAGACAGACGTGCTGTATTACGACTACTATTGCATAGTTAGCACAATAGCACAAGTAGCAATAATACAGTAAAAATTTGATTATGTTGAATGAAAACAAGAGCATAAAAGTGAAATTTGTCAATTTACCAGTAATTTTATTTATGTGAGCTTTCTAAGTATGTATGTATTATTATTAAGTAGTAAGAGTTTATGGATATTATGGATACAAGTAGAATAATATTGTTAATGTTAAGTAATTGATAAGATTAAAGTATACGTATTATTTATTATTACTATACTGCTGGTTGAAAAGAGTTCAACGCACTCAACATCAAGAGGGAACTTCTCCAGATTACTAGAGAGTTTTTGTTAAAACATAGTCTCATAAATTTACAATTTATTTTCTATATATTTTTCTTTTCTGCACAATATGTCACTTTGGTATATTTGTAAGAATAGGGATATTGACAAGAACTATAATTAATTCTAGAACATTAAACATATAAATGAAATCACGTAACAGTTTATAGAGACGGTTGGTCTAAAGGCTAGACTTTATGATCCAATATATATATTCCTGATCTTTAACTGAAATAGAGCTCTATTACTTGAATTAAACTGTATTATAGTTCATAATATCCTTAATAATAACTGACAAAAAATCCTTTCGTGACAGTAGTTTCAATGTTTTCCTGATATAGAAAATGTATATGAAATGTAGATTTAAAGCTTTTTTACAGTTCTGACTTTTAAAACTTTTATCGAATATATGAATATACAAAGTATACTCTTACTATGTATTAAAAAAACGATCCACTATACCATTACCATTACTATTTTTGTCTGGAAGAAATTGCTTTAAAGCGATAGACCGCCAAATTATGACTTTGTAAATTATTATTTTTTATGTTCAATGTTCAATTTTATAGTGTTGCAAAAAAAGTATTATCTGTCTATCTAAAAGCTTATAAATTGGTAAGGTGAGAAGCAACTGCAACTGCCCATCTACCTTATCGGAGAACATATACCTATGCATGCGGCATCTCCTCAGTATGCACCATTAAATTTAATAGGGCATCATAACTCACCGGCGCAGGGGCCATGGTCTCCCGTCGTATCAATCCCGAATCTACTCGATCATCACTTAACTTTCACAAGGTACGTCACCTCGCATGCCTTAATCCTTTCATATCACACGCGTTATCAGTATAGCCACCGGTGTTCACAGAGTCATCGCAACGTGCGGCCGCGGCGGTATGCGTGGGTGAATGAAGGTTGGTAAAGCACAAGTCAACAGTTCCCACGCGGGAGAAATGCGCACCAACAATGGTGGAGGTTGCGCGCGACTCGAAAGGTGGGCAAAAAGCGAATGAACGCGGGCGCGCGCCGGGTGCCTCTCTATACCTGCTGACCCATTTCAATGTTACGATATTGTGGAATTTTAAACCCCTCGGTGTCATCCCGTGTGGTCAAAAGCCGTTAGTACCAGACGCACCATAAATATATATTTTTTTAATCAAATAAATCGTTAATTTGTTTCCTAAGATCACAATTCCACATTTTTAATTTTTTTTAAAAGCGCTTGCAAAAACCTTGCCTCAGATGATATACGAATCCACAACCTTTAACACACCGTACTGAGCAACTGAGACAGTTGGAACCGAGTCCCGCCAAATTCAGTAATCTTTTTTTTTTCAATTGCTTTTTATTTTTCTATGTAAATATAATTATGGCATGGTGCATGCAACAAAACACCAATTTCTAAATACTGATTTTACCTACCATTCGTTTAAGACACTCTTGTCTTGCTTGACCACATGAGCAATTAGGTACTTTGTTTCACTTTCAGTTTCGATGCTCTTACGAGGTGAAGCTAATCCCTAGAAAACCACCAAGGTCGTTGACCACTTGAGAATTCATCAACATTCTTGCCATACCTACTTGCCATGGAATATATTTATTTTTATAAACACGTGTCTTTCATAGTACAATAATAATTATGCTATACCTACCTACCTACTATGCACATGGTAGTTGTAGATAAATATAATATTATTTACATTTCTAACCGAGACAAGGTCAGTTACGCTACAAAAGCTATCGCCAGTCAAGATAAAGTTAGTAAGTAGTAAGTACATAGCCTACCCACTGTCCCACTGTTGGGCAAAGGCCTCCAAAATTCTCCATCATTCACGTTCAGGTTCAGGCGCTATTTTCATTGTTAGAAGCTATGAAAGCTTTATCTGTGTTGTATCTTATTTTATCAGGGTGTGTTTTTTAATATTTGTTGTTATAGCAGCAACAGAAATACTCATCATAAATACTAATCATCTGGGAAAATTTTAACTGTCTAACTATCACGGTTCATAAGATACAGCCTGGTGACAGACGGACATACGGACAGCGGAGTCTTAGTAATAGGGTCCCGTTTTACCCTTTGGGTACGGAACCCTAAAATAGAACGCATGGATGCATTCCGTTGTTTAATACTTTTGTTTCTATCTTTATTCTCTCCAGTCTATATTACTGGTCGGGAATAACCCACATTTGCCTATGTAACCCGCAATTACAATCTTATTCCGATGATCACCGATGACGGAAAGCTATGGCTATAGCCGGCCGGCGGGATGGCCACAGGAATGTGCTCGCTTCGGACAAACGAGTTGTGCTCAAAATCATCCCTTGGTACGGTATGAGAAGGTAGAAGGTATTTTTCTATAATCGTTTTGATGCATACTTACGTATAGTCGACAACGAAATTGCTTGACCACCTTAGAAGTGAATATTGTTAGCATATAAAGTGACAGATACGTCGTCATTATTGACAATGAGCCTTAGCGACATTTTATTGTAATAGAAGTTTTTGTCAAAAGTGATAAAGCAATTTCATGGTCGACTATACATACATCTGATTGAAATTACTATGTATGTTAATGTTGTAAGAAGCATTTTATTTTGGTAGTAGCTTGTATACCCCCCCCCCCCCCCATACAAAATATTAAATCCCAGCCCCAACACCATACTGCCAGACCAAAAGATACGGTAAGCTCATTCTGCGTAAAACGGAACGCACCTTTACGCATTAAATTTAAATGAGGGTATACAAGCTACCAACTAATTATGAGATGACCAACACCTCAGTCTCCCTGTGACCACGGACCCTGCAGGGCTCGAAACGTCAAAATAAACATTAAATAAGTAATGTGTAAAATAAACGCGAGTAGATCCGTAAAAGTTGTTTCATTTCAATGTGTAGTGTTCGCGTAAACTTTAGAAAACAATATAGATGTAACATAAATAAAAACCAACAAGGTTGCATTTAAGTAAAAGTTATACAGTCGAGTAATTCGACTATGGTTATGAAATAAAATTATCTATAATAATAAAAATCAATTGCCACATGTACATATGTCATTGCATCATTTATGAGAGTTCGACCGATTTGGCTGATTTATTTTGTTATTGTCAGGGCAATGTTAGTAGAAAAAAAAGTTTTCGACGGTGGGTGTTGAAACTGACACTGAAACGAACGAAGTCGCGAACGGGCCACTAATATTAAATAAATATTCAGAACACAACATGCAAAACATCTTTACTTTTTACATTAAATTTAACCTAAGAAATATAGAAACTTAGACTTGTTTGACTATCAATATTTATAATTCAAAAATGTTTCGTCTTAAATGGTTTTACAATAAGTTCTAGGACTTTTTGACAATTTTTTATATTTTTTACGTAAAAAAATGTCATTATTCAGTATGCTTCGATCAGTTGATCTTTTATCTTGACGTTGATGCAGCATATCAAGCATATTAAGACGTTTTCAAAACACTAGTCCAGCTTCGTTCGCGTTTCGTAGCTGTGGTTATGAAACTTGGTTACAAAAACGACAATTCAAAGCATGAAAAAAAATCCATGTTCGTAGCTGGTTACGAAAGTTCAGTTACGAACGTGGACCAATGGAGTCAATCGTGTATTCCCATAGGAATTATATACAATCTGTTAGGGCATGCACTGTACAAACTTCAGGGGTGGATTCTACACTCAAATATACATAAAAAAACAAATACTTAAAAATTTCCAAGCTCAATAGTTTAGAAATGGCAGCCTTCTTTATTTTATTGTCTTCTATTTTTGCAGGAGCTAAAAAAGGTGAAACTAGTCGCAAGTGAATAACAATCAGTAAAGTTGCCAAAAGTTAGAACATCAATAGGACAAAAACACAAATATGTCGGATTTCAACACCAAAAATAACGAAAAAACCACAATGTAACCAATTTACTACATGCAGTTTGGAATTTTTTAAATATTTTTTTATCATGTCTATTTGAGTGTAGAATCCACCCTTAAAGTTTGTACAGTGCATGCCAATACACCCTGTATTTCTTAAGATAAAATGTGGCTTATAGATAGCTAAGGGATAGAAAAACGTTTTATTAATGAAAGATTTTTGGATTTATTCAATTAGAACAACATATGAAAATTTGAAAAAAAAGTGTTGGAAAAATTCCATGATCGGGAGCCACGACAGCATAGTTGGCAGTGCACCTGACTCGGCATGTCATGGGGTGCGGGTTCGAATCCCGCTCGTGGAATTTTTTCAACACCTTGTCTTTTTTCAAATTGTAAGGTTGTTCGCAACAATATTTGCGTAAAACTATAATCACACTAATATTATAAATGCGAAAGTTTGTGTGTATGTATGTGTGTATATTTGTTGCTTCTTCACGCTGCAACTGATGGATGGATTTGGATGAAATTCGGCATACAGATAGTTTATAACCTGGATTAAAACATAGAATACTTTTTATCCCGCTATTCCCACGGGAACGGGAACCACGCGGGTGAAACCGCGAGCTGCCGCTAGTATGTAAATAATCATAAACATTTTAAAAGTTTAAGTCTTCGTACAAAGAATGTACAGACGCCAGCATATCAACCTATCCAGACCTGCCAACGTATACGTAAAGTTCAAAGTCTATTAAGGTTTTTTTTTTTATTGTTAAAAGGAGGCAAACGAGCAGGCGGGTCACCTTATGGAAAGTAATCACCGCCGCCCATGGACACCCGCAAAACTAAAGTAATCGCAGATGCGTTGCCGGCCTTGAGAAAGGAGTTGGATCTTGAGGAGGGAGTTTATATATACAGTTCTATACAGTTCTATATTTTACACCTACCTAGTCTGTGTAAGCCACCTTACGAGGTTCCGATCCGATCCGAACCCTTCGGAGAATCTAGTAGGGCACTGGGACACGTACTTTTAAGTGTGTGATGCCGTTCCCTCTAGAAAACTTCCGAAGGTGATTCGTTTGACACGGCTTGAGGAACCTTTTAAGTTTCTCGCCGGTCCCAAAAAAGCCCGGTGAAGCTGAAAATGCCGTTTGAGGCAATCAGCAATATCTCTCCAAAAAAAAAGAAAAAAACGTTACGTGGCTAAGGACGAAGGATGAAATAATATTATAGCTTTCTTTTCTACTTTTTCTTTTTTTTGAGAGAGATTGCTGATTGCCTCAAACGGCATTTTCAGCGTCACCGGGGTTTTTTGGGGGCAGCCAGGTACGTAAAGGGTACCTCAAGCCGTGTGAAACGAATCACCTTCGTAGGTTTTCTAGAGGGAACGGCATCACACACATAAAAGTGCGTGTCCCCGTGCCCTACTAGATTCTCCGAAGGGTTCGGATCGGATCAGGGCGCCTCTAAAGGCTCGAACCTCGGCTCGGGTAGACCGGGCCGTGGAGGTGGAGAGAAGCGCCCAGGTACATGTCTGTACCTGGTATAGAGCGCGTGTGAACCGGTACTACGTACCCTTGTTCTACGAGTACGGTGTCTTTGGCCAAAACTAATGTGCATGTTTAGTGTATTCTGTAAATGTGTAGTGGCATTTAGAGGATCGGGCGGGACTTTCTTTTCTACTGACAAGAAACACTTTAAACTAGCTATCTTCGATGCTGTCTGAAGATGTTCACAGAAAAAATATATACAAGGAACAGTAAAGTTCTTAACGTAAAATGAAGTAGCAATATAATCATTTCCACGACATCTAATAATTTTCAAAACAAATACTTAATTACAATGTTGTAATTGTGTACAAATTGTGACAGGTAATTGAAATATGCAAACTTTCCTCATTTGCCGGGATTTACTTGTCTGTACAGAGACATCAAGAGATTTCTTATTGATAAATTTATTGTATGTAACGATTCTAAAGTTAATAATTAGCCGGTATTATCTTAACAGTCTCATGTACAGCAACATTTTAATCGTCATTTTCCTTAACCAATAACATAGATTTTCATTAAAATTTTACGGGAGACAGTTAGAAAACAAGTGGTCTGTTCAATTGTTGCGTAAATCAAAAATCAGCTGCTGTCCCCAGGATGCTGTAGGTTATATCTACAGCTCCATGGATGTCCCCCATTTTTAATAATTATGATGAAAATGTCGATTACTTTTCCTGTCAAATACTGGTGCAACTACCGTAGGGAAAGTAGTAAAAGTAGGGTAAACCAAGTACGAAATAAAAAATATCGATAATATTGCTATTTTTACTGCAATACAACGTGACAGAAAGGTGTGGTCAAAATTAAAAGATCTAAAGTGTATCCGATCTTGATCTTGTATGCAGAGTTACTAAGGCATAATTATTAAATTTAACTTGTTATGCAATTTTTAATTAAATAGTTCTATTGTGACGTCACATCAAAATAAACAAGTTACAGCCCTAGTGGTTAAGTAACATCTGTGTTCTTACATTTATGATCACTGCTGCTTGCTGAAACGCGCCTGAAGCGAATGACTTCACTAATATTAATATTTTATTTAAAATTGCATGACAAATTAGAGTTAATAATTATGTCTCAGTAACAACATATACAAGATCTAAATCGGATACACTTTGGATCTTTTCATTTTGACCACACTTTTCTGTTACACGTCGTTCATGAGGCATTTCATTGTTGGTCAGTAGCACATCTTAAAATAATTTTCACTAACCACGGATTTCTCCAATTATTTAATTTCGGTTGATAATTATCAGCTCCTGTCAGTCCACTGCTGCACTGCAGAACTTAGCCCGGTCCAGGTCTTCTCATCCACTGCTGCCAGCTAATCTTCGTACATCATTGCTCGACCTAATTGTAGGGCGTCCAATATTACATTTGTGAAGTCGCGGCCAGAATATGAATATCCCACCGGTTGGTTCTGCTGCTAATAATTATGACATCGATTACTGTCAAGGAAGTTGCAACCTACCCATAACATAACATAGCCCACAAAGATATTATGGATTTACGTATTCAAAACCACTAGACCGTATTCAGTAATCCATCACTCCTTTAGTTCTTTAGTAAAGCCAATATGTATCAGTAACTCTTCCGTGTGTTGGCGGAAGGAAGGCGCAAAAAGTTAACGCAAGCGGTTTTTTAAACTACATACTGCAATATGGAATGCTCTACGAGCATGCAAATGCTTTTTTTTTTGTTGGAACATTATCTTTAAACGTTATTAATAGTAATTGAACAGTATACGATGAGTGATTAGGGACATTAGTATATTAGTTCCTGTCATATTGGAACGTCCCAAACATTTGATAACAACTAAGTTTTATTATTACCTACTCACACGCTAGCTGCTATTTTTCTTGCAAATGTTTTTCATGTAACGGTTCGTAATGTAACAGTTCGGTGGAGATCACGTACAGTCAACAACTTAAATCACTGGTCCCTTGTGTGCCACGTCATCGTCGCTGTCTTTACTAAAAGTTGATAAGTGAATGTTATTAATATTAATTAAGTCACTTTTACAAAATTCCATAGAAGTAAACTACTTTTGTTGCTAACTGTACCTTCACTAGCAAAACGGTCCTGATATAATTCACTTGCATTGCTTCTAGTCGCATCTGTAGCTACCATTCTTTACAAACTCTTCAATTGACATGACCAACGTGTCCACGTGTTCCCTTCTTAATTGCTACGATTATCACCACGTCATGTCTCATCATCGCTGTATCTTCATATTAAGTTGAAACAGAAATGTTTTTCAACCGTGACGCAAACGACTATGAAATTGTCTTTCGATTATGGAGAGCAGACACAAATAGTGAAAACCTACCACAAAATTGGTATTCAAATAGCTGCAACGATTCTGCAGTGAAATTGTAAAATTTTCGAGTGTACGAGACACGTTTTATTTACTAATGCATGTATAGCAAAATCTCCGCTTTCGCAAGACCGTTTTATTCTTGCCACGTGCATACGAGCGCACTTTTACTCCAGTTACTTACCTGCACATTGAAACATCGATGTAATTGTATTGACGTCGGTTGTGCGATCAATTTCGATGCCGGAAAGAAGTTCTGGGTCTGGCAATAACTTGCATACTACGGACTAACGAGGGGTTACGAAGTTTTGCTACGCACGTAATCGCTGCTTAGGGTCAGCGTATACTTTTTACGGTTTTGGCGATCCTCTTCTATCCTTTCGCGATTTGGGTGACATATCGCCCTGTACAGCTTGATAGCTGACGACCGACTTGGTCGAGTGGTTTGCACACCGGTTTTCATGGTGTCGCCATCTCTAAGGTCCCGGGTTCGATCCCCGGTCGGGTCAATTTAGAAATTATTGTTTTTCTAAATTGTCTCGGGTCTGGGTGTTTTCTATGTATAGTATGTATGTATTTAAGTATTCTAAGTATGTTTATCCGTTGTCTAGTAACCGAGTAATAACGAGTTTCATAACGAAGCTTCTCTTGGGCTAGATAATTGGTGTGTGAGTGTTGGAAAATTTAATTTAATTTAATTTAATTTTAATAGCTTAGATTTCCATCTAGGACTGTCGGCTGTCGGATTGTTTAAATAACATTGGACTCTCCTGGAATTTGGCAAGTGATTTGTTAAACGCCATCAGTCAGCGTTTTTTTGCAATAATAACTAACCTTGAAGAATATCTTATGGTTTTTGTCTCTTATCAAAGTTATCAGTTATGTGTTTGTAAACAGATTCTTATTCTATCATTCATTATCATCATCATCAGCTCATTTTATGTCACCACTGCTGGGTCACGAGCCTTCCCTATGGATGGATAGGGAGAACGGGCCATAAACCACCACGCAGGCCCAGTGCGGGTTGGTGGTTGTTAACGACTGCTAGTGCAGCCGGGGCTAACGACTTGACGTGCCTTCCGAAGCACGGAGGAGCACGGAGGAGCTCGAAATGATACATTTTGATCACCCATCCGATGATCGGCCTTTCCGAAAGTTGCTTAACCTTAGCACTCGCAGACCGGGCCTGTTAACCACTGCGCCATCGAGCTCCTAAATCTATCATTCGATTTGAGTTTATTGAAATCTCCCATTAAATATAATAAAGTCTATACATAAAATTGTATTTACCTACGTTAGGATGTACTAGGTGAGATAGACACGAAATTTAGTATTCGCATCATCGAAGGAGGTCAGTTCAATAAATCTCACGCACCCGTGTCCGCCTGCACATGCGCGAGTGACTCGAAGATTTGATATTGCATCATTATCATGTAGATTGCTTATCTTTCCTTAGAATTTTCCATAAGATTTGCCTTTGGATATGGCAACAATCCAAACCGCATTTGTTTTACCATAGCAGACTGGAAAGTTTCGTTTGTCGTAAAGCTTAGATGTCTATTCTATAGGATACTAAATTGTGTTGGTAGACGAAACTTGTCGACGAACTTATGTCTCATACTCATCTCAGACATAACGTGTACAGTACAGTGCTGTTACTGTGTAAAATATTGCAATGGCCATCATTTACTTTTATTTATTTCATCATCAGCCTACACACGTCCACTGCTGGACATAGGCCTCTCCAAGTGCACGCCACTGAGCACGATCCGCGGCTACTCTCATCCAGCTCTTGCCAGCCACCTTGCGAAGATCGTCGTTCCACCTAGTCTGAGGGCATCCCACACTACGTTTGCCGATACGCGGTCTCCACTCAAGAACACGTTTACCCCATCGGTTATCGATTCTGCGGCTAATATGGCCGGCCCACTGCCACTTCAGCTTGCTAATCCTGTGGGCTATGTCGACGACTTACACAAAAATATTAATTATTAATTTATTTGTTACACAAAAATTACATGGTTTATTTGATAAGCATCACAAAAACCGTTTGTCGGTTTGTACGGATGCTTAGAGCATTACAAAAAAACATAAGCAGTAATAATAACAGTAATATAAGTGAACAAAACGGTCGTATTAAGTTAAGAGCCAATATGTCTGTATCTTGTAACTATATACTATAGCATTGTGAATACAAAATTCAAAATAATATAAATATTTAAAACAACTACGTCTTTATCGATTGTTAAATACTTGCTAAGTGTTTTTCGACTGTGAGGGTAGTAACTTCACAGTGACGTAAGTAATACCGCTGACTTGAAGCGTAAATCACAAACTGCTAGAAGAATTTAAAAAAATCTGGGGCCTCAGTAGCTCAGCGGTCAGAGCATTGGTTATCCAAAGGTCGCTGGTTCGATTCCTACTCGAGCTTCTTGAGGCTGGTTGATTTTTTCTAGTCAAAAGTTAATATTAGAACTATCTTATTGCAAAAGTAAATATAACGCAACATTTCAACAAAACGCATCGTGGTTACTACAGTTTTACAACCAAATCACGCGAAATATGTTTATTATTCCGATTGCATAATCCAGACGAGTGCTCCCACAGAATCGTCGATGAGGGCGGCCCGTAATTGCGGACCAAAGAGGCTATGCTTCTCGGGGACAATGACCGGTGACATGGAAAGCAGTCTCAGGAGCTCGACCTTCACAGATCTGTGTAAACAATTGAAGAGCGGCGCCACCGCCACTTCAATTTGAAACTTTTTCACAGTCATTATTGTTGTTTACTCATTCTGAGTTGGAGCTGTTGCAAAAATGTATGTGAATATTTTTGTAGACGACGCGCGGCGTGTATGGTCCACGTTGAATTATGAAGTGTAGATGCTATGTAATATTAAATTAGAAATGGCAGCAACACTGCGTATATTTATGTAAGCGATGAGCATTGAGTTTAAAACAAAAAAAACTATCTTATCGGACATAGTTGAACCAGTTGAATTTACAAGGAAGAATCGTTAAGCCAATACAAAATCATTTAATACTCACAATTTAATAAAACATATTATTTCAATTAATAACAAAGTCATTAGCGATAGGTAATTAATGGCAAAATAATTAAGTCACAAGTGACAAAGCTAAAAGAATGTCGGTATATTTGAAAGCTCACACTAGAATGAAAGGCTATTTGTAAAGGTTTGCTAACAGCAAAATGTGTAGAGACGCCATAGAAATGCCACAAACGATATATTTAACTAAGCAATTTCGAGTCGTCTACAATAATAAGTATCCTGGCTTTGATTATACTTTTGAGAATATTTGTACAAAATTTCATTATGATTGATTGAATAGTTTACGCCTGAAAGCAACAAACAAACTCATTTTCGCATTTATAATATTAAGTTATGATAGTTATGACATAGTTCAAGATCGAACTAAACTTTACAGAATATGACATAAACACAAGTGCAAAGATGAAATTGTATAGTTCATTACCAAAATTGTAAAGCAATCCAACCTCAGAAATCTTTTAGAGACTTTTTTATCACCGTCCAAACCTTCTGTGATGACCCATGATACAAATGAACAACTCTTACTATTGGACCAACTCCCTAACTCGAAAATAAAATTCAGTTGTTCCATACAAAAAATCAATTTCCCTACAAACTGTCCACTCTCATTTCAGGGGAGGTTTTCTAAAAATGCTAACACACGTCATTCTTTATTATATTTCGTCATTCGTTATTGAAATATCTATAAATCGATTAAATTATTCATTTTTATAGTTATTACTTTAAAAATAATGATTTTCCCAAAAAACTTTCTTCCCTTTTTTACTCGTTTAAATGAAAATAAACAAAATTCCTGAGACATTTCATTCTTTATTTCTTTTCAAAAAGCCAAATAACAATTCTCATGTATTTTACTTCAAAACTAACGGACCTTAATACAAACTTATTTGATCCCTTTAGGGTATGATTTCCGTAAAATCCTTTCTTAGTGGCTGGTTACGTCACTCAATTAACCTACTGTCCAAATTTCATCTAATTAGCTTCAGCAGCGGTTTCAGCTCGGCGATGATGAATCAGTCAGTCAGGTCAAGTAATTATATGTATATAGATAGATACTGCGAAAATAATAATGACAATTATAAATATGGGTGTAAATTTGCACGGATTAGACAGACCTACAATAGCAAATTGGAAGTACACCTGACCTAGTACAGAAGGGTTTGGATAAAATTAAAACCACGCTCGTAGATTTTTTTCGAAATAAAAATTGTTTAAGTTAACTTATCATTTATTTTTATAGAGAGGAAATACTACTCTAAGGGAATTCTGTTCATTTGCGGAAGTAGCAATTAAGCAGCGTGCATCAGTACGTCGGGAAGCGTCTCATACTCTTTCCCTCGAGACTGGCGTAAGAGCCGGATAAACTAACAAACTAAAATAAGTCATATCATACTCCCATTAAAACGAGATTTCTTTACAAACTTACGTGATCACATATTTGAATGATTTGCTAGACAAATTTGACCTTGATCCCATGCTATGAGAGCTAACTCTCGACGACCATTGTCTTATTTCATTCACTTTTTACACGAAGATGCGATAGTATCACGCTTCTAGCGTACTTTACCATAGTTTTAACGTCGTTCACGTTTTGTGTCACACCACAGGCAATAAAATTTCAAGCAACTTCGAAAACATTATTTCCAATTAACTCCATAGGCGCTTTAATGCTTAAAACTGTCATTTTCTTTGGTAGAACATATATATTTACATAATCATGCTTAGCAAACTATCGAAGCAGAAACTGATAATAACTTAGATCTGAAGTACAACCCGCTATACACTACTTTAAAGTTTATACTGGCACCCCCTACCAACCTATGCGGTTACAAAGTAGGTGTCAGACATCCTTACGCAAGCGCAAGGGACCATCTACGTCAGGTCATAACGCCAGATCAGAACACGCCGGTACGCATCCTTCATCCAGTACTTTTAAGACTAGTGTCTCAAGCTAGTCGCCCCGTGGACACGTATAGTCCACTACCAAATATCCAGATAGGTCACCGGAGCTGTAAGCTCGCTCACTTCTCGTTGCACTAAGAGCACAGCTCGCAGTGTACCACTGCTCGGGCCGTCAACTCTAAAGTCAACTACCAAATGTCCTCTTTGGTGGCGGAGTTGTAGGCACACTCACTTCTCGGTACCCATCCAGGCACCTGATCAATTCCAAATTCCTACGCGGCTGATTAAACCGGAGGCCTTTGCATCTAGCGGGCACCTCTACTAGTTCTCCAGACTAGTACCGGAGATGTTGGAGTAACTACTCAATGAAAACCACCGAGCAGCACAACCAACTAAGGGTAACTCACGTACCCCGTAGATCTTTTCGCTTCAGGCCCCCACCGGACTGCTACTAAGACCCGCTCGCTATGCACGAAATGGAAGCCTGGCCAGACCAACCAGGCAGACGAACATTCCCACTTCTATAGCTAACCACATGCCACCACGAGTCCAACCCATGTCCGGAAGGTATAACCGGCAGGGGGCTTAGGATCCGGAACTCCCGTGGTACCCTTGAAAAGACAGCCGGACCCGTAGTTCCAGCTGCCATACCCTACCTATCAGGGTCAGTAGATAGGGATATCTGAAGTATATAGGATATCTGAAGTACAAACATATATACTCGTATAAAGAAAAAACAAGCATGAGAACAGCATACGGTGGCAATCGACATAGGCAATTTTTTTTCTAGTAATAAATATAGCATAAGTTACTCAGCGCTTATGTAGCATTCTAATGGTGAAAGAATTTTTAAAATCGGTTCAATGGTTTTGAGTTTATTCGTTACAAACAAAAATACAAAGCTTTTCTCTTTATAATATTAATACAGATTAACAAATGGACCTTTTTCTTGTCGTATCATTTCATAGACTCCTTTTAAAGCCACTAAGATAGTAGATGTCAAGTATGACAGCACTACTAGCAATAAATGGAATGTCAGAACCACAAAGTACTTTTTTGTCAGAACAATAGAATCCTTCATTTTTGTATATAGTTTAATGATCGCTTTGAGTAACTTCTTATTAGTTAAATGCATACTAATTAGCTTCTTCACAGTCTCCATCAGTGTAAAGACATATCAAGTGCGTCGAGTCAACGAAACCACATATATGGTGACTAGTTTTCCTGAACTTGACTATGAAAATTTTTGGGAATCATCTCAAGATCATGATAACATGGTGAAGGATTTATCCGTTAATAGAGAAAAAAGTTTTACAAACATCATGAAACACGATACGAGTACGGTTACCGTCGGTGGGAAGAAAGAACAAACTAAAACCAGAGTACCCGCTGAAATAATAAATAACGCCCGGCAGAGTTATTTCAAAACATTCTATGCGACTATGAAGAAATCAAACAAATCCTTACTCCCACATAAGAACCACACTTTTGTCACTCTGACCGAGAGTAATCCCGACACGAAGAGTACAATAGTTAAATTGAATCCCAATCTGTTGACAGCCAGGAAACTAGCGTCAGTGCTCATTGGTGAAGCTAAGCACACATCTAGTTTAAGTATGAAGGTTCGTGAAGTGAGACAGAAGAGAAAATTAATGGAATCAAAACATCGTCTCTGAAAATGTACATACTTACACGAAGTTATAAATTTACATTTGCGTTTGTTTTGTTAGTTTTTGTCATACAAAAACTTTATTCATTATGAACTATAAAAGATTATTATTACTGTATTAAATTACAACCCCACATTTTTTTTTTCTTTTTTTATCAACAAGGTATGCTAAGCGTGGATCAACGATCTGGTGTAGGTCGCGAGCAGCCGCTTATTGTGAGCAGCACAAAACCGATCGTTATCTAGATCCTTTGTCCAGCAGTAGACGTCTTTTGGCTGAGATGATGCTGATGATGCAAAGCGTATAGCCAACTGTCTAACTACGTATTTAAATATCTGAATATGTCGATAGCAAACGATTGTAAAAGTTAAGCCACCTTCGCTGCGACCTGCACCCTGAAGGATGATCGAAAAATTCTTCTTGATTTTCTTCTTTAATTTGGAAGACACGATAGTCCACTATAGAAAGTTTCAAATCACATCACACAAAAGATGAACAAACATTATTTTTAAATGGTAAATATTAATTGACAAGAGCCCTATATTCCATTTAATCCCTATCTACTGACCCTGATAGGAAGAGTATGGCAGCTGGAACTACGGGTCCGGCTGTCTTTTCACGGGAGTTCCGGATCCTAGGCCCCCTGCCGTATTTGGGATGATGGAGGGTTCCATGGCGATGGTAAATAACGACTGCGTCTCTTTATGTGATGTTGTATATTTACAATGACTACATTGTGACTGACTTATTACCTAAACCTTACCAGACTATTTATACAATATAAACTGTATACATGTTGGAGGGAGGATGCCGTGTCTTATTTTAATCAGATCTACACGCGATTAGGAATGCGTTTACAAACTCTTTAACCATACGTGAGGATAAGAAATTATGTGGCGACCGCAGGCCGCCACATCTGACACCTAACTTTATAACCGTAAAGTTGGTGGGGGTGTCAGTATAAACTATAAAGTCGTGTGTAGCGGGGTGTCCCTATTCCACTTAAGCATGGAAAGTTTTATTAAAATGAAGGCTTACTAGTTTAAAAGAATAAGAACTTAAAAGCTTATTAGAACTAAACTTTATTAGTACTTGTGTGGGATACCCAAGTGTAAAATAGATTTTACACCCTCACTTTTGGCTTTTTAATTATTTTTATTCCATTGTAGGTATCTAACAAGACACAATAAGTAAGTGTTGTCTTCCTACTGACATCTTGAGAGTAAACTAATCTGTGAATGCCTGTGATCACGGACCTTGCAAAGGGTTCGAAACATTATCTTTGGAGTAAGCAAAAAGGACCTCTGATGGTACATTCCTAAATTACATTATTTTTTAATTCAATAAAACTAGAATAGCTCACGACGACACAATATATAGCTAAGTATCATGAAGACTTCTTGGCGGGAAAGTGAAGAGTCATGTCTGCGGTTTTGTTTTATTTTCTAAAATTTGTGTTATGTCGAATATGAATGTGAAATAATTGTGGATTATTAACCGTTAAGTGTTCGTGAGTGTGCATGAGTGTTGGCAAACGAAACAAAACAGCGCAACGTCACTTTTCAAATTCTCTCGAGAACTCCGCGTGAGGACTTATTAAAGCCCCACATCATCATACAGGAAGAAAATATTGTTTATTTATGTATTACTTGTAAGAAAAATTATCTTATTGGCTAAATGCTTGTGCAAAGCCATAACAAAAAAAAGTATCAGAATTTTAAAGAGTTATGTTTATGTATAAAACGTCATACATAAAACTCAGTAACACACCCCCGCCCGATCCTCTAAATTACACTACAAATTTACAGAATACACTAAACATGCACACTAATTTAGGCCCAAGACACCGTACTCGTAGAACAAGGGTACGTAGAACCGGTTCACACGCGCTCTATACCAGGTACAGACATGTACCTGGGCGCTTCTCTCCTCCTCCACGGCCCGGTCTACCCAAGCCGACGTCCGTGCCTTTAGAGGCGCCCTCGGGTGGTTCCGCTCCCCGATCCGATCCGAACCCTTCGGAGACTCTGGTAGGGCACGGGGACGCGCACTTTTAAGTGTGCGATGCCGTTCCCTTTAGAAATCCTCCGAAGGTGATTCGTTTCAACATGGCTTGAGGTACCCTTTACGTACCTCGCCGCCCCCAAAAACCCCGGTGACGCTGAAAATGCCGTTAGAGGCAATCAGCAATCTCACTCAAAAAAAAAAAGTCAGTAACACATAGAACAATCAAGCAATGCAGTAGATATTTAGTTCTTTAAACGAGTATTAAACAATATGTACCTTTAACTAATCTTATCCGTTAATGCTTAGAATAATCCATACGAGTCGTTAACAACAAACAACCAATCCGCACTGGGCCGCGTTGTGGTTTATGGGCGTTCTCCCTGTGTTGTTCCATGCGAAGGGAAAGGCTCGTGCCCCAGCAGTGAGGATATCTCGTATTAATTACATTATTACCACATTGTTAACTTGTTATTTAATCAATAAATTTGTTTTTTTTACCACCGATGAAAAAAACGTTGTATGGTTAAAGTGTGACTCTATAAATAACAATAAAGAGTAAATATTAACAAGATTTTTACCATTTTATTTGTTCTTCAGTTTAAAAAAAACACATTGGCATGGATATATCTTTACTTTGATAATCAATATATTACAACAACATGCAATAAGTCTTGTACATAACAAATAAAGAGTAGGTATAGTCGACCATGAAATAGCTTTATCACTTTTGACAAAAACTTCCATTACAATAAAATTTCGCTAAGGCTCATTGTCAATGATGACAACGTATCTGTCACTTGGTCTTTTATACAAAAATAGAACTTGTTGTTTTATTATATGCAAACAAAATTCACTTCTAAGGTGGTAAAGCAATTTCATTGTCGACTATACTTATTTCATTTCGAATTTCATTGTCATTTTCATGACAATTACCAAAAAACTTTTATCCGGTACAAATGTAAGCAGTAGTACACAGTCTAGCTGTTGGGTTAAACACTGATGTACTCGGGCAAGTATAATTGTACTGTATATATGTACCATCAGTCACCAATACACACAAGAAATACGTTTGGCAAGTAGTATCTGTGGTGTTCGCGAAGCGACCGGCAGCCGTACAAGTGAAGGTAGGAATAGTAGTTACAGGACAACTGTAAGTGGCCTCACAAAGTGTACTGTTGGGATTGTAGAAAGTGTTGTTCGAACATGTGTACGGAGCTTCGATAAATTCACCGTCGATTTTAACACATAGTATGTAGCTGGAGCAGTCGGTGACGTTCGGATTAGCGATGTACCCGTCCTCGGTACAGGCGGAGGTCGTTGTGTTCGTTGTATTCATAGTACTGGTAGTTACGTTGCACACATAGTTGGTAGTGCATTGTTGGGTGTTAGGATTGAAAAGAGAGGTTGTGGGGCACACGTAGTTGTACGACAAGTAGGTGGCGGCGGTTGCATCGTACACGCAGAACGTGTAGTTCTGGCAGGTGGTGTCACTGGGGTCGGGGAAGCGGCCAGCTCCTCTGTCGGTGCAGTCGACTTGGCAATGGATCTGCCACGCTGCGCCCAGAACCTTGGAAATTGATTAATAACATTACGAGGAGCTCGATGGCTCAGTGGTTAACGCGCCCGGTCGGCGAGTGCTGAGGTTAATCAACTTTCGCCGGCCGGTCAACGGGTGGGTGACCAAAAATGTATCATTTATACGTATACATACATATATATATCATAGCATGGAGGAACTCTAGTTCCTCCATGCTTCGGAAGGCACGAAAAGCCGTTGGTCCTGGCTTCATTAGCAGTCGTTAACAACCACCAATCCGCACTGGGTCCGCGTGGTGGTTTATGGCCCGTTCTCCCTTTTCATCCAAAGGGAAGGCTCGTGCCCCAGCAGTGGGGACATATAATGAGCTGATGATGATGATGATGATGATTACAAAGGGGTGATTTTTGTCGCACAATGCACTTTTAATTGACTTAAAAACTGGAGGAGTATCTCAGTTCGTCTGGATGTATATTTGTTTTTTAACCCTAAAAGTATAAGTACAGCATTTTTCGCTGTCTTGTCGTCACATAAAAAAGATAGAAGGAAAATTATTATTGGTAGATAAGTAAAAAAAAAAATTAAAATAAATAATATAATAAATATAATCATACTGGTATGAATCTGTCATTGGTTTTCTGATGCATAACTGCATAGCTACTCATTTTTTGCTACTGTTAATTCACCTAAGAATATAAAATAAAACAAAAACATATAAAGTAAAAAGTCTTACTAGGCCAACTGCAATCCAAATTTTAGTCCCCATTGCTATGATCTACATTTCATGAAAGAATTTCGTACTTTATATACTGCAAAATTATCTGATACCCGCCATCATAGGTAATTGTGTGGATTACAAGTACTTATCCTCATAGTTGCTTAGATTCAGTCGTTTAATGACGGCATAAACCATCTTGCAAGTCTTATTGGCTTGGTTAAACCACAATCAACCTAAGTTGTTTATATGTTGACTGTTCTTGACATCAATCTGTTTGCTAGGAACTAGAAATGTATTATACTAGCGGCACGTCCCGGCTTCGCACGGGTGGACATTTCTTTTTTAATATAGCCTAATTGTTATTCAGCGCTAATGTAGCATTCTAATGGTGAAAGATTTTTTTTAATCGGTTCAGTAGTTTTTGAGTTTATTCGTTGCAAACAAACAAAAATACAAAAATACAAAACTTTCCTCTTTATAATGTTAATAATAATTATTATTATTAACATTATAAAGAGGAAAGCTATTAATATATTTATAGCTAGCATTTTATTTTATTTTTATTTATTTGCTTATTATTTTCTCCTCGATACGGCACGCATTGTGAGGAGGTTCCAGTCTCTAGAGCCCTAACCACCGGTAGCTTGGACCCTGGTCCCGATGCCGGTGGACCCCTATTTTTTATATTTTTAAATGTTTTGTCTTTTTTTTAGAATATATTTCAAAATGTAAAGTAATATGTGAAAAACTAAAAAAAGGAAATAATAATAATAATGTCGACATGTGGAATGTGGATTCGGCTGTCATCGTGTCGATTGTTGTTACAGCCAACGGCCTGATAGCCAAGAGCCTCGATCAACATCTCATGAGGCTCTCGTTAGGAGGCTGGATCAAGGGTCTGATTCAGAAGTTCTCCTCGATACGGCACGCATTGTAAGGAGGTTCCTGGTCCTGATGCCCGCGGACCCCTATTTTTTTTATATTTTTAAATGTTGTCTTTTTGTTTTTAGAAAATATTTAAAAAAGTAAATTAATATTTGAAAAAATAAATAAAGGAAATAATAATAATATTATTATTATTGACACGGCACGTATTGTCAGGAGGTTCCTCACTTTGCAGCCCTGACTACCGGTAGTTTGGGCCCTGCCTCGCTGCTGGCGGTACTCTAGGATTAGGCTTTTATAATGTTTTATTGTTTTTAACCGACTTCAAAAAAAGGAGGAGGTTATCAATTCGACTGTATTTTTTTTTTATGTTTGTTACCTCAGAACTTTCGACTGAGTAAACCGATTTTGATGACTCTTTCTTTATTTGAAAGCTGGTGCTTCCCGTGTGGTCCCATTTTAATTTGGTCCAGTTCTGATGATGGGATCCTCAAGGAATTGAGGAAACTCCTCGAATATTGTAGGCATACCTATCGCGATTTTGGTATTTTCAGAAATAAGTCAAGCATTTGCATTCAGAAAGTATCATTTGATGAAGTGTAACTGATGAAAAAGACCACAGATCGGAACTCCTCAATGATAAGTATTTCACGGGTGGCGATAAAATATCTCGATTAAGATAGTTAAGCGACTATGACAAAGCAAAAGAAGACAGGCACCGGAACTCAGTTTTTGATTTCCTACTTTGAGATAGGCGTTTCTCGTTTTCTTCGCTTGTCTCATTTAAACGGCGCTGTCTCATACGAGCAGCGTGTTTAGTAGGTCTACTCATTTACGCTTTTGATAAATAGATCGAAACAAATCACTGAAAAGCGAGAAATAAACAAAAATTTTAACAAAAAAAAACCGACTCCAAAAAATTTGATTGATAAAATTGCAGTTAAAAGTAAAAAATAAGCGCTTATATAGACAATAACTTTATTAACAAAAATATAGGTACAATTATTGTTACTTTTGGAGTCGGTGCCAGCCAAGGTAACTTTAACATAAACATTTAACGAAATACTATATTATAATCATAATAGTACATTCAATCTTATGCATGAAATTTTGACTACAAACGCGGACTGGCACCGGCTTCAAAAACTTCGTTGGCTGGCACCGGCCCCAAAAATAACAATAATTGTACCCATATTTTTTCTTAATAAAGTTATTGTCTATATAAGCGCTTATTTTTTACTTTTTAGTGCAATTTTATCAGTCAAATTTTTTGGAGTCGGTTTTTTTTTATATTAAAATATTTTAAAAATCTAGTTTTAAGAAAGAAAATAAATATAGAGTATAATAAAATATCTGTATTGCAGACACATGATCCATATTTTTACAAATAATAAACACTTAGATATGAGTATGATCATCATCATCATCTCAGCCAAAAGACGTCCACTGCTGGACGAAGGCCTCTCTCTCCCAATGATCGACCGTTTTGTGCTGCTCGCATCCAGCGGCTGTATATTAAATACCTAACTATATATAATTAAGAAAAGATCAATGAACTCTATTACTTATGCCTTTTTTGAGAGTTATGTAGGAAGGTTTTCTGGGTTGGGCTGCTGTAGAATGCTTTGAATTTGAAATTGAAAAGATACGTATTGTAATTCAAAGAGAGAGAGAGAGGTGATTTTATAAATAACTCTGACTTTCAAATACCTACCACAACTGAATATAAAAAAGTGTGATAAAATCGCAAATAAATCGAGTTAGTTAATGATACATTTTTGTACATTATAATAATGACTAGATGTTTTTGATCAGTAAGAGCTCTTAAGTTGTGAAAATCATTTGTTCTTTGCCTATTAGGAACTTTTTTTATAGTTAAATTTTCTGGGATTTTTTCTGGCTTTCATCTAGAGTTCTAGAATGATAATTCTAGATAAAGTCACTTCTATCGGTGTTATCAACACTTATCATCAGTTGAAAGAAAAACAAAAAAATATTTATTACCCGCATAGTAAGTAGGTACCTACTTGAAAAGTTGACACCATCTATTTTGTAATGAGCTATTCTTAGAAACCGTTCTGTATCAAATAATGTATACTAAAATACGACGTATCTGTTACACAGTAACCCCACCATAAAACTGTATTTAACTAACTATGATCTAGTTTAAAACAATTTATTCTATAAACATATTTACAAATAAAGCGTATCTTTAAAAAATGCGTAGCCAAACAATGAAGAAATAACATCGTGATACATTCATTACGCATACCATTACCGCTGCGCATGTATTCATAATATACATTTTTCTTTTACAAAAGTAAATAAAAATACGGGGAATCTAGGTAAAGCTAGAGTCGTGTGTAAACAAAGTTATCTCTTATCTGTGCCCGGCGCGGCGTAGAGCCGTAACGCTATATCGATGACATTTTTAAAGGCATATTACTTTTACAGCTGTTATCCACATTTACGATACTTATGCAATGCAATTTCAAATCCTACCAAGACTGGGATCGCTTTTTTATCGCTTGATCTCTTACAAAGACTTATAAAAGTTTTTTAGGATCTTTGATGACATCAGTTTCGAAAGTGTTAATTTTTTGTTGTTTTTATGTTATTGTTATTTTTGTTTGTTTTGTTAACATATTAAATAATAAACGCATCGTCTTGTCGAGTATCAACCGCTAGGTTAACGAAGTGGCACTGTCTTACAAGCTGTCCGCACAGGCCTCAGGTTTTGAGCCGGTGGCAATTTATAAACAAGCTAAATAAAAGCTTGTAATAAAATACTCTTGTTTTAGTTTGGCATACATTCAAAAATTTTGCTCTTATCAATAACAAGTGGACCCGGCGGACTTCGTACCGCTCGCTTTGACAGTTTGCATCAAGTGATTAAATTCTCTTTGGTTTCCATGACAACAAAACAAACAAATCATTTTGTGGGAATATCAGGAGAAAAACTATTCTATGTGTAAATCCAGGTTATAAACTATCTGTATGCCGAATTTCATCCAAATCCATCCATCCGTTGCAGCGTGAAGAAGGAACAAATATACAGACATACACACAAACTTTCGCATTAATAATATTAGTGTGATAATAATATCGCTCACAACACCGTCCGTTGTAAGTCTCCAGGGCAGATGTCCACCTTGTGCTGAGAAGGAGCGGCAAAGTAACTAAAAGAGCATTTCTTTCCTATGGCTTCTACACTCCTTCTATAGCTCTGGCGTACACTTGCGGACCTAGTGTGAGTTAATTTTGACATTCGATCATGTTAACAAAAACGAGTATTTGTATGGCAAAATTTTAACTCTTCTCGTAGGTATGTCGCCAGGAGGCGCTGTTTCAATGCCATACTAATTTGCGTTTTCGTAAACTTAATCTATTGAATACGGATAGTCAACAAAACTCACGCCAGGCACTCAGAGACGACGTCAACGTCGACGGGAGGCAACCGATCCGCTATACAAAGCCCTTATCAAGAAGGAGAGCGGAGGAAAATAAAGAAGATTTTTTTGTTATCCATCTGCTAATGCGCCAATGGGTGAGCAAAACGTCACTGCGTCGGTGGTTTGGTGACTGCGCTGATGGAAACCCATCCCTTGCACTACCATGTTTGACCCGACATTAATAAACATAACCGTTTTATGAAACAATTAGGTACTTAGAACTTATGAAGATTGCACTACAATAGATTAAGTACATTGCCAAACAGATAACGTGTTTAGTTAGTTTTTGTTCACATGTGGTTGTACAATTCTTTTTCCGTCGACATAATGTAGGTAATAAGTCAGATTTATTGTTAAAACCACAGTTTATTAATATTAATAACTCTCTCTATTTCTAATAAGTACATACTCGTATTTGCTTTGTCCTATTTGCCTAAGCAAAAACCTACATTTCAATTAGATTAAATTAAATTATTCTGGTGCAGAATTTAACGGCATTTTTTTTATTTTGTAATATGTTTCGTCCTCTTTAGGTAGTTAGGTATGCATACAAAAGTATCATTATATGAATTTCGTTAAACACAATTATAAATAAATAATAAATAAATTTTCCTACACTCACACCAATTATCTATTATTAGCCCAAAAGAAGCTTCGTTATGAAACTCGTTATATGGTTACTAGACAACGGATAAACATACTTAAAATATTTAAATACATACTTATTATACATAGAAAACACCCAGACCCGAGACAATTTAGAAAAACAATAATTTCTAAATTGACCCGACCGGGGATCGAACCCGGCACCTCAGAGCTGGCGACTCCATGAAAACCGGTGTACAAACCACTCGACCAAGGAGGTCGTCAAATTAGGGTTTTAGTTTTAAATCAATCGTGTTCTAGCGCTCTAGGCGTCTATAGTTTGGCCGTCTGCCTTGACCTTCATAATCATAACGTAGGTATATATGTAGAAGACAACTTTGAAGGATAGCAGCTGTGAATCCGTGATCAATGATACACTCGATTCAAATATAACCCCTATTTAGTTAAGTAATTTCAAGCCTGAGATGTTGAAACTATCTATATCACATCTATGACTATGTCTATATATCTATTGACTATGGGCCTCATAAAAAGGCTCAAGTTCACTCAAAGAGCAATGGAGAGGGCTAAGCTCGGGGTTTCTCTGCGTGATCGAATCAGAAATGAGGAGATCCGCAGAGGAACAAAGGTAACCGACATAGCCCGAAGAGTTGCTAAGCTCAAGTGGCAGTGGGCAGGGCACATTGCTCGCGGGACTGATGGCCGCTGGGGCGGGATAGTCCTGGAGTGGCGACCGCGTACCGGAAAGCGCAGTGTGGGCAGGCCTCCAACAAGGTGGACCGACGATCTGGTAAAGGTCGCGGGAAGCCGCTGGATGCGAGCAGCACAAAACCGGTCGTTGTGGAGATCCTTGGGGGAGGCCTTTGTCCAGCAGTGGACGTCTTTTGGCTGTGATAATGATGATGATGATGATATTACGTCTAATACTTATTATGCTGATCTTCAAGCACAGGTCACCTGCGACTCCACGCCTCAACTACCATCGACTACCACAAACTCAAATTTCCTTAATGGGTTTTGAACTTTATGCCTATGTTATACCGTTGAATATTTATTGAAGAAATTTGATAGTTTTTAATAGTCTCATATGCTAGTGTCTGTATATTTCCACTTATCATTGTAATTATCATTTAGTGAAACAGAAACAGAAACAAACATTTATTGACCACAAGCACCAATTATATAACACAGAAGATACACATGAGAGAAAAAAAATGATAAAAAAAGCAAAAAAAAATAAAAGTTACATTAGACAACGTGCATGTGGCCAATTAGGTCCCAACCTCAGCTTGTGCTGCAACGACATACAAGCCGCTACAGCGCTGGTATTCTGGTGGGACCCAAGTAGTGCGTTAGTGCGTCTTTTCTGTAGTCAGCCTCGTGTACCTTATTTTCAGGGTAGGTACCTGTTTTGATAAATATTAAGGTGCAAAGATTTTGGTAATGTTTAATTTTTTATATCTGAAAATACAACATGGAAAAGAGGATTTTTGGAACTAGAAGCTACGACGACCTCTTGCAATCCGGACGACAGCTCTACCACCGTATTAACCCATCAAACCATTGGTTTTTCTGTAAAATATTTTAAATACTTCTTTCTGTTAGGAATTTCGATTTGGATATGTGGTAGATTTTTTATAAATACTTTACTATTTATATTTCTTTAAAGGTCGGGTATGAAGGTATGCCTATTATATCAATACTAAGTAGTTCGCGTTTATCCTATAAAACTTTGTTTGTCTTTACAATAATATAATATTGGTTAAAATTAAGCTATATATTATTTGAAATAGAAATAGACTTATAAAATAAATCTTTATTTGGTGCAATACATAATTACACATGTTTCTTCAAACAAAAATAAAAACACTATTTTTCACTAGAAAAATATACATCGACTTGAAACATCTCTGTTAAAAGTATAAAAACATCGATAAAATCTAACTCTCACCTCTAACTGATAACGAAAACAGAAGGGATCTTCAGCACAGCCCTCTGCCGTTGCTCAGTTTCCGAAAGATACGGAGGTATAATTTATTATCTGTTATTTGGGTGAAAACACGCTTTAGTCATAAACAAGCAGCCTTAAAACATAATAGCACGAATTCAGTAGATAAAAACGAACTTAGTAGCCAGACAGTGAGCAAAGATTTGATTGCTATCATTGAAGATGATACGTTTTTGGATATTCGCTTTATTAATCGTAAGTATATAAAAAGTTTTGTATCTTTTTTCTAATTGATTAGGTAGAGCAAAGTCAAACATAAATATCATGATCATCCACAGCCCGACTTCACCTGCTGCTGAGTAGGTAGTAGGCCGGCTTCACCTGCTGCTGAGTAGGTAGTAGGTGGTAGGCACTAGGCCACAAGTTGCTGGTGCCATTCTCCGTGGTCCTACAGGGAAATGTTATAACGCTTACCCGTGATCGAGTCTGTCTGTCGTGGCTTGACCCGTGGATATGCCAAACCAGATTCTTTGCTTTGTTGATTCGTATCAACATTAGCAGAAGCTGCTCCAATGCCAAGACAAAAAAATCTGGCGTAAGTACTTGCAAGTATCCGTACTCGCGCCCCATGCCCTTTGTGGGATTACATACTACACTCTTCATTCTGCGGCTTCTTTATTCCAGTACCCATGGCTGTGTCCAAACTTCCTCCAGAAATTCCCTTCCCTCCTTGCTACAAAAAGGCTCTCATCGGCTGCTGTTCTAGATGTCAGTGGCATACCGCATAACCAGTAAGCATAAGATGGCTTTCCAAAAACGGTTAAATATAAATATGGTTTGTGATGAAGAGCATGTTTGGGTTGCGAACTAACAAGTGTTTTTTTCCTCTCTGTCTAATTTGGGGCTTTGGTCCACATGGATATGCCAGCCCCATTGTATTTTCCCAATTACAATCTTAAACTAAGCTTATAAAAATAAAAAGTTATAGGCTGCTTTTCAACTAGGGCTGTACGACGTGTCTTAGGACTCCACCAACAGGATTAAGTAGGTACTAGATACTACTACACCATTTCACATCGCTAGGCTGTACCATTATTAGGCCTCACCTGCTCACCAAAAGGCTGATTGGTGGCCAAATGCTTAGACAGTATGCATATAAGGAAGTAAAATCTAATTGGTGGATTTTTTCCTTGCGCATCGCTTAGCTACCTCGCACAGCTCTGAGGGCCTAGGGCCTACTGTGAGTTATTTTTGACATTCGACCACGTTTATTTATTTATTTATCTGTACAGCCACATGATACATATAAAACATTTAATATAGAGGTATAATTTTCTTAAAAACCAGTTTCTGAGACATTTCAAATTAACGGCGTACCATCCACTGTATTTTATTTTTAACAAGAACTAGGTAGGCAACCAACAATAGGTTTAAAATATAAAATCGTTACATAACAGTATTGTATTATTTAGGGAATAAAATAATCTTTTAACCTACATTTAAAATGACTTCATTAGCAAATACATCCAAATCCGCCACTTCCCTGGACAAAGTATTATCACGATAACAAAAACTAAAATTTGTATGGCAAAATTTTAACTCATCTCGTATGTCGCCAGGAGGCCCTGCTTCAATGCCATACTAATTTTCGTTTTCGTAAACATAATCGAATGAATACGGATATTAAACAAAGCTCACACTAGGCATACCCTGGTGGAAAAACCGCCTTAAGCTTTTAGTAGCCTTTTAGCCCTTTTAGCCTGAGAGAGTACGTAAAACCGATCCCGAACCCGTCTCGATTTTATCCTTTTTTTATTTTTCGTCGTCGTCAAATAACGCTGGGAAAACTCTTCATGAGTTATCCACCCCCCGGGGGAGGAGGTGGGGTGTGCGAGACTCCTACTCACTAAAACCCAGCGATGTCCTCTCGTCACCTTAGAACCAGCAGACCGGCAATCATCGCGTCGTCCTCCTGAGGAGGACGCATCGAACGCCGGCATGGTGGAGCCTGACGAGGTCATGGGAACCCTTTCGGACACTTCCTCAACCCCGTTAGTGACTGCTCGCCCTATAGATGGGCGAGCCCCTAGATAACCCAGATTAACCCGGGACAGCGATGTGGGTTATGGCCAGTATCTTCCCATGCGCTAAATAATTAAAAAAAAGAAAATGAAAAATTAAATGTGCTATTGTTCATGTGGGCGAAGCGTCGACCCAGCAGTGGTATGTTAATGTGATGGTGATGAAGATGTAATTTTACCGTATTATTATGTAACTTGATAAGCTTTTCTCTTTCAGGGATTACACCAAAACACAATCGCCGAGCAATGCACGTCCCCCGGGAAGTATACACAGGACCAACCAGGAAACTGCGGAGGCTACGCCCTTTGCCTCATGGCTGGGGCAGGCAACTTCGCTCAATACAACCTCACGTGCCCTCCCGGCTTCATCTACAACCATGTTCAAAACCAGTGCACAAACGACACGAGTTACCAGTGCGTTCCTGAATTTACCTGTTTGGAGTACGGTCAATTCGATAACCCTTATCGTAATGACTGCTCCACGTTCATCGCTTGCGTGAAAGGATTGAGTGACGTCATGACTGCGAGATCTGTAGTCTGTCCACCTGATTATATCTTCAATTCCATAGTAGGCTCATGCGAAAAATCAAATGAAACCTTCTACGAGTGCTTTGAGGAACTATCGTCGAATATTGAAGATGTTGTTGTGAATTTGTTGGAGTTGAACGAGTCCTATAACTATGGTGTTCGATTTTTAGCAAATCATCTCGTTGTGATAACTCTAATTAACTTGTTAGTATTTTAAGTTTGCTGATGATGAGGATGATTTTAATTAGTAAGGTACGCATTTATCATAAGCTTATTTAATTATTTTTATAAAAATAAAAATAAAATTGGTTTGTCCTGTTTTATTTTTAACATGATGGCTGCAGGAATTTTCACTGTAGTATTGCTTGGTAGAGTGAGAAAACTGGAAATGCTTACGTGATACTAATTTAGAATAGTCTAGTTTTCTAAAACAGTAAAAAAAAGCACCTATTCTAAAATAGTATCTCAGTTTTCAGTTTTCCACTGCTTTACGTCGTCACGTAAAGCAAAATCAGAGTGAGTCTTTTTATAGGTACGTCTACCTATAAAAAGACTCACTCTGATTTTGTTTCTCTTGACAACTTTTTTCTTATCAGTACGACGACCGATATCATATCGTAGTGGCACCACAGTGATCGTTCGTTTTCGCCGCCAAAAAATAATATAGAATTTTTATTTTTTATTTTCAAGTGCTAATTGCTGCATATGGCATGGATAGATTGCGCACTGTGCCGCTATTAGCACTCAAAAAATCAAAAAGCAGTGACAAAATTCAATGCTTACGTCACCCTTCCCGGTAGCATAGTGGTCAGTGCAGCCGCCGGGATTGCAGAAGACCCAGGTTCGATTACTGGCTGGGTCGGGTAGGCGTTTAATTTTTTCACTGTAGTTTATAAATATTTAATAATATAGAATTTCTTAGAAATATTAGTGAATGACAGCTAGGAGGCAGATGATCCGTATTCGATTGGTGCAAAGGTCTAAAATCAGTAGCTCAACACTGAAGAACTGGCTATCTTATTGCAAGTTCAACCACCAAACAAACTAAGCACAAACATGTACAGACGCATGCGCATCAACCTATACAAAACTGACAAATTTCTTCAATATATTTTCAACTTTATTACTAAGTAATAAAGTTCAAAGTCTATTGAGTCAAAGTTTGACAGTTTGTGATAGGCGTGTGTACCCCGCCCCTAGAAATTGCACCCGAGACCCATTGCATCTGAGACCGGTGCGGTGGTCTTAAGACCACTATGCCAAGAATAGACTTAACCCTATTCTTGGCATAGTGGATTATTTGAGACACTTAGCTTACAAAAAATTTCGAGTAGTGAAAAAAAGAAGACATTTTATACAAAAAATTATAAAATTCCACAAAAAAAAACTCTGCCCAGTATAGGATTAAGGCGACGCACCACTAAACAATTACTCTAACACAAAGCGTTTGCGCCCCGTACCATAAGAAAAAACTAGCATATTGAAGTGTGTGTTAAGACTAATCTACTAAGAAAGTTTTGATGCTTAAATCGGTCTAGTTTGCCTGTAAAATGCAAATCAATATTTTAAAAGAGGTTACTTTGATATTTTTTTCTCTGATAAAAAAGTTGACAAATCGTGTTTCTGCAACTAGCAAAATTAAGTCAATTTAAATGAAAAATCATGTCATCAAATATCACTTTCATATGTTTTGTAATTGTTGGGAAAAATCAAGATCCCCGGCACGCAAATTTGCAATGCGTCGCCTTAACCATTAGAGAAGAGGCGGTGGGGAGTTCGATAGCGCAGTGATTAACGTGCCCGGTCTGAAAACGTTGAGGCAAGTTACGTTAAGCAACTTTCGCAAAGGACGGGCATCGGATCGGAGACCAAAAGGTTATTACCTCAAGCTCCTCCACGGAAAGTCGTTGGTCTCTGTTGCATAGCAGTCGTTAACAACCACCAATCCGCAATGCACCCGCGCGCGTGTGGTTTTTATTATCCATCCAATGGGTAGGCCGTGGTGCCCCAGCAGTATGGACATAAAATTAGCTGGTGATGATTACTTATCAATGCAATCGTTAAATAAAATCAAGGGAAAAAATATATAGGTACTAGTTAATGTAAAAAATCACAAAAAATCGTTAATGCTCATCTTAACACGTACCTATAACTAATGGCATCGCGGTACGTACACGAACGAACAAACGATACAAATTGAACGAATTGAACCTTCTGGTATCGGGCCGAGCGCTCTGCCACTCGGCCACCGAGGCGTTCATTAGGTGACGTAAAAATGCTAAATTACTTCATTCAAATAGTTTGTTGAGCATAATTTGATTTTCTATCTCTAATTACTAGATATGTTTTTTTTTCATTGGCGGCGCTAGTGTGCGGCGTAAACGCTCTTAAGTCGAATATTAAATGTGAAATAATTCAATTCAATTCAATTATTTATTGCATTCCACAATGTAAACAATAGATGGTGAACATAAATAGGAGATCATCATAGACCCTGGCGGGCACGCAAAAGGGTTTAGAAGAGAGGAGGCGCTATAATGGTGGATTATTAACCGTTAAGTTTTCGTGAGTGTGCATGAATATTGGCAAATGAAAGAGAACAGTGCAACGGCACTTTTTAAATTCTCTCAAGAAGTGCGCGTGAGGACTTAGTAAAGCCCCACATCTTTACTGAGACACTCGAGGGGTTAGGAGGTATATCATTTCTCACTTCTCATTTCTATTAACATTCATCATCATCATAGAGTTTAAAGGTAATACTAATGAAATTAAAAAACTAATGATTTGGCAGCATGGTCTATGACCTTAGCCGGTTCCTCATGGAACGAACTACACTTAAAAAAAAACAAGTCAAAGTTCAATCAATCAAAATCAACACACCAAAGAGTAGAGTTATATATAGGGCACTTTAGTAATTGTGTTCTATGATAGGGCATCACACAACAAGGACAGGGGTCTATTTCTGAAAATAAAAGAAACAAATATCTGTATGAATTTTAACTATACAGTTTAACCAGAAGTAAATTATTGATACCTATTATCAATGTACTCCAGCGTAATACTGCCAAGGTACGTATATCATTTACTTAATAATTTAGGTTATGTGTACCTTTTTTTAACCTCAATATTTATCTTAAAGCTTATTATATTCACAGACAATGGTCGAGATTCACTTGTTTTTGTCGGTCTCTGGCTTCAATAGAAGGTCACAAAGTTCCACAATCCAGTAAATCCAGTGATGGTATTTCGCCACCTCCTCGAATTCACCGAAGCCCCACTGACATTTTACAAGCTTTAGCGGCAACAGTGGGTCCAGATCCTACCGCCGCCCATTACAAGTAAGAATGGCATTACTAACTTCGATTATTTTCATTTGTTCCAATGACACTGCTTCATTTTATTAAAAACTTTTCAACAGATATCATGATGACCCCTACCTAATACCGCTGTCAAACTACCGCAAGCGAGCTTATGCCCTGTCAGCGGAGGCTGGTCGCAAAGCCGCTGCTTGGATCCGAGATGAACAGGCAGAACTGTTTACAACACGAGAATGGGACCCACCTGGCAAAATGAAAACACCATATTACAATGCCAACCCCAAAATAGATGCATTTAAACCTAAACCAGTGTATAATGATGAAAGCAAGGTACTAGATTTATTTTAAAACATTTTACTAACTCTAGCCTGCTAAATAGCTTGTTTAAATTTTTATCTGTACCAAGAAACATCAATTGGTAGCTCCTGTTAAAGTGAACAAATACACTTTTGCAATTGTATTACTTGTTAGGATCAATCAATACTGAATTATTCATAAATACACTAAATAAATGTATAGTGACAGTTATATCCTAATTAGCCCAATGAGATGATAAAACACCTCTAAAAGTATCATTCAGTAATATAATACTTTTAGAGGTTCATTTACAAAAGCACACAATATTTTGTTATATAATATTGTAGTAAGCAACTTGATTTTCTCACTTCACATTCATTAATTGTAAACTGTTAAAATGTTCTAGGTCACTGAAGACGACTTAAAGTACACAATTGAGAATGTATTATTAGAAGACTCTATCAAAGTATTCCAGCTGCTTGGTGGGGCGGAAGGCATAACCGACAATAATCTTAAACTGTCACTATTACAACTCTTATGTTTCTACAATGAGAGAGAGCCTGACTCTATGGAGTGGCTTGAAGAAAGATGGTTTTCTGCTAACTCTAGGGACAGACAAGCTGCCACTTGGAAGTAATAAATGTTTTATTATTTATATTTTACAGTATCATTTTGTTGTGATAAATACTACATTGAGAATGTGCCTAATTTATGATATGTTTTTCCATACTAATAATCAGATTGCACTTTAAAATTAAAATAAAACACATGCATAAATGTACCTATATTTTACTTAATAGGTATGACTGACTTTTTAATGACTGAACACAAACTGTGCTTGATGTGATAATGTGTGAATGTCAAATCAGGTGGATTTAAAAAAGTTGTCATAACAGTAGTCTTGCAAATTAATATTTGAATAACATTTGTGTCTCTTTGTTATCATTCAACCTGCAAGGTTTTAAACATCAAACTAAAATAATGAATATGTAAAATAAATGTAAGAATACTTATTTATGGTTGTTATCTGATTGTTAAGACTAACAATGTTATCTAATTTAAAAGGAAAATATATTACTACCTATTGATATTTGTCCTTTTACTTTTATAATTTGTGTCTATAGTGTATACAATTATCTAAAAAAATTAACAAAATTATATGTTTAAAACAGATTGGGTGGACTGGCAGATAAGTTATTTGCATCTCTGGAACCAAAAACACCAGAGGCATACTGCAGCCTTATTCAGGGTATGGCTAAACATTATCAGGTGTGTATTTCTAGGAAATTTTTAATTTACTATATTTTATGACAACATGAATAGGAAAATCTGTTAAATAATTGTTTTCAAATAAATTCTATGAAAGTGCAAGCAGTTGCCCGGATTGCATAAGGTCGTGGGTCCCTGGGTGGGAGCCCCCACTTAAAGCTGTTAAGAGTTTTTTTTAAGTAATTTCTATGTAAAAAAAATAGTGTTTTAAATGCAAAAAATATTATTCATAAATATTTAAGCAACCATTATTTTTATTGACTAACGATATACTCGTTAGCCTATTAATGTCATCCTGCTGAGCACAGGCATTCCCAAATCAGGTCGTAACCTTCAAATTTTTCACATTAGGAATTAACATCAGAGGTTTGTTGTTTTAAGTTCAAGTTCCCTTTACTGTTTGAGTTAAGGTTAAATATAATTTGTATGAGATCGGAGCAGCGCCATCTTGTGACGAAAACCGTGAAACCAGCTTGCTACAAGTTTAACAAACTGGCTTAACCAACTTGTATGTAAACATTTCCTTGGTTTTATAATAATAAAGATCATTGTTATTGGGCTATTAACACATTAATAATATAAATATAACCAAGCTTGTGATAGATATGGGTTTACGTCTATATGGAATAGCAAGCCTAATGGAGCAATAGGATTGAATAGAATAGAATAGAATAGAATAAAATAAATCACTTTATTGTACACATAAAAAAACACACACACTGTTGAAAAATAAATAGGAGTCATACAATGGGGACAGCCTTATCAGAAAAGGCGATATCTTCCAGGCAACCAGGCGATGGAGAGGATTAATTTAGCACTATTTATTGCATTCAACCTGAGCATCTATCCATTTAGTTACCAATGCTTTTTATAGTAATTTTAAAAACTTAATATTTCAGGCAGAACGGGCTTACTTCATGTCCCAAGAAGCTATTGAAAAGGGTATCCCACTGTCAACAAGTGTTTTCAACTCTCTTTTGAGCTGCGTTGGATTTCTAAAAGAAGGTGCTGTACTGCGTATAGAGGCTCTAAAACAATTACTGACACAAATGGGAGAACTAGTAAGTAGATAATAAATAGTTGTACTAATTTTAATAGTAATAAAAATAATATCTCCAATTATTATTAATTTATACTGATTTAGTTGGTAATAGGGATTTAAACTGATACTGATTCATAGTGATACTGGGTATTAACCAGCTTCACATGGGTATCGTGAATTTCACACATTTAGTTTTTTTTGCATTAATCAGCAGGTTATCAATGGTAAACTAATGTAATATTTGAGAGAGAGCATTACTTACGTCGCCAAATATTGCTCTATGTCTATCAATTTTAAAAATCAATGAGGTGTCATGAGCAAATAATACTATCTCACAAACATCTTCGGAGTACTTACTACTCCTAGATCATTTACATAAATGAGAACTAAACGAGGTCCTAATATTGAACCCTGGGGAATGCTATATGATTGTATGATATGATTGAATGCTATAAGCTTCTTTCTTATAATAGCAAAGTTTTTAAATTTTGTTTAAAAATACCTACATGTATACCTGTCATATATTCTGACCCATTTAGATGGCTACTCTATTTACTATTTATTTATTCACTAGCTGTGCTCGCGACTTCGTCCGCGTGGAATAGTGACTTTCGGCAGCATTTTTAATTTTTTAGGCTCTTGTTCCCGTTTTTGAAACATTTTTCACTAATGCTTCGCTCCTATTGGTCGCAGCGTGATGTTATATAGCCGAAAGCCTTCCTCGATGAATGGACTATCCAACACAAAAATAATTATTCAATTCGAACTAGTAGTTTCTGAGATTAGTGCGTTCAAACAAACATACTCTTCAGCTTTATAATATAGAAGAAGATATAGATTAAAAAGTCGCAGCTGAAGATACCAAACCAAATAAAACAAAAGATATCTTACAGAACTAAGTCTGAGCTCTGAAAACAGCCGGGCACAGCACTTAATAATACATGTTATTTATATAAAACACAGGGCTAAGCATAATAATCAATATATACAAAACAGAACAAAAAATGTGAAGAAAACAAATAATCACTCTACTAGGTATATAGATGTTCATATTCAGAGTGGTAAAATAGTGGAATAAGCTCCCAGATGATGTCTTAACCTCCAAAATCAACCAATTTAAAAATTATAAAATTATGCTACAGTATCTTACGATAATCAAGATACAGGCACTATCAGTTGTGGCAACTGCTTGCCTGTCAAAATAATAATAATAATATTATTCTATGAATCAAAGTTAAGGTGAATGGTTCAGGGATTATCGCCTAACGACGAGACGCTGACGTCGTGCCTTCGCTCGATCTCGGTGTGGGGCGGGGGCAAGATGCTGCAACAGGTCGCGCTGCAAGTCGTGGCCGAGTTCAGGCAGCTGGGCATCAACCCGGGCCTGTCCGCCTACTACTACCTGCTGTGCCTGTTCTGTAAGGAACGTAAGTGTATTTTAAACACTAGGAATCGAAGGCTTTTCAAGGCAATTCGTCTGATATCTTGTTTAAATTTATGTTGTTCTTGTATATTCGTGACTAATAAACTTTTATTCATTCATTCATTCATTCATTCGAAAAAAAATATTTTACACTTTTAAACTTTCGCGTTCTATAGTTATCAAAGAATTTTATCATTGGTCTGCGTTAGTTTCCGTGTACATTATTAGTTTTACCGCTTATCATAAAATCCTTTCGCCAACTTAACGTATATTAGCCCCTATTTCGCTCACTATTGATAAAACAGTATAGTTGAAGAAAATGCATCCATTCATAATTAGGTTGGCAAATATTTTGGCCTATGAAAATATTACCGAAATATAAATAAAAATAATGAAATAATAAATTCAAAAAGACTTATTATATCGACAGGAGGCCCGCGCAACGACATTCTAACCAACATAATAAATGATATAGAACAGCGAGAAAAGTTGATTCCCAAAGAAGCAACTGATACAAACTTCTTCATAACTGCTATGGGAGTTTGCAGTGACCACTTACAGGTAAAGAATTAATTAATACCTGTTTTTAATTGTTTTAATAGGTTATTTAAAAAAATATTGTATGTTTTTCTGAACATATTAAAATTTTACCTTAAGAGCGTTTACGCCGTTTTGCTCAAAATCTGTACTTTTCAAACCTCTTAATATCTATGAATATTTACTTTACAAATATGTTAATTACTTATATCATTAGGCGATCTTGTCATCAAAATAGTTTGTTGAAAACATTTTTAAATTTATGGATATTTTGGAATTTATTACAAGATAGTTGAACAGAGGTTTTCATAATTTGACTTCGAACTTCATACTACTACTACTTCATACATACTACGTCAACTTCGAAGCTTAAAAATGGGTTTAAATTACTGACATCTAAGAACAAAAATTTTATTTCAATTTTAAAGATCTTCAGCAAAATAGTTTGTTAAAACATTTTTCTTTTTTAATTACTAACAAAAACTATAAAAATCCAAACATTGTGAATTTTTTAAAGAAATTATAGGTGATAAAATAATTGTTTTCTCTAATATACTTACTATATAAATATAAGATACTTTTTACCATAGAAAAAAGTGTTCTTTGTATTCTTTTTACTAAATTAGCTCTATAATTTTTCTACAAATATTTTAAAACTGCTCTTAAACTACTACAAATCTCTACGTTTTACACGTTTCAAATCAGTCCGCCGCGAGGCCTCTGAAAGAGTGGTGGTATGTATATACGAACATTCCATCGCGCACAAAGAAATTTGGTGACTCGTTTCTTTGTCGCACTTCCAAAAGATGGAATAGTCTACCAGCACACGTTTTCCCTCCTTCCTATGACATGGGGTCCTTCAAACGAGGCGTGAAGAGGCACCTTGTATGCCGGCAGGGTGACTGATGCTGCGTTGTTTTTACGCTGCACCAATTGTCTTCGCGTCTGGACTCCATTTTTACTTAACATTAGGTGGAGTGGAGTCATTTGCCGAGCTATGAATAAAATTAAATTAAAAAAATGTGTTGCCGTCAAATCAAATCGTCCAAAATAAATCGTTGAGAAACAGATAGGTATTAAAAAAAAAACACAAATGTTGAAAAAATTTCCACGAGCAGGGTTTGAACCTGCACCCTTCTGACATACCGGGTCAGGTGCTCTTCCAATTGAGCTATCGTGGTTCTAACCAGCCCGCCGAAATTATTACCGGTATGTCAGAAGGGTGCAGGTTCAAACCCTGCTCGTGGAAATTTTTTCAACATTTGTGTTTTTGTAATTTGTTCGCAACAAAATTTGCGTTAAAAATTATATAAACATTTACAGATAGGTATTGATTATAATTTTGTGATTTAAGATTGATTACAACATTAATAAAAATACATACAATATAATATTATACTTAGGTACTTATTTCATGTATCCGTAGTTTAGTCATCTGCTTACGCCCATAGTTAAAAAAAAAACATTTCTTAGTATACCGAAAAACTAAATTCGAACGAGTCAAAGTGAGTGAGTTTGACTATAGTGAGCAGTACTAGCCTACTCTACGCACACACTCGCGCGCGCTCACAGCCCGCTCCTGTGTGCGTGATATTTGGACTTAAAAACCTAAACTTAAGGTCTCGCGCTCGGCGTTAACGCTCTTAAAGCAACTGAGTTTTTAAAACTCAACTGCTCGATCAATAAATATGAAACTTCTTTACTGACAAAAAATAAAACTATTTTTAAAACATGCTAATGTTGCCAGGATATAAAAATGGCTGAAAGGTTACATGCACTCCTGCTGAAAGACGAGAACTACAAATTGGTCGGCGACGCTTACAAGGAAAGCATCTATTACAGGCATTTAGTGACAGTTGCATGCAGGTTTGTTATTATTATTTTTTTACATTTAATAAACAGTAGGCCAAGCGCGTTCAACTATGGTTTTCGTATCATAGTGTCAAATAGTTTTTTGGGAGTGTTTGTTGAAGGCCTCAGTCGGCACTTTCATTATCAACAGCCTTTTTAGGGGGCGGCAAGAAACTTAAAGGGTTCTTCAAGCGGTGTGAAACCAAGTCAGAGGTTTTCTAGAGCATGGCATCACGCACTAGTGCTTATCCCCGTTCCCTACTAGATCAGAGGGGTTCGGACCGGGTCGGGACATAGAATTATTGTATGGAATTTATACACCGTCCCAACGCAGCGTAAAGATTTACAGTGGGACAACGCCTTTGAGGTCTCGGGAAATGCCGCTTTTATTTAGCTCACTTCTCGTTGCACTAGAGTACAACTCGCAGATTCCACTGCTCGGGTCATCAACTATAAAGTCGACTACCAAATGTCCTCTTTGGTGGCGGAGTTGTAAGCCCACTCACTTCCCAGTACCCATCCAGGCACCTCATCAGTTCCAAAATCCTACGCGGCAAACGCATTCAAACGGAACAATCAAAACTAAAATGTATCAGCCCTGGATTGTGTTTCCCAAGCTGGGTGTATGACAGCAGCTTGGGATCGCTACCGCCCCCCTCTCACCCCGTAACCCCCGCACGATTGCTCTGTCTAGACGTAGCCGACTGTAAGGGAGAGATTGGATAGACTGTGGTCACAACGTTTTAAATGGAACTAACAAGCGAATGACGTCTTTATTTCATAGATTTTATTACATAAGCATGTCGCAATCTTTACGTCACAATGTCGATAGAAGTTTGTGCTAGGCCTACAGAGACTATAATTGTAATTTTTGATGCTCCTTACAGTTTTTAACGGTAGTTGTTATGTTTCAGGCATGCACCATTTGAAAGAACAACACAGCTTTTAGATACGTTGGTACCGAACGTGTATGTGCCAGAACCGTCTGTTATGGAAGAGGTATAAACATACAATTTTATAAATACAGTTTCGTATTTTATAATTCTTACAGAATAATAATTAATTTAAAAAAATATTGTCCTTATAAACCGCCTGAATATAACTTAATCAGTTACCGTGCCTGCAACTCGCGGTTCTAGTCAAAAAATTAATGTCTACGATAGATAGGTTCATTCATTCAATACGCTAAATTCTAAGTGCCTTACAAATAAACAAAGAATAAGCTCCGAATAGATATTCCGTGTTTTGTTCCTGTCATGTAAACGTCATTTCAAATTAGAGTAAAAGAGACAAATCACTGAATGTCTATTCGGACCTTATTCTTGATTTATTTGTAAGACCCTAATCGTGCACACGATCAGTTTCGAACCTACTGATGAACACACTTGTCAATAAATGTTTTCTGTCTTTTCTTTTCTTTTAGCGATTTGCAATTTGCTAGATTTTAGTCGCTTATATACGCTTCAAGAGGAATGTGCTCATAAAATTTGTTAAATAAATTGAACAGTGGCGATAAAAAAGCTATATTGATTATCATCAAAGTTGGTCCTTCTAGAATGAGGATTTTTTTTTAGCTAGTCTCTCTTATTTTTTTCATCATTATACTTTGTTTTTGAATACCATGTTGTTTTATCTTAATATTAGTCCTGCCTGTTTATATACATTTACCCAATCTTCTTTCGTAGATAATAAAGACGTTAGAAGTGGCCGGCGCGGGGGACAGGCTAGCTCAAGCGTGGTCTCAGCTGGTGGTGTTCGGAATTGCGAAACGGACCAAGCTCGTCGAGAGGCTCTTGGACGCCATGTGCAGCTGCTACGAATACCAAGGTAGGCTACTATTATCTAAGAACGTGGTGCTAAAAGGTCTAATTCTTGGCAGGAGTAGGCAAAATATTTTGAGACGATTTAGAAGCGCTTATTCGATTTAAGAACTTTATTTCTCATTAAGACGATCGTCACTTACATGAGAACATAACAAATAAAAATAAATTGAAACATTGACTCAAGGTGGGTAGTTAAAATTAAATTCCAAAGATGCGTTCTCGTTGCTGTTGTGATAAAAGGCGGTGGCCCAAGTCAAAAATACTACGCATTTAAAAAAAAAACTAATTAGTACATCAGTTTTTTGATATGTAATTATTCAGAACTTATTATTTAGATTACTTAAATAAAGATTTATTTAATTTCATTAAGACAGTATATGTATAGGCTACTGACTTTCATTTACAAGCAAACAGTTCGTCACAATTTTGCAATTATCTTGTTTGATGTTAGAAACCTTCCTATTTGTAATATGTTCACAGCTGATGACGTAAAAGTTAAGATACGCGACGCTGCTTCCGACATACTCAAATACGGTCAGATAACTCAGGAGCAACTCAACAATAAAGATATGAGAACACCGCAGCAAAGGTAAGTTTAGCTTAAGTTTTATTGAAAACAAACATTTATTCATATTGTTGATACTTATATTTAGTAAGAGAGTGAGTTAACATCAATTGAAATAAAGGTTAATTGCCCGCAAGGAATGAAGCAAAAGTTATTTTTTTAACATCTTGCAGATGACATAGAGAGAAAAGGCTGAACACATTCACTTGTAAACTTTATGCTTTAGACAAATACAAATATCTGAATTTTAGACAAAACAAAAAAAAAACGTTTACTCAACTGATTTTTTTGCAATTTTTTTTTACTCTTTTTTATTAAATTGTAATTTGTTCGCAAATTTGCGTAAATTTGTAATATAACCAAAATTATTGTTTAATTTTTATATTTATAGTTTTGGTAGGTACCTACCTATATTTTTTTGTTTTTTTTTTAAGTATCTAAATGTATAAACGCTCTTAACGTTAATTTATCGAATCACCAGTCTGTCAGCGAACGCCATGACGAACATAATCAAGCTCTGTTCCGACGTGCGGGACAAAGCGGAGCCGGCGTGGGAGAGCGTGGCGGAAGCGTTGCAGCGGCTCAAGCGAGCGGAAGCGGCCGGCGCGCCGAGCGAGCCGAGCGTACTGGTCGACGTGGCGAAGAAGGCTGCGGCGGCCGGGAAACTAGGGATCGCAGCGGTCAGTATACAGGCTAAGGTCGAAAACCGAAAAGCAACATCTTTGAGGTTCATTTATGATATTACACGTTATTTTGTGTCTTTCTGGTTTTCCGAAGAGTATATTTCCGCAAGCGCGTCTACTAATAGGTTTTGTGAGCCGTTCAAGTCGGATGCTGCTGCGGGCAAGCTAACCATCGCGGCGGTGAATATTTAGATAGAGCTGGCTGGGTCGGGTAGGCGTTTAATTTTATCACTGTATTTTATAAATTTTATAAATATTTAATATAGATAGAGGCTAAGTTGTCCACCAAAGCGGAGCCGGCGTGGGAGAGTGTTTCGGAAGCGTTGCAGCCGGCGTGGAGCAAAAGGCGGCTGGCAAACTGGACATACCTGGAACCGATATCTGGAAAGGATATGTTCTGTGACGATAATTAGCAATTCTTAACCTTTTCGATACCTATGTACACACCGTGGCAGATCAACCTACCCAAACCTGTGAAATTTCTCCAATGAATATTGATCCTTATAACCAAATAATAAAGTTCAAAATTGATTGTAGAAATTTGACAGTTTTGGGTAGGTTGATCTGCTGCCGTGTGTCCCTCCTCCTTGCTTTGTAGGACCCAGTTGTTATAATATAGCAGTTGTTAAAACCCACTAAACTGCATTAGGCTAGCATAGTTGTTATTGACCTGTGCTGTTGTTTGGGAAGATCGAACCCCAGCAGTTAGACGTTAATATGCAAATAATTGTCACTAATAATGTTTGTATGTCATTTGCAGACGGCAGTCCAGTACTTAGCGGAGTACGGGTTCGAGGAAGCCGTGCCCGCGAGCGTGCAGACCCTCAGCGTGATCCTCAACCGGCCGGAGCAAGACGTGGAAGCATTGCTGCAACAGCGCGGGCAACTTGACAATGCGCTGCACCCTTCAGCATTAGCTGTACTAGACGCCTACTACTTGTGAGTACTTGGAGTACTTTTTTTAGGTTGGAATACTATTTTTCTGATGGCGGCGTAAAGTTTTTACCAGATACTTATGTTTTCACAGTTTTTTTAAAGTTTCTCTATTGATTAAATATTCGCCTACCCAATTACTTACACACTTATTTTTGTTTCATGTTTTTTTTTATTTTAGTTTATAGCTTCGTGCGGTTAACACATTTTGCCAGTGACAAAATAATTTTCTTACAAGTTATACAACGTGTAACAGAAAGGTGTGGTCAAAATGAAAAGATCCAAAGTGTATCCGATCTAGAACTTGTATGTGTTGTTACTGAGACATAATTTTTAACTTTAATTTGTCATGTAATTTTATATTAAATATTCATATAAGTGAAGTCATGCGCGTCAGGCGCGCATAAACAAGCAGCAGTGATCATAAATGTAAGAACACAGGTTACTAAACTACTAGGGCTGTAACTTGTTTATTTTGATGTGACGTCACAATAGAACTATTTAATTAAAAATTGCTTAACAAGTTAAAGTTAATAATTATGCCTTAGTAACTCTGCATACAAGATCAAGATCGGATACACTTTAGGTCTTTTAATTTTGACAACACCTTTCTGTTACACGTTGTATAAATAAAAAATATTATTTTTGTTAATATAATGTGATGATGACGAATGATAATAGTAATGAGAAGTGAGAAAGAATAAATATCCCTCAACCCCTTGAGTATCTCAGTAAAAATGTGGGGCTATACAAGACCTCACGACCACTTCTTGAGAGTATTTGAAAAGTGACGTTGCACTGTTTTGTTTCATTTGCCAACACTCATGCACGCTCACGACCACTTAACGGTTAATAATTCACTATAATTTCACATTTATATTCGACATAACACAAATTTTAGAAAATAAAACAAAACCGCAGTCATGACTCATGAATCTTCACTTTCCCGCCAAGCTGGTTCATGGTTTGTTTTTTACAAATATATAGCGACAGCATTTCTTACACAGAGCAAAGACTGGAGCCCCCGCGCGAGAGTCGGACAGTTCCACGAGTTCCGAAAGCGACAGTGACTCATCCTCCGAAGACGAGTAGTGTCACGCTATGTTAGTACCTAGTACCTAGACAGTATATTAACTAAGTATATATTAAATATTGTTAGAATGAATTTAAACTAGTTTTTGTTAAAATAACTATGGAAATCGAATACAATTAAACATTTTGTACGGATCTACTCGCGTATACTTCATTATCATCAGCCTTCATTTCAACCGCCTTTATGTGCTACTAGTGATTAGACCACCGACCGGGTTGAGACCCAGAGGACCTCGGTTCGATTCCCAGCAGTGGATATATGTTTGTACTCGGTTTGGTTGGTGGAAGGCTTGGTTTGAGTCCGTTTGGTTACCCACCACCATCTTAACTGACCCGACAGTTAGATAAAACTATTTAAACTATCATGGTCACTTGCAATAGACTAATTATTAACGGGATTCTTACCATGTTTATTATTTGTGAGTATCCGATACGCCATGATCACGGAATTACTCATTATTATCAGTAATTCCGTGCCTAAATATAGGATATTCACAAATAATAAACTTAGTTAGATAAAAGTTTCTCAATAGTTGAGGAATCCGGATGAAGTGCATTCCACCTGCGGCCTTATCATCAATTAACATCAGATGGGATGAGGCCAAGTGCTCACCCCTAACAGAAGAATCGCCATAATTTTTTTTACCCCTGGATGTTCTTTCACCCATCCAGTTACTAGTTCAAAAGTTGCTTAACTTGCAAGATCGTTACCTGAAAGATCTTGATAATACTCTGTCTTCACTTCCTGAGAGAGAGTAAAACTTTCTCTTATGACCATATTCTATTCAACTTACAGCAAAAACATAAAAAGACAGTTATGTCTACTTAAAAATCAATGACTCTATCCATTATACAAATAGGGTACCTATTGACAATGACATGACACATTGGTCCATTGACACGAACCCATTTCTCCGCATTGTGGACGGAAAGTGTTAAAAATGATAATTGACCGCGATGCGAGGTGTGAAAACGGGCGCCTCCGTTATTCGTCAGCTAGCAGTGTTGCAGCGACCTTCACAGTGAATATGTTAGTGAAAATGTTTGAGTTCAAACCATTTGTGATTGTGGCGGTAAGTAACTATTTTAATTTACTAGGGTAGTGCACTTATTTATATAAATGGGGGGTCATCATCATCATCATCATCAGCTCATTGTATCTCCCCACTGGTGGAGCACGAGCCTTCCCTATTGATGGATAGGGAGAACTGTAGGCTACTAAATCTATGGTAGGCTTAGCCAAAGTAACATTAAGAAAACGATAGCGAAGTTCGAAAAGAATAAAAATTGAAAAAGTTGCTTCACATTTTTCTACAAAAATAGGTAAATAAAATTACATTAGTCATAGCCTTTCCAGTGTGGCTATTATTATATATAAAAATATTATATCATGCTTCTGCCCCATTGCGAGCTAATGTTGATGACTGCAATTTTACAGCAACAACAACCGAGACTAACGGCTTATCGTCTACAAATTAACAAGGTTACAAGATTCAAAATAAAATTAATAATAGCATTGTTTGTTTTTCTAGGTGATACTTTATGCACAAGCCGACGCTTTCAGCACAAAGAATTTCGAGTGCGGCCCATATGGTTTTACCTGCGAGGGGTCCAGCAAGTTGAGACTTTGCGAAGGCGACAACTTGATAGGGCCCTCATTTAGGTGCCCCCCTAACACGATGTGCAACGAAGACTCGAGCGAAGTGTGCGACGACGCCGCGAACTACATCGATCCCGAGCTGAGGAGGAGCCTCCATTGCCATAGGAACGAACGCATCGCCGACCCCAACGTCCCCGACTGCAAGGGCTACATCCTCTGCATCCCGAACAGTAACAACCGCTTCCAGGGCATCAAGTTCAAATGCGCCGGCAACACAGTGTTCAACGGCTACACCCGGACTTGCTCGGCTCCGAACAAGTACAAATGCCCAGTGAATAGCGCGACACCAACTCTTGAACTTTATGGCAATCAAAATCGCAGAGTTGATACGACCACCTCATCTAAAGTGAACTCGAGCCGTGGAAATAGGCCGATAGAGTGTAAGAATTACAAATTCAGTGTGACTAATGATGATGGCCCGGTTCGCGCCGCTTACTTCTGTCCGACAAGACCAGTTCAGGGAGAGACTTCGGTCTGGTGCACTGTGTTTTCCAGCAAGTACTGCCTCACTTTGGAAAGAGATGAGGACCAGTTTGTTCAAAATATCGGATTAGCCTACAGGAAGCCTCGTATGTAAAGGTTATTAAGAGACTGATTTATTTAAATTGTAACTATAAGGGTCGCTAACAGAATAATTATTAATAACGGGAACACTGCCGTGTTTTTTGTTGTTTTTGAGTACCAAATATTAGGTCCTTACCTATGAAATTGGAGTTTTGTATGAAGATTTTTTATAAAATTTTATTTTTCATACTAACGTTTTATTAATTTTCTTAGCATCTATTTATTTTAACACTATAAATATTGTAGAGTAGTGTGTTTGTTTCACTAGATAAATATAGCAGCCATTAAAAAGAAAAAAAATCAAGTCCTTTCAAAGCAACAATGAAATAAAGGACAATTCCGCGAACTAAAAAGTTAGTCAATTTAAAAAAAAATTGGGCGATAAAGACACAAAATTAATAATCATTGTTATTACTGAAGCCTAAGTAACATAGTCCTAATTAAAGGTGTAAAATAATATTAACAACCGGTATTGACTTTTAGAAGTAATACACCTATTAATAAGTGAGAAAAAAACTCCAATTTCATAGGTTATTATTTTTAATATATCTTTATATATGTTATATACCTATTATTTCGGTACATTTGCATGCGCCGTGATTGAGAATGATCGTAAAGAATCATAGAATGGTTTCCAGAACCACTTTTAAGTTCTGAACAACTATTAAAATAACGTCACGTCTGCGTTGCCTAACATAAATCGACAAACCTAATATTTTAATTATGACAATTAGATTCAGTATATATTTAAGAATTAGTTTTAAGATAATAAATAAAACATACGGTTATACATTATTTTATTTTCTATTTACAATTCAAATTCAAACAGTTTTATCAGTTCTTCCATAAGAATTAACTTAATACTTAACTAAATGGTAAACATTTAATGTAACTGAGTAACAATCTTCAAATGTTTATTAGCATTCGTAACTTTCAGCGTCTACGCATTTTTTCTCTTCTTTATGGAACACTTCATCGCTGTCGCATTTTTTCTTTCGTCTACGAAATTCTGATTTCTTATTTCTTTTCGTACACACATAATACTTTCTACAGTTATTAGCGTCACCGAACCTACCTTCTTCTTTACATTGAAAGTCTTCAACAGATTTATTTGATTGTTTATCATGTCTTGCATCTTGCTTAGCGCTTCGGTCGTCATTTGTACTTTTCTCACTTTTACTATCAAGAGATATCGAAGTCTGTAATTCTAAATCTGATTGCTTATCACATTTAACTGATGTCTTGTTTAAATGATAACCATTCTGGCACTGAAATTTAAACCTTATAAAGACGTCTCCACTTTGAACGCAAATATAATAAATATTTTGTTGTAAAATGTCACTATATCTGCCCGCAAATGTACACTTAAATTCGCTTTCTCTGATACAATGTGACTTATTCTTAGTGCATTGCTTCTTGATATCACTAAAAACGGTATTTGCCGGACATCTCCCTATAATAGGTTCCAAACGCCCAATGCAAATATAGAATTTACTGCAATCTTCTCTATCAGAATATCTTCCCCGATTTCGGTTTCTGCAATAAAGCTGTACTGAACTTTTTGAGTGATTTAATATTCCAGGTTTACTAGATTTTATTTTTGAACTTGCATATGCATGTCCCAAACTTGGCGTTAATTTTAGATTATTTTCTTTGTTGGTTGCAGTACTTGATTGTATTGACTGTTCTATATTTGTCTTGTTAGAATCATTGATGATTGATTCTTTCGATTTTAAAACGTTTCGAGTTTCATCTTTACTAGTAAATGTGGATTGTGTAGATGTTTCGATACTTTTTGTGGGTAATGTAAATGTATGATGATCAATTTCCGTGTAAAGCTTTGTTCCTGCGTTTGAGTATTCTATATTACTCGAAATAGATAAATTAATGACTTTATTATGAGATTCAATAATTTGTTTTACCTCATTGGGCGGTTTTTGTGTAAATTCATATTCGGCTTTGGTCACTGTCGATAAAATAATTTTATCATTAGTTACATTATGCTTTACATTATATATTGGTGGTATTTTTATTAGCTCTCTAGCTAAAGTTTCTTCTGTATTAGTTATATTTTGTGCGGAAATGTCATTTGGAGATATAACAGTGTCATTTAATAATAAACTAACTAAAGTTTGTGTGATGGTGTAACTAGTTGGTGTACTAGTTTGTTTGGATATTAATGCTTGGGTTCCTCTACCCTGAGTTTCTTGCTTAGAGGGCTGAGAGTTATCTTTAGATAAATTTTTAACCGCATCAGATACAGACTGCGAACTTTCTACTTTTTTAATACTAGACTGAGTATTTGATATAGATTCTATACGTGATCCAGAAAACTTTATTTTTGGAACTTCAGCCGTCTTTCTGGTGCCATTTCGCATGAAATCTAGCAATGGCGATAGCTTTACTTCTTCTTTCATATTTCCAATACTGTTTTCTTGATTCAAGTTCATCTTTTCGTCGACAATGTGTTCTGTAGTGATTAGAAACTCACTGCCTGCCAAAGAATCTCGAGATAACAAGCTTATACGATCGTTAATGTCTAAAGTCATTTGACTATTTACCATTGCATCAACATTAGTACTTGCAGACGAAGTTTTATCAGGAATTATCGAATCTACATTGCTATAAAGAGTATTTGTTGATACATCACCTCGCTGTATATTTATACCTTTAATAGAGCTCTTTTGCGGTAAGTCTGGAAGTAATTTTAAATCTTCATTATTGGGACTGGTGTTAATTTTTGGTGTCTCTTGTTTAACGTTTATAAATTGATCTAAACTTGCATGTGACAAATTATCCGTTATTGTCGATACATTGGAGCCGTTCATGTTACTTCCAATAGTGTTTTGAACTTTATCGAAGTTTGAATTTGTATCATTTGTTGAATCTTTCGTAACATCTACGATATATGTGCTGTTCTGTAAAGTAATCTGCTTAATAATTGGCATGATATTAGATTCGGTACTGTTAGTTATGTTTTGTAGTGAAAAATGGATGCCATTTTCGTACGATAAAAACACATTAGTGTCGTTGGAATCCTTATTGAATAATGTGGTAATATTTTGAGTTGAGATATTATTAACTGTTGCTTTAAATTGGCCGAGAACTAGGTTGTTTTGTGATTCATCTTGCTTATTAGCTGATGACAGCGATGTAGTCCTGTTTCTTGGTATTCCTATATCTGTTATAGTCGGCACATTATCATCAGTTTCTTTTACGGTATTCTGAACATAATGTGCATCATGTTTTATATTTAAATTGCTAAGTGGCGCAGTCTGAATTTTATTAATTGGTGAATTTGAAACAATCTCACCATTTAAATCTGTTTTGTTTGTAAATACCACATTACCGGTATCAACATTCTGCTCAACAAGATTCTGCACTACTGGTAATTGAATATAACTTACTGGGAGAGTCATTTTATCACTTATCGAGTTTGTACTACTCGTAGATGTAATAGATTCAACGCCAACACTTGTTTCTGTAGTATTCCGCGAAGTCGACTGAACGTAATCAACTAATAACAATGATGCATTGATAGTCCTCAAATCAACGCCTTGTTCATTCAAAGTGTTCTGCGATCCTGTTTGCAAATCTGCCTCTGGTACAATGGGTACTGTAGTAAATCCATGCAGACCTATATCTTTTACTGTTTGTTCAATATCAACTCTTTGCTCCATATTGGTAGCCAAAATAGTATTCAAACCCCATGGTGATAGAGTGGCATGTGCTGTTGATAAGGATTTGTGTTTAGTGACATCTTGTTGAAAATCTTCTTCTGTAGTGGCAGTTATTCGACCTATTCCGGTCGTTGAAACAGGCACGTCAGAAATATATTTTAAGCCTTCAGTTGTATATGGTTCTGTTACAAAACCTTGCTCAATTTTTGTATTGGCCAAAAGGGCATTTTTATTCATAGCGCTAGTTGATAATACTTTTTCAAAATATTTGTCGTTTGTAATACTCAAAGCTGTATACTGTTCTGTTACTGCGGCTTGATTTTCACTACTCTGCCTATTAGTATAGCCCGCCGTCGGTATATTTGCATGCTGATTATTAACGGTTACCATATTATGTGGGCTTATTTTTGTTGATTCTTCAGGTAAATTTGTGACTTGTGCTATGTTTTCATAGTTAAATGAATTCTGTTTTGAATTCAAATTTTGCTGAACAGTACTCTGACTTGTTATTGTTGTCAACATATTTGTTTCAAAATTATTTTCTTTTGCTATGTCATTAAATGAATATTGGTTTGAATCAGTGTTAGGCTGAATAGGTGTATATGGATCAATACCACTTGAAGTGTCTGTACTTTTAACTGTAACAGCTTGTAATTTTTCTTCATTGTTACTTCTTACTGATGGTTCGGTGATAATAGTCTCACTACTACCAGAAGACCAAGTAGGTATAAATGGTTTTTCGATTTCGACTGATGCTTGCGTTACTTGACCAATTGACTGAGATTGATTATTTGTAGTACCAATGCTATGTTCAAAAATCCTAACATTATTTTCATATTGATCTTCACTGTTTTCATAATGCACTTGTTTATTAGATTCTGATTTTGTGTATGCGTTCACATCAGAAGTAGTTGGTTCTACAAATGTGTCAGTTGAGACTTCTTCGAAACCAGTAAGTATCGGTCCTGACGCAGTAATATTAAATTTTTGAGTGATACTATCACTATGACTAGCAATGACCAAAGTTGGTGTTAAGTTTTCATACGATTCAGTAGTCACATTTTTATAAGTAGTTTCATTTGGCTTTGTGCTTTTACTATTTTCATCCAGCATATTGTTGCTCACTTTATCGTTGATTGTAAAAGATTCATATGAAAATGGCAATTGCGTTAAACTATCTTTAATTTCTACTAAAATATTATTATCCGTCATGACTGGCGTTCCAGTAGTTATTGAATAATTTTCTGTGGTGTCAGTGCTGTAGTTGACTGACTCTTTCTGCGGTTTGTCCAGATAAGATAATATCGGAGTTACTTCAGAATTATTATACATTGCTTCATTAGAACTTACTTGACTTGTTGACGAGTGTATAGATGCTTCACTTTGCACAATAGATGGCGTTGTCGATACTTCTGGATTTATTATATTTAAACTAACTGGACTTATTTCTAATGACAAAGTAACTTCAGATGTTAATCTTGTGGTACCTACAATGTTGTCGTTAGCACTAGTGTTTACATTTACTGTGCTTACACTTTCTGTAGTAATATCGTGACTTAACGTATTGGCATTTGTTTGTGTGGTATCAAATGTTGTGCTATCTGTTGGTACTTTACTTATTGCTACTTTACTTTGTACACCAAATAGGTCATCTATGGCAGTAGTACTTATTGTTGGAACCTCTAGTTTACCAGCAATTAACGCTATTTTATCATTGGGTTGCATAGTAGAGTTATTATTTATCAATTCTTCCATTTCGATTTTCTTGTCATTAGTTAGTTCTGATTTATTTGGTTTTTCGTTTCCATTTATAAAAGGATCTGTCCCGGCAATTACTGTCACAGTAGTGCTCGTCAATTTCAGGTCTTCGGTAATTAAACTTCTTTCACTGGTCGTATTGTTATTATTATTTATGCTCTCGGTAGCAGAACTTGCAGTAAAAGCCATGTATTTATCTGTAACACTTTCTTGTGTAGTTTTCTTACTCATGATATTTTCATCCGTCGCTACTACATGAACTTCCCTATCTGGTTTGAACGTGGTTGCATTATCTGGAGACCATATTTTAATAGTTTGGGGAAACTCAGTGGTATTGGGTACACCTTTATCTGTTGGTAATTGAGAAGACTCACTTGTATAGGTGGATCCAACATATGTTGGTTCTTGCGAAAACTCTATTGGTGCTTGCGAAATATTAAGTGCACTAAAATCTATGAATACTGGTGGAAGTTCAGTTGCATTTAAACTTATATTTGTTGGGGTTTGTAAACTCTCAGTTGTTTTATATGCTGTCATATCTGTTGTAGCTTGAAGAAACTCAGTTATATTAATTGCACCAATTTCGGTTAATATGTGCGATTGCTCGGTAGTATTGGTCGCACTAACGATATTAGTGACTGATGTTAGTGTTTGAAAAATGTCATTTGTATTTGCCATATTAGCTTCTGTTGTTTTTTGAGAAAGCTCAATGTTATTATTTGTGCTAGTGTCAGTTGAAGCTTGAGGAAGCTCGGTTGTATTGGTTGCACTTATATTGGTTGGTGCTTGAGATGTTTCAGTTATAATTAATGCACTAATATTTTCTGTTGAGGTTTCATAATTCTCTTTTATAATGCGTGTACTGATATCTATTAGTGTATTTGTTGTCATTATTTTAGAAAGCTCTGTTGTACTATGCTCACCATTATCTGGAGTTTGACTTTTAGTTATGTTCGGTGCAATAGTATCCATTGGTGCTTGAGTAATCCCAAAAGTATTTGATGCAGTAATGTCTGTAAGTGTTTGAGGAAGCATAGTTGTAGCAGTTACACTTACATCTATAGATATATTATTAATCTCACTTATGTTGTTGGTTGCACTTATATATATTGGTGCTAGAAGACGTTCAGTTGCATTGGCTTCAATGACATCTGTTGACGCTTGAAAACGTTCAGTTGTGTTAGATACACTATTTGCATTTTGTGCTTGAAAAAGCTCTGTTTGATTAGGTGCACTTATGTCTGTTGAGGCTTGCGGTAACTCAATAGGTGCTTGAGAAATGTTAGATGCAGTAATATCTTTTGGTGCTAGTGGAAGTTCAGTTGGATTTTCTTTAATTAATTCTGTTGAGGCTTGAAAACGCTCAGTTGTAATGGATACACTCTCCGCTGCTTGTGTTTGAACAAGCTTTGTTTGATTTGGTGCACTATTGTGTATTGAGTCTTGCGAAAACTCGGTTGGCACTTGAGAAATTTTAGGTTTACTAATATCTCTTGGTGTTGGTGGGAGTTCAGTTGGATTGGCTTCAATTAAAACTGTTGAATCTTGAAAACGCTCTGTTGTAATAGATTCACTCTTTGGTGTTTGCCCTTGAACAAGCTCTTTTAGATTAGGTACACTATAGTCTGTTGAAACTTGTAATGTAGAAATGTAAGGTGCACTAATATATTTTGTTGTTGGTGGAAGTTCAGTTGCAAATATATCTGTTGAGGATGGAATACTCTCAGTTGTGTTATATGCTGTAATATCTGTCGAAGCTTGAAAGAACTCCGTGATATTCGTTACATTAATTTCGATTTTAGCGTCCGGCTGTTCAGTGGTATTGGTTGCAGTAAGAACGGTTGTATATTGAGGTAACTCAGTTGTACTGAGTGCACCAATATCATTTTTGGCTTGAGAAAATATAGTCGCGGTGGGTGCGCTTGTTACTGCCGTAGTTAGCGGAAGCTCCGTAAGATCAGGCACAAATGTGTTTGTGAATATCTCGCGCATCTCAGGCTCCAAAAATTCGCACTCGAAACGGTTAGTTCCACGACACACTGTTGAAGGCGGGCACGGTATAACAAAACTGTCTATAGTACTTGACACACCCCCGCCTAAGTCCACACATATCATGAAATGCGTCGAGTTAATACAGTGGAAAGCTTTCCCACCACAGTCGGTATTTGCAGACGCTGACCATGGGAAAGCAACGATTATCTGAAAAGATATTAAAATAGATTCTCTTTTATTTGCATTGTTACATAGATAGAAAGATAGATAATACTTTATTGCAACACCATAAAAAATTACATTGAACAAAATAATAATTCTAAATAAGTTAAATTACGTTTGGTGGCCTTATCGCTCTAAAGCGATTTTTTTCAGATAACCAGGCGGATGAAGAGAGCTAATAAACTTTAAAATCGAAGTTGCAAACTATTCAAACATAGAAGAATAAAATATTTTATTTTATTTGTAAACTTTTAAACATAAGACAAAATTACTTACCAATATCAATATTCGTGTCAATTCGTTTATTTCTCTATTGTCGAAAGCCATTTCTTCATCGTTTTTATAGACTTTTATGGCAACATTAATTCGTGTCAGAGTCGAATACTCTTGTCGTTTATCGCGTGTAGTTTAATTTCGAATGGAAGGTTTGCTACGCGTTGACACAATTTGTATAGTCGTGTAAAGGTATTGTTAGCTTAAGACGACTCATTTATATCACACTCTGATTACGGTGACATTACACAAATAACGTTGACGGCAAATTTCCTTTGGCCTTACTTGTTTTTCGCTGTCACTCATATTGGTATCTCACAAACATTTGCTACTTGATTTAACCCCTGCATCCAATTCAGATGTTCACAATGGCTTAATTATCAACGACTCGGTGGCTGAGTGGCAAAATGCTTGGCCCGATACCTTAAGGTCCAGGGTTCAATTCCCAGGTTGGACAATGTGTGTTTCAGATTTTTCGATGCACAGCCCGGGTTTGTGATCCGCATTTGGCAAGCGTGGTGATTAAGCCATTACCCATATCAATTATAGTAATAACTTGATCTCAATGATGGAGGTGTTTGCCCTGCTGTGGGCCAGTTATAGGCTATTTACTTCATCATCATCATCAGCTTATAAAGTCCCCACTGCTGGGGCACGAGCCTTCCCTATGGATGGATATTGAGAACGGGCCATAAACCACCACGCAGGCCCAGTACGGATTAGTGGTTGTTAACTACTACTAATGCAGCCAGGACCAACGGCTTTAGGTGCCTTCGGAAGCACGGAGGAGCTCGAGATGATAAAATTTGGTCACCCATCCAGCAATCGCAGACCGGGCGTGTTAACCACTGCGCCATCGCCACGAGCTCCTCAGCTATTTACTTACTTTCCTTTAATTATTTATCATATGACATGCATTAAGCTTTTAATGATGATGATAAGGAATGTGCCCTAAAAATATAACACCACCTAAATTTCTAAGCCTTACTACCGTAATAACAAATAAATAATACAGATAGATAAAGTGATTCGATGTACAACGACTAATATTTAACAAAATCTGAAATCTCTAAATTCATGAAGGAAAATGTCGTGTCCTTAAACTATCGCAACGTATTGTTATTACCATTACATATTTACCACAGTAATCCAGTCGTAAAATGACATATTATTCAAAAGATCTGGGTTGTCGCAACGGATGTTATTGCACTAAAAAATAAATAACAAGACGAAGTTCAGCTTACATAACTTTTTGACTATTTCCAGTTACAACTGCGCATTTGGCATTTGGATAACCTATTTATAATTGTCTAGTCTAGAGCTTGTTTACAGTAATTTTATCTAGTTGTAGCTTAGTTATATTATGTTTTATTTGACCTAAACAGTTTAGCGTTGTAATTTTTTGAAAAGACAGATTTTTGCTTGTTTTTTGGTTTTTATTTTTTCTGTTCAAATATTTCATTATTTTAAAGTAAAAAGTAAATAGCGTATAACTGTTCCACTGCTGTCCGACCGTCCGACCTGGGAACTGAACCCAAGGAACTTCGGGCATCGGGTCGAACTCATCCACACAGGCAATTATTTTTGAAAAGAACAAAAATAGTCCGCTTCTTTTGTAGTTAGCTAAACTCTGTCAACAATACAGATAAGAGAGAAATCAATCTGCTTTTAGTTCGTTTTATGATTTTCCTAGTAAGTAGTTTTGAAGTCAGTGAACTTTTAATATCACTGATTCACTTTTGATTTGATTTTTTATCTTAATGGAATTTTTTCATTTCCGTAACGTGTTATCTTAATTATTTGTCTTTGCAATACAAACATAAAGTTTTGTTTATTGTATTCATACCTCAATTTAATATTTATAGCAGGTTAAATAATAGAATGGCGCGTGTAGATATAAAAAATAATTTATTGCGTGTAATTTCCTTTCACAATATTTACTTATAAATGTTTTTACAATCATCAACTATAGATACTTGAGCATTATAAAGTCTGATATAATTTTAAAATGTCCATCGCCTACTAAACTTGAGAGATCTCACTTTAGTTACATAGAAAGTAACTATTGCTATTATTAGCCATACGAATGTGATCACAGCCAGAGTTATGCCTAAAATGAACATGGCGGTTTGCAAGCCACCTTCTCGGTCTACTACGTAGCTCAGACCGACGACGAACACAACCAGTAGACTGGTGGAGAGTGTCTCCAGAGTGCTTTGGAATTTCGGCCACTCACGAGCTCCCACAAAGTCCTGTACAGACGTTTCCCAGCAGGATGTGATGGCGCCGTAACCCACTCCAGCCACGACGCAGCCGATTGAGAAAAGATCATGATTGGTCGCATGTGCCAACACTGAAAAAACAAAAAATAACTTAAAAGAAGTTTGTTTTATGTCAACGCAATTTGGTTTCTATTAGTTTATAGTCTGCTATAGAAATTTAATAGTTCTGGTAGAATAAAATAAAAATAAGGATAGTTGTTAAATTATATCCATACATTACAAACAGTCACGTCATTCAAACCTTTTGCCGTTTTGAATGCGACTGTATGTAATAAATACTTAGGATATAGTAATCAAAATCTAACAAAATACGTTTTGCTTAATTCGTTTCAACATTTAGTGGTTTCATAATATTTAATACAGTAAATAGCGCAGAAAAAAGTCACACATACCAAAACAAGAGCCACTCGAGATTGATAGACCAATCACGGATACATATTTAAAATTACGCTTTGGTGTTTGCGCTAACCAAGGAGTGCACAGCAAAAAGCATAGCCACGTAAAGCCGTGAAGTGAAGTCAAGAAGTTCGTCTCTGTCATAGAAATTTTCGGCTTTACCTGCGAGGCTATCATTGGCAATAATACAAGAGATACTGCTGATAAAGCTAGTTTTGAGAAACATATCATCAATGCGGGATAAAAGCGCCAACACGACAGCGACCTTGTGAGAGGTTTGATAAAAGTATCATTGATATTGTACATCACATAAGTCAACCTTCGCCTTAACCGATACACTCTGTATGAAGGCATTCGCATTCTCCTCTTCATGCTAGCGAAAACTGACTGGCAACGGAAACTAAATGAGTTAAAAACCTTTTCCCTTTGAATATCCGTAACTGGTGATATCGTTTCGTAAGTAACCTCTATTTCAGAGTATTCTTTGTTATCACAGCCATCGGTTTGCCCCGAGTCTCGTCTAATTTGTTTACTAATGTATTCATCAAAACTATCACCAATAGTGCTCAGTCTCTTAATAGCCATACTAAAGCGCTTTATTTTTTTATCTCTTTCTGTATCTTTTTCATTCTGTTCGCTGTCTTCGTCACTATCTTCGCTTACTTCTGGTATTTCTGGCAGTATCTCAACACCGAATATATTTCTCCTCTTCTCTTCGGGGCTTGGTGGTGGTGTAATAGTAGCATTTATGTTATTGTCTTCAAAATCATCATTGTCTGTATCATGTCGATGTAAATTATCATCTGATGGACTTTGCCAGCATTTTTTACTTAAGTCATGTAATTGCAGTTCATTGGTATAACCATTCATGCCTTCATTACTAAATATAGCATAAGTTTTATCACTGTATCTCGAAAAGGAAACCGGTCTTTTGATACTGTCACTGACCTTCAGAAACATGATAGCCGGTAATGTCTGTAGCATGATTCCAGCAAGGATCATGTACGAATATGATTCATAGTAGCTTATCAAGACGCTTAAAATATGAGGAAACAAAGATTGTCCAACTGCTTGCCCAACAAAACATAAGCCGCGCACGATCCCTAACTGAGTGTCATACGTTTCGAATATAACTGCATCTACTTGTGAGGAGATTAACGAAGAGCCAAGACCTGAAAAAAATAAAACATCATGTTAAAATATAGTTACTTTATTTTTAAGGGCTAAAGCACTTCGTTCTATCTGATGGTAAGTGATAATAAGTTAGAACGCATCCGGAATATTCCAATTAGACTACTAATACTACTGGACTTAGGTAAGATAGGATAGTAGACATTCAGGAGAAGTTCAAAGAAGCCCTACCACCACCGCTAGTCCTGATTGATTTTTTTAATGTCGATGAAGTTTTTATGTTTTTTTATATTCATCATCATCATCTCAGCCAAAAGACGTCCACTGCTGGACTAAGGCCTCCCCCAAATAATCATGGGGGGTATTTGCCGTAATTGCCACGCTTGGCAGGCGAGTTGGCGATCGCAGTAGGTTGAGGGTAACCTTAGAGAGATGCTGCTGCCCATCCTCTGGAATGGTCCCTTAGTCGGCTTTTACGACACCCACGGGAAGAGATAGGGTGGTGCAATTCTTTATCCCCGGCACCACACCATATTCCCTATATATATATTATATTATATATGATATTATTAATATATTTTATATGTTATAATAAACGAGAAGTACCTCCTAGCGCTCCGTACACTATCGGTTGTACATAGAAGGGCACGTAGACGCAGATGAGAAGACCGGTTACGACGAGCAGCAGTCCCAGTGTTGCCATTACGCGATACCCCACCGGCCCTCCCCATGAATCCGCTGCGTCTTTGCACCAGCTTTCTGAAAATAGTAAGTTCTTCATTGTTAACTGTTTTGTGATTTTTTTTTTCAAGCAATACGACGCTCAAGCTGCTGCGCCAACGAGGCACTTAAGAGGCCTATTACATCTCAACTGTGATTTTTGCGTAAAATGCCCATTTTCGCATTTTGTAGTAATTTTCCAGTTGTATTTATCGTTTTTATCGAAATAGGATAATAAATTCATGCTTAGTATTTCAAATTTCCACTCTGCGAGAAAAAGCTGAGTTCGGACGGCCGGCGCATCGCATTTTGTAGTATAATTTTGCAGTTGTATTTATCGTTTTTATCGAAATAGGAAAATAAATTCATTATAAAATATTTATTCCTCATGAAGTAACAATTATTCTGGTAAAAATTTTGCTCAATAATATTATCGTAGATAGGAGAAATTCACAGCGATCTTAAAGCGATTTTTAAAGTTTTTTGGTTTAAAATAAGATTTTTTTTCTATGTAAAATCAATGATATCTAAAAATTCCGAGGCCGCTACGAACTATTCGACTATATAAGAGATAACATTCTATTTTTTTTATTTCATTTGTTTAGAACAGTAGTTCAATCTAGGAGCTCAAAAAAATGTCTTCGCGCATTTTATGAAAATCTTTCTCTGCTATTTTGGGTTTCATTAAAAAGTTAAGCAAAATTTACAAAAAGCGAGGCCGCTACGAACTATGCCAATAGCTATTCTACACTATTCAATAAGTCAAAATTGTTAATGTATTTTCGTTTCTGAGATCGAGAACGCCAAAAATGGCCATTTTACGCAAAAATCATAGTCAAAATGTAATAGGGGCCTTAACGATTTCTCAAGTCGAGCATCTTTCACGATGCCGGGTCACCGAATGCGTGACCAAATTAAAAAATAAGCCCTTGTATCAATCAAGGGCTTCGGAAGGCACATTAAATCGTTAGACTCGGTTGTTGTCGTAAGATTTTGTTATTTCGTCAGGTTAGGATGAGTTAATTGAGACTCGCTCCCGATCGCTATTAGTAATACTTATATGTTTTTTAAATAACAGGCTACCAAATATCAGATTCAGGACACATCGTTTTTATTATAAGGTTTAAACGAATTAGTTTAAAGCTAGGCTGTTGATATAATATTAGGTATTATCAAAAACTACATAAAAACAACTTACGTGAAAACCCGTACGTCAATATGAAAATGGCAGGTGCTGACAAACCAAGCCATACCGGCACACCGAGCCCCGTCAGATGTAACAACAACACTCCATACGAGAGTACCAGACTCGGCAAACAAATCTGGAACGAAAAATATGTGTCGACGTCATCATCATTTAGGTAGTGTAAGTGTGATCACATAAACGAAAACAATGTATATGGCAATCTACGATTAATTATGGCAATTGAACAGCGCTTGCGAGTGTCAAACGAGAAGAATTATAATAATGATGGCATTATTATAACTCAAACTGCGAGCATTATTAAAAGCGAGCTTTTGAATAATACTCGCAGTAAAGCACTCAGATTCTCGTTTTCGTTCTTCCACAGGTTAAGAGGAGATACCTACTTGCAAGGGTGGATCCAGGATTTTTTCTGGGAGGGGCACAAGGGGGGGAAAGGCAAAAAAATCAACAATAACTGTTAAAAATTAGCATGAAGTACCTATCATACTTCAAGTTTATTTCTACAAGTTCAAGTATGAATGTATGGAAGGTTTAAGAAAGTGTCAAAACAATAGACCTCTCGATTTGCTTCTAAGTATGAACTGTGATGGAATCTCCACAGTACACTAAAATACCGTCTGGGGGGGCACTTGCCCCCGTGCCCCCCCCCCCCCCCCCCCCCCTTTAAATCCGCCCTTGCCTACTTGAATGCGAAAGTCGTATCATCGAATTTTGTTCCTTCGAAAACCTTTTAACGACGTCTTTACGCCGCACACTAGAACGCTGCCAATGAAAAAACATAACTTACTAGATATGTTTTTTTTTTTCATTGACGTGCTAGTGTGCGGCGTAAACGCTCTTAAATCGACGTCTTGTTAATGCGATGTTTCTTTACATCGAAAAACTGGTACTGCGAACGATTTTACTGCGAAAATATCATAAAGTGAAGCCTTGTTCAATCGACGTCTTGTTACTCCGATGTTATAAATTATTAAACTTTAGGTAAACACATTAACATAAACAAGTTCGTTGTTATTTATTAATTAACTACAAACTAAAAAATATAGGAAATAAAAATTATCCACGATTTTCTTAAGCAACATAACATCGCAGTAACAAGACGTCGATTGAACAAGGTTTCGCAGTAAAATCGTTCGCAGTACAGTTTTTCGATGTAACGAAACATCGCAGTAACAAGACGTCGATTTAACAAGGCCTGGGCGAGGTATGTGGGGTTAGCGGATGTTCTGGCCGACCCACTAAAACCTCAGTACACCCTTCTACCACTCCGGCGGGACCCTGACTACTGTGGTCTTTCGCGGCCCCGGCTTACACGACTAGCGTCACACTAGAGATAACTTTCAAAATCATTGAGCCGAATGGCAAGAGTACCTATCTAATAAGCTAATCTACAGAGATATCGTAATAACGTATATCTATCAATCAACTGGGTGCCTAGTGTGAGCTTTGATTGCTATCCTTATTCATTCGATAACGTTTACGAAAACGAAAATTATCCCAACAAACAAGTTGTTCAAGGAGCTTTTACTGCTATAAGTCTTATACAAGTCACAGGAAAGTTATATAAAATCTATGAAAATCTATGACGGCTTGTAAATGCACTGCTAAAAGCTAAATTAATGCCAACACTAATAATCTGGTAAAATTAGTCTAGAAAGCGCATTAGAGATTAAAATATATGATGTATTAAATTACTAGTTCTATGGTAGCAAGATATGGGACTTTAACTCTACGCTAAATACTTTAATATTAATAAAGTCATAGCCAAGTCTAACATTTCTCTATGAAAATGCGATATTAGGATACAAGTACTGCTAGTAGTCTTGGGAACGCCGTTTATTGTGCTAGCTATGTTGGAAATTCTGTTTGAAAGATTCTTGGCTCTTACAGGAGTACGAGCATTGAATGGGAGCTTTTTGCTCATATATTTGACTAGAAATTCTAAACCAATCTTTTTTGCTTTTTTAAAACCTCTTGACACCATATTGTTAAAAAAGGTTGAATCACATAAAAGAATAAATAGTACGACTTTTATGGACTTGGAAAAATGGAAGAACTTAAAACGGAGCGGCGGGTTTAGAGGAAAAGTTATTACTAAATATCGAAAATTACAAACATAACCAGTGTAAATCTCTGACCCAAGATAAGAGTGCTACTGACAATGAAGCTAGTGGTTCTGTACCTATAACATTTTCATGAAGCGCGGCATGCTGTTATTGAATCCGTCAATGTATTGAGTCACGATCAGCTTAGCTCATTTTCTGATATTAGAAAAGAAAATGGGTCATATCATTCTAGTGGTTCAGTAGGTTTAACATATTTACCTGAATATTATTTTTTTTAATAAATTTTGTCTTACTAGACAAAATTTATTCAAAAAATAAGAAGAAGACGAAAACAGACATGGTAATCATAATGAGGATAAAAATAAATAAAATTTTCATTATTATTTTTTATAGTTTTCTTTTATTCCACAATCATAAAACATTCAATATTAATGACAACAGTGATTATAATTTAGACATTCAGCTAACTTGCAACGCGTGCGTAACGCCTTATTGACTACAATAAATAAAATTTCCATTAATAATTTTTATAGTTTTCTTTTATTCCACAATCATAAAACATTCAATATTAATGACAACAGTGATTATAATTTAGACAATCAGCTAACTTGCAACGCGTGCGTAACGCCTTATTGACTACAATAAATAAAATTTCCATTAATAATTTTTATAGTTTTCTTTTATTCCACAATCATAAAATATTCAATATTAATGACAACAGTGATTATAATTTGAGACAATCAGCTAACGCGTGCGTAACGCCTTATTGACTACAATGAAACAGAAAGGCTGTATGAGTCGAAGTCACAGCAACAACACTCATGTATGTATCTACGAACAGCTATTACCATGGGCCAACTCTCGTATTCGAAAAAATTATCAATTTTTCCATACGTTTTGAACCAATACATTTATTTTCTCACTATGATCTGTATCTCTTCAAAATCTCAATACCTAGTTTTTTTTAAATGTATGGTATAAGTAGCTGAACATTTTTTCGAGGACGAAAGTTGGCACATAGTAAAAGATTTTCGTGTAGTTACATGCATGAGTACTGTTGCTGTGACTCGGATTGATACTACAACCTTCTCAGTGCTCGTAAAGTAGTAAGTACCTAATTATATTTTTTACTTAGTAACTAAGTACGAACTAACCCGTAAAACTAAATTCTAATTCTACTTCTTATCAGTAGAAACTAAATCATTTTTGGTAACAGTGCTAATTAGACTAACATTAATATTAATATAATTATAATTTGAAATATTGGGCCAAATATATCAATATCAAAAAAAAAGTAATATAAGATACAATATTTTAAACCTTTATCTATTGATAAGGATTACTGATGACAGAATTTGCATTCGTCCGATGGAAAGTGATCATAGATAGCGACGTATATCAAACAGTTTTGGCACAAGAAAAAAATACAGTTCAATATAATTATTATATTGCGATCATCATGAATAATAAAATGTTGCGTTTTATTGTAATGAAATAAAATGAAATATATTTAATTTGCGCTTGAGAAAGGTACATTTTTGGTCTTATTTTTTATTCTGTAAGTCGACGAATGACCACATCCAACACAGTTTTCAGCTAATACAAACAAAGTGAGTCACCTTCCACGGCCACTTGGTATTTCTAGTAAATTAAATTCTTCTTTCGTTAGAAATTTGTCGATATCTAGAATAGCAACCATTTTTAATGTTGTTTATTCAAAAGGACACTGAAAAGAAAAAGTCCACATAAGTAATTAAAAACGCTTTCGTTATCAAAACATTTTTATGAAGGAACCATAACTAGGTATTTTCCAATATGTCTGACTAGAAGATTACGATACCTCTTACATAAAGTACTGAAGTCTCATAACAGCACTTGCTCAGCTTTTAGGTTTAAAAACAGTTTTAGTCAAAACGCTTAGTGAAAATCATTACACATTTATAATCTGAATTGATCAAGGGGCATTAAAAATTTGACACAAAATACCTAGCTATATTAACGAAAAACTCACCTAAGCATTCAACAATCAGCCGTTGGGTATCTTGATAATAAACACCTCAGTCCACCAAACCAGTCCTTTCACTTATAATGGCCGTATTTATTTACACAATTAAGTTGACTTACAAGAATTCAAATAATTATCCTGTATCAACATTATAACTTACATCAAAGCTTAATTTTTTTCTCAATTTGCACAGTATAAGATTATCAGCACGAAATAAGGCGTTTTCAAGATTATATTAAGAGTAGCTAGCATTTTCAACGACGTTTGCAGAACCAAAGCAAGATTAAAGGTCTTGAATTTTGTGCACAAAACGGGACTTGTATATGACTACAAAACTATTCTGAAACTATTTAAAAATGCAAAAACGCATTCATGACAAGACCACTTTTTGCTAGAAGTAGTATGGCATTTAAGCAGCGCTTCCTGGCGACATAGGAGAAGAATTAAAATTTGCCGTACAAATTCTTATTTTCGCTAACGTGATCGAATGGCGAACGGAACTCGCACTAGGCACCCTGTACATAAAAAGAGTTGTATTCAGTCATCATGATGGATTAAACCGCGTGACTAAACTTCAATCAAATATTACGTAAGTAGGTATTTGTTCGAAGTTTGTTATAAATTCTCTCAAAAAATTAGGTACCTAGTAGATAGGTAGTGTTTCGACAGGAACCGTGATCGTAATTTTTAGGGTCAGCAAATTATTTCAGTCTTTATCAAGTACTAGATAGCGGCCCGTCCCGGCTTTGCACGGGTGGACATTTCTTTTTTAATATAGCCTATGTTCATTCTAATGGTAAAATATTTTTTTAAATCGGTCCAGTAGTTTTTGACATACAAAAATATGTCATCCCGTGAAATGTCATTAAAAATCAATGTTATTTTATGATGACGAAAACTGTGTGGCTTTAGGGGTCGAACCCTGGTGCCATTACTACTCTACCACGGAAGCCGTCTACTTATGTAAAAAAAACTAACTTAACAACAATAGAAATAATTCTACTGTTGTTAAATAAATAAATAAATAAATTTTCCTACACTCACACCAATTATCTAGCCCAAGAGAAGCTTCGTTATGAAACTCGTTATATGGTTACTAGACAACGGATAAACATACTTAAAATACTTAAATACATACTTATTATACATAGAAAACACCTAGACCCAAGACAATTTAGAAAAACAATAATTTCTAAATTGACCCGACCGGGGATCGAACCCGGGACCTCAAAGATGGCGACACCATGAAAACCGGTGTACAAACCACTCGACCAAGGAGGTCGTCGTGTTACTTTTTTTTAAGTTAATTAACGTAGCGCAGCAAGTGATCGTAGCAGGTTAGACACACTAGTCTGTTTCTGAATCATCGTGTAGGTAGGTATATGTTACGGTTAACATACTTACCTAATTATCAGAAAAATATTCTCAATTGTTCATACTGATTCCTTATCTAAATTGAATAAATGAAAGTAAATGTAATCTTTGATGTCTGTTTCCCAATAATCGTTTGTTAGAAAAATAAGAATAGCTCTATGTTAATCAATTTTTTGTTCAACGTACCTACGTTCAACGTACATACCTATGTAGGTAGGTAACGTAGAACAACTAACTTAACAATGTTTTGAAAGATTATCGAAGGTCAAAAACTTATTATATCAGCTATTAGTGTAATTATAATTGTATTGGTAACTAGGCACTTCATCAATCCTCTATCTTGACTTATGTATTCTTTTCCTTATTAAGTATGACTGTTGATTCGTTGTCGACATCAGACGATGTCATTTACATTTCTATATGTATAGCTATATAGATAACTTGGTTCGCTATATTCACAGAATGATTTCTGACAAATTGAGATCGAGAGATTAATGAATGTGGCGACAAAAAATCAACATAACAACTACGCACATTCAAGAACACGGCAGACAATAGTAGTGGCCAATTCCACGATGCCCCTTGCTCTCTGGTGTTGATTTCCATTTTATGCTAGCTTTCTGCATTTTCTAGACTTTATCAACATTTTTGAGTGATCTCAATATTTCACGTTTATTACACTTAACACAACACAGCACGCACTTTTATTAAGTATGTTATTCTCGTTAAATATTGTTTGTTAGGCCTTATTTTGAACACTTGTAGACAGAGAGCATTTTGTCGTCGTCGTATATTGACAGGACTCTATTACATCGGCTGTGTTATCGAAAGGCCCAGCTCGTAACTACTTTGTCTTATCTTATCGTCTCACCGTGAAAGAAGTCAATACGTATCTACCTAATTCAAGTTTACAGCAACAACAATTAAGAATTTCAATTTTAATTGTTATCCTCATCCTATGTACTGTCACGAGCATACTAAATAATAAATAATATGCAAAATCGACAACAATATCTTTACACCAGAAAGGTATTCAACAATTTATGTCTACCACATGATTGCAAAATTTTATTAAAGGTACCTATATAGTCACCAGTTCATCTTTTGTTTCCGCTGCTGGGGCACAAGCCTCCGAGGCACAGTATATTATTCATAGGTGACTTGTAAGTTTTAGCTTAAGAAATATGTGACAACTTGTAGCGAAAACATGACAACTTGTTACGGTAACATATTTTATACTCGTGACTGTACCTACATACAGCTGGGTGCATAGTACGAGTGTTATTTGCCAATCGATGACGTTATCGAAACCGAGAATTTGTTTGGCATTGAAGCAACGCTGGTGACAAACAAGGTTAGTAAATTTTTGCCATACAATTTCTAGTGTAGGTACCTATTCTCTTGTTTTTGCCATACAAATTCTCGTTTTCGATAACGAGATTGAAGTGAATAAAATAAAACTCGCACTAGGCACACTGGCAAAACTTGCAAACAGTTAGTCTCTAGGCTATTAGCACAATTACTTAATAGTTCGAATAGGAGCTCGATGGCGTGGCGCAGTGGTTAACGCGCCCGGTTGGCGCCCGGTCTGCGATTGCTAAGGTTAAGCAACTTTCGCATAGGCCGGTCATCGAACAGTAACCTATCTTACTTTCGAAACTCTTTTGTTCGAATTTCAAAACTTCGAAAACGGTTTAACGAAGTTTTGAATTCCAGATATATTTTTTTACATAATATTGTAAGTAATAAATTTATTTTACATTATGTTTCATTTTCCAGAAAAACTAATAGCCGATTATCAAAACCAATTTTTTTCTTTTTACAGTGGTTTTGCTTACAATAATTTTCTTTTCTAGATGTATTAAATATCAAAGTAACCTTACCCCTATTCTTACAAACCTACTTATTTATTTGTCAACATTATTCATCGAAATAAAAACAAGTAGTTATGTATCGTCTGATTTATTTTTATTGGAAAAATAAAAAAAATATTTGTCAACATTATTCATCGAAATAAAAACAACTATTTATTTATCGTCTGATTTATTTTTATTGGAAAAATAAAAAAAATAATTAAGGTTTAAGACATTTATTTATTTAGTGTGACAATAATATTATGACATAAAAAGTTTTGCGATATAGGGTAGACCCTTAATATTGTGTTACAAAAGGTATTGACAGAAGCGAATCGCTGCAAAACCGACTCCACGTAGTCTTGTCTGCCCTACGCTAAAGTGTAATTTAAGCCTGCGTAGGCGCGCAGGGGCGAGGCGGCCCGCGAGCTGAGGAGCAGGTGGCCGCGGCTGAGGCTGGCCGGCGCAGCCGGCCAGAAAGCCGAAGCTGCAGTGGTGAGCGTTAACCATCTGCGACGATACGCTCGCGTGGGACCGCTGGAGCCCCGCAGCGCCGGAGCCGTGACAGAAACCATGCATGCTGCATGTCTGCTTGCATGCTGCATGCCTGCTTGCTTGTTGCATGCCTGCTTGCTTGCTGCATGCGTGCTTGCATGCTGCATGTCTTCTTGCATGCTTCAACGTCACTACCACTACAGCACTTTATTAGATTTATACACTTCTGCGAATTTATCAGACATTTTAGTACAAAATGAAACAAAGACGTTCTGATTCTTGATATTAACAATTATTGCTACTTATTAATGTTGAGTTTATTGGACATATCTACAAGAGCTAAGGTTTGAAATTGTTAAATTATAGTTGGAGTAATGCGACAAAAGATGAAATTGCTATTATTTTTCTGTTAGACGTTAGCGTGTTTAGAAACTTGATGAATTGTAAGTATTTGTAATATTTGTCTTTCAATAATATATAGGAAACGTTTTTCTGGAAACTAAATCGTTTAACATTAATATATTTATCAAAGATTAAGTAAGATTTCAAAACATATAGAATTTAAAAAAAAAATATTTGAGATTCGGATTATCAGCAATATGTCAATATGTTTTCGGTAAAATGTAACTATGGAAAACAAAAATGTGGCCAAACGTTTTCGGGATAATGAAATTCGTACTAAAAAAATCAGTTTTAGAATAGGTAGGTAACCCATCGAACGGGTGACCAAAAATTTATCATCTCGAGCTCCTCCGTCCTTCGGAAGGCACGTTGGTCGCCGTTGGTCCCGGCTGCATTAGGAGTCGTTAACAATCACCAATCCGCACTGGGCCCGCGTGGTGGTTTATGGCCTGTTCTCTCTATCCATCCATAGGGAAGGCTTGTGCCCCAGCAGTGGGGACATAAAATGAGCTGATGATGAACTTAATAGTTACTACGTAACAGATAAATCACTACCGCCTATTCATAGTCTACTTCATTTCGTCGCGACGCGTCCTAAACTAATTAATAGGCTCGACTCGAGTTGTTATCGATTCGCAGCCGCGCGGCTTCGCTGCCATCCTAGTTATGCCAGGGCTGCTGCTACGATAAAAATATAGTTCACACAAGTAATCTGTGCCTAAATGGCTTGTTTAAGATTTGTAATGTAAATTAAAATAAATGATAAATTGAAAAGCTCAATTGTTTATGATCAGTACGATAACATGGAACTCGGATTATAATGTTACCTATGATATTAAATGAATTACTTGATAGTTATAATTATAAACCTTCATCATCATCAGTCCTTAGTATCCCACTGCTGGAATATAGATTTTCCTTCGTATAAAGGAGTTAAGGCCATAGACCACCACGCTGGCCCAATGCGGATGGGGAACTTCGGATGCCTTTGAATTAATTATTTCTCAGGCATGCAGGTTTCCTCACGATGTTTTCCTTCACCGTTCGAGAGCAATCGGATAATTGTAATAAGTAGTTAAGAAAAACTCATTGGTAAATGGTCAGTCTAGCTAGGGCTATTTTCTTAGATTTACAACCATTAACTTCACAAAAATTGCCAGGCGCGGGCGGCATTGTTTTTATATTATTAAAACGAGATTTAAAATCACACAATTACTATTTACAATAATCTAAACCACACAAATGTCAATCAACATAATTATATAACTTATTCACTATTTACAGTATTATAATAACTAGAGCATATAAATAACAAATGACAATGAGAGTGTCAAAGTTGTAGCCCATAGTCATGACTGCCTTCACGCTTCAACATCTACACACTGTACTAACAACTGCCTCGAAATCGAGCAAGTAACCGAGCATACATACCTTGGGCTGGTCATAGACAATAGGTTCAATTGGGCTAAACATATTGATAAAGTATGGGGTAAACTTAGGGCTATAATGGCAATTTTTTTTATTATTAAGTGTAATGTGCCTTTTGATATTCTGTTACAAATGTATCATGCGTTGGTAGACAGTGTACTATCTTATGGTCTAAGCAGCTACGGCCGTACTTATAAAACATATTTGGATCAGATATATAAAACATATTTGGATCAGATATACAATATTCAACATAGGATTCTTAAATTATTAGTTCCCTCGAAAATAAAAAACGATTATTCCGAAGATGCTACGGGGCTTTTCAAATACTGTGGTGTTCTACCTATACATACTAAAGTCAAATGTGTCCTGCTTCTTGAACAATTTTTTAACGAAGATATTAAAATTCCAGTAAAACATGTAAAAACAACTTGAAGCATTACTAATAAAAAACTTTTAATTCCAAAATTTTGTAACGAATATGGTAAAAGAACCTCAAAATATTTAATACCCCACCTTATTAATAAATTACCTATTGATATTAAAGATAAAATAAACGAAAAAATATAAAAAACTAATTAAAAACCACTACGTTACAACATTGTAACATAGTTAAATATTTTAATCGCCAGGTAAAACGGAGCGTCCTGTACGAGTGCGCACGCACACGTAAGTTGTTTCTGTGTACACGCGCGCACGCAGTGACGCTGTGCAACGCTGTCAGTTCTGCATCGATTCGATGGAATGGTTATCGCTGAGCGCGTTAGCTCACTAATGTATTGCATTTTTGTCTTTTACCGTCATGTTATTATTATTCAATTACTTATTATTATATTGAGAACTTAGTATCTAGACAAACCTAACATAGGCTTTAAGATAGATAGATTAGAGATACTAACCGATATTTGTTGATAAATAAATAAATAAAAAAAATAAATAATCGATGTTTTACGATACAACGTGCACAGCAAACGAGCGTGCGATAACAAGCGCTTGCGACAGCCCTATTAGGGCATGCAGTACCGGTTTACCGGTTTTGATTTTTACCGGTAAACTGTCCATATTGACAGCCGGTAAATTACCGGTAATATAATCCAAAACCGGTATTTTATCGCTTAAATTGGTTAGCTTAATATTCTCTATTAGTGTTTGTTAGTACAGTTACAGCCGGTTGCACCAAAACTATCATTTTACGAATTTGTAAAAAGTAACGTAAAAAGTAAACGTATAATGTAAAACGTTGTTGTACCAAGCTTTGGGAAACGTTTTACGGTTACATTATACGGTTACTTTTTACGGAGCTCAAACCTTGCTCATAACGTAAAAGTATAATATTATGACAGTTCGTTCGTGTTTGCAATTCGTGTTGGAGGTTAGAAAACGCTCTATTTATTTAAAGATACGTGCTCTGAGAGAATAAATCACTATAATATCTTCTACAATTTCTGACCACCAACCACCCGACTTCAGTAGACATTTTTTTAACCTGATATTCGTATCTAGGTAATTAATAATATGATTTCAATATTATTTCTTGCTTTTTAGATCTGTTTTTACTTTTTTAAGTTTCCTGTTTTTGAAGTCGGTTTTTTTTTTGTTAAAAATTATTTTATTTTACGATTTTTGGTGATGGGTAGACGTAGACCTAACAAGGATGCTTCTATGATGAGGAAACGACCGCCTAGTAGGTAGTTGTATACCTATGAAAAACTTCAATCTTAATTAGGTATTATTTTTGTACGAACTAAACATTTTGGCGTATTGAACCAAATGAAGTAAGCCCAACAAAAGGTAACTGCTGTAAATCGTTGAGGAATTTCCTCGACCGTCTATGGTCTCCATCATCAGACCTGTAATGGCACTTATAACCCATATGGGGGTGCAAAGTTCTTATCAATAGAAATGAATTAAGACCAAACACAAGGTAGCTACTGTAAAACGTTGAGGAGTTCCCTTGACTGACCTTCGTCTTCATCATCAGACCCCTAATGACAGTCACAACCCATCTAGGTGTAAAGTTCTCATCAATACAAATTAATCAAGCCCAAACACCATGTAATTGCTGTAAATCGTTGAGGAGTTCCCTCGACTGTCTTTCGGCACCATCATTAGATCGACTCCAGACCTTCATTAAATAGTAGTGCTTCAAAATACTTAACGAAAACATTAACAAGCGCACTAGTCGCTACTACGATTTTCGAAGGTTTCCCTCGATTTCTCTGGGATGCCATCATCAGATCCTGGTTTCCTTATTATGGTAACACCCTTGGGATATCTCCTTTCCAAAAAAAAAATCATCAAAATCGGTTCATAAACGATGAAGTTATCCGCGAACACATAAAAAAAATATTGTATTATGCGAGTCGTATTGAGAAACCTCCTCCTTTTTTGAAGTCGGTTAAAAACTACCATGGTAGTAAAAAACTTCTGAGGTAAACTGGTAAAATTAACGCTCTATTTGTGTAGCAAGTAATTTTACTGATAATTTTACTCGTATTTTGTTGGTGCAACGTATATTTACGAATTCGTGAAAGTAACGGAATAGTATAAGTAAAACGTAAAAATGAATTTGTAAATGTATATCAATTTTGGTGCAACCGGCTGTTAGTCTGCGTGAAAAATGTAAAATAATTCAAGTCAATTTATTATTTCAGTATTCATTTAATTAAGTCCATGTGATTTATTATGCTATACTTATTATTTCATATTTTTGCGTCGTGATGGCAATGTTATCATATCACAAACAAAATAAAAACAAAGCTTTCGGCATACTATCCCTGCACTGCCCACGCCCCGCTGCGTTACATTAGGTAAACATACGCATCTACTCATAGTGTAGCACATAATAAGACTGTTTTATTACTTTTAGACACAATTTAACTATCTTACTATGACAAAAACTATTTATGTTATTATGTTTTTATTATTTTAAATATGGATAGGTGGTTTTCCAAGTTCCTTAGAAAAAGAAATTTTCTAGTTAAAGAGTAATCTATAACTATTTGGACATACCTTATAGCTTTCTAAAATGTACTACTCTATGTAAAAAGTACCTACCGGGAATTCATAAATTACAAAACGCGCGGTAAACATATCGACCAATTTTTTAGCTATTTTTTAGCACTGTACTGAGTTACCGCGCGAAATTTGAGCGCTATATGTTAGTCAGTGTAATTACAGCTGCCGTTTTTGTATAACATTGTTTTGTTCTGCGATTTTACTATGGAAGCATTTGTTGAACATAGAGTTTGCCTTAAGTTTTGCGTATCATACGAAATATCCTGTGTCGAATCACTAAAAATCGTAAAAATGTTGCAGAAGACTTACGGTGATTCGTGCATCTCAAAAACACGGGCATACCCCCCACCCCACGTCGACCCCCAACCGCTGCGAATGATGAAAACATCAATCTAATCAAGAGTCTGGTAGGTACTTGAAAATCGTCGAATGAGTCTTAGAGAGTTAGCTCTAGAGGTAAACGTATCTTTTAAATCCGTTCATAATATTCTGACTGACATTTTGGGCATGAACGCGTCGCCGCACGATTAGTTCCAAAGAGCTCAATTATATATAAAGAGATTCCACCTTCACAAACCGCATAATAACTGGCGACGAGACATGGGTTTATGAGTACGATATGCAAACAAGTCAACAATCTTCAGAATGGCGCCTCGAAAACGAGTCGAAACCCAAAAAAACCGCGTCAAAGCCGCTCGATTGCCGCGGTGTAGTGCACTACGAATTTCTTTCAGAAATCCCTTAGAAATCCAGAGGGACAAACGGTGAATAAAGAATATTATTTAGGTATCATGGGGCGTTTGCGAGAGAATATCCGCCGAAAACGGCCAGATTTATGGAACGACAATTCATGGATTTTACACCATGAAAATGCACCATCGCACAAAGCCATCATTGTGCAAGAGTTTTTAGCCAAAAACTCGACTAATGTCATTGACCAAGCGCTGTACTCTCCAGATATGGCTCCGTCTGACTTTTTCCTGTTCCCTAGGCTAAAATTACCTCTTCGAAGGCGTTTCGATTCGATTGAATCAATAAAAGAAAATTCGCTGAAAGAGTTGAAGACCATACCTAAATCAGCTTACAAAAAATGTATGGAGGACTGGGTCAAGCGCTGGCGTAGCTGTATTGCAGGCGAAGGGGCCTACTTTGAAGGCAACAAAATAAATTTTGACGAATATATTACTTTTTTGGTTTTATTGAACAATTTCCGGTAGTTTTTACACGGAATGTATCTAGGCAATAAAGTATAAGTAAGTAGAAGAGCTATATTGAGAGCATCATAACCACAACCTCACGTAAACTCGGAATCCTGAACAAAGTGAAGCGGTTCTTCACGCCTGAGCAAAGTTATCTTTTGTATAAGACTCGGGTGCGTTGCTCTCATCTTTGGGATGGATCCGCCAAGTAGGTACTTGCTCGAAACTCTTGACAGGTTGCAGAGACTTTTTTCATAAGTTGCTAGGTATACATCTACACAAATAGAGTCATCCCTCAATCCATTCCCGTGTCCCGTCACGAAAACTGCTGGACATCCAAGATTAATAGTGGCCACCACACAACTAATTTTGAACTAGGTATGGTTATGGGGGGTAATCACGAGCAGTTATATCAGTATTATTGCAGTTGTGAAAACGAGACGCGTGTAGCGGCGAATATACTCGCCTCTTTCCCACAACTGCAATAATACTGCTATAAGAGCTCATAGGCGAATGCTACACGCTCGATACGGATCCCGATATCACGCGCGATATTTATCGAGTAAAAATCTGGATCGCAAGCAGATACTACAAGCTCGCTACGGATCGCGTCAGTACGCCGGTAAATATTCAATCAAGAAAGACGTGATGAGTGACAATATAAAGAAAGCTTGTGTTGCTATCATAATAGCGTTAGCGTTAAAATGGCGTGTGAAAAGAAAAAAATGGGCAAAATATTGGCTTCAAGACAGAAAACTTTTTTTAATTCTTTTGTATAATTAGATTTCAATGAGTTAATTTTTGCAATAACGTTTTTGATAGATGCAGCCGGTTTTTATCTTTTTAAAAATTTGCAGCATATTCTCATACGCATTCGGTCTTTTTACTTTATTCATACTATCTTGACTTGAGCTGTCCCAAACCTCAGGTACCTAGTGTCTCCAACATAATTATAAACTCTTTTAAGATAATTAATGGAATCAGGCGTTATTTTGCGGAAATCCATAGTACAAAAAAATGTAATTTAAATAATATGTAGTGTTAATTCCGCTAACTCATTCGTTTATACAGCTTGGATGCAGTACGCATGCACCACCCTCCCGCCCGCAAAAAGTATGCACATGCAGGAGAAACAATGCGTGCAAGCGAAAATGCACACCAACACCGATACCCGACACGTGTTTCGCCCCTCCACGGGGCATCCTCAGGAGCTGTTGACTGGTCGAGAGCTGCGCACCGACTGTTACGGCTACGCAGCTCCCGGCCGCTTTTATAAAGCGCCATCGTTTGACATTTGTGACGTACTACCTGCGACAATACGTAATAATGGGGAAGGAACTAAATTTGTTCGGTCATTCAACAGCGCATGACTGTCATTATTATGTTTCATTATTTCTAATTGCTCCAACACACACAACCGAAAACTTTTATTACAAACATGCATTTCCTTCCCCATTATTACGTATTGTCGCAGGTAGTACGTCACAAATGTCAAACGATGGCGCTTTATAAAAGCGGCCGGGAGCTGCGTAGCCGTAACAGTCGGTGCGCAGCTCTCGACCAGTCAACAGCTCCTGAGGATGCCCCGTGGAGGGGCGAAACACGTGTCGGGTATCGGTGTTGGTGTGCATTTTCGCTTGCACGCATTGTTTCTCCTGCATGTGCATACTTTTTGCGGGCGGGAGGGTGGTGCATGCGTACTGCATCCAAGCTGTATAAACGAATGAGTTAGCGGAATTAACACTACATATTATTTAAATTACATTTTTTTAAACTCTTTTAAATATATTTGAACGTTTGTAAGGGCTGCGGCGTGTGCCGTCTCGTTCAACGCGTCCTCCTCCATCGATGACTGGATGATACTGACACGATAAATATCGAGCAGAGACTAGACGCTCGATATTTATCAACGATACTTGATACGGATCGAGGATTTCTGGATTTTTAGAAATCTGACGATCCGTATCACCATCCGGCGATACACAGTACTACACAGTCGATAAATATCGTGATCCAAATATCGTGATAAATATCGAGCGTGTAGCATTCGCCTTCAGAGGGATGAGCGGTAAGAAAAGTAATGAGGACAGTTTAAATAAGTTTTATCACGAAAGAGATGGTAATACTTAAATCACACACGACGACGACCGACGGACGCATTGAATAATCCAATTTCTTTCCCAATCGTAAAATTTTTTTCTTTAATGGCTTATGCGGCTTGCACATTTAACCAAAGGTCAACTTGGGATGTTATGTATTTTCTATATTGTAATGTATTTTCTGCTTCATATTTGGAGAAATAAATAAATTAAATGATAGTTAACCGTGAATAGAAATGTTAATTTATAAATTATATTACCACAATATCCCAAACCTTGAGTCTCGTCTCGAGTAAAGACAGATGTCTTTCTTTACTGAAATCGCACGCAGACTTCTTAAGATTATTTTTTTTATCTTTTATTATTAAGCTTAAACTAATGGAAAAAAGTTTCTAAATTACCTTTAGTAATTATTTGTATCAAAGAAATAATAGAAGAGTTTTTTTGTTTTTTTTTTTTAACTTGGCATCGCACGGTTTGTGCATTTGCCACAACGAGTATAATTAAAGGTAGGGAAACCAATTTTTGAAATACAATGTTAAAGGAACGGAATTTGGAAAAAAGAATAATAGGATCAAAGTTGGTGGTTACAATATAAATGAATGGATATACTACATAAGGGGATACTTAGTTGGAGTTAGGAAATAATACTTTTTACACTACATACACACAGTACATTATTTACAAATTACACTTTAATATTATTGTTAATTAAAAAAGTTGATAACAAATTATATATATCAAAATTTATAGAACTCAATAAGGTAGGGATTGATGTAGGAAGAGGAACACGGAGGACTATGAGGGAATTTAAGAGTGAGGAACTGTCATGGAGGGGGCAAGCAAAAAAGATATTATTTAAATCTTCCTCACAGGCACCACAAGCACATAAATTGCTATTAATAATACCAAGTCTTGCAAGATGAGAGGCTGTGCAGACATGACCCAAGCGCATTCTTATTATACTGGAGGTTGCAAGCTTAGAAAGTTTTAATTTTGTGAACCATACTTTGAGTGGTATTTTGTGTTGAATACGTTTGTAATATTGACCTTTATGACAACTTGAAATATTCCAATGGGTATTCCAAGCATGATACAAATGATCTTTAGGAAGAGAGAGAAGGTCGGCAACCACAACAGGTTTATGCAAATTAATGAGATAAAGTAAATCACTTTTTTAGTATTAATACTGCGACAATTCCACTGAAGGATTGTGGACAGATGATCCATTATTAGAGATATTGTTATTTATGAGTTGATTTATACTTTGTACAGCAGCGTTGGACGGTTCAGACATATTCTTAGTTAATGAATTAATTAAAATAATAATCAGTTCTCTAATAGACATATTTGTTAAAGAGTTATTATTTTCACTAGTAATTGTGCCAATGGATGGTAATGGAATGTTATAATCTTTAGTTAGGGCAGCATGTGTATATTTGTCATAACCTTTACTATTATATTTTGGGGAGCTATTTGATTTAATATAAACTGTTTTTTTATATGAAGTGGAATTTTCATTATTACTATTGCCTTTAGTTGAATTAAAAGTTTGTCTTAAAGGAGATGAAGGTGCTGCAACAGATGTCAAAACTTCAGAGTAAGATCTAGTAACAGGAGGGTGCAACTTAAATGCTTCCGCATAGGAAATGCAATTATTAGCCATCGACTCTTTGATAGCTTTTTGTCGACTATACTCAGGGCATTTTCTGTTGGTAGCAAAGTGGGATCCAGTACATATAAAGCATACAGCATCATCTTCATCAAAATCACAGCTGTCTCCTGAGTGGTTATTACCACATTTGAAACAGCGTGGAGTTGACCTGCATTGTGATTTTATGTGACCATAACGGCAGCAGTTGAAACACTGTACTGTTGGGAAAATGTATAGATCCACTGGAAGGGAATTATAACACAAATATATTCTTTTGGGTAACACCTGGCCATCAAATGTGACTACCACGGTCTCAACAGGAATATAGGTAATTTTATCATCTTTAAAACTTTTTCTATTTATGCGTCTTACTTTTAAAATTTTTCCACATCCAAAAGGTACAGACAAGTTATCTAATATGTCTTCTTCGGACCAATCAGTCGGTACTCCTCTAACAACACCCATTCGAGTAACTGATGAGGTTGGAATGAAAGCTTTGTAGTTAAATTTTTTTAATGTTTCATTTTCTAAGAAAGAATTAGCATCTGTGTAGTTATTGAATGATATTACCACTCTATTTCTTCCAATTTTTTTGAGACTGCCATTAACTATGTTCTTTATAGAATTCTTTTTCAAAAAATGCCCAAATGAAATGGGGTGTATAGATATGTTGTCATTCGGACTTGTCTGGATCTTTTGGATGTGGATATTATAGGGTGCAGAGTCATTAGTTTCATACAGCTTTCTACCTACATATGTGCCTGGGTCAGCCTGTTTGGCTTCATCATTGTTTGGTTGGGAGGGTTGAGATTGTGATACTGAGATAGGAGTTACTTCCGGAGACTTAAAAACTTTAGGTGGCTGGATTTTTGAATTCGATTCGCATTGGCAGTCACTCTCACAAAGAACGACAGAAGACGACTTATGACGCCTCCGTTTTTTATTACAGTGTCTACATATTTTTCGAGATATTGTACGTTTTCTTTTAGAATTACTACAATTATTGATTTTACTCTCGGAAGCATCCGTATCCAAGAGAGAGCCCTCCGTATCCATCTCCAAACAATCATGAGGTACCGTCACAACCAGAGCTACCTGAGAAGGTGTCCCTCCACCAGGGTCATCTGGTTCGTCGTCCATTAGAAAAGACAAAAAACTTACCTACAGACTGCAAATATATACAATAATAACAATAAATAAACTAAATTTTAAACACAATGATCCTATTTACACTTAAAATCAAATTAAAATTAGAGAGGCTAAAATATTCGACCGCCAATTTTAAGGTTTCCCGCGCTTCCCGATTCTTTGTTTACCAATAGAAGAGTTGAAAGGTTGAAACGTTATTTTTTTTTTTTTTTTAGTGTAGTTTGTTCCTTGAGGAACCGGCTAAGGTCATATACCATGCTGCCATGTCATTAGTTTAAGTAATACATAAATAAACAATATTTTCATAAATGATGATGATGATGATGAATGATATTAGAATTGGGAAGTGAGAAATGATATACCCCCAACCCCTCGAGTATCTCAGTAAAGATGTGGGGCTTTACTAAGTCCTCACGCGAGCTTCTTGAGAGAATTTGAAAAGTGACGTTGCACTGTTTTGTTTCATTTGCCAACACTTATGCACACTCACGAACACTTAACGGTTAATAATCCACCATTATTTCACATTAATATTCGACATAACACAAATTTTGGAAAATAAAGCAAAACCGCAAACATGACGCTTCACTTTCCCGCCAAGAAGTCTGAAACGTTATTATAGTAAAACAACTGTCACTGCTTGCACGTCATTTGATGACAGAAATAGGTACTGAATGACACTGACAGACAGTAGGCACTGCTGGCTGGCTGCTGCTGGATAATTCGTAGCGAGAGCAATCTTTCAAGAAATTGAATTGAACTGTAAACAGACAACGGATTTTCCGAATTTCCGATGTTCATTAACAATTTAGCGAGCAGTAACACAGCTCCTATTCTGTATCTACGGTCTATGCTGTTACGCACAGCGTTTGTCTCCGAACGTGAAATTTAATTTAATTATTACTGTTCTAAAGTTCACAGATTAACAGATTTTCAAGACAAAGTTGAGTCAGAGTGTAGTTGGTTGCAATGAAGAACAACATTTTCAGATCATAAAGCAAGAATAAACAAAATTCTTTACAAAATGACTAACGAAAATGTACTACAAGAGTATTCCGATTCTATTAGAACCATCAGGAAACAATGTCTGGAAGCCGGTTTGAGTGAAGAAGAATTTCGTCATATGTATTTCGAGTCCCTAAAGTCATTGGATTCAAATCCGCAGACAGAGGCACGAATTCGACCTATGCCTTCTGCTAGCTATAAACTTCTGCTGATAGGAATAATAATATGCGTTTTAGGTTGTAGCATGTACAACTACAAAACCATTTACACCTGTGTAGTATGTAACTTGCAGGATTACATTTATCCAGGGTTACGTCTTTTGAGAAGGATATCTATACCTCTCATATCCTTATTTCCCTCTTTGACTGGTAAGACATTCACAGATACTGATAACTACTAAATTGGATAGATTCGTATATAAACGTTTATATACTAAGGTACATAATTTACAATATTTTTTCAGAATTATATCATGAAACATGTTTAGTACAGAACCCTTTCTTTACTGTAGCAGATATGGACTGCTGGCCATGCAGTTCAATTAATAGTGTAAGAGAAATTAATAACCCAACTAAACCTTTTAGTCCGCAGCAGAATATACCATTTATATATGAGGTAATCTTACAGAATTCTTCTTTTTGGATATAATAATGAGTTAAAAGTTCAATAAAAATCATATGTATAAATTTAATGTTTAAGACTGAGCAGCAAATGATAGATGTACCTGCATTAAAAGCCATATACTTTAAAAATAAGCAAATTTTCGATAAAGATGCTGCTAAAATCTTAGTTGACAACAAATATTTTATTACTCCTAATGATATGTTTACACAAAACCAATTAGATGAAAAGCTTTATACATGGTATGTATGTGCATTTACCCCGAGATGTTTCTTATCAAACTTTGATAATGTTATGTATTTTACAAAATTCATTTATATTTACAGGAAATTTAACAATATGCATGTTGCAAGAGTGTTAAGGCAATATTTTCCTAGACCGAAAATTGTACCAAAATTTGGTCAAAGCACTGAAAGATTTATTATTATGGACTCAAGTCAAAATAGTTTTCGCATCCCCGATACAGAATGCAGTTTCTCATTTCTGCTATCCTTAAGTGGCAGTAGAACTATACAACTTGTTCCTGCTGAAGAGTGTAAACATCAATGCAAATCACTAAAAGTTGAACTAAAGGAAACATATTTATGTAAGAATCACTATTTTAGTAAACTATTTGTATCACAAAAAAAATATTAGACTTTGTCGTTGTGTACAAATGTTGCTGTAACTGTCCTTGGCAGGTTGACCTAAAATCTAACATATTGTTTCAGTATGGTACAACTGGTGGTACTGGAGGCCCGTTGTGCAGACAACTTCTAGCAATGTTACATTCATGGCACATATTGGATCCTATTGCTGAATATAGACTAAAGTTATTGCCTTAAAGTAGATTAAGTAAAGAACTTGTTGGAATGTACAAAACACCAATTTAATAATATAAATTAATGGTTATATTAAATAAAATTTGCTAGAAACAGATTGTCATTGTTCAATCAAACTTTTTCCTTAGTTTCTCCTTTAGTAACACTGGCACCAATGAAACTAATGCAAACACACTAAGGACAGTGATTGATGTCCACGACCAAGCATCACTGGTGGATGTCAAGCTATGTAAAGTTTGTCCAGCTTGTATGGCAACAAAAGACGGTGGGGCTACACCTGTAAAGATAGAAAACAATTGTAGCAAGCTATAAACCAGGGAATCCTATTTAAATAATTTAAGTCACTTACCAATAAAAGTTCCTAATGCAAATGGCACAAGAGGTACTCCAATCACTGGAGCAGTCATATTGATAAACCAGTTTGGCAAAAAGGGGGTCACCCTTAAAAATACAATGTAGTTAAGAAGATTGTTCTTGTGCTTTGCGACTGTCTTGGACCATTGTTCTGCTCTCTCAGGGAAAAATATCTTTACAAGTCTCTTCCCCAACAAGTTAGATAAAAAGAAACATAAACTTGCACCTATTGCCGAACAGCAGCAAACTAAAATCAAAGCTAAATAAAATGAAAACAAAAATCCTGAAAGAATGCTGAGGAAAATGGATCCAGGTATTGCAAAAGTTTGCAAACTGTAATAGCAGTAAAGGATATCATTATTGTTATTCTTCTAATTTACTGCATCAAATTTGAAAATGAAACATTATTCTAATAAACAAATTGGCACAAACTTATACCTAGGTATATTGATAATATCTTAAAATTTGTTAAAAGGATACAATATATAAACTAAGAATACTCCAAATAATACTTCATAAAAATATTTATCTTTATACCGGTCTAAAACCAGACCCAATTGTTTGGCATCTTCTAAGTCCCATGGTAATTTTAAATGCTTTTTCTCATGCCTGGAATTAAGATTAATAATTTCATTTATTAGATTTTCATGTGTCAAATATTATGAGCATCATAATAATTACGGTGACTCTGACCAAAAATACTTACTCTTCCAGTTCTGGGAACTGTCTGTACACAAGTCCAAGTGCTAATAAAGAGCATATAAATATTGTTAGAACTAAAATTAATGCCTTTGATGTCGATAAATTATTGGCCGAAGTTGTGACCACAGTATTTGAATCTGTAAGAAAGATGTGCAGTTGCAGTTATTTTGATACACTTTTACTAACAATAAAATCAATAGTTCTATCTAACTACTTCACTTCAAGGAGTAGGGAGAAGGAAAAGGAAAATACAGAGTAAAATAGGTACTTGAGGCAGGAAGAGGATAGAACAATCCAACACAGTCATGTCTTATGTTGCTTATTCTTGGTTGTGTGACTGTCTGATGAGGAATGTCTACGGTGGAGGAAACAATAGGATCTTGAACATCACCTTGACCGTCCTGTACAAGACGTGATACTCTTCTACGATCAATTGTGTTCATATTTGTGACCTAAATAATTTTGGTAAATATAAATTAAATTAATATTTTATTTTATTAATACATAATAGGGAACACCTAAAAAAATATAATGTTATCTTATTTTTAACTGAATTTAATATTACCCCACTTAGCAATAAATAAAAATAAACTACGTCAATAAATTTTAAATCACAATTTTTAAGGTATGAATTAATAAAATGACTGACTGACTTGACATGACTTAAAAAATAAAATTGCTGATTGGTCCGATAATCCGATCTAGCAAACTGTCAATATAGTATTCACGAACGGGGTAATTAAAAACTAGTGTAAGTAATAAATTACGTACTTAGAATAACCCAGCCAAATGTTATGCTCAAGTCTGTAATTCTGCCAGATTTAAGCCTGTGCTGTGGTGCTATGCTGTCAGATTGACGTTGACTTAACCTATTCGTTCAAAAAGTAGAGAAAGACATACAATTTTCTTTATGAGAAAGACTAAAATATGTTTTGTAAAAATGCAGTTGTTGTGGTGGTTATTGATTTGTTGTGTTTTAGATGAATGTTTTGTTTTAGTAAAGTAAGAAATTTTAAATAAACATACAATAGACTTGTAATAGACAAGGGGCCTTCTAGGCGGGAAAGTAAAGAGTTATGTCTGCAGTTTTGTTTTATTTTCCAAATGACCTAATACATAAGTATTATGTCTCATTTAAGCCCCACATCTATGTACCTATACTGAGATAATCAAGGGGTTGGGAAAAAATACTTCTGGCTAAATCTGCTAACCGCATGAAGCCAACAACTAAAAACCAGGTTTACTTATTATGTTTTATGTTTATTCTTATTTTACATAATACCTCAGAACAATAACTAAACATAATACACCCATGGAGCTTCATGAATACACCCTGTGCAGACCATTCAGAGTTCCAGACCCAGATGTCTCAGGTTCGATTCCCAGCGGGTGTTCATGTCTGCAGCGCTATTCTCTAAGCAAAACATCGTCGAACTCGACGTTGAACTCGCTCATAACTTGCAAACGAATTTCAACCTACTTTTGAATAGTAATAAAGTCTACATTCGTTTGTTATGAGCGAGATCAATGTCGAGGTCGACGCTGTTTTGCTTAGAGAATAGCACTGCTGTACTCAATAGGTACCTATAGTTGGTGGTAGGGCTTGTTTTAAGTCTACCCGGCTAGCTACCACTTTCTTATATAATTATGTTGCCATCGTAACATCTTGTAGCATTGTTGTGTTTAAACAGTTGAGAGATAAGATTTCTTATAATTATGTTGAGGAATAGTAGTAAGTAAGTAGGTACTTATACTTAGAAATAATAAAAAAATACCTAAATGTCGTATTGTTTTTCACTTGGTACCTATTTAGCAAGCTAGATGGCATTCATAAGTTTTTAGAAGTGAAGAATGATCTTTAATTTGATTAAATAAGATCATTATACTTTTAATTAAGATCATTTCATTTTATACAGGTGCTATTAGTGGTTCCAACCCAACTGCCTGCGTGAATTACTTACCTATAATAATAATAATAATAATAATAAAATATGTACATCCTACATCCAATTATATTCATCGTCCCGCGTAGGAAGTAGGAGGCGAGGGACGGGGCCGCCCGGCGCCCGCCACTCAGTTGAATGAGATGAGATGGTGCGTCGCCCGCGCAGTCCGCGCCGATACCGAATCAGAGACACGTGTGCCCGCGTCCGCCGTAACTCGAACGCCGTCAACTCGATAAAAACACGAACCAACAACCCCAGCACGGGTTACCGGATGCCCAGGATGTTCAGTGAATTGTAAACTTCTATCCTAAAAATAATCGAACAAAAATGTGAACTCGGTGAAAGTGAGCTTTCTAATAAATTTTGTACTGAGATGTGGGCCTTTGTATTCACTCATAAGCATACATGAATTTAAGCAAGAAGGTAAGCTTTCCATTTGTTTTAAGTGAGATTTTTTAAAGTTAATCTAATTTTTAAAGTAGTTATGTATGTATTTATTACGTAAAAATTGCCAAAGTATCTAATAGGTAGTTTATTACGTATTTTTATGTAGGTATGCTTACTAATTCAATTGCTCCAGAAATACTTATTTGTGGAAATGTGGGAAGGCCTTAAGGATACATGGAATACCTAGAACCTAGACTGCTAGCCTGTAGGTATGTCATAGATTTGTGATAACTATTAAACTTCATGTGACAGGTGATGCGAGGAAATAATAGCAAGTTGTGCTTGCTGGTAGTGACACTAGCACTAGGGTATGTGTCAGGCGAGAGCGTATGCCGGCGAGGGGTCAGCTGGTGGGATCGAGAGAACAGCGCCTGCGCACCATGCACGCGTTGCGACCCGCGCCGGCTCGCCGTCATGTACCCCTGCGAGGTGCACCGTGACACCGTCTGCCAGCCCCTCTACCAGATACAACTATTCCCATTCACAAAACAAAATACGAACTCTACAAAAAACAGTGACAGTGACTTTGAGTACGAATACGCGGACTACGGCAGTGAAGTGATAAATAGTAGTGAGGACGAGAACGATTGGGACCTCCAGGCGTCCAGTGTGACGATAGCTGCTAGTGGCTGTGTGGTTTTCTTTTTAGTGGTGCTGTACTTCTCACTCACACATGCGAAGCAGTGGAAAGTGCTGAAGCAAACGCTCCAGTCAGGTGAGAGAGAAGTTGAGATACCTAGTTACTAGTTACCACGGTTCGCTGAGGTCCGTTGAGTTTGGATTTTAATTTTAAAACATTTTCACTACTCTAGTTACCTATTAATTGCACGGCGTTTTAGATTAAAGCAATCCGCACGATATAATTTTGATGAATTTCACTGTCCCTCCTCAATTCAAGGAAACATATTTATACAAAGGTCATAGCAATTTGTCTGGCTAGACTCGAGCTAAGCAAGCTAGTCTTAATGTAAGTAGGTAGGTAGCCCACGAACCATTCCACCGTGTCTTCGGTCAGTCCGTAAGTACTGTGTCACAGAAAACTAATGTTTAGTTTTAGGTAGTCTAATTAGTAGGTAATAGAATTGAGTAAAGCGCAAGTTAACAAGGCAACGTTGTATTACAAACAAATGAACGTAGCTGACTACACCACCAGATATTGTGTTTAATGGTTCAAAATACAACATTTACGCTAAGCGATATCACAGATTACATAAATACTTATCTGAATTTGTTGAACAAATAAACAATGTTGTTGAAATCATAAAACATTCGATCGACGATTGTGCCTTTATTTATTCAGGACTGGCGAGGACGGTGAACACGTTCACGACAATTCGTAGTATTTATTATCCGATTCGAAACAACAACGACATAAGAGAAATATTAATTCATAAATCTTATCGCTTTACGCAGTCTACTTTCTTTTGGGCTATGCCATATCGAATGCCAACTGGGTGCCAAGTGCGAGTTTCATTCGCCATTCGATCACGTTAACGAAAACGAGAATTTGTATGGCAAAATGTTAACTCCTCTCGTATGCCGCCAGGAGGCGCTGCTTCAATGCCATACTAATTTCGTTTTCGTAAACGTAATCGAATGAATACGGATAGTAAAGAAAACTCACACTAGGCACCCTGATCAAAAATCAAATGATCGACAACGATTAATCGAAAAGTCAAATAATCGAATTGTTAATAAATCAAACGTTCATAACATCGAACACGTTCAAAAAATCTAACTTTCAAAATATCGAACTTTTAAAACATTAGAATCTACAAATAATCGAACGCTCATAAGAACGAATTGTTAATGAATCAAAAATTCAATAAATCGAATAATTCTTTATCAATATCGATATGTTACATAGTTAATAACAAAACTTTATTAAACAAAACAAAATTACAAAATATTAGCAGAACACGCTACAGCGTCCGTCCGGCGGCGGACGCGGCGTCCAAATTTTGCGGACGGTGCGCAGTATTATCATAGCGTGGTTGTATATTTATAGCTAAACTAAGCAGAAGTGTTGAAATGGATAAACCATAAAAACCGCTTTTACCGTGAATCCATCAACACTAGTATTACCTATTAAACGTTGTTGTAAAGATAGGTACAGACAGACAGATCGCAGTTCTAGCCCAGATTAGTAAGGGCTTTTCCACGCACAGGTTCCACGTACACACCGAAAATAAAAAAGGTCAATGATGACCTGAATCTATTTATGCTGCTATAATGTTTAATAGGGGCATATTTTAAATTCAGTTAAGCCACGGACCATAGAAGTCACTGTTCCGCGGGGACATCTATCTATTCTTTATATGGGTGAATTCAAATGTCAAAATGAGATCACTGAGGCACGTTTGTGGTCGTTTTAAAATAGCAGAATCGGAGCCCCAAAGCTACAACCCCCGCACTTGTTCAACTGTGGACGAGCCCCAAGCCGCAGCTCGCCGCGCACGCGCTGGTCGCGGGTAAACAATCGCTTTTTGTTTGAACATGTGCGTGTGTAACAATGGCTAACGGTAATTTCGTTGCAACCGCCCAATCCAAAATTAGAACGACTAGAAATGCCACTCCTCATCTCTTGTACCAATTTCTTTAAAACAGTTTTGATCGGCAGCTAGTTTTCTATCATTCATAGCAAAGCAATGCAATGCAACGTAATGTTTTCGGTTTGATTAGTCAGAAATTCAGAATCAAACGAGAGTATTGTGTGAGTGACCTTACTATAAGCTATCATCTTGATTTCTCACTTTAATCACACAGAATCACTAATAGTACTAAATTTTTACTTTTTTTTTAATTTCAAGTGCTAATTGCTGCACTTTTTGTAAATTTTATAAATATTTAATAGTACTAAGGTACTCTTCAAGTTTTTATGGTCATTCGAAAATCCTCTCCCTTCAGTTTAAATAGAAACTTAACCATAGGCATAGGTACCCAATTGGAGCCTTCATCATGCGTCTATTTAGACCACTGCTGGTCATATGCCTCTCTAAGTACAATGCCACTGAGCATGATCCGCGGTTACTCTCGGCTCTCACTCTCTGTCTCTGTCTCATTGTACCTTTCCTAAAGTGTTTGTAATGTCCCGCAGACATGCAGGATCTGACTGCGAAGATGAAGCTGATGGAGGCGGGCGGCGAGGCGGCCAGCGAGCCCGTGCCGACCACCAACCACCACGTCTACTGCAATGTACTACACGTCACGAAGGATGCTCTGCTAGGTGAGTTTTTTGTTTTTTTCCTTGTTTCCTGTTTTTTGCCTGTTTGTAGCATCTTGTGGAATATTGTACATTATTTTCATATACATAGTAGATGGTAAATAGTGATAATGGAAATGTTAAATGATGTCCAATCCCCTTGCGTAATCAATCACTAATCAGTAAAGACGTGGGTACGACCTCACGTGGTCTTATTGGCAATAATAATACCATTTAACATTTCCATTATCACTATTAGGTATTGCAAGAATTTGAAAAGTGACGTTGCAGTTTTTTTTATTTAAGTACATGCACGTTCACGAACAATTAACGGTTACTATCCACAAAATTTATATTCGAAAAAGCACAAATTTTAGAAAATAAAACAAACCGCAAACATGACTCTTCAGTTTTCCGCCAAGAAGGTTCACACAAATGATTTTCATCGTTGGAACACCCACACGTTTACTGACTAATGTATGAAAGGATGTGCCTACGAGCGATCTTCGTGACTAGACAAGATGCGTCTATCTGTTTATATTACAGGCAAGTCATAGCAATCTCTGAAAAACGTAAACTTATGTTTCGCTTATGCGTGGATTTAAAAAAAAATATTTTTATTTATTTTTTAATTATAAAAAACTGGTCTCAAAGGTCCCTCAATGAAAGCATCGTAACAATTTCCTAGTGCGTCATATCACCATCATTTCTGATATTTGGGGCATTTATGTAAGTATTATGTGCTCCAGAAATCCAATAAAACTGTATTTAAAAACAGAACAGAACTGTTTTGAAAACAAAAGTAGTGTAGTGCTCTAAATATCATACAGTTATTTTGAGATATTTTAACGGCTTAGTTTAGTACCGCTAGCTCAAAAAATCTATCCCATCAACTCCAAATTTATTTGATCTAGTACTGCAGAGGTTTCATTACGAGTAGAATGTTGATGATGATGTGCTAATCGTAGTTGACCAATATTATTGTCTTTATACATCACACGCTGTCTCATTACATAGTTCTTACCTCCACCAAGTTAGTCCGTGATCTAGTCACTATTCTATCTATCAGCGCCAATAGGATTAAAATAATTTGACAGTAATAGCCAGTCCAGACCATGTAGAAGATAATACCGAGGTCGCAGAGTTTGTAACGAGAACATACTTAACCTTCACGAAGCATTCCCGAAAAGGGAATGTTTACGCGGTCGTTACTTTCATTGGTGTTTCGAGGATACTGGCTGGCAGCCAGCCAACCGATTTTGAATACTTTCTTTAGCGCACCACGTCTCAAAAGGAGTTTTAGACTCAAACCAGTAGATTTTACGAGCGCCAAAATAAAAAAGTTCTTTCACAGGATCAATAGGATCCACTTTACACTGATATACCTACCTAACTATAGGAACATTAACACCCATTTGCACTAAACTTATAGATCGCCTAAGTCTTTGCATAACTACTACAAGCGACGTTCTCGAGCCAGGTAGTTCATAAGTTTTTTAGTACAAACGGGTGTAAATGTCGCAAGCTCATTTGTCACACAAGATGCATTTTGCGATAACTGTTTTTAACCGGTTCACTGTACCGCAGACTACTTATGGCACAACAATTGATGTAACCATTGTTTTTGGACGGTGAACACAAGTGAAGCGCGTCTACATAGTGCCTTACAAAACAAAGAATAAGGTCAAACGTTGTAAAACATGTAAATTTCAAATTAGAGTAAAAGAGACAAAACACGGAATAACTATTCGGACCTTATTATTTATTTATTTGTAAGAACCATAGAAAAAAAATCAAATAAAAAAGTTCTTTAAATTCCGTAGGTAGGTATATACAGGATCACTTTCTTATCACCGTCCAAACCATCTGAGATGACTCCCGTGATACAAACGAACAACTCTTACTATTGGACCAACTCCCTAACTCGAAAATAAAATTCAGCTGTACCATACAAAACAACGCGGATGACTATGGCATCAGCCCCCCGACCGCCTAACCGATCGCTTTGACTACGCGTATAGTTTATGACGTCATCTTGCCACCTCGCACCGCCTATGAAAGCAATATCAAAAGCTAAAGGCTAAAGGCTTTCATAGGCGGCACGAAACGACAAGATGACGTCTAAAACCACACACGAAGTCAAAGCGATCGGTTTGGCGGTCGGGCCCCAGGTGGCGTAGGAAAGACTCAGATGGCGACTCTTATTATCGGAGGCCAAGACTCACTTTGGATCGCTGCGCCATTTTAGTTAGTTAGTTATACAAAACATCAATATTCATTCGACCAAAATGTATGAAACAGCTGAATTTTACTTTCGAGTTAGGGAGTTGGTCCAATAGTAAGAGTTGTTCGTTTGTATCACGGTGGGAGTCACCTCAGAAGGTTAAAGGACGGTGATAATAAAAGTCAACCTATATAATCTCTCAAAAAACCGCAAGCCTTGGATCTTCATGAATATCAGCTTAAGTTTTTCTTATGTCTCGAGCGGTCTGTGGCTTAAACCCCATGTCTCGAGTGCTGCGCTCGAGTTGGCAGCTCCGGCGCCTGCCGCGTCCGCCTTTATTTATTTTCAATGCGGCCCGAGCTGGCTGGAGGTCACATTGCCAATACAAACAAACGTCTCGTGACTTTGAGCGATATGATATGAGTGACGCGATGTACCTTTCCAACAACTTTTTAGGCTGATAATGATAGCCTATACATATAGGCTCGGGCCTTCCAATATGGACAGCGTAACATGCACATGGGAAGATCGATTCATAATCATTCATAACCCACAACGATATGGTCCAATACAGTTTGGAGACAAAGGAACAACGGCTTAGCTTTCTTGCGACAGCAATGGTAACGACCAACATCCATCATGGCTTTCCGAAGCACAGACATTCAAATTGGTGACGTCGACCCATTGCAGTTTTGACGCAAATAAATAATTAAAACTGCTCCGAAAACATAAATCTATGTCACTTATCTACTTAAAAGTCAACAGGCTATTGATGTAGCAGGTGTTCTAGGAGGCAGTATCGAGGCCGCGAGCCGTCACGCATGGCCGATGCCGATCAAATTTTAATGATGCTAGTCTTTTTCAAGAATTTTGACGGGGGAAATCCTTTTCCGGACACGCTGACCACCACGGACGGGTTCTATAAGGATTCTCCGTGCTTTTCCAGACAAATAGCTTAAGCTTGGCAAAAGCTTGGTGAAATGGAGGGAAATACTTAACCTTTTTACCGCCAACAACTTCTATAGAAGTTCGAAATTTTGCGTGCCGTCCACGCCAGCACTTCTATAGAAGTTCTTCTTTGTACCTACTTTATTAAAATACATTAATACGTTGGCGTACAGCGGGACACCGCGTGCAGGATAGTTGGGCGGTGAAAAGGTTAATAGAACCTTTTTTACCCCTATGCTCCGTCACGCCTTCTTCAGAATGACTAGTGTGAGTTTAATTTGCCATTCCATCCATCACGATAACGAACACAAGAATTTGCATGGTAAAATTTTTACGGTCTTCGCTGAAGGCAGGCACCGCTTTTATTCCATAGTATATTCCATAGAATGTGACGTAAACGAATGGCCAATAAAATTGGTACTAGGCAAACCAAAGGCCAAAGACAAAGGCCGTTTCCCGAAAGGATAAATAAACTTCACTAGTAATAATGTCACTCCGAAACCATTCATCTATTCACTAACTTAATAACTGCGGCAGCCAATTGGCGCATGACATGTTTGAAACACAAAAGCTCTTTGCTTAAGCAGGCTTTAATAATTTGATGGCTTATTTTGGCTTGTGTGGCTTAAGTCGACAGGCTGTTGATCTGGCAGGTGTTCTAGGAGGCATTATCGAGGCCGCGAGCCGTCACGCGTGACCGATGCCGATCAAATTTTAATGATGCTATAGGTACCTCAATTTGTGCGTCTAATGATCGTGGTCGTGGCGCAATGAGCATTATACACTTTCCAAATCATTTAACGTTACCTGCATTTCATGAGAAGGGTGTCAAGTGCGAGTCTCATTCGCTATTCGATCACGTTACGAAAACGAGAATTTGTATGGCAAAATGTTAACTGTTCTTCGGCGCTGCTTCAATGCCATACTAACTTTCGTTTTCGTAAACCTAATCGAATGAATACGCATAGTAAAAAAAAACTCACACTATATAGGCACCCTGAGCTGGTTGAATTATTAACTATGGCTAACCTTCGGTGGACAGAATGTCCACGAATCTAATATATCCTGTACTTGTACGATCAAAATCAAAGCTTGTCTTGGCTGCTTATGGCCTTTAAAGCTTCTAAGCTTAATAATTTGTAGGTGGCAAGATACTTCAATGTTATTGTCGTGGCGTCGAGATCACATACGGCGAGTTCACTCAAATTGGTGACTTCGATGCTCTGTCTATCCCTTTTTGTGGGAGAAGGACGTGAGAGTATGTTTATGGATGTATGGGATTCTTTAAGCCGTAGGGACCGAACAAACCACGGGGTTTAGGGGCCGCTAGATTATATAATCTAGTAGCCCCTAGAAAACCCCGTCTATCTATCTATCTATCTAGTAAAGATAGCTTTATAGCTATCTTTACTAGATTCTCCAAGGTGTTCAAGACGGACGACGACGTGAGCGGAAAACTGACGATGACGGCGTCTGAAAGGCTAAGACCTCGGTTCGATATAGCCGTGCCGTCGTGGGGTATAGGCAAAGCGCCTAGCCACGTTTGTACATGGTAAAGCGCGCGTGTCTTCAGACTTTTAGGCAACGAGAACGGAGTCTCTTGGAATACACTAGTTGTCATGTTAAGTGTATATTTAGGTGTTATGTGCAGCGGCATTGGAAGAACTGGGAGGAGGATGCAACATAAGTGGCAATCATGGCATTTTAGATAGACAAACCTTACTGCAATTATTAGATCATGTTTTGGATTTGGTATTACTGTCAACATTTTTGATTAAAATACTTAGGTACTAACTATTCAATAGCTTCCCTAAGTTAGCAGAAGCAACCAACTTCACAAACATTCCTAGGTCTAGAAAACCTTTACAAACTGCATTCTCCAACTACAAATGCCACTATTAGCATTGCAGTTCGGATTACCCCCAGTCTCCAGGCGGCAGGTAATCGACCCTCGCGCGCACGTGCGTTCATTAGCCACCCATTTGTAATGCAGCTTGGTCGCCGGGACGTTGGCGCTTCCGGGCAGGCTTCATACGCGCCGACCGGGAAGGCCTATCGCTTCCTGCTTCTGCCGATTTTTGACAAATATCAACGATAAAACAATAATGATTTATTGGGCTGTTGAACTTTAACGCTGTTGACATAAGTGCGTTCACATGATAAAATTTTACTAGAAAAAAACAACCAGTCTCAGGCGCGAGTAGGAATCGAACCCTTGGATTACCGGTCCAATGCTCTGACCGCTGAGCTACCAAGACCCCAGAAGACCAGATATCTTGTGACATATGGCATAGTGAATGCAAAAATTAAAATAATCAGTGCATTTGTTCAACGTCCAGTATCTAATAGAAATTATTGTCTAAAACTTATTTTACGTACTTACATACTTTTTGGGGCACGGCCATAATTTTCATTTCGTGTATTTCGTGAGCGTATCAAAATCACAGAAGAAATAATTTACCCAAGAGCTAGTAGGTAAACAAAACAAAACAACGCGCAATCGCGTCTGTCGGTCGGTCGGTCGTCGCTGCGTGCGGCCAGCGACTCGCGTTAGGACCGATTTGTATTTGATCGCGAAAATTAGCACTTTTAATAATTCTCTAAAATATTATGTATATATAATATAAATTTGAGTATTTTTACATGGATATTTTCATTATTTGGATTACATAATTTAGAACATGAGTAATTTGAACTTTACGGAGCATTGTAAATTAAAGGCTAGGTGTCCAATAAAATTAACAGAAAAAATATACTTTGTATCTGGTGCCGTAGTTTTATAGAATCACGCGGATATATTTTTTTTCAATGAAGTCAAAAAAAATACCATACCTACTCAGAATTAAACAAAATTGCCGCAATCACAGGGAGAGGCTATGAAAGCAGCATATTTTGTAGCTGAACAGAACACTATTATTTCTTCTATGACAAAACGAAAATGTGCAACCCAAGTAGGTAATTATATAACAAAGATTGAGAAAAGTAGCTCAATCACGAAACTATGTTAGTAAAAAGAGTTTATTAAAAGTGGCAACGGCCGCCCCGTGGGCACGGCCAACGTGACCGGACTCGGGATCGGCGCGAGAGTTGACGCTTGTAAACAGCGGGCACTGTCTCCACTGCACTGCGTCCTGCGACCTCCCATGTCAAAACTATGCGATTCTATTATACCTAACCTAACGTACCTTGGTGCGAGTTTTGTTTTCCATACGATCGATCGTTTTAAAGTAACCGGGAATTTGTATGGCATTGAAGCAGGCGACAAACTTGGAGAGCTGTTAAAATTGTGTTAACCTATAAATTCTTCTTTTCGATAATGGGATCAAATGCAAAATAAAATCTCAATACGCACCCAAACATTAAAATATCTGACCCTCGCTAATGTTACCCTCGCAAAGCTACCAACCAAATTAAAATTAACAAATGATAAAGTAAGAAATATTTAAAAAAATATATCTACAATTCGTTTATTTAGGCGCAGAATATTCAGGTTACTTAAATACTATTGTCACCGGGTCAAAAAACTTACCCTAGCTTGTCTTTTGATGAACTCCTGGGCTGGCAAATCATTGAAATCGAGACATCACTACCATTGATGGGTATAATGGTTTATATAATCACCACACTTGATCAATCCCATACAAATTGTAGTTAAATTCAATTGAGTAGTGAAGAAAACTCAGTGCCGTACTTAGCAGTCTGATTTGTTATACTTTCTTAAAATGGAAACGTATCTTCTACTCCGAAATCGAACGATCACACTCTAGCCGAGACCACCGATACCTCATCCCACGCCGCGGGCACTCCTTCGGAATAATAATTCTAGGTTCAATGCTCATTCGCATGCAGTTGCTTTATTTACTAATGCATGTATAATTAGAAGTTCATCTGTTATTATCTCGTAGCCTGTGATTGTAATAACCTTTGTTGTAATAACTTTTTAGGGTAATTGTTACGGAGGCACATATACAATGTTATTTTTAGTATATACGAAACCTGAAAACCGTTTGTTCAGAATCAGTAATAGAATCGATTTCAATATTTTTTATACCATGTTACATTTTGACCAAATAATATTTACAAAATCTCAAATAAATTATTCCCTACTAAAAACACACAACGGGGCAGCACAAAAAGCTTGTAACTTCGTGAGTTTTCAAGATATTATTTTAATTTTTTTTGTACGGATTCTTTAAATGAAAATATTTGACCAGTGTTTCGGTTTTCGTATAAACTAAAAATAAGGTTGTATATTCAATGGTAAATAAAACCCGCACTAGGGCAAATTTAAGTGTAGCCTAAATACGTGGTTTATTAAATGCATTGATATAAAAAGGTCTCTACTATGTGCATCTTGATACAGAATAAGAGTAATGATGCAATAACATAAGAAAATAGGTATAGACTTCGAGCAGGACACTTTCTATAGCTAGTACTAAGATCTGTACTTGACCGGTTTAACGCAATAAATATTCTTGGCAGAGACTGTGTATCTTAAAAAAAGTAAGAGCTTCGGAATGCAGAGTAGCGCGGTGTGCAAGCACAAGAAATAATGGTTATGTCCCAGCTTCTAAACACAATCGTATAATGCTTTTATAGGTACTCGTTTAGAGCAAGTCCTAGATTTTCTATTTTACGTTTGCTTTGCACTTCTAATAAGTACCTACTAGTTGTAGGTTTATAATTCCTTGCGTAATTAAATTAGTAATAAATAAATTGCTAACCTTCCGTTGAAGTTGTTTCTTTATTACATCATTTATTACCTACATTAAACGGGACTATTTAGTTAAGACTATATCAATGTCTTAGGAGCGTTTACGCCGCACACTAGCGCCGCCAATGAAAAAAAAAACATATCTAGTAATTAGAGATAGAAAATCAAATTATGCTCAACAAACTATTTGAATGAAGTAATTTAGCATTTTTACGTCACCTATAATTAGGGCTTAAATACGGCGTTATAGTCAAAAGTGGCCGTTTTTAGCTGTAACGTCTTAACCCTTAGACGACTAAAGGAAACATTTTTCCCTACTTTAAAATTAACAATTATCGTATTTAAGTACAAGTTTTGTACTTAAAATACAAATACATTCAAAATCAATTTGCGAAACATTAAAGAATAAAATAAATAACGACTGATTAATTACATCAATATAAAAAACTAGCTGTGCTCGCGACTTCGTCCGCGTGGAATAGTGACTTTCGGCAGCATTTTTAATTTTTTAGGCTCTTTTCCCGTTTTTGCAACATTTTTCACTGATGCTTCGCTCCTATTGGTCGCAGCGTGATGTTATATAGCCTAAAGCCTTCCTCGATAAATGGACTATCCAACACAAAAAGAATTATTCAATTCGAACCAGTAGTTCCTGAGATTAGCGCGTTCAAACAAACAAACAAACAAACTCTTCAGCTTTATAATATTAGTATAGATAAAAAATAAAAATCAATTAAACATAACAAATAAATAAACATAATTAAAATAACTTAAGGCTAGACATTTTCACATAGTTAATACACATTTTAGCTCGAAATATTCATCACATCAATTCATTAAATTCAAAATTAAACTAAATTATTATATTTATTATATTAAAGATTTACATTCAAAAAATCCTTAATAAGTAGTATAAAAACATTTTTGTACTGTTTTAGTTTATGATAAAATTCAGCATCCATCTTGACATCTTTTATTACATTCTGTAAATTATTGTATATCTGAACAGACATGTGATAAGTGCCCGACTTAACAATATGCAACTTTGTAAATGGCAAGCAATGCCAGTTACAAAGAAAATGCCAACCAACCTTTCCCCGTGATTATCATGGATTCGCTGGGAAAGAAAATGTTTTTTATTTTTAATGTCGTGGACCCGTTGGGAATCAAAGTATAAACTTATTTTTTTTGAAAACAATAGAGTCGTGGACCTTTGGTATAACCAATTTGGTATAAGCCTCATAGACTACGTGGGTTTTTGTAGTAATCTTTTGGCCGTGAGTACAAGAGTATGTTTTTTCTAACAAATTTAGGCACATTACATTTTGGTCGAATGAATATTGATGATTTGTATGGAACAGCTGAATTTTACTTTCGAGTTAGGGAGTTGGTCCAATAGTAAGAGTTGTTCGTTAGTATCACAGGAGTCATCTCAGAAGGTTTGGACGGTGATAAAAAGTGTATATTGAGGCCTATGTCCAGCGGTGGACAGTTTAGTTAATGATTTTCTATCGAATCTGTGTGTTGTCGGGTATTTTTTTCAATTATTACACAAGCCATATTTATAATGAAGGAATACAACATAAAGAAAAGTGTATATACTAGAAATACAAGCACAATCAATTGTTTGTTCAAATGTCATTGTCACAAAAGACAATCATGTCTGCGATTTTTTGCAGTTTTCTGTGCTACAGATGAATAGTATACTAAATAACGTGTGTTATGTAACTTAGAAACAACAAAACTACTGTAAGGCGATCGTTCCCAGCATTTTTTACCGAGAATCCAACTTGGGGCATCGAAGTCCGGTATTACAGCCGGTAGGTCACGACAGGGAATGGAGCTTGTCAAAAGCACCTAATATATCTTACTTAACTAAATCTTTATTTTATAACGGTAAGAATAAGATATAATAAAATAAAATATAGTTTGCAGGAGAAAAGGCTACTTATTTCAAAAGAAAACGGGAGTATTCCGTATTCAGTAGCATTTGCATCTTATACAAGAAAATTAGAAAGCTCATAAAAAAATCACAAGCATAAAAATAACATTTTATTTTGATCCAAAATTACAGTAGAAAAATTTTAGTCACTTCGACTCGCGTCTTTAATTACGGGATACGTCTATAAAAAAAATCATCTTATGAGCGGATGCTAAGGTAAAAACGTGCGTCACGGTCGGCCCCATTACATCGGCTCCAGGAAATGGCCCGAAAGCTTCCTTTCACACGATGTTTGCGCAGTCAATAATAGAATCCATCGAATCTCCGGCATTCATTCGATATTCATAATCATAACCCAAAGTGATGGATGACGCGCGAGCCATCAATATTGATGCTAAGTACAGGAATGGGATAACAACACGATTCTGTTAACAAGGTCAATTACAAGATCGAGAATACAGTTTAGATGCAACATTTATTACAGTAGCTCAACAAGCAAGCTGCAATCCTGATAGATTGTTCGTTTGCTATCCATAACCTGCTTTCTCGCAAAAGATAAATGATTGCCCTTCATTGCATGTACAGCAAATAGGACGAGTTTTTAGTTGATCGAAACGACATGAACAACTAGTCGCTCGCAGTGGGAACCCGCAAGCCATACCCTAACAATTCTAAGAACCATCAATGCACTTCAATAGCAGGCAGTGACCAAATTTGGAAGGCCACTTCATTTGCATTAGATAACAAACACTAGAGATCCTGGGAGCTGGGCAATATCGCAACGTGAGCGGAATCATAATTTCGCAAGTGTATTTCTTTTCCTTTCGGGGCTCCGGAAGTGGGGAAGGCATATGGAATCGCGTTGGTTGGTACCACCTACTTTTGTATGCGCAGCGACTCTCACAGTCAATAAGCAATCTATCAATAATTCTGAAGTCGAAACAGCAAATAAAATGTCCCAGTACATATAAGGAGTTGAGCTTTTTTGGGTTTAGTTAGATATTATATAGTAATGTACCTACATAGCCCCAGAAATATACTACGTACAACTTCCACACGAAATGTGTTCTAAGAATTTACTTATATTTAAGTGATGGCAAATAAACCTCTCTAAAGGAAACGATGCGCAGACGTCTGAAACCTTTGCGCGGATAATAGCAATAATTAACATTATATTACATTATCGTAGCTTTTTCTTTTCAGCGAACTCGTATCATACTCGTATAAACGATTTTCAACGCGGCGGAATTGCGGGTGGCTGCCGGTTGTTTTGTACAGTGAAGTTAGATTTTTTAATTGTCTGAGCGAGCAATAACTAGTGCTAATAATATTTCATGTTTATTACACAGCCAACTGTAGGTGGATATCTAAGCAAAACGGCCAAGTTTCGTCGGTTTGTTTTGCTCCGACGTCGATAAACATTATCGCGGCAGTGGATGAGTTTTTTTTTCTATTTCTGCCTATTGAACTTTAGCCGTCTACTTTTTACGAAAGCCGTTAAAATCATCACACCATCATTTTGAGGACATCCAACCGCCTGCTGTTTAGCTCCTATTTTCCTGATAAATTTTTTTTTTTTTTTTTATTATTTGGCATTAAAAAATACATACAACCCTAAATTTTCAGTTTTCTATCACCAACCCCTATTTTTTTTTATCAGTTGTCTGTCTCCGCCGGGCGTCTACCGGTGTCACTTCTCACCCAGTAAACAGCACGAAGTAGGAATTAATATTAATAAGTCCCAAGGTCAAACGATGTCTGTTTGTGGCTTAGATTTGAGCACACCATGTTTTACACACGGAAAATTGTACGCGGCATGCTCTCGAGTGGGCAAACCATCCAGTTTGTTTGTGTTAGCCAAGGTGTTAGCTAAAGATGGGCTAACAAAAAATGTTATACACACTGTAGCATTAATGGATTGATATTGTTTGTTAGTGTTATTGTCGTAATTAATGATATTTAAAGGAATAAATTATAATCATCATCCGCTCATTTTATGTCCCCACTGCTGGGGCACGAGCCTTCCCTATGGATGGATAGGGAGAACGGGAAACCACCACGCGGGCCCTGTGCGGTTGGTGGTTGTTAACGACTGCTAATGCAACCGGGACCAACGGCTTTACGTGCTTTCCGAAGCACGGAGCTCGAGATGATACACTTTTGGTCACCCATCCGATGACCGGCTTTTGCGAAAGTTGCTTAATCTCAGTACTCGCAGACCGGGCGCGTTAAACACTGCGCCACCGAGTTCCTCAAATTATAATAATTAAATTAGAATAAAGAAAAACGATAAATGTTTAGTGTTATGTTATTTTTATATACCGTCATCGTTAACAGCGCTCCATGCCTCTCTTTCACTCATATACCACATCCTCACACACTTACACTAAGTTAGATTTTTTTTCTACCCGACAAATTCCCTAGAAATAATTGGCAAAACAACGTTTGCCGGGTCAGCTAGTGACGATATAACTTTCATCTATCTATCTCATAAAATGCATGAGCCACGTGTCTAGCCCAGCCCAGTTTCAATTTTCCATCAACTTTGAGTTTTCTAAAGCAACGCTACCGATGACGCCGACGTCGTCGGTCCATCTCTTACTGATACTTTTTATATAACCACCAACCAATAACCATTATTGAGCACGGTAGCATTAGCCAGGCATACTTCCTTCAACGGACACAAGTCACGATGAATGTACGCTAAGTAAGTTTTCAGTTAATAATACCATTTTAGCTTTGCGAACACGTCCTAATAACGAATAATACAACGAGATCAGCATAGAGTAGATATAGAGGAAGCAAATTATGTAAGAGCTGGTCGTCGCGCGTGGCTTATTATTGGTTATATAAATACCCATACTGCTTTATTAGACTGCCTGGAACGAAAACGGATTATTTAAAATTACAACATAACTTATTTGCTTGCTGATTACACTGCATTGTATAAATATTTATTTTTGAATGTTTCAAAAAGGGTACAACAACTGAAAACAAGAAAAGAAAGCATCACATAATACTAAAATGATGGCAGAAATCTATCTCTTTTTTCCTCATTACATCATAGCACCCAAACATTTGTATATACATACGATGCTACTGTAATGTAATTAGTAAGACTAGCCAGTGGTCGGGTCTTACGTAGTGTATATTACTACCGGTCTGTATTACTACCCATATACCTATTTTATATACATACCTAACTTTGGTAGTACTGGGAATTGAGGCATAAGAATGACGACAAAGCAATAAGAACTACAGGGTGCCTAGTGTGCATTGTTTACTATCCGTATTCATTCGATCATGTTTACGAAAACGAAAATTTATATGGCATTGAAGCAGCACCTCCTGACGACATAAGAGATGAGTTAAAGTTTTGCCATCTTGTCTCGTTTTCGTAACGTGATCGAATGGCGAATGAAACTCGCACTTGGCACCCAGTAGGCTTAGCCAAAGTAACATTAAGAAAACGATGGCGAAGTTCGAAAATAATAAAATGTATGGGATTGACATTAGCCGCGCTATATCACGTGGTCAATCTTGTCAATCCCATACATTTTATTCTTTTCGAACTTCGCCATCGTTTTCTTAATGGTACTTTGGCTACCGCCACTGGTAGAGTTATATGTTTTTTTGAAATGGAATCAATGACCAATTCAGACGGGAGTATTTCATACATTTTAGTCATCTGCTTCATGGCCTAGACTAGAGTAAAACATATTCAAGTAGGGCAGTAATTGCACTAGCCACAGACTACACCCAGTGCGTTTTATGTAAAACATATTTAAATTAATAATATATAATACAAATAAATAAAATGTTTCTCATAAAAAAAATCGAGATTAACGTCGTAAACACACAAAATACGTCTTGCGCACGCATCCCTTATCTTCCAACATCATTTCGTCGCGACGAACAGACAGACTGAGCGGCAGATGATTTATTGTGTTTATTCCCGCGTCTCGCTCCAAAACGCTCCCTACTCGTAAATAAAATTTAAATGATACGTCATCTCTGCTGTGTACCAGACGGCTACAAGAATTGGCGAGCGTTTGAAGGTTAAATCTAGCTGATATAATATCTCACAGTTGTTTTGAAGTACGCGGAGTTTCCTGGAAATGCCGACTGACTGAAGTAGACTGCTTTCATATGTTCTACGTAACAATTTTGCCATTTCTAAAAGCTTACCTTTACTTGCCTTACACGGGATTATATAATAACTTTTATTTTTGTTGTTCATTTACAATTTGTAAACTAAATAAGATTATTTTAAGCCAAATGGGCGTTGCACAGAACAGTTTTAATTTTCTACAGTGTGGCGCGAACATTATTGCCACAGTCGGCAGCTGAAGCCCGTTTACGATTCAATGCGCACGCGCACAACCCGTAAATTCAAATATGGTGGCTACAAACCGCAATTAGCATTGCCAACTGTACTTAGCAAACTTTTTATATCGCCAAGCGATGGTTACGCAAGCGTAATTGCAATTCAAGTTCCGTCTTCACATATTTACAACTTATTATTTTGTTACAGGTCCGGCTGCTGCCAAAAAAGGTTTTGGCAACGTGTACACTCAAGAGAAACACCCTTCTTGATTACCAACGACAACACGCTCCTATAGCGAAGTACAAATTAGTTCTATTAAAAGAACGTCGCGACCGGAGAGAAAATAAACAAACATGATCCTACTTTATTTAAATAAAATCTTTAAAAAAAAAGGTCTTTTTATTTATGTATCAGTACAATCGGCAAAGAAATAGGTAGATAGATTATCCTGTTTATTATTGCGACCGAAATTAGACCTTATAGCTTTATGACGAGCTATCGAATATCTCTTATTGGGGTGGTATAAATGTTTGCCGACCTTACCCTTCATGAGATTATTTTGTATTTTCAACGTTTAAAAAGCCCGTGGTTTCTGCATTCTGGTACAGACGCAGCGTTGCGAGGCGCGACGATGCGACGGCGGGTGACGCGGGCGCTCCCCAAATAGACGATCTCGGCCGAGTAGACTAGCAAACATTTTCCGCGCCGCCGCCGCCGACGTGTTAACAATCTTATCCACATGTACACATAGTTCAGATTGAATTGAGTTAACGATACGAGCGGAAGGAAACTATTCTTCAACGTCGCCCTGACACACCTGGCTCGACTAGCCGTAGTATTCACATCAATAAAATTCCGCAAGGAGTTCGTATTCACAAGTAAATCTTTAAGTATACAGAAATAAAACAAATTATTATTGTATTATAATATATTACCAAAATAGGTACTCGTACTTACCTCCATTCACAAAGCTGGAGCAAAATATTGATTATATTAAATTACATTAAAAACTACTTACCAACATTAAAAACATACCTTATATTTATCTCAAAAATAATAATTTACTAACAAACATTACTGCAAATGGAACAAAGATAAAGTTGTAAAGCAAAGAGCTATATGTCTATAGCTTTTTGGAAACAAGAATTTTTTTAAAGTCTAATACATAGTGGAGGTAGTATTGTCTAATTGATATCAAGAGCTAAACTCGAAATATATCATAATGCTTAACAATCTTAACCACCATCAAAGTTTTACAATTTTCATATTACAACGAATTTCACTAGAAACTTGGTCCACGAAGTTTATTATATCACATAAATGCAATAAATCAGAATAATATTTTTTTGTAAAACACACTATGAATTTGAACTATATTACGACCAAACCAAAGAGCTGTTGCGAAGGCGGAAGACAAACTCCACAAACATATACACAACACAAGGATCCCTTAAAAGATAACTTAGTTTAATGTCTGTACAGTGGATCTTAACAATATTGCTATGTAGTTCCTATGACAAACAGTAAGCGTATGGGTTTCTTGCATAGCAATACTTTTTTTAATATATCTAATAAGGTCCACAAAAACTTGGAAATAGACAAAGGTTTTCATTAATAATACTATTCTGTTGCCAATTTGAAATCTCTTTGGTTAGATGGGTGCAAACAAAGTCTTGTCATGTCTTCAATAACAGTTGTGTCCCAAGATAAAAGCTAGGCCTAGACAAGAGAACAGTTCGAAGTTTTTATTTCCATTGGAAACTGTTATACTTTAAAATCTAACAAAACATTTCACACATTTAGTTACTTCTGTACAAAAAGCACATAAAATTATTGTAAATATTTGGAATAAGAAATTATTGTATTCAGATAAACAAATGTAACAACACAGTTTACACAAATTCCAAAAAAGCATGGGGTACTCACTCGCCTTGTTTAAATTGAAATGCAAAAGTGAATTCATCGTCATCAAATCATTACCAGTTCAGAGATACTTTACTAATATTTCGAATTTATAGTACATTAAAAAAACAAATTATCTGTAATTACCGTAACATTCGAGTTTGTGCTTTGTTCTAACGGTCGGTTGATAATCGTGCTTTTGCGTTGCAAATTTTATTCACTATTTAAACTACTTAAAAACGCCACCTAAAGTCTAATTATTAAAAAAAAAATGTTTATTTCATTACATTAGATACAAAATATATGCAATGCAATGCAATTATTAATTCACTGGAGTAAACTGACAGATGCTAATGTCACATTGTAAAATTATGTTGCCATATTTATTGTACTAGTGAAGCGTTTCGTTCATTGTCATTCAGATCACTCACACAAAGTCAGTAGGAACGTTTATTATAAAAAAAAGGTACTTAATTAATTATAATATAGGTGGGTATATGAATGTCTTTTTGTACCGAGAAATTTCACCTGATAGTTTAATTGTCAGTGTTTGTTTTGCTTTGGGAGCTGTTAGATTATTAGAAAATTTTGGAAGTAATGAGAATGAATAAGTGAGTAATTGATGTTAATCTTCTTGTCACAACACTATTTTCTGTTCATCAGAAACTGGTAACACCGTAAACGTCAGATTACTCCAGTGAATTAATAATTGACTTTAGTGATCAACATGTGTAACCAACTTGTTGTAACAGGGTGTATAGCGTGTTTTACTTTCCAATCGATCACGTTAACGAAAACTAGAATTTGCATAGCAAAATTTTAACGCTCCCTGTTTGTCGCGACGAGGCGCTGCTACAATGCTAATTGCCATACAAATTCCAACGTGTTTTAACGTGGTTTTGCAAACTACTTAATACAGGATAATTTTTTTACCAGTGCGCAAATTTTCTGGAGCGACTCAGAATCGGTAAGTAAACAAATTTCTCATAGCAACATGGGTTGAAATATGTCAAAAAATTTTGAACTTCCCATACTTTAGCGAACACTTGATTAGGCTGATTTGTATGAAGTCTCAAAATTTTTGACATATATCAACCCATGCCCTGATTCTGAGTCGCTCCAGAAAATTTGCGCACTGGTAAAAAAAATATATCCTGTATAGGTAGGTATCCTAATACTTTGATATCCGACGTTACAACCACGTCTCCGATTGATTGATTTTCGAAAAACAAATGCAACTGGAACTAGCCGCCGACTTTAGTTAACACTAACACTGTTGAATGTTGAAAATATCTCGTACTAAGCACTCTTTGTTTTTAGTATTCTCGTCAGGACGGATCGAGAAGTAGAATGTTTAGTCCATTGCATTGTAGGTACTAGGTTAATGAAGTACTAGCTGTCTCTAGTTAACGATAACCTTAGTCATATAAAAGAGAACTAAACTCGTGATATGCACTAGGCTTTTAGTATTCTCGCTAGGACAGGGCGCAGAGAGAACTGTTTAGTCCATTGTCATGTACTAGGTGAATGAAGAGGCTGGTTATCGCGGGCGCTCGGCGGCCGGGCATCTTGCTCTAGTTAACGATAACACGGTCGAATGTTGAAAAAATCTCGTAGGTACTAAGCATAACAGGCTTTTAGTATTTTCGCTAGGACGGGGCAAGAAGGCGAATGTTTAGTCCATTGCATTGTAGGTACTAGGTTAATGAAGTGCTAAAGTACTAGCTAACGATAACTCAAACAAGAGAACTAATCTCGTGACACTAGGCTTTTAGTATTCTCGCTAAGACGGGGCGAAAAGGCAAATGTTTAGTTCATTTGTATTGTACTAGGTGAAGGGAATACTAGCTGGCGCGTGCGGGCTCGGCGGCCAGGCGGGCGCTGGCGGCGGGCGGGGGCGGTTCGTACTTGCCCACTGGGTACATTGGTCGGGGCTCTATGGCCGACACGCCTTCGTACCTGAAATGAATGTTCAATTGTAACCAGGGTTCCAGGATAATTGAATCAGTTATTTTGAAAGGGGCTTAAGTCCACCAAGAGCAACAAAAAACTGTTTATTGTAAAATTTTGTAGGGTTGTATATTATTTTTCATAATTTTATATTCTTATTCTTATTCTCTCATTCATGTCACATGAGCGGTTACAGCAAAAATCAAAATTAAAGTTGATCAACTTGCTCCTTTTTCAAAATATACAATCTGTCCGGTCACCGGTGTCGGAGCTTAAATATCATAAAATATGGTCAACTTTATTGATAAAGCACCCCTTATATGTAGATTTTCTCTAACCATAATGAAATGGCAGACTTTTAATTATTTATTTTTGCTTTGCTTTGCTAGAAATTGCTTTTTAGCGATAAGGCCGCCATTTGTACTTTTTCTTGTATTGTCCTCTTTTGTATTTTGTATGGTGTACAATAAAGTGTATTTTCATTTCATTTCATTTCATATTTTACCGAAAAGTAGGTGTGCGTACAAGTTTGACCATATCTACTCTTCTAGAGGTCCTACGTTTACAAACGAGGTGTCATTAGAAAGCTAAAAAGCTAGGTAAGGAACTGATGCTAAGAATGTTATCACAACAGTTCATAAAAATACAACATAAATTTTTTTATGAAAAAAAAAAAAGAACAAAAGAACGAGTTTTTTTTAGTTATTATTAAAAAACAAATTAGGTCAATGAACTACATTTTTTATGTTTTAAATAAGTAGTACAAGGTATGTGCTAAAGGTAGACACTAAAATATTAGACCTAACTTAGATAGTTTAGGTTTTACAACAGTCTGAATATGACCCTCTTAAAAGCGCGTCCTTCATCGCCATAGCAAACTCAACTTCCTTATCGGTGGGTCGGGGACAGGAGCAGGTAAAAAAAAACAAAAGAATGCCAGCTGAAACGTCAGTTGTTACGGGCTTGTCAGGTCAGTCGTCCCTCGCTCCGCGTTGTGATTACACTACTTGCTGTTTTAAAATCTACCACATAGTTTTGTTGTTATTGTTGAACTTTTGTTACGTTTTTATTTTGTTGTTGAACATTTCTTGTTAGTTACAATGGAAGACGGTTATTACTCAAGTCAGCACCTTGCCGATATCCATTTCGTGTACGGATTGTGCAACGGAAATGTCAATGCTGCTGTTAGAGAATACGTAAGAAGATTTCCAAATCGACCTACACCGAATGCCTGGACTTTTATAAGAATACACATGAGACTAGCTGAAAATGGAATCAGAAGACCTGCCAATGAACGTGCTCGTCTTGTGTCTCACCAAGAGGAAGAAGAAATATTAAATTTGATTACTCAAGATCCTAGACTTAGTGTCAGACGAATTGCTAATCAACTGAATTTATCCAGATGGTCAGTGTGGAGAGTTCTTAAAAGGGAAGGATTACATCCGTATCACTTCCGAAGGGTACAAGATATACTAGAACCGGATTTCGCGACAAGGTCAGTTTTTTGTTCGTGGGTTATTAGAAGAGTGCGACACAACCCAAATTTTTTTAAAAGAATTTTGTGGACTGACGAAGCCACTTTCACTAGATCGACTATACGAACCACCGCAATGATCATCTGTGGCTTCATGAAAATCCCCATGCCGTGAGACCAAGTTCATTTCAGCATAAATTTTCTGTGAATGTTTGGGCTGGAATGATTGATGATCTTTTAATTGGACCGTTTATTTTACCGGCGACATTGAATGGCCCAAGATTTTTGGAATTCCTGCAAACTCAGTTCCAAGACGCACTACTAGATTTACCGTTGTCCTACAGAGCTGGTATGATATTACAATTAGACGGCGCCCCGGCACACTTCGCAGTAAATGTCCGAAATTTTTTAAACGAACAATTTACGACGTGGATTGGACGCGGTGGAACGATCGCTTGGCCACCGCGTTCACCCGACTTAACGCCACTCGATTTCTTTTTGTGGGGTACTATGAAACAGAGAGTGTACGTAGACGTGCCAAACACACGAGAAGAGTTGGAACAGAAAATAATTGATGTCGGTAATGATTTGAGAAGAGACAGGGAGATGATACGACGCTCGACCAGTCATGTATCATTAAGAGCCACTGCATGTCTTCAGTACCACGGAAATTACTTTGAGCAGTTGCTGTTATAAAAAATATTAAAATGAAAATTCTTTATGTGAATGATTAAAATGTTATTATCATTAGTTACCAGCATTTCTTTTTATTTCTACTTTCCTACAAAATTGAACTATTTAAATGGTCATGTTCAAACTGTTGTAAATCCTAAACTATCTAAGTTAGGTCTAATATTTTAGTGTCTGCCTTTAGCACATACCTTGTACTACTTATTTAAAACATAAAAAATGTAGTTCAATGACCTAATTTGTTTTTTAAAACATAATAACTAAAAAAACTCGTTCTTTTGTTCTTTTTTTTTCATAAAAAAATTTATGTTGTATTTTTATGAACTGTTGTGATAACATTCTTAGCATCAGTTCCTTACCTAGCTTTTTAGCTTTCTAATAACACCTCGTTTGTAAACGTAGGACCTCTAGAAGAGTAGATATGGTCAAACTTGTACGCACACCTACTTTTCGGTAAAATAAATAATTAAAAGTCTGCCATTTCATTATGGTTAGAGAAAACCTACATATAAGGGGTGCTTTATCAATAAAGTTGACCATATTTTATGATATTTAAAGCTCCGACACCGGTGACCGGACAGATTGTATAGTAGTTTGGTTAAAAAGAAATGCTGTATTCGAACGACGAGGTATACCTGTAGGCTTAGCCAAAGTAACATTAAGAAAACCATAGCGAAGTTCGAAAGAATAAAATGTATGGGATTGACATAAGATTGACCACGTGATTTAGCGCGGCTTATGTTAATCCAATACATTTTATTCTTTTTGAACTTCGCTATCGTTTTCTTAATGTTACTTTGGCTAAGCCTACTGTATCGTTCGTATACAGTTAACCGCACTTATATACGCATGTGAGTGTTTTCGCGCTTCTCGCTAAAGATTTAGAGATCCCCATTGTTATTGCATCTACTTTCAGACACAATATATGATTTTTTTCCTACCTGGATAATAATGCATACCTTAATTTGTTATACAAAATATAACAAATAAAATGACTAACACAGTTGATGATACTCAAGCTGTGTTATTTTCTTGGTGATTTCGACCCCTGATTGTAACGACGATGGAATTTAAAGAAAAGCAACGTTTAGGGCGCGTTTAATTCAGACGATAGGCATCGGACTGCTGCTGCGCGTTCTCATATTAATATTCATTTAATTAAAATACAGCAGTCTGTATTTTAATATAGAACGCAATCTTGAATTAAAAGCACCCTTAGGGTAATACATTGATAAAATAATAAAGATTTAAAGCTCTTTAAAACAAAAAATATAACAATACAAGGAATCGATAAAAAAAATTATATGTTTTAACAACTCATAGTCTGGACTTGTTTGCGAAAACTTAATTTAAAAAAAATAATTGAGGCAAGTAAATTAGCCTCCTTCAACCCGATGCCTGTTTATTATGACTTATAATTATTTATTTATACTAGCGGCCGCTCGCGGTTTCTCCCGCGTGGTTCCCGTTCCCGTGGGAATATCGGGATAAAAGGTATCCGATGTGTTAACCTTTTCACCGCCCAACTATCCTGCACGCGATGTCTCGCTGTACGCCAACGTATAAATGTATTTTAATAAAGTAGGTACAAAGAAGAACTTCTATAGAAGTGCTGGCGTGGACGGCACGAAAATCTCGAACTTCTATAGAAGTTGTTGGCGGTAAAAAGGTTAATCCAGGTTATAAGCTATCTGTATGCCGAATTTCATCCAAATCCATTCAGTAGTTTTTACGTGAAAGAGTAACAAACATCCATCCATACTCACAAACTTTCGCGTTTATAATATACTTATATTGGAGGATGATAAAAAATGTCCTATTAACAATAATGACTGACTTGTTGCTCCTGTACTTGTCGGGTATGGCCTGGTAGGGCTGGTGCGGCGCGTGCGCGTGCGAGCGCGCCAGCTGGCGCATGCAGGCGCGCAGCTCCGCCGGCGAGTAGCCCGCGCAGGCCGCCAGCGCGCGCGGCCACGCCACCGCCTCGCAGCCGGCACACGCCCGCGCACACTCGGCGTCAGGGCTCTCGTCTGCGGGACGAGTTTATTTATTTATTTATTTCTATAGGTACAGTGGCCCAAGAAAGTGGTGTACCAGTTTTGATTTAGTTTTCTAGTCATCGAAAATTACAACAACATTCATACTAGATATCACTGAAAGAGACGCATAATAATGACGTAAACCTAATTGATAAGTATTTATACGTCGTAGGTCACTTGTAAGTGCATGACATTTTAACCTTTATTACAGATGGATAAGACATTAATTACGGTAAAGAAAATATAAATTTTCTAAACCAAAAGTAATAAATTAGACAACCAAATTTTATTTAATAAAAAGAAAACTGACAATTGACATTTTGTCAAAACAAACAGTAATCTAATCAAATAAAGATGGCAATAGAAGTTGTCAGATCGATCTGCAAGCGAAACTAATCTTTATCGCCTATGAATCTGCCATGCGACATTCAACCTTAGGGTGGTAAACCAATTTTTTGGGCGACCGTACACAACAGATTACAATCCTTGCATGAGTACAGTAACATAATAGGTTAACCTTACTGGCTAGACGGTAATCCAATAGGATGCGAACAGTCATATCGTCAAAAAGCATTTTAAAGCAGTGACAAAATTCAGCGCTTACGTTAGCTTTCCCGGTAGCTTAGCGGTCAGTGCAGCCGCCCGGATTGCGGAAGACCCAGGTTCGATTCCTGGCTGGGTCGGGTAGGCGTTTAATTATTTTTTTCACTGTATTTTATAAATTTTATAAATATTTAGTCATATCGTCGCGTCGTTGAAACTGCAATACTGCGTAACCAACAGTTGATGATTTATTTAACAATTTATCCAGCTTTTTTCATTTTCGAACTGAATCTCGTGTGAAGGCAACCCATGCAGAGGAGAGCTTAGCTGTTCTCTACTAATAACTCGGGTATAAACAACCACCGGTACGCTTCAGTTTATCCGGTCCTACCTATTATTATTCCATTAAAATACCTTTAATCAAATCCACGCGGACAAATCGCGAGGAATGTGCTAGTAGTAAGTAAAATGGTTGATAGTAGTTAGATAGCTTATAGAAAGTGAAGTCAGTGCCCGCATGACTTAACACCAGCCCACTTGGGTAATATGTAAAGAGACCCCTTTTTTATTTTAGTGGAGCCTGCCGCGAGATCATTGGGACCCCATGGAATTTTTTTGTGCTTGAAGAACCCTCATCATCAGCTCATTTTATGTCCCCACTGCTGGGGCACGAGCCTTCCCTATAGATGGATAGGGAGAACGGGCCATAAACCACCCGGCGGGCCCAGTGCGGCTTGGTGGTTGTTAAGGACTGCGAATGCAGTCGGGACCAACGGCTTTACGTGCCTTCTGAAGCACGGAAAAGCTCGAGATGATAAATTTTTGGTCACCCATCCGATGACCGGCCTTTGCAAAAGTTGCTTAACCTCAGCACTTCCAGACCGGGCGCGTTAACCACTGCGCCATCGAGCTCCTCCGCTTTCGCCTAGAGATCCCTACTCATCTTTTTTTTATATACCTTATGAGTAAACACTTGGTCTACATCTCATCTGTTGATGTTAAGTGAGAAAGGCTATCTGCCGTACTCAGAGACGTCAATTAACATTAATGATTACTTAGCACCTAAAATTGTCTATTGTACAATAGTCTCTAACAGTGACATTTTAAGCACATTTTCGACTGAACAATTGTAGGTGCTATTTAATCATTAATGCTAATGGAAGTCTATGAGTGCGGCAGTTAGTCTATTAAAATAAAACCAAATTAACGTCAAAACATGCAACTCTAACCGTTGATGATGAGCTGAGTGTGTTCAGCGGAGTCCGTCTTATCTCCGGAGCAGTAGTCGCAGAGCAGGCAGTGACGCGCGGTGGCCAAAGCGCTCGCCGCGATCACGGACGGCTTGAACTGCAAATACGGGTCCGCCTCCAGCAGGCTTAGCTCCGCAATGTACTGGGAAACAAGCGCAAGATTAAGAAATGATGTCTATTTATATAACTTGTAAGAAAATTACTTTGACACTGGTTAAATGTGCTAAATTATTTATTTTTTATGTAATGACATTGCATGCCTGAGTCACAGAATACTTAATAGTACACCTGAGTATTATAATTTTAATGTTTTATTTGGTTTAAAAAAGAAAAAATTCTAATTATTTAACTTATGTTTATGTTGTTTTAATTAGTGTCATATTGTATGATGTAAGACAGTAAAAAATGTGAGACTCACGAACCTATGTATGTGGTGGTGGTACATTGTGGTATATTTTGAACAATAAATAATTTATGAATTTAAAAAAATAGTGAAGATTGATCTTCAATGCTTTCAATGGTTCCGAACCAAAAATAGATGAAAAGAATCTGTATGGTTGCTTTAGGAGCTAATAAACTGTATTGTTTGTTCAATAAGCTTTGGTTACACAGTGTGTTTAATTTTATCATCAGACTATAAACTCCCCATCTTTGGTTTTAGATTTTCTTACTTATATGAACAATAGCACAAATACATCTTAAAACACCTAGGACTAAGACCATGCCTTTTGTAGAGTAGAGAAGTTCGAAATATTATATTATTTATAAAAAAAATTACTAGCAAGTAGAAGTCAGCGTAACAAACAGAAACATTTCCTATAACAACAATATAAAAATTATACTTACAGCAGCCAAATGGTATGTCTTTTTGGAAAGACCATTGGATATGCAGTAGTGTGACAAAAACGCAAGAGAGGTAGGCGTCGACAGGTCGAAAGACAGAACCTTCAGTATAAGGTGCTCCATACGCAGCACTTCACGCTTCGTGTATGTGTCGTCGGTTATGTATACAAACTCTGTCACTTCTGGTGGATACACTTCTTCATATTTTCTGTAAGAACATGCTTAATTCAGAATTTCTGTATATAAGTTTACCTATAAATATACCTGTGATGAAGAATAGTTTAAAGAATAGACTAGACCTATTATACCCTACCTAAAATAAAATGAAGTAAAAACAAATAATTGAGTTTACATTGAATACAGGCAACTATTAGTTGTTCCAACTGCTTGCCTGAACTACCTAAAATAATAATAATAAATATTTGTGATAAATACCATGAGACCTTAAACTAGGTAAGACCAAAAACAAAGTAGATAAGTTTAGTAACTTTAAATAAATTTGTCTGTTTAATTATGGACATAAAATTGTGAAATACCATACAGTACAGGAACATATACAATAGAACAACTTAAAAAGTATGAGAGCAATGAGAACCTTGCTAGGCTGTAATACATTAATACTTTTCAAATTAACTATACATTTATAAACAAATACTTACGCAGCAATGTAAGTAGCAGCAGTGCCAACCAGTTGCAATTTGGTACGCACTACACTCATGTAGGACAGGAATCGGTCTACATAAGATACAGCCAGGTGCAAAGTCTCACTTTGCTGGCCGTACTCATCACATACTTCCACCAGCCAGTCAATAAGAATTGAGCGCATCACATGAGTGATGTCTGGCTGCTTGCGCATGTAGCGCGGATTGGCTCTGTTTTTCACCTGAAAATTGCATAATTTAGGACCTGGTTTATAAATAGTTTGCTAGCTGGTGATACATTTTAGAATCTGCATATTATGCGCATTACTATTGGATTGGATAAAACACTGATTAGATCTGTGACATATGAAAATAAAAAAAATCAGCATTTATTTCAGTTATAAAAAAACTAACCTCAATTTCTCTCATGTATTCATAAATATCTTGCCGATACTCTTCAACATGGAAAAACATTTCACGGTCTGTCTGTGCAGTGGTGGCATCTTCCTCCTCATCAATGCCATCAAGAAGTTGACTTTCATTCTTTGATATAGACATGGACAGAATACTGGAGTCAACCACAGACATTGGTGATTCAACATCTTTGTTCTCTTGCAATGGAAGCCTATAAAATACAAAAATCTGCTGGTATTTGATGTCTGAATTTTGTACAGATTAAACAATTATAAACATAACCATGTAAAGTAAATTACATGCATCCAATACAATCTCATAGTAACATCATACATTGGATCAGCATCAGTAAATTTGGCCATGAGAAGGCTAGGTGTGCGGACAGCATAACTAAAGCCAAAAAAACTGCATGATACAAACATAGGGAATGCTTAAGAATTTTACTGTTTTAGATGATAATGTAACAACTATAAATGATAATATAATTAATACACTTAAACCAACAGGTAATTCAAATAATTTTTTTGTCTACCTACAGTTATACAGATTTTCAAGATGGCCATGGAAATCCAATGTTCATAACCTGATATTAATATTTTACCTAGCTGGTGGTGCTTCTTTAGGCCTATCTGATTGTTTTTCGACTTGAGCACATAGGGCCTTGACATTTTCGGCTGCGTTTTTGAAGAAATTGTCCTTCTTGGTTTCCTTCTCTACAAGAGTTTTAATTGATAATTCGCGTTTCTTAGCTTCTACTTCAGCTTTATCTTCATACACGCTGAATGCGCGAAATTGATCCACGGGAAGAACAATGTTCTTTTCATTCTTGATCAGACGTACTGTTCTATTCTCATCTTGAACTTTGCTAGGTCCATTCGTCAATCCGGGCTGAGGGCAAATACAAAAATCAAATGTAAGTGATTATTTCGAACTTACATTGGCATACTTACTTTTAAATAGGAAATCAAGAAAAGGGAGTAAAATATAACCAAAGTTACAACTTACAAGTTTGATATTCCGGTTCTGGTTACAGGCGAAGTGGCTAAGGTCGCCCAGCGCACGTCTCTGATTAGCAGCCGAAAACACATCTGCATTATCTTTTCTTAGTCCTAATGCTGAATTTTCTTGATCCTCGTGAATTCTGAATGCCATTGTCACGGCTTCTTCCGTAAACAAAACTTAATTACCAGCTATGCAAATACACGGACCGCGTAAATGCAGATAATGGCGACCTTAGCAGATGTACGCAATTCGCGAAAATCTAATTATACATTTTATTAAAACAACGTGAGTATATTTGAAAATACGAGAGTTATTCTAAATTCACCCCCGAAATATTGGTGAAGCGTCAACGGACAACAGACATTTTGGAGGTTTCAGCTGTTGGCTGTTGTAGTTTTCGTTATTCTCTGATCTATGGTTTTTTGAAATGTGACCAATAGAATCAAAGGAGATAAGTACCTAATATTGTCTATGTCATTCTTGGATTTAATAAATACAGCCTAATTAATATTCAGTTTTTCCCTAGTTTTCTTGCCTTTAGATTTAATGTTACAATTGCGTTATGGTAGCATACATAAGCTTTAATTCAAGTTTGTTGTTGCATGAGCGCAATTTGAATGCAAACATATGCAAACAGTGTAAATAAATAATAAATATAATAGTTAAATAGTGCTCAGTAATTTAAGAAATTTACAGTTAAGCATAAGTTAAGTGACGGAATGAGTGTGGAAATAAGTCAGCTGTACTGGCTTGAATATCAATGAGTACGCTACCAATCTAAATTAAGAATTTAGATAATAGGTCCATGGGGCCCGGGTACTCACGTGGTACTCACAAACTTTTTAAAGATATTTCTATAAATTTAGTAGAAACCACCCGGGACCCCAGAGCTAGCAGCTACTTGAGCCAGCGTATAAGCATTGCTATCCAACTCAACGTAACAATGCTGCTAGCTTACTGGGGCAGTCTGCCTGATGGGGATGATTTCGAGCAATTTTTTTATTTATTGTTAATAGTAGTTATAGTTATAGTTTTTTATAAGTTTAATTTTAAGTAGTTTAATTATTATCTTGTTATTGTCTTTGTTTAGATAATTATGAAAGACAGACAAAGTCCGTTTTTCTCGTTAAAGCCAAAACACTTGTACAGGATTTTGGTACTTAAAATCAGTCCTTACAAACAACAAATCAGATTAAATGAGATCACTAGATGCTACCTAAAATTACGATACGTAATTATAATTGATAATCTTATGGTAAACTAACACGTAACTTAACGTCTTTTGGCTGAGATGATGATGATGAAACTAACACGCTTAAGGGCGCTCTTGTCATGTCTCGGACCGCAAATATTCCAGCTGATATTGACATTGACAGTGTTATGTTATGTGGTTGAGTGACGAACAAATGAGTATTCAAATTAAATATTTTATTTTTAATTGCTCTATAGTTTTATTATTAGAGTATATTTCTACTTAAAATAATACATTCGTAATGAGTAACAATATACTTTTTGTCCTTTGCTTATTTATAATTAACTGTAGTAGATCGAGTAGTACGCTTCGAGAATATAGGAAAGAAGATATTTTACAGCTAAGGTATAGTAATACAGTAATAGTTATTTATCATTAGAATTATGGTTATTTTGTCTTCTTTAACTTAGAAGCTAAGCTCTTATAGGTGTACCCTTTACCATTTACCTCTTTCTCAAGCTAATTCTTTAACTTTTTTAAGACACGACAGCCCTGTCACCTTTTCTTTAATTTGTTCCCTAAAAGCTGTCCTTTAGTATTGTTGTTTACAATTAAAATATTTAATTGTTTCAGGGAAGAAGTACGTGATATGTTCCAGCATGCTTACGACAGTTATTTACGTTACGCGTATCCTTATGACGAGCTGCGGCCGCTCAGCTGTGATGGAGTAGACACTTGGGGCAGCTACTCACTCACGCTCATCGACGCTCTTGACACCCTGGCCATCATGGGCAACTTCACAGAGTTCAACAGAGTTGTTGATATTGTACTCCAGAAAAAAGATTTTGACACAGACATAAATGTTTCAGTTTTCGAAACCAATATCAGAATAATTGGTGGATTACTGAGTGCACATCTCCTCTCTTATAAGTATGTTGTATATTATAAGTTTATCTTTGTTATTCAATAAAAGTAAAACATTATTTGTTCAGTTGCTTAGGTTACTTGACTAGTGTAATTAATTAACTAATCAATTTAGTTCACACACATATCACATTTTCTGTTGTTGTTTCAGAACTGGAATGAAATTAGAACCAGGTTGGCCATGCAATGGCCCCCTCTTACGTTTAGCTGAAGACGTAGCCCAGAGGCTTATTGCTGCTTTTGACACCACAACTGGTATGCCATACGGGACAATCAACTTGCGATCAGGTGTACCAACTGGCGAGACAAGTGTGACGTGCACAGCTGGAGTGGGAACATTTATTATTGAATTTGGAACCCTAAGTAGACTTACAGGAGATCCATTATATGAAGAGGTGATGATTTTTTAATTTCATAAGTTTATAGCTTTTTACACAATCATTATTGCATGCATTGCATTAGAGTAATTTATTGACAGGATTCTTACCATACTTAAAAAATAATAAACATGGTAAAAATCCTGTTAATAATTACTCTAATAAGTTTATAGAATCTGCTTAAATAAATACATGTCCTTAGACACATTTAAGTGGTTAAAGAGATTTTAGGCTATAAAAATAGTAATAAAATATCAGAACCAATAAACTAACTTTGTGACTTGTAATTCCAGGTTGCAAACAATGCTCTAAAAGCATTATACCATCATAGGTCACCTATAGGTCTCTTAGGGAACCACATTGATGTGATGACAGGGCGGTGGACAGCACAGGATGCTGGTATTGGAGGCGGTGTTGATTCTTACTATGAGTATTTAGTAAAAGGTAACTTGATTATTGATTAATCACTAGTTACATGTTAACTGATTATTGAATTGAAATGCATTTAATATCATTGTCCCAGTTGTAATATACGGCTACGAAGTTTGAATACGAAAATGGGGGGTAGGTGGGATCATCACCTAAACATTCAGGCATTAAAAAAAATCCAGGTCATAAAAATCTTTTTATAGGATTATTTATTTGATTTTTTGAGATTTCATTTGGGTAATTCTAAACCCCTATAAGTTTTTCTTTTTTATAGTTAGGCCTAATTTTTTTTCTTTATTGGTTTCTTAGGGGATAGTAGATCCTAAAAAAATTGGTATTTGTTACTGGTTATTGCTAAAAACAAAGTTGTGGTCTCCCAAACCTAAAATAAAAGTTGCAATAAAATTTTACGCTCAACTTTTGGTTGCATTTAAAAAAAAAGTAAAGGTGATAGAAGGCTTTAGATTTTTTTTAAAGATCTCTAAAGTGTAGGCTTGCCAATAGTATGTTATTTTTTTCGATATCATTTTCGTAACCGAAGTAATTAATTTTTTTAAAGTAATTGGACAATTTCGATGAAATTCTACTTATGCGGAAAGTTACATGTTTTGTAAAATTTATCAATGCAAAAGTAAAAATAATGAAACAAACATTTCAAAACAGTTATTTTTTACTAAAAGAATCAATGAAATGACAAAAACATTAATTATCATTATGAACATTTAATTTAAATTTTCGAACTCACGTGTCGTACCCACTCCCCTGAAGGTTGAGGGCTCTGACCTTGAAGTTGTGGACGATTATGTTTACCTGGGACAAACGGTCCAGCTAGGTAGGTCCAACTTCAGCAAAGAGGTCAATCGTCGAATCCAATTAGGCTGGGCAGCGTTCGGTAAGCTACGAAATATCTTCTCGTCCGATATACCGCAGTGTCTCAAGACGAAAGTCTTTGACCAGTGTGTATTGCCAGTGATGACATACGGGACTGTGACGTGGTCGCTCACTATGGGCCTTATCAAAAGGCTCAAGGTCACTCAAAGAGGAGAGGACTATGCTCGGGGTTTCTCTGCGTGACTGAATCAGAAATGAGGAGATCCGCAGAAGAACAAAGGTAACCGACATAGCCCGAAGAGTTGCTAAGCTCAAGTGGCAGTGGGCAGGGCACATTGCTCGCAGGACTGATGGCCGCTGGGGCGGAATAGTCCTTGAGTGGCGACCGCGTACCGGAAAGCGCAGTGTGGGCAGGCCTCCAACAAGGTGGACCGACGATCTGGTGAAGGTCGTGGGAAGTCGCTGGAGTCGAGCAGCACTAAACTGATCGTGGTGGGGATCCTTGGGGGAGGCCATGGTCCAGCAGTGGACGTCTTTTGGCTGAGATGATGATGATGATGAATTTAAATTGTGCTCAAATTGCCGTCCCTCATTTGTGATGCAATGCTCTGCATCGATTGAAAATAAAAGTGAAAGAGAGAAAAGATACGATATGAGCGTGCTAGAGCGAAACGCTATAGCTTAATTATTACCTGCTTAGGCGTTCCACAGAGAGTAAGCGAGAAAAAAGATAGCTATTTAACTGAGCAAGAATAAAAAAAAAGTATCTACCTGCTCTGTGTAATCATCCTAAAAGTAATTAATAATTTTGCAACCAATATAACTTTCCACTTAAGTAGAATTTCGTCGAAATCGTCCAATTCCATAAAAAAAAATATAATAACTCCGGTTACGACAATGATATCGAAACAAATAACATACTATTAGAAAGCTTACACTTTAGAGATGTTTAAAAAAATCTGAAGCCTTCTATCACCTTTACTTTTTTTTTAAATGCAACACAAAGTTGAGCGTTAATTTTTATTGCAACTTTTATTTTAGGTTTGGGAGACCACAACTTTGTTTTTAGCAATGACCTGTAATAAAAACGCTGAATAATAATGCTGAAAAGTGCTGAATGACATTGTGGAAATTGAAACTTTTACATAATTATCTGATGTAAATTTGTTAACTTACATTTTTTATTTTGTTTTTTTACATGTTGTGGTTGTCTTATATATATTTTTTGTTTTTGTTTTTTATTTGTAATGGAAAGTGTCCTGCTATGATAGGGCATTTTCCAATATTTTTGACGCTGTAAAGGAGAAAAGAGCTGGACACTTGCTGAGTTTCTTGCCGGTTCTTCTCAGTACAAGATCTCCCGCCCAGAGTAGACTTACGAACCGATGGCATAGTGACTTTCACAAGAGCTACTTGTAGCCTAAACTGAATAAATGATTTTGAATTTTGTTTTTTTTTGAAAATACCAATTTGTTTAGGACCTACCATCCCCTAAGATTCCAATAAAGAAAAAAATTGGGACTAGCTATAAAAAAGAAAAAGTGATAGAGAGAGGTACGACAGTGGCGAAATTTCAAAAAATCAAATAAAAAAATCCTTTAAAAAGATTTTTATTACCAGGATTTTTTTAAATGCCAGTATGGTTAGGCCTTTGTCCAGCAGTGGACGTCTTTTGGCTGAGATGATGATGATGATGATGATGATGGTTAGGAGATGACCCTACCTACCCCTCATTTTCGTATGTTCAACGATCTGCCGAACACCCTGTATAATATGTGAAATAAAAATATTTAACCCTGATAAATGATAAGGCTGTCAATATATTGGTTACCATAATTTTAACTTTAATTTCTTAGCACAAGGTTGTTAAGGTTTATAATTAATTAGAATAGAATTCTAAACAATAATATTGTACTATTTTTTTTCCTTGGGGGAGGCCTTTTTTCAGCATTGGACGTCTTTTGGCTGAGATGATGATGATGACCATATAATTTATCTTTTTTACAGTTTTCCTTTTGTAACATTTTTGTAGTTCATTGTGTCATCTTAATCAAATATTTTTTAGTTTCAATTTATTATAATTTAGTACCTACCTAAATGATATTTATTGTGTTGATGTATAATTTACCATCACATGAATAACTTATAACTCATATCGGTCATGTATATTTTTTTTAAATAGTTTCTTATAACTTAGACTTTGTTCCATTTTGTATATACCTGTATTTTACATTTATTTATGTACTACCTAAGTTGCAACAATAATTATATGCGTATCGATCACAGGTTCGATACTGCTGGAGAAACCGGAGATGATGTCGATGTTTCTGGAAGCGCGGCAATCCATCGACAAGTACTTGAAGAAGGACGACTGGTTCGTGTGGGCCACCATGCTGCGCGGACACGTCACGCTGCCCGTGTTCCAATCCCTGGAGTCGTACTGGCCGGGCCTGCTCAGCCTTATAGGTACTAGAATTACTTCAATAAATGTTCAACCTTAAGCGATGGACATAAAGTTCAAAATCTATTTAGGAAAGTTGACAGTTTGTGGTAGACTGATGTGCAGACGTCTGTACATAATAAACTTTAACGGCACTAGTATTTAACTGGCTGTAAACAGGTATTGTAAAGTGCCTTGTTGAATACAAAAAGATAAAGTGGTTATTTTAGAAACGACTCTAACGGGGTTTGAACATTTTTCTATGGCAGCTGGCATATCCACCCGCCGCCATTTTGATTTTTTCTCAAAGTTGCCGCGCACGATGAAAGTGTTATATATGGATAGAGGATACTTAAACAAACAAAAAATGTCAAGTAATATATCCCTAAAGTGTAAAGTGTAAAGTATCACGTTCCCGAGATATTTGCGAGGTAAAGATCGCCATATGAGAACCATGACCATCATTAAAATAGCAGTAATTACGTGTGTATATGCATTCTATCGCATTCAAATAATGAACTGATGATAAGACTAAAATTGAAAGCTCCTTTCCCAGAAATCTGGATCAACTAAGATTATTTCTTATGTACAGATAAAATACTGTGTGTAGAAATACCAACTGGTTCCGAAAGTAGGATGTGGAGCTATATGGCGCAGCGGCCAGCGTGTTAGTTTTGTAAAGCCTTGTCACCAGATAGATTTAAAAAATATGTTTCTGTTGTTTGTTATAGAAAAAAATACCACGTTCAAACCTATCACTTGACCTACAGGGGTTAGGCACTACGGGCAGGGGTAATAATAATTCGATATTTTGATTTTAGGTCTCGCATACCTCGCGATCATTACATTCGATCTGTGCTTGTTTTCACAACTTATTTATTTATTTTTAAATGGACTACCAACAAAATTTAATTAACAAAACTTCATTTAATTTATCAAATACCACATTTTTTTTAATTAGCCATGATTACCGCATAGGTGTTCCTTTACTCTCAAAAATAGACAAAAATTTATAAACAACTCTTTCAAAAATTCAACGATTTATAACCTGTCCGTCGTGATGAGGCTGCGTCAGCTAGAGCTCAAAACGCGTCATGGCCATTATGTGTTTGCTACTACGCGTCAGAGCCTAACTTAATAATTCTTAATTAATCAGGTGAGAGCGACACGGCAATGCGAATAATCCACAACTACCACAGTATATGGAAACAGTACGGCTTCACACCTGAAGTGTACAATCTCGGAACGGGGGAAGCTTCAACTTCGAGAGAAAGTTACCCATTGCGGCCGGAACTCATCGAATCCATTATGTACCTCTATCGAGACACTAGAGACCCTATATTGCTGCAGATGGGCGAAGACATACTGAGAAGCATACAACATAGTGCGAAGACCCAGTGCGGTTATGCCACGGTAAGGTTTAAGCTAACTTGTAACATATTTTATTTTAGCGACTAATTAAAATAGAATCCAAGAGAGCGTCTTGAATATTAAACATCTTTGGATGGGGCGGTCTTAAGATGGGTGACCTACCCATTATATTGGAGTTCACCCCTGTTCTTGTATTGCCATCATAAACACACCATCCAACTCGGAAAGGTTTAGTAAGGCGATGTCATATACCGTAAACTTTTTTTTAGCAAGGAAGGATTTAAGTAGGTAAGGAAATGATAATTATGTCAGGATCTGATGACTGTACTTCCGTATACACCAAATTTTCTTGCGTATTTCTCCATATTATTTTATCCTGACGATTGAGCCCTTTTCACGGTCTGTGCTTACAGCAGGGACACTATTATATTGAACAATCTTTCCATAGTATAAAACAAAGTCGCTCCCGCTGTCTATACGCTTAGATCTTTTAAACTACGCAACGGGTTTTAGTGCAGTTTTCAGCAATACATAGTGTTTCAAGAGGAAGGTTTATATGTATAATACATGTATATGATTGGTTCCGGTGGCGCTGCTATAGGGTTCTATAGGATACGGGTCCACTCAAGCGGACGAACTCGCGAGCGGGCCGCCAGTAAAGGATAATCAAATAAAAATGGTATATAAAATTTTCAGATCAAAGACGTCCGCGACCATCGCAAAGAGGATCGCATGGAGTCTTTCTTCCTCGCCGAGACGACCAAATATTTATACCTGCTGTTCGACCCCGACAACTTCATCCACAACCCCGGGCTGCACGGCACCGTGGTGCACACGGCGGCGGGCGAGTGCGTCGTCGACGTCGGCGGGTACATATTCAACACGGAGGCGCATCCCATCGACCCCACTATGCTGTATTGCTGCCATGAGGGCAGGCAAGGGTAACTTTATTTTATTTGGGATAATAAAAATAAATAATAAAGATACTTGAGGACGGTCGTCGGAAAGCGTTATACGTGTCCACGGGGCAACTCGCTCGAGACACTAGTCTTAAAAGTACCGGATGAAGAATACGCTTCGGCGCGTCCTGATCTGGCGTTATCACCTGACGCAGATGGTCCCTTGTGCTTGCGCAAGGATGTCTGATAGGCTGTTCACCTGTTATACTTCCAATGCTTCAATAGAGCCAAATGTTTTTTTTTACCTATCACGCTTCTAGTAGAGCCGAAAGGAGACGCAAGCAAGAACCGACGAAACGCTACGATCGTGTTGGTTTTGTTTTTAATACCTTACGGGTAAGCCTGCCAAGCGTGGCGATTACGGCAAATACCCCTCATATCCTTGGGGGAGGCCCTTGTCCAGCAGTGGACGTCTTTTGGCTGAGATGATGATGATGATGAAGCACTTGGCTTTCATCTTACTTTATCACTGGTGGAAGCGTACTTCGCCCTTCGGGTATTAGGCTACTGAGGCACCGGCCATCTTATCTCTTAACTGTTACTGGCACCGTGCCCGGCGGCGGGCGAGTGCGTCGTCGACGTCGGCGGGTTCATATTCAACACGGAGGCGCATCCCATCGACCCTACTATGCTGTATTGCTGCCATGAGGGCAGGCAAGGGTAACTTTATTTTATTTGGGATAATAAAAATAAATAACAAAGATACTTGAGGACGGTCGTTGGAAAGCGTTAGAGGGACGATCTCGACTTCTTTTAAAAGATTGGTAGGAGACCGCCAAAGTACGAGACGTGTGAAGGAATTGGGGAAGACCTACGCCCGGCAGTGGGATGATAAAAAAGCATAATTGCACGTACGAACGTGTTGATTGTAGTCTACTTTACTACTATCTTAAAACGGCTAAGTTTCTTAATGCACGCGCTATATATAGTAAATTCATTTTCAAACCTAACTCAAACTTAAAACGACTGGTGGTAGTTAATTAAATATACTTTAGGACTTTTTTCGAGCTAAAAATTGTCCAATACATTTAATTAATATTATTTTAATTTTGTTTCAGTGTAAATATAAGCGAAGTTCATAGGATATATCAGATACTCGAAGAAGAGGATAACATCCAAATCATGACTATGATAGATGCGACTACTGTTAAGAATGTTACAAATGAAACCCAAACCCAAGATGAGACAAAATTGGAAGAAGCCAGCAATGTCACTGTAAATGTTGAACCGGTAAACAAAGAGGACCAAAACCAAGTTTTTATAAAAACAGAAACGAGAACTGGCTATGTGAACATTGACGGTACAGAAAGAGAGAAAATAAAGAACAACGAATCCACGCTAAGAGATATTGTGAAAGAGCGTATTACTAGCTATTATAACAGTAGCAGTGTTAATGCAGACGATAGTGAGAATGAAAATGAAACGCAAGCTGATAAAAAGGCTGATGAAAAGACTGATGAAAAAGCTGAACCAAAATCTAAAGCCAGTATAGAAGTCGATGATATAATTATTGCGGAAAAGCCGCAAGAAACGGTACAACCACCGAGCGTTACAAAAGCAAAAGAGGCATATAAATTGTTGCCGAAAGTGATACAAGACTTCTTGAATAGTGATTGGAAAACGAAGCCGAAATGTGAGCCACAGCATATGTTGGAGAGAATCAGGAAGGAAAACAGATACCCCGACCATGCGGACGTGAACAAATACGAGTTGTTACTGACACCGGCGCCATCGTTCTTGCAAAGGATATCTTTGGCCGGTGAATTCTTGAGCAAAAAACAATTACAAGTGTAGATACTTTTATTTTTGTTATTGGTAATTTGTGTTGTTTAAACAAAAGTTTTGGGTACGCTTTTGTTAAATAGTGTACCTATCTAAGGCAAGTGTCCCACCGCCGGCGATGAGCTAGTAGCGAGTAGAGCTAGAAACTAGAAGCGAGTTGTAGTTCCGATAGTTTTGTCGCTGGGCTATAAGCGAGTGTTCTCGTGCGATGGGCGATCACTCGCACTACTCGCTCGGGGCCGGCTAGTTCTGTAGACATGAGCAAAGTCGTTATTTTTCAATCACCGTGACTGTCATTCCCGTTACACAAGAAAAAACATCGTGACTGTCACGTCGTCGATCGCGTCCATATTGTACATTTAAGAAACACAGTTACGGTATATTTAAGAAAAACGTACATCTCGTTATTATTTTATGTTGTCTTGTCATTCTTAAATATGTACGAAAATCTTCATTTGACAACTCGTTGAATATTTTAAACTCACTGTATTCTCTTCTTTTCAAAATATTCCTTTTTTCTTTCGTTTTTTCAGAACTGCCGCTGCTATATAAAATACATACATCGTCGTCGTCTGAACTAGACAACAATGATAATTCAAATAATTGTTCTGAATTCATTATGTATGTTAGCTATCCCTAGCACTCAGATCCGCAATCTAGGTAGAAATTACCACTGGTTGGTCGCTCGGCGAGTGATCTGACCGCCAAGCGAGTATCGCTGAGCGATTACAGCTCAGCGGCAAACTAGTAAAGCGAGTACTCGCCGGCAGTGTGAATAGACAGCGATCAACTATTAATATATACATCTCTTTTATTGACACAAGATCTTTATCTATTGTACGTTTCTTGAGCGAGAAAATAGTCGATAGTTCGTTGCTTAGTCGCCGGTGGCGGTGGGACATCTGCCTAAAGTGTGCATAGGTTTTTGTTTAAAATTAAAAATGTTTGTAATTTTATATACAATAGTATTGTTTTAAGTTATTAAAGACTGATAGAAGATTTATATTTATTTGATTCGTTTTGTTCGACTTCGAGACTACAAAGGAAATTTATTTTTAAGCATAAAAAATTAAAAAAATCAAATTGAATTTTTAGTTTTTTCTAACAAGTTAATAGCAAGTATAATTTAGCAATCTGCTAGCAATGGATACAATTAATTATGTACGTACACATGTTTGTACTTCTATGTCATACTTTATGCTATCATTCCTTCTTTTATGAGTCGGAAGTTTCGTCAAAAACAATAAATAGTTACGTAGTTTGACATATAAATAAAGACTTTATCACTGACTTACTTCAACTTGAAAGCGTAATCGTAATGTAGAGCCAAAATTTTTGTGACACAATAAATGTAAAACGTAACAATGCTGCCTGACTCCGTTTCTGATGCCAGTGGACCGCCAGCAGATACTGTTAGAGTATTGGGGGGTGCCGTCTGTGGGGCGGAGTGCTCTGTGCTTGACCCTGTGTCTGTATCATGACCGATTTGAAAGTCACTGCATCCGAGGAAAATACACTATCTTCTAAAGGGTATAAGCTGTCGAAGTTTGTGGGTGAAGGAGCGTACGCTAAGGTACCTAGGTAATTTTACTCAAATTTTGTGAAACGTTTAATGATGCTTTCAAGTTCGTTTCTATCTACAATAAAACTTTTCTCTAACAGGTTTACTTAGCAGAATATTCGGGTAAAGATGACTCATCTAATAAAAATGTTCTAGCTTGCAAGATAATTGAAACATCTAAGGCTCCAAAAGATTTCGTCGTTAAATTCTTACCGCGCGAAATAGATGTTCTCATACGTCTTAACCACCCTCACCTCGTACACACACATAGCATATTTCAAAGGAAAACGAAGTACTACATATTTATGAGATACACAGAGAATGGCGATTTACTCGGTTATATTTTAAAGAATGGTTGTGTGTCAGAGAATCAGGCCAGAGTCTGGTTACGACAGTTAGCTTTGGGGTTGCAGTACATTCACGAGTTGGAAATAACCCATAGAGATATTAAATGTGAAAACGTGCTGCTAACAGCGAATTACAACGTAAAACTATCAGATTTCGGATTTACGAGATCTTGCGTGGATGAAAACGATCAACCAGTTTGGAGCGAGACTTACTGCGGTTCTATGTCTTATGCCGCACCCGAAATTCTTCGAGGTAAACCTTACCAGCCAAAGCCGACAGATTTATGGTCATTAGGAGTAGTATTGTTTGTGATGCTCAATAAATCCATGCCATTTGACGATACGCGTATGCGCAAACTCTATGAGCAACAGATGGGCAAGAAGTATCGGTTCAGATCGCGCGTCGCTAGCACTCTTTCGCTAGAGTGCAAAACAATTATTAAACATTTGCTAGAACCTGACCCAGGTTTGAGGCATACCTCAGTCCAGGTTTTGCAATCAGAATGGATTGCTATGGATAGTAGGCTCACTAGTAAGTTTACTGTACTACAATATTCTTAACAATTTGAATTTAAAATATTTCAGATATTATCTTTATGACTTAGTTAATATGGTTCCTACCTGTAATAATTCCAATGTAGGTTTAAACGCAGTGGAAGCAGCGGCGTTAAAGAAAGCGAAAGAAGAACGTAAACGGTTATCCGATTCTCACCGAAACCCACCTAGCAGGCAAGGAGATATCCTTGAAGGGAGGACTAGAGGTTCAGCATATAGAGTAAGTATTTCTCAAACAGAACTGTTTAAAAGCGGTACAACACAGATTGAGGTTTTAATATTTTTTTTCGCCGCAGCCCAGTGAAATGTTAAAATCCCTGGCAAATATATCCAAACGTTAAACGACGTAAATGGAGGGCAGAACTAAGGTACTTCGTTCACTTCTGTTAATAATATAATTCGTTATATTTAATAGTTTGTTGAATATGTAATAACAGATTAGTTACAGTTTCATGTAGAAGAGGACTTGAAGCTGTCCGGTTCTGAACAATTAACATTAGCTACTCGTGGATATAAAATGATTAAGAAAGTTAATGAAGGTTCATATGCAAAGGTATGTACGTAAAACCTATGCCGAATGCATTTTCAATAGCTTTACAAAAATATTAAGATAATATTCACGTTAACTGTTCGTAGGTGTACCTTGCAGAATATAGGAATCCTAATAAGAACGACAAACTTTCAGTACTAGCTTGTAAAGTTATCGACACTAATACAGCACCCAAAGATTTTGTCAAAAAGTTTCTGCCAAGAGAAATAGAAATGCTTATAAAACTAAACCACCCGCATTTGGTGCACACACACAGCATATTCCAACGCAGATACAAGTATTTTATCTTTATGCGATTTATGGAGCGCGGAGATCTTTTAGAGCATATTCTTCAGAAAGGTGCAGTTCAAGAAGACCAAGCAAGGATATGGACAAGACAGCTGGCACTGGCGATTCAATACATGCATGAACTTGAAATAGCCCATAGAGATATCAAATGTGAAAATGTTCTTTTAACTGCCAACCAGAACGCTAAGTTATCAGACTTCGGATTCGCTCGCATTTGTGTTGACAAAAAAATGAAAGATATACACAGTGAAACGTTTTGCGGATCGCTATCGTATACTGCTCCCGAGATCTTGCAAGGTGCTCCGTATTACCCGAAGCCTACTGATATCTGGTCCCTCGGAGTAGTGCTCTACGTTATGCTAAACAGAGCGATGCCATTCGAGGATAAACACATAAAGCAGTTATATCAAGCACAGATTAACAGAAATTGGAAGTTTCGTTCCCGCTATGTCGACTGTATTTCTGAAAACTGCAAACGCTTGGTGACTTTAATGTTGGACCCAAACTTTCAGAGCAGGATCAAGATAGATCAATTGATAAATAGTGAATGGATTGCTATGGACTCGAGATTATTAGGTACATTTTTTTACATACATTACTTTTTAAAGATTTTCATTTGACACGGTACCTTGTCATGGGTGTGTAAAAGTATTGATATTTTAGAATGGACTCCACAAGAGACGACAGCTTATAGGAAAGCACGAGAGGAACGGTGTTCGCTCTTAAGAAAAACAGAAAGTGTTGACGGAACCAAAATCGATACTACTCTGCCAGATGCAACTTTGATGAAAAACACAGGTGATGTTAATGATTCATCAACTTCTTGGTAAGTGTTAGTGGATCGACAGACTGACAGCGTATTTAGTGGTTCGGCAGTTTACACAGTATACATTTAGCTGAATTATTCTGCTTAAATTAAAACATAATTGCATATAAAGTTAGTTAGGTCAGAATGATATAATTAAGATCTCTCTCATTTACTGCTTGTGAGGACATGTTTTTTTACAATCACCAGGATGTAACAGTTGTTATTACAAAATAATTTACATATTTTTAGTTAAACAATATTGATTTTATACAACGTGAAGAATAGTTGTCTAGATTTTGAAGAAAACATGACTTTATATAAATAAGTAAGTATTTATAGACCGAATTAGCAAATCTAAGAATATTAGACTTTTGAGTAGGTGGTAGTATTAGCTTATTTGAAATATTAGCCATTCAGAGATTTGTTTGGGATTACGTAAACTAAGAATGATGTTATCTTTTATCGAGGCCAAGAGAACAAATGGGACACTGATTACTTCTGGCATTCTATCAGATGTCGTGACAGAAAAATAGAAAAAGAAAAAATGACATAGTGATGTCACAAGCACAATCATGTTTTATTAGGTAGCCTACGAAATTATTTACAAAATGAACATGTAGTTGATAAATACAAATCAGAAACCTTTTGAATTTCCTCAAACAATTATGGTGCCAACAAAAGTAAAAATGAAATGAGCGCGTGAAAGACTTTGTAAATGCCTGCGACCGAGAAAACAGAGAAAGCCGACCTAAGCACCACCCAGTCCGACCTTATGGTTTTACAAGAAAAGGGTTTTATATTAGAAAAAGTTGTTGGAGAAGGCTCTTATGCTAAGGTAACACACTTTTTAATTGATTATTAAGTACCTACTTCCACTACTTTGTTGACGACTGTTGATTGAAGTACCATACACTTTATGTAATGAATGAGTCATTGCCTCAAATTATATCCAATTTTATTAATCAATACCTATTTATTTTAAGTTAATCACTAAAATAAGTGTAGTTAGATAAATAATAAGGTAGTGAAGGTCACGTGTTTGCAGGTTTATAAAGCGACGCAAATGATCGACGAGACCCGACACTCGGTGCTGGCGTGTAAGGTGATCGACACGGCGCAGGCTCCACGCGACTACCTCACCAAGTTCCTGCCTCGGGAGCTGGACGTGCTCATCCGTATCAACCACCCGCACGTGGTCCACGTCTCCAACATATTCCAACGGCGGGCTAAATACTTCATTTTTTTACGGTTCGCTGAGAACGGCGACTTGCTCGACTTTTTAACGCAAAACGGACCTGTACCAGAAAACCAGAGCAGGTTATGGATGAGGCAGATAATATCTGGGATTCACTACATTCACACTCTGAACATAGCGCACAGGGATTTGAAGTGCGAGAATATATTGATAACAGCGAATTACAATGTGAAGATAACGGACTTTGGGTTCGCCCGTAACGTGCGACAGCGCGATCGCGACGTGCTGAGCGAGACGTACTGCGGCTCGCTGTCGTACGCCGCGCCGGAAGTGCTCAAGGGCGTGCCCTACCTACCCAAGTTGGCCGACATGTGGTCCATCGGCATCATCCTCTACACGATGCTCAACAAGGCGCTGCCCTTCAACGAGACCTCGGTCAAAAAACTTTACGAGAAACAGGTGATCCAGTCTGTATTACTAGTCTAATTCGGCACACTTTTTTTTATAGTGTAGACAAATAGACTCCGGTCTAACTGATTTTACACTAACAGCATTTTACACTTACTTACACATTATACACTTAGGTCTAAAAAGGTATATAGGTATAAAGGTAAACCGAACAACTCTTATAGATTATGTTCATAATCAGATTGTTTTAAACTCGCTTATGGCAAAGATAGGCACATTCGTGTGCTATTGCTGTTATCATTCTAAAAAACTAGCACTAAGCGATAGTTAGTACAAGAAATGCGCTGTTAATGATAGCATCTATTAATATACGAATCTCTTAATATGAATTGTTACCACTTTATAACTGAGAGCATATGATAGGTGAGGAGCTCGATGGCGCAGTGGTCAACGCGCCTGGCTGCGAGTGCTGAGGTTAAGAGCGTTTACGCCGCACACTAGCGCCGCCAATGAAAAAAAATACATATCTAGTAATTAGAGATAGAAAATCAAATTATGCTCAACAAACTATCTGAATGAAGTAATTTAGCATTTTTACGTCACCTAATGAACACCTGACATGTTATGGTTTAGTTAAATATGGCGTTATAGTTAAAAGTGGCCGTAACGTCTTATTTAACTAAATTAAAATAGTTTGTTAAGCATCATATGATTTTCTATCTCTAATTACTCGATATGTTTTTTGGTCGTTAACAACCACCAATCCGCACTGGGCCCGCGTGGTGGCTTATGGCCCGTTCTCCCTACCAATCCATAAGGAAGGCTCGTGCCTCAGCAGTGGGGGCATAATAATGAGATGATGCTACGATAGGTGATGCGCAAATGGCGCTTCCGCACGAACGTGGTGAACCAGCTGTCGACAGAGTGCAAGCAGCAGGTGACGTTGCTGATGGACCCCGAGGCGAAGGCGCGCCCCACCGCCGGCTCCATTTTCGTCGGCCCGTGGCTAAGCATGGATCACAGACTCACCAGTCAGTTGTCTTTCTAGTACAGTCACGATTAACTTAAGTCAATTAGTCAGCATTAACATTTAAATAAATCTTAATACAATGGAATCAAGTTCAATACTTGTCAAAAGTATAGGTATACAGGTTGTTCATTTGATACTATTTACATATAATTTTACGCAAATAATGTTACGAACAAATTACAATTTGAAAAAATTCCACGAGCGGGATTCGAACCCGCACATTCGAAGTTGGATTGAGCCACGATAGCATAGTTGGCAGTGCACCTAACCCGGCATGTCATGGGGTGCGGGTTCGAATCCCGCTCGTGGAATTTTTTCAACGCTTTGTCTTTTTTTCAAGTGTATACATGTTAATGCTTGTGACTGTAGCTATATAGGGTCTAACAATATCAAGAAGCGAACGTTTAAGGGGAGCATCTATACATTACACTGAGCATGCTCACCAAATTTGGTCCATGACTACAGGCTCGTTACCGAGATAATCAACAAAACATTATCTTATTTCACCAAAAAATACACCCGTTCCAAACCCGTACAGCTGTACTACACGCACACAAAGATAGTCGTATGTGTATGAATGTCGTACAATGGTTTTTCAATTGTATGCGTGTATCTGTACACTGTCTTCTTATTGACGCTTGCGTGCGTGTTAGTAAAGATACAGCATGTTTCATGATGTGCATTATTTTAACTGATTTAATTTGTTGGAAAACATAACTTTGAAAAATCACTATAAAACTGGAGCCCATTTTTTACCATTGTATTCAGAATGATGTATAGATACCGCCCTTGAACGTTCGCTTATAGATTTTGTTAGACCCTGTATATACTGTTATGAAATAATTATACGTAGGTTTTGCTAACTAGGGAATCACGGTGCACTAAGATTGTTTATCCTTTTGACGAGTATGAAATCAATAGTTGGTCACAAGATAGCTGCCACTACCTTATAAATGGTTATATAGTGATTTATTTATTTATTTGATCGGACACCAACACAGTGTACACCAATACAATTTACACAACAAAAATGCACCTATGATAACACAATCCAAATGTCACTGCAATTACAGGTGAGGACTACATGCAATAAAAATATCAGAGAAAATTACTAAATTAAATTAATACATAAATGACTGTTTACAAAACAAAATCAAATAACTAATTAAAATAAGAATGAATTAGATTAAATTATTGAATTTACAAATAAAATTAAAATCATAATTTTCAATTAGATCCACATTTTATAGATTTTATAGATTTCCATATAATTTATCGCAACTAAAATAACTTTTAGTCTTCATAGCATTATCAGCGAAAACATCGGTAGTTTCTGCTTTAGAGAGAGCGTTGTACTGCCTGACAAGTCTAGACATAGGTGCGTGGTATCCCAGACATGACTAAGAACCCTCCAGTTTGAATAAGTTGAACCTAGATGCTCTTGGTAACTTGGACGGTGCGCATAAGGAAACCAAAGCCAACAAATTGGGAGCATCAAGGACACCGTTCACTAGTTTGTGAAAGAATGTAAAGAATGTGTCATGCATTCGTCTACGATCCGACAAGGATAACATTTTGAAGTAAAGCAGCCTGTCATCGTAGCTCAGCAACACTTTACCCAAATGGCAGGAATACGTAAGGTGCCACAGGAAGCTCCTTTGGACACTTTCTATCTTTTTTTGTGAACATCATAGAAAGGGCTCCATGCTACACAACCGTACTCCAAGTCACTACGCACAAGTAAATTGTATAAAAGAATTTTAGTCTGGAGACTGAAAGTCCTTACAGTTGCGCAAAATAAAACCAAGGCACTTTGAATCCCTTGGTGACAATATTATTAACGTGAGTATTCAGGCAAAGTTTGCTGTCAAGAGTGATTCCCAGATCGCGCACCCTGTTAACACTTTGTAGAGTTTTACCTCTGATTGTGTAAAGTGAAACGTCAATTTTTTTCCTACGCGTAAATAAAATAGAATAACACTTAGAAACATTTAAAATCATGTTGTTGACGTCGCACCAAATATCAAGTCTGTCAAGGTCGTCCTGAAGCAGCGCAACATTGAGTCTGTCGTCAATCGAACGGAATAGTTTAAGATCATCGGCGAAAAGATAGTGATGAGAGTTGCGGAAACAATTGCCGATATTGATAAAAATTGTAAAGAACATTGGACCAAGATGTGAGCCTTGGGGGACACCAGAATGAGCAAGGAACGACTCAGAAGTATAACCGTTCACCACGACTCTTGACTCCCTACAAAGCAAGTACGAACTACACCAACTCAGCAAAGGTTCGGCGATACCGTGCAAGGCAAGCTTACGAACAAGTAACGTATGGTTAACTCTATCAAAGGCCTTACAGAAGTCGGTATAAATCGCACCGACTGAAGAACGCTTGTCGAGGGTTGAAGAAACTTCATCAACGAAAGATACCAGATTTGTGGAAGTTGACCTACGCTTCATGAAACCATGTTGCCTGGTAGAAATAATGCTCCCAAAGTGCCAAGACAGAACAAGATGCAGCAACTTCTCAAAAACTTTAGCAAATGTAGGCAGTATGGATATGGGCCTGTAATTTTTGATAAGGTTCACATCTCCAGCCTTGTGGAGCGGGACAACCAAAGACTCCTTCCAGGCGTCTGGAAATGAACCGGTAGCCAGGGAGCGATTGAAAATGAGGCGCAAAGGAATTGCTAAGACTGAGGCACACCTGAATACAAACACTGACGGGATACCATCAGCACCGGCACCCTTATTGTGGTCAAGTCTTTTTAACACCCTTAACACTTGACTATCCCGAAATTGAGAGTCAAGTAATCGCTTGTAAGATTGATTACTTTTCAGTGGAATCAGATGGCTTAGTACGAACGAAGCCAGAAGAGTAAGCCGAAGCGAATTTTTTTGCAAAAAGGTTACAAATCCCGCTGCCATTATTTGTCTTTAGGCATGATTCTTAAGCGCTTTTTTTATTTGTTAGGCGTTGAAAGACGTTCGAAAAGGGTCAATGGCCATGCCAATGCATATGCACAACGATTACATTCCCAAAACACACTGTGTCGTGTGTTGCGGTTGACTCACTTATCGCTCCCTGGTGAATGTCTCGCTAGTTCTAATTTTTTATTAGATTTAAAACTTTCATCTGCATTAATATTCGTTATCTTCTCTTATGATCAACCTAATTTGTAAATGTAACTATATCAAAACATTTTGCAGAACTAACGTTTTTAGAAGATTCACTATTGAAGCAAGCACAAGAGGAGGCCCATAAGAAAGATAGAGATTTGGAAGAAGAGAGTGAAGAAGAGAGAATAGCCGAACTGCGGAGGAAAGGCCGTGGAAAAGGTCAGTTTAATTGTAGTAACATAGCTTTAGATATCAATGCATATACCTATATGTATATTGAGTACAATTCACCAAATAGCCACCGAAAACGCAATATATAATTATTCATCATCCTTCATCACCATGATCACCAGCTCATATAGGACCCACTGCTGGGGCACGAGCCTTCCCTGAGGATGGATAGGAAGAACGGGCCATAATACCACCACGCGGGCCCAGTGCGGATTGGCGGTTGTTAACGACTGCTAATGCAGCCGAGACCATCGGCTTTACGTGCCTTCCGAAGCACGGAATATGTAATTATATTATTATTATTGATATTGTATTAGTACAATTGTTATTAGTTTTATATATTCTTATTCTAGTACTAATACCAACGAATTTCTTTGTAGAGGGTCTGAAGGTACTGAAGAATGCCGATGCCAATTATCCCAAGTCGCAACTACTGTTCGAAAACAAGGAATAAAACAATCATGTCCATTCAGTATTTATTAACTTACAATTTATTTATGACTTTAAGTTATAGTAAAAATTATTTAATACATTATTGTACAAATGGTTTTGTTGTTCATTAATTATATTCAGCGGTGATAATAGTCACTCGCCGGTTGCATTCGTTTTCATAAAACAATAGCTATTCATTGAGCAATCAGATCATTTTTGCTTTTAAAAACCAATTATCCCGCCACTTTGTTTCATGAAAACGATTGGTATTTTATTTTAAAAGTTATGGAAGACAAGGGTCTATCGTATATAGGGTATATGTTTATAAACATTTGGCACAGCGTGTAAGGAACAGGATTGTGGTACTCTAATAACTTTTAACTCTTAAAACTAGTATTTGTGTTGCGGTCCATATCATGTTGCTTACGATTTGCCAATTATCGCCTTGCAACCGTTCTACTCGTGTTGGAGCTGTATAATAAATAACAAATACAAAATCGTTACAAATGTATAGTCGACCATGAAATTGCTTTATCACTTTTGACAAAAACTTCCAAAACAATAATATTTCGCTAAGGCTTATTGTCAATGATGACAACGTATCTGTCACATGGTCTTTTAAACAAAAATAGAACTTGTTGTTTTTTTATATGCAAACAAAATTCACTTCTGAGGCGATAAAGCAATTTCATTGTCGACTATACAACCAAGTAGGTATACTTACTATCACTATGTAATGATAAATTGATTAAGACAAAACAGGTACACAAGTTGATGTATAAAATGTTATGACAGTCACAAGGCTCCAAATTTCAGAATATTAAGGCGCTGCGCAAACGTAGACACTTATGTGCCTTGTGTGGGATACAAGCTGCCAGTGAATATGAAATCAGCCCTCCCTGCGCAGACGTAGACACTTTTTGTGTCCAGTCCTTGTATGGTGTGCCGTGTCGGTAGCAAAAAGTATCTACGTTTGCGCAGCGCCTTTATGTACCTACATTTACCGCATGTGCGTTTCAGAACGACTGACATTAGTCAAGTCCCATTAGGGCCAATGCCTTTTTGATCCTTTATTTTAGTATATTAATATAGTGATATTACAATGCCATACTAATTTTTAATATAACTATGCAAACTTTTAGTTACTGTTATCTAAAAACATTACTCACGCTTGGAGTGGGTACAAAACGTTCATACTATAATCTAAAATTCTGATATATAAATACACTCTCAAAACACTAACAAACAAAACATTATCATAAACAACGCGTAAGTTGCCTCTATATACTATTTTTTACCGGTACTGTTACAATTCTTAATATTATAATTCTAAGTAAAAAATATTTGCAGCAAATACAAATGAGACCACACTTATATTGTCGGCTTTCAGTCATTTTCTAATAAGCTACTTATTACAAAATGATCTAAGTACAGTTTTATAAGATTTCGTTATGATGATTTTAATACAAAATAGTATTTAATACTGCGCGGCCCAAATGGTTAACGAACCAATGAGGATATTGGAATGTCTATTGTCTGTTACATGATCCGTGTTTAACATTATCCTCTCAAATAAATATTTAAATAAATATTGGTCATTCGTATTCCATGGACTTAAAACTTGCACTACAAGACATAATTTAAATATTAAATTAAATAAAAAATATTTTTAGACCTCTCAATTATTAACTACTAACAAACAATAGTTAGGTTTTTGGCAGTAAGACTCGAATTCAAATATTCATGTAAGTCATATTAATCTTCATAAATATCCCTAATATCTAATTCTAAGGTATTCCACTCGACTTACATATTTTTTATACGTGTGACGCATTCATATAATTAATTTGATTCATTGAAAAAGCCGTTGTAACGTTCTGCATTAGTCGTCGCCACGAGAAGTTAAAATTTCCTTCCACAGATGTTAAGGGGTTCACATTATTGTTTTATGTTCATGAGGTAAAAAAAATGGGTACTTTCAATAATTACAAACAGATACTTACACATGAATAGAATTGTCTAAGAGAGTTTACTTTGAAATGAAATACCAGACGAATTAACTTATATTATGGATTCAAATCCTCATAGCTAAATTAGATAACAATTGTATTTTATTTAAATTATTTTTTGTCTTTGTATTTACAGTAGCCGTTTATATTGGAAACTTGCAATATTAGACACAGAGGAAAGTTAATGAATAGTTCATGGAAACCATTTGTTTACATTTATACAAACTTCTCGTGGTGCAGACTTAGAAAATTTAGCACCAACTTAGTTCCGAAATCAGTTGAATTAAGTTATAAACAACATTATGATCACTAATTTGTTCCTTCAAATTCAGCTAGTTACATGAAAAGAGAAAAACAAAGTAGACATGTGGAATGTGAATAAAAAGTTTTCTTTCCTTTTACGTTCAGAGTAAAGCAATGTCATTAATATAATTATAATATTTGTTGGTTTCGAACGCCAATAACTATGTTCACGATTTTAGCACCTAATATTTATTAGAAGAAGATTAGAACGTGTCTTCTGGAGAAGAAGATTTACTAAGCTCTATGAGATACGTCTCACTCTCAAAATTGGTATAGTGTAATACGGTTACGATGTAGCCGAAACGCCCGTGGAGTAGTTTCGAGGCCAACCTATAAATGTTATTTGATTCCCCGTATTCACAAATAGAAATAGCTTATTTGAGTTGCTATCACGGTTCCCATTTTGTTGCGTTATCGCCGATAAACTTAATTACATATATCCCGATTGAGACTTACATCTATATTGAAATAAGTGACTACAATATGGATGACTGTGTGACGGTGGTTTGTAAGTTAGTATAATCGAAAATAATAAAAATAAAAATATTTATAGTTTAAAATGAAACACTACGAATCTACTCGCGTTTAATTAATATATTATTTTGAGTGTGAAACGTCAAGATAAATAATATCCTAACATTTTATTACTATAATATCTATCTATACCTATAAATATATATCTAACTATAATGCGGAAATATCTTTCTTAAGACATAGGAAGGATTCTTTGTGTCAAACAGATCAACTGATCGAATTTTTTGCACGAGCCTGAAATGGCCTTTATCCTGAATTCGATACATTACACAAGACTATTTAAAAAAATCGAATTTAACTTAGATGTAGAAGGCGGGAATTAGTGCAAAATAAACATGAGTAGATCCGCACAGTTTCATTTCAATGTGCAGTATTTTCCGTAACATTTAGAAAACAATATATTTAACGGCTTATTTAGTGTTTTTAAGTATATAAAAAAGTGAATTTCCCAAATGGATCGGGTAACGTTTGACACTCATTTTCACTGTCACCATACTGTAATTTTTTATCAGGCTTTAATATCGTAACTGCCCACGTATTTATAGACATCAATGATCATTTATGATTACTTAGCATCTACAATATTTCGGTCGAAAATGTGCTTTTAACGTCACTGTTAGAGATTATTTTACAATACACAATATTAGGTGCTAAGTAATCATTAATGATAATTGACGTCTATCTGCCGTACTCAGAGACGTCAATTAAGTTTTAATGACAATTGTCTTTCCTTCTCTATTTAGCACTATATATAAGAAAGTGACAGCAAGAGACTTAATTGTCATTAAAACTTAATTGACGTCTCTGAGTACGGCAGTTAGAGAGCGGCAGTATGTGCGGTAACCGTATTTCGTAGGATAATAAAATAGTCAACGCATGTATGAGCAGTTCATCGCGAGGTCCATATCATCGAACACGTCACAAAAAAAATTTAGCTCCTATTAGTTGGCAATGAAGGTTGTTATTGTATACACACGTCACGTCCGGAGCGGCTAGTGGGCGCGCGCGTCGTCACGCGGGGGAGAGACAGCCGACGCGACGCCCGCTGTTGCTGACTTTACTTTCATCGTCTGGAATGGGTACAATTCAGTTAGAATTTAATGTAAAATTTTTAATTGTAACGATATTTTGATTTCGAAAGTCGAATATTCGTTCATCAATGGCTGTTTCTATATGACAGAGGGTGCTGTAGGGCGTTCTGTTACTACTTTAAGGTGGCGTACACGAAGTTGGAAGTTTGATGAATGACATCTATCGGTGATAGAATCTTGGAATTATAGAATAAACCTTAAAAATAAAGCTAATATAAAAATAACAAAACGCCATTAATGGTAGATATGTTGACTTATTTAATATACTATTGCTTAATTAATTAACGAGTCTTAAAAATAAACTGTAAAAGCTTCTAACAATAGTCAACTTAGTTTTACATGAAGATACAACTTAACTTATATTGCAGTGGTAATTATTCATAATTATAGTAGTGTTTTTTTATTCACCTTTACACCCGACACGATAGCATAGGTACCCTATTTAAGTTTATATTTCTTATCTTCTATTTCAGTGCAATAATATTGTATTATATCATTGTGCTAAATGAAAAGAAATAAATACAACACCCACACCTTAAAAAAAATGTTATAGATAAGTCCTCAACCGTGATTAAATGATTACCGCCCGATTATTAAGTTTGTTAATGACACAAACACCAAACGTGTTAAAATAATATTAATAATAATACAAAATCAAATATGTAAAATGTATAATCGAAATAAACTTTAAATGTGCTGACGTCTGGTGCAAATATTTATCATAAAATTGTACTTACAGGATGGGACAAAAGCAGTGTATTATATTTTGTCTAGGCCAGGCAAAGTCGTTTATGCAGTTTACTTTAACTAGAATTATAAAATAAACTGCTATCACAGATACAGTAAGTTCCAGCTGATCAGAGTGGTACATAGAGCCAATAGCAAAGTTGTTGGATTACACCTATAAAATTGCAGGGCAGTAAATATAACAATTTAGATCGAACAGAGTATGTAGGTACAAATCTAATCTTATATCTTTATAGATGCCAATTATAATAATATTATTTATTTCAGTTATATTATTTCATGGCGAAAGTTCGAATTAATTCTTAGTTTAAACTACTTCCTTGCCGGACTCTTCTACAGAAGAGAGTATTTCGAATTCCGTGTAGTAGAATCAATTTTTAAACAGCTCCTGAATGTGAGCTTACTTGAATAACAAAAAACTTTTTTTACTTTGCTTTAGACAATCTTGTTTAAAAGTTGGTTTGGGCCACAGTATTTGGTCTGTGGTTTGTTGTGGTATTATATAGTACAGCATTAATAGATCTTTCATAAATAAAAACTTTCTTCTTTACGCAATTTTGTTTCGTACGTGCGGACAAGTATAGTATAGTGTTAAGAGATTAGTGTGGTTAGTAGGCGACTTACTGGCGACGTGGGCATGTCACCTGAGTCGTCGTGCAGCGGGCACACCAGGTCCACCAGGTCGAGCCCGTCTTTGCTCTTCTTCCGCTTCAGCGAGAACTGGCTCTTCTTTGGTACCTACAAGAAAAGTTCGCAGACATGTTCATCATAGTGACTTCTAAAAAGTAATAGGTGACTGCAAGTCTTAATACAAAATAAATAGTGCTATTATAAAATGTAATAGAAAATATTGTCTAGAGATCAAGAAAATGTATTTTTTATTTAGGTTAAAACGGTGCAGCTTCAGTATATTATAGTCTTTAATATTACGTATTTAAAAAATACTATGATCTTCGCCTTTGTTTTATATGAATCAGAAACGACATGCAATACTATATTATAGTATATTACTATATTTACTATATACTATATTACTATATTATACTATATATATAACTAGCTGACCCGGCAAACGTTGTTTTGCCAACTCTTTCTAGGAAGTTTGTAGGGTAGAAAAAAAACTAACTTATTGTAAGTGTGTGAAGATGTGGTATATGAGTGAAAGAGGCATGGAGCGCTGCGATCGATGACTATAAAAATAACAAAACACTAAACATTATTTTTTTTACTTTATTATAATTTAATTATTATAATTTGAGGAGCTCAGCGGGGCCGTGGTTAACGCGCCGGTCTGCGAGTGTTAAGCAACTTTCGCAAAGGCCGGATGGGTGACCAAAAGTGTATCATCTCGAGCTCATCCGTGCTTCAAAGGCACGTAAAACCGTTGGTCCCGGTTGCATTACCAGTCGTTAACAACCACCGCACCGCACTGGGCCCGCGTGGTGGCTTATGACCCGTTCTTCCTATCCATCCATAGGGAAGGCTCGTGCCCCAGCAGTGGGGGACATAAAATGAGCTGATGATGATTATAATTTATTCCTATACAGGGTGGGTGCCTAGTTGGACAAAAAAAAATACAAATAAGGCTCGGTAAAGCTTAATTTTCGAGATAATAAATTATTTAAGTAATTCACAAGTTGAAAAATCTCAAGGGTAAACACGCCATTACAATATGACGTAATCACACCCACAAGTACACCCGCTATCAATGACTAGAGCTCTTAATAATCAAGTGTCATACGGACGTCATACTCCACTTGTCGTTTATCGTATTTTGTCGGAGTCGTTGTGAAGTGTGAAGTTTTCTTTTTCACTCTTGACTAAGGCTTCGTTCACAAGGAAGTACTATCGATATTTTTTTTTGTTTCAGAAATTAAGCAAGTTAATAAGGCAGTTTTGGACCCATGTTGATATAACATTATTTACTCGTAACACCACCAGAAATCCTTCCCATCCTGTATATATCATTAATTACGACAATAACACTAACAAATAATATCAACTCATTAATGCTACAGTGTGTACAATATTTTTCGTAGCCCATCCTTAGCTAACACAAACAAACTGGATGGTTTGCCCACTTGAGAACATGCCGCGTATAATTTTCCGTGTACATGGTGTGCTCAAACCTAAGCCACAAACAGACATCGTTTGGCCTTGGGACTTAATGATAGTAATTCCTACTCCGCCGTGCTGTTTACTGGGTGAGAAGTGACACTGGTTGACGCCTGGCGGAGACAACTGATCAAGTGATTAATATGGCTATAAAAATAGGGGTTGGTGATAGAAGAGTGAAAATTTAGGGCTGAATGTAATTTTTGATGCCACATATCTTAAGCAAAAAAAAAATCCAATAAATAAAAAAAAATGTTTGGGGTGGACCACCCATATCACTTAGGGGTATAAAAAATAATCTACGACCGATTGTTAGACCTTTCGAATATACATATAAAATTTCATGAAAATCAAACGAGCCGTTTCGGAAGAGTATGGCAACTAACATGTGACACGAGAATTTTATATATATAAGATAAAAATTGCCCGCCAGCACTCACTTGCTTTCATTTACAAAGGCCCTAAAATATATGCTACATGAGTATCAAACATTTTACAAAGCTTACCTTATATTTGGTAGTTGCAGTTAAAGGCTGATAGCCAAGAGTTTGTTCTGCATTCCGTTTCTGTTGTATTACATCACGGCCTAGCAGATCATTAAATCTGAAAGTAAACAATTTTTATATCAGAAGACCTACATGCCTACTTTAAATCGTATAAAACTTCCACGAAAGAACAGTTCTTTTATCCATAGCCAAATCCATAGTGAGAGTACGTACGTTTTCGTTCTAATATCGAAAGCATATTTATTTCATTATATTGTCAAATTATATAAAAGGGACAGCGTAGTAGCATAGCGTTATTAAAGCAATAAGAACGAAAAATACATTATTTGGTATTTTTCTAAAGAAAACTAAATCTAAGTCTTTGATAATAAATAATCAAAGATCTAAGTATAGGATTTTGTAACCGGAGTTGTCAACTGACTCGGTTGTCTGCCCCCTTCTTCGAGAGCGACTAAGCGACTAAAGAATTGCCTTTTATTCGGAGCGTCTTTCGGGCGCTAGTAACGTATCCACCTTTTTTATTTATATAATAAATACTAGCTGTTTCCCGACCCACCCCGTCGCATCACGTCGTCGCCCGAATGCTAGTACTTCGTATTCCCTTAGCGTTTTTCACACTTTTTTTGGCTTAGCGTGATATTAAATAGCCTTCCACAAAAATTGGGCTATCAAATGGAAAAATATTTTTTCAAATCCGTCTGGTAGTTCTATAGATTTGCGCGTTCAAACAAAGAAACAAACTTTTTAGCTTTATTATATTAATAGTATAGATATAGTATTTATAGTATAGATAAATTATCTACCTATTTAACATTAATAAATGAAATTATTTTTTTTAATCATTTTTTTTATTAACAGACTTACCGCGACGTAAGTTAGCGACAGAGTTCCCGCATAATGTGGCGCTGGTCATACCCTTTAGCCTTAGTACCTTTGCGTGAGGTGCCGCCGCAGCAGCGTCTTGCTGGCGGGGATGTTCAGCAGCGCGGCCAGCAGCTCGGCCGTGAACCGCGGCTCCAACAGCATCAGCCCGCCGTGCACGCCTGCACACACCACAAGCGTACAACATCGGTTCGTGGCATGGTTATTTCAGGCACAGACGGACGCGTGCACATCGACCTGTCTAAAACTCTAGGCCTTGACAGGGCACTATGCCACAAAGCAAATGCTTCACAGAATGCACATCTCAACAGATAGCTTATGTAGGGCATGTGGAGAGGAAACGGAGTCAATGCAGCACCTACTGTGTGACTGCGACTCTCTGGCTAGGAAAAGAATGGGACTCCTGGGGTCGGCCTATCCGAAACCGGAGGACTTCAGGCTCTTCGCTCTTAAGAACGTTGCCAAACTTATGGCATCTATCTTTACAGACGAGGAAGAGTGAAAGGATGGGGTTGCACAAAAGAGGGAAACCTCAGCAGGCCCCACTAAGATAAGAAAAGATAAGATCTAAAACTCTCAAATTTCGTCAATAAATAATCAACTATATGCCATATACATAAAGATCAAAGTCTATTGAGGTAATGTTACAGATTGTGGTAGATGTGCAGCCGTGTGTGTGGTGTGTCTGTTTGCCCGTCTGGCTAGCTACCACCATCTTATCTAAATATGTCGCCATAAAATCAGCGTTTGTAGCATCGATGTGTTCCAGCAGCTAGAGGTAAGATAAGAGTGTCTCAGTAGTTGAAGATTCCGAGTGAAGTGCGCTTCCGCCATTTGCCTTATCATCACTTAACATCAGGTGAGTGAGATAAGACACTGTGCTTACCCGTAAGATAAAAAAAAAACTACCAAACAAACCCGCATTTGGCAAGCGTGGTGATTAAGCTATTACCCATCGATTTAGGGAAGACTTGATTTCAATGATGGAGGTCTTTGCCCAGCAGTGGGATAATTATAGGCTGTTTACTTTTACTTTACTTTACCAAACAACTTGCCTATGCGGATACATGATATAAGGGATGTTGACAAGAACAACGATTATTTACAAAACGTTAAACATACACATGAAATCATTTTAATAGATCTATGTATTTACATAAATAAGCTTTATGTAACCTAAAAATGGTTAATAGTTCGATATCCCTATGTTGTAAAAGGTGCGAAAGGAGAACAACCACTTTGTATGGAGCTTTGGTACCGGTAAGAAGTTCTTTATACAGCTACAAAACTTTGCCATTTTAAACCTTATTATAGTAGTATAATTATTGTCTTTATTTGAGTTTGCTAGCTAGCAGGGTTATCGAGATAACTCAATAAATTTATTGAATTGAAAAAAAAATTTTCATCAAGAAAATATGTTATTTCTGTTATTAACAATATTCTAAAACCGTTTTATTATTTATTTAGGACAACCTAAAGACATATTAAGTAAATTATATCTGTGCTAACATGTAGCGTCGTTCTCGGTGTGATGATAAGCCACAGTTTATACTAGAAGTTCTCTCCATGTCTGTGAATTTGATAGACATCATTAAACTCATAATCATTACTTATGTATATAACCTCATAATTTATTTATTTTTATTTAAATGGTAGGTAGATAGTTACCGTAAACTGTAAAGTCTTAGTGAATAATCAAAGTCCGTAGGATAGCCGTAGTCGTATATGTTTGTTTTAAGTCAAGTCCAATCGTCAGTTATCCAAATCACAAGCGCAATCAGAATCCGTAAGAAATAGCATAAAACAGGTAAATAATCGTAGGAAAACACAAAGACACCGGTAGTTTCAACTAGCATTCGCAAGTGACACTAGTCACTACACTAGGTACAGGTGCAGGGTGACTGACACCGAGTGACTAAAAAATCGATTGGTTATCGATTACATTGATCTATTGAGTTACATTAAAAAATTATTCTATTTTTTCAATGTAAATGCACGAATTAGAACTATTTACCTTTTTAAAGCGTTTTCTTTAGTTTTCTTTTGTTAATATACACGAATTATTGTTTTATTAATTTTTAATAATTAAATCGATTGTAATCGATTTGCTTTTTGCGTTCCTTTTTACGATACTACGATTAATTTATCAATTACTTTTAAATACTTTTTTAGGCTTATTCTGGTAGTTTCGGTTCCCATTTTTCCGTATAATATACCTTATTTAATGCTTAATATAATATCTAAAATCTACGAATGTACAACTCATTACAATTCGGTACCATTTTGGTTGATCTCCTTTATCTGTTCAGTAATCACTCAGTCAACTACTCTATTACCCCAGTAAGCTTCATGAGCAGATTAGAGTCTATAAGCAAATAAGCCCCTCTTTTAATTAGTTATCCTTTTTATTTATTTTTAAACCAAAAACCTGCTACAGTTAACAACGCCAAGACGTGAATGTTTATTGTTGATACTATCGGCGGGTGCAGAAATGCAGTGTGTTTTTTGTAAAATTATTTGGGGGTAGGAAAAATATTTATAAGTCACTCTTGTTTTAAATAGCTTAATCCTCCCAGACAATAGAAATTCAATTATTTGTCGAGTCATTTGGAGGTAAAGTGTTAAAATATAAAAGCAACATACCAGCGCCCCTCAAATTAGGCGCATATTCAGCGAGGTCGATCTCCTTCAGCCACTGCATGACGCGGTGCGACGACCATCGGGCCAGCTCGCCGCTCGGCGTTGTGGCTTCACCGCTCTCCGCGTCACTGCCGCTTACGATTGTGATCTCGCCCTCCACCGCGCGCCGTATCATAGTTTCAGCGTTGAATTTGTTGTCTCTTAGCACTTGGATACCTGTAGATAAGATAAAACAAAATAACTAAAGATGAAGTTTTACTATCAATTAGTGCCCGGCCACGACCTTGCCGCTGTGAGCGGCGTCTAAGCGCAGTAGCAGTGAGCGGTAAAAAGAAATGTACATAATTGTAGGAAGCACGCCACGACGACGACGTGCCGCTCTCAGCGGCAGTGGCGAGCGATCGATCGATCGATGCCACAGCAAAACGCTAAGCCAAAAATCGTGGCCGGGCTGCTGTAGGTAGAGCAATATTGTTGTATCACAATCACCAAAAATGTAATTAATTTAGGATTACAGGGCAAACTTCTTACTTTAACTTTAGTGGGTAAACTTCTTCTTAAGGGACCTCTCCCTCATCTCCCGATGGGCGAGAGTCCCACATAGCAATTTGGTTCAAAGCATTAATGTCCTGTATAAAGCTAGCCAGCCAGGCCTCGTGTTCTTAACCTAAATTGCCGAATGATATTAAAAACTGCTCTAATAAAAAAGTATTCAAAAACAAGCTACGCAAATATATAGCTTTATTGGAGCAACGATAGAGCGGATCATTTAATTAAATTCCAACCTTACAACCTTCCAACCTTCCAACCCTTCCAACCTTCTCAACTTTATGGCGGACGTGGTGCCAGCGGTAGATAGTGGGGTGCAAGTAGACGTCGTTTATTTCGATTTCCAAAAAGCTTTCGACCTAGTCGACAATGAAGTGTTGCTTAAAAAAATTGCGGGTATCGGTTTCACCCCGCACCTTCTGCATCTGTTTGCCAGTTACATGGGAGATAGACAGCAGTATGTTGAGTACGCTGGGTACGTATCGGAGCCGTATTTCACAAGATCGGGGGTGAGCCAGGGGAGCAATCTCGGGCCTCTAGAGTTTGTGTTGATGATTAACGATCTGCCAAGCGTAGTAAAGGAGGCTAAGTGCCTATTATTTGCGGACGACCTCAAGCTGTATCTGCCTGTCGAAAGTTCAGGGGACTGCGAGAGGTTGCAAAAGGACATAGACAGAGTGGTGGATTGGAGTGTTTGCAACCGATTGCAGTTCAACACCTCTAAATGTGGAGTTATAACTCTGTCTCGCGCGCGTAATGTTATTAGGCATAACTATGAGGTTGGGGGTGTAACTGCGAAAAGGGTAACAGATGTCAGAGATCTAGGCGTACGGCTGAATACCGGACTATCATTTAGCGATCATATTAATAGTATCTATAAGAAAGCATATCGCAACCTAGGTTTTATATTACGCAGAGCCCACGGTTTTACCAACATCACAGCGATTATCGCTTTATATAACACATTAGTCAGGAGTCAGCTGGAGTGTAATGCCGTTGTCTGGGCACCTCATGAAACGAAGTATCAGCTCATGTTGGAAAGAGTTCAGAACAAGTTTGTTAGGTATCTGTACATGAAACTATATGGGGTCTATCCATTTTATCCGCTGAGATATCCTAATTTATTTGTGCTGGGGATGGTAGGGTATAGTGAACTGAGAGTCAGAAGGGACTTTACGCTGGTTTGTTACATCCACAAAATATTGAGGGGGAAAGTGCACAATGCGAGGTTCCTTCAGCATATTCGGCTTAGCGTGCCGGACCGGTACACGGAGCGGAGGCGCGCGCCGCGGCTGTTAGCGCTGCCGCGCGCACGCACCAACCTGCTGGCTGACCATGCGCACTATTAACGAGATAGCGGAGCGAGTGGACATATAGTAATAGTAATAGTAATAGTAATAGTAATATCTTTATTTGTGAAATGTAGGTATTACAATAATATTATCATATTCTCTGAGTGAGTTCACAAGGACGGCTTTGTACACAATAAGTTATAAGTAAATAGGTATGTATATAGTAGTTACATTATCGTATTAGGTTTAAGTTTTGCCTGTAAAGATAGTGTAAGTTTTTTGATAAATAAATAAATAAATAAATAAATTTTATGTAACGCGTTGTGCATTGTTGTTTTAATATTTTTTTATCTTTTTCCAATAATTTAAATGTACTTTTTTTTTAAGATGTTACGGCCACTTTTAACTATAACGCCGTATTTAACTAAACCATAACATGTCAGGTGTTCATTAGGTGACGTAAAAATGCTAAATTGCTTCATTCAAATAGTTTGTTGAGCATAATTTAAATTTCTGTCTCTAATTACTAGATATGTTTTTTTTTCATTGGCGGCGCTAGTGTGCGGCGTAAACGCTCTTAAACCGAAACCGAACCTGGCCCATGGTCTAGCTGAGCTCACCATACCACGCTACGTCATAACGTAGTGTACGTGCGTAGGCGCGTGCTCACCGCGTCGTATGGCGAGCGCGTGCAGCGCGTGCGTGACGCGGAGGTGCGCGTGCAGCTCGGTGTGCGCGAGGCGGTGCAGCAGGCGGCCGTCGAGCGCGGCCTCGCCCGCCGCGCCGCGTGCCCCGCAAACGCCCACGTCTTCCAGCCAGCGCAACGCCCACGCCGTGTCCAGCTGCCCGGCTGCCGTCAGCATCGGGTCACCGTGACCACCCTGATAATTATAACATAAAAAAAATTATATGATTCATCGATTGGCGAGAAAGTTGATACATTGTTTCTTTGCTAGCGATCTTAGATCTATATCTACAACTAGCTGTGCTCGCGACTTCGTCCGCGTGGAATAGTGACTTTCGGTAGCATTTTTAATTTTTTAGGCTCTTGTTTTCCGTTTTTGCAACATTTTTCACTGATGCTTCGCTTCTATTGGTCGCAGCGTGATGTTATATAGCCTAAAGCCTTCCTCGATAAATAGACTATCCAACACAAAAAAAAATTCAATTCGAACCAGTAGTTCCTGAGATTAGCGCATTCAAACAAACAAACTCTTCAGCTTTATAATATTATATTATATATATAGATAATATAGATATAGATTAACTAACATGGAAACTGGAATGGGCTGAGCTACAACATTATATATTGTTTTCTAAAGTTTACGCGAACACTACACATTATAGCTTGGGTATCATTGTAACGAGTATGCATGGTGTTTGATGTCAAACACCTTCTCTATGATCAGCTGGAAAGCGTCCAGTGTGGAGCCCAACCACGCCTTAGCCGGTGGCACGTACACTTCTAAGCCGACTCTAGCCAGCCGCACGTTGTGTAAACGTTTCAATCTGTATGAACTCACCAATAGATCCGTAAGTGCCAACACGATCTTTTTCTTGTGCATCGGGTGTTTGATCGCCAGCTCCTTCTCTATGGTCTGCGGTGAGGCGGCCGCCATGACGCCGCGCGCGTCTGGCGTAGAGCCCAGCCACGCTTTAGCCGGTGGCACGTACACTTCTAAACCGAGTGACTCAAGCCAGCCGCACGTAGTTTCGCAATCCCATTGTCGTAGGTCGGTCGTTTGCCTGTGATAACATATCGAGAATATAATTAATAGAATCAGGCGTTACTTTGTGAAAATGCATGGCATACAGAAATGCAATTTAAAATAAGTACCTAGTTGTATGTAATAAAAACAGGTTTTACGTATCTAGTCGCGTTTAATTTTTATGATGGTTGTATCCTTTCCGGGGTCTGAGGCATCAGGGAGAGAGGTGATGATTTCGAGTGGTCAATTCTTTATTAGGATAGAGTTCGTTACATGCCGGCGCGCGCGCACCTCCCGCAGCGACGGCGTTGGTTTGCCGCGGGGTAGACACTCCAAGCAGTAACTGCCAATACTCACCAAAGTATTGGATGTACGCGCGTCTGCGGCGCCGGCGCCGCCGAGGAGCGTATACACCCGTGACGTCATCGCCCTCTACTAACTGCGTGCGCGGGAGATTGAGGCTCCTAGCACCATCTGTCATTACTTACCAAGGCATAGGATGTAGGCGCGCTCGCGGCGCGGAAGAGCGTATTGAAGCACGCGTGACGTCATCGCCCTCCAAGCGTACGCCGCCGCCGCTGCCTAACCGTGCACGCACCTCCCGCAGCGACGGCGACGGGCTGCCACGGGGTAAAGGCTCCTCCTTCTCTGCTGCAACGTTACCATAACATATCACTCCGGATTCTTTACTGATATAGACGGGAAAATCATTTGATTGCCAGGGGGGCGATTTTAAACCGGTGAGTAATTCTCACGCGATATCAAATAAGTTATCAAATATAAATAAAATATAAAAAAAATTAGTTGGGACATATTCTATTGTCGACAAACTGTATTCTTTAATAATGTAATGTTAAGTAAATGTATAGAGGTAAGCATTATTTGTAATTCCGGGCTCTTTAAAGGTTTTTAATTGTAAAAACTGTATGATTTGGTAACGCCATACTTTTTTTTAAAATGTCGTTACTTCTATCTGTGGAGTTTCTTGCGCCCATTCTTCTACACAGCTAAAAAATAGACGTCCTGAATGGGTATTACGTAAAAAATGTATAGACGATTTAAAAGCACTTTTCGTATGTTTATTTGAATAAATAAATTTGACCTCGACTTAATGAGATAAAACGAAAATATTTATTTGTTCAATACTTTACCCATGTGAAATTCGAAAGTCTTTATCGTATCGGAAAAATGTTCTTCTAATTATGTCAGTGATTGAAAAAACACGACTAATAAATGACTTAAAATCTAGATAAATGTGTCAACCGTTTACTCACCAACCACCAACAAGACAAGTGTTTATCAACAGATTGACCATAAAAACGTTCTATCTTTATGTACAATGACTTGCACCAAAACTCACTAAACATTCGTCCTAATCATAATTAAAATGTTGTCTCTTTCAACTTCTAACTATTGACAGCAATGACATTTTCGTATCTTGTGGGTTGCGGTGCATGCCAGCGGCCTTAGCTCTATACAAAAACTTCCTCAAAATAATATCGATAGATTTGAGTGAGGTTTTGTACGCGATTACGTTACGAATAGCGTCTGGAAATAACTCATGATTAAAAATTATAGTAAATAGCTTATGACTGTAATTATTGGCATGATTAACAAAATTTATATTACAGCTACACAAAATACATCCTATACAATTTAGTAATGCAACAAATACAAATATTTGTATATGCAGACATAATTGCAGACATAATAAATTCACTGGTGTGTTAACAACAAAGACAAGACAAATAATTATGATTAGCTAGTCGATTTCGAAATATTTGTTGCATCACTACTATACATGCAAATGGGATTTAACAAATTATCAAAATACAAAGCTGGTTGGAATGCTTACAACATACAGCACAAAAGTTATAATATTAGGCATCTAACAGCTTGTTCTGTTTAAAATAAACATCTATAAATAAATCGGGACACGCATGCGGGGTCACTCGTTCGTTAGACACAATACGACATTAGCAGAGGCAAGTTTTCGTCTGCATAATACATATGTAGGGTTGCCACTATAAATCATTAACCATTTAGTACAATTTTAAGTTAAAAAAATATATCGTGAGTCTTCCTATAATTTTATATTCGCATTCGCGTAGTTGTTAAAGTAGCCTGGATAGCATCTAGAAATCTGATTAATGAGCATTTTAATCTCCGACGTCATTCAATGAGTGCTCGTTTCATATCAGGAGCTGATGTGACGTGACTATCAAATATTTATTTAAAAAAACTTAAAAAAGGCCTTTTAAATTAAAATTAAATAACTTCAGCTTCATTTACTAAGCAAACTGACTGACTGACTGACCGGAGCGTCGTAACGTAACCGTAACGTAACATTATCGATGACTTGATATGTTACGGCAAGGCTGACTGACCGGCACTCGGAGCTCGCGGCGAGCGGCTTGGCTCTCTGTACTGGCCATGTTAATACTCGCATCGAACATGTCACGTTCAATGTTTTTATAAAGGTACTATACGTTATATGCGAACAAAACAACCGTAAAAAGTATTCCGAAATTTTTGGTTCGAACTTCGAACGCAGCAGCAGCACAGTTACACATTTTTTTATTTCAACTAATATTAATAATATATATATATTATATTTACTAATATTATTTCAATATTATTGTAGTGAGATAGCGTAATTAAAGCAATAAGAACAAAAAAGATAGCTACTAAATCTAAATATGCGATTTCGTAACCGTAAACTGATTCAGTTGTCTGTCTCATTCTTCGAGAGCGACTGAGGCCAAAAGGATACGGTTGCCTTCTTTTGTTAAGCGTGTCTTCGGGGCGCTAGTATTGTATCTACCTTTTTTACTTACATTAGTTACGTTACGTACGGAAAATGCTCCGATCAGTCCACCTTGACATGTGACAGTGGCAACCCTAACAGTACAAACGCATCGCGGCATGCGGGCTCGCAGCGAGCAGAGACCTAGATTGGGCACCGAGTGTCCTCGCCCGCGCGCGCCCGCCATGCTCGTGGGCAGTTTACCGAACGGCACGCCCGCCGCCAGCACCGAAGAGCGCGGCAGCGACGAGTACATGTGCGTGTTGCGCTCGATCTGACGCCCGTAGTTGGCGGGTGGCGTCTGGAATTGACACTCGCATTAATAACAACAAATATAGATTAGCAATTAATATGTACACACCAAGGGAACAGAGGGCGCAGCTCAAAGCGTTGATCTGATCAGCCCCCCAAATCCCGATCCAATCTAAACCCCTCAAAGATGTCAATGATGGTATGGTTGAAGCCAGGTCCAACCAGATAGGGTGTAAAGTGTGTTTCGGATTTTTCAGTTTTTCCGATGGTAGTTTTTTTTACTAATACGGTTCTGGTGCTAATACATATAAACAAAATACAACACCTACGACATATAGCTTAAAATTGAGTCAAAATAACTTTTTCATAACAGACTAACTCTAGGGGGCGCAGGTCTGGCCAAAGGCGTGACGGCCTCTGGCTGCGGCGAGCGCTCGAGCAGGCCGCGTTCCGCAACTCGTAAGCGAACCTCGCTCAATTTTGACAGCAACTCCAACTTCTGGGTCTCGAGCGATGAACGCTGCAGCATTTCCTGTAATTAAGAGAATTATTAAAAAATAAAACTGGTGAAGATAGCTTCTATCAAATAAGTAAAAACATAATGTGTTTATATTATTGAAATCTATTGCAATTTGGTACTTGTTTAATAAACTTAACTTTTATAATTTCTAAAATGTTTTTGTTTTGTGTATATAATCTTTAACGCAAATTTTGTTGCGAACAAATTACAAAAACACAAATGTTGAAAAAATTTCCACAAGCAGGATTTGAACCCCTTCTGACATACCGGGATTTTTTAATAATTTCTGTATCTATGTATAAAAAACATCGAATCAACTTAAATTAGTTTAACGTATGATAAACTAAAATTAATTACACACAAGATCGTAACAGCGCAGTCCATCATTCTTCATTTAAAACAGTGATTCAATAAACGCTACAACACTAAAAACTTTATCATGTAGGGCAGCCTAATCGTAAATATTGACCATCGTAAAGAGAAATGCATACATACAGTTAAAACATAAAGACACTTATGGCGGTATAGCTCACGTAATTACCAAAAGCAGTTAAAGATTACACATTGTTTTAAACATTCCGCTTCTGGTACCCAACAAAAACGTAAACACAATCGACGTAGCTAAAATTAACTTTATCAATTACAAAGTTTATGATGGTTCCGTATCTCAGACGTTTAATAAAAACCGCATCTGGTGTAGTTCGCGAGATATACGGACGCTACGCGAGGCGTAAATGGATTACAGAATTAGAACTCAATTTGTTTTCTTTGCCTATTCCGGCGAGGCATGCTATGCTGTATTTATGTTTATTTGTTTGAACTATGTTTCGAAACAGAACATTCTAAAAAGAAATGGATACTAAAATATAGGAGTTTATTTTACATTAACGTTTTCTTATTATTAGTTTATACGAAAATCGAAACACGGGTCCAATATTTTGATTAAAGAATCAGCACAAAAAAAATATCTTGAAAACTCACAAAGTTACAAGCTTTTTGTGCTGTCCCATTGTGTTTTTTAGTAGGCTGTACTTTATTTGAGATTTTGTAAATATTATTTGGTCAAAATGTAACATGGTATAAAAATATTGAAATCGATTCTATTACTGATTCTGAACAAACAGTTTTCAGGTTTCGTATATCTAAACTAAAATAACGTTGTATAATATTATACATACATTGCATTAGTAACAGTTAGAGCCGATAAATTTTAAGTAGTAAAAGTTACAATCAAGAGTTTTTTCCTAAAGACATAGGTATAAAATGGAATTCTACAAATTAACACAAACCCCAGCTTCCTACCCTGGAGGAATGTGTGTAGGGGAAAAGATACATTAGTACCTAATATAAATCAATTGAACGTTCAACTATGTTCGTTAGCGTGTAGGTGTGTATTGAATCATTATAAGCCCACGATTGTGTTGCTTTCCAGACCGGGCTTGAGTCATCATTGCTTTCAGACTGGCTCACACAGCGTGGTGTAAATTTAATTTTAATTTGCGCCTGGAAACCGAATAACGTTACTTAAACTGTTTGTTACGACCCAATCATTATTTCGCACATAAATCTCCTCCATATCATGTTGTATTCGTTCAAGCGAAATCCGCTTTTACTTGTTTATCGAACTAATTGTATGTTGTTGTTGACTATACAAATTATACCCTTTTCAATTACAGTGCTAGCCATACGTTGCGTGTTCAAGAAAGAACCTCCTTCCTCTTTAAAACTGCAAGCAATACTTAGATCATGCGAATCCTATTAAAATTCGACTCGGCTCCACCGTTTCTTGTGAAATGTAAATAACTATTAGTCTAGTAACGTGACATCACAATGTTATTAGGATGCCAGGCACACCAGACTGCAGAGCGAGTAAACATATGCCAATACGATTTGATAATAGGCACGACTGGAGTTGAATAAGAAGGGATATACCGTGCCTCCACTACTTACGTTTCTAAATGGGAATTTATGAATTATCTTTGCTTGAAGTCAGCATACGGAAAATGTCGGATTAAAAATGTTGTAATCAAAATTTTGAATGCTCAGTACGTACAATAAGGTACATACAATGTAACAACATACAATGTACAACGTTTGATACAAAAAACATTTGAATAAAATCTGGAGAGAAGCAATTTTTTTAAGTTTTTGTACTTTTTTGTTTAATAGTTTAATGTAACTACGAAGTTATTATTTAGTTATTAGTTATTATTTCATTACATTTTCATTTCATATTTTCATTCTTTAATTTCATTCATTCATTTAATAGTTTAATGTAACTAAGAAGTTATTATATTTTGAATGATACATAAGCTGATATTTTAGCATACATTGGTTTTAGAAGGCAGTAAAGAGATGTGCACATAAGGACTTTTAATATGTTTTGTAGAAAATTTAGAGTGAATAATTAATTTATTCTGTCACTTTGCGTATCCGAATTTGTGTGTTCCCAATGTGCGTAAATTCCAATTCAAAAGTGCTGTATAAATTGAAAATTGTAACGACAATCTCTCATAACGGTCTCTCCCAAATGCGCTAGAATGGCTCGGCCCACTCCCATCATGATTATTCAATAGTCCATTCCAGAGGGATCTAGGCCGTTCTGAATGTTAAAGAGTATAACCAGCTTGATATAATAGCATGTCGTGGAATAAATAACCGTTGCATTTATTATATCACATATTTATTTAAGACAAGACATAGAGTTAATATATTGGTATATTAACTCACTCAAGACAAGCACTCTTGATATTCTGTTATCCCGGTTATTGGACTATTGGTGGCTTAGCATAAAAAATGTAGAAACAAAATTTGTGATCGCCCGATAATTTCTTTAAGGTGAATCTATTTCATAGATGACTAAGGTATCAAAAACTTTAAATACTCTTTTGTGGTAAATTTTTATCACAAAGACATGTTATGGTTATTTCAAATCAGGTAAATCAACAAGATACCTATCTTAGAATAGAATAAATAGAATAGAATAAAATACTTTATTGTACACATAAAAAAAAATCTTAATACTTTATATTTAACTAGCACTTTTCCCGCGACTTCGTCCACGTGGATTTCGTATTTCCCAAACAAAATTCAATACTTTGATTCCAGAATAAAAAAAATAGAAACATTATAGAACCTTTTCTGTAGCATTCTATCAATAATTCGATTACGTTTACGAAAACTGACATTTGTATTGCAAAATTTCAACTCTTCTCGCATGTCGCCAAGAGGCGCTGCTTCAACGCCAGACAAATTTTCGTTTTCGTTAACGTGACCGAATGTCAAATGAAACTAATCCTAGCAGCTAGTACGACGCTGACCGTTACGTGCCACCGACGACGGTCAACGTCGTACTGTTGTATTTCATAAGCTACTAAGTATTCAAGCATAAGCGACCGACGGTCGGTTAAGCACTGTTTAAGCCTTTGGTCTCACCTTCTGCAACCTCTGGTCGGCATCGTCGAGCCTCTGCCGCGCGTCCATCAGCGCCCGTTCCAGGTCGTTCATCTTCTCGTTCTGCGCCGCGATCTGCTCCGACAGCACCTGCACCTGCAGCTGCAAGCTGTCCTTGTCCGCCTCCAAGCGGCGCACTCGCTCCTCAGCGTCATTCTGGAAGTTAACACTAACATTAATCGTTGCTTCATAACTTAAAGAGCCTTTGTCACATTTTAATATTGCATACAAATATCAAAGTTCTAGTGTTTTCAAACCATTAAGCCAATTTAAATGAAACTTTCTATGCTTAAGGAAAATATACCTACAGAGATCTAAATAGTTAGTAGAAACATAAAAAAGTAAATTCAATGTAATTTATGCGATTTAAAATCTGCTATGTAAAGTGTTAAATCGGAAAGAATGCAGATTGTAGTATATTTTTTTATGTTGGACTATTTATATCTCTATTATTTTTTCCTTAAGTATAAAATTAACTTTTTGGTTGAAAAAAAAATAAACTTTAAAATTTGTATGGGATACCAAAATGTATAAAATAGCTGACAAGCTGTTCTCTCCAAAACAGATCATGGTAATAAGATCGAAATTAACATGTGTTATTTACACGTAGGTAAATGTAAAAAACAGAAAAGTTTTATTACAAAGACAAAGATCTATTACACTTTTTTTTCACACATGCCAGTTATTAAAAACAACTATACTATATACAATTGCAAACATTTTAATCACATACAAATCTCATAAAGCCACCATACATCTCGTGGCCATATCTGCTAAAATTGCTAACAGCAGGCGCCGGTTACCTAATTCGCACAACGAATATTAAGTTCGGAATGCATTCACCCGTACCTTGTAAGGTCGCGCCGGTACCGGTGGAAGTGAAGGGTGTGAGGGCCAAGCGCGGTCATGCATACAGCACGGTGGAGGAGCCGGGGGGCCGTGGCACCAGCACATGGGCGGCCACCAGCCCCCTTCGGGATAACGGAAATGTTCATAGGAGTTCCACCGTCTCTGCAACTCGGGAGGAATGTCTTCGTTGCGGGGGCGACGGGGGCGGGGGGAGGCTCGGACGCTAGACGGATGCTGAGGTGGCTTCCCCGACATCGAAGACCTACTTTTGCGGTCTCGGTCACTACGGTCACCCGGGGTGCGCCGTCGTCTCTCCAAACTCGCTGCCGAATATTCACCTTCCTTCATATCAGATTGATCTATAGGCCCATCCATTATTTCACCGGTAGGCATCCACTTAAAATCATCATCTCGTCTTGTAGAGTTGTCCAACCGCCTGCCTGGTGTCAACGTGCGGTAATCGGTGTCATTTGGTTGAGTTTCATAATTATGACCATCAGAATCATCGTCGCTAGAACTTGACTCGGTATCGGAAGAGGATTCCGCTCGCGCTGCAATCGCGCCGTCTTTCCAAGCTGTACATTTCACGGTCGCCTCGTCGGGGCTATCCGAATCGCCGCCTGTCACGAAATAATTTGTCAAACTTCAAATCAACGTACGCACAATAAACGATAAGAGCCTCAAGAACGACGCGAACTCACCCATTGGCGAGTACATGTAGGAGCGCACGGCGGGGTGCACGTAGCCCGCCGCCGCGCGCTCCTCTTCTTCGTCCAAGGGTTCGGTCAAGTACTCGCGGTCGGACATGAGGCTCTGCACAAGCGACACTGCGCGACAAGCTCTCTGTACGAGTCACCGACGTGTCTCCATTTAGACTTTGGCCGTGGTCCAGTAATGAATTACGTCAGTGACTCGACCACTGTTCGTGAATTACGTACTTTCTAGTGGGGGCGGCTCCTCACTCGATTGAACGGAAGCAGAGTCGCGCTCGGAGGCCTCTGACGCTGTTGATAAAGGTCGTTCACTGCAATCCGATGCGCGTCGTGCGAGATCCTCCCGGAAAATATCTTCCGTCACTGGTCGTAGCACATTTCTGGTCTCGGCGGAGTTCAGTCTCGATTTGATTGCCCGCGGTTTGGAATCTACGGTGGAGCGATTGTGCAACGCCTCTATGGTGGCTGCGACTAGTGAGCCCCCACGGCCGAGCTCACGCATGTTTTGGATTAAAATGAACGGCGCCTACGCGAACACGGTCGGCACACGCGCCCGGAAATAGATCGGGGTATATGCGTCTGATGCATTCCGGACACCCTTCCCGCTTTGATCCAGTTTTTTTAGTACGATACACAACAAATGTTAAGCTTTCAACACTGATATAAAACTGTTCTTTAGTATGGAGTACTTAACGTTATGTTAATTGAGGCGTTAAGACATGAAGTAATAATTGTCTTTGTAACTCTCGTTATAAGTAAAGGATGCAGTCAGAAAACAAGTAAATGCGTAAGCGCAGTACGGCGGCGGCGGGCGTGCGGCACGACGACGCACACAAGTTAGCGCAGCGCACTCACCGGCCAGTTGACGCCCTCATACAGGGATTGACGCCCCCACCCGCCAATCTCATCATAATCTTGGTATTCATTACTATCGCTCTCAACATAGTACTGCGTTTCATACAAACTCCAAATCATAGGGTCTGTTACCAATGTTTCAATGTCATCTATAAAGTCTGGATTGTAGGGTGGTTGCTCGGGGTAATAGATTGGGGCGGTCGGTTCCAAATCAAATCGATGTCCTTCACTTCGAAATTTCAAACAATCCATTTCGTTTGCTTCGACAGCACTCTCTTTAATCTGTGTCTTGATCAAATAATATGTTATTGAAAAATTCATTACTAACCATTACATTTACTAGTGGGATGATACACAGCAAAATGCTATAAGGGAAAACGATTCTTGTATCGGAAATAGAACGACAGCTGTACAGTAGAGAATATCCAGCAAAAGCGGGATTTTAACGCTCTAAGACCGACCGGGAGAAAAGAGAACACGTGTTGGAGAATCTAAACTTAGCTTGATAATGTGTTTGAATGCTTTTCGCATCTAGAGCAGAATTGTTTACTAAACTCGAAACAAGTATATACGTTTGTCGACGGATTGCCGCCACTGGTTTCCGCCTAACTACCTATTGATAAAACATTACCGAAATTTCTGCAGGCGAAGAAGCATATTTAACTAATTAAGTATACGTACAAGTATAAACATAATAGTACAAAAATAACACCCTCGAGAGTTTTAACATTGCGAAATGCTTAAAAACGTGTTTCATTTCATTTATTGTATAAAACATATTTGTGATCATGATCAATTTCGAGAGAACAAAGAGCAAGAAAATACAATAGTGTGAAATCTTATTTTATACACTTACATTGCTTGCTTAGACTACAAAAGAAACACTGACACTGTTTTGCAGTGTTTATGACATAGCAATTGCACATTAAAAATACTATATATTTAGGACACAAATGTCCTGTGGAGAGGACATCAAAGCTTCCTTTCAATAATTGCATAGATGTAACAAAGTTTTGCTTTAAAATTTTCGTTATCATTGACTAGAAACAGTCACAGCATAGCCATAGCTAACTTTTTATCAACACTCAATTCTATCTCTACCCCATATTATACTGCCTAGGAAATCAAAATGGGTAAAATAAATTACTATAGGCCACGACGACACGCGGCGACGACGCCGACGGACGGCCGCGGCCGCCACTCACTTCCTGTCAACTTCAGCCCGAACTTGCAATTTTATTTTATTAAATATTTCTTTGTTTTGTAAATTTTGTTTTTGTTTTTTTGTTTTGTTTTTTTTAGCTTAATAGATAGCTTATATATTGTAGCAAATAAAGTGATCAAATCTAAGCGTTTCAAAATGTCAATAAAGTACTTTAATATATTTGAGCATTAATATCTAAACATTTGTTTTTTCCTTAAGATCTGAGCAGCCGTATTTCTATAATCTCTATACACAGAAATTATCAAAAATATCTGACCATTTATAATTACAAATGTATCTACGCAGACAGGGTGATTAATGAACAGAGAAAGCTCACTTTAATCAAACTACCATCAAAGCGTCCAGAGCTCAATCCAATTAGAACTTATGGGGTAAAATGGTGCAAGAGTGGTAGGGGAATCAATGACGAACAGAGAATGCATTAAGATGTCATACAAATAGGTAGCTTTTGAAAATCTTAATATTGACGTTATAAATAATTTTAACTTGATATTAATAATAACATAACAGATATTTTTGGTAAGTTGTTAGATATTTGACGAACGCATAAAAAGAAACATTGACCATGAAGTTATCTATAAAAAGTAACACTTGATACAAAATGCCCTTCGTTCATTGTATAGTTATATACACCAATTGTATAGTATATTATGTCTCAGACTCATTATGGAAGTGCGCTTCACTGATCCCTTGTCCCAGCGGCGCCCCTTGCGCTGAGTTGAGCGTATTTCTGTATCCTGAAAAATGTTCCTGTTTTACGTTCTCGTTAAAGTTTATGTCAATTTTGCTTCGCAGCCTTGCTGCATGTCGTGCACAGATAAAGCTTTGGTTGACATTTGAAAAATGTAGTTTCAATTAGGCTCTTTGAATGTAAGCTTTAAACTGACATTTTTTTCAATCAAAGGGATAGTTAAGGCTTCCGTTGACAATTATATTACTACAATTGTACACTATTATATTATACACATTATATGAAATACAGAGATTAAGATATTACAACATAGTGTGACAGATATTGATACGATAACACTCAAATGAACTAAATGGACTAAATTAGATGTTATAGTAGATGGACCGTCAGAAGCTGGTGTACGCATACTTACTTACAATAATTTAAATGATTATTACCTTTATATCAACATAAACACTCAACACTAAGTAAACATATACCACTAAAACCGTTGACACTGCAAAAAGAAATATACATAAAAAAATGTTTTACAAAAAACCGATGGCAACGAGTGTTTGTCGCTAACTGATGCTAAGATATCTCACGTCGTATTGTGGGTTTGTGGGTCGTTTGTCCTGAAATAAGATAAACATAACGCTTGGCAAGTGGGATTGTCGCCACGTTTTCTCAGAAATAAAGATTCTTGCGAAACGCAGCCAGTTTCTTTAGAATTATCATATTAATTAATGATCTTACTTTAAAAGACATCTATTTCTTAATCTTTTCGATTGTTTTGTTTTTGGAATTTATGTGGGTTCTGTTCTACTTCAGCCAAAATAGAACAGAACCCACATAAAAAAACAGCTGAAAAACGGCAAGAGATTTTACCAAAAACTAAATAAATACCCAATGATAGGGTCTCTAATTGAAGTAAATGAAGAAAATTATCAGATTTGAAATTATTAGATTATCTACCTATCATCCTCTGCGAAAGCACAGCTAGTTAAGTTGAATACAAAACACCATATGACTTAAAATTTGTACATTCACTGTAATAAAGAAGTTAATTAAACATATTCCAAAAATGAAGGCTGTATTACTGAAAACATTTTAGCTTAATAAGTGCACTGCCAGTGGGCGGTAATGGCTCTTAGGGGGTGCGTAGTCTATAAATAAATATAAACTGTTAACAATAATAACCGTTTCGTTCAGCTATAGGCCATTAGAATCCAGAATCGGCATTGTTCTGAAAAGTTTTCCATTAAATAAGCAATCTTTTTTATTTAAGTAGCAAGTGGAAGACATAATGAGCCTTGAAATTAATTAATTTGGCTTGGTAATTAAGGGAAAACTCCTACTAATTACGGTATAGTTACATGTATGTATGTGCTACGTACGCATAACTATACAGAGCAGCGTAATAATGATCAGCACACCGCGCGCTGAGCCTGAGCTGCTCTGAATTTTAAATTACTCTTTGCACAAGAGAATTCGTTGAACCAGCCTGTAAACAGCCTGCTGCGTAAGCGAATGTGCTACGTCGACAAAACGAAGGAAATAACACTAAACATAATTGTATTTTGATATGTTTTAAGCGTTATATCTAAGAGTAACTTATTTAAAACTTTTACTCTAAAGATTATAATCATTATGAATATGCCGTTAACAAATTAATAATAGAACCTATCTTTATTCTAATAACCATTCCAGAAAACTTGTGTTTTGGATGAACTCACTTCCGTAGTCCAATGGTGGCTGAAGGGATACGATACGATGTCTCGCGTTCAATCCGAGCAATTCCAGTTCAGCCACCAACGCTTACAATTGGCAAGACAATTGATTGATTGAGATTGACACATCGAATTATCTTACAAAACTGCAAAAGAACTAAAACTCGGAAGCAATACGATGCCTATACGGAATTCTCATAATATCGATGACAGTATTTTTTGTCGGTGGAACGCTGCAGCTTATTTAATGAAGCAAAACTTCACAAGCACGTAGCCCAACTTCGTAGACGTTGTACTGTTGCAGACGTTTTAATTTAAGTGCGTCATTAGAGTTTAGTTTACCCATAGAAAACATCACGTTTTTTATCAAACAAGGACTGAACTGACTGACAGCAAATGTACGAGCAAAAAGGGGTACTTTCCATTATACAACATACTACTGGTATTGGAATTCTGTGCTTCGGGTTGCAATTTATTTTCTCTTTTATGCTTTACAAATAGTCAGTCAGGCATTTCGTTATAGCATTTGATTGTGCTCAACAGAATATTTTACGCCTATCACAGTCACTATAGAGTTATTTTATCTATGAATTACTGGTACGGTTAAAAAGATAGAAATACCAAAAAATAAACATAAAAACACAAAATACCTCGACTCCAACAGCAGAAGCAATAAGGTCCTTAATCTCAAAACAATGACATACCTATTAGCTACTGGCAGATATTTTTAATTAAAGTCTAGGTAAATTACACTCGAAATAAATTTTGAAGAGGTTTGTTTCGCAGTGTGCCCTATTGTACTTTAATTTAGCATTAAAATTGTCGAGACAGAAATAATCGAAACATCAATCCAAATCAAAAGGAAGACAATCCAATACGACGACGACACGTCAGATAAAATTGATATCATAAATATGTTTAATAGAAATTGAATATTAGTCTGGTGGCAAATGTTTCGAGAATATTGTTGAGCGGAAACGGGTGGCAGGCTGGCAGGCTCCACGAGCGTGGGCCGTGGGGGGCCAACTTTTGTACCGTTGATGAGGCCGAGGCGCGAGGGTCGAGGGCAAAGCTTCCTTTCACTCAGAATAACTTTTTTATACACATATATATATACTCTTATTATGAATTTAAAGTTACCTAAACATTTTATATGACGAAATAATGAGACTCTTTTTTATGTTTCATGCTTGAGTAAATAGGTATTCTATCTACCGATCTGTCCTATTCACAAACTTTTTCAGGTATTTTAATATTTAAATGCCAAATACTGACGGCATTTAAATTGAAAATCATCGAATATCGCATAGATATCGTGTATGACCAGAATATTTTGTACACAACCATGAGTATAACAGTAGGTACGTAGATACATTAATTTGCAAAGCCCGACGACCCTACAATGCAAAATATTAGGTATGTTACACTTTTAATTCAGGTTACGCAGTCTCAATTATTAAAATCTTAGGTATTGTTTCAAAGAAACTGGAAATATACCTACATTCTCTCCGTGGAAACAATATTTTTTATTATGATTATGCAAGCTTCCAAAAACTAAAAACTAACTATTACTTTACACTATAATGTACAAAAGTTTATGAAACAAAACAATTCAGTCAGATATTCATTCGATTGTTTTTCGATGGAAATCGGCTGATGTCGACTCGTTCACTCTGCTTTCTATCTTAGCTTTCTATCATACAGGGTGTTTGGCGCATCGTGTGCCAAAATGAATTGGCCGACAGAAATCGTCATCTGCTATACTTTTAGCCCCCATAAGACGTTCCATGCCCGACGGTTATTTTTATGTTGTCTTGTTAAGTTATTTAACCAAAAAATCCTAAATACCGCATTTAAACTTTAAATAAAAAAAAATCTATAGGATTTAGCCTAGAAATTAAAATTTTATTTTGATGTGCATTGATGTAAGATTCTATCAAATTCAAATTTGCTGGTAGTTGTCATCTAGTTTTTTTATAAATTAAATTCTAATGTTTCGGAAATGTTAAACATGAAATACAAATTCCAATTTATTTATTGCTATAAAAAAAACTAAAAAAGATCGGGATCTTCCGACTCTCTCAAAAATTCTTTAGTTTATCCTCTTTCAAACGGTATGCTAATGTCATTAAAATTACAATAAAAACTTTATTTAGTCCTTCAAGTCAGGCTGATATTAAAAATTAGTGCTAAATCCATTTTTTTTTCGTGAGTAACACATTTAATGCAGGTAAAATGTTTTATCTTACTTTAGCGACATAAAATCTGTCCCCCATCTCCTTCTTTAATAGGTTTTATTTGAAATTTAAGACCAAAATTGTTATTTAAATGTTTTATTCGCAATTGATTATTATTCTTAAACAAAACTTATTGTTGTTACAAATCTTGCTCAAAATGTTGGCCTCTTTTACGAATGCAGCCACGACATCTCTTCCGTATTTTTACTGTAGTTGTACACAGCTTCATTTCACTCTTAATTGTCACAAAAGCAGCTTCAATGCGTTGTCCTGACACCCTGTCCAAACACCCTGTATAATAAAGCTATAAAGAGGGTCGAAAGTCTGTACACGGAAGATATTCGAAAAAAAGTTGGCTGGGGATACTTAGAATCGATATCAGAACACGATCCAACAGTTTTTAGAATTTTTGTCTGTTTATCTATTTAACTGTTCTGTGGTTTATCTGTTTGTCTGTTTATTTTTGACCGCGCATCACGTGAAAGTGGCTGAACGGATTTGGATGAAACTTTGCACATAGACAGATCATGACACGGACTAGGATGTAGGATACTTTTTATCCCGGTAACAGGTTCCTGTGGGATAGTGTAGTATTCGCAAACGAAGTCGCGGGCGACAACTAGTTTACAATATTCAATAAACTTCGCGTTTATTAAATAACTCTCCGAGTCGCGTTCGAGAGGCAATGCCGATACTTTAATTAAAATTTTGCTATTATCAACATTGACGTTTCCTTGTCCATTAATAGAGTTAGACTTTCTAGAATTACAAGTTAGGCAAAAATAAAAGATTTAGATTAGAAGCACAATTTCTCATTCAAACGCCATCTACTTATGACACTGGTCCAAGGTGGTCGAATAAGACATCAGTTTGCTACATTGCTGAGATAAATATTTAGGCGTTCTTTAAATTGGTGCGGTAAGTTGTATTAAAAAGTAGAATTACATAACTATATGTGTAATTCATAGAGAAAGTCAATTAAATTTCTTCTTCATTGTAATTGTAAGTTTTAATACAATAATAGCACAATAATCCCGGACGTGGAATCTACGTTTGGTTATAAGAAAGCTAAAGCTGGTTTCTTGGTGGCAGCATGCGGCGCAAATTCCCGTGTCCCGTCGTGATAGTATTTAGGTAGGTACCTTGCGGTACAACGGAGAGGCACGGAGAAATTCTAATTAACCTTAATGGAACTAGTTCGCCGGAATAAACTATGCTTTTAGCTTACAACGAAGCGCAGCCATGTTATCAAAATTTTCTAATAATTATAGCACATTGCAATGCATATATGTATTGATGAGCTAATGTAGAGTTCAGCGAGTCTAAAGTCATTTAAATATAACTCTGGAAATATCTGGAACAATGGACATGTAGAGATCATGAAGGCAGATGTCAGCCATTAGGTCAAATCTCTAAACTACATGCTGCTTACTCAACTGCTTTTTAATTTGTAGTCAGAAGTCGGCAAAAAAATTGTATCAAAAAAATATCTGCACATAGTAATTTGCTAACACGGACATGAAAACATGCGGGTTCAGAGCACAGCAGCGGACCAGTAAATAAACCATTTCAACTAGCGCATGACTTATTTTATATTCTTCAACAAAGTTGTTAACTGTAGGTGCAGCCCAGGTATGGAAGCATTTTTCCACTCAACCACCCGCTTTCCACATCGTAATTCAGATTATTATAGTGTACCTCAATACCATGTGTTGCTGTGGACAAGAAATAAATGCAATGAAAATGTTTGCGGTCTGGCAGCAGAGCGCAGGATTTAATTCGCTCTAGATCGGATTTCTCTTTATGTTTCTATTCATAGAGAAAAAAAGGGTAGCTAACCAAACATCACCATCCCCAAGAATCTTACCTTAATTTGATGACTCAAATCATAAACTACCTACCGAATTTATAATAATTTAACGTAAGCACAAACTGCAATCGACATTGTTTGGAGCTGTTATTGAATTCAATAAAGCAACAGCAACACGGAAACAGGAAACTATTTGTGACGCTACGGGAACTTAGCGTTGAGCGGCGCGCCGCTCAACGCTAAGTTCCCGCCGCGCCGTTCGCCGAACGCCGCGGCGTTCAGCGTTTCAGCGTGAGCGAGGTTAGTCACCCCGGCTCCAAGGGAGGCGGCAATGAATGCCTAAGTGGTGCACGCGGGGTCCATTCAGCCAGCGCTCAATGCTGGCCGATAAACAAAGCGCTTTCATAGCATACGTGTCACCTGGTACCCCAGTGCACAAACGAATTTTAAATTTTTTTTATTGATGTGCAGGGTGCCAAGAGTGAATTTCATTCGCCATTCGATCACGTTAACGAAAACGAGAATTTGTATGGCAAAATGTTAACTCTTCTCGTATACCTACCGCCAGCGACGCTGCTTCAATGCCATACTAATTTTCGTTTTCGTAAACGTAATCGAATGAATACGGATAGTAAACAAAACTCATAGATGGAAGGCAGCTGAGTGCGTCCATGACATCATATTTCTGCGTGAAGATGACTGATGGTCGAGAGAAAAATATGAAATCGTTGGATATAGTATATATAGTTTAGTAAACAAAATAAATCAATGAAACACCAAAATATCAAGCAAAGGTTCAAATATCCGTTACCGTTAGCCGAATAAAAGCACACACGATCCACGGTTTCCAAAGGTATTTCTTCGTGAAGATGACTGATGGTCGAGAGAAAAATATGAAATCGTTGGATATAGTATATATAGTTTAGTAAACAAAATAAATCAATGAAACACCAAAATATCAAGCAAAGGTTCAAATATCCGTTACCGTTAGCCGAATAAAAGCACACACGATCCACGGTTTCCAAAGGTATGAGGTGTAGTCGGTAGGGAGCGTGACATATTCAATGGGTCGAAAGGTATCGGAGTTACAGCCCGCCCACCGCTTCGCGTTAGATTGACACATCCGCTCGGCATTGAAGAAGAGTAGGTAGATGCTAGAAGATCGATTAACAGTTTACAAAGGATAAATATGATATTGAATGCAAAGACAATCTTGAGCCCGCTATAAATCGTACAGCAATTCATTCTGGGTGGCCAACCTAAATGAGGTCAGTATGAGGAAAACAAAATTGTAAGAGAAAGAGAAATTGCAACGAACCATGAACAAGGAATCTTAAAAGTTGTCAAAAACAGCATTTAAAGGTAAAGATTTTCTTCGCACTCTTATGGGAATAAATAGAACTCGAAAACGAATATAATCATGATAAGATAATATAAAAACGAATGCTACCACTTCTTTAGTTGCATAATCAAAAGTGTTACAGTGCAAGAAAACCACTTTATTTTATAGAAAAGAAAACAACAAAGAACACTAACACACAAGAATATCATAAAAGATATAAAAGTAAGAAATTATTACTGTCACATTTATCAAACTTAACGGTCCTAGAACCGAGTTGCAGTTTCAAAGATACCGCCTAGTCAGGTAACTAAGTTAGTCAGTCTCCGTGGAAGGACGAAGGAAGCAAATATGCTTTGAATGTCGGACGCTTGCGGTTATCGAATTACTCCGACACGACCGTAATACGTACCGGCGATTCGCAAATGTACAGTCAAATTATACCAATAGAGGGTCTGTGCCAGTTTTCTACACTACTTGATAACTTTACCGGAAATTAGATTTTTTTTTATGACATTGAAGCAGTGTCTCCTGGTGACAAATGAGATGTAACTTTTCCACACAAAATTCATATTCAGGTAATTGAACGGTGAATAAAATATACAATAGGCCAGGGTTTGTGAAATGATTTACATATACATAACAAAAGCAAAATTTGTAAGTTTGACGACCACATTGAAACTGAAATGCATATCCTACGGGGTGCCTGGCTTGCAGCAAAGTATTAACGTACGCTCATTACGTGCGGATTCACATCAGCGAGCGAGCAAAGGTTCCAGTGTGTGCAATTAGCCCCCTTCCGCACACAGCCTCCAAAAGGCCTTTGCGGGCGACGGAGCTTAAAACGTAAGCTCTGGAGCTCGAACGAACACCTGAGTCACGTTACACAATTGAAATTTTAAAAAGAACCCTCAACAGACACGTAGTCAATATTGCAAATGACTTGTAAATAATCTTTAGAAAAGGAAACAAAAAGTAACTCTGGAAGCTGGATATTTTGTTGGACTTCTAAGAACCTTTGTCGTTTCAATTGAACAAATGTTGCAATGCCGACGACTACGACGGAATTGATAATATGAAATTCCAAAAGAATATAAAGCCTAAAAGCTTATGAGGTTTCCATTTTCAGCCTGCAATAATACCAGTAAATCTATTACGCTCTGGTAGTATTGGTAAGTTATGGTTTGCTGTGCTTTAGTGTTATTTAATTCAATATTATTTTATAGATTATGGGATCCGTAAACCACAATCACATAACTCTACAAGCTATACGCTCCTATTATAACATATTACACAAACGAAGGTATGAGTGAAATAAATAAAATTGTTTACGTACAAGTGCAACCGAGTTGTTGTTCTGTTGGAGCCACCTCAGTATCGCGCTGGCGGTGGTGAAGTCTGGTCTGGGCGGCGGCGGGATCGCGTGCTGGAGCGAGCTGGCGAGCTGCTGCGCCAGCTCGAGAGCCCGCGCCCGCGCCGCCCGCCCCGGCCCGGTTGACCCGCCGCCGGCCTCTGAGGAACGCAGAGCATCTTTAACAAAAGATATCATAAGTATGGCGCACTCTGTACTAGTGACAGGTAATATGTACGGTTTTGTATAAATGGTAATGGTATGGAAGTATTTTCCAAAGTTTGCGTCTATAAAATGCCTTACGATCAGAAGGTCTATAAGTACAACCGAAGGGGAAATTATCTACTTACTAAGAAAGTTAAAAGGGAAAACATAAAGGACCTACATACTATATATAACCGTAGAAAACAAGCATGTAGCAGCATGGTAGTCATTTACATTTGTTTAAATAGCCCTCTTGACAATGTATGCATCGATGTATCCAATCCAATCCATCAAATCTAAAAATTCAATCAATACTATCAACCACAGTCGGCGTTCTGTAAGCTAACTCCCCAGATTTTTTTATACGTCGCACTCATTGTGTAAGGTCGGAAATGGAACTGTGTGCCGGTACCGGATGACCCAACAATTAAACCTAACCTTCTTGACCTTTACAAATATTCGGTTATTTGCCTGGCTGAGGGTGCTAATCCGGATGGAAGACGAATCTACAGCAAAGACGTTGTTCCCGAAAATTTCGAACTGGCTAGTTTTAAGGATTTTCTCACTCTGTCTCCTATTTAAACAAACTGTTATTTTAATAAAACATCAAAATGTAACGTAACGTATTAAGTCTTCAACTTAGACAAGAAAGCATCTAGCCCCTTTAAAATTAAGAAGTTGCAGTTAAAAACAAATCTTAAGATTACATTTCTTTCTACGTATTACGTTACATCTTTTAAACAATAAATATATAAAAGGAAATATATCCAAGCATTTAAATTGTGCGAGATTTAGGGATCAACAAGATACGCAGCATATTCTAATCAAGTCGCTCGCATATCTAGTGACTTTTACAACGTACTCTCTGAAGTTGTTCATTAAAAAAGAAACGCATATGTGAGGTCGGAGAGTCTAGGGAAAAACTTCTTCAATATGCATAATTCCTTATCACGAGTATAGTGATTTGATAACGCACAGTCGTTCAGTACATTCGCAGAAACAGGCAGATAAAAACATAGAGCGCCTATTATTCTAAGCACGGCAAATGTACAATTCTACGTCTTGCTTGGGATCTATATTCAAATAGTTGAATGAAAAGTAAAAGCACTGTGAATAGCAGTTGTTCAACATTATTTTGAAAAGTACCACTACCCAGATAACCAATCCTGCTAAGCAGCAGGTAGGTATACCTGTATCCAACGTAAGGATAAGGATGACTAATATCCAAAACAAATATATAGGTACATTATTTAGATCTGCATTATTCTGTAAATATTGTAAATCTTTTTATTAATTACATAAGTAAGTTAAATAGAGGCTCAACCACCACTTGTCTATCACGTACCTATTGTATTTTGTTACATAGAAAATATGTGTAAAACAGAGGGGAATGCACGTGTAAGAAATACGGACAATGTTCGTCAGATGTCGCTTTACAAGCTTATGACAGTAAACCGCAACAGAAAATGCCATTTTTCCTGTAATTATTTCGCAATAATCAATTAAACTATGAAAAACTACTTCAATATAAACTACTTAACTAAAGTTTGCCTTATGTTTTCTTAAAATATCAAAATTTTAGAGATAAATTAGGGCCACAGACAACCTGAATCGCGGTAGCAAACTTTCTACCGCGTTTAAGTTTATACAGGAACCTCGATTGTTTATATGATGGAAGTGTATGTCTTCTGCCGTGTCGACACTTACTAAGCATTGATCGCCGCTTCATGCAGTTGCATCTGCTCAGTAAGGAAGGAGGCGTCACCACGCGTTTACGGAATAGTTTAACGCTGTTAAACTGGCTGGCATCATGTAGTGTGCGCTGGATCCCGTTCGCCCGGGCCGGCCGGCTGCGACGGTGATGCTGGCGCACATCCCCTGACCGGCCCTAACTATCGTGTTATTATTAGTATACACCGGGTTTTAGAAGTTACCAACAAGGCGCTGACCAATGTCAGATGCCATTTTTTTGCACATTTAAAATAAGTTTATTAGGTAGGACGTTAGTTAGTTTTGTTTGAAACACTCAGTTGTTAACAGATCAACGTAACAATGCGAACTGAGTTCGTAAGAGGCGTGTGAGGTGCGATTGATAACGAGACGATGATATCAATTTACAGTCTTGTCTTACGGAAGCGAATGCCTTGCTGTGAAATTCGATCTTCCGTATCATGTCTGACAAGTTGTCAGACTTACTTAAATACCTCCTAGAATTCGTTTAGTCGCATAATGCCTAATTCGCAAAATGCCTACCATGTCTCAAAGGACTAATTCGCAAAAGGACAAATTTTCAAAAGGACTAATTCGCAGAATGCCTAATTCTCAAAAGGACTAATTCGCAGAATGCCTAATTCTCAAAAGGACTAATTCGCAGAATGCCTAATTCTCAAAAGGACTAATTCCGAAAAGGACTAACACTTGATTATAAAGACGTTTAAGAAATACTGGATCTCTTTTTTTATAAATACATAACATGATTGTATTTACTAAAGACCCTACCTATGTAGATCTGTGGACGCACATGGTATTGATAATTCGGTCGGTACTGTTTCAGTGCCAATTCTAGATGTACAAAAAACAGGGGTAGACAATAAATAATGCTATGCCTCGTGTTTCGTTTTACGGGCTCTATTCCAATATCTAGAGCTATTTATTCTAACTTATTGCCAACTAGCTGTGCTCGCGACTTCGTCCGCGTGGAATAGTGACTTTCGGCAGCATTTTAAATTTTTTAGGCTCTTTTCCCGTTTTTGCAACATTTTTCACTGATGCTTCGCTCCTATTGGTCGCAGCGTGATGTTATATAGCCTAAAGCCTTCCTCGATAAATGGACTATCCAACACAAAAAGAATTATTCAATTCGAACCAGTAGTTCCTGAGATTAGCGCGTTCAAACAAACAAACAAACAAACAAACAAACAAACTCTTCAGCTTTATAATATTAGTATAGATTCGTTAGCTTTACGTGATTTTACCTACGCGTTTCGACTTAAACGATTTGAAGTCTTAAATTTTTATCATTTTATATTTAAAGTCCGTACCTAGTTGATTCTTTTTTTTTTCGCTTTGCTAAATAGGTATTCACCACAAAGAAGTACCTAGTAGCGGACTTAAAATAGCTATAATTACTAAAATTATGTTATTTATATTATAGTATAACTACTAGCGGCCCGCTCGCGACTTCTTGACTTCTCGACGCTTAGCAGCGCCACCTACCGGGTCCAATTATATGCATGTTTTATACATATAAACCTTCTTCTTGAATCACTCTATCTCAAGCAGGTAATTAATTAAAGAGCCCCCAAGAATAGGTTAAATGTATTTTTGATTTTCAAAAACTGATATATATAACGAAATATTATAGCTCTTCATTTATTACATAGGAGGCACGAATTTCTTCGAAATTACTCCACTCGCGCAAATTGCGCGGGGACTGGAGTGAATTGCATCCGCCTAGGAACAATGACGCTTTAGCGACGCGCACAAAAGAAAAAACTCCTCATCATTTTATCCTTCATTATAAAACGGTAGGCACAGCGATATTATCTTTAAAAAGTTATATTTAGCCGCAAAATATATTTGTTGTTGTTATTTTCGTATTACTTACTTATCTCTTTTTTATACAATGGTCTTTATCAAAACTTTTTTTTAAATATCGTGTAAGTAAAATTTTGCAGCATATTATTAACATAGGTAGGTGTACAGACCTACCGTTAGAATGGTATACTGCATAAATATAATACACATTTATTGAGCCTACAGCTGAAGGACATCTTGTATTTATAGGTTTTATTTTGTTTTAAATTAAGTTATGTTTCTTTTAGTATATTTTTTTCTTTACTTACTTTGCTTGGAATTGTAAATATCGAAGAATTTATTAAACCCCTAACCTACCAGCGCAACGGTCACTGTGACCGCAACGAATTTTTGAATTCAAATTCTTCGGAGATCATGAACATGATCCATTTCTATTTCTAAAAGAAAAGGAAGACGTTTTATTATATTTTTGGTACTAATTTGTCTGGAGTGTACTAAAAAAAGTGCAGTAAGAGCCGCGAACAATTGTTAATGTTCGGGTTGCAATTTTTGTAAAGTATTATTGGTTGATATTTTTGTGTCATTTTATAGTTAATTTACTAAATTTATAAGAAATAATGCTAAAAAGCTATTTTTTTGTTTTTAAAGCTGAAACTCTTTTTTCCCCATAGATTATATATTTTTAAATAAAATGTAACTGGGGCTTTTCGTTTTTTTGTGGATGTAACGTTATCTGTGTTATTTTTTGGTTCTAATACAAAAGTTATGAGTATAAACAAGTATTTTATTTAGTCTGTTGTTTTATTATTACTATAGAATTCAAATAAAAAGCTATTACTATCAGCGGTCACCATGACCGCACATAGGTGGTTAACCCGTCCCGCGCCATAGGTATATACGTCCGACGACCTTATGTACGACGGTGCGTACATATGGCGCGCGAGGGCTGGGACTGAAATAGGTGGTAGGTGGTTAAGGGTTAAGAAAATAAAAATAAACATTTAACATAGTTTTAGATTAAATTTTTCAAAACAATTAAGATCAACTTTCAAGGCGAGCAAAAAAGCGGCACGGCCGGCCGTACCATCCTTTTCTCGAAACAGTTCAGGCCATTTTCGACCCCCTATAATATATATATATGTATAAAACTAGAAGCCTGACATAATAAAACATACTACGAGTATTAGGGAGTATTTTTCAACTCTACTCCAACGCCATCTACATTTGGGAAGTAGAAATACAGTAGCAAACTGCAAAAAAATACGTAATAATATCAAATTTTTAAACCATTTTTGTATTGATATATGTCACAAAAAATCATTTGATATATATCGATCATGATATAGGTATATCCATTTATATATATATTCTCGAACTCTGATATCAATATTAAAAATCTTTTAGTTTTAAATAAATAGATTGACTTGGCAATCGCACTGCACTAAAATTATGTATTACTTGTGAGATACATCTGTTTATTTAAAACATAAAAGATTTTTTATATTGATATGGTCACTATAAGATGTTGTTAGGTTAGCTAATTAGGGTAAATACGCTAAATGTCGGCCCCCTTACGGATTTTCTAACTTTAGATCGCTCTGGCCCCATCAGTTGCAATGAAAGGATAGCTTGAGATGCGGTTTTAGAAAGCTTGAAAATCTATTTAATGTTTATTAGGCATAAGATTGACTTGTCTAGTAAAAGAAAAAAGTATTAAGGTTTAAATGCGTCAAGAACGAAAAAACCTTAAAGTCGGCCATTCACGGCCCATGGTCGGTCACGTTTTTCCCAAATGTCGGCCGGGTACAGGGTGTTTTATATGAAAACAATGAAAAATATTGATAATATGATTTATTTCGTCAAGAGCTTATTTTATTATAGTGCGATTGTATCCGCATAGTTTTGTTCTTTTTTATTTTTTATTATTAGGTATTTAGCCTAAACCATGTTTAGCTATTATAAATATATTTTCAATATTGTAAACTCCTACGTCCAAACTTAACTTCTTTATAATTATACATATTAATAAATTATATTCAATTTAAAGAAAATAAGTTTAATAAATAAATTAAAAATTACTACACACACAATCAATGAAGCAATACAAAAGTAATCATTCTGTATAGCGGCGCTTGAATTTCGAGGCTGGCCGACATTACGATCTTTAATATTTCTAAAGTCGGCCCCTGTCTCATGTACCTTATTTCTCGAGATTCAAGTAATATCACCCCAGCCGGTATTTGGCGATTAAACGTAAAATAGATTTATAAGCTTTGCAAATTCTCCCATTAAGCCAATGGAATTGGTAGAATTTGAATATATAAAACAGAGTGCATTAACTTCAAGTCGGCCCCGGCCGAGAATCCGGTTTTAAGTCAAAACTGGTATTCTAATGGCGGCCCCCTATTTTTCCCTAAACTAATACGCAAAACGTTGAAAAAACTATCGCAAAATATAGTAAAAATAACTTTTTAGGGATAACAAAGCTTAAAACAAAAAAAAAGAATCGTTGTTATTTTTAAAATGCCACTTAATTTCCTTTTGAGTGAACGCAAGCTGAAAATGTGCAGACGGCCGAAGTTTGGGGGGGGGGGCGACGTTTAGCGTATTTACCCTACGTAATAACTTAAGACAGAAGGTCCCATAAGTAGGAACTGAATAAATTAACCGACTTGATATTACATGGATTTCGCAACTTTTTACGGTAGAAGAACGGAGTTGCGAGACTTGGTTTTTGTACAAGTTTGTTTTTGATGGCTACTAGTTTTAACTGATCATTTGGTTATAAATCTTAATTATACTTAAAATCCTAGACCCTTCTTTTGAAAATGGGGCCATTCCGTTTCTAGTCCAGACATAAATAAGATGGTGGTAGCTACATCAGCTAGGGATACTTACAATCAACCCACCACTAACGGCCCCAACCAAACCGTGCAATCATTTCTCCCTCTGGGAAACGAAACTCTGACTCCGAGACGGGTGGTGTAGTGTCACTAAACTACAGCGAGGATTAACTCAATCTTCATAGATTCTAGATAGATATAACTATAAGAATCCTATAAAAACCCAAATAAGTAACATTTGAAGGTATCTAGGCTAGTGCATGCAGAAATCTATCATACAGAAACTTCTACAGCAACTACAGTACATACGCTGCGGGATCTGCGAGGCGGCAGCGTCGCCATCGCCGAACAACCGGTGGCTGCACACGTCGAGCAGCCACCACCGTGTCACGTGCTCCGGCAGGTGCCAGCAGCCCGGCATACTGGCGATGGCAGCCTCCGATCTGAACTGACCACCGGTGCTCACATAACAAGGAGCTTCCGAACTCCCGACCACTTAACTCGTTAACGTCACACTGTGGTCGCGCTCATTAGGTCTCGCATAACACTCTATCGCATCAGCTGTGAGTAGGTACACTATGGATTCAGGTTGCCTTGTGCGAATTGTATTTGGCATTCCATCACATCGATAACGAGAATTTGTGGTAAAATTTTAAGGGTGGGCCGACCAAAAAATACCAAAAATGCAGTTACGGTTAAGTAAATATAATTGAAAATACTATCGTATTAAATGAACAAAATATATATTTAGTATCATAGGGAACGTGTTTACAATTTGTCAGAACCATAAATTCATAACACGCTATAGTTTTTTCTACAAAATCATTTAAAGTTGGGCAAAGATCATGAAAACGAGTGGCGGCGTTTAGTAGATTTCTTATAGTTTATCTAAATTATTGTACCTCTGATTTTGTCTAAACAATCATCAATGGATAAACTACAAATTGCTAGACTACATTTTTGATTCATCAAGTGGTTATTTAAATAATATTTTTTTATTAAGCACCTTAAATTCCCCATACAAAATTAGTATGGCCGCGCGGCATCAAATAAATATGGACGACGACATTTCAAATAAAACATATGACACTTGTCACTTACGGACGGCGCACCCTTAAGTTGCCTCGTGTGTTTTTGTCAGTAGGAGGCGCTGCTTCATGCCATACAAGTTCTCGTTTCGATTATCGTGATCGATTAGTCAATAAAACTCGCACTATACACTGTAAAATGATAACAAAATGGAGATTACTCAGTCTTAACGATCAGAGTAAGGGGTGTCAATTAATAATTCATGTCGTTATTATGTGTATCAACTTTATAATCCAGTGAATGGACTAGGTACCTAATGATATTTATTTGGGGCGCACATTTCCCGTATTGAACGACTTCCAAACATAATTAACGATCAGAGCAAGGGGAGTTAATTAATAATTTAAATCATATTAATATTCATGTTGTTACTAGGTGTATCAACTTAAAAATCCTCCAGTGAATAGACTACACATTTCCCGTATTGAACGACTTCCAAACATAATAGATGGCTCATCGGGATTATTTGTGCTCGGAGAAAGACAAGAGGCTTGCGAAACAGGGGTTCAGTGGAAGTCAGTAGATACCGATACGAAATGGGTATTACATGGAAGCACGTACCTGTTGAACGTTCAACAAAGATAACTGCATATAATAGTGAACTTGCAAACAGCAGAACAGATAGTAATTACGGAGCGCTTCGTCTCGTGCCCGTCCTGACTGACAGAAAAATAAACGAGACATGTCTAACTAATGCCAGGGTAAATGCTCTGGTCATTTGTCAGCGTAGCCAATTTGTGCCTAACACACTTCTAATCTAGGATAAACATCCTTCCTGTGTTTTGTGAATGAGTGCTAGCAGTGAATAAGTACATACAATCTATCAAACAGTACAATTTTTAACACGTATTCAGAGATATTTGATTGTAGTTAATACCGAAAATGGCGTTTCAAGAAACAGTTAATATAAATCTCTTTTAGGGTTTAAGAATGGGCGAACATTCTATCAATGTGCCAAGACTTGTTTATTATTTGTATTCCTTTGACTACATTAACGAAAACTGTGTGGCATTGAAGCCGGCGCTTCCTGGTGGAGTACGAGTAGAGTTAAAATTTATTCATACAAAATCTCACGTGATTGAATGGCAAAGGAAACTCACAGTAGGCAGTAGGCACCAAGTTCTTTTGATATCTTGTTAGGATATTCTAGACAAGCCAATGACCGGATATTCAGGCCTCGGCCTCGGCCTGGACTATTGGCGTTGCTCGTGCGAGGAACAAATTGACCGGTTACATAGCATTAGTCAGCCAGCAAAATTCTGCTGTTGACAAATGCCTTCCTCAACGACTATACGATAAACTAAAGGCTTAGGTTCATATTGAGTAACTTTACGTTTCTAATATATTAAACTTTCGCGATGCAAAAATCGAGCAATGTGTGGTTCTATGCTATTAGACAAATTCTTTCTTTTTGGTAAACAATGGTTGCAATTAATTGGTAACCATGAGGTTGCTAGTATAAATGTGGAACAGTCAGTTTTGATTTGGTCAAACACCTTCAAAAATCATCACAAGATCTAAAAGACAAATAACATAGATATTCGTATCGATACAAGATAATATTAACCTCTAGTTACAATAGGTATAAAAGTACCAAGGAATTTATTACGTGTCCCCAAGATGACAAAAGAGGACAGTCTCAGTAAATATTTGGAGATTGAAAAAGGCCGCGATAAGCATCGCCTCAAAATTTAATCTCGGCGCGGCGCAACCCGGCCGGCCGTGATTACATTCTGTTGTTCATGTGAAGCATTTTTAAAAATCAATTTGGATTTCCTGAAAAGCCAGTATATAAAATTTACAACTATGAACTTAGATTAAATCATAATACATAGTAAAAAGATTTAACATAGTTATCTTGCTTTGTACTTTGTACATATCAAAACTTGTTTCATATATTATAATATAATTAGATTTTTCTACACTAATGTTTTACAATGTTTTTACATTGTAAAACATTAGTCTCGTAGTCTTTCAAATTTAAATTTTTATTTGCTTTATTCACTAAGTTCACATCATCGTCATTGATCGTCATAGATAGGGTTGCCTGGAAGAAATATTTTCTTGAGTTATCATTATTTATTGTGTAATAAGCTTGTAATAAGTATATCTCATGATATTGTATTTTTGTGCAATAAAGAATAAATAAAAATTAAATCGGAAAATCACAGCTTTAAATGCAAATATTAAATTAAAGTATATAAAGATAAATAATTTTAGAAGTATATTAATTTAATTGTAAAAAAAATTCTTGAAATACTTTTATTAGTTTCAAAACAATGTAAAATTCGAAACACGTTACTCTAATCAATTTATAGGCTTGTTGTATACTCTATACCTATATCATCATTTCACATCATTAGCCTGTAATAAATATTACTTCCTGTTCCTGGTAAGTAAGCTTACACTAGACATGAAACTCCATGTACTATTAACAATAAAACGTTTGACGAAGGTCTCGTTTAATTTACGCCCATAATTATGATTATGAAGATGGTGGTGTTAATCAGATTTCCTGAACTACCGTATTTTAATGAGATACAGGAACAATTGGGGGGTGGCAGAGCGCGCGTGCGTGTCTATGACGGGACACGCGTCCGACCGGGCGTGCGGCGGCGGACTGGCGCCGACACCCTCCGCTCAACAGATTGCACCCTCCCGCGGGAGCACCCCTAGCGGCCATGTGACTGCGACACGCCGCGCCGTCACCTTGTTTGTCGATTCGTACCCAACTGTTTTAGCACAAAATTTCAGCATATTTGAAAATATCTTGCATTGATCTTCATTTTAAAAAGTTACGAATATTTAGTTTTGTCAGATTATCATTGCCATCATTTGTTTTTGTAACTTACTTTATTTATAGTTCTGCCATTCAAATAAATAAATATACCGATTTCTATGAAATGTGAAATATTTTAGTATTGTACAAGTGTGATTTGTTATATATTGTATAATTTCAGTTAGTCTTTTTATTTATGTTTAAGAATATTTAACAATCCCTGAACTTAGGTAACCCAATCACAGTTGTAACCACAACCTGTAATAATATAAATGTAAAAGCGTAAGTTTATGATTAATAAGAACATTAAAGATATTCTTTTTAGAGAAAATCAAAAGTGAGTATCTCCACTGCTGTGTGGTCAGCACACTGAGTCTAGCATCACCATCTATGAAGCCCTGGGTTAAATTTTCAGTACAGTAAAAGAATCAATATAAAAATGATTTTTAAAAGTAGTCTTGAGTCTGCATGTTACGTTACCATTATGTTTCTGATTTCCATAACAAAAGATACATCAGCATTAGAGATGTGCCGGGTCATTAAAAATGTATATCCGCTGATCAGAAACAAATCTCAACTTTTTTACTTAGTCTGTGCTGGTACAAGTGACCTTAGAACAACAGTTTACACTTTGTGTCACTTACATGACATGTTTCGAATTGCACTGCACATGGGGCAGCATAGAAAAATATGAGATTTTAAGAAATAAGAAGTAATTTAAATTAATGTTATATTTAGTAAATAGTATTTTATTACTATCTTTACATAGAACTTCATATACATAATGAAATTTACTTATGTATAAAATCCATTCAAGGTCAAACAATAATGGATACAGATATGGATCAAATTTTTCCCTTGGATAGGCTTATGCGGATACAGATATTTTCCATACATATATACTCATTGATACCCTGAGCGCCATGTGACACAAACAATAAAATTGTGTCTGTGTTTTGGGGCAGTCATATTTAAACCAATGGTATAAAGAAAACAGATTTATTAGAAATATTTAAGCCAAAACGAAATTAAGAAGTATCTATACCTTTACATTGGTTATCTTCTATGATAAAGCAACCATCATAAAATGTTTTGAAAGAAAGCAGAAATTCATTAATACTTATATTAAAAATTGTAGGTTGCACAACCACTTCAAGGATGTTTACAATTACTTGTTGACATTATACACACAAGGAAGAAGCTAAAAATCACAACAACATTTCATACAACACCGCCTCAATGATTCCTACTAATTACGCTATGATTTTAAAATAAATATAATATTTTAAAAAAAATTTACAAACTGTTCATTGAAGAAAAAGTGTTAAGTATAATTATCTTCTTGCAATTGTTTTACTTATTATATTCTATTGACAGACAAATTTTTGGATGACTAACAGGGCATCTCAATCTTCTTTTGACCACGGACTTTGCAAAGTGTCTGGAAAGTCAGGATATAATAATTTGTATACTTTAAATACCAATTACAAAAATAATAATAAATAGAATAAAGAATAGATGATGAAATTGAGACCCCAATAGTCACTGAGCCATGTAAAGGCTGATGAAACAAGATGAAGAACTGGTTGTATGAATGTTAGGGTATAATATGATGCTCTGATTTATTGTGCATTTGAACACTTACCGGCTATAATTCCATCCATCTGCAATAATGCAGCTTCCAGCAACTTTGTGGGGTCAGGCTCGGGCGAAGCAGTTGGGTTATTATCGCCATCAACTTGCGTCGACTTTCCCATTCCACTCAACACAGGAACAATTAGTTCGATTACAGATTAATTTACAACTTGTAAAGTGATGTCTTTTTAACTAAACAAAAGATAACTAAACAAAAAGTTAACTTTCGGAAAGCGATCAACCAACACAAAACTTTGACATTTAGAAATCATAGACTTTTTTTTCCTTTTGTTGATGGCTTTGTGCGATTATCACATTTAGCCAATGTCAAAGTAATTTTTCTTGCAAGTAATACATTTAATAATTTCTTCCTGTATGATGGATGAATGATTATAGAAATGAGAAGTGAGAAATGATATACCCCCCAATCCCTCGAGTATCTCAGTAAAGATGTGGGGCTTTATTAAGTCCTCACGCGGACTTCTTAAAATAATTTGAAAAGGGACGTTGCACTGTTTTGTTTCATTTGCCAACACTCATGCATACTCACGAACACTTAACGGTTAATAATCCACCATTATTTCACATTATTATTCAACTTCACACAAATAGAATAGATAATAATAGATGACTCTTTACTTTCCCGCCAAGAAGTAAAATCATAGACTAAGTAACTACTTCGATAGATCGAGAGAAGATCATAGACTATTTTATGAAAAATACTGAACAATGGAACATCGACAATAATCCTTCCTTCCTAATCGTTCCCTCACTGCTGAGGATCGTGACTCCGCTTCATCCGGTCAACAAGCTGTCTCCATCGGTTGCGCTCAGTTGCTTGATGGAGTGCGGTGCTGACGGGCATCTCCAGATTTTCGGAGATCTGGTCTGACCAGCGCTTTGGGCTCCAGCCTCTGGGTATTTTACCTTTTATTTTTCCCGTCACCATCAGACGCTCAAGGTTATCTGCACCTCTTCGTGCAACATGACCGAAATATCGCACCACGCGTTGCATGCAGATCGAGGACAGACACTGTGCATTTTCTATTTTTAGTTGTTTTAGGATCGAGACATTTGTGCGATGGGCCGTCCAAGGTATTTTTAGCATACGGCGCCAGCACCACATTTCAAAAGCATCTATTCTCTGCCTGTCAGCGGCTTTTAGCGTCCATGTCTCTGCGCCATACAAAGAGATGAAGAAGACAAGTATGCGAACCAGATGTATTTTAGTCCTGTATGTGATATTCCTGTCCCTCCAAATCTTGCTCAGCTGAGTCATTGCTGTCTTTCCCATGCCAATTCGTCTTCGTATTTCTACTTCACAGCTACCTCTATTAGTAACGAAGGAGCCTAGGTATTTGAAATGGTCTACGGTCGTGTACTCTTGCAAAAGGTCAGTGCGCTGGATGGCCGTAAAACGGTCCATCACCATGAGCTTGGTCTTCGATTTGTTTATGGCGAGACCCATGTCTAGGCTGATGCCTTCCAAACGGTTGACAATAATAATATCTAGCTTTGTTAAACTCGTTATAGCTCTAGCTATTAATCGTACATAACAAAAATAACCATCATATTTTTTATCTATATTGCTGTAGAATATTATTCTCAGATAGGTACCTACATACATAACAAAGTAATTGCTAAGTAATGGCTTGTTTAAAAATACGGGTGTAAGACATGATGTGATGCTACATACTTTTTATTTAAAGCGGGCAAAGGGGTTAACAAGGACAACAAATATGATTAAAATCTTGAAACTTTTATACGTAACTGTACAACTGTACACACGGCGGCAGATCAACCCTCAGAATAATAACTAAAGCTAGAAATCGGACTGAAATAACAACACAAATTCATCAGTTCGCACTATTTTAACTAATGAACCTAGGTGCTGTATTGTAAAGAGATCGATTGTCCCTTTTCTTTCGTTATTTCGAAGGTGTCACCAGATTTGTGAAACGAACTGTCAGCTTTTAAATCAATATATGATTTTGGCCGGGCAAAAGGACTCGAGATTTTATTTTTCTGATGACCGAATGAGATAACAATACAAAAAATAAAAACTATGTGTCAACCATTTGTCGCACTCCAATCTCCTTTTCTAGCCTTAAGATAGAACGGAACTAAACATAGTTGCAGGTTTTTTATTTTAATCTTCCTTCTATAGCTTTAGTTATTGTTCGAGGATCAACTTACCCAAACCTGTCAAATTTCTCCAATGAATATTGATCCTTAAACCTAAACAATACATTGAAATTAAACAACTTTTACGGATCTACTCGCGTTTATTTTACACATTACTTATCCTGACGTTTCGAACCCTTTGCAGGGTCCGTGGTCATGGGCACAGACCTATTTTTATCTATGGCTACAGGGAAACTGAGGTGTTGGTCATCTCATAATTAGTTAGTACATGGTTAGTACATAGTAGCTTTTAAGCTTGTATACCCTCATTTAAATTTAATCAGGTGCGTTCCGTTTTACGCAGAAAGAGCTTACAGCTAGGGTGCCGCCGGCAACGGGGCAGGGCTCAAGCTGCCGTCGGTTAGGGCTGCAGAGACAGGAACCTTCGGACTATCCGCGCCGTGTCCAAGAGTACCGCCTTCTGTATCTGACCCTTGATCCAACCATTGAGCGAGAGTTTCTTAAGGTGTTGGTCGAGACTCTTCGCTCGCTACCAGACCGTTCGCAGACACGACTATCGGCACAATGATTGTCGAGTCAATATCCCACATATCTTTTGGTCTGGCAGTATGGTGTTGGGGCTGGGATTTAATATTTTGTATGATGGGATCCCAGCCCAGGCTGGTGGTAGATTCCAACCACCTTCTCTATTGAAATTAGGATGTTTTTTAATTTCAATAGCCTCGCGTATCATCCTAGAAATGAATCGTTGTTCTCTAGCGAGTATTTGTGGTTTATCAAATCTGATGTAATGATTGGGCCCCTCTAGGGAATGTTCGCTTAATGCAGACTTATTTTCGCGCCTATGCTTGCGAGTAGATCCGTAAAAGTTGTTTCATTTCAATGTGTAGTGTTCGCGTAGACTTTAGAAAACAATATATTAAACAATACAGTTCAAAATTGATTGTAGAAATTTTACAGCTTTGGGTAGGTTGATCTGCCGCCGTCTTAGAGCATTAAACCAACCGCCGTGTGTACTTGTACGCCTGTAAAAGGTCTAAAAGTTCCAGCTTATCAGATATCAGGGATCTTGAGATTCAACGATGTGGTACACACGCTAAAGCCGAAGGTGAAAGCGCACTTTACCCGGAATCCTTAACTACTGTGGCACTGGCTACAAATAAGCCCTACCAACTACCAAAACCGAGTACACGTTCATGTACCCCCGCATGGATGACCTAGTGACTAGGTCACCCATCAGGGTATCACAACGGCTAGACTAGGTCCTACTCTATTATGTATACCTACTTTATGTTTAGTTTCAGTTATTAGGTTCTTTGCATTTGGCATTTTGGCACCCCTTGCCACCAGGCTCCTAGTCACCGTTCCACTCGCGCCACCCTATAGCCGGCGCTGCAGCTAAGGTAAATTAAAGTCTATAATTTCCAGTAATGAGTACCTAATTAAAGTGACTCAGTTCTGAATATCAAAGGTGGGGTAGACGGGAAGAACCTCATTTCTGCTACCACCTAAAAAGCCTCATCTTTTAAGTGGCGCTCTATTTTCGGGATTGTTCGTAACTCCGTCGGTACAATGCGATACAGTTATTATCGGCTTGTGAAGCTACGAGCGCTACAACGCGCAGGTCGCGGACCTGTGTAGACCCATCCTACAGTTGCGGTCGACCTGTGGATACCATGTTGCACTACCGTAGAAGGCCCATGTGCAGTCGTAGTATCAAAATGTAAGTAACATTTTGATACTGCGACTGCACATGGGCCTTACTTCACAACTGTTTTTAAAGGTTGCATCGCTCTCATAAAGGCCAGCTTTGTCGGTCAGGAAAAAATATCTAGAAAAAACTTTTTTCAGGGCAGAGATGGAAAGAAGAAGGAATGTTAACTTTGTATCACTAAATACAATACTTTTGTAAATGTCCTCAAGTGACAAAATGGTCTTAAGGAGATCAAATGACTACACGAAAAAATTACATCTCGTAGTTTATTAATATTTATTAGACCCTTTACCAAATTAATATAAAGTAAATAAATAGAACTACATACTTGGTAATAAGTACCACTCCTTTTAAAAATGATAGATTTGTTGTGTCAACAGTGACTGTAGTATTATAAATTCATGATAAAATAATTATGTCAACCGCAAATAAACTCTTCAATAATCAAGCAACATCCATAATTGCAAAAATCTATACATAAATATATTCTATAACATTTACTTTTGTAATTTATTTGATAAATTTTAATGGACTCATTTCAATATTTACTAGAGATTTAGAATTTTCAAAAACAATGTTTACATAGCTGTTCCATTTCTTATTTTAATATATTTTATCTTTCTAAGGCACAATCTGCTAAAATTTGATATAATAACTATAACTCACATATTCAAAACTGGTTCCCCGTAGTATTATTTCTTTTTAAATTACTAAAATGATATTATTCATCTTTAATGATAACGTAATATATTTAACAGCGAAATATCAACATTTTCAACCCGCTCATACAAATAATTGCTTTCAACCACGTTATTTTATCTATCTTACACTTTACATACGTAACAACTTAATAATTTAAATGTTGGTAAGCTGTGATTTGGTATTAAGGTGAGGATTGCTACACTACAACATTGATTCAATATTTAAAGTGGCTTTTTCTGATACAATCAGTTCTATAACTTATCATAAAACAAAACAATAAAAAGAAACCCAAGATTTAACTGTAATTCACAAAAAGGCACTAAACAATAATTAAAAACAACATCATTAAAAAAACTATTGAGAAAATGAAGAATGTATAGGCAGATAAACGTTTGAAAGGAATAATTTAAATATTCTGAAATACTGTTACCACTTACTACACATTGACAACAAAATTTATTTTATATACTCTGCACTAAAAACATCAAATACTTTTATATTTGCATTTTTTACCACACAAAAATAAAATATTTAATTCAAAATTGCAACAATTAACAATATAATTCTGGATTACAAAAGAAATCAAGCGTGATATGTGTTGGATAATTGACCATGATGACCTCCATTCTCTGTACCAAGCTTGATTTTATTCATAGGACAGACAAATTTATATAAGATAAATAAATAGTTACATCTTTAAACCTCTGCAATTCTGTAAACACTTTATACTTAAGATCTTAATTATCTCTAAAATCTATAAAATATATTACTCTATTAAATATTAAAGGCAATTTATCATTACATATGGACGGATTAAGTAAAGGCGCCCAATGGGGTTACCAATTAATTATTTATATTAATAGCTCTTATTATTAGCCTATCTTAATTTAGTTGCGGCGGCTGCGGTAGAAATATATATAAAATAAATATCCGAGTTATACATAACCAACAATGAAACAGCATATAAGAATATCTTTAAATAAATAATGTGTTGCATGTTTCAGGTAACTCACTAGGTCCATGTAACAAACGGACGGTCTACCACGCGCCGCGCCCGCTAATAATTCTAATACCAATAACAAAACATAACTTCGTTGGTAAACAATTTCAGTTCCATCTAAGTCAATTTCGTAAACTTAACAGGCAAGACCACAACCGATATTAAGTACTTATCACCTAAGGGAATTTAAATCTCAAAGTACCTACATGTTAAAAGGAAAATGGAACGGATCAACCAATTTAATAAAAGGTACAAGGAATGTTATAATGACTATATTAATTTAATAATTAAATAAACCTAGTTTTAAGTTTACGTCTGCAGACTTCTCAACATCCGATATACGTAACGATATGGAGTTTTGTACATCAATACATAGATATCGTTCACCACAGGTTGAGCACTTCTCTTTAAATATTGTAAAATGAGAGTTAATCGTATAAGTTTTTAGTTACGTGATAAGAGATCTAGATTACTTATACATATTAGTATCCTTAGACATAAAATGTCACTCGCCAATAACTGTAGTATGTGAACCTGATAAGTAAATATCGCTATAAAGTTACACATATTTACAGGCACCAATTTAAGCACAAGCAACTTTCTGTAGAAGAGTTTTCCATTATTTAACCTTGTATGGGCAATGAATACTATTATGCTTTTGTGCGAGTTGAACAATAACTCCCATACTTGAGCTGTACTTATTGAGCAAGTATAAATCTTCTCAATTATTTATTAAGAATGTAGATAAAAATAAGATCAATATCAATCTTCAAACAGAAAGTGCCGAATTAATATTTTTTTACATAAATTTTAAGTACATATATGAATTAAATAAAGTAAATACGCCTAAAGGCAATTTTAAGAAAAAAATAATAACAACAAAATATTTATACATTGTACATTAAGTATTAGTCGTGGACTTGCATCACATGCACTTTAAAAAGAAAACAAATAAAATGGAATGTAGAATTTTAAATTCCTGTCTGTACACAATCACAATAATTATAAACAATCACGGAAATATAGGCTATGCCTTCTATAACATCTTGTCAACAGTGAAATGTAAAAATATATTAATTTGTACAATCTAAACATTTGTAAAATTTTCTATCGCACCACAAATACTCTAAAATTTAGATTTTAATCACGGTGAAATATATCGCTTAGCTCTGTTAAATAAGAATTTGAAATAAAAACAAACTTAAGGGTATACAAAGGACAGTTATATTTCCCTCCAAAGACTTTACCGAATCTCACATTTATGTGGAATGTATACGTTTTCATAATTTGGAATGTCACGCCAGCTGAGCGCATTCCCAGCTTACTAATAAAACCCGCAATATTTGCATTGCCGCCATCGCCGCTTCATTGCAGTGATCGTGTGGACGCGTGCTATTATAAAATACACTTTTTTAAACATATATACCTAACAATGTTAGTTCTTTACTTGGACATATCGATAATTCGTATCAAGGAGCTAAAATTCCAATTAATAACAATTTTAAAATAAACCTCCCATCATTTTTATTTAAGTACTAAAATATCCGTAATAAGTATCCTCGCTCATTTAACTATTAAAAATTACCACTAATATACCTTGACGTAATTTGCACTTTAAAAATAAATAGCTTCGGGGGGACGTTCAGTGTGGAGCATATTCGAAGCACTTCAACCCAACGGTGCCTTGCATAGACAGTCGAAAGTCAGATAAAAAAAAGTTACTACATAAACATTATGTATTACGTAAAGGAAGAAGAAAAAACAAAAAGATGTGTAGAACATTTGAAGTGCTTACGGACTATGCGCACATAATAAACGAAGTGCATTATCTAACTCAAAGTCAGCGATTGTGGAACGGCCCCCCAGCAAACAGTCATTGGTGGCTCTTGCTGAGCAGGTGCGAGTTGAACTCGTACACGTTGCAGCACTGCTCGCCGCAGATGTTGCACTTCCACGGGTTGGAGTCGCAGTGGCAGCCCTTGTGCAGGAAGTAGAGCGTGGAGTCGGGGAATGTTATAGAGCAGAAGGTACATACGAGCGACGCCGGCAGCAGCGACGCGTCGCCGTGCGTCGACGTGATCACGCCGCCTTCCGACGGGGATACCCGGGACGCCTGCAATACACCACCACCGTTGAGTCCACCGATTCAAGTATAACTTAGTCTACGAGTTAGCACTATAGAGATGATAACATTTTTGTTGCGAAAGTAGCTTAACTTCACAAATCGCGGACCATTGAGAACCAGATATTGAGGTTTAAAAAATGCGTTACGCTTCAGAAGCAATATGAACTAATCGGTGATTAAGAGTCATGGTATGTAAGAAAGAGATGGGTTGGAAAGATTCATGACACTTTGCATACGCACATTTGAGCCACGGGCGCGACCGCGTGCCGATATGCGTCTGCGCAGGTCTTCACGAAGCAAGCTCTTGAGCGGCGATACCTTGATCAACGAGGAGGACACGCCCCGCTTGTCGCCGTTCGATTCTCCGTCGCGCGTTTCACTTGCGCCCGAGTCGTCTAGAGCGTTTGGTTCCTGCAATTAAACGAAATATTGAATGCCTACGGGAGGTACCTATGCCGTCCAAATCAAAAATTAACTTGACTTGATATCAGTTAAATTATACTCGGAAAAAGTTGTCTGATACAAACATATCAGTTCGGTATTAGCAAAAAAGAGATATACGCATTAGACGTTACTGATTAAATGTTTATTTATTGCGATACCAACTATTCCTAACCTATATTGCCAATGTCACCATAACATGACGGCAGTACGGCGCATGGTTAGGTTACGTTTTGCAGTTTTTACCATAAAATTGTGTTAGACACAAACCATGCCATAAATAAAAGAAAAAGAAGAACACCACAAAATTCTTTCTAACACACCATGTAATAAAGTAAATTAGTTTATATTTCTTCAGCAATAAGGTGGAATATACAATAATTCATTTATAGTAATGACAAAAGTACCTGTTTAATGGGTATAAGCGTAATCGACGGGGTGATATTGGTGGGAAGTCCGGCGGAGAGCGAGCTGCTTGCAATGGCGCTGTCACCAGATTGTGGGGAACTGGGCCCTTCACCGTTCATACGCGAGTCTGTCAAAAGAAGTTGTATACTGTAAACCTTGATTTTAGGAAACAAATACTATCAGCCTATACATGGGCAATAGTAGATATAGGAGATCGGACCAAAGCCCTGCCGTAACATCTCCAGATAGATAACCTAATTAAAGTATCTACTTGTAGATCTGTTCATGCTTTTGAAGGCACGTTGACCAGTGGATCGATTGGTTTGTTGGTCAGTTCGCTATCGTAAGAGCGGTCTTCTCAACTCCCAAATTGAACCACAGAGAGGCGGGTTACGATCCTCTTTGGATCGTAACCCGCCTCTCTGTATAATAATAAATAATATATACAATAATTAACAGCAGCGCGAACTTCTTACTGACTATACTTTGTATATATACCCATCCGAGGGTTGAAACTGTGGGAACACATTAAGGCACATGAACATGAACTTTGTTGCTATGGACTTAGCCAATATAATGATATTTAGTCAGCCTATACTTAACCTAATATTCCACCATTACATATTGATAGTATTGTAGTAATCAGGCTGTAAGAGATAAAATAGCCAGTTTTTCAGTAGTTTAGTTTTCCAAGTGAAGTCTGTTCCACCTTCAACCTAATCATTAGTTAATATCAGTTGAAATGAAGGTGCAGTAGTTATTATTATTATTACTTATTTACGTAACACCCTGTACTTACTACATGAAAAAGCAATAAACATTTATAATGTATACTTTACCTGAGTGATTCGTTTGGCCAGGCGAGAACGTTTCGTTGTTATCAGCCATTGAGATCTCGACGTGCGGCGTTAAGTAGTGCATCGGTGGCGTGGCATTGTCGACCGACCGGGCGCCATTGCTGTCTCCGCTGTCTGAATACGCAGCAGCAACTGATACTGAAAGGCCGGAGCCGAGTGCTCCTAATGCGTTGATAGCCGCGGGATCCATCGTGCCGTCGGCGTACGCTGCGTTGGCAATACCGGCCGCTAGTAGGGAAACAGAGTTGTTGCCGGGGCCGGGGTTGTCCAGGTCTATACCGTGTCTGTGTGACAAGAGATTATTGTTACAGATTTTTTGGAAGTTTTTTCTATGGTTTGTGAGGCAAATGTCTCTGCTCTGCCTGATGTTAAGCAGAAGCAGAATCCAGATGAGAGGATAGCTAGATAAATGTAAACTATACTAAAAGAATATCCCATTTTTACAACCCCAGGTTATGCCGGACTGCTCTCTCCTCTAAAAACTAGTACTATCTCTTTCCTACTACGTACGGGGCAAGGAGCCAACACGGCAAGCACAGAGTTCCAAGTAAAAGGGTGACTGGGGATAGCTCTATACACCTTGGTTATGAGGTAAATAATTGCTTAAAGTTAGATATATTATATTAAATGTATAAAAATATGATATCCAAAAAATTTAAGACTATAATTAATTATCAAATTATCTATTTGAAATAGGTCATTAGATTTTTAACTGTATTAAGAGTTTTAACTTTCTAATTTTATTAACATATTACAGTGTTTTCGACATTTTGTTATTTAATTTGGGTTAGGGTGTAGCAAAGGGAGTCCGAGACATAGCCGATTTTTCGATGATGTTTCAACATAGAATTAAAAACAAAGAAATTCAATCACTTTCGTTAGAATTTTTTTTTTTTTAAATTGTGTTATTTTTTGGGACCCCCTTTTCTACACCCGGACCTTTTGTTCTAATATAATAGGATAAATCGTGTTAATCATAACACGCGCTTACCTGTTGAAGAAATGAACCCTTAAACTTTTCATGGTGGGTGCGCGATAACTACATAGTGGGCAAGTTTTGACAAGGTCGTGCTGTCCGACGTGCTCGTTTTGGAAATGGGCGCGCATGGCGATCTGCCGTTGGAACCCTCGATTGCAAATAGGACAGTGGTAAGGCAAGCTCTTCGTGTGTGTCGTAAAGTGTTCTGCTAAATGGTCTTTTCGGAAAAATCTTTTCTGGCAAACGCGGCATTCGTACGGCTTGACGCCGGTGTGGCGCATTTTATGCCGACGCATGTTAGCTCCATTTGAAAATTTCATGTTGCACACATCGCATTCGAAAAGCTTCCTATGAGGGCGGGCGTCGGCGCTCTGCGCTGCCGCCACATTGTTGTTGTCGGGAGAGCACTGCGCCATATGGGTGGTCAGGGAACGCCCGCTCATGGTACTGAAACTGTTACAAGTGGTACATTTTAATAATGTACCACCCCTTTTTGGAGTTTCTTTCCCACTTGCTGTAGCTACCTGTAACAAAAAATTATAAGTATAATTATAAGGCCTTCATTAGTGGCACTCTATAATAAATGGAGTACCTAGAAGACCAAAATTCATATTCTTTATTTACAAAACGGAGAACCTGTGTGCACTGAATATGACATTTAAAACTAAAATTGGAGAATAATAAATATAGATATTTAAAGAACACATGAAAATAATTCAGGCAGCCAAACAATACCATGTGCTTAGAAACTGAACTTAACTTATTTTATATCGGAAGTCAAAAAGTGTCAAAGAGATTTGACACTTTTTGACATAATAAAACTGATTTTTTCTCCTACTCCTTTTCAGTGCATGCTGTCAGGTTATGGATCGCGCTGCTGCTTAATATTCAAGACTCTCAGCAACATCAGCCTTTTAAAAAGCGTTTGAAGGAACACTACCTGTCCAGTTGGTTCTTGAGTCCTATGTATATTGTTTTTTTTTAAACCTTTTATTTTTGTTTTGTATATTAAATTTCCTTTGTTTATGCAATTATTAGTATGTATGTGTATTATAAATATTTGAGTAAGTTTATTTTAAATTTGCAGGAGGTACACATTAATTCTACCTTTATTTATAATGTTTTCTTTAGCGGGCCTGCTGGAAGATATTTCAGAACTGAAATAAGCAGCACCCTTGAACTACATTTACCCGCATAGCTTATTTTGTTACCTTTTTATGTGTGTACATAAACTTGTAAATAAATAAATAAATAAAATAATGATTTAATAGAAAAATCATATAATATTAGCCCTATATAAGCCAGCACAGGCATTACTACTAATAATATTTATTTAAAAACAAAGACAAAAACAAGATAATAATAAAACTACTTAAAATTAAACTTACAAAAAACTATAAACTATATCTACTATTAACTATAAATAAAAAAATTGCCCAAAATCATCCCCATCAGGCAGAGTGCCCAGTAAGCTAGCAGCATTGCCACGTTGGATAGCTATGCTTATACGCTGGCCCAAGTAGCTGCTAGCTCTGGGGTCCCGGGTGGCTTCTACTAGTTTAATAGAAATATCTTTAAAGAGTTTGTGAGCACCCGGGCCCCATGGACCTAAAGTCTCTACCCCAAACGGCTCAAATATGAGATCCCCAGTCAGATTCTCATACTTTCGCCGTTTCGAGGTTCTCTGCATGATTTGCAGCCGCGCCAGCGCTAACAGAAGTGCTTGGAATGTGGGACGGTGCAAGCGTATCGACACAAGTTGCATCCCATACCAGAGCCCGTCCCACCTTCCAAGGAACTAGGGTCATGCCGTCCGGTCTTTTGCCGTCATCACGTGCCAGACCAGAGGGTTCGAGTACTACTGGTACTCCAGCGGTGACAAGAGCCCGTCGAATAACGTCATTCAGGCTATGATGACGAGCAATGCGACCAGCACTTCTATCACAGGACAGCCCGTGGTGACCGCGGCTGCCCAATGGCGCGCCGCAACGACATTGATGAGGGACGATACTGGGGGCGCCAAGACGCAAGGCAGAGGCAAGGCGAAAAGTACTGCGGTCCAACAGAGTACCCGTATTAGGAGATGGTAACACCTGCAACCAAAGACCTGACTCCCATTTCCCTACAGCTAAGAGGCGAGCACACTCTGCAGGGCTAGAAGACGTTTTGATAAGGTTATTACGCAATAGTCCGCAGAGAGGCTCGTCCCAAAGCCTTTGGGAAGAGGTGTTTGTGGGATATTCGCAATTTGGGCAAGCTGCACTCCAGGCGGCCTTGGCCTCGTCCAAGTGAGAAACCAGAGGAGAACACGATGTGTGTTCCAGTATCTTGTTAAGGATATCTTATATCGTATCTTATCTTTTATTACTTAAGTTTTAAGTGCCACCTGACGCAATTGTTTTTTAAATTATAAATGCTCTTGATGTAAATATACTTAGCATCATGAAAAAAATTGTTCTCTAATTCTTACACATTTAATTAGAACGCTTTTTATGAATTAGGCTTGAGTTAACTCTCGCTCTGACCACAGACCCTGCAAAGGGTTCAAAACCTCACCATAAAATTAAATGCAAAAAATAAACACAAGATAGAATCGTAAATTGTTTTATAAAATAATAAAAATTGTCTTAATTTACTTGCCAAAATATTCTTTTAAATCTTATCTCAGTGAAGGATTTCAATAAAATATAATATGGAATTTACTAACTTTATTAATAACTCTTAACTGTAACCTCGCAAACTGCATAATAATGACACTGAGTAAAACAGCTCCCATTCTCTTAATTAGTTTCATTAATAAGTAAGCAGGTTCTGATAATAAAGAAATTAGCAAGTGCTTTTAATTATTTCTTAACAGCTTTAGTAATCTTAGGAAATTATTGCTAATGGCTAAAACGACCCACTGTTTGGGCTCAGCCGTACCTACACTTGGAATTAGCTCTTGGATAAGTTGAGTACAGCTCAGAAACTCCACAAGAGTACCACACACTGGCTTATGTAGGTTATTGAATTAAAAATTTATTTCCTTACCTGGTTTGGTAAACATAGGATATTTTTTAGGCAAACCCTATTATTTTTAGGTTGATTTACTTTAAAATATTTTTGGTCAGATTTTATTGATTATTATAAACACAATAGGTGTACTGATGTTCATGAAAACAATACTCTTTTCTTTCTTTTAATAATAATAACAATAAATGGGTTTCCAAATGAAATGTCAAATTGTAAAGCTTACATTGCTTTCAATAATATTCATTAAATTTAGGACAGTCAAGTAACACTCAAATGAGAAGAATCTTATCTTAAAAAGAAAAAAGTGTGAGCATGCACAAAAACATGTTTACTCACCGGTTCATTCTTCACAATCGCAGGTAAATTCGGCGACACGGTGCCAGAATCGGCCTCTGTTTCCCCTTTTGATGACATCACATCACATTACCAGGTCGCGAGCTTGCTGAACATCACTCTCCCGCCTTCAAGAGCTACGAAAACAAACACATTGAATAAAATTCAACACTAATCCATCATACATATAGTAAAACACTGAGATGGTAATCAAATGACGACATAATAATCGCAAATCAATTTGGTTCTCCTCGGAATGGCGAGCTGACCCATTTACGAAAACATACAAATTATCGACTCTAGACATACCTTTAACGTTATCTACTGTGTTTAGTGCACAACTCATATTTCACATCGAACAATAGAGATGTATAATGAAAAACGCCATAAAATGAAAAAAAACTCACGTTAGCTTGATACGTCGACAGGCTGAACAGCGGTATTTTAGGGAGAGATCGCTATGTGGCCTAATTCAATGCTAAACTTGATGCACAAAATACGTGTTACGAGTATAACTGTAAATGCACAAAATAGTGGATCCCGCGTTTGGTTTGTATAAATAAGAGTTTATATTACGTTATCACATATTAAATAAGCTTATTTTAAAGGTTTTTATAAAATTAGGATCTTTTGACCAAACCCATTTTGATGAAACTACACACCTGTGATGATCTTTCTTGGCAATCTATTTAATTTCTAGCAACACATGCATTCAGTCTTTTGTCGTCATTTGACTGGTTCTCTGACTCTTTCACTCTTCATAGATTTGTCATATAACTATCACTTTTTACCGTTCCAGCCAGCTTACAAAAAGTTGTTCGGATACACCATATTAACAGCTGACAGTAGTGTTGAAGATAAATACATAGAAAGAAGCTGAAGTGCTAACATTTTTGGCGGGAAAATTAAGATAGTATTTGTCTTAAAGCATATTACACCAGTATTTGTAGACATTATATAATTTTTTTTTTACGGTTATAATATTAACCTAATCATATTCAATCTTTTCGTAACAATTATTCAAGGAGGCCGCGTGGTAATAGGGGTACCTACAGTGTGTGTTCAGGGGAAACGGAAATACTCGGAACATGTTTATTCAATGATGGTATCATCACGACCATGATTGTATGGTATGGTATAGTAGTAAAATATAAAGATTTTAATTTTGTGTAATTCATCACAAATAAAATTGAAGACACGGATGTATTGGCTAGACTCTTTTGTCTTTTATATAAAAACGAAAAAAAAGATTGAAAAAAAAATGTAAATACTTGCTGACAGTGACACTGACAAGACTTGTTGTGAATTTGTGATTGTGATTGTGAGTAATGAAATAAATACATACCATACCTTCATAGTTAAGCTACTTTATTATTTTGGTTACGGAAAAGTCGTTATTGTAATACATCCCACGGTTACTTTTTATGTAAATATGAGTCCCCAATTTTTCTTGTCTTGTGTAAAATTCTATTAAAAGTTGTGCAAGACCAAGATGTGTCCTCCTTCGATTACAACATTTTTTCTTCAATGGAGGCTGTGGATCAGGCCTTTCTTAATTGCCCTCTACGGTATTCTAATTGTTGTACTAGTGCCTATACTTATAGCACATTCTATAAACAATGAGTTTAATGAGAATGTGGAAGCGGAATTGATTGGCGGAGGATTTGTTTTGCTTGCGTTGCCTATATCAATATGGCAAATAACACAACATGTGGTACATTATACAAAACCATATTTACAGAAACACATTATAAGGTATTTATAAGTTTTTAACACATTGTTTGTGTTGTAAAATCTACCATAATATTTATTACAAAAATAATCTTTATTACCTATTTCAGAATATTATGGATGGTACCAATATATGCTTTGAATGCATGGATAGGCCTCGAATTTCCTGAACAATCTATTTATGTTGACTCATTGCGAGAATGTTATGAAGCTTATGTTATTTACAACTTCATGAAATACCTCCTCAACTATTTGAATGAAGGACATGATCTAGAAGCAGTTCTAGAATCGAAACCACAGGTTTACCATATTTTTCCATTATGTTGTTTAACACCTTGGGAAATGGGGAGGTAAGAAAAATGCACTTAAAATAACTACTAAATAAAAGTGAAAACATTACATATGGATATGTTTTTGTTCCTCACACTTTACTTAGCATATTATTTAAATAGGCATTGGGCCTTTAGTATAATCAATCAATTAAAATAAGCAAACAACACATTTGTGTTGTTTGCTTAATTTAATTTATTTATTTTTTAATTAAGACCATTTGGTCTTAATTAAATTGTCCTAGATATTTAACCTTATTGCCACCTTGTTAGAGTATGTTTTGACAAAAACTGTTAACATTTTGGTTTTAGACAAAAATATACTGAAATGTTCATGGAATAAAACTACATTTACTTTGATATGTTGATAATTACAGACATACTGTTGAGTTAAACATTAATGTCAACTATAATAAAACTATATGTAACTCTTTAGATTAATTATATCCTTCTTATACTTTGTAAAAAAGTTAAAGTCTATTGGTAAAGAACTTAAAGATTTTTTTGTATCATTTCATGATGTGTTTGTTCTTTCAGAGAATTTGTACACAATTGCAAACATGGTATTCTGCAGTATACTGTGGTGAGGCCCATCACCACCGTCATATCAATGATTTGTGAGTTGGCTGGAGTATATGGAGAAAGTGACTTTAGTTCCAAAGTTGCATTTCCTTACATGATTGCCATAAACAATTTCTCACAATTCGTGGCCATGTATTGCTTGGTCTTATTCTACAAAGCCAATAGGGCAGAGCTGAAACCAATGAAACCTATTGGCAAGTTTCTCTGCATCAAAGCTGTTGTGTTCTTCTCGTTTTTGTAAGTTTCCTATTTGTTATCCAGTACAAACTTCCACTTTCACACAGATTCTAGTCAAGTCTGTCATAAAAGTCTTTGTTACTACAACAACTAAAATACTTATATTTTTTTGTTTTAATTGTGGCATTCACATGTCTAGTGGTTGAGATGTATTTTGCTAATAACAACTTTTATTGGTCACTTTGTTTGGAAAATGTTCAATTAGATATATTTTTTTGCTCTGTTTTGATGTGAAGGAAGAACAAACGCACTTTTGCATTTGTCTTTTGTTTTGTGTGCTTGCTGTTGTAAAATCATGGTATCAACTTTTTTACAGCCAAGGAGTGATAATCAATATATTAGTATACTGTGGGGTTATATCAACAATATTTGGAAAAAATGACTCTGGTCAAGAGAAAATAATATCTTCTAAGTTGCAGGTGAGTAATTTTTTTGTTAATCACTTAATTTTCTTTTTTTTAATTAGCATGGCAAGTAATTCCATTTCACCTGATGTTAAGTGGAAATGGAGTCCAGATGCGGAGACAACTGATGCAGTTTGAAAACAACGCAGCATCAGTCACCCTCACTCAGGCCCACAAGGTGCCTTTGCACCCCTTGTGTGGTTGCATACAAAGTTTATTAGAATATTTTTTTTATTTGCAGGATTTCTTGATATGCATAGAAATGTTTCTGGCAGCTATTGCTCACCACTACAGTTTCTCATACAAACCATATGTGTCACCGGAAAATCCGTCGCCCTCATGTCTTGGCTCCTTTCTGGCAATGTGGGATGTATCTGATGTCAAGAGGGATATATCAGAACATCTTGGTGTTGTAGGTAAAGTATCCGTTTATATATTTCTAGATTAGATAGGTATGCTGTGAAATAAACAGGTTTTGCTAAATAATGCAATTAATATTTAATTAAAGCACTTATGACCTTTGTACTCAAGGTTTTTACAAGAATCGAAAGGTGTTATTAGCACTCTGTGTGGGTGTACATATAGCATAAAAAAAAAAAATAATAACTTGACTGAAGCCGATGTTGCTTTGTTTTCTTCAATGTGTCCTTTATTTAATTGATTCCAGGAAGCTCCTTCAGTAGGAGGCTGAGGGGTAAATCGATGTACCACATGCCCCGAGGGTATGACGAGAGCTCTCGCCTGGTGAGCGAGCCCACTGCATCTAGCTCCGCGCCGAGCTACACGGTGGAGGCTGAAGTCCCGCATGTCGAGACTCGGCCCGCAACCTATGGTTCCATAGACACAACTCTTAACAGTGAAACTGAACCATTGGTAAGCGATAGCAACGACCGAACCGAAGACGACCCAAATGTGTAAACAAGTACCTAGCTAAAAGTGTGCCTAGTGTGAGCTTTTTCACTATTCGATCGTATTTAAAGACGAAATTTGTATGGCATAGAAGCAGCGTCTCCGACAAACGAGGAGAGTTAAACATTTGCCACACAAATTTGCGTTTTCATTAGCGTGATTGAATGGCAAGTAAAACAAGCACAAGGCACCTTGCTCTCTTGAAAGAAATGACGAGACTAACGCGTAAATTAAATTATATGATTCTATGATTATATGGTTAATTTTGGCTGAGTTACAGCAACAATAACTCGCTTCTAAGTTATTAATGCTAGAGTTATTTTCATAATAATAATCATCACAGCTTAACTTTATGATGTTGGTGTAAACTGCTGTGAAAGATAATTATAATATCATATATATCGACATTCCTTCACTAAATGAATTTTTGTTCATTACCAAAGTGATTATGTACTCGGGTGCCCATGGTAACCGCAGTGCCATAGAACAATTGAATTTCTATTGTGTCTGTCCATGGGGTCCAAGTACTTATGAGTGCTATTATGTAAGGAGACTGAGTGAAAAAAGCAATAGGTATGTGGTTAAATATATTTAGAATGTAAACATTTACACATTTTTATTATGACTTTATCAAAATCTGACTAGACAATTAAGTTTTTTTGTAGATGTGAATTAAAAAAATGTTTTTCATTAAATTGTTTTTACGACGTATACTACTACTAATGCAATAAATAGTTTTATATTGTACTAGCTTATGCTCCGCGACTTCGTCCACGTAGAATTAAGTCAGTACACCGATCTTGTCTTTGTTTATCTTGTTGGTAAGTTTTGAGTAAGTATAACGTTTTTAAACAAGATAACACTGCCTGTTTAGGTACGTGATTTAAGCAGCCAAATGGTGGAACATCTATCAAAAAAACTTCCGCAGTATTTGCGTTATGCGCCAATAGACTGATATGGAGTTCTTCCCATTGTCTGGTCAGATTTTAGCCCTTTACATAGAAGTGAGGTTACCCCAAAAAAATGTTAAACCGTGTCTCTGTTGGTTTATTAACCACTGTAACAACTTGCCTAGTCTCCTTTTTATGAATTAGTGTAAAATATAAATAATATATAATGTTTTTGTTTTAAAAATTATTTAAATCTCGTCTTATTACTAGCTAGACTAACATTTATTTGTAAGGTGTTACTTAGGATAATAATCTATATTATATCTTTGCTAATGGTTCATATGAATTGTGATATTAATTTACAGTACCTATGCCTATCTAGCTGGTATTGTAAATACCTAAGAAATTGTTAAATTTTAGAAATAAAATATTTCTTTACATTTTTATATTTTATTGATCCTTGATATATAAATATTTACTGAAAACTGGTTCTTACATAAGACTTCGGAAATACTGTATTTAGAATAAATGATACCCGTCATCGTCAGTATAATAAATAATACTTTAACCAACTAATCACCTCTGCTGAAAAAAATCTTTATAAATTTAGCTTTCAAGCACTGATAGTCTGCGAGAAAGAAGGGTATAATAATTATTCCCTAGATAGGAAAACGACTGATCGAATGACTAATCATAACTCACAAGGGAACCTGATCACAAAAACATTTTTGATAATTGTAACATCTTTCCGCTCGCTTTCTATATAAGCAATTTGTGGGAGTGATTTCGTGAAATGGGACGGAAGTATGTGTAACAGGAAATCGGGGAAGCGCGCGTCATTTTGTAAATTTAAAATCGATATTTTGAACATGACTTGTTAATAATATATGTGACATATTGTATTATTTGACTATCAAAGGTCATTTTGATATGTCAAATGTCTTTTAATGAGTATTTACTTACTGCATTAATTTATAGTTATAAAATGATGTAATACCTGACCCATTTTTTTCAGAATATATAATGTTAAAATTGCATAATACTAAAGTGAGATGTCAAATGTTACGAATGCTCTACCCCCTGACTATGAGCTCTTATAGCAGTATTATTGCAGTTGTGGAAAAGAGACGCGTGTATATTTGCCGCTACACGCGTCTCGTTTTCACAACTGCCTTAGTACTGCTATAAGAGCTCGTGGTTACCCCCCTGAGGTTACATATTATAAGCTAAGACTACTTTATGGCTCGCTCGTTTTTAAAAAAAAAATAGATCTATTAGGAGGACTGACAAAAGAACGCAGAGGACTATCACCATAACTCTAGTCAAACTCGATAGAGAATAAATGTAAACAAACCAAATTAGGGTCATCACAAATCTGGGAAAAAATGTTTGTGTTTTTCGTATTATTACTTGATTACTGCATTTTACATAAAATATATTTTCAAAAAAAAAAATTGAAAAATGTTGAAAAATTTTTTTTAACATTTGTGTTTTTGTAATTTGTTCGCAACAAAGGAGATGTTTAATTTTTTGCCAGGACCATGTACACCTACTCAAAAAATAGTATAAAATACATGTATTTAGTTGATATATTTAATATTCCGATATGCTTTACCATTTTTGCGTAAGAATAAAAAAATGAAACATAATTTTTAATAACCTGGCAACTTGAGATGTCTTTCTGAGATTAAACACAAGTGTCCAAAGCTGTAAAAAACGTAATTAAAAGTGCAACTGTCACCATGATTTAAAAAAAAACCGGTGTTTTGTTTTCATTCCGTTTTTACGTGGATTCTGAGTCGTTGTGTTTTTGTGCTGTGCTGTTTTTAAATTCTGATTTGGACCGATTACCTGCTACCGTTTACTGCCTCACTTGTTGACTTCTGCCTGCTATCCTGGACTTCCGTTTGCTGCCTCACTTGTTGACTTCTGCCTGCTATCCCGGACTTCGATTTGCATTTGACCCTGCTACTGTTGATACCATTGCATTGTTGCTACTACATTCGTTGTTTTCAGGTGAGTTTTTCGTATTTTAATTAGGCATTTACCAGAGAATTAATAAAATGCTTTAAACACTTCTTTTCGAGGAAATAGATTCCGAACCAACTCAGTTATCTATGACAGTAATGGAATTGATCTCAAATATTTACAGTGCTCTATTGAAATAACTATAATCAAAGTAAAATACAATAAACTAAATAAAATATCTATTTCAGCCAACAAACAATGTCTTCTTTTTGTGTGATGTGTGATGGACAGATAGATGTGTGTTCGGAAAACCATTATCTCGCATCTAATCTGGGGATAGAATTACTAATGATCTTGGAACAACATGTTGGACATGAGGTTAGTTGTTATTGAATGTAGTATTTATGTAAAACTATTTTTGTTACATTTTTATTTTCCTAATAATTAGAACCTAACACATTCTTCACAAGAAGACAAAATAAATATTAGTTTAAAACAAACTTTTGTATTTTAGGTTGACACTGATGGCATAGTTTGTCATCCATGTTTCGCAATACTAGAAGTAGCAATGTCATCAACTGAAAATGAAGCTTCTAGCCACCGAGAACATGTTTGCGTTTGGTGCAGATCAGCATTGTTTCAAAGACGAACACGTTCTATCTCAGAAGGACCTCAGAGAGAACTTATTGCTGCTAGAATTTATCCTAGACAGGTATTGATTAACTTTTAATACATAATACAAATTCATGTTGAAGTAATAATTAAAGTGAAGATTTTTTTATGAATTACTGATTTGAATTACAATCTTTTTTGTAGATTCCTGAAGGAGGATTAGTATGTTATGCATGCTGGGTCTACTTTAGTGGCCTCGTTAGTCAAAATGAGGGTCCAAATCCCAGGCCTCCTAGAACTTTGGCATCACAGGACTCAAATGCCTGTGTATGGTGCAGAAGGTCTTTAATTCAGAGAAGATCACATGCATTGTCAGAAGGTCCCGAAAGAAATGAAATCGCGAGAAGAATTAGTCCAAGACAGGTATCTTTTCATAGTTTTATTATCAAGAAATACAAGTGAGTGATCTAATTTAAAAAAATTACTTTACATTTTATGATTTCTTTGTTAACAGATACCTAATAATGGACGTGTTTGCTATGCTTGTTGGGTTGCTGCTCAGCGAAATATTCGCAGACAAGCTGCAAACAATGCTGTGAGGCAAATAGAGGAAGGAATTGTTGATAGGAGCGAGGATGAAGCAATCACGTATAATAGAAATGTTTGCGTGTGGTGCAGATCATCTTTGCTTCACAGACGGACACATATTCTGGGAGATGGTCCTGAGAGAAATATAATCTCAGAAAGAATGTTTTCAAGAGAAGTAAGTAGTTTCATTTATCAAAATTCTTTTTATATAATTGCCTTGTTACACTATGGGCCATATCTTCGTTCTAATATACGGGTGACAAAAATATCGTTTTTAGCTCAGAATCCACTAAATAGTCGATCCCTATTAGTTTTTCGAAAATATCTTCAGTGTTTTATAATAGTATAGATAGATATGGTAATAATTTTGTGTTTTCAGATTCCAGCGGATGCATTAGTTTGTATGGGGTGCTGGAGAATGGTCCAGGAGTTACGAGAGAACCCCAATATTATCGCAGTACCAGAAACAACTATGCAATTAGATGAGTTCACTCATACAACACATTCAAGTGCACACTGCTTTGTACCAGGTTGCACAGAACCAGAACGATTGAATGTGCCTCTATGTTTAAAGAAGAGAATCCTCCAATCGAAAAAAGTGTTTGTAACAGAAAATGCAAAGATCTGTCAAATGCATAGCACAGTATATGACTGGGACATTTTAGACCAATTCGAATTTAGTGACTCCTTTACTAAAAATGAAGTGCAATCTTTACTGAGACTATCCACAGAGGCAGAGGATGCCAGTGGAATACCAATTAACTTTAAAAATTATAGATTGGTTCACGACAATATTTTTCATTTTTGGACTGGAGTCACGAAATCCAATTATGAATCAATATTAAGACAAATACCTAGTTTACAAGAATCATGTAAGCGTCCACATTTGGCACTAGGGCTTTACCTAATTAAGTCTCGAACAGGGGAGTCACACGACAGAATAGCTTCTCTGTTTCAAATAAGTAAAGCTCTAGTGACAATATTATTAAAAAAAGCTAGAGAAGCTTTAAAAAATGACTTTGTACCGTTACATTTAGGTATTAACCACATAAGTAGAGGTGACCTTATAAATCGAAATCTTTTGATAACCCGAAGGGTTATTCGGAAATCCTAGTGCAGAGAGAAAACCAATTGTCATCTGTGATGGTACATATATATACGTCCAAAAGTCGTCTAATTATCTCTTTCAAAAAAAAACTTACAGTATACACAAGTATAGAAACTTTTTAAACCATTTTTAATTGTCGCTACTGACGGATATATAATAGATGCTTTGGGGCCATATCCAGCAACAACATCAGATGCAGACATCACGAAAGCCCTTTTCCAAGATGAAAATGCGGAATTAAGAAACTTTTTCAGACCTCAAGATATTTTCATTTTAGACCGGGGCTTTCGTGATGCTCTGCCTCTGCTGGAATCACTAAATTATGCAGTGTATAAGCCAGAAACATTAGAAGAAGGAGAAAACCAATTATCCACCCTTATAGCAAACAAATCAAGATGTGTGACGTTATGTAGATGGGTAGTTGAAGTGGTAAATGGCAGATTTAAACAAGACTTTAGATTATTACGTAATGAATATTTTAATGTGGCTTCAAGGCATCTAATGGACGACTTTAGGATTAGTGCCGCAATAATAAATGCTTTCCATAAAGTGCTTGTGAACCGGCCAGATGCTCAAATAATTTTGGAAAGAGCAAAAACCAGAATTTTGTTGCCTAATTATTTAGCAGAATATATAATCTTAAATAATGTTAACCGTCGGCGAGCCCATTTTTACAGAATAAATGAAGAAAATGAGCAATTAAGTATCTTCCCACGAATGACCATGAGTGATCTCACACTATTTGCTCTGGGTATCTACCAAATAAAACAAGCGAGATCGTATTATGGCGAACATTTGAGACAACATGGATCATTTGTGGTGGAGATATCAACTGATTTAGAAGTTACTAACATACCAGAATTGTCATCACATGAGACTGTGTTGCTAAGAGGACGTATAAAATCTCGCCATTTTAGTCAAAAAATATATTACACATATATCCTCTTAGCAACACAAGGTAATGAATGGGAAGATGTAATAAAAGGGTATTACTGTAGTTGCATATGTGGTAAAAAAAACTGTTCTTGGCATTCTTGTGAATGCCATCTAAAAATGTTGCTAGAGCGAGAGAATGAAGTCAAATTGAAATAAATAAAAATATAAAACTTCATAAAACTGTTTTATTTCATCACTACCAGTTACCTTCCCTACCTACTTAAGTGTGTTTACTAGGTAGTTGATTATTCACTGCATGTTACTACAATAGGACGAGTATGTTGTGTGTTTTCTCTAATGTACATTAAGATTTGATTTGATGTAAGTACATAGAGTTCAATCGAGGTTAGCTGCTGTTGTGTTATGTGTAGGTGCAGCAGTAGGTAATACATACATATAATCACGACTATTATCCCCGAAGGGTTTGTCATTGTCAGACACTAGGCAATGAGGACATCAAAAGCAGTCCTCTGCCATAGTCCACTTTTCACCAAATAGCGACTGCACATGTTCTCAGCGTGCACCGCTCTATGATGTTGGATGTATGTGCAGTCTTTAGTCCGTTAGTCGCCTTTTATGACACCTAACTAAGGAAGGAGAGTGGGTGGTAGTATTCTTTCACAGCTATGCGACATGGCAGTAGGTAATAAAAAGCTGAAATCTAGCACTTAATAGCTTAAGTTTAACTCTACTCTAACTACAAGTTATAAAAGTAATAGCCAGAAGTAAGTTAATTTATTAACATTAACAATTTTCATTCATACGGTAAGTACTTTTGTTATGACAGCTACTTGACATGACATGACATTGACAGAATACCACCATTACCCCCTGCGATCACGAAACTTGCCATTATTTGTTATTTAAAATACTTCTTACGTAAAAACTATTCATTTATTTGAAGAAAATCATTTTGAATAAGCTTATTCCATGCATAAGCTACATTTTGGTATTATGTACAAGGTGTTGGCATTTTCTCCATACAAAATTAAACATCTCCTTTGCGTTAAAAATTATATAAATATTTTTAAAATATATTGTAAGACTTATTGTTCTCACTCTGCACATTTCATGGAGTGTTTTTCGTGTGTATCTGTATTGCTTTGATTATTTGACTCGGCTATTCTCCCTGGACTTTCGTTTATCTGAATCTGAAGACTTGGCGATATCTACTGGACCTTGGTACCCCCGCCCCGTAACTTGGCTGCTATTGATATATTGACGATTCCCGACAACCTGCGCTATTTTGGATTCCGATTCAAAAGATCTTCTTACTTTACTCATGAAATGAAATGAAATAATGAAATTATTTTAATAATAATGCTGCCCATCTAATAACTGATTCCCGAATAGCAGGGGCCATGATAAATGCATTCCATCTACCCATCACAGATAGACCAGATGCCACTTTAATATTAGAGCGTGCCCTAAGTGGCCCTATGCAGATTAGATCAACCAAATGTTTTGACAGAGTATATAATAGAAAATAATATTTGACAGTATAAATGCTGAAGATTTACTATTGAATGAGTTTCCAGTGATGACAGAATCGGACTTAATATTATTTGCACTGGGAACTTATCAAATTAAGCAGGCACGCTCATATTGTGGTAAGCACATTAGACCAGGAGGTCAACAGAACATTTGGAATTGAAGTATGCCGTGATATTGAGCCTCTCCATATACCACATTCTGAAAATGAAATGTATCTGTTGAGAGGTTGATTATTGTTAAGGCACCGTAGTGGTCGAACATATTCTACATATATATTGTTAAATATGCAGCACAATAGTTGGGAGCACAGAATTCACGGTTATTACTGTAATTGTATAATAGGAAAACGTACCGTAGGTTGCTGTGCTCATGTTATGACCATTGTGTGGTATATGGGGTGGGCTTGATACCAACAAAATATAACTGCTCCAGCATCCTTCCTTATATATTAATCAGAGAAGATGTAGAAAATAAGGAAACATAATAAAAGAAATTAAAAATATACTTATTGTTTTATTCCAACAAACAACCTAAGGTTTTACACTGCCATCTAAGGTGCGCTCAACCATTTATGTCATTGTAGAACTGTGTTGCTTTTAACCTTTTCACCGCCCAACTATCCTGCACACAATGTCCCGCTGTACGCCAACGTCTAAATGTATTTAAAGTAGGTAGGTACAAAGAACAACTTCTATAGAAGTGCTGGCGTGGATGGTACGAAAATCTCGAACTTCTATAGAAGTTGTTGGCGGTAAAAAGGTTAAAATCAATGCAATTGGTTATTATGACATGAAATACGTATAGGTTCGATGTAAAAGATAGACTACTACACAACTGCTTGTGCTGTTGGGAAGGACTTTGCAGAAGCATTACTGATGTGTCAGTTGGTTGACAATAAGTCTTGTTTAGAAAGACTGCTCAAGTTGGTCAACTGAAGTAAACATGAATTACATTCTTGTTTCTATTAGCATTTATGGTTCCGTGTAAGTGCGGACCTTTCTAAATAATTATTTCAGTACCTACTAGATTCTATGATATCAACATTCGTTTTCATCACACAAACATGTTTGAATCCGGGATCTGTAGAGCAAAATAAACAAGTTTCTAAGGCTGCGTAAAAGCGGCTTTGGTTCAGCAAAAAATAAGACGGACACGCACGCACGATCTATGTTTATTATTTATGTGAGATTGTAGATAACCGTATAATATTAACTATGTTTTGGACCTATTTTAATAATATTCTTTGTGAGATTTAAAAAAACCACAATGTTTACACCATACATAAACCTTTTTTTTTTTTTTTAGTGTAGTTTGTTCCTTGAGGAACCGGCTAAGGTCATAGACCATGCTGCCATGTCATTAGTTTAAGTAATACATAAATAAACAATATTTTCATATATGATGATGATGATGAATGATATTAGAATTGGGAAGTGAGAAATGATATACCCCCAACCCCTCGAGTATCTCAGTAAAGATGTGGGGCTTTACTAAGTCCTCACGCGAGCTTCTTGAGAGAATTTGAAAAGTGACGTTGCACTGTTTTGTTTCATTTGCCAACACTTATGCACACTCACGAACACTTAACGGTTAATAATCCACCATTATTTCACATTAATATTCGACATAACACAAATTTTGGAAAATAAAGCAAAACCGCAAACATGACGCTTCACTTTCCCTCCAAGAAGTCTACACCATAAACCTTTTTTTTTTTTTTTTAGTGTAGTTTGTTCCTTGAGGAACCGGCTAAGGTCATAGACCATGCTGCCATGTCATTAGTTTAAGTAATACATAAATAAACAATATTTTCATATATGATGATGATGATGAATGATATTAGAATTGGGAAGTGAGAAATGATATACCCCCAACCCCTCGAGTATCTCAGTAAAGATGTGGGGCTTTACTAAGTCCTCACGCGAGCTTCTTGAGAGAATTTGAAAAGTGACGTTGCACTGTTTTGTTTCATTTGCCAACACTTATGCACACTCACGAACACTTAACGGTTAATAATCCACCATTATTTCACATTAATATTCGACATAACACAAATTTTGGAAAATAAAGCAAAACCGCAAACATGACGCTTCACTTTCCCTCCAAGAAGTCTACACCATAAACCTTTTTTTTTTTTTTTTAGTGTAGTTTGTTCCTTGAGGAACCGGCTAAGGTCATAGACCATGCTGCCATGTCATTAGTTTAAGTAATACATAAATAAACAATATTTTCATATATGATGATGATGATGAATGATATTAGAATTGGGAAGTGAGAAATGATATACCCCCAACCCCTCGAGTATCTCAGTAAAGATGTGGGGCTTTACTAAGTCCTCACGCGAGCTTCTTGAGAGAATTTGAAAAGTGACGTTGCACTGTTTTGTTTCATTTGCTAACACTTATGCACACTCACGAACACTTAACGGTTAATAATCCACCATTATTTCACATTAATATTCGACATAACACAAATTTTGGAAAATAAAGCAAAACCGCAAACATGACGCTTCACTTTCCCGCCAAGAAGTCCTACACCATAAACCGCTTTGACACAGATGTCACTGTCAGTCATATTTTGCACGTTTCGTTTCATGTTTACGATTTCTAGGACTATTTCGACGATTTTTTTTATTTTCCAAAAAATCTAGTTTCGGCAAGTTTTATAAAAAAATTATATCACAAGGTGTTTCTGCATAAAGTAAAGAATATTTTAAAATAAAGTGTACCTCGGTACCACGGGGGCCCATTTGGAAAGGTCTCCTTTGGAATTCTAAACAATTCCGTTAAATAACTAGCATTCCAAATGAAAATGACACTAGTATCCATATGGGGTCGATTATCCCAGCTACCTCTGAAAGGAGATTGCTCTGGATCGCCTTAAGATTTACAAACATTTCAAAAATACGTTATGTTGTAATTAATTTAAATAATAATTTTGACAGTAAGAATTTCAAGCGGACACTGTTTAATAAAAGTAAGACTTATAAAAGTATTTTTTTTACAACCAAACTCGCCATCTTTGTTTGTCAATATGTCAGTACTGATAATAATTATCAGTATATATATTATTATTGTACAGACCTACCACCTAGTGATCTTTTCAGTCAATCAATAATTGATTGACTGAATATACAAAAAAAAACGAATTTGGTTTCGATGAAAACATTGAGTAACAAGATTGATATTTACACATAAAACATTATTGCTGCGTAGCATTTTAGTATTTCGGTTTTATTCACGTTTTTAAACATGTTTAGCATAGCCAAATACCTACTTATAGATTTATTAACTTTCAATATCATTTGTAGCAATGGAACTTGACAATTGAGTAGGCCTTAAATTGCTATACGTATCATTAAGGATTTTATTTTTACAAAGTAATATAACGAGCAGGCCGCTCACTGCTGCGTGGTAAGTGAAACGCCTGCCCATGACAAATTATTGTTATAAGTATTCCCAAATATTTTCCCGTGTCATATCGATACTGCGGTAGTACCTACCTAGACAGCCAGGTATCAGACCTACCACCTAGTGTTGTCTCCGTTCAGCGCCACCAAGAGGAAACTTGTTGTAGGGCATAGTAGTAAAAATATCAATATTTATAAGCATTCACTAAAGTGTTTCCTATGACTAAACATAACCTCAAAATCGGTCCTTTTTATTTAAATAACTGTCTTCTCAGAAGTGTCCGTCATGAAACTTAGTTTTCATGGGCTAATACCGGCAATTCATTACTAGAAAATGAGTTTTCCTCTGCAGTTTATTTTAAGGCGAGCAATATATGGACGCAGAGCAATCTCCTTTGCAGCGTAAACAGTGCATTAGCAATGCAAAACAAACATTCATGAACAAATTGAATTGACATTAAAAAAAAATTAGACTGTAACAGCAGTTGATTAATTTATGTAGGTAATAAATAAAGTATTTGATTCTTCAAGTGCAGTTTTTTAATTGATTTATTCACTCAAATAGGTTAAAACTAAGCTATGATTGTACTATGGTTTTTTGTTTTTAAATTTTTCATACAATATTTAATATAAATAAATCTTTTACTTAAAATCTTTCCTTTTGGAAAAGGTTGTCAATACATGCGTCACTGGTTGCTTGGCAACGCTTTGTTGGTAAAGATTCTTTATCGAATTTGGCTATAGTCTACGCCATAGAAAATTGTAAATGTCTACGCAGAGGCCTTTGCCTTTAAATAATGATGGTAACATTTTTTTTATATCACTTGATGTTTTTAATATTAAGAAGGGTGTGGACCTCTGTGTGAAGAATGTCATTCGTGATGTCACGATCTCGCAGAATCTTACTACTTACACTGTGAACCCTATTTCAAAGGAAATAAGGTTTAAGCTTGACTGTATCAATGAAAGTAATGTGATTACATAAACAGTCGTGAAAAGTTTGGTCTTTGATGGATTCGTCCCTTTGAACTTTAGATTACTTGTAGTAGTAGGAGACATACAATCATCAATTAAAAGTATTAAAACATCAATGCTGTAAAAATTAAATAAAAATATAATTGTAACTGGTTTGTATTTTAATTAAATAAATATTAATGAAATTAAATTAAATTACATAACTATAACATCATAATAATATTTAATAACACATCAATAGTATGTAAGTGTAGTTATACCAAATAAAGATTATTTCTATTTCTATTTCTAATAGCCGAATCTCGAATGTCCGCCAAACACCATAAGTACAACTTTAGTTATTTGAGATACAGCAGGTCGTCGTGTTGTTATTGCCCGCGGCCTGCGATTTTGTTCGCAAGGACTACACTATCCCACAGAAACTATAATAATGTCACAGAATAACTAATGGTACTACCATACAGAAGACTCACTCTCTAACAAAAGTCAAGTTTAGGTATAAAAAATTGCCTACTCTTACTACTTTCACGCGAAATTGAAACTTATCATGTAACCCGAACGTTCATATTCCGTTAGACAACGCTGACTCGATATCGATTTGACGTCAGGAGCGCAGGGTTCTCACTCATGAATATATTTAAGTTAAATTTCGATTCATTGCTCTTTCTTTTATTTAGACACCCGTTAACACAACAGTATCTTTTATACCGATTATAAGATCGTTTAGTAGTCATTGTTCGGTGAACAAAAATCACAGAAATGATCGTTCGTTTTACGCGCGACGACGCGCGACGTGGAGCGTACGAGCCGCTGCCACACGCCTGCCCGGGAAACGCGCCGGCCGAACGTACTATCAACAAGTTTTCTGGATATCCACCATTAGGGCGATTTTTATGTGCAGGGGTCAGTGGCTATACTTACCCGCCCCTTTTGTTTTTGACAAATTTTCTGGATTCTTAAGCAAGAAATGAATTTCTATTTAAGCTTTAAAAATGAAAGGTCGGAAGGTTTATTATTGGTCATTCTATGGTCATTTTCATGGTAGGCGGAGTTAACTACGACCGCCACGTTAAGGCAAAAATGTTTGTAACTGGATATCCTTAAAATTTGTAGGTCGTACCTTAACTGCGGAGTGACACCCCCCTGATAATGTCCCAGTCCGGTTATGGTCTGTATAAGTGCAAAATTTCATAGAAGTCAATTTCATTTCGTTTTTAATTTAGCAGGCAAGATACGCACGCCTGCACATGAGACTACCACAAACTGTCAAATATCTTTAATACACTTTGAACTCTATGTACATGGCATATGGTTGAATATTTATTGAAAAATTTTGACAGCTTTTGATAGGTTGATGTGCAGGCGTCAGTACATAGTAAAGTTAGTAGTAATAGCATAGTTAGTACGTGAAATACCAAATTAACACTATTAGCGATGAAATCACAGAATGCCTACATTTTGATTTGATTATCAAGAAAAACGTGGTACAAAGAATAAATCAGTGGGATATACATAATACTCTGGTTACGATAAGTTTACACTTCGTTTGTGTTGAAATAAACAAATTAAGGCACTTATCATTAAGTTTGATAAAGACGTTAAGATGTATTGTCTTGTCTTAAGTAGCCTATTTTTATCACATGCTGATATATTTTTAAAGGCAATCAATTGAGCTATTTAGATGTATGCTAAATGTATATGTTGTTACTTTCTCTAGCTAGTCGGTTTTTACATTATCGAGCATGGTGAGCTAAAAATTATTGACAATCCCTAACCTAGATCGTCGGTTTAAAGTATATTTTTTGCATCTCAATGTAACAATACAATGATATTCTTTATTTTACTTATTAATACAATGCACCTATGTGCCTACCTTTGAGCTATACATACTCATTCGTCAAATACTTGGCTTTGCTTTGACAATTAGAGGGTCTAAAAGACCTAATAATAATATAGCAAATATTCCCTTGTAACTGTAAAATAAACGGAATGTTATTTATCACAGTTTAACTATATTTTGCTTAAGATTGATGGAGTTCACTAATTAAGAAAGAAACAATAACAATTTTCAACTTTAAGCTCTGGGTATAGCCTCATAAAAAATAACATATTATTGTGTAACATACTAGAAAGACAACTATTAAGTCATAAAAAGACAAAATAAATACTATGTTTAATTAGAACATTAAATTACAGAAAGCTATTATTATTTGAAAATCTTCGGTAAAATTGTACAGGCTTAAAAAGTTTTTGAAGGCTATAAGGTCAAAACATATTTCTCCAACATCTCGTTGAGTGTACTGTAATTTTAGTTTTACCAAAATTATTTGTTATAACAAAATTGCATATAAAAAGTCTCATACTCATAAGTATTTGGTACAGACGGCTGCACGTCAGACTATCCAAAAACTGTCAAAATCTTCAATAAATGTTGAACCATATGCCACAGACGTAAAGTTCAAAATCTATTGTGGAAATTTAAGTTTGTAATAGTTTATGCAGCCATGTGTGCATTCACTATTTTCGAAAAGAGAGATCTAAAAAGCTTAGGTTATAAACGCTTTGAGCATCGTGTTTATTTAATAATTAATTTTATAAGCAACTAGCGGCCCGTCCCGGCTTCGCACGGGTGGGCATTTTTTTAAAATAAATATAGCCTATGTTACTCAGCGCTAATGTAGCGTTCTAATGGTTAAAGATTTTTTTAAATCGGTTCAGTAGTTTTTGAGTTTATTCGTTGCAAACATACATACAAAAATACAAAGCTTTCCTCTTTATAATATTAGTATAGATTACAGTTTACCTATACCTTTTACTATGTTTGGTTTGAAATAGGATCATCATCAACATCATCATCAGCCTACACACGTCCATTGCTGGATATAGGCCTCTCCATGTGCACGCCACCGAGCACAATCCAAATAGGATGCAAGGCGATAATAACAATGACATCATCACCAAAATTTGACCTGATATAAATACATATAAATATTTTAAAAAGTATTTGCGATTAGATTTAGTTGCAAAAAATTGTTAAAGTTGTGCACAAGCGGTGTTCAATCTTCTTTTAGCACTCACTCGTACAAATTTATACAACCTTAACTTAGCCTTAGTAGGAGACTTGGCCTAGCATGCCAGAAGGGTTCCATGTTTCCTTTCCTACTCTATATCCTTACATTCGATTTCCTCAGTGCAGTCATCTTGCACTTCACTTCTTGTTTTATTAAAATTTTGTAGAGCATTAAGACCAGCCTTAAGACTATTCATTTCAATTTTGTTCCACAGAGTACCCATTAAAATATAATAGAAACAAAAGCCAGTTATTATTATCTTGGTTACATCATACATCACTTTGTTGGGCCAAAATCCAACAGTGCCTAAAAGGAACATGAATAGCAGACCACCTGTGGTTAGGAACAGCTTCTTCGATTTCGTTATAATTTGGGTAGCTTCTTCGCAAACCTTTATTGCTTGGGCTATTGTTAGATCGAATGTGCTGTCTCTACTCAATTGCCTACTGCCGCCACTTCGTGGTTTGGCAGGCTTCAATTTCAATTCTAGCATAACAGCATTGTGATCGGAGTATGAAAATGGTTCTCCGGGCACCTTGTCCTCCAAGGGGTTACCGAAGTTCAACACTTCGGCCTGAAAATAATTTAAGAACTTATTAATTATTAAAGTAAGAGTAATATTTTTGCAGTCATTTTTGGATATTTACTTTAAATACGCTGGCATATCCAAGTCATTAAGAAGACTTAAGAATGAACTTGAAGAGAAGAGAGAATAAAACACTCTATTCTACATACATGCTTATTATACTGTTAATTTTGTTTTATCAATGAGAGACAACACAGATCCTACAAAGGTTAGATAAGTCGGGATAAATAAAGTGTAAAATAAATGCGAGTATTCAGTACAGTTTATTTATACCTCCCTATCCATACATAGGGAAGGCTAGTGCCCCAGCAGTGGAGACATAAAATGAGGTGATGATGATGATACAGTACAGTTAAAGATACAATAATCCGCTGTCATCTCAATCACAGAAGAGATAATAATATCTCAACCTTAAATATATTTCATGAAAATGTTTTCTTACCTCCCAGTTAGGGCTAACATGGAATAATATGTGGTCTATCCTTTTCCCTTCTGGAGCGGTTTCTGCCTGTTTCTTGTCAGTGTAACTGTTGTTGGCAGTCTCGCTGGTGCCCGAAGGTTTATTGATCCTTGGATTGGTCCCTTCACAGGGCAGATCGAATGGGTCCACTAACGAAGGCAGCTGCGTAATTATCCTGTAAAAAAAATATTATTGTATTAAAAATATTTTAATCGCCTCTATGCCTCTTGGCCAGTCACCAAGTAAGTGACGTAAGTTATTGTGAAGTAAGTTAGTTATTTTAAACTTGTATAACTTGGTAACGGCATATAATTTTGTAAATGTCGTTACTTATATTAAAGCTGTGGAGTTTCTTGCGCCCATTCTTCTCTACAGCTAAAAAATCGAATGATACCTCATATGTTAAAATCCACCATGCTGTTTGGGCTGTAGGGCATGCCAAAGAAACAGACATACATACATACACTCGAAAAACATAACCAAGGAGGGTTATGTTTTTGTAAGTTGGGTAAAAAAATAGACGTCCTGAATGGGTAGTAGGTAAAAAATGTTTGGACGATTTAAAAGCACTTTTCTAAAGTTTATTTGAATAAAAAATATTTGACTTTGACTTGACTTTGACCAGAGGCTCCGGGTTCGATTCCCAGCGGAAGCTATGTACAACTGTAACCAATCTGATTGGTTGAAGGGCTTGATTTAAGTCCGCATGGCTAGCTACCACCATCTTCAGTATCCGGAGTTTTAAGTACTTACTAAAATAAGAGTGTTACACTCTGAGTCTGTTTTAGTGTTTGTTGTGAAAGAACAATTTATGAATGTGTGACCTCAGTAATAACTGAAAATGGTTTTGGATAATGTTCTGTGTAATTTAAGGCTTTTAGACTCATCAAAATTTGGAATGAAACAACTTTTACAGATCTACTCGCGTTTAATTTACACATTACTTCTAATTAATGTTTATCCTGACGATTTGCCAGACCAAAAGATACTATAAGCTTTTTCTGGGTAAAACGGAATGCACCTGATTAAATTTAAATGAGGGTATATAAGCTACTAACTAATTATGATACGACCAACACCTCAGTCTCCCTGTGACCACGGACCCTGCAAAGGGTTCAAAACGTCAGGATAAACATTAATTAAAAGTAAGGTGTAAATTAAATGTGAGTAGATACGTAAAAGTTGTTTCATTTCAATGTGTAGTGTTCGCGTAAACTTTAGAAAACAATATGTGATCATCAAATTTTTATTTTTATTTTTATGTTGTAGCTGTATTTTTTAGCCTGTACCATTTAAATAAAAATAAAAATATAATCTCATATACTTAAATCTGTTGCCAAAACTAAAATAGTATTTCTAGATACCTGTATGATAGATCACCAGGTCCTGTGTTCATATCTCCCGTCACTATGGACACATCGGCAGGTAACTTGGTCAAGTTTACAAGTTCTGCAGTGGAGTATGCTTGCAAGACTCTGTGCGCCAAGTAAATATCATCTTCATGGTATTCTGCATGTAACTGGAAAAGATATATATTACTAGTATTATACTTTTACCCCCTTATTCATAAAAACTATTTAAGCATTATTTAGTTAATCATTATTTTGTCCCTTTTTCTCATATTCAAAATGACGTTTGTGTGACGTTGACAAAACAATTTTTAACTAAATAATGCTTAAATAGTTTTTATGAAAACTGGGTGCGTAGTACGAATTTAATGACTAATTGTTGCTTTCTTCACAGTAAGCGCCTAACAAAAAAACTTGTACTAGGCACTTTACTCAAATAACGTTACTTACATGCGTACAGTAAACGTTAATAAGTGTCTCGCCACATTTGATGCGACAAAGACCAACGCCTTTGCCTCCAAACCAGTCACCATGATGAATTTTGTGAATATAGCCATTTAGTGGCCATTGGTGGAAAAACACATCTTGAATTACCCATTTGGAAAATATACACAATCCAGAGCCAAGAACACCACTAAAATAAAAGATAATATTAACTGATACGTAATTAATAGTAAAAAGCCTATACTGTCCCACTGCTGGGCAAACAATTCCATCATTAAATTCATTATAATTGATTAGTATTTGCTTTAGTTTATAACAATCCTAGCCAAATGCAGATTTGTGGCCCTAAGCCTGAGCTATATTTTAAAAGATACGAAACACACTTTTATTCCCCACCTGGGATCTGAACCCAGAAACCTGTATATTGGACCAAGCACTTTGCCACTCGGCCACAGAGGTGTTAATAAAGATATGTATAGTTGCACATAGAAAAGTAGGGCAGTAACCCACTATGCTTGTCTAAGCTTCTATTTGTGTTGTTTTTATGATATAATGATGAATGTTTCTATAATTTTGCATGTTAAACTAGATGAAAGTTAATTATTATTAATTAAAAAATAATATTTCTTACAATCAAATATGTTACAATACCTGTAAAAATAGTATGAATATGGTAAAATGTTTTTAAGACTTGCTTTTAAGTACAAATAATCATTTTCGCTCCAAATTTCTTGTAAGCATACAATAGTGTGTTGACTTGCTACTAAGTATTTAGCAATAGCACTGATCCTCTCCTTAAGGTTCTTTGAAATAACTGGTATTCCCCTAGAATAAATAAAAAATATAGTCAGCTTAAACTTCTTACAAAAAACTTTTCTTACAATGTAGTATGGAAGGGAGAATGTACATTAATATTTAGATCTACAGTAAAGGTATGACATGCTTTAAATTACAGCAGATTTATATATTCAATGTTCATACCAGTTAATAAATACTATTTACCTAGACATAGAGACAGTAATTGTTTAGGGTAAGACAACTATATCCCGATAAGTTGAGGACATAATTTATCCAATCGCTGAACTATGGGAAACTTTAAATACTTAATATTGTTTAACTTATTATTCATATGGCTACATGAATGTTTATTATCGATGTTGGTTATATCTAATGGAAATATTTTTATTAGGTAGGTACTCATGTTTGCTTACTTACCAACAATTCAATGTAAAAACGTTTAGTGTAAATTCCATCTTATGTCACTAAATGTTATAACGAAAAAATGTGAGCCTCTTTTTAGCTATTTGTTTACTTAGAATTTTGTTTACTTGTAGGTACTTTAAATTTTACAAATTTTAATTAATTGAATTAGAGCAAAATCTCGTAAGTTTGTTTTTATACACAAACCTGTGAGGTCCGAGGTTTCTTTCTACTTTCTAAACCTATAAATAAATAAACTATGACAATAACATTAGTTTTCTTCTCATTCTCAAATTCTCAATCAATCAAATCATCAATCAATCCTCGCGTTTTTAAATTGCTTATAAACAGTGTTGCCAACAAGCCTAGTGTAAAATATGCTAGACCATAGTCGAAATTTTGCTAAAATTATGCTAGTTGCAATGTATTTATGCTAAAAATTATGCTAATATTTAAGTGTCAAATAAAAAATAGTTTAATTTTAATTCTTTAATAATCATCCAAATTATTTATCAATATTACCTTAATTAATCGTTCATATTTTACAATAAAATGTAAATTAAAATGTGTTAGCAAGCACTCTGGTGCTGCAACAAGTACGGTCGCCTGCAATATTGAATAAGATGTATACGCTTGAGCTCATAAGGTGATGCAATAAAGTACATATTCGAATGAGGACGTATACATGTTTATGCTCGTGACCGTACTTACCTAAAAATTAAAAAAGGGTAAAATAAAAAAATAATTAAAAACAAGCTTTTATCAAATCAAGTAGCTTGTCTCGCACACGCAAAGTTAGTATTAGATGTCTTAAAATGATGCGCTTGTTTTTAAATATTTCTATTAATTTATTTTATTAGCACTCATTCTGTCATCGATTTTTTATACTTAATTTAGAACGTACCCGGAGTCGTTTGTTTCATGGACAAACTTTTATTTTAATAATTTTTTAATGCTAAAAAATATGCTATATGCTAAACGATAAAAAAATATGCTAAGCAATATGAAAATATGCCAAATCTAGCAAAAAATATGCTAAATTGGCAACACTGCTTATAAATATGGCAGTGTTGTAGCGTTGATGTACCGAGCAAGGGTAGAGTTATATGTACCGAGTACGACTTGACTCGAGTCGGACTAGATTCCTGCTTTGTTTGGACTCGTCTACCCGAATACCCGGTGTTGCCAGTAGCCGATAGTCAAAAGTAACACGAGACGGTTCAAAAAATAACATTTTCACGAGAAAAGTAAGATTAACTATTATTTTTAAACCCTTTTTTGTAGAAAAATACACTCTTAATGTTATACCACTTATGGCACTTGATTACACAAAAAATAATGGATCCAATGTTGTCTAATTCAAAAGTATATACCTATTATTTTTATTATTATTTAATGTCACATAAAAACAAGTTACAATAACGAAAGTGACTTCCCTAGGTGCCAAGTGCGAGTTTCATTCGCCGTTCGATCACATTAACGAAAACGAGATTTTATATAGCAAAATGTTAACTTCTTACGTATGCCGCCAGGAGGCGCTGCTTCAATGCCATACTAATTTTCGTTTTCGTAAACGTAATCGAATGTAGGTCAGGCCTTCCTTCAGAAATCAGTAGTTTTAAAAGTTTTAATCGAAAGTAATAAAAATAATAAATTATCGAACTTTGTTTTCAAAGTTCGTTAGCAGTTCGTAACCTCGTAAGAAAGAGAAGAAAATGGACAAAAGTAAATAAACAAAAGAAGATGCAACTACCTTGCGTTCCGTTTCACGATTATCTTTGTATGGTGGAAAATATTTATTTATAGGTACTGTGGTGTAGATGTGAAATATGAACAACAGTTGTACTTAACTATATGTATTATCTATCATAAAAACATTACATAGATTATAACCGATCTTCACCAATGTGATGTGGATGTGAAATATGAACAACAGTTGCACTTAACTTTGTGTATTATCATAAAAATGTTACATAGATTAAAACTGGGCTGTCGCTTCTGTCTATGACAATCCACGACTGTTTCAAACCGTTGCAAACCTTTTTAATTACATATTCGATGAGTGCTTTTAGTATGAGCTGCATATAACCTCCTTACAGTACTTATATTTTTATCAAGTTCTCAAAGTAACGTAAAAGTAACATTTTGAGTCCTGTGACATGGAAGTAACATGAGATGGTCAAAAGTAAAATGTTACAAAGTAACATTTTGGCAACGCTGCAAAATACCAGTTAATTTTTATTCGAGTACGCTGTACTTCGGAACTCGAGTCAATAGGGATCGATTTTGTACTCGCTGACTCGATTCTATTATGCGAGTTCAACTGACTCGAGTTTAGTATTCAGTCTCGCTAGTACTCGATTAGTGTTTACTTAAGCAATGAAGTGACGCCTAATAAAACAAGTTTGAACCTGCAACGTTTTGTTTTGATTTCGTGTGTTATGCCTGAAAACTGTTACTTTAGGTGAAATTAATTGTTTGTTCACCTAGTAGTGAAGTAATTTTAAAGTACCTAGTTAACTTTATTACAAAATGGCGCCGAAAAAAGCCTGGTGTATGGAAGTGTTTTTAGAAAGTGGACGGTGATAAAATAAAGTGCAAAAACTGTGATTCCGTATTTAAAGAATTTAAAAACATAACTATTTTGTTTAAGCATTAAGCAAAAAAAGCTCATCCTATCATTTACTCGTTTCACATTGACAATTCTTCAAACGGGGGTACCGTTTAGAGTGGTTCTGGATGTGAAATTGATCTCATTTCTGGCTTCTGCTTTTACAATGTTTACAAACATTTTTATTAAAAACGTTTGATTTACTATCGTTATGTCATTCATTATGCTAATCCTACATGCTGTTTAGTTTACTCCTTTTCGATATTTCTTTTTTGTTCTAAAATCGGTAATGGACTCGAGTTTTGGACTCAAATTGCCAGGATCGAGTCTTGGAATCGACATTCGAATACTAGACATAGAAATCGAGTACTACACTCGTATCGCAGACTTGAGTCATGATTCGAATACCGTATATATCGACTCGAGTTGACTCGATCCACCAAAACAGCGACTCGGCACATCGTCGCGTATGTAAGGCAAAGCTGGCAAAGTAGCAATGCCCGATACGCATCGATACAACGGAATACGATACGTCAATATTTTGTATCAATATACGTCAATGCGATATTTGGCTGTATCGTGTCGCTTTATCGGAACATCACATCAAAAATATCGTAACAAAATGTCTATTTTAAATAAAGATTCAAAATGTAAACAAACTATGTTTTCTGCCACATCACCATTTTCTTTTTATTTATATTTTTATATTTGTATTGAAATAAAAAATCTATTCATGAGTTTTTATTTATCTATACAAGGTGTTTAGTAACAGGTGTATCTTCCCTTTAGTTGTAAACCAGCGGCTTGTAAAGCGGTAGTTACCGAAACCAGCGGCTAGAAACGAATAACCAGCCGCTTGATACCGGGTAGATACCCGACTTGAGTATCGAAAAAAAAACAATTTTTATTACATTTTTTATTGTAAAACTCTTATTTTTGTTATATAGTAACACTTATTATGTTCTACTATTTTGTTTTTTTTTAATAAACACCGAAGAGACGGTTTATACAAACTTACTAATTTACTTAATTCAGAGACGAACAGGAAACTATGAAACAACGTTTGTGTTTAGGTGGTGGTGTATGAAAATTATAAGAATAAAGGTAGCTTAATTAGTTATTGGCTTAATTACTTTGGATTTAGTCATCATTATAAACCAAACAAAAAAATAAAACTAAATGCTTACTATTACTAGGTACGAGTATGTCCCACTTATTTCATGGATAAATACCTATTTTCAAAACATCTTTGACAAATAAATTATTAAAATAGTCCTATTCCACTGCCGTGTCACATTTTGTATGATAATTTTGAGTTTTTAACACTTAATATAAATGCAAATGGCATTGTTTATGTCTATTTATGTTAAATGTATCCTATAGTAAATAAATCAGAAGAGAAACAACAAAAACAAAAAACTAATCATGTGAATATAATTATCAATGAAAGGTGAGCAGCCGTTTCCAGCCGCTAGTTATCGCTAGAAATGATAATAAGCCAAACAAGCCGTTTCTAGCCGCTAGGCTAGAAATGTTAGCAACCAGCTTCAAATCTATTATCTTCCCGAAACGTACCCATGTTAACACATGTCTTTAAACTATGCCAACGTCAGAAAATTGAAATTATAAAAAAATATTTTCGACTTTCCATAGTAACTCGATCAGCTGATGGGTCATTTTGTATGGGGAGTAGAATTTTTTTTTACAATTTTCATTTTTTGACATTGGCTTATGATTTAAATAGGCATGTTAAAATAGGTACGTTTCGGCTTGATACCCTAGTTACCAAACACCCTGTATATTTGATATTTTTTTATTCAATATTTTCAATACAATATTTACAATATCAATACAAAAGCATACGATAAATATCGATACAATCAGTTGCGATGCGATACATTATACAAAGCAACATAAATATCGGGCATCGCTAAGGCAAAGGCAGTTAGCCCATAAAGTCTAACCTTCAGCACTTACTTGTTTATGAATAGTATAGATTCCATATCCATAATCGAATTTATAATTAATAGTAAAGATTTGCGACACTCCTGCCCTGCGGAGCTATGTCAACCTCTAGAAATCCCACTTAATCTAGGGTCAACCTTTTATGCATTTATAAACTCTTATTTATTTTTAGGTCGTGGGCAACAAACAAAAAAGTATTAAAAAAATATATGTTAACTTGTCTTTTATTTGTGCTGTACCTAGTTCTGAAGCTTACCTTTTATTAAATAAGTGGACCTACAGTAACGAGCATTAACTTGTAAACAATGGGCCATCCCATTGTCCATTGTGTTATTCTTTAAGAGTTAAAAGTGTTTAGGTACAGTACAGTATTATAGCATGTACATGCTCACATGTTAATGCTCGTCGTGATTGTACCAGCATTGATCCCTCCTTACTAAGTCAGTGGTTCGGAAATTCACAGCACTGGCGATAGCGGCGAGAAATTTTAAAAGCGCTATACATAGACCCCCTTACAAATAAACAAAGAATAGGGTCGGAATAATTATTCCGTGTTTTGTTCAGTCTTTTCAAATTAGAGTAAAAGAGACAAAACATGAATAACTATTCCGACCTTATTCTTTGTTTGTTTGTAGGACGCAAAGTCGAAGTGTCTCGGTTTAAACCTACTGAGGACTTCTGATATTTTTTTAATACTTACTTATGTTTTTAAAATCAATGTTCACTAGCTTTTTGTATATAGTTTCAGCGCCATCTATCGGAAGGACCAAACGTACACCCGACCCGCACACAAACAAACCCTTTTGGCTCATAAGGACCACTTCCCAAAACGTCCACTGTATCAAAACGTTCACTTCCCAAAAGGGAAATTCCTAAAAAGACAACTTCCCAAAAGGACAACTTCCAAAAAATTTTACTTTCAACAAAAAGATAAAGAAATGCAAATAATTGTTTATTAAAAACGAAATGAATGCTTTAAACTTATTTGTGATAAACTTAAAAAGAAAAATTCTCATTTTACTTAAAATAGGGTACATTAACTTATTTTTGACGACCTCCGTAGCCGAGTGGCTTGCACGCCGGACTTTGGGCGGCGCTAATTCTGAGGTCCCGGGTTCGATTCCCAGTCGGGTGAATGTCGAAAACGAACTTTTCTATATTGTGTCGGGTCTGGGTGGTTGTGGTACCGTCGTTGTTTCTGATTTCCATAAAACGAGTGCTTTAGCTACTTACCTTGGGATCAGAACAATGCCTTCCGGTGCATAAATGTGATGTTGTCTAATATTTAATATATTAAGACTCAAAAACTAAAGAAGAAAAATTAAGACTTAAAAAGACCTAAAGACAACTAGAATATTTATAAAAAAACGGTGTTGAAAAAATTCCACGAGCGGGATTCGAACCCGCCCGCACCCCATTACAAGCCAGGTCAGGTGTACTAGACTAATGATAAAAATAAAATAAAAAATCTTTTGAATTATCTTCCTTTTATTTCCATGCAAGTCGTACTCGCACAAGTGGTTCCGTAAACTTTGAAAGCTTTTGGGAAGCGAACGTTATGGAAAGTGGGCGTTTTGGGAAGTGGACTTTATGGAAAGTGGACGTTTTGGGAAGTGGATTTTATGAAAAGTGGACGTTATGGGAAGTGGACGTTATGGAAAGTGGACGTTTTAGGAAGTGGTCTTTATGAGTCAAAAGGAAACAAACTATCTATTACCGCCATCTGAGATGAACTAATAATAAACATAGTCTATGGTATCTACCCCTTTTCTCAGAACATTATTAGCTTTAGTTATTATTCTGAGACCCTTTTTACCCGATTGCGTCAGGAGGGTTATGTTTTTAGTTTTACTAACTAAGTAGGTAGGTAATACCTTTGATTATTTGAGAGTAAATAATCAAAGTATAATCAAACATACATTTATAATCATTGGTTTTTTACAGAATTAGACAGAATATAGAGTTCGAGAAAATAAGTTAACAGAATCCAGTGCTATCGGTTTCTAGAATCAAGAGTATACTTAGGAAGCAACTTGTAGTAACTTGTAGAAGGTCTAAAAGTAGTTAGGTACGCTAGTGAACCCACAACTCTACAATTAAAAAAGAATTTGCTTGTAGACATAAACATTTATTTTAATAACCTTGTATATTATCATTCATTACATTTACTATTGTAACCACTACCTTTTCCTAAATATAAAACAATAAATAATAGCACAGGCTCTTAACATGATAAAACTACTTAATTTTGAGATAGACACTAATAGGTACATTGAAAATAGAATACATCATAAAATTGGCTACCACATGTAATGACATGACACATAATGATGTGGAATGTGAATCCACGACCCACTTCTCGACCTTTTATTACCAGTTCAACAAGCAATATTATTTCAAATTTTAATATGACAATTTACATAGGTTTGAGAATTATTTAAGTATTTGAAGTATTTTTTCTTAATTACTTACATGATCATAATAATAAATAACTTACTCATAGCATAATAAAAAGATTTTATCATCTCTGGTGATAGAGACTAATAGCAGATTCTAATAAAGTTTATACTTAGCTTTTAAGAACTCAATTACTTTTCCAGCTTCCTTGATAATTCGCTCCTTATTTGTACAAGTTTGATAAGTTTGCACATTTACAATAGATGGCGCTGTATTCCGTGAATCGTGTAATTGAATCTGGATTTGTATATGCCATTGTTTTTTTTGCGTCAGTTCTGAGTGTGGAATTTTAATTAGTACCTCTGATGGTTTTCAGGATTTGTACAAGATAGATACAGAGATACTGTACAAGGTCCTTCGAGCCGGCTCATGCGGCACGAGTTTAACGGTGGCAAGCGTTGCTGCCATGTCAACCCGCCGATATAATCGACCGCGCACCGCTTCACAACTCCGGGACCGCTTAATTAATAAGACAATAAAAGTAGCCTTACATTCTCACGTCTCATTACAATGGACAGACTAGAGTCAAGCACAACAGTCTTCTTTTTCCACCGATTCTTTGACAGATGTACCGTCCCAGTCAAACTCGCTCTCTGACACGGCTTCATCATCATTATTCCATCCGTCAAAAAACGTCCACTGCTGGACAAAGGCCTCCTCCAAGGATCACTACAACGACCGGTTTTGTGTTGCTCGCATCCAGCGGCTGCCCGCGACCTCCACCAGATCGTCGGTCCACCTAGTTAGGAGGATCGTCAGTCCTCGACACAACTTCAGTATTATTTATTTATGTCATTGTTGTGGTGCTTGGTCATCTAATTGACGTCTGCAACTAGTAACTTAGCCAGCCTTGATTTGACCACAATAGGATTTCTGCTTTCAGGCGGCACTTCTTTCTGACTGACGAATTCTTCACGACTCATCGTAGTAGCCTGAGCGTTAATACCTCTTTCTTTTTAACTTAACTGGTTAGTTACCTATTAGGTGTTTATAATTACAGATAATTAAAACGAACAGCTCAGTAGGCGAAATACGTCGGGAGCAATGTCAGCAGGATTGTCTTTCGATGAGACGTAGGTACTTGCATACTGTCCAAAACTACGATCTCAGAAATACGGTCATGTTTTCCGCCTTCTTGGGTGATCTCCCGGCCAAGCCAACACTACTATTGAGTCTCTTGTAAATTTGATTTTAGAACTTTCAATTCGGCTACCTCTGCTAACAAGTGACTCACAAGTACAGACCCATACAGCTCGAGTCTGGGTATGAATATTAGTTTTATAGGCGCCACAGATATAAACGACGGTATGTTTTAGTTGGTTAGTATTTCGTGACAAACTAACATACATAAATCCGGAGGTCACAAATGGCCTTTACACTTATATTATACTTCGGTCATTCAGTGCACTCCGGGAAAGATATACCATTCCCTACATAAAATTACATAGGTACATTTTACCAACCAACATTCTACTAACATACATTAGGGTTGTGCCCTACAAGAAATAAAAATTATACTTAGTGTCTTGTTTCTGTCAGACGGCATATTCATATTTTTATCTTAATCTAAAGATTCGATCAAACTAGACATTGCTGCTACAATAATAATAAAGAGGAAGTCTCAATTTAAGCTGTATCTTATTATATTGAGCTACACATAGTTCTCTATGTATCTATTTAACTTTATGCTTGGAGAGATACAACAGATACACCTACTAAACATTGAATGTAATCAAGACCAAAGCAACAAGACAACTTCAATGGTGGGATATTATGGGTTCAAAATTGGGAGTTATGTACTCTTCGTCAACTTCCTCAATAATAACTTCACATCCAGCTATTTTAATAGCAGTTGTTGATCTGGGTATTCCTTTGTCCTTTCTTTCTTTACGGCCTGTAGCCTTCGTTTTTTGCTTTGTGGGTTCTCTCGGAGGCAGCAGATGTCTTCTCATGTGAATCTTTAAACAACACTGAAACAACAGGTTTAGACTTTACATAGAGCAGACCGAAACAGAATACAGCACTTTTTTGTTAGAAATGCAGTGTGAGGTTTTTACTATTTTTCTTCTGTTAGGGCCCTTTTCCTGTTATGTGTATTTTCACCCGCGTGCGGATCTGGTCCGCATGCGGGTGATAGCACGCTCCTGGTCACACGCATGACGCAGGACAAAGATTTCGTTTGCCGCTGCAGTGTCGTGCGTGTCGCCAGTGATTATACTCGTGCATAGAGATGAACGTTAAAAAAGTAATTATCGCTTATATCATTAAGTCCCGTGGCAAAGTCGTCATATATTTTAACGCAACGAGGGTCGTGATATGATCCGCTGTCAAATGTATAAGGAGTGAAAGTAAATTAATAAATCTTCACCAAAATCTTTCTGTTCATCCTTAGTTAAGTTTTCGTAATTTAGAATTATTTTTTTGCAAATTTCCAGCAAAGTAGCCGCCCTTGCATCTTGGTTTTTGTAAAGGTCTTCCTGCTTGTTCCACAACAAAGGGCAAAAATGCACTTCAAAAATAAGTCTCTGTATCAATTTTCATTTTTGTTTGCGATTGTATGCGTACAATGACCATGTACGTGTATCAAGACAGTAAAAACTACACTGGCAGAAGAAGAACGCGCCCCCGCAAGCGGGTGGCGGGATGATTTAAGGCCATTAAAAATATTTTATGAACATTTACTAGCGTAAAGTTAGCAGCCTCACCACGGAATCAGATGGTTTTGACTACGTCAAATAATTGTGTATAAATAGTGATATATTACGGTCTTTAAGTGGGCTGCGAACTTGATGTTTCTTGCGATGGCGATTCTAGAGAAACGAGTACAAGTTTTAAGCAAATAAATACATGAAAAAATTGTGCGTGAAATTGGGAATCTTAGGATATAAATAAAAAAGAATTCTTAGACAATTAAGTTCGCCGATATGCGGAGTAACAGGTGCTGAATGAACGCAGGGGTCGCCAAAATGCTAACTACGAAAAACCACAGCATCGGAGTTCAGATGCCACCCTTCCGGGGGGAAGGGTTGCCGACTTCTTCGGAGCTGGACAGGGACGGGAGGAGCCACCACATAACCATAACCGGCTTACCTCGGCCCATAGACTATGTATAATATTGGGTATAGATGTGCCTCTCATAAAAAAAAGATGGGAAACTAGGTTCCCTGTACAATAGATGGCGGTAGTAGACGTTTGCGTGCGCGTTTACGCTTCTTCCAGATAGATGGCGGTAAAAATATATATAGTATTTACAAAAAACTAGTTAATTTTTTTTGAGTATAATATTAATTGTAAGATTGATAAAAACATATTAAAAACTTATAAATGAACATAAAAATCAAAAAGTTATTAATTTCATTTCCGAAGGATCGAACCTAGGATTTCTCTAGCACAATGCGTCGTCGTAGCCGCTCAACCAATGAGCACTTTAAGGAGATGACGAAAGTTGTGGCTATAAGAAAGTTACTAGAAAATAACTAAACATAACTTATTAATTTAAAATGCTATCTATACAACCGCCATCTAGTGACATTATATGGATAACCAGTTAGTAACTTGAGGTTCCTCTTACGGAAGATGGCGCTGCCGTATATGATTTTTTTTGTAATTATTCAATGTATGGAAGATTCACCCCTCTGCCTCGGCCGCTGGTAACCGTAAGCAGAATTTCCCCTCCACAAAACTAAAAAGTTATTTGAAAGCATCGACAAAATACAATTACCTTCTACCCAGAGCAAGGCTGAACGCTGATGTATGCTCGCGTGAAGCGCAGGACACACTGGGAGCAAAGCGAAATGAAGATACGTTCGTTTCGCTTCTCCGATGTTGCTACCGTGTCTTTTCATGCTATTCATAGTCAGGCTCTGTAGTTTGTGGTATGAAGTCAAGTATGAAAATACGCAACGGTCACATGAGTGAAGCAAAAATAACTAATTTTGTTTCGCTTCGCTCTCAGAGTGTCCTGCTCTTTACGATTGCTTGCGTAATAAACTAAAATAATTAGATTAGAAAGGTTCTTATTTTAATTGTTGAAAACTTTTTGATCTCCTTATTTGGCCTTGGTGTAATGGACCAATACATGCAGGACAGAATTCATACTTGAAGATTATTATGACAATGAGTTGAATTATGAGTAATAAAAATATTTATAAATTGTAGCACTACCTTTGACGATAACTGCGCTTTACAAATTATACATTCATGGGTAAGCTTCACATGTTTGATCAAAATATGCTGCTGGAGATTACTATTTCTGGTATAAAGTCTGTAAAAAAAACATTAAAAGTCACTAGAATAGATAGATAAATGCCACTTGGAATAATAAACTCAATATTAGCAAAGCCATTGGATGGGACTAATTTTAGGACTATATAGCTTAAATGCATGTTTTTACAATGCTTATTTTTTATACATAACTGAAACAGTGTAGCCAATGCCAAATATAGCTATTTAAAGAAAATATGCAATTAATCTACTAAAACAATTATTTATACAGAATGTTTGGTAATAGGTGTATAACTTTATCACAATATGCAAAATCATTATTTACATAGATTTACCTTGCCATACAATATCTACAATTTATTTAATTACATTATTTTCTTTTAACCTCAAGATGTTTTGAGTTCAGGTTTTTTTGACCAAGAGGTTGACAACTAATAACATTGTATCAGCTGGACCTAGGTTAGTTTACAATTTTACTTTGAAACAAATATCGCCAATATCTCGACCTTATGGTGCATTTTAGGCATGTTGATAATTTTCAGCATGCACAGTACTGTGTATGCAATATTCTGGATTATACATGTATTACCAAACACACTATATAATATGTTAAAACTAATTTACATTTTTACCTTGGACAGTTCTCATAAGGACATTGGTACAATGTACTCATATGTGTTTGACTGTGAATTTTGACATGGCGTACTATATGACATCTTTTTTTAAAGCTCCTGTTACAATCATTACATATGAATTCTGAAATGTTGAAATTAGTTAATGTTATTTAAATATATTGTTAATGAACAATATATCTAAATGACATGCAATTCAGACTAAGAAAATTATTACTACACAAGTACCTGATACTTCATGAACCAGTTTCCTATGTTTCTGGTATTGAGACCAAACCTCAAACTGCAACCGACATTCAATGCAGTCATACTTTTTATGGCTTCTCATGTGTCTCTTTTTGTCATAAAGTGTAACAAACTTTTTATCAGGGCAGACATTACAACTGGAAGAAAAAAAATTTTTGGTCTAACAATGTAGTCTGCAACTTCAAAACAAAAGTACACAAACTGCTGTTTCAATAAAAAAAAAATTATGGAATAATTATCACCTAAACGATTTAATTCCAGTATGTTGGTACATGTGAGCTCTTAACTGGTTTTTCTTTTTAAAGTCAATTTTACAAATATCACATACAAAATAATCTCTTAGAATGTGTTGAAGCTTCAAATGTCTCTTTAAATTTTGGCGATTCACAAATGTTTTCAAACAAACTGGGCAGCTGAAATCATAAATGCATTTAACAAAACAGATATTTATAAGATCCTGTACTATACTATATTTAGTAAAGAAAAGAATTGATGAAACTGCTTAATGAATCATGCTATTAAACAATTAGTTTAGCTGATACAAGGTGTAGATAAAAAGTACTTAATTGCGATTTCATATTTTTAAATTAGCACGCTATTGCATTGCATGTGGTTACTGTACTAAGTTAACCCATTTTCTTACAAATTATTATACAATGTTATTTTTAGTTCATACGAAACCTGAAAATTGTTTGTTCAGAATCAGTAATAGAATCAATTTCAATATTTTTTATACCATGTTACATTTTGACCAAATAATATTTACAAAATCTCAAATAAATTATTCCCTACTAAAAACACACAACGGGGCAGCACAAAAAGCTTGTAACTTCGTAAGTTTTCAAGATATTATTTTAATTTTTTTTCGTACGGATTCTTTAAATGAAAATATTTGACCCGTGTTTTGGTTTTCGTATAAACTAAAAATAAGGTTGTATAGCTAAAAATATTGTTTAACATTATCCCAAAATCTTTGAACACCTTTGCTAAAACTAATTGAAATTTTCTTGACAGTAAAAGTGATGTTTCATGTACTCAATGTTAACAATATTACAAGCTAGCAGTGTAAACTGTAGTATAGTAAACAATATTAAATGGTTTTCATATTAGATATATAATATCACCTGTACAAAACATCATTCTGGATTGTATTTTTGTGCACGGTGTTGATATGCCGAATGAGATGACTCTTGTTAGAGTATGACTTGAAACACCCATCTTCTTTGCATGCATAGGCTCTCTAGAAATTACAAAACGAAACATTAGGAAACAGGTACCACCACCCCCTTGAGGCTGTGCCACTTTCTAAAACCTATATGAATAGTTGACACAAATTCAACTCTATACTTTAATTACTGTAAACAGAACTTACAACATTTGTATGAGCAGAATATAAATGATCCGTGACTCTGTATGGCCTGCTAAATGTGGCATTACAGCCTTCGTGGGGACAGTAATGAACTTTCTTTGGCTGTGAAGGATGCGGGAACTGCATCATTGCGAATTTTAAATAACCGCCAGAAAAAAGTTTTTGACAAAACCTTTCATTCTTTTAAAAAATACTATAATTCACAGTGAACTCATACCATTTCAAATTATTTGGAAAACTACAATAACAGCGACACGACAAACAGTGAAAGAAAGAAAGTGCCAGGCAGGCCAGCCATTTTTTTTTCAATTTTATCACTTGCGTACGAAATGCAAAGCAATCTAACCCATACTTCCTAATCCTCAGTAAAACTTTTAACTTTTCGTCCCTAAAAAATACAGTGAAAAAATTAAATGCCTACCCGACCCAACCAGGAATCGAATCTAGGTCTTCCGCAATCCGGGCGGCTGCACTTTTCATCTTTACTAAAAACTCAAGGAGGTGAGGTATCATATTTACAAAACCCTCAACCTACTGCGATCGCCAACCCGCCTGCCAAGCGTGGCGATTACGGCAAATACCCCTCATATCTTTGGGGGAGGCCTTTGTCCACTAGTGGACGTCCTTTGGCTGAGATGATGATTTACAAAATGGTGATTTAATTACTATTTACCATTATTCTTCACCATTACTCACGCACGATAAATACTGAAAATATGGCTGTAAGGTCTAGAACCTTTTCTCTTTACTACTGCAAACGCAAAAAGGGAACTGAACAAAACAAAACGTCATTCGATCTAAGCTACTCAGCTACTGTTGGCTGTCTGTCATTTTATAAGTCAGGAACGGGAGCCATTATTTATTTGATAAAAAATATTTAAGAATTTGTGAGAGATCTTTGAGATAGAATCAATTCAGTTGCATGTTGATGTTTTTTAGTTTAAATGTTTGAGTTTAATTTTTGAAGTCAGTGGTAGAGTTTTGAAGCCAGCTGACTAACGTAAACAAAGGGTATGTCATTATTTTTTGAAGGGGTGAATAACACAAAGTGTTTTGTGATAATTTACAATTTCCAAAATGGATGTTGATGGCTCTTCTTTCTCTGGAGAAATTGACCAGAACCTGCTTCTGCAGTTCAGTTGTATGAACACTACTGATAGAGAGGAATTGATTAACCAAATGCAAAGACTTTTGGGTCCTAGTTTGAATTACAATACTGCAACTTTTTTCTTGGACATGAGTAATTGGTAAGAAATTGTTAGAACATTTTAATACCTAATATTTGTAAAAACTAACTTAACCAATAATTAAAAAACTTTTTATTTTAGGAATTTACAGGCAGCAATATGTTGTTATTTAGATTATACTTTACCTCCTAAACTTCCTTCAATGTCACTGAAAGCTGCTCAAAATCAAGAGACTGCTGTGGCCCCTAGTACTTGGTGAGAACCTTATAGCATTGATACCTAATTTATTTTCTATTTAACTTATTCTTTGTACCATAAAATTTATATTTTTATTTCAGTTTTGAACAGAATTGGAGTATTGCTAATACTGGAACTGAAGCATGGCCAGGTAGCTGTAGAATCATACAAGCTGGTGGAGAAGCTTTTGGAGCTACAGCTCATTATGTGCCACCGTTGCCTCCGGGACATTCTACTATGGTTACGTTGAAGTTAGTGGCTCCAAGTTCACCTGGTACTCATAGAGGCTACTTTCATTTGGTAAATGATAAAGGTGAACAAATAGGAGGTAAGTTCATACATTCATTTTAGCATCTCACATCCTTCTCCAAAAAAGGGAGTAAATCTTATAGAGTGACGCTTACCGGAAGGTAAAATGTGGAAGAACAAAGGAAGATAGAGTAGGAATAATATAGTCACAAGCTCGATGAGCAATACACAATTATTTATTGTATTTTCACAAAATAAATCTATTCGAACAAAACAGTTTGTTATTTCTTTTACAAGACAAGTGACATCAATAGAAAAAACAAAACGTCCGTCATCAATACGAGGAGACGACTATATACAAGCAAAAGAGTATTTTATGCAAACTCCTTGATGCCATCCTTAACAGTAAACAGTGCATCAGTTTAGATTGTAGGTTTGCTATTTTTAAGAATTTTTTTTTGGTAAAATTGAAATACTAATAAAAAATATACATTAATATAATAAAACGAGGGTATGTAATCATTTATGTTTCAGATACCTTGTGGGTGGAAGTAACTGTTGAATTAGAGATGACCATGGCCTTAGTAGAGCAACTTGCTGCTTTGCCTGTCCCTAGTAGTAGAGGGGAAGATACAACAGTTAGTCAAGTAAGCATAATAATAATAATAATAATAATAATAGCCTTTATTCAGACAGTATAAATTACATTTCATGCTTATTTCTAAAACAATTTATGTTACTAAAATAATTTAATTACTATACCAATGCATTGCATTCATTGTTACTTTTTATTATGCATCAACTCCCTGTCTGTATGCCACTAGTTGACAAAGGCCTCCTCCAACTGTCGCCATCTCTCTCTATCATTAGCTGCTCTTGTCCATGTGCTACCTGCTATGGCTTTAATGTCATCAACCCAACGTCTGAATGGTCTACCTCGTTTTCTTTTCTTGTTACTTGTAAACCAATGCATGACTAGTTTTGACCATTTCTCACTTCCTCTGATTGTATGACCTGACCACTTCCACTTTAGCTTTTTTATTGTTTTTATGACATTTTTTGTTTTTGTGTGTTTCTTAATGGTTTTAATTTTTATTTTATCGGATAGTCTTTTACCTATCATACTTCTCTCCATGGAGTTCTGACACGTTTCTAGTTTTTTGTTGTGCCTTTTTGTGAGTGCCCAGGTTTGACTACCATAAGTAAGTACTGGAAGAATACATGTATCAAAAAGTTTCCGTTTTATATTTATTGCGGTGTCACTGTTTTTCATAATTTCCTTCAAACTCCAATACTGTTTCCAAGCATTTCCAATGCGTCTGTCAATTTCTTTTGTGGTTAGGTCTGAGGGGGAAATTATTTGCCCTAGGTATATATATTCATTGACATAGTCAATTAGGATGTTATTGATCCTGATAGGTTCTTGCTTCCCATTCGTCATAGCTTTGGTCTTTTGTGTGTTCATAGCTAGGCCCACCTTGCGGCTTTCTCTATCTAGGTCATTCAACATGATCTCTAGGCCTTCACTTGTCTGCGAGAGGATCACCAAATCATCAGCAAATCGTAAATGTGATAGGTTTTCACCGTTAATGGACAGCCCACATTTTTCCCAATTTAATTGACGAAAGACTTCCTCCAGAACTGCTGAGAAAAGTTTCGGTGAAAGGGGGTCGCCCTGTCGCACTCCTCTTCCTATTAATTTTAGCTGTACTGTTAGCGTAGATGTTTCTTAGTATCCTGATGTATTTATTCTCGACTCCTTGGTTCTTAAGTGAAAAGCCTTGCTGTAGTCCACGAAACAACAGCAGATCAGAAGTGGATACTCAACTTTAGACCACATCTATGTTATCAAACAAATATTTGAAAAAAAAAAGCAAAGAGTTCAACTTCACTTTCTACAAGTAAGCATATTCTATTACAATAACACATTAACAAGATGTATAAATCAACATTTTTTATGCGCAAGCATAACAATTCTATTGTGTCTGTTTTCACAGCAGACAACAGGTTAAGCTACTGATTTGTTGTTCAGATTACTTTAGATTTGCTTTTTAATTCTAAATTAGTTTATATGACTCTGGATTAATTAAGGATTTATTTATTTATTTATAATTTATGTACAGTCACCGTCCGATATTTTGTAGCAGACAAGGTGACCAAATACTTCTGAACAGTTCAAAATGTCAATAAGTTCTATACCTAGTACCTAGTTACCTTTAATATCTGAATATTCATTACTTTCATTAATATCTGAGCAGATGCCAGTCATTAACTACTAAACACACAACTAACCAATAATATCTGAACACTCATCACGTCAAGTGTATCTATGCAGATAAACATTGGGCTTATGAGTACAATACAACTGATATCGCACAATAATAAAATAGTGTCTTAACAAAATATGAATTTGACATAACACATTTATGTACCAACTAAAACCATGAACCAACCTACTTGCCCACAAAACATGAAAACTTTAGTTGGAATTATGTAAAAATAATTAAAATAAACAAGAGAATAATAAAAATCATTTTTCTTGACTGATGACTGTAACAATCTCGTTAAGTGAATAATAACTTTTTCATTGATTCATATAAAAGTTAGATACTTATTTCGAATTACAACACTTTTGTATTATTAGTGCGATATGTCAATGTAAACCTAATAAAAGAAAATAGATATTGGTTTTTAATGAAATCAATAAGTATTCTTAATATATTTTTATTTACAACAACATAAATAAAATATTAGTATTTTATGTAAAGGAAAGAAAACCTTGCAGGCACTTAAGAACAAATAAAATACTTTGGGACTCATTTCAGCGACATGGGTAGCCCAGGACAAGTTAGAATCAATAATGACTGATTCTTGACTTTGTCAGCGTAAGGAATCGGTACGCTATCGAAAACCACACTTGAAATCACGGCAGAGTTGATGCGGCTGCGCATTCCCCTACTACCAATCACAATGGCCTGCGATTTGTTGGGATTTACCAAAAGGCCGAATGAGTTAGCCCAAGAACTTACACGGTCCAAGTCCTCGTTAATGGCTGCATCAGCCAAGTTAGTTTCGTCCAGAGTAAAGTGATGGTACAGCTGCAAGTCGTCTGCATAAAGGTGAAAGCTATAGGAAATAACTCTGGAGACAGAGTTAATAAAGACGGAGAACAGTAGAGGAGAGAGCACACCGCTCTGAGGGACGCTAGCAGCGAGATCGCACCAATCGGAGAAGGTCTCATCGAGGCGGACACACTACGAGCGGCCTCTAAGGTAGGAGTTAAACCAGGAGATTGCGGGATAAGAGACATTAAGAGAGCGGAGCACCCCAAGGAGGACATCGAAGTCGACAGAATTAAAGGCGCAACTAAAATCCAGTAGTATCAGAGGAGTTAGCGACTTATTTTCCATTGCCCAACTAATGTCATCAGTCACATTAAGTAGAGAAGTAACTGTACTGTGTCCAGGGCGGAAACCAGACTGGTAAGGGCTTAGAATATTGTTTATAAGGAGGAAAGAGGATAATTGCTTATGAACAATGTGCTGGAGCACTTTGGAGAGGAAGGGCAGGATTGAAATAGAGCGAAAGTGTGAGGGCAGAGAAGGGTTAGAGATTTTCGGCAATGGAATAATGTGGGCTTTTTTCCAAGCAGAGGGAAATACGCAACAGTCAGTCAAGGAATAATTGAAGATATGGGTAAGTACAGGAAGAACTGATGAAAGGATAGGAGTTATCATTTTTGAGCAAATGTTACCATCGCCTATGGAAGTAGAGGTAATGGCTAGTAGGCTCTTCTTAACGTAATGGTTGCCAACAGAAGAGGAGGAGAGTTCCAGAAGCGTAGCGCTTCTAGTTAAAGATCCAAGGACACAGGTGGTTGAGAAAAATATTTATTGAGTGAATTTATATCTGTGTCCTTAGGGGCAGGAACAGGAGATTTACCGATGCCGACTGACCTAAGGAAACGCCAAGAGTCAGAAGAATTGCGGTTGGATAGGGATTCATGGAAGAAGCGTCTTTTTGCATCACGACACATACGACTACGCAGAGATTTATAAGCACCAAGGTTTCTATCAGTAGGATAACGTCTAAGTCGTCTTTTAGCTTTATCCCTGCGCGCCATTAGACTTTGGATTTCAGATGTTAACCATGGTGCAGGAATTTGCTTCACTCTCACACGTTTAAGAGGTACGTGTAAATTGACCAACTCAATGTATCAACTCAAAATATTGGTTTTCTCATTGACGCACCTGCTTTCGGTGATAGGAGACCAGTCAACTTTACCGGCGTCACGCTGCAGATCCGTCAAGTTGATACACTTGTAGCTTCGTCCAACGATATGATGCACCTTACGCTTAGGGAAACGGATGCGGTATGAGAGATACACGAGATCATGATAAGAGAAGCTAGCAGCTAGACCATGAGTGGTAACATTATCTGGAGAAGAGACTATCGTAAGATGGAGGAGAGAGGGAGAACAGTTGGGAAAATAATGAGTGGCTGAGAGAGGTAACATATAAAGATTGGAAGAAGATATTAGAGAATGAAGTTTATTTGTTCGATTATTAGTTTTGAGCAGGCAGGTATTAAAGTCACCCATTAATATTTGATGATCGTACTTTGGACTTAGATCGCTAAGGATGTTGTCAAGAGTGTCAAAAAGTATAGACTTTTTATAGATATATAAGATTGGGACTGTAAAAGACAGGAAGCAGAACCTTAGCATGGTTAATACAGATCTCGATTAATAGGAACTCGGCAGAGGCGGTGTACCGAGAGGGGAGGTTTTGACAACCTTATACGGTGCATCATCACGTAAATATATGGCAACACCACTACCTTTACCTGTTCTATCGTTGCGAATAAGGGCGAAGCCAGGAAGTGTAAAATGAGCAGAGAGTAGAGAGGGTTTCAGAAACGATTCGGAAATCAGTAAGGCATCCAGATGCAAGCTGCTAATAGACGTCAGGAGGTCAGAGTAGTGTGCAAGAATACTTTGAGCATTGACATGGGCTATGTTTAAGTTATTAGGATGAATGGAAAAGATGTTTAAGATTTGTTCATGCAATGTCAACGGGACTGATGAGTCGCTGTCGGCGCTAAGAAAGCTGCACGGAGAAGAGAGACACGAAAAGAAGCTATCGTCTAGATCTTCTAAGTCATCCATTATTAAAACTTAACAATTTAACAAAAAAGATTAAATACAATTCTAAACACTAAATAAAAACAAAAAAAAAACTAAAAGTAAAATACTAAAAAATAAAAATTAAATACCTATATAATAATACAAACTAAAAGCTCCTAATTAATGAAGTAGTAGCATAACTTGCTTATCTCACCGCACACCATACCAAAAAAAGAAATAGCAAGCAAAATAATAAAACTAAATTACATAGGCTGTATGAATTAATGCAGTGACTTAAACAAGAATAAAAAGAAAGAATATTAAACAGATAGTCAGATGTCATGTCACTGTCACTGTCAAACTCCAAAGCAAAGGGGCGGGAGGGGGAAGTATGTGGGAGTGTAGGTGAAGGCGAGCTCAGCAAATATTATTCCATTAAAATTGATCACCTAAATGCTTTAGTGTAATTTAAAATTAAATTTAAATTCAGGAGCTATACAATTTGCGTGTGCAACTTATGACTACCCACAAGTGTTTATTTAAAAACTTTGGCAATATAAATTACATGGCGGACTTAATGCCTGAGGCATTCTCTACCAGTCAACCATATGGTATGGGTGGTGCAGAGATAACATGGTAGGTGCAATTAGGTTCAGACAAAAATTATATATCATAAGATGCACAATATATACTTATTTATACAATAATTATGTATATTATATTACATGAACTAATGCTACAAAAATAAGCGTATAATACATAATTTACAAATTGGATGTTACTGAGATGATTCTGCCAAGGTTTTATCAAAGAAGAGCATACACTTTCTTTTTAAAAGCGTCAACGACTATCATAGCTTAACGATTTATCTTAATTAGTAACATATTTTATTTTATTTGCTGAGTTTCATTATAAACTGTATTAATAATAGATTATGCAAATCAAAACATTCCTATAAAATACTTGAAAGTAAATAGAATTTCTTATTTCATGATATTAATTTAGTATTATGTTTTTTTCAGACAACCCCACAAGATGATCAAATGTGTTGATGTTTATTTTACCAAGATAAGGATGATTTATCAGTATCACATACAGCTTTCTAATCAAACAAAGGAAGAAGGGACAGGGATATTTTACTTGAAATTATATTATACATCAAATGGAGGACTATCATAAAATCTGATTATCACATTTTGTCTTGGCTATCATTTAAACTGTCTGGTACTATACAAAAATTTAATGCTAAGCAACGTGATTCAGCAGTAAAAAAAAAAAAGTAAAACCGTACCAGTATATTTTGAACTGCTATTGTGGGACTAAGTATCACACTCAATTCTTATTATTAAGTACATTACTAGCAAAATGGACTGCCGCAATAACTTCTAATGTAACCATGCAAATTCTTGAAAATAGCTTAATTTATTAAATGCTGTTTTTTCCTCAAGCATGCACTGCTTTCAAGAGGTCAGTTTTCATTATTGCTGCTTAAAAAATATTTCTTTTCATTCAATCTTACACTAGTTAATACTATCTATGTCATTGTAACACATTTCAAAAACTCTTGTAAGCTTTCAGATTAAGAGTAACAAATTGATTACCTTTATACCTTGATTCATTTTTGTTTTTTAAGTGGAACGTAATTACTAACGAAAGTTTTATAATTGTAATGATTATAATGCTGAATGTACTCTTTAAGTTTAAAATTAGCAGGTACAATTTATTAGAAGACGAAAAACTAATAAATTGATGTTAAGGCATGTGGTTAAGGTACCTATCACAATTATTGAGAAAATCAGGACTTTAGTTGTATTAGGATACACTAGAAACATAATGTATGCAATCACAACAGCTACCTATGTATTAGAATCATACAGTACTTCAAACATGAAATGATACATTTTATTAATATTGAATATTGTTAATGTTATTTAGGTGCCAATTTTTATTTTATGATTCTTATAAGATACCTATCTACCTATAATAAATTTATCTACAGACTGCCTGTAAATTAAAGCAATTTAAGAAATACATACAAAAATGTTTTTAACCTTTACCATTTATTTTACTTTTATGAATATAGCTGTGGTTTTATTATTATGCTTTCCTGCATTATTTACTTCGCTGTTTGCAAATGACGTGAACGAAATGCATAAGACTTAATTGTAATGAACAATGTACAAAATACATTATACCTACATCATAGGTACTTTTAAAATGTTGATATAAGGTAAAAAATATGAATTTGTTAGATATTGTTGAAATTTTACAATATATGTAGGTAATAATTATGTAGTGGTTTTACATCTTTTAGGCAATAGTTTCTTTGTTTTATTTAAATCGCTGTTTGGTTCTTTGTCTAATTAAGTAAGCCAATATATTACAAATCAAATAATTACGTAGTTTTTTTTAAAAACATGAACATGGTGACTATGTAACAATTCACAAAAAAATATGTAATTGGGGATGTATTATTCACTAATTGCATGGTCATAGTGTATCATAGTAATAGTAACAAAAAAGGATTTTCTTGTTATAAAATTATATTAGCTATGAAATATGTTATGTTTTTAACATAATATAATTAAATTAATAAAAGATGGGATAAAATTACACAGCCATTTCCATATCAATCTTAGGATGGGGATTGTATCCTTCAACTATGAAATCTTCATACTTAAAATCATTAATAGATTCTATATTACGAGCAAATCTTAATATTGGGAAAGGTCTGGGCTCTCTTTGTAGTTGTACAGCAAGTGGTTCAACATGATTTAGATACACATGAGTGTCACCAGTAGTATGGACAAATTCTCCAGCCTGTAAACAAAAAAAAATTATTAAATATTAGCTTAACAATCAATCTTACGTTTAGTCGCATAATGCCTACCATGTCTCAAAAGGACTAATTCGCGAAAGGACTAATTCTCAGAATGCCTAATTCTCAAAAGGACTATCACTTGATTATCATAGATAATAATACTAATGAACGTTAGATGCATGAAAATAAAAATCTTGCATTATTAAATAATTTTGGTTTAATGTCAAAAATCAACGATCATAAACAAATTTTGTATCTTTTTATTCAAAGACAATAATTAAACTCAAAAAATACTGACTTTTTAATTGATTGGTAGATGATTTTTATTTTTGAGTCACAATCTCACTTGATTATTTATAATAATTATTAATAATAATCAAGTGTGATTGAGGGCCAGGAGGCCCATTCTTTTCCTAGCCAGAGAGTTGCAGTCACACAGTAGGTGCTGCATTGACTCTGTTTCAACAATCAATCGATACTATCATCACCAGTTAAGAATCTCTTATGCAATAAGTTTTACCTCTAAACCAGTAAGGTGTGCTATCATGTGGGTGAGCAAAGCATAGCTGGCTATGTTAAATGGAACACCTAATCCCACATCTGCACTTCTTTGGTATAATAAACAGGATAATTTGCCACTGGCAACATGAAATTGAGCCAAGCAGTGGCAAGGTGGTAGGGCCATTTTACTAAGATCAGAAGGATTCCATGCACACATCAACATTCTTCTATCTGCTGGATTCTTCCTGTAAAATAGAAAAGAAAATATTAAAAAAAAATATGTTCAAACTGATTAGAACATTGAAAGATTGGATACCTATTCTTATCACTTACTTTATTGTATCTATAATGTTCTGAACCTGATCAATTCCTTTACCAGTGTAATCAGTTTTGGCATCTTTATATTCTGCACCACTGTGCCGCCATTGAAACCCATAAACTGGGCCTAGGTCACCTAAAAAATTAATAATAGAATCATTTAATATTTATTATGAAGTATAGCTTTACACTTTCTTTTAGTAATTACTTAAATAATATTGTACCTTCTTCTCGATCTGTGAATCCCAGAGTGTCAAGGAAAGAACGTGAACCATTGGCATCCCAGATGTGAACTCCTCTGGCTGCAAGGGCCTTTGCATCAGTAGAACCAGAAAGCATCCACAGCAGTTCTTGAATGACACCTTTCAAGAATACTCTCTTGGTAGTAAGCAAGGGCAGAGTACTATTTGTTAGAGTATATCTCTGCATGGCCCCAAATATAGATAAGGTTCCAACCCCTGTTCTATCAACACGTTTGTCACCTAATAAAAACAAAAATTTAAATACCTACCTATATTTTATAATTTGATTTTGTCATTGTTACTGTTATGTAATAATTAGTTATTATGGTTATATTTAAAAACAATATTTACGAAGCTGTATTTTAGTAGCTTGAAAAGCTTTCAAATATAGCGCAGAATGGTAGCGGTAGCTGTATTTGCTTCACTTGCCTGTATTGATAATTTTCTTGACTAATTCAAGATACTGGTATTCTTCATGCTTGGAAATATCTTTATTGTCGTCGGTACCCATTTTAAAACTTTACACAAATATGGAAATATTAAATACAACGTTGGGTTATCAAGAAATAAAAAGAAACAAAACAGAATCAACTCAAAATTATGAATTAATGATGATGAGTGAATCAAATAAATGATCAAAAACTCAGTAGAAAAAACAAAAACTCCTGGCTCCTGGCTCTAATATCAGAATACTGATGAAGAGAAGAATGCGATGGGCGGGAAAATTGACAACTTTAATGACATTATCTTTTTTAATTACCTTCTTTGTTTTAGGGAAAAAACGGCAAAGAGATGTAGCTCTTTCATCCTTAAGAGGATGAAAGAGCAAAACACATGATTATAAATGATCGATTAATGATTAGATTAATTATGGGTGATGAATTAAATCTTTTGTAGGTAGCGTTTCAGCTTGGCACCAAAACATTATTATCATTTTATAGAATTGGGACACAGCCTAGGGCTCAAATAATCTCGGTTCGCATACGACGGATGCACGATTGCATCAGTGTCAGTGCGATGGACAATACGGGAGATTTGCTAGGTAGCTCTCTTACCTGGCCCAGCTGACTTTTAATGTACACGCTTGTACGCCTACTATCTTAGAGCATTAATTATGCATGACTAAAGGGACGGGCGAGTCCCAGAATTCTAGCCGTGGTCTCATGGTCTGAGACTAAGGTTGCCAGATCGGAACTTACCGAGTCCGGGACAATTCCATGTCGGGCCGTGGCTATGAATATGTAAAAATAAAATAAAAAAATATAAATACAAATTACGGAATATTATATTATTATGTTTATATTTTATTATATTTGTATTTATTAGGAAAATTCATTTTATTTTTTAAATGTATACGTTTATTAGTCCAGTTAAAAGATATAAATTGAGAACAGTTGTATTATTTTTTTTATTATTAAATTTTTTCGGAATCCGGAACAATAGATCGAATTACTGGACACGGGACAATACGTAAAATTCCGGGACAATCCCGGAAATCCCGGACATCTGGCAACTTTATCTGAGACTGACATAATTCAAAAAAATTCAAAATTCAAAATCATTTATTCAGTTTAGGCTACAAGTAGTTCTTGTGAATGTCACTATGCCATCGGTTCGTAAGTCTACTCTGGGCGGGAGATCTTGTACTGAGAAGAACCGGCAAGAAACTCAGCAAGTGTCCAGCTCTTTTCTCCCTTACAGCGTCAAAAATATTGGAAAATGCCCTATCATAGCAGGACACTTTCCATTACAAATAAACACAAAAAATATATATAAGACAACCACAACATGAAAAAAAACAAAATAAAAAAATGTAAGTTAACAAATTTACATCAGATAATTATGAAAAAGTTTCAATTTCCACAATGTCATACAGCACCACTACAGTACTCTAGTAAAAGTCAAAAATTGTTTAGGTAAAACAAAGTCAAACTCTAATTAATAATACTAAAAATAAGATAAGTATGCAAGAGCAGACCAGCCTCCACAGGCGGCACCCGTTCACGAGCATGACATATGAATCAGCCATCGCTTCGCTCAACCATATTTTAGGGAACGTAACGACCCGACGCACACGCCACCACCGCAGAGACAATTAAGAGAGCATGACACACTCAAGACACTCTAAATAAAAACTTAATAATCTATTTAACGCAACGCTGTTTGTTATCTGTAGGACAATGCTGTTAAAATAAAAAAAATTAAGTTAACAAATTTACATCAGATAATACGTAATAATAATAAAGGATATCCTCCGTTCCAAAACTAGTGTGCATGGACTAATAGTATGGGTAATGCTTAAATTATTATCTGAAGTTATGAGTCAGCGGACCTTCGCCAGTACTGTTAGTAATCTGTGTTTACGTTGCTAATGGTAACTTGTAAATAAAATAATTAAAAAAAAAAACTTCAAACATTGAGTAAGCAAGGAGTAAACATTTATAATTTGGATTTATTTCAACAGTATTTTAAACTATACTTGAGCGTGAATAAGCATTTAGTAATCTCTCTTATAGATAGGAAAACTTGAGTGCTACTTTGTGTATGAACACTATTTCTAGCCGAGCTTACCTTAACAAGGTAGGTGGGGTGGAACGCGTACTTACATAAAATTATTTATTTTAGGTAACATTGCCTCAAATTTTATTCTAGTGTTTTTAAGGATTTGCACTTTCTATTACAAGTTAGTGTAGAATTATCTGCTCTATCATTGTAAACATAATAGCTTCGTAAGAAATAAACCAACACTTTCATGATATTTAAATCAAGGGGATTGCTTTAGTATTCGGCGGCAGTCGGAGGGGGTTGGGGAGCGGGGGGAGGGGAGGGAGGGTGTGCCCCTCTTAAAGGTGGGAGACGCGGAAACTCATAGTTTTTGTGAAAGAACGTCGAACTCATCGACGTTTGGGGATTACTTGCGAATTTTTTTCGTCCGCAGGTAGTGTGCGCACTGCGCAGGTATAACAATAAGCAAACCAACCACTGAGCAGAACAAGTATTCAATCACTACAAAAAACCAACAAAAAACCTTTGATTTAGTTGGCAGTTTTTTTTTATTAAGTAAATTTTTTTTTGACCCTTCTTCCCTTTCGTGACTGGTCCTCGCTACGCTGCGCTTCGCTCCGGAAAAAAAATTAACGCAACTTCGCGGGGCGTGGGGGGGGATCGATACCCTTATCAATTCCTAATTCGTGCCACCGATTACTAAAGCCAACCTTTTATCTTACCTGGATGGCAAGTCTCGATAAGGTCTAAAAGCATGATGTTACCGCTACTAGGTATGTTGTTACCGCGACAGTCCTAGCTATGATATGGTAGCAAATTTTGAAGAATTCTTAATAGAAATTTTTAAAATCAGAAACAAAGACGGTACCACAATTCCAGACCAAAACCATTTGAAAAGTTTGTTTTTACGGAACCTGGGACCACTAGGGCTCGACCGGAGTGGACATTATATCATTCTGGGTGGAATCTCAGCTATGAAGTTCATGCGTTAACTTTAATTTATTTTTGTCGCTAGTTAATAAAGTTGAGTAGTAAATTTTACAGAAAATCTTTTGAAAATGCCAGCATACGAAGCCCCTTGCGTTGAGTTGGGTAGCGTTCCTCAGACACCAAGTATGGTGGAATCGCCATCACTTTCGGAAATATCCAGTGCAAGCTCGCCAGAACCACAAAATGTACGAGCAACACCTCTTTTTAGGTATGTTGCACTTAGGTACATGTTCGTTGGCTATCATCATCATTATCATCAGAATATTTTAGTGCACTGCTATACATACCCCTTTGCAAGTGAACGCCACTGAGCAGCAGGATCCTTCACTCGACCTACTAATCTGAGGGCATCATACACTACACTACGTTTGCCGATACGCATTTAGCCAGGCTATAATTTTGTAGTATTTACTTATTATTGTATACAATTTATCCTAAAAATGTATATGTATAAAAGGCATATCATTTTCATTAGAGTATATTCGACTAAAAGCTCCCAAGTGGAAACTATTGTGATAATAAGTTTTAGCAGGATTATTCAATATTGAGTAGTACCATATTTCATTTCATTCAACACTTATTGACCTAGTAACGAACTTCTGAAACCAACTTGACACTAGGTGGCGCTGCCTGCCTCGATCCCTATACAATTGCAGGAATACCTGCCACTTCCTAATAACGATGAGGATAGTTTACTTTTACCCGATTGAATGTTTTAGGGATTACACAACCGGATCACCAAATGCGAACGTCGCATTCGCGCTTTCATGGAAGTCTAATAGTTTTGTATACACATATTGTTAGGGCCCTGGCGATGCCTCCTCCGGACCCAGTTCAGCCTCCCGGCCAAGACGAGCTGGAGCGCCGATTGCCGGGCTACAGGCGCATTGTCATACCCAGGGAGTTGACTTTGATAGAGCTACTTGTAAGTTGCGTTAAGCTTGCTTTGTTGAAACTATATTAGGTTTGATTGCTAATTACGTTACTTGCTAAGAAAAATATTGCTTTAATACTTATTCAGGGAAACTTGATCTATTCCTAGAAACGGGATATAGTAGAATATATTTGGAAACTTTACCCCTTCAACCAGGTTTCACTCTGTCTGATCAGAATGTAGCCTTTGAAATAAATACCTAGATAAACGAATGTTGCTTCCACAACAGAAACAATGTAGCGGCGTTACTACAGACGAAGAAGTGCTATGTATCAGAGAAGCAAAGTTGAGAGTGGTGGCTGAGCGGGTCGGCCTAAGGAGACTGCATGTTCTGGCGCCGCATCTCCGCTCCCTGACATTGGACGGCAGCGCACTCTCGTCGTTGCGCGATCTCGGAATTGGCTTAGTTCATCTTAAAGTAAGACAAATATGAATGACCTAAGGTAGAGAACTGGAGAAAGGGTCAGTAGTATGTCTGATGGTGTGGGTTCGAATCCCGTGGAATTTTTATGTAAAACTTTTTAAAATCGTAAGTTGAAATCAATGTCTTCGGAATCTGTTTAAAACATGCCGTTTGCTCTGGCAAGTTACTTAATAAAAAATTAAAAGATTTCATGAATTATTATATTTCATAGTGTAATTTCTGTCATTTTCATTTTGAAGATCGCTGATGATGAGATATATAAATTGACAAATGCAAAAAGATTGTACATATAACAAATAGGAAACAAAGATGAAAATAACTTGATGTTACAAAAAAATAACAAAGATGAACTATAAGGACTAGTTCATGTTGTGCATTCTATTTAAAAGGTAAATTTGTTAATGAGTAAAAAGCAGTATCTTGATTGATTATTTTAATAAAGAATGGCAGCAAGTCTAGTTTGTATTACTTTCGACTTACTTAACATTTTTTTTGTAAATCAACTTTAAAACTAACTGTGATCATAATATTTTAACTTTAGTAATCCAAGTCAACTATTACAATATGAGTGCGACTTTACTTCATATTTGTTACGTCACAAAGAAATGTAACAAATTCATAACAAAAAGGAACAAAGCACTCGTGTGTACAACCTAAAATGTGTGAAAAATACTAAGAGATGTCTTTGAATCAAACTGTTTATATGTTTCTAAATATATCATGAAGTATCCTTGAAATAAACTATATAGAAAGCTAAACATACACTAACCAATTAGTTTAATGGAATGGTTATCAAGATGAAACTAATTTGTGTATTTTTCCCGCACAATTTAGTAAAATTTTTGTAGACCAGAACTCTAGCAAAATGGCCGTCGTGCAGAACTAGCGCCACCTACAGACATTATTTATGATTTTAGTTTTGCCAGGTAAAAACTTATTTTTCTACTAAATAACAATAAACAAAGCTGAATAACAAATATGAAAGAAGTTAAGGACGGCTTTAAAAATGATATTTAAAACAGTTTTTAATAGAGAGGCCTGATTTCTTGTTTAAAGTATTAAAATGTATGTAGTATTCTGTAAATAACTAAAAATATTTAACAGTATAAAATCACTCAACTGTATTTTTTTCCCCATACACAAAGCTGAACACGGACGAGAAGGACACGCGTACTTGTATGAAGAAAACTAAACGTATCCTGATGATTTGATTTTTATTTAATTGATTTATCGGAAAAATATTATTTATTTCTTTTAGTTTTTGTTATAATGTAATTTTGTAAATGTATTTAAAAAAATATATGAAAAGAAGTTATGTATTGAACGTTTATTCTAATAGGACGTTCACGCATTCATAAATGTACAATTTTTTTGCATTTGTCCCAAATAGCATCTTGATACTTCAATATCGGCACTTATTTCAATGTCACTTTACACAGATGGTTTCCATAATAACTGTTATTACAGGTGTTGAGTGTAAATCGATGTGGTCTCACATGTCTCGACGGGGTTTGGGGCCTGGGGGCGCTGTGCGAGTTCTTCGCCGCCGGGAACCGTCTTCAAGACTTGCAACCTCTCGCTGCGCTACAAAAGTTGCACACCCTGAACTTAGCTGAGTTAGTATTTGGAAAAATATTTTTTCTGCTTTTTAGTGAAACTTGAACGTAGTAAAACGGGGCAGTGTAGTAATATGTAAATAAGGCGGAGGACCGAGTGTGGTGGCGATCCATTGGGAATTGGGCCTGATGATGATGATGATATGTAAATAAATGGTAAAATTTGTAGCAGCTCTATTTTTAAGTATCTGCTAAAACCGGTGTCCCTCTAGCGTCCTATTGATTGATATGTACACTAGTAAAATACACAATAGGTACAGTGAAGGCATATAAACTATTAAGTGTATATGCCTTCACTGTACCTATTGTGAGTAGCCCTGGGACTATACCGAGTACTATGGAAGTCAAATTTAAATACCAGGGGATACTATCAGTTGCACTAGATTAACTGAATCAGTGCGGTGCAGTGCAACTCGGTCGAAACATCTCAGGTACCTAGTAGGTACTTTAATGTACTACTCTGTCAAGAAAGTACCGGGAAAAGATCAATAATACACAAAATGTTTGTTATTCATCCAAATTTATTTTATCACCTTCAAAATATGCTCATTTAGAAACGATAGACTTACGCCAACGAATAATCCAATCATCAAAACATTTTTTAAACGCTGGTCCGGGATTGAGTTCAGTTCTCGCCGCGACTTCTCCTTTATGTCTTCTAAAGATTGAAAGCGGGTGCCACGAAGTGGTAATTTGACTTTAGGAAAAAGAAAGAAGTCAGCTGGAGTCATATCTGGTGAATATGGTGGTTGCTCGATGGTATTTGTTGAGGGTTTGGACAAAAATTCGTTCACAATGATGGGCTTGTGCGAAGGCGCATTATCGTGGTGCAAAATCCAAGAATTTTCTTTCCACAAATCTAGCCTTTTTCGTCGAATTTGCTCTCTTAAACGCCGCATAACGCTCAAATAATATTCTTTATTTACCGTGTGACCTTCCGGCAAGAATTCCGAGTGCACAACACCGCGATAGTCAAAGGAAACAGTCAACATCACTTTGACTTTTGATCGACTTTGGCGTGGTTTTTTCGGTTTCGGTTCAGTTGGAAGGCGCCACTCCGAAGCTTGTTGACTAGTTTGCATGTCAAACTCGTTAACCCACGTCTCGTCACCAGTAACAATGCGTTTCATGAATGTTGGGTCGGAATCGACTCGTTCTAGCATGTCCTCAGCGACTCTCATGCGATTGAGTTTTTGGAGAAAATTCAGGTCTTTTGGGACTAGCCGAGCGGAAACATGTTTCATACCCAAGTGATTATTTAAAATGGTACGGATCGACTCGTGAGACACAGAAAGTTCGGCGGCTATCTCTCTCAAAGTTGAATGAGGATTTTCAGTCACTATTTCCTTCACTTTTGCAATGTTAACTTCAGTTGCAGACGTTGATGGCCTACCAGAGCGAGGCAAATCTTCCATCACATCTTGACCGCTTTTGAACGGTTTGTACCAGTCATAAGCACGTGTTTTTGATAAAGTCGATTCACCGTAAGCCTTCTGTAACATAAATGTTTATATAATTTTTAACGCAAATTTTGTTGCGAACAAATTACAAAAACACAAATGTTGAAAAAATTTTTTGCCTACTTCTTAACTGATCTTTAGTATTTGTAAAAATATTATGATCGGATGTTAATGACGGTAGTTGTTAACATTGAATGGGCGCCTTTGGCTTTCAAAGTAATGTAAAAAGTGTTGAATAATTTCGGCGGGCTGGTTAGAACCACGATAGCTCAATTGGAAGAGCACCTGACCCGGTATGTCAGAAGGGTGCAGGTTCAAACCCTGCTCGTGGAAATTTTTTCAACATTTGTGCTTCTGTAACATTTTCAGTGACTCCGAACACGAAATTCCATTAGCGATGCAAAATTTAAGACAAACTCTTTGTTCGATGTTTTTATCCATTATGAAATTCGCAATACAGACTAGATATGATATAACTAAAAACAGCACTGTATTTAATATAAACAACAGATGCAACTCAAACTCCGCGCCAAAATGGAAAACAGTTGTGCCAATCTAATAACAACAAAAAAACAAAAATTTGAATTTGGAACCATAAACAAATCATCCATTCCCAATACTTTCTTGACTGAAGTAGAACTAAAATAAATTAAACTAATCAGTTTGTTTTATTGTTTTAGTATATCTGTGGCTCTGTGGAATTCTAATTTATTACAGATAATACGATGCTTAAGTAAAGGTGTAATGTAATGAGTGGGATGTTGTTTCAGCAACCCCATAGGAGACACCAATCGTATATGGACTTTGGGAGTGTGCGGGTCTCTCCGCCGTTTGACTTTGACTGGGACTCCGGCGGCGAATTCTCTTAACTACCGATCAAGAGTCGCTTCTTCGCTGCCAATGCTCGTCTACTTAGATGATCACCCTTTGCATGTGGATTTTGAATGTATGGAAAATAAATAAGTGAAATAATTAAAACTATAGAACAAATTATTTTATCAGCTATACAGCTATAGCACAATACACATAATGTGTATTGTGGCTATAGTGTTACCTGTCCTGTGCTCTTTTTTAATTTAATATTTGGACAAAATTATGGAAATATTATCTCAGAATATTTTTTAGTATAGGTAACTTATTATGTTTACAGAAATATATTATCGTGTTTATGTTGAAACCATAATAAAAGGGGTTTTCCCTTACAGATTCCTGTTAGTAGTATAATTATTAATGTTATTTGTAAATTAAAAGTAAAGTAACAAATGCCTACATGCATTGGTATGTGAGAGCGTTACAGTTAGCGTGTCAAGAATAACTGCTTGCAGCTGTTCTCTAGAGTCATTTCCGAGATTTCAGAGAACACTTCGTCATTCGTTTTCTAGTTCAAAAGTAACTTATAATCAAACTGTGGCTAAGGGCTGTTTTTGAAAAAAAATAAAAAATAATTATAATTCCGTAGACAAAACGTAACAATATTGTGTCAATCGAAGTTTTAAACACTACCTGTTTGACCACAGATGAGACCGATGACGTGTTAAGGTCATACAGCTCTGACTCCGATGGTGGCGACGCGGAGGTGGCACAGCTGATGCAGCCCGTAGAAGATGCAGCCCCAGCAGAGCCAGAGCCAAGCCCGACCAATCAGTTCCCGGAGGTAGCATCAATGTCCTTTTATTCTAAAAAAATACTTAACTGGATGGGGATGGGACTTAATACCTACCTATTTCTACGTGTTATACATAATTGTTTTACATTGCTGCCTATATCAGTTTCAAGTTTATACTAGATCCAGTGATGTTAGGGCATAGAGAAATAAGAACTGATAATAACTCTTGTGGCCCAAGCGTCCATGGGCTGCGGTAACAGTTATGCTAAATTAATGCTAGCACCTGCAGGGCAAACGCGAAGCATTTTCTCCCCGGGCCTCCGTTAGTTTAATGCGGTTCATACAAATTCTCAATTTCGTTAACTTGTTCGAATAGCCTGATTTGCTTGAGATGTGGACGTCTATATTTTTACGTTAACCCTCAACGTAAAAATAGAGACGATGGTAATTAAACAACAATTAATACCAAAATATTAAAGAGAACGTGACACCACAAAATTAATACCAATTTTTAAATTTGACTTAACACAAACTTCTGAAGCCACAAAATTGCATAAACAAAAATGTGTGCCTACAATTTTTGCTATAGTCAAAAGTCAAACAGTGTTTATTAAAAAAATATCGCTTTGACAGGTGCTTCATATAAAATATCTATTGACTTACACACTTACAAACGTTTCTCTTTTGACGAACCAGTCAGGTCATAGCTCATTAGACCCACCCGGCACTCGACCAGAACCGCCTCGCCTCGAGCGGTTAGTACCTATATGGACTTCTATGGATATGCGCGCATTATATCAACTCCGTATCGTCACCGGATCACCCCGCTCGCAAGCTGTCTACGCGCGGACGGCGAGTAGGCCACTCGGTGCCAACGCACACGGGTCTTAAGTATGTATACATAATTACTACTAACGCTAGCTTCTTGGGTACTCTCCCACGAGGGTTTGACCTGCACCACATGTTAGGTTAATTAATTAGATTCCTTCTTTTATTTTACGCGTTTGCAGGTCCAATTCCCGCAAATACTCGATACTGAGTAGTATCGATACTTTAGCACCGATACTTTTTGAGTATCGATACTTGTCCCTCGATACCGCATGAGTACTTGGTATCGATACCCGAAGCCGATACTTAAAACCCTATGTCCTCTCGTTGACCACCTGTCGACAACGAGCGGACGCCTAGTGACGAGGCTGTGCTGATCGGTTGCCGGGTGGGTCTAATGAGCTGTGACCTGTCAAGTGCCTTTGCCTTGTACTGGTTGTAATGGATGGCAGAAACCGTGATTAGCCTTTAATCTAAGCATAAGTTGTGGACGATCTCTCCTCTTTGGTGGGTTTCTAGTATCTATCACCTCGCCCGTGATTCGCAACCTCACCTAAAACTAGAAAACAATAAGGTAAGAGCACAGTCTGTGGGTAAAAGTCAATAGGGCTATGAAATATTTTTGTGCCAGTAATAGCAACACACTTGAGTAATTTGACACACGAACATAATAAAAGCGCTGAAAATAAAAACTATGGTTAATTTCAGTAAATTCCTATATTGGTAAGTTATTTTGATTTTGTTAATGTTAATTAATTAATTGTTTTAAATGTAATTGTTTATTATTATATTATAGTTATTATAACAATTACAATATAATAATTATAATTATGTTGTAACTGTTAACTGTTAACATCCAGGAGTACGGATGTTTTGAGTGATGCTGCAAATCCAGAGTTATTGAATTTATTTATTATCAAATACAGCTATTATTACAGGACATTTGCTTATACATAATAGTGCAATTAACCTAAAAAATTTATCCCATTATATTATTTGATATTATTATATTCTATTGTAACATTTTCTATGCATTAAGTATATTATTTTATTTCATTAAATAAATGAAAGAAAATAAGAGGTGGAAACTATATATTATTTATCATTTCACTGAACATATCCTATGGTAGTTTTATAAAACTATTTGATTTTTTTTTCTGATATTCAAACGGCGGAAGTATGTCAGTATTGCCCTTCTTAAACTTTATTAATATAAACTAAATCATCATCATCATCATCTCAGCCAAAAGGCCTCCCCCAAGGATCTCCACAACGACCGGTTTTGTGCTAAATAAATATTACGAATTGGAAACATTCACACATACTGGTGCACGCATGTGATGTTTCTACTCATTATTTAGTACTTGGTAGTAATTAAGAACATGTACTGTAGATGCCAAGCTGCTTAGTGTTTTCGAAACTACCACGTAATTGCCTTGCCTACGTATTTTTTTAATAAGCGTCGGAGGCAAAAGTCTGGTAAAAGTAAAATTTCTTTAAGTTTGCAATGCCTTTCATTATATCCACATAATATGCTACACATTATGACCACTTGACAAAAAGAAAGGATCTATTATTCTATCTATTATTCGCAATTTCGCGTATATTGTATACGCTCACTCTACGCCACGTAGGTATAGTCTTTTTTACTACTCGTAAGGTTTAGAAGTTAACGGACAGATTACAATAATATATACCCTCGCTAGAAATCGAACCCGAGATCTATATAGGTACCTACGTGAGACCTGTGGGTGGTGGGTGCTGGGTGGTACCACAGTATTTTAAAACTGTGGTGGTACGCTCCGCTGACCACTACTCTGTCTCTTTACAGCCTTAATTCGTCTCGCTAGCTATCACGATAATATCTTATATTATCTAAAGCGTTATAAAATTGTTGCGTTCCAGCTGGTGAACAGCCAGTGAAATGGCAAGGTTGTCAATCTTTATAGATATCAGGTAAACACGCTTTCATCTTCAGTCTTTCGTCACTTATAAAATCAGGTTAAGCCGTTAGATGAGATGAATGTCAATCAAGCTCTTCTATGTCAAGACAAATTGCATGTGTAAGAGCTGCTAAGCATTCTTCGGGTGAAGCCTTTCCTCGGGAGTTGGGATTGTCCTAACTCCAGACTATTCGGTGGTTTTTTAAGAATGTTTGTGTGTGTCAGCTTACAATTTTACGGGCCTTCTGGTGGAAAATGGGCACTTTAGCCCACATGGATGCTAACAACACCAAAAGTATAACGCTTGCGAGCGTCTCTGAACCAAAAGCAAATCAGTTCTCATCTCTCTAACTCTATGCCCTGTAAATTCACTAGATCCAAGTAGTAGCGTTCAAACAGGAACACAAAAATGCAAAAACAAAGCTGCTTGGCGGCAAAATATAATTTAAGGTATAGGTACTTCATCCAGTCCGATTTTGGGCAGAATCGTGCTGCCAGGCAATGTTTTACCTAAACGTGTTTTTTGTAGACGTCTGGTGAAGGTGTGGAATGCGATGGCGACGGTGTCGAAGTCATTTTAGGCCCTATTCGTCGGAGTCGACGGCCGGCGACCACGGAGGGCGCAGGCTCGAGGCCGGCCAGGCCCAATGTGCCCCCAAGGCCTCGCACGGCTCATGACCACCCGACTATAGCTGCACCGTCACGACTGCAGATACTTAACACTTTGATGGGTAGGACAGATTACTATTCATATCTAAGTCTATAAGATATAGAACAGGGACATAAGGCCGGCGCAGGCAGACGAGGGACAGCACTTGGCGTAATTTTCAGTGTAAGACCGACGACTGGCTTAAAGAACTCGGTCGTTCTAGTGAACCCTATTTATAATGAACAAAAGTAAGCCGACGACGCCTGATACTTGTCTGCGCTGGTAGGCAGAGCCGGATTAAGTCGTGTAAAGGCCCCTAGGCACTGCATGTTTCGGGGCCCCTAATTTCTATGCTTGACAAAAAACTAATTTTAGTGAAAGCACTAACTTACTTAACTAAACGACGCGGGGCCCATAAGCACGTGCCTTTTTAACCCCCGACGCAAAAAGAGAGGGGTGTTATAAGTTTAACGTGTTCGTCTGTGTATCTATCTGTGGTATCGTAGCTCCCAAACGGATGAACCGATTTTCGTTTAGTTTTTTGTGTCATAGAAAATTTTACTCCGAGTGTTCTTAGCCATGTTTCATGAAAATCTGTTCAGCCGTTTTTTGTCTTTAGGTTAATCCGGTACTGTCTGTAGGCAAATGTTTTGACCGCAATTTGCGCATGTAATACGACAATGCTGACAATAGTATTAAATTGTATACTAAGTCTCATTCTCTTTCATCGACAGCCGTATATTTTACGAGAGAAAAGCTTCGTCCATCTGAGAAAAGTATTAAATTTCCCCCGCAACTTGATGTGGCAAGCGGATGCAGCCAAGTCTTATTTTCTTTTGACAAGTTTTATACCTATTGTGCTCCCCCATCTCGTATTAAAAATGGTTAGTAGGTAATCATTGTTGTAATTATGAAATGGAGTGTAAGGATTTAATAGTGGTCGTCATTGCACAGACGAGGAATGGCGCAGCAGCGGTAGCGAGCTGACGTCACACGGTGCAGTGTGCGGAAACCTGGCGCGCGCTTTACGACGCCCGGCGTCTGCGTCTGTGCGCAAGTCTCTTGGTAGGTTTCTATAAATATCTATGAGTATCAGTTTATTTTATGGATTCCTTCCTGCATCTGTTAATGTAAATCTGTAGATTTACATTTATTTTGTAGATTACTAAAAGCGGCGAAAGGGGAGAAAACATTTTTAAAGCGGTCTAAATTTTACGCTACAATATCAATAATTATGAGTGCACTTATTCAAGGACACTGGTTACCTATTTTAAACACCGAAAATTCTCTAACGGTATACTTGTGTCTAATGAAAAAAGAAATCATAGTTTATTTCATGTCACTCTAAAGTTTTTTTGATATTATAACATAACCAACTCCAGCTTTGCAAGAAAAGGAGCTAGACTAGAGTCCGCTCTCTCTTCCGTTAATACGAGAGGCGTTCAATGTATTCTCGGTATCGGGGTAATTAAACAATAAAGTGGATAATTTAATAGCTATATTAAATAAATACATTATCTGAGGGTATACGTAATAAATCTCAAATAGTTATGATATTAGGTCTCTAGTAATCCTTGGTGAAAGACGATCGTAATGACTGACGCGATAATGTTGAAGAAAATTGAACACCGTGCAATGATTGAATTCTTTACAAAACAAAGAAAGAGTTAAAAGTTCATTAACGAAGCGATGGTGGCTGTTTTGCACGATACTGCACAATTAAAACTATTAAAATAATTTTTCATTATAGATCTACAATTTAGAAGTGGTCATGTGAATTTAAAGACGCCCATCGCTTAGGCGTCCCCGTTACTCACGCTACAGAAGAAAATGTGAAAGAAGTTAAGAAACTTGTACTAAAATTATAGCAGAGATGATTAACCTTTCCGTTGGTACCACACACTATTCCTCATGACCATCTTAACCTTTCTAAAGTCCGTGCAAAAAGAGGCTACCGCAAATGCTCACAGTAGTTCAAAAACAAGTGCGAGTACAGATCTGCAGAGTGATGAAAATTCTACAAGTATTTTCGATAGCATTGTTATTGGAGATGAAACATGGGCTCATCACTATTACTTTGAAAGTAAGCAGTCTACTACGCAGTGGCATAAGAAGGGTGTATATCATCCTCAGAAATTTAAAGTCACTCCGCCTACCTGAAAGGTCATGGTTACAGTGTTTTGGGACTTCGGAGGGGTTTTGTTGATTGAGTACATAACAAAGGTGAATCCATAAACGCAGCATCTTACGGAACCACTATATGATATAGAGAAGCAATTAAAGAAAACAGGCGAGGCATACTGACCGCTACGCTTAGAATAATAACGCGTTATTATTCTAAGCCGCTACGCTAGTGTGCTGCTTCTTTACGAACAACGCTCCGGAACTCTCGGTGCGTGTTTCGAAAGCTTTTGTGCGCTATTGTGGTTTTGAAGAAATCAATCACCCACCTAATATTCCGAACCTAGTCCTAAGTTATTTCTATCTGTTGAAAAAACCTTCTGTATAACAGTTTTTCGTCCATGAAGAGCTCATAACATAAGACGACAATAAATGCACATTTTTTCCTATAAGGCAGACTTTTTTACGGAGTATTAAAAAATTCAATCCATAATTTATTAAAAGAATTGAGGTTATTTATAGGTTTATTAGGTTTACTACATTTGGATTTTTTTCATACTGATATCGAGAATACAATGAACGCCCCTCGTAATGTATAGGTATGTAATAAAACGTTATTTACGGTGTAATTTACGTTAATGTGGAGAATAATTACACGGATCGTACTATCTTGTTAATCTGCAGATTAATTAGCCACACGAACATATAAAACCCAGGTATATGATTAAAGATTTTATAAAAAAGATAAGATAAGCCTGCATTTTTGCGATTTGCTTATTTTTGGGTAATCTGTGAAAAACAATAATATGCAATGATCTCTACTCATCATATAACGAAATTATTATTTAATTCGTTAATGTATCGAATGGCGAATATAGGCAGATCTCTACATTTAAATAAAAAAAAAAAATAAAAGATAAAAAAAAAGAAAAAGAAAACTTTTAAATACAAGCTTTTATTACTTTAAAAAAAAGAACTAAAAAGTTAAAAATATTTTAAATCTAATAATGAGATTTTTTTTTATAAATAAAAGCGTGTTACATTTTGTTTTTTAATCTTTATTTTCAACTAGCGGCTGCTCGTGGTTTCACCCGCGTGGTTCCCGTTCCCGTGGGAATATCGGGATAAGAAGTATCCTATGTTTTAATCCAGGTTATAAACTATCTGTATGCCGAATTTCATCTAAATCCATCCATCCGTTGCAGCGTAAAGAACTGAAGAAGCAACAAATATACACACATACACACAAACTTTCACATTTATAATATTAGTGTGTGTATTACCGTTTAACTTAAAAAAAATATTACTTTATTTTTTATTTTCACGTTTTTAGTTTTTCATTTTTCATTTTATTTTCATGAAGAACTATTCTACTAATCAAGCCCTTTCATTTGATACCCATATTGAGGAAGTAGTGATGTGTGACATGTTTACACACCCTCATACCATTCAGCCCTCGGCACGTGCTCACCTTAGCATTGGGTCATCCATCTAATACATCTAATCAAAGACAGAATCCACATTCATAACAAACGGAACGAACGAACGAACGAACGAACGAACTTATTTTCCCGATCGAGTTCCTATGGCCATCTTTCAGCTCCATCATCAGACCCTGGTTACCATCTAACACTAAAGTACTCGTCAAGACGGATCAAACGAGTCCTAACTCGATGGGGTTGTGTCATTTAACTACTGAGTTCCTAATATGGCCACCTTCCGGTTCCATCATCAGATCAGCTCCATGTCATAATAATTTTGCATTGTCATCCGATTTACACGTGCATGCAAGCAAGCAATTTCAGCTCAATCTGTCAACAGGAAGGGGGTCAAATTTAAATTACTGGATTTGACCCAAATTATAATATTTATTTATACAAATAAACAGGGCAAGCTAAATAAAACCGTTTAAAAATAACGTGTAATGTCCAATAGATTATGATAATGATACTGCCAATGCCAGTATTGTGTCTTAAGAAAGTTGCGTCTTCAATTATATTGATAATATTATTTATACTACACCTGCTTGGAAAGTACCTTGATACTTTATCAAATTTACGGTAGAAAGTACGTCATTGCATATCGAACAAATATGCGGGGAGAAAACGCATCTGAGCGGGAGAGAAAAGTGTATGAAAATCCATTTCTTACGTGGTTTTTCTTTTTTAATTTTGGGTAAGACTATGCGCCGGTAACCTAAATATCAAAAGCCAAAAAGTTTTTACAGTGAGTTTTTATCTCCAAGTTCGCAAAATGACACTGGCCACTAGCTGTGTGTTGGATGGTGTCGGGCTGGCAGTGCGACCCTGCGGCGGCAGGATAAACAATTTGAAAAAAGAACATGTGAAAATTGCAGACGCCATTGGCGCCATTTCCAATTTGTGTGTTGTTTGAGGATTCAGTTTTCGTAGAAAGTAAAATAAAACTATCAAAATGATAAGTAGTGATAGTGATGATGAAGATTTTTTAACTCCGCCGCAGTTGAAGGAAATAGCAAAAATACTGATTGATAACCTTTTACCACAGAAATCAATTAAAAAATATAATTAAACTTATGACGATTTTTTGCAATGGAAAAGTGAAAAAAATGCGGCATCTTTTTCTGAAACTGTTTTGCTAGCGTATTTCAGTGAAAAAGCGCAAAAATACAAACCAAGTACGTTATGGTCTATATACTCAATGTTGAAAAGTACTATATTGACAAGAAACGACATAAATATTCAAGAATACAAAAAACTTACAGCATTTCTGAAAAGAAAGTCGGAGGGATTCCGTAGTAAGAAATCAAAAGTGCTTACTACAAAGGATGTTTATTCCTTTTTGCAGAATGCTCCAGATGACAAATATTTGTTGATGAAGGTAAGTTTATGAACAAAATGCACTGGTTTATGATTTATTACGTACCTATTTATGAGTAGAAATCTACTAGGTTTTCATGTTTGATATTTTTGTTTACAGGTTATTTTGATTTTAGGAGTAAATGGGGCCTGTCGTTCGCAAGAACTTGTGGATATGACAACAGACGATATCGAAATCCTCGAAAATCGAATAATTGTCAATATTCCTAACACAAAAACTAAATTCAGCGATCATTTGTTATATCGGGCTTATTTTATGAGATAATAAAGAAATATAACGAAATTCGCCCCAGTGACCCCAAAACCAATCGGTTTTTACTACAATATAAAAACAAAAAATGTAAGTAATTGGGAAAAACAAAATAAGTACTGTGCCAAGAGAAATAGCTTCCCACCTTAATTTACTCAATCCACTAGAATACACTGGCCACTGCTTTCGCAGAACTTCAGCGACTATTCTTGCCGATACTGGTGCTGATTTAACCGCAATAAAACGCCACGGTGGTTGGAAATCGTCCGCTGTTGCAGAAGGTTACATAGAGAATTCCGTAGAAAACAACACGAATAAATAACCAAATATCGGGATCGATTAATGTGCATCAAGACTCATCTCCTCAACCATCAACGAGCGCGGCGATGCCAAATGCCCCTCAGCAGCCAGTTGCCCCTCTGGCACCACAGCCTTCTACGAGCGCAGTGCCAACAGCACAGCCAGTTATTCCTCCTACATTGTCGCAAACATCTCAAACAAACATTAATGGAAAAAGTGTTACATTATGCTTCACTAACTGCATCAATTTCAATATAAATTTCAATTAGTAAAGATTTCGTTTTTTATTTTCCTTGTAGGTGTAGTATAAAGCACTATGTATCACTCGAGAGAAACTGCGATTCCCGATCTCAGGTGTTTTAAAGCTCTCGCCTACGGCTCGGGCTTCAAACGACACCCTCGACGGTAATCGGTCACTTTCTCCTCTCGGTGAACAATGTACTATTTTTACTTGGGTTTTCCGATTATCCTGTCATGTTCACGAGCTAGCCACACGAGTTTAAGTTTCTTATTAGTACCTATAGGTTTGTCTATTGACTTTTTTTATTTTTTCTATCTTCTAGTCGATTTTAGACATATTTCTTCCATGCATAGAAATGCCACTAAAAGAATTTAATGGTAAAAATAAGTATAGTACTAGTGCTGTAAGTTAAAGTACTTTAAAACCACATGGAAACAAACAAAATAATAACTTTATCTCAATACACAGTTGATCATATTTAACGGTTCAGTTAGTAAAAGATTTTACAATTTTTTTTAACCGAAATTGACGATTATGCATGCGTAGGCAGAATTTGCAATATTACGTAACATGGCGGATTCTTTGAGACTTTGCCCTCTTAACTTTCTGTTTAATGCCTCCACACGTTGCGAAACATATTGTCCCTATAACCATTGCAAAACCAGATTTCTCTCAGCAAGTTTGTTAAGAGTAGAAGGTATTCTTATTTTTGACATGTTGATTAACTGGGAATATTAATCTTTGTGTGTGATGAAATTTTCCCAGTTTGTCTTGCCATATTTAACTTGTAATTTAACGACAAATAGGTACATAATAAACATATCATATCACATGGGGAGATCAGGTTAGCTACTTATGTCCAGCAGGGTTGTAATGTAACCCACTATTCCAGCGTAATGCGGGTTGGTTATCTCCCATGTTACTATAAGAATCAGGATCACCATGTTAGCGTACCTTCCTAAGAGAGTAGGAGCTCAAAGAGAGTAGGAGCTCAAAATATTATAATTTTACGACCCAACCTGGCGTTGTGAAAGTGGCTCAATTTGCGTGATCGCGATCCGATCGCGCACTCGACGCTGCGCTAATAAGCTTTTCATGGCGCACGACGCGATATGGTTTACATTAAATCACAAAGTAAATTACAAAGTCATCGTTGTTTAAAGTACTTGCAATAATCAGAAGTTTAGAGTTAGTAATTTAAGCTTTCAAAATCATAGGCAATTAGTTCGATAGTAGATATTTTTTATATTAGTGAGCACTAGAATTTATAATTTGAACATGATCTGTATCTACACATATTTTTGATCGGTAGTTAACGTTTAACCAATCAAATAAATAAATAACCAACAGTTAAAAATCGCAAAATGTTATCTCTTTATCTCAAAATTTCAAAAAATGAACGCATTTAATATTTTCGATTGCTTTCTTAAACCACCAGAGTCCGAAGTCGAGAAAGAGTTTGTCCAACAAGCAATGGAAGAAGCAGCGCGATCGCTCGCGGAAGAGATCCCTAGGGCACCAAAGCTCGAGGATTGGGCTCGGTTCAGGCAGGAAACTGGGTGAGAATAATTAAATTATGAGTTTTCAACGAAGCGAGAATGATTATCTCACAGTCTCGATGCAATGTTTTAATTCAGTACAGCATAATAAATTGTAAATTTTTTTTTGCTATATTATAGAATTTGAACCGACCCGGTATGTCAGAAGGTCAAAGTAAAGTCCCGCTCATAGAAAACTTTTTCAACGCCTGTTTCAAAATGTATAATTATATAAACACAAATGTTGAAAAAATTTCCACGAGCAGGGTTTGAACCTGCACCCTCCTGACATACCGGGTCAGGTGCTCTTCCAATTGAGCTATCGTGGTTCTAACCAGCCCGCCGAAATTATTCAACACTATTTACTTTTTACTTTGAAAGCCAAAGGCGCCCATTCAATGTTAACAACTACCGTCATTAACATCCGATCATAATATTTTTACAAATACTAAAGATTAGTTAAGAAGTAGGCAAGCTATTTATAAATGTTTATATAATTTTTAACGCAAATTTTGTTGCGAACAAATTACAAAAACACAAATGTTGAAAAAATTTCAACATTTTGGTAGTTGTTAACATTGAATGGGCGCCTTTGGCTTTCAAAGTAAAAAGTAAATAGTGTTGAATAATTTCGGCGGGCTGGTTAGAACCACGATAGCTCAATTGGAAGAGCACCTGACCCGGTATGTCAGAAGGGTGCAGGTTCAAACCCTGCTCGTGGAAATTTTTTCAACATTTGTGTTTTTGTAATTTGTTCGCAACAAAATTTGCGTTAAAAATTATATAAACATGTATAATTATATATTAACGTGTAGGTACATTTTGCTCTAAAAGTAACTCTTGTTCTTAGAAACTGAAGTTTGAAGCGAAAGTTTCGAGAATTCTTTATTGTGCAACGACTTTCAAAAGTTTATTCAGCCCTTTCCAACAGCAGCTGTTAAACAAACATGACCTGGGCCAAGCGAAAGTGACGTGTGGTACCACAGTAAGCGATGTTCAAAAACTCGAATGGTAGCGCGATTGTTTGAATGTCATACTTACCTATAGATGGAGTTAACTTTCCTAATGCTTAGCCAACACAATGGCCTCTTGACATCCATATTCTAAGAATGTCTTTTGTCATCAATAAACACAAATCCTCAGAAACTGATGATGATGTGTTAGGAATTGCGTTATTATTTATTGTTTTCTAAAGATTAGGTAGGTACAAACGCGAACTCGTGACAAAGATTCTTGAAACAATGGGATAAAATCAAATAAGTACGTAAGAACTTAAAGCAAATACTTACATTTCGAAAATAGTGTTTCATTTTAATACATAATTATTATCGGAAAGATTAATTATCACTTTCACGGAAACTCGGTACTAACTGGATCTAGTATTGAATTTGCCTCTATAGTTATTTATGCTAATAAATAAGCATCACGCCTCTCGACGGACTGCCATATGGAATACACTGTGTAATAGTGGTTGGACAGTTTCGCCTCTGTCTGTACATGTTACGATTTCTTTTTACATTGACAAATAAACTGAAATTAGTATCTAAAAACAGTATTAAGAAGATTAGTCACTAATCGGTTTTCTTTAACTAAGTAATAAAGAGAAACAAAGAAATAAACGCGAAATGTTCTCGAAACTGCTACTTTCGTGGTTTCGCTACATCTGTCTTATTATAGCAAAATTTGGATGTCTGTGTAATAATATTACGTATTTGAGTTCATAAGATGTTGTGAGGTGACGACTCTTTGAGGTGACGGTACAAGCTTTCATTGTATGTAATTGACAGTAGACATAGTTCTTTAGTATACCTACCTGTTAAGCAGAAGCAAATAATAAACAAAATATTAAAATGCAAATAAATATGCGCAGTGTTACCTACCTAATTACACACATGTCCATAAAATTGTTAGGCGGTTTTTAAGATTAGGTTTATCAAACTGCCTCGTTAGGGCATATATGTAAAAGTATTTTAAATTATTGTCACTGTCTGGGGTTGTTCTCCAAAATCACATCTAAAGCAACACGTGCCATTCTAAAAGTAGCCACATATCAATGCTATTATGTTCCAACTACAGAACTTTTCAAACTTTGTGAGGTATACGATACGCCAACTATTTTGGATTCCTCAATCGCAATTTCAGTACTTGGACGCCCATGGACAGACACAATAGAAATTCAATTGTTCTATGGCACTGTGGTTATCATGGGCGCCAGAAGGCATGCTAATTTGTGTGTAAACGACCGAACTTAATAAATGACAGTTTTGAGCAATGATTATTCGATAACCTTCTTGGTTCGATTACATTATATAATAAATCAAATAGAATTTTATTGATTTACTTTAAAAAAAACAGTAAACAAGTCAAAATTATAATGAGACCGAATTTTTGGAATGGCGTTGAAGGAGATAACCATTTTTGCGTGTTTCGTGATTTAACAAGCGGAGAAAGTCATCTCATAATTATGTATTCCTTGACATCGTTCATAGGACGATGTATAAAACGAATACACAATTATATAGCTATATTTTCTGTTTAAGGATTGACATCAACATTGACTTCAACGTGAGGCCAAGAGATGCAGATCCATCAGAAGTAATGGAACGTTTAGAGAGGATTGAAAAAGAAACCAGTGACAGAATTAAACAGGAGAAAGCGGATCAAAAAAGTGGAAGCTCTTCTGCAAGTCATACGTCTACGGGCGAGTTGACGACGCTGGGTGACTACTACTCGAGGAGAGGTTTGCCTTTAGAACACCTGCCAGAGCCGACAGAAGAAATCGACGTATTATTTAATGATATGTTTAGAATTAGTCCCTTGCACAGAAGCAGGTTTAGAGACAATATGCAACATCGTCCAGAGTAAATTGGATTCTTCAATAGGTTCAATTAGAGAGAGAGCACTATAACATAATATTGGATATATATTTATGTTCTGCTTGCTACATCTGTACCTATCTATACTAATATTATAAAGCTGAAGAGTTTGTTTGTTTGTTTGTTTGTTTGTTTGTTTGTTTGTTTGAACTCGCTAATCTCAGGAACTACTGGTTCGAATTGAATAATTCTTTTTGTGTTGGATAGTCCATTTATCGAGGAAGGCTTTAGGCTATATAACATCACGCTGCGACCAATAGGAGCGAAGCATCAGTGAAAAATGTTGCAAAAATGGGAAAAGAGCCTAAAAAATTAAAAATGCTGCCGAAAGTCACTATTCCACGCGGACGAAGTCGCGAGCACAGCTAGTAGTATATATGTATATTGGGTTATTGGGTGATGATTGGACATAGGTCATGGAGTTTTTTACTTTATGACCTATGTGAAATCATGTAGGTATTTATATTTTTTATATATTTTTATTATTATTAAATTTATTACTTACCAACTATTAACGTTACACGATATAATAACAGTTTGCGTTGCTTTATGTATGTGACATTGAGTAGCGTAGATTAAGTTGATTATCATTCATTCGCATTCACATAGCTACTTGAGATATATTTTTTGTTAATTATATTTTATTATCTTTTGACTTTTCAATGTAATTGTGATAAATAATAATGTAGGTACCTAGTCTAAATTTTATTTGTAGAAAAATATATAAAATTACATTTTTAACACTTTTGTTTGTAAATAATTATTGATTTCAATCAACGTAAAACGTGCATTGTAGGCTTCGATCAAAAATGTACTAGATATACGATCCAGAACAAAAACGCATCTCGATAGTGGTCTTGTTTGTTCATACCTATACATTTAAATTTCGAATTACAAAATTTAAAAAAACCTTTGATAGGATCAAGAACTGCAGCTTACTGTGAACCTTAATTAAATCATATTTAAAGATTAAATTAAGGTTGCAAACAATTTGTACTAACATTTCGCCATCGCCAAATCGCAAACGTCATTGTGGCCCCGTGGCACCAAAGTCGCGTTTCGTTTTCAAGCGATCATCATGAATCTAGTTTAATATTCATCGAAGATCGTAGGTTGTATTCGCATTCACAAAAAAAAAAAAATGAAGATTCTAAATAATGGTTTTAGAAACAAATATGTTATTTTTATTTAGACAGATGAAAGGCTCTACGTGCTTAAAATAAATTTTCGGATTTTTTTTATCATAAGTATTATTACTACTAAGTAAAATGAAAATATAAAAAATGAAGTAGGAAGCTGCATGCACGTACAGTATATTTTTTACAATGTTTTTCAAGCAAACTTAAACGATGTATTGGGGGTTTATTATGAATAAAGTTTAATGTTTTGTCCTTGAATGTTGTTTAATTGCTACTTACATAAGGAATCAAAGCTTTGCCGACCCTAGTTCTCTTAGTTAATTGTGTTTATGCTCGGCAATATAGTACCAGTCTAAAATATGTATTGATTTGGATCCATAACGAACTGTAATTATTGTTACTATAAATTAATCGTAAAATATTAAAAGCCTCACAACACGTGAATTATTAACAAAACGATTTAGTATATCATCATCATCATCATCATCAGCCTACACACGGACAAAGGCCTCTCCAAGTGCACGCAACTGAGCACGAAAAAAATAATCTTTATCTTTACTATATGTAGTAAAGATACTATGGTACGGTATGGTATGGTGGATACTACTATGGTATAACACAAAGTTGCTTCCCGCTGTCCCTATGTATGTATGTATGCTTAGATCTTTAAAACTACGCAACGGACTTTGATGCGGTTTAATAGATAGTCATTCAAAAGGAAGGTTTATATGTATACATGCATAATATAGTAGCGAAACACTGATAATTTTAGAGGTTTCACATTTTTTTTGCGCTTACATTGCAAACGCCGGCTGAACCCTACGGGATAGCTCAAAATAATGTACTACAGTATTGTACATCTTAAAAAGGTCTACAAAAAATATGCGATGTTATATGTTTATCTTTTAGGGATAACCCACAATAATATTTTTTTATCCTTTACTTTTTACGAGAAATAATGGCTTATTTACGAAACGATTTTAAGCAATACAGCATTAATCCTTATCCAATTAAGTACCTTAAATACATTGTGCATTTAATATAGATCAATATGGCTCTTTAGAGCAGCATGTAATTTAAATGAATATTTTCGAAGATGTTACAGATTTAAAATGAAGGACAATAGCGGTTGCGTGTATCAGCATTGCACCCGTGCGAAGCCAGGGCGGACCGCTAGTTATATATATAAATCTTCTGTGCGTGTGTATGTCACTGAAGTCTTTCTAAACGGCTGGACCGATTTTGAAGAAACTTTTTGTGTGTTCAAGTGGATTCGAGAATGGTTTAGATTTACAATTGGACCCGGTAGGTGGCGCTGCAATAGGGGTCCATCATGGGATACGGGTGTTCTTAAGCGGATGAAGTCGCGAGCGGGCCACTAGTTACATATAAGTATTGTGAAGAACTTCCTATGACACCGGCGGCAGTGTTGACTCGTATTGCCAGAGAGTATTTGAACCGGGTATGACGGGCAGCGGCATCGTAACCACGATCCGCTAATCGGTGCCCTAATTTTGCGATGAAGGCTAAACTTTCCACACGTGAACACATTTTATCTACTCTGTGGCAGAAGTCTCCAATGCAACAGGGAAATTTTTCTGAAATAGTAAGACCTCATTTATTTAAGTTACATTTACATCGTTGCTGTTGCAACATAGTAGGTTTATAGCTATGTAAATGCTGAAATTAAAAATACACAAACATGCTTAGACACAATTAATTTTATGTGTTTCCTGAGAATGTTGCTCCACCAAGAACAGACTAATTATTAATTAATTTGAATCACTAAAAAAATTACGCCTATTGCTAAGCTATTAAACCGATTGCAACTCGCAAGAGAAATGCGTTACGGTTATTATGACCAATGCATGGATTAGAGATGCAAAACTACATTGTATGTTGCCAGATTAGATGGCAGCTCTGGACCGACTGATTGGTTCATTAGCTATGCTTACAAGGGTACATATATTAGTGTGTAATGCCGAGGTATACCGGCAGAAAGTGATATCGTAGCGACGACATTATAACTTATACGAGTGGTCTGCGAATCTGACATGGCGTTAAAAAAGAGGGTTACTAAAAAAGCTTCTGATTGCGAGATTTGTTAACATCATATTGAGAGTTCCACCTGGGACCTGGGAGGCATACTCGAGATGATGACAAACGAATGGACAGTATAAAATACTTAGTGACTTTATAAGAACGAAGCGAAGATGCCGTACAAGGGCGACACTGAAAGTTCTTAGATAATCAAAAATTGAACAAACTAGCAAGTTATTCGTTTTATTACATCTTTTCAAAATAGCGTCCAATTACATCAATACATCGCTGCGCATCTGATGGAACCACTGAGAAATGTACTTTGCCCACTCGTCCTTAGAAGTCTCTTCGACGGCCTTTTGAAATGCAGCCACTGCTTCCTCGGCGTTCATAAAACGTTTTCCTCGAAATTTTTCTTTTATTTTCGGGAATAAATAAAAATCGCAAGGTGCGAGGTCGGGGTTATACGGCGGGTGACCCAGTAATTCCTCGTCTGACGTTGCCAAATAGTCGATCCTTTGCTTGGCGGTGTGCGACGAGGCGTTGTCGTAGTGAAGGAGGATCCTACTGCGAGGTTGTTTCTCACGAACTTTTTCCAAGACAAGTGGCAAACAATTGTTAGTGTACCACTCTGCAGTAACTGTTTTTTGATCCTCTAAAACAATTGTTGTATAATGACCTGTCTTTCCGAAGAACGAGCCACCATCTTTTTCCCACGCTTCGACCTCTTCACTTTAGTTGACAACTCCTCGGAAGGAAACACCCACTCAGCAGACTGTCTTTTAGTTTCAGGATCATAACATTACTGTTCCAGCTTTCGTCACCCGTAGTATGTCGAACACAGCATTTGAGTCACCTCCGTTAAATCTTTAAACCATTTCACGACACCAATCAACACGACGGAGTTTTTTGGCCTCTGTCAAATTATGAGGTATCCACTGGGCACAAAACTTACTGAACGTTAAATGTTCATGTAGAATTTTGTGCACTTGACTCATACCGATGCCTAAGCTTGTCCGAATCTGCTGATAGATCACTCTTTTGTCAGTCTCTATCATACGCCGCACAACACGGATGTTATCTTCAGTCGTCGCCGTAGATGACCGTCCCTCACGCAGATCATCGGTTAGATTAGTGCGACCACGTTTAAACTCATTAAACCCGTTGTAAACAGTGGCACGAGATGGGGCTTCATCATAAAAGGCCAATCGAAGTCTATTACGTGGGGCATACTGAAAGTTTCTGGATCTGGCCACTTCTAATAAAAGAATGAAAAAACAATTATGGAATTCGAAAATGGAAGTCTTTGGGAACATGTTACTTTTTATTTTGCGAGACTGTCATTTGTTTTTCAATCGTGACGTCCTTTCGAAAATTGTGAGTCGCTATCAAAATGAATTTAACTCGTGATCATTCGTTCAATTATTTTTTATGATTTTCGTTGTGGCTTAAGTCAACAAGAGAGTTGCCAGAGACTTCAATTGGCATTTGTTGATGAAGCACTATGTCGTAGTTCTGTGTATTCGTGGTTTGGAGAATTTAGACGTGGACGAGATCATCTACATGACGAGGTACGTGAAGGTCGGCCGACTGCGGTTACAGACTCTAATATTGACACCGTACGACAACTTATTGAAACTGATAAAAAAATTACTTGCCAGCAAATTCGTGCTTTGTTAGGCAATGGACTGAGCCAATTGCAAATCATTTTACTTGTGCATCTGAAGGTTCGGAAGCTTTGCACTCGATGGATAACGCATGACTTAACGGAGGACCAGAAACGACTGCGTGTTCAGTGGTGCCGCAAAATGATAAAAAAGTTTAACGGAGGACAGTCATTGGCTGTCTATAATATCGTGACAGGGTGACGAAACCTGGGTGTACTGCTTCGAACCCGAAAGAAAAAGCCAGTCGGCAAGATTTGCAGACCAAAATTAGGAAAAGTCGAAGCACTGGTAAAAAAATGGTTGCTTCTTTTTTTGGAAAATCAGGACATTACACTACAGTATCGCTTGAAGATCAAAGGACAGTGACTGCAGATTGGTACGTCAACACTTGCTTGCCCAGAGTCTTAGAAAAGTTCGCGAAAAGCGTTCTCGTAGCAATGTTGTCCTTCACCACGATAACGCATCCTCACATTCCGCTAAGGTAACAGAAGCCTATTTGAAGGCTTCAAATGTGGAACTGATGACGCATCCGTCTTACAGCCCGGACCTCGCACCCTGCGACTTCTTTTTCTTTCCAAAAATTAAAGATAAACTTAGAGGCACAGTTTTGCGAGCCCTGAATCGGTGGTGAATGCGTTCCGAAGCCATTGAAGAGGTCCTTAAGGAAGACTGGTCCAACTGTTTTGTATAGTGGTTTCAGCGAATGCAAAAATGTATTAGTTGCGAGGGAATATACTTTGAAAAACAATAAATGTATGTATCGTAAGTCTTATATCTAGTCTTATTTATCAGAATCCAGAAAATTTCAGTACCTATCCCCTAAGTATATAACCTTTTTTGTTGACTTAAATGACATCGAAAGTCATAATCATTGCACGAAAATTTTCTCGCGTTAAATTCATGCTGACGTAACGCAGACGCTATACGTGTCCACGGGGCAACTAGCTCGAGACACTAGTCTTAAAAGTACCGGATGAAGGATGCGTGTCTGATCTGGCGTTATGACCTGACGTAGATAGTCCCTTGTGCTTGCACAAGGATGTCTGACACCTAACTTTATAACTGTAAAGTTGGTGGGGGGTGTCAGTATAAACTTTAAAGTCGTGTGTAGCGGGGTGATGTAACACCTCAGAACAATAACTAAAGCTATAGAAGGAAGGTTAACATAAAAAACGTGCAATTATGTTTAGTTCCGTTCTATCTTATGGCTAGAAACATAAGCTCCATACATATATGTCAAATTTCTAACTCCCGAGCAAAACAACAGACAGATAGAATGTAGGGAACGGGCGACTCCAAGGTCCCCTTATCTTAACCATATGTGTCACTCTTGTGTTGGTTTGCGTTTGCAAACTGCAACTTGTATCAGTTAATTTAGATCTGCATTGATCAAAATACTAAAGATTTTCTCAGATTTAGATCCACTAAGTTCAGATTAGTTTACCGTACGGTATCAAACCGAATTTACCAACCAAACCAAAATTACTTGAAGCCACAAACATCACACGGATCAAAGTTTTCTTTTAAATAATCATGTGGTTCGCGATATACATAGCATGCTTGAAATTATTATATTTTTTTATCAAATCATACAATTTATTTTATAATATGTGGTTATACTTAAGCCTCTTGAGTTTGTGTGTAGTACCTAACAATATATTCCCCTGTGTGGTGCCGGGGATAAAGAATTGCTCTCATAGAAGCACTGTAGTTTATTCAAATGTATGCCGGTGACTAGACGATGCTGCTACGATTCGCGAAGAGGTTTGCTTTAGGAACTCCTGCCAGACCCGACAGATGATGTCGACTTATTGTTTAATTATATTTTTATAGAAATAGTCTAGGTACTACCACGAGATAACATACAATATCGTCCACATTAAATTAAATTCGTTAATCAGTTGAGCTAGGGAGAGCTTTTAAAATTAGGTTGAATATACAGGTTCTGTTTGCTACAACGTTTATACTTTTGTAGATTTACATTGGGTGATGATTGCACATAGGTCAAGAAGAAAAACAAATTAGTACGTAATGCACGCAAAGTACTTACATATCGTGCATAACGTACCTACTTTATTTTTTAATATTCTTTATACTAGCTGATCCGGCGGCGGACATCGTACAGATTCCATGACAATAAAACAAACAAATCATTTTGTATGGAAAAATTAAATATTTATATATTATTATTTTTCTAAAGTTTACGCGAACACTACACATTGAAATGAAAAAGCTTTTGCGGATCTACTCGCGTTTATTTTACACATTACTTTATTTAATGTTTATCGTGACGTTTTGAACCCTTTGCAGGGTCTGTGGTCACAGGGAGACTGAGGTGTTCGTCGTCTCATAATTAATTAGTAGCTTGTATAGGTACCCTCATTTAAATTTAATCAGGTGCGTTCCGTTTTGGTTTGGTTTGGCAGTATGGTGTTGGGGCTGGGATTTAATATCTTGTATGATGGGATCCGCCTAAATAAATATAGGCGCGAAAATAAGTCTGCAGTATGCGAACATTCCCTAGAGGGGCCCAACCATTACATCAGATTTGATAAACCACAAATACTTTCTAGAGAACAACGATTCATCCCTAGGATGATACGCGAGGCTATTGAAATTAAAAAACATCCTAATTTCAATAGAGAAGATGGTTGGAATCTACCACCAGCCAGACCAAAAGATACTGTAGGTAAGCTCTTTCTGCGTAAAACGGAACGCACCTGATTAAATTTAAATGAGGGTATACAAGCTACTAACTAATTATGAGACGACCAACACCTCAGTAACATTAAATAAAGAATGTAAAAAATAAACGCGAGTAGATCCGTACAAGTTGTTTCATTTCAATAAATACTTATATATATTTTTTAATAAAAAGTATCCTATATCTTTCCCAATACCTTTGAGAATATGTGTACAAAGTTTTATGATGATCGGTTGAGTAGTTTCTGCGTGAAAGCGTAACAAACAAACTCACATTCACATTTATATTAGTAAGGATTACGTTCTAGTAACAGACTAGTTAGGGGTGGAAAATTTTTACAAGTCTACTTATTAGATTTGGAAAAAGTATTTCTTTTGGTGTTGCTATTCTAATTACCAGATGATTAGACGCAGTATAAAAATCACATCACGTAGTACGTGTCAGTCTCAGTACACACTAAAAGTTTTCTGCAGCAGCCAGTTGCGGACGGTCTGTAAGCCAGTTAGTATGCTACGCGCGGGCTCTCACACGCGTTGACAATATTTAATTAAAATCCGTGCACTTTAGATTAATATTGAGAAAATGGAGCTTTCCACGCTCATATACCGTTTTGTTGTGGTTAATGCATTGACGGCGTACTACAGTTTAATAGTGCTATTCATAATCGGAGTTAATTATGTAAAGAGTTTTTTCATTAGCACCAGTCTGAAAATAAGGCTGGAACCGCCGCTGAGCTTCGCAGATAAAAAATATGGGTTACACAAGTACGTTAAAGTTAATGTAAGTTAATTAAAGTTTTTATTTTATTTTTCTTCGTAAAGGCAGATAAAGACAATTTTATTATTTTTATAATTCGACGTTTTATTGTATGCCGCCTACCAAAATATCAACCAGCAATCGATCTGTAGGATTTTTGTTTTGATTGAGATATTTTATTTTATTTATTATTTTTATAATTCGACGTTTTATTGTATACCGCCTACCAAAATATCTACCAGCAATCGATCTTTAGGATTTTTGTTTTGATTGAGATATTTGATTTTATTTATTATGGGCACATTAACATTTAAAACACGGTACATTAATAGCATACCCGACATATTATTAGATTATTTTTAAAGAAAAAAAAACCGACTCCAAAAAGTTTGACTGATAAAATGGCACTAAAAAGTAAAAAATAAGCGTTAGACTTATATAGACAATAACTTTATTAAGAAAAAATATAGGTACAATTATTTTTATTTTTGGGGCCGGTGCCAGCCAACGAAGTTTTTAAAGCCGGTGCCAGTCCGCGTTTGTAGTTAAAATTTCATGCATAAGATTGAATCTACTATTATGATTATAATATAGTATGTCGTTAAATGTTTATGATAAAGTTACCTTGGCTGGCACCGACTCCAAAAGTAACATTAGTTGTACCTATATTTTTTCTTAATAAAGTTATTGTCTATATAAGTCTAACGCTTATTTTTTACTTTTTAGTGCCATTTTATCAGTAAAATTTTTTGGAGTCGGTTTTTTTTTTGTTACAATTTTTGTTTATTTCTCGCTTTTTAGTGATTCGTTTCGATCTATTTATCAAAAGCGAATATGGGTAGACCTACTAAACACGCTGCTCGTATTAGACAGCGCCGTTTAAATGAGACAAGCGAAGAAAACGAGAAACGCCTATCTCAAAGTAGGAAATCAAAAACTGAGTTCTGATGCCTGTCTTCTTTTGCTTCGTCATAGTCGCTTAACTATCTTAATCGAGATATTTTATCGCCACCCGTGAAATACTTATCATTGAGGAGTTCCGATGGCAATCTGTGGTCTTTTTCATCAGTTACACTTCATCAAATAATACTTTCTGAATGTAAATGCTTGACTTATTTCTGAAAAAACCAAAATCCCTCAATTCCTTGAGGATCCCATCATCAGAACTGGACCAAATTAAAATGGGACCACACGGGAAGCATCAGCTTTCAAATAAAGAAAGAATCATCAAAATCGGTTCCCTCAGTCGAAAGTTCTGAGGTAACAAACATAAAAAAAAACAAAAAAAAATACAGTCGAATTGATAACCTCCTCCTTTTTTTGAAGTCGGTTAAAATGGCTAATGCTTATGACATGGTAACTATATACTGAATAAGATCTAACTAATTCTATATAAATTCATGTATTTATTTTACTTTAACTATTATTATAATAAGTGCAGATGTACACAGTATTTGCAATGAAAAGCGTTAACTTTGCATATTTGCATAAACAATTAATTTTTATAAATATTTGTTAATAATAAATTATATTATTAAAACCACTATAACAACCGACCTTAAATTTAACCCAACACCATACTGCCAGACCAAAAGATACTGTAAGCTCTTTCTGCGTAAAACGGAACGCACCTGATTACATTTAAATGAGGTTATACAAGCTACCAACTAATAATGAGACGACCAACACCTCAGTCTCCCTGTAACCACGGACCCTGCAAAGGGTTCGAAAAGTCAGGATAAACATTAAATAAGTAATGTGTAAAATAAACGCGAGTAGATCCGTAAAAGTTGTTTCATTTCAAAGAATTATAAGATTTTTATGGATCGCTAGTAATATCCCGTGAACCGAACACCTACTGTATTTCATGAAATGATTTGTATCACTAGATAGTATAAAATAACAAAGTTGCTTCCCGCTGTTTGTCTGCCCCTATGTATGTATGCTTAGCTTTGTAGATCTTTAAAACTACGCAATGGATTTTAATGCGGTTTTTTTTAATAGATAGAGTAATTCAAGAGGAAGGTTTATATGTATAAATACATGCATAATAAAGTAGAGAAACACTGATATTTTTAGAGGTTTCACATTTTTTTGCGCTTTCATTGGGATAACCTACAGTAATAATTTTTTATCCTTTACTTTTTACGGGAAATAATGGCTTATTTACAAAGCGATTTTCAGCAATACAGCATTAATCCTTTTCCAATTAAGTACCTTAGATACATTGTGCAGTTAATATGTCTTTATTGATCTTAATATGGCCCTTTACAGCATGTAATTTAAATGAATATTTTCGAAGATATTACAGATTTTTATTTTTTTATTTTTTTATATACATAGCTCGGCAAATGACTCCATCCCACCTGATGTTAAGTGAAAAGAAGTCCAGACGCGAAGACAACTGGTGCAGCGCAAAATGCAGGGACATAGTGATAAATAAATAGAAATATGATTTGTTTGTTTTGTTGTCATAGAAACTGTCAAAGCGGCACGAAGTCCGCCGGGTCAGCTAGTATAGGTACTTGAAATACAAATGATTTCATGAAATACAGTATCATCTGTCTGTCATCATCATAGATAGCTATGATGATGACAGACAGATGAGGATATTCCCCGAATGAATGTGAAAGCATACACTTCCTATAAATATAAGGACGGGTTTAAAGATAGTTGAATAAAAAGATAGAAACTTGATTAATTAAACCACATATATTTTTTTATGTAACAATTTCTTATATTTATACAAGAATCAAATAATCGAATCCCGGAGTATTAGTCGAAATCTCGTGAAATATCCATAATAACATCAATGTTTGCGGCAATGAACCTAAATAGCTCTACCTACTCCGATCACTGGTCATCATAACAGATATTAAAAAGTGAAATGTATAAGCCGCCTCTGCTGTGATGAATTTGGTCACCCATCTGATGAATAGGCATTGCGAAAGTTGATATCTCGCGGGATTGCAAACCGCAAGCGCGAACCGCTTAATCTGTGCCGCTGCATCAATCGAGGACGACGCGTCGTCATCGAGTTCCTACCTATTAAATTTAAATTTTTGCATTTGATACTTCCCACGATATGTACCTTATAAAATGTTCCAGTGTATCGGATAATTTAAAAACTTTACATAACGTACGAGTAAGACGTCTACGAATTTTGTACGTTAAAAACAAATTATGACTCATTAAAATTTCATGGCGAAAAGGGTTTATTCCACTTTCTTAAAGTCGTTCGTGTCGTTCGTAAAGCCTGTAGAATATATAAAATTACAATTCCGTTAAAAAAATTGCTTCTGTTGTAGCTATACTAAATATTACAGGATGATGAGACGTAGTGTAAAATCACGTCACGTAGACGTGCCCGTATATATTAAAAGTTTTTTGCAGCAACCAGTTGCGAACTATGAGCCAGTCGTCTGTCGTTCGTTAGTATGCTACGTGCAGTGGGCTCTTACACGCGCGTCAATAATTTCAATCCGCGCCGGTTAGCTAAATATTAAGAAAATGGAGCTGTCTACGCTCATATACCGCTTTGTTGTGGTTAATTCATTGACTGCGTACTACACCTTGGTAATGCTATTCATGATAGGTGTTGAATATGTGAAAAGTCTTTTTACTAGCTCCGACCTGAAATTGAAGTTGGAGCCGCCGGCGTGTCTCGTCGATGCAAAATATGGGATACACAAGTACATTAAAGTTAATGTAAGTTCATTAAAGTTTTATTTTATGTTTCTGGTATTAGGTAGGCGTTGTAACACACTTCATAACATTTACGGCTATGTTTGTATAATTTAATATGCCGCATAAAACTCTGTATCTGATTTTTTTTTGTTCTATGAAGTTTTGTTGAAGTAGATTTAGTACTTCCACGAGGAAATACTAAGGTCGACTGAATTGAAAAATGTGAATGAAAAGTAGACAAAATCAATGTTTCATAGTCCCCTGATTCCTCCTCCAAAACTAGACCGATTTAATTACTTTTTCATTAAAAATTAAAGAAAGGCTTTGGCTGTGTCCCTATGTTTTGCTTTTTTATATATAATCTCGTCAAATTTGTTTGCTGGATGTCTGAACACAACGGAAAATCTGACCAACTTTTAAGGTTTTTAAGGGTTCATATCTTTTGTAATAGGTAATTAATTTATGAAAAAAAGGAAAACATAGGAACACAGCCAAAGCCTTTCTTTAATTTTTAATAAAAAAGTACCTAATTAAATCGGTCTAGTTTTGCAGGAGGAATCCGAGGACTACAAAGCGTTGATTTTGTCTACTTTTCATACATATTTACAACAGAAATTCAATTGTTTGTGGTGTGTCACGTCGCTCATTTGATTGCTCCAAAATTATATAATCCTTAGCTATTAATGACTTTATAAAAGTTTAATAGAAATTGATGCAATAGATTGATAATATTTTTAGAAAGCTATTATTAAAAAATATAAGAGTTTTATTAATGAATGTTCCAATTTCCCGGAAAATAACTTATAAACAGTTTTCACCAATTCCTCTGACATATAAAAGTATGACCACTGGTCTCAAATCAAGAGAATATCTACAGGGATAGCTACAGGGACTCAAACCTGGGACAAGTCCGATTCCCTGTACCTATAGCTATTCCTTCCTTACCAATTTTGCCCGTTTTCATCACTGATATGGTTTGTACAAAGTTCAAACGGCTAGTACTTTATCTACTAGGTATCTTATCTAAGTCTCTCGTCATTATAGGTAACAATGTTAACTGCATTGTTATGTTCCGTGTTCTTATTTATAACTCAAATTTACTGAAACGTAAAATTTCCACAATGGAATTGCGCTTGTCTTTTATCTTACCTAAGATACACTTTTGGTTCACGAAAACGAGATTATAAATGACAAAATGCGACTTACCTCATTTTTCACCTAGGGAACGATTTACGAATGTCTCACCAGTGATCTCGAAATTAAAAGTGACATGAAATACATTGAATTATAATATTTTGTGCCTTATTTACAATTAGATTAATAAGATAATATAGCCCCTTCAACAATTTTTTGTAACTTTTGCCACCAAAAAAATACTTACCAGTGACTCTACACGTTATTTTTTCTCATGGTAGGTATTAAGGAAAAATAACGTGTAGATACGTCGTCACACTATGTGGTATTTACACAGATCAACTATCGTTTTTATGCCTTTATTTGATCTCGTACAGAAACCGTAAATACAAGTACCTACCTGATCTGTGATCTCACGCACCGTTATTGGCCCACACAGCCGCAGCCGGTACGGTTATCAATACGATAGAGCAGGGAAACCTAACAAATAATGCTGTTAAGTGAAAAGTCTTACTTATTTCTTACGCAACATAGCTAGAGGTACCCTTTCGTGATCTGTGCCATTAAAATAGTTCGCCTGGCTCAGGGATGGGCAAACTACGGCCCGTGTATGATCGAAGTTCGGCCCGCGACCATCAAACAAAAATTCAAGTGCGTGTGTGTTCAGAAAATGCATACCTATCAATATTTTTATTTCACAAAAAAAATATTTATTTATTGAAAATATACAGCAAAAGATTCAATAGCCTGGCCCGCCATAGATTTTGTTAGTAAATGTAGTCACGAGAATGAAAAGTTTGCCCATCCCTGGCCTAGCTATTCGCATTTCATCAAGGCAATCTTTAAGAAACTTTTATATTATACAGTAAGAGTAAGATTTACGTCCAGGGTGCCTAGTGCGAGTTTTATTCGCCATTCGACGATGACGTAACCGAAAACGAGAATTTGTATGGCAAAACTTTAACTCCTCTCGTATGTCGTCAGGTGGCGCTGCTTTAATGCCATAGGTACACACGGCGGCAGATCAACCTACCTAAAACTGTCAAATTCCTACAATCAATTTTGAACTTTATTTATTAGTTATAAGGATCAATATTCATTTGAGAAATTTGACAGATTTGGGTAGGTTGATCTGCCGCCGACTGTACTAATTTTCGTTTTCGTAAACGTAATCGAATGGCGAATGAAACTCGCACTTGGCACCCAGATAGAGGTCGCGTTATTTGACTCGCGGAACAATGGAGGATGAATAGTCAAATATATTAACGATTATGAACCAGAGATAGACTTGAGAGTGATTATGTTATGGACCTGCGTGTTTTCGCTCGTATTGTTTGAATGAATGAGTTGATTGACCTATTATGGTTATCTACAGTGCGCTGTGAAATTTGCGGCAGAACCATGGTGGCATGGCGAGGTTTTGACGACGACGCAGTCATCCGATACTTCTATTTTATTTTAAAGTAAACTCATTCGGCCTTTTGGTAAATCCCAACAAATCGCAGGCCATTGTGATTGGTAGTAGGGGAATGCGCAGCCGCATCAACTCTGCCGTGATTTCAAGTGTGGTTTTCGATAGCGTACCGATTCCTTACGCTGATAAAGAATCTTGGAGTCACTGTTGATTCTAACCTGTCCTGGGCTACCCATGTCGCTGAAGTGAGTCGTAAAGTTTTTTATTCGTTCCACACGCTTAAGTGCCTGCAAGGTTTTCTTCCTTTTGGTACGAAGGTTGCGCTCGCTCAAACCCTTATCCAACCTCTTATCGACTACGCTGATGCCTGCTACTTAGATGCCACCGAGGAGCTTCTTAACAAATTTGAGCGTCTGCAAAACCTGTGTATTCGTTTCATTTTCGGTTTAAGAAAATATGACCACGTTTCAAGCTTCCGCCAGCAACTCAAGTGGCTCCCAATCCGTTTACGCAGAAACACTAGAATACTATGCCTTCTTTTTAATATCCTTTTCAACCCGTCCTACCCTTCTTACCTGAAAGAGCGGTTTACCTTTTCCCATACTTCTAATGTTCCCTGTCGCTCACACCTCTTCCTCAATCTCAATATGCCTTCCCATAAAACCGACTTCTTTTCCTATTCCTTTTCCGTTCATGCAGTCAGACTGTGGAATGACCTACCACCTTGTATTCGGGAGTCCACGTCGATTTACACGTTTAAGAAGCGCGTAAAGGAGTACTATCTTTCCACTTGAGTATGTCACCGTTATTGTATGTATGTTTATTTTGTGTTGTAACTATTTTACTGTATGTTTAGCCTTAAATACTTGTTTTGTTTGTTTTGTGCACACTTTGTCTACTTTTCTATGTATCTTCTCCTTCTACGGGCCTGCTGGAAGAAATTTCAATGTGAAATAAGCAGCGCCCTTGTACTTTTTTTTTTCTCTTCAATTCGTTTGTGTGTACATAAATTATAAATAAATAAATAAAGTAGGTACTATACCACCTATTGGCTGTACGATCCATGTTCAGGTGCTTTTAATCTTGATTTACTTTTAGTATGAAACATATTGATGACTTCCCGGCAGAATCGAAATAACACACCTGAAATAATAAGGAACTTACAATCGGCTAACAAATTTTTTATGGACTTTATTTTTAACTAGCGACCCGCCCCTGGCTTCGCACGGGTGCAATGCTGATACACGCAACCGCTATGACCCTGCATTTTAAATCTGTAATATCTTCGAAAAATTCATTTAAATTACATGCTGTAAAGAGACATATTGATCTATATTCAATGCACAATGTATTTAAGGTACCTACTTACTTCATTGAATAAGGATTAATGCTGTATTGCTTAAAATCACTTCGTAAATAAGCCATTATTTCTCGTAAAAAGTAAAGAATAAAAAATTATTATTGTGGGTTATCCCTAAGAGATAGACATATACCATCGCGGACTTTTTTGTAGACCTTTTTAAGGTGTAAGTACAATACTGTAGTACATTATTTTGATCTATCTCGTAGGGTTCAGCCAGCGTTTGCAATGTAAGCGCAAAAAAATGTGAAACCTTTAAAATTATCAGTGTTTCTCTACTATATTATGCATGTATTTATACACATAAACCCTCCTCTTGAATCACTCTATCTATTAAAAAAACCGCATCAAAATCCGTTGCGTAGTTTTTAAGATCAAAGCATGTATACATACATACATAGGGACAACGGGAAGCGACTTTGTTTTATACTAATGATGCTGTGATGAGAATGATAATAAAGGTAAATAAGGTATTTTGCCATATAAATTCTCGTTTTCGCTAACGTCGAATGGCGAATAAAACTCGCACTAGGCGGGTGCCTACCTGGGTAGGTAGTGGACGTGCGTGTTCGATTATGTAAATTATTATAATGTAACAAATGCGTGCTTGTCTTACGTTTAAGCTGATAATTTTTCAATGTAACAGACCAGCCTTTTTAAAATGGACAATTAAAATCAGTTGATTGGTATTTATTTATTTATTGGGAAACAAATACATAGCATTAATTAAGTATATAATTATTCCCATTTTATTATTTTAATTTTTGTATTGACAATCCCATTTGCCAAAACTTAACAGAGCAATATTTGACTAAATGTTAATTACATAAATACAGAAATAACACTATAACACCATTTTTTCTGTTCTGTGTGCCTACCAGCTGATTAAATTACCTAGGTAGGTACCTACTATTGTTTGAGTTTTTACCTGTATTTTTTTTCATTTGCGCAACCTTTGCTATGTATTTATTTTCCTGTGTGTGAGTGAGTTTTTTTCTCAGATATTTGATAGAGTAGGAAGTACTTAACCACTTAGTTGTTCTTAAACCAGACATAATAGAAATTCAATTGTTCTATGGCACTGTGGGTGGTTACCTTTACCCAAGTATCTATTGAATGAATTCTATTACTTGTTCGAGAATTTATAATCTTACTACCTAACTGTCTTATTTAAGTTTACGAGTTAAAGCCAGTCCCGGAAATGAATGATTCAATTACATTTTAGTTGATAAAATAATTTTGAAATACTTACATACGTTTGAAAAATCGTGTATTTTTAAATTTGTTTTTTTATTAGGTTGTATTTCGAACTCCTAAGTCTTTAGGCCTTTGGCGGTGAGAGCCAATAGGTAAATTGCATTGTCCATCTTTTTACACAAGCAGCTTGTGAACAGAGCTGTAGGTATTTAAGCTTGGCTATATCGATGAGAGTTGCGCACATTCCGCTATTTGAGGTTGGAGAAAAACCGCAACGCTGGTGTAAGTGCGAAAAGTCGACAATATCAAATACTTAATGAAAATAATAATTTTTGTTTGAGTTGGCTTAGACAAGAATTTTAAATTAAAACCTTTTTATTGCAGCAGAAGCTCAGCAAGCAACAGGAAGAAAGTTGTTACTTATCATTAACACAACAAAGTTTTGGATAATAGAAAATAAGCTAGCTAAACTCAGCTCAATTTTAAGAAAAATTGATATTAATTAAAATACACTAGTTAGTAGTTAGGTATTGTTTAATTAATGCCGTGGGCAAATTGATTATTCTTCGTCGTTCGTTATTATTTATTTTCCATAAATGATAGATAAATATAATATTACGCATGCAGAGCGAAGATGTTGACGATGTTAAGAGCAACCTGTAATGCATCACACTTTTTGGTAGTTAATATTTTATTGCTCTTTCTTTCTTTGGTCTTTCTTTGGCCTTTCTTCCTAATTTAACTTATAATATTTATTCAAAACACAGATCCATCGTGTAAAAAAGAAATAATAAAATCAGTGTGCGCTCTACGAACTTAGTAGTCTGAAACTATTTAGCTGTGCTCTACAGACATCAACCCACAGTTAGTAACTTTCTCAGAAAATACCTACGCATACAGATGCTTATGCCACAGAATACCTACTTAACAGTCTTATGCCAGGAAGCCCTACATTAGAACTCCTCATTCTGCACAGCAATTAATGTAATGGCGGAGGGTCTAGCCAAAGAGTTAAGACACTTAAATTTTTTTGAATTAATATTACGGATTTTATCTAGCTTTTGTTTTAAACGTTTTAAATAAACCTTGTATTGTATTTAAATTTTAAATAATAATATGATCGCAGATGTACCTACCTACTGGTGATAAAGATACCGCACAGAATAAAGTTAGCCCAAAATATCAGGAACACAAAGACAACAAATGATAGTGTAAAAAAATATCTTATTCTGTAAATTATTAAACCAGTGTGTTAAAATTAAAATTGTAATACGCGCCAGTTTTAAATGTTTTTAAATGTTTATTTTGTATTTTTGCTATTACATATTAAATAACGATTTTAATGAAAGTTTAAGTTTAGCTATATCATCATCATCATCATCAGCCTATACTAGTCCACTGCTGGACATAGGCCTCTCCAAGTGCACGCCACCGAGCACGATCCGCGGCTACTCTAAGGAATAGCATGCGGCCGGGAACTGGGGGCCGTGGTCTGTTCTGTGTCGTCATTCGGAGGGTTTGTCCATTATTTCTTCAGAGTTTCTTCAGAGTTTCTTGCGCCCATTCTTCTCCACAGCTAAAAAATAGACGTCCTGAATGGGTAGTAGGTAAAAAAATTATGGACGATTCAAAAGCACTTTTCTAAAGTTTATTTGAATAAAGAATATTTGACTTTGACTTTGACTTATTGCCTCGCCGGGCATGCGGGTTGGCAATTGCAGTGCGCAGAGCTAATCGCACCGGTGTCGCTGCTGCCCGACACCGGTCTGTGCACTTTGTTAGCTAAGTACGTTCAGGCTGTGATGGGTATCCCGCCGTTCGGTCGGTCGGTCGCCAGAGCCTCGTCTGTTGGTCAGCAGGGTGCACCACGCGCAGGAGAGGTTGGCTTGGGCCCCAAATAGTGTAGGTTGGAACCCCTAACACCCCTTTAGCTATACAATCTGTATTGGCATGCAATGTACAAACTTTAGGGGTGGATTCTACACTCAAATATACATAATAAAAAATATAAAAAAAAAAATCCAAACTCCACGTAATACCTACTTAAATTGGTTACTTTGTGTTTTTTTCGTCATTTTTGGTGTTGAAAACCGACATATTTGTTTTTGTCTTATTGATGTTCGAACTTTTGGCTACTTTACTGATTGTTATTTACTTGCGACTAGTTTCACCTTTTTTAGCACCTGCAAAAATCGAAGACAATAAAATAAAAAAGGCTGCCATTCCTAAACTATTGAGCTTGGATTTTTTTAAGTAATTTTTTACTATGTATATTTGAGTGTAGAATCCACCCCTAAAGTTTGTTACAGTGCATGCCAATATTGCCAATACAGATTGTATAGAGATTTAATTTAGGCAATTATCTGTTTTAGATGCGTCGACACTTTACCTGACCTGAATTTAAATAAACTCAGGACCTCCCGGATATCGGGCCGATTTCTTTGCCATTGTGCCAACGAGGCGTTAAATGTAGGCCAAAATCGATTTGCAAAAAATAAGCCCATAACTGGTTTCTGATTTTGGCCTGCTTGGTCGAGCCGAGCCTATATTGTCGGATGAGTTACGTCGTGCTACAACAACTTTCTTTTTATGTGTGAAGTAAAAATTGAATAGTGATTCTTTTTGATCCATTCTATACAATCAAGTTTGTATAGGCTTAATGACTTAAGAAATACGACACAGGCTGGCTAAGGCAATCAAATACCCTATTGTTAGTAGAAGTTTCAGAACGATTACTAAAGCATTATTGTTCTGAGGTGAACCTAATTAATGTAGCGTACAATTCACTCTCATGATTTGTTAAATGATGGTGATTTAAAAGTGCGAAAGCGATAAAAAGGAGGCTTTATTTAGTTAATTAAGTATCTGGTTGTAGGTACCTGCCTTGTACCTACATGTAGAGATTTAGCGAAGTTTCGCGTTACTGCAAAGGCTAGAGAATAACTTCTCATTTTTAGTTTTGTAGCTATAATAAGCAATATGAACCTTGTTGGTAAGTAATACCTCTTGTACCTACTCAGGCAACATGCAGTAATATTAATTGATTACTTAGTAAAGTTTTATTTAGTAACCAGTAGGTAACTAACTTCTGTCATCTGCTGATACTGTGACTTAAACAATATTTGTTATTTTGTAATCTCGGATAATGCCGTAACATAACTACATAAGGAACCACATAAAAGTTATTATATGAATATACCTAATAACTTTATGAACATAACTGTTGGCGACTGGCTGGTCCAAACCTTTTATATTCAAACTAGCTGTGCTCGCGACTTCGTCCGCGTGGAATAGTGACTTTCGGCAGCATTTTTAATTTTTTAGGCTCTTTTCCCGTTTTTGCAACATTTTTCACTGATGCTTCGCTCCTATTAATCGCAGCGTGATGTTATATAGCCTAAAGCCTTCCTCGATAAATGGACTATCCAACACAAAAAGAATTATTCAATTCGAACCAGTAGTTCCTGAGATTAGCGCGTTCAAACAAACAAACAAACAAACAAACAAACAAACAAACAAACAAACAAACTCTTCAGCTTTATAATATTAGTATAGATTAAGATGTAATGTATTAACTTTTTATAAGACCTTTTTTGACATTGATGTTTTGTGCTTTTGTCGTTGGTTTTCGTTTGAGTTGTCAGGTTAATTTCTTATGTATTTGTACTAAATTATAGCTAATAAATATTTACAAGATTGATGTGTAGGGGAGTGCAATGAAACGACCGCTTAGTAACCGAGCCGGTTTATTACTCGTTTGACAAAAGACATGACACTACACTTGTATCTTGTATTGTAGGTAGGTAGGGTATAGTAGGGTAGCATAGCTATACATCATTTCCTCCACTCTTATTTAGGACCCTGGTAACAATAGAAAAAAATACATGTTTCACTATAATAATAAGCAAAATAGACAACACATAAAACAAATAAAACAATTAAAAGTACTTTTTATAGTCTATTTTTTTCTTTGGCCTTAACTGGCGAGTAAGCGATGGATCAATTGGCGTAGAACGATCTATCAACGGTAGTACGGTACCCGTACCCGTACCTGATTCTGGAGGAGATGGCTCAACCTCAAATGACACTGCCTCGGTCCCTCGCTCACCCTCACAGTCCATCCATTCTTCCCTATCGTTGTTCTCTGTTAATTGGCTCGGAACAGACTCAAGCTGTCCTTCGCGGTTTACTTCCTCCATCGCCATGCTGACACCAGAGCCGGTATTTACAACCTCTGATTGTTCGGTATTAATAGGGCCTGGCTCTGGGTTAGATGGCAATGCAGGCTGGCTTTGGCATGCTGAGCCTATAGCATTATCAAGTAAACTCAAATCGCCCTTATATTTTAACAATTGATCAACATGCCTAACACATTCTACGTCAGGTTCAAAAAAATGTATTAAAAACATCCTGTTGCCAACCTTATTTTTAATAGTGGCCATTTGCCACCCCTCTTTTCTAGCATTATACCAGCGAGCCCAAACAATATCACCTATCTTAAATTTTCTACATTGAAATATACTATTATTTGGGTTAATATCACAATATTTTTCTTGACAAGGTAAGGCTACATCTAATCTTGTTCTTAAGTTTCGTCCAAACATTAAATATGCCGGGGTCTCGCCTGTAGAACAATGTATTGTATTTCTATAGTCAAATAAATATCGTAATAATTGTTCATGAATATTACCTTGATTTGAATTTAGAGCTAGAATACATTTTATCATTTTCTTACATGTTCGAACAGCATTTTCGGCCTGCCCATTACTACAAGGATGGTAAACAGGCGACTTTAAATGAGTTATACCGTTGCTGGAACAAAATTCGTCAAATTCGATAGAACTAATTTTGACATCGTTGTCCGACACTATAACTTCCGGAATGCCAAACACAGAAAATAAAACTTTAAGTTTATTTATTAATGCTCGCGTTGAGGTTCCCGTATCCATATGTAAACACTCCAACCATTTTGAGAAGGCATCTATCACCACTAAGTACATCCGTTGCCCGACTGTCATGTAGTCTATGTGGATGCGAAACCACTCCTTTGGCGGGCGCGGCCAGGGTGCGGGGGGCGCGCGCGGCGGTGCCGCTCGCACTCTAATGCAGGTGTCGCACGCGCCGATGCACCGCTCGATGTCTCTGTCTATGCCCGGCCACCAAAACCTACTGCGAGCGTTATGCTTTGTTTTTATTATTCCCAGATGACTGTGATGTAATTCGCATAACATGCGTTCTCTAAGCGTAGCCGGAATGACGACCCTATGCCCTCTAAATAAGACTCCTTTTTCAAATTGCAGGTCGTTCTTACATTGAAAATAAGGTGATATTGATTTGCAATTTATTTTACGCGGCCATCCGTTTATCATGTAAGTGACTACAGTTTGAAGCACCTTATCACCTGATGTTGCAAGTTTTAATTCCGATAAAGATAGAACTGGGGATGTAGTATCTAAAAATTTTAGTGACAAATATGCGTCGAAGTTTTTATCACTTTTTATTGATTCAGTTATTAATGGAGCACGGGAAAAATAGTCTGCGACTACATTATTTCTACTAGGCGTGTATTGAACAACGTAGTTGTATGCCGATAGTATTATGGCATATCGTTGCAATCTTAAGGCCGTCGTTACGGCTATTCCCGTGGAACTATTGAAAATCGAAACTAAAGGCCTATGATCCGTTTTTAAAACAAATGGTTCGCTACGGCCATACAAATACTGGTGAAAGTGCTTTACACCAAATATAATAGCAGTTGCTTCTTTTTGGATTTGGCTGTAGTTTCGCTCACTGGCTGTTAGTGACCGAGATGCATAAGCCAGTGGCCTTTCACGACCATTTTGTCCTACCTGCGACAACACCGCCCCTAAGCCGGTAGGGCCCGCGTCCACGGCTAACACGAGCTGCGCCAGTGGCTCAAAATGTGCCAGCACGCGCTCGGAGATGAGCTCGTTCTTTACGCGCTTTACGGCGCGCTGCTGCTCCGGCCCCCAGCGCCAATCCTCGCCGACACGAAGCAATTCGTGAAGGGGGCTCATGACGGCTGATGCGTTCGGAATAAAGTTTCGGTAGTAGTTAACTACACCCAAAAACCGTTTGACCTCCGTGATATTGGTAGGTTCCGGGGCATCCAAAATGGCACGAACTTTAATCGGAGATGTACGTAGTCCGTTTTTATCAATAACGTAACCTAGATATGTGACGTTATTTTTGAAAAATTCACATTTTTCTTTCTGCAGTCGAAGCCCTGCGTCTCTTAGACGTTTAAGGACTTCCTGGAGCCTGTTCAAATGTGAAATATCATCAGGACCAGTGATACAGATATCATCAAGCCAACAACTCACACCCTCAACTCCTGAAAGGAGCGTTTCCATAGCTTTTTGGAAAATAGCTGGAGCGTTGGCTAGTCCATACACGAGACGGGTGTATTTAAACAGCCCCTTCGATGTTGTGATCGTGGTGAGCTCCTGACAACCCTCACTTAAGACGAATTGATTATACGCGTTTTTGAGGTCTAATTTACTGTACCGTTCCCCACCACCTATTTTAGCAAATACTTCCTCGATCCTTGGGAGGGGATATTTATCAATAAGGAGATCCCTATTTAAGGTAACAGAAAAATCGCCTGCTATTCGAACCTTACCGTTCTCTTTGAGGACGGGTACAATGGGAGTAGCGTATTGAGAATGAGTTACCGGTACCAAAATACCTAATTTAACTAAGCGCTCTAATTCCTGTTCCACTTTACATTTTAATGCAAATGGTACAATACGAGCCTTAAAAAATTTTGGGAACGCATTTTTTTTTAGCTGTAGGTCTACCTTAAACTTATTGAAGGTACCCAATTCGTCGCGCCATAAATCGGAATATTGTTCCAGCAATTGTTGTACATTACTTGTTTTTGTAATTATACTCATATTATTATTTAATCTAGAAGTTAGCACAAATTGAAAGGCGGACATAAAATCACGACCGAGTAGTGGGGGTCCCCCGTTTTCTACTACGTAGATTTTTAACAGTTTTGTGTGATTATTAAATGTTACATTTTCCATAAAATAACCTAAAGGCGTTATTTTATGTCCGTTATATAAACACATTTTTATATCACCTTTACATAACCTATAACTCAAAAACAATTCATCATAAAGTTTTTTTGAAATGACAGACGTACCAGAACCTGAATCCAATTCCATTAAAATACATTTTTGACCTAATTTGACAGATAATTTAATAGGTTTGTCCGTCACATACCTCAAGTTAAAATTGTGACACTCCTTGCAGCAGGCTTCGCCCTCATCGTTTTCGGAATTGTTATCGATGTTATATACTCGAGCACTTTTATTTTTATTACCGCACACTTTTTTTAAATGGCCTTTTACACCACAGATTTGGCACCGATAATTTTTAAAACGACACTGGTTTTCGTTATGATTTTTCAACCCACAAACACTGCAACGAACATTTTGTACACGCTGGTTAGATCCTGGTGACGATGATCTACCGCCACGAACTCGATCACGACCAACCTCATGTTTTGAACGAAAAATGGGTTCTTCCTTGTAGGTGAAAGCAACATCTTTAATGTATGCTTTCGCTTGCGTTGCGCACTCGGCCTGCTCGGCCATCTCCAGCGCCTGCGCCAGCGTTAGTTTCGAGGCATCTTGCTCAAATAATCTATTGCGCTCCGGGCCAGCACCCAGACCAAGGACAAAACGATCCGTTATGAATGTTTCTAAGGCAGTGCCAAACTCACAGAAGCTTGCGAGTCCCCTCAATCGCGCCGCCCATTCTCCCAAGGTTTCGCCTGGATTTCTAGTGGCTCCGTAAAACTTTGCTTTGTCTGCGTATGAACAGCGTTTCGGCTTAAAATGCCCGTCGAGTAATTCACACAACTTTTCGAAGCTTAAACTTCCCAGTTCGCTCGGGTACGCGATGTTCCGTAGTAGCCGGTAAGACTCATCCGAAAGATACGTGATGAGAATTGCACTTTTATTACCTTCGGTCACATTATTAATTTTCAAGAATTGAGTCAATCTACCTTTAAAAATGGCCCAATCGCACGTTTTATAGTCGAAATTGTTCAAATTCCCGATATAAGACATTTTCTTTTTTTTTTTTTGTTGTAGGGTAATCGAATTATCCTCGTCGCCACTGATGTGTAGGGGAGTGCAATGAAACGACCGCTTAGTAACCGAGCCGGTTTATTACTCGTTTGACAAAAGACATGACACTACACTTGTATCTTGTATTGTAGGTAGGTAGGGTATAGTAGGGTAGCATAGCTATACATCAAAGATACTACGTGTTTCCAACAATTCATTCATACAGTCCACTACTCCATAACAATAACCGTTATTAAATCTAGCTTAGTGCGGGATGGTGTTTGTGATGGAGCGGAATAACCGTATATTGTGGTCTAGCTAGATCAACTACTGATCTTAGAATAGTTCGATTCAAATCTTAACAATATAGGTATATTGAATCATACTTAGGTACCTACTTACACTTTTTAAACTTTCGCGTTCCATAGTTAACAAAGAATTTATACGGGGATTAACGCAAACTAATTACCCGACGTTCCGTACGAGTTACACCGGCCGTGGTCACTGGTCATGGGCTGACCACGGCCGGTATTGTCTCTCCTGGTCTGGATGTTATTAGGGCTTGTTTGAAGTTGCCTGATAAGCTAACACCATCTTATCTAAGCCTGGCGTTATAACAGCAATGTTACGAGCATAGTTGTGTTCCTATAGTAAGAGATAACTACGATAGACAGATAGTGAGTTTTATTAACTATCCGTATTCATTCGATTACCTACGTTAACGAAAACGAAAATTAGTATGGCATTAAAGCAGCGCCTCCTGGCGGCATACGAAAGGAGTAACGTTTTGCCATACAAATTCTCGTTTTCGTTAACGTGATCGAATAGCGAAGGAAACTGGCAGTTGGCACCCAGTAGTGGGAATTCCGGATGAATTACGTTTCTATCCATGGCCTTATTGACACACTTTTCATCAGATAAGATGAAGGTTATCGTCGTGGCACAAGTGTAGTTTTCGTTGCCAAAAAATAACATTTTTAAAGGCCGGCAACGCATCTACAGTTCCTCTGGTTTTGTATCCGCCTACTCGTTTGCCTCCTTCTAATATAAAAAAAAACATAGATTTTCATTGAAATCTTTAGGGGCGACACGACATCTAGGATGCTTAAAATAGGTTCTTAATATTAAAATCTGTTGCTGTCCACTTTTTTAATGATTCACTTTTATTAAAGAAAAAAAACGTCAATCACTGGTTCCTTGATCTTTGTGTAGGAAATCAACATTCTTACTGATTTTAATGATTGCAGTAAATGAATACTTAATTTTGATCGACACAAGTAGGTACGACAAACAGAGTAACTCCTTTTCTTTAGCAGTACAAAGGCGCACAGTAATACAAGAAAGGTTTACTTCACGGAAGAGCTTCATAAAGCGTAACGGGTTATGTATGTACTGTGATGTTTCAGCGCAATAACTTATTATTGTGCACGAATAGAATGCGCCGAGTGCGAATGTTTTGTAATGACCACGCACGTACGCGTACCATTAGTATGGATGGTAAAAGTCATCTGAGATATGATGACATAATGACTTCATTGTGTACCTACTTGCAATAAAGATAGGACCCATAGGCCCATAGTTATCTTATCTTCCTGAAGTCGAGTAACAGTTAAGTATAATGACTTGCTAAAGTATTTGTAAGGAACGAGATTTTCTTTCTGGAAAATTGTATTGCCACAATTTTTTTTAGACTCACTCATTGTATTGTCACTTATGTGACAAACAAGGTGTGTGTGTTTTTTTTTCGTAAAGTAATTGACGTTTGCAGCTCTCGAGGCACCAGTCGTGCGTTGCCAAGCTAACCCTGTAAAAATCCTTTATTTTATTTTTTATAAACAATGTTTCAACAGCATTACTTGTACAAATAAAAATACAGAACCAAATTTTACTTGAACATAAGCTACTTAATAATATGAACATTAATATCGCAGGTAGTTTCTTGACAAATCAAAGAAATAATGATATTCGCCGCATGATAACGTGACGTGTGTGTGTTTACTCCTATTATCGTGGTATTATTTAAAATCTGGGTTCGTCGTGGGTCCGTCACACCGGGGCCGTCCGTGGGGGCGTCCGTCACACCGGTGTGTGACGGACGCCCCCGTGGTGGAGGCACCAGATTTCGTTTTAGTGCGATAAAATTTATTAGTTGAATATTGTTATCAAAAAGTACAGTTAGATAGCAAAGTGTAACCTATTATAAAAATGTTTATGTGTCAACATGAAATTATCAAAGTCTTAGTTTTTTTGCTTATCTAATAATATCACATTAAGTAGTCAAGTTACAATTTAAAAATCGCATTTAATAAAATCAGATGATTTATAGGTACTTAATATGAAATGTAATTAAGGTAATTTTGAATACTTAATAAATGATATTATACCTAGTTATCTACTTAAATATTCCCTGTGTGGTGCCGGGGATAAAGAATTGCACCACCCCATCTCTTCCCGTGGGTGTCGTAAAAGCCGACTTAGGGACCATTCCAGAGGATGGGCAGCAGCATCTCTCTGAGGTTACCCTCGACCTACTGCGATCGCCAACCCGCCTGCCAAGCGTGGCGATTACGGCAAATACCCCTCATATCCATGGGGGAGGCCTTTGTCCAGCAGTGGACGTCTTTTGGCTGAGATGATAATGATGAGATGATGACTTAAATATTTACAAAATTAAATAATTAAACATTAAAATATTGCAACATTAACATGCAAAACCACAGATCCTAAAAGAAAAATCACAGTTAAATATTAGGATGATTTAAACTACTGAAATATGTACCTACTTTAAGTCATTTTTACCTAGTAAATTGTATAGGTATCTACTTAAATATTAAGAACATTGATAAAAAAATTATAAAAAATTAAAATATAGCAATAACAATTAATATTAAAAATCACAGATCACAAAAGAAAAAAAAAGTTAATATTAGGATGATTTAAATTTTGTACTTAAATATTTAATTTAAGTAATTTTTAGCCAGTAAATATAGTGGTATCTACTTAAATAGTTACAACATTGATAACGATGCCATTAAACATGCCGCGAGCTCCTTCCACAATATTAGCGCTTGCATGAATAAATTTCTCGAAAGCCCACATTGTAAGCGAACATATCAGTTTTAAGATGTATATCTCCTGTTGAAAGTGAGAAAGTGCGATGACGGCCAATATGGCCGTGGTCATTACTTATTTTTATTACCCACAACAAATTACGTGAGTAACTAATAAGACACAAATATGACCTAAGAATCCAAGACTCTAGTAAGCTAAGGATCATAATCATAACTTACAGCTCGTCTTTGAACCGAGTAAAGAAATCCAAGCTAGTATACCTAATGGTGCTCCGGACCAAAGATGGCACCATACTCTATAAGTAGACATACAGGTGTATATTTGCTTACATAAAGCCTAACAAATACACAAATATCAACATTTTAAGGATCACAAACAAACCAGACATGATAACAGACTTGCATTTAATGCCTTTGTACTGGAGATTGCCATGCTCTAGTAAGCACATCAAACTTCTTGTCTTCTTGTCTTGTTCTTGAATCCAGTCCTAGAATTGCAAGTTAGACCGTTATATCTGAATAAAGTCGCCGACTTTGTGACAATCGACAAAATTCTACAGAATCCAACATTAAGATGAGATTAAAATAGTAGTTTAATACTTTCTTTTTTTTCAGGGTATAAAGCTGCATTATTTGGAAAGCGGCGACCCCTCGAAGCCTCTTATGGTGCTACTGCATGGCTTTCCAGAGTTTTGGTACTCCTGGAGGCATCAGATCGTTGATTTCAAAAAGGATTATTGGTAAATAACTAATGTGACTAGTATTCTTCTTATTTATTTTATTTATTCGGGTTGGCAACAGCTTTACATTTAAATAGTTTAACTAAATTAATTACTAATAATTACTAATCTATATAAATAAAAATGAATCGCTAAATGTGTTGCTAATCGCAAAACTCGAGCACGGCTGAACCGATTTGGCTGATTTCTTTTTTGTTGTGTTTGATGAAGTCTGAGGAAGGGTCTTATGGAAAGAAAAAACGTAAAAATACGATGAAAATAGTAAGAACAACAATTTTCTTTTCCCATACAAACCACTCTGTCCCCAGCTGTCAATCATTTGACGTCAATCAAAACAAAACAAAGGCGCATAAAAACAAAACAAAGAAACAAACAAAAAAAAATCTCGTCACTTATTATCTAACCGAGCTAATTGTATTTTGATTTTTTTTAATAAGTTCCAGCTCTATAGACATATTCATTATTGGTAACTTTAGAAGCTTCATATCTTCAAAAGCATATATGTTTCTAGCACGTAACAAAAACTATATATAAAGATTAGATTGTGTCTGGAAGCTATTAGTCATGCAGTGCAGTTACGAATTTAGAATAAACTTAACAGAGTTGTAATTTACTTTAAAAACCTCTCATTATTTTTCCAAACAAGAGGCGAAAACTATGGGATGTTGTCCAGCTTTGTCCAGTCTTCGCTTTACCATTTGGGGCTTGTGAAGTAGGTTCCTTTGAATTTCTTTAAGAGCTCCATGGTATTTTTCTATTTCCAAAAGTTTATGCCCCTATTTACTTAGGTACCTGTACAAATAATATGAAACCGTAAACTGTGAGTTGTAAGACTGTAGCATAATTACAAGGAGTCTCAGAAGAACAATCATGGAATAATCTACAGAATTTCATCACCAAACATATCCAATAAATATTCTAAATGCACGTTTGAAGAAGACAGAAGAACAAAAGCTTTAAAATCTTTTAAATATTTAAAACTAATGACAGCAATATTTTTTAAGGTGTATTGCAGTAGACATGCGGGGCTACGGTGACTCCGAGCGCCCCGAGGGCGTTGCTCCGTACCACTTAGATGTTTTAATAGAAGATATTAAGGATCTAATTCGTCAGCTCGGTATGCATATTCTTATGTGTTACCTATACAAATTAAAATAAAATTCCTTATCTAAAATTAGAAAATATTGTCTCATCATTGCAGCGATAAGCGATAAGTCAAGCTTCCGCAGTCATAAAATGCGATAAAATTAAACACTGATTGTGCTGATGGTCTGCTAAAAATGGACTTTGATATATTACATTTCAATTACCTAATTATTTAGTCTAGCCGTTCGGAAGGTACGTTAGACCGCTGGATTACTTGTACTGATTAAATATTGTCTGTAGTCCCAGTGGTCGTTGCAAGATGGCACTATGTGTTAGGTGCGAGTCCTTAACCAGCAGGGACTTTTATAAGCTAAAGCTAGTGATGATGAAGACTATAAATTTTCTAGCAAAGTTTGAAATGACATTGTATGTGATTGAACAGGTCGCGAGAAATGTATTCTGGTGACGCACGACTGGGGCGGAATCGTCGGATGCAGGTTCCGTGACGTGTACCCTGAAATGCTGTCCTGCCTGGTGATGCTGGCTAGTATGTCCAGAGAGGCCTGGCACGAGGAAGTCTGGTCCAACCCGAAGCAAATGAAGAAATCTTGGTAATTTCATTTATTTCACACGGGGGAAATGCTTGGCTCTAATCGAATGATGAGTGTCGATGTAAGGCCAAAGGGAAGGCCGAAGCTCACTCAACTAATGACGACACTAACAAACATAATATATATTTTTAACTAGTTAGTCCATCACAATTCACGGTGCCAAGTGCGAGTTTCATTCGCTATTCGATCACGTTAACGAAAACGAGAATTTGTATATGGAAAAATGTTAACTCTTCTCGTATGCCGCCAGGAGGCGCTGCTTCAATGCCATACTAATTTTCGTTTTGGTAAACGTTAGCGAATGGATACGGATAGTAAACAAATTCACACTAGGCACTCACTTCCCTATTTGGTACTGGTTAGATATTTGCAAGCTGCCACGATTTAGGTGGAGTTCTTTGGCTTAGACAGACGCGATACAGGTGTGTCAATACAACAATCCAAGAGGACAATTGCCTTAGAACCCTACTGATATATTTTGGTCATTATAAGCGAGTGGGCCCGACGGAAATGCTTGTTTTGTCACTTCGATGTGAACCGAATTCACAGCGACTCCGAGCTCCGATCCGATCCGAACCCCTCGGAGTATCTAGTAGGAAACGGGGACACGCACTAGTGCGTGATGCATTTCGGTTTCGATTAACACTTTTTAAAATCCTTTCGCCGCCCCCAAACTGCGGTGACGCTGACGCTGACGGCAATCTGCAAACTCTTCAAAAAAAAGACTTTGAATATTAAATGACCAAAGTCAAAACTAAGGATAAAAATTCAATAAAAATAAAAATAAAATAAGTTTACCTAAGCAACTGAATCTACCATCAGTTCGGGTTTAGAGCCTTCGATCGAGAAGAGCTGGCAACAAACTCAGGAGTGTTTTTAGGGTTCTGTACTCAAAGGGTAAAACGGGAACCCTATTACTAAGACTCCGCTGTTCGTCCGTCCGTCCGTCTGTCCGTCTGTCACCACGCTGTATCTCATGAAACGCGATAGTTAAGACAGTTGAAATTTTCATAGATGATGTATTTCTGTTGCCGCTATAACAACAAATACTAAAAAACAGAATAAAATATATATTCAAGGGGGCTCTCATACAACAAACGTGATTTTTTTTGCCGTTTTTATAGATAATGGTACGGAACCCTTCGTGCGTTAGTCCAATTCGCACTTGGCCGTTTTTTTTTCTTTTTTCTGTTACTGTATAGCATTGTTGGCAACAGGCCACATATAAAAATATGTTAAACCTTAAGTATTTTAATTGATTGTCATTTGTTTGGTTTTCTTCTGTTGGTTTTGACCTCAGATTAATAACGAAAGCTAGTTTTGACTTATTGTTCTGACAACCTAAAATTATATTAAGTTTAATGTTCTTTCTTCTTTACATTCCTTGATTTAATAAAGTTTTTAATAAAGTCTAGTGTCTCACTCCAAGCAGTGTTAAATGTAACTCGCAACAAACCCTACACAATCACAGTCCACTAGCTCGAGTGACAACGAAGACTGCTACAAGCATCTTTTGGTAACTTTGTCTTACTGGCCCTTTTCTAATATTGATAACTCATCATTACTGGCATGTAACTGTCCAGTTACTAGTTAGTAAGTAGGTATTCTGTTAGGTTATGCTTTACAAATAGGTATTCCTACCAAAATTTATCTAACTTTAAAAATAAATGAGTAATAACCAAAAAACTTAAAAACGCTGCGACTTCCGAGACATTACGCAACGAAATATAGGTACCGTGTAATTACTAATTACCTTGACGATAAAAAAGTCATCCGATGTACGGTTGTTATAATATTTAAGTCGTCACATAATGTGTACAGTTCGGGGTTTTTGAGCTAAAACAAAGAAGGTAATCCAGTCTATTTTATTGCAGGTACATCTATATGTACCGGTGTCCAGGCCTGCCCGAATGGATTCTGCCTTTGAACAACATTTCTATTTTCGACGATGCTATGTTGGTACCTGGTAAAGACACAATCACTGCTGAAGACATAGAGTGTTACAAATACTGGTTTGGAAAACAATGTAAGTAAAAACGAAAAAAAGAGGGCTTTTTTCAGAAATCTTTTGTTTTTTGGGGCCTGCTGAGGTTCCCTTTCCCGGTAGCACTTCGATCCATCGAGATCCTTTTTTTAAATACTGTTTTGTTATTTAGGTAAATATTTGCTATTTTTTAAGGTTCCGTACCCAAAGGGTAAAACGGGACCCTAATACTAAGACTCCGCTGTCTGTCCGTCCATCTATCATCAGACTGTAGGTATCTCATGAACCGTGATAGTTAGACAGTTAAAATTTTACAGATTTTTTATAAAAGTGGGGTCTTGGTATTATAACAAAGTTTATTGACGTTACTGACCACGATAATTTAAAAAGTTATACTTATCTCAATATATAATCTGTTATCGTTAATATACAATATATACTTTCCAGCTGCCTTCACACCTCCCGTGAACTACTATCGGGCTAACCTTGCATTGGACTTACCAAAGAAGCAAAGCAAAGGAAACGTTCCCATGCTAGTGATCTACGGTGGTGACGATAGATATATCGAGATGTCTATCCTGGACGTAATGAAGAAGGAGTACAACAATATCGATACGAAGATTATAGAAAACTGCGGCCATTTCATGCAGCAGGAGGAACCGGAGAAAGTCAACAAACTCATCAGGGAGTTCCTTGTCAAGCAAAATCTCGATAGTCAATCAAGTATAAACACCTAAGTTTAGAAACCAAAACTATAATACCAATAATTATGAATCAAGGCTTGATATATCTACAGTTACATGATTTTATTATCCTCACGCAAAACTTAGGTTAGGAGGCATAGAATTACCTTTATGCATTTTTAATTGTATGGGAATCTAGCTAAATTAATTTATAAAGAGACTACTAACAAGAAATCTTATGTAAAAGTAAAACAATGCAATGAAAAATCTTCAAAATACATTATTTCGAATTCAGAAAAGTGTTAAAATCTTTTCACCACATGCATTCTGAGGTGACAATTTAGGTCAAGCGCCCTACCAATCAGGCTATCGTGACCCGAGAATCAATTTGTGTCAACGCTTCTGAATTTTATAGGCATAGGTATATGTTTGCAATAAAATGTGCGTATAAATTATACTTGTTAGGTAGGTAGGTAGGTAGGTATATGTAGGTAATACAATAAGTTTTACACTATTTGACATTTTTTTGTACTTTGTGTGGTAATGAACAAACGAATTTTATTTATTTTTATTTATATATTTTAAGATGTTTTATTTATTTTCAAAGGCACAATGTATTTATTCTTTGATCAAAAAACTGGCTGGCTTTTGTTCGTTAATTTGATATTAAATTTATTATAATTAATATGAGTTTAGATTTTTATTTTTGCTTTTTAAATAAGAAAAATATTCTGAGACATCCTTTATTAGAATAATAATTTTAAAAAAACAACTCGGGCAGTTTAAATATTTAGTGTACATAGGGCTTCGGGAAAGTGAAGAGTCTTGTCTGCGGTTTTATTTTATAAAAAAACAACTCGGGCAGTTTAAATATTGAAGTGAAGAGTCTTGTCTGCGGTTTTATTTTATTTTCTAAAATTTGTGTTATGTATATCGAATATTAATGTGAAATAATGGTGGATTATTAACCGTTAAGTGTTCGTTAATGCGCATGAGTATTGGCAAATGAAACAAAACAGTGCAACTTCACTTTTCAAATTCTCTCAAGAAGTCCGCCCGAGGACTTAGTAAAGCCCCACATCTTTACTGAGATACTCGAGGGGTTGGAGGGTATATCATTTCTCACTTATCATTCATCATCATTATACAAGAAGGAAATATTGTTTATTTATGTAGGTATTACTTGTAAGAAAAAATACTCTGACACTGGTTAAATGTGCTAATCGCACGAAACCATCCAAAAGGAAAAAAAAAGTGTGCCTAGAATTCTTGGCGGGAAAGTGAAAAGACTGTCTACAGACTTGTTTTATTTTCTAAAATTTGTCAAATATTAATGTGAAATAATGGTGGATTGTGTTCGTGAACGTACTACTTGTGTTGGAAAATGAAACAAAACAATGCAACGTCACTTTTCAAACACTATGAGGTGAAAGGGAAGGGTGAAAGAAAGAATGAGGTGTAAGAAAAGGTGAAAAAGTGAAAAGACTGTCTGCAGATTTGTTTTATTTTCTAAAATTTGTCAAATATTAATGTGAAATAATGGTGGATTGTGTTCGTGAACGTACTACTTGTGTTGGAAAATGAAACAAAACAGTGCAACGTCACTTTTCAAACACCCTATTCAATGTCGACAACTACGTCAACAACATCCGATCTTTATTATTTTTATAAATATTGAAAGATCAGTTAAGAATTAGGCGAGCTGTTTATGATAATTTACATATAATTTTACACAATTTTTTTTTTTTTTGTATTTTATTTTTTTATACATAGCTCGGCAAATGACTCCACTCCACCTGATGTTAAGTGGATATGGAGTACAGACGTAAGGACAACTGGTGCAGCGAGAAAACAACGCAGCATCAGTCACCCTCACCCTGCCGGCCCACAAGGTGCCTCTTCACGCCTCGTTAGAAGGACCCCATGTCATAGGAAGGAGGGAAAACGTGTGCTGGTAGACTATTCCATCTTTTGGAAGTGCGACAGAGAAACGAGTCACAAAATTTCTTTGTGCGCGATGGAATGTTCGAGACAGTACAGCGGTGACTTCGGAGAGCAGCACGCGTACTCATATGGAGGAAGGGAGAAGGTGGGATGAGGTCAAAAAGCTCTTCAGAGCACTCGCCGTGGTATAAGCGGTAGAAGACGCTGAGTGACGCCATATCTCTACGCAATTGCAGGGGCTCTAGAGCATTAGTGACCTCTGCACTGCCGATAATGCGTATAGCGCGCCGCTGCAATCTGTCCAAGGCATCGAGAAGGTACTTTGCGGAACCGTCCCAGAGGTGCGAGCAATACTCCACGCAAGATCGCACCTGTATCTTGTACTAAAGGCACAACTGATCCGGCGTGAAAAATCGCCGCACCCTGTTCAGGACACCGAGTTTACGTGACGCTGTTTTTATCACGGCTTCAATATAGTCCCTCTGGTTCAGATCGCAGCGAATCTCCATACCAAGCATGTTTATACTGCTTTGCAGGCCGAGTGATGTGCCTTGAAGAGAGGGAAGGGGTAGGAATGGCGACTTTTTTGCCGTGAACGCGCATACCTATGTTTTCTTGGCATTGAACTCAACAAGGTTATTGGAGCCCCATTTAGATATGAGGTCCAACACTCGATTGAGCTCAATGACAAGATTTACTCGCTTCTCTTCAGTCTCGACCTGCCCAGCCGCTGGGTGACCGTTATACCCACCGTGCACTGTACTATCATCTGCATAGCAATGAATATTTCCAAGTGGAAGCATATCATTGATATGCAGAAGGAACAGCGTGGGGGATAGAACGGACCCCTGAGGGACACCAGCGTTCACTGACATGAACCGCGAAGCACATCCGTCTCTGAGTACTCGGATTCTACGCTCATGTAGGAAGCCAGCGACCGGGATGCCGGGAGCTTGGACAGAAGGGCTTTGTGCCAGACCCGATCAAAAGCCTTGGCTATGTCAAGGCCAACAGCCACCGACTCGCCACGCTTAGCTATAGCCTCACCCCAGAGATGTGTAACGAACGCTAGAAGATCACCCGTTGACCGTTTCTACTATTGCTGGGATGCCATCAGGGCCATTAGCTTTCCGAACATCGATTGACTACAGCTCCGCACGTACATCACACTGTCTGATTTTAATATCAGGCATTGTGTGGCCACAGTTAGGAATTGTTGGTGGCTGTGCATTGCAGTCATCGATTCGGGAGTTAGCCGCAAAAAGTCCGGCCAGGAGATCGGCCTTCTCCTGCGGCTTGTGAGCTAAAGATCCGTCAGGACATCTCAGAGGTGGCAGCGAGGATTGGCAGAAGTTAGATTGCACGGCTTTGGCAAGACGCCAGTAGCTACGGCTGCCCGTAGGATGCGTCAGTAATTCTTGGCCAACCCGTGCAACGCGCTGGGCATCCGCTCTAATGTAAGCCTTCTTGCAAGACTTGGTGGCATTGTTATAGGCTGCTTTCAGTGTGCTGGTCTCAGGATCTCCTTGGGCTGAACCTCTGATCCAAGCGCGGTATGCCGTCTGCCTGTTAACAACAGCGTTGGCACACTCGCGAATGAACCATCGGTTGCGCCTGCCTTTGCTGATGACATAGGATTGCGGAATATAGTACTCCATTCCTAAGACTATCTCATCAGCAACTGCAGTCGCACTAGCTGTGGGGTCCTTCCCGCTGAAGCAGCGTTGCCCCCAAGGAACGGATGCGAAAAAGTCCCGCATACCATCCCAATCTGCCGACGAGTAGTGCCAAATCTGGCGTTTCGATACCGCTGAAGGCGGTAGCGGGGCCAGAGGCACTTTGCTGGATACCAAGCAGTGATCCGAGGATCCTAAAGGAGCTCGAACCTCCACTCGGTAGCCAGCTGGGCGACTCGTCAGCAGAAGGTCCAGCAAAGAGGGCGCGTGACCGACTATATCTGGGATCCTGGTGGGCTGGTTCACCAGTTAAGTCAGGTCGTGCGTGAGAGCGAATGCGTGGGCAGTTCTACCAGCATGGTTTGTTTTGGAGGAACTTAACCACAACTCGTGGTGAGCATTGAAGTCCCCCAAAAACACCAATTCCGCCGATGGAAACCGCTCCTGCGCTTCATCTGCTACCCGACTAAGGTGTTCCATAAGTCGAGTTGTCTCCATGTCGCCATTATGGGATCGGTAGACGCAGACGTAGACACGGCTATGAGAGCCCAAGTCGACGTGTACCACAAGGAGGGAAAAGGAAGGGTTGCGAACAAATTACAATTTGAAAAAAGACAAAGTGTTGAAAAAACTCCACGAGCGGGATTCGAACCCGCACCCCACATGACATGCCGGAGTGTGGAATTTCAGCTTCAATTCAAAGTTTTTTACTACAAAATGTTTAATAGTATTATTTTCTGATACTGTATTATTTATGTTGTATTAGCCATGAAACGAAAAAATATGTCTCTTACTTCATAAATTTTAAAAAATTTACTTTAAAAATTGCTCATTACGACATACAAAAAAACAGAAAACAGGGTTTATAGAGTGAATCGAAGCGTGTTGTAAAAGACATTTTTTTGCGAATTTGAACATTTTAAATATACAGATCGATAGTGCGCGCGATTCTGACTAAGAAACCGTTGAAAAAAGATTTTGGACAAAATGGCTTTTACGACGTTTCATCCTGGAAGGGTCGATATGGCCGATCTTGTCTGTCACTCCTTTGACATAAGGCATGTAATCTGGTTGCCTACCAACTTCGGGATGCTTGCAACTTTTTGTGGGCTGTTTCCGTTTTCCACCAACTCGATATCCGTTTTTCCTGAACATGATCCAGCTCACGCTCCAAATGTTCAGGGTCACAGAGGTCAAAAGCTCTGTTCCTTAGTGACGTCATCACGGATTGCAACTGTCGAGGGTGGTGATGTGAGGTAGCGTGTAAGTATCTGTTTTTTTTTTTTTTATATTAGAAGGAGGAAAACGAGCAGGCGGGTCACCTGATGGAAAGCAATCACCGCCGCCCATGAACACCCGCAAAACCAGAGGAATCACAGATGCGTTGCCGGCCTTTAAGGAAGGAATAGGCTCGTTTCTTGAAGATTCCTAAGTCATATTGGTCCGGAAATACCGCCGCTGAGAGCTGGTTCCACAGCACTGTAGTTCGTGGTAAAAAATTACGTGAGAAACGCACAGTAGTAGATCGCCATCCATCAAGATGGTGTGGATGGAAAGACAGTCGATTGCGTGTAGTGCGGTGAAGGAAATCAGCGGCAGGGATCAAACCGAACAATTCCTCAGAGCACTCCCCATGATAAAGGCGATAAAATATACAGAGAGATGCAACGTCTCTCCGAAGAGCCAGTGGATCGAGCCGACCAGAGGTTACCACGTCGCCGACAACTCGAGCAGCTCTTCGTTGAATGCGGTCAAATGGGAGGAGTTGGTACTGGGGCGCTCCAGCCCAAAGATGGGAACAGTATTCCATATGAGGCCTGACCTGTGCTTTGTAAAGCTGTAAGCGATGGGTCGGCGTGAAATACTGTCCCGCTCTATTGAGCACACCCAGCTTTTTCGAAGCTAATTTAGCTTTACCTTCCAAATGACCGCGAAATTGAACGTCACTCGAAATATCGACGCCAAGGATTCCAATGGCCGGTTTGGTATCAAGGGGAGCTCCTTCAAAGTTTAGAGATAAGACGAAGGGATGTTTTTTAGCGGTGAACACGCAAACTTGTGTTTTGGAAGGGTTAAAATGGACTAGATTAAGTCGGCCCCAATCCGAGACATGACTTAACATGTTCTCAGTGTCAGTCACAAGTTTATTCCGGTTCTCGATGACGCTTTCCAGAGAAATATTAGTACGTCCGGTGTAAAGCGTATCCCCAGTACTGTCGTCTGCATAGCAATGAATGCTGTTGTTATGCAACATATCATTGATATGCAGAAGAAACAGTGTAGGCGACAGCACACACCCCTGCGGGACTCCAGCATTCACGGGCTTCAGGTCAGAGCGTGATCCGTCAACTACGACTTTGATACTACGCCCAGAAAGAAAGCTGGCGACCCACGCACACAATTTCTCAGGGAGCCCGTATGATGGAAGTTTCGAGAGAAGAGCCCTGTGCCATACCCTGTCGAAGGCTTTCGCTATGTCCAAGCTAACTGCCAGTGCCTCCCCTTTCCTCTCGACTGCCTCCGCCCATCGGTGAGTGAGGTACACTAAAAGATCACCAGCCGAACGACCGCGGCGAAAACCGTACTGGCGATCGCTTAGTAGTTGATTCTCTTCTAGGTACCTCAAGAGCTGGCAGTTTGTAATGGACTCCATTACTTTGGAGAGCAAAGAGATGATGGCTATAGGCCTGTAGTTGGACGGATCTGAGCGATCACCTTTTTTGGGAATCGGGTGGACAAGGGCTGTCTTCCAAGAACTCGGGACAACGCCAGTCGTGTAAGAGTGCCGGAAGAGGCGCGTTAGAACCGGCGCCAACTCAGGAGCACACGTCCGAAGCACAATGGGAGGGATCAGCATCAGCTGATCTGCATCAGGCCCACTCGACTTATGAATGTCAAGGGAAAAAAGAGCCTTACGAACTGACCTTTGCAGGAACCGAACGTTTGGCATAGAACAAGCGCAATGCGGTATTGTTGGTGGCGAGTTTTCCCCATCGTCCAAGGTCGAGTTTGATGCGAAAAGAGTACCCAAGAGATCGGCTTTCTCTTTTGCAGTATGGGCAAGGCAATCATCGGTCTTGTGCAGTGGTGGAAGTGACGGTCGACAGAAATTCCCCAAGACAGCCTTGGCGAGAGACCAGAATGCAAGCGTACCCGAAGGAAGACGCACTAGCCTCTCCCCAATTCTACCTATAAATGATGACTTCGCCTTGGCAATGTCCTTCTTAAAAGACCTGGCAGCAAAGTTGTACTTCTTTTTGAGCACACTGGTACTTGGATCCTTTGATGACACCGCATTAGCCCAGGCTTGGTAATGCTCGCGCTTCTGGCGAGATGTTATTTTGCAACATCGACCAAACCATGGTTGGGATCTGCAGCCAACGGGAACCATAGAGTTTGGAATAAAGAGTTCCATTCCCTGCAGTATCACATCAACGACAGAATCGGCGGCGACATCAGGATCATCCAGCGAGAAGCAAACTCGCCACCATGGGTACGACGCAAAGAAACTTCGCATCCCATCCCAGTCCGCTGACCTATAATGCCAGACCCGACGGCTGACCGCACGTTGCGATTTTAAAGTTTCCGTGAGAGGCACTGTGCTCCGAATCAGGCAATGATCTGATGAGCCTAGTGGTGCATCAACGGACACTTGATAGCCGTCTGGGTGCGAGGTCAACAAGAGGTCCAGTAAGGAAGGTGTATGGCCCTCCACATCTGGTACCCGCGTAGGCTCGGCAACCAGTTGGGACAGACCGTAGGCCAAAGCGAAGTCATGAACGGCTCTCTGTCTATCTGTCCGTGTGCGTGGGCTTTCGGTAGACACAGTAGGACAAGGACCCGTTGGATGTCAACGTCGGGTATAAAGAAGGTATGACATCTTTTTAATAATTAGTTTGCGTTAATCCCCGTTTAAAAAATTTTTGTTTAATTTAGGTTTAATGTATAAAATATAATTATCAAAATTCTTTAATTTCTTGTTTGCCTGGTACTTAATATAAGTAAAAAATTATAATTTGTGCTTTATGCATAAATCGATAACATTTTGGATGTACTTATAAGATAACAAGAGCTTATATTGAGCCATTTTACCCGAGACGTGCTTAAAGCCACCCGAGCCGGTACGGCGAGTGTGGATAGTCACGTCGAGGGTAAAATGGGTTTTACACTCTGCTTTTCACTTCGATTGCAAGGAAATAAAGGAAATAAAAGAAACCGCAACACAACAATTTTGTTTGATGAATAATTAGCTTCCCGCCACACAATTTTTCTTAATTTTTTTTTAAATTTTCATATATGTGTCTTTTGACTAGGGTCTGAGCAGTAATGCCAAGTTATTATAAATATTTGCGTTATAATTGTTTTACGTAAATGCACGCCCGTATTAACCGTAAATTTGTATTTAGATAGTAATACATAATTATGTCGTAATTACAGTAAGATATAACCTAAATCTCATAAAAATATATCAATAAAATGAAGGTGTATTTAATTGTGTATGTGTCTGTAAGGCATAATTAATTAAATTAAATAATTAATACTTTATGCACCAGAGCATAATAGTAGTTTATGCAACTGTCATATAATGAAGGGTATTAAAACACGAGTGTGATAATAGTAACGAGTGTTTTAATACCCGTGTTATATGCAGTTGCATACACTACTTTATCTTCACTAATGCAATTAGTCAAACAACAAGAGTAAAAGCTGACAATAGTTTATTTATAATAATTGTTAAAATTTTGGATGGTACAATTTTGAAAGTTAATGTTAATTATTGATCCAGCAGCTGTAGCGGTCGCGGGGCAAGCAGTAGAGCTCGTAGACGGAGTTGGAATATTTATAATTACTTCATTCGTCTTGTTTTCTATACTGTTCAAGATCGTATTTGAGACTTGAATTTTATTAATTAAAGACTCATCAATGTAGCTTTCAGCCACAGTAGAAGACTTCCACCCCCCGTGTCGTTTCAGTGCGGTCAAATCACCACCGCTATCTATGAGAAGGGTCGCCGAGGTGCGCCGGAAGCAATGCCCCGTGTACAACGCTGGGTTAGGCAGATTCAAAAAACTTGCGATAGTTTTTCCCAGAGCACCAAATTTATTAATACCAGTTCTTTGATCGACGCACTTCCCCGATCTATAGCTCAAGAAAAAGGCAGGGTTTCGACAGGGGGTGGGTCGAAGTTCCATGTATTTTTTACATACGGCATAGCAGTTGCCCGTCACAACGAAAGAACGATCTATTTTCGTTTTTGTTTTCGAAACTTTCACCATGATTGTACTGTCGTCTATGTTAGAGACTTCATCGAACTGGATGTTGTATAGCTCTTGCCTTCGGCATGCCCCCATTATGCCGAAGATTAGTGCAACCTGTAACAATAAACGATATAATAAGCTTGAGGTACATAGCCGAGGCAAAAACTATGATTTATGAAGTAGTAAAGTGTAGGTACCTACTACCTAATTTATACACAAAGCGCTTAAACGGAGAACTTGCGTGTGTAGTACGTAAGTACTAGGTTGATTAAATAACAGAACTAAAATAAACTTACCTTTTCAAAAAGATACAAAATATCTGGTGAATCTTTCAGGAACATCTATAATTGACCTGATGTAAACGTCAAGGACTTTTTTTTCTTGTGTCCTTCTGAACTGCGTTTCAGGAACGCTATGACTTTTGAATACTTCGTGATATCAATATTGTTGTAGATACTCAGTGTGGACTTGAGCATAGAATATTTAGCCCACAGATGGCTTGAATTTGTCGGAGAGGTCTTTGAGATACACAAGAATGTCATTTTCAGAAAATGATGTAGTTTTCTTTTCGATCTTCCATGCCAAAAAGTTATTATATTCTTTTTCATATAATTTTCTAGATTTTTCTGGCAAAAGATTGTGAGTTACTTTTGTTGCCAATTCTAGAATATCCGGAGGCGTACAAATATCATCGTCGCTGTCCATTTTTAACTTTTAATTTGTATTTTAAAAACAAAACACATTGCGAAACATTAAATTCACGCGTACGTGTATTGTCACAGTGAACTTGCCGCCATTAAAATCTAACCAATGCGAGCGCAGCTGCGCGCGCAGGGCCAATCAGGAGCGAGCGCGCGCTGTTCTTTTTTTATTTAATTGGCACAAGATCTTACCAAAGAGTTTTGTGTATGTAAGTTTAGTAGTTTCGACGAAGTTTTCACGTATAACCCAACTGTTTTCAAAAGCCAGCCTAATATCAAAATTTTATACAACTTGTATGAGGATTTTGACATAAGGCTCGCCAGGTTAATTGGTCGCGTTTTATTGATGTTATAATGAGATTTTACGATATCGATGTGGATATTATACCATCATGTGAAATTGCTTAAATTGAGTGTTTTGTTGTCTGCACTATAACAGTAGTAATTATAAGTCAAGTATTGGAAACATAAGTAGAATGTTACAACATTAGTGTAGATAAAATGTATTTTCCTAATAAATACAAATCTAAAATTAAATATTCCGTAATTTATATTTATATATTTTTTTACATATTCATAGCCATAGCCATGGCCCGACATGGAATTGTCCCGGACTTAGTAAGTTCCGATCTGGCAACCTTACCCCTAAGCCATGTTAGGTGACAGTTGTTGGAGCAAAACCGTCACCTAAAATGGCTTAGGGGTCACCTTAAACTTAGGGATCAATGGTGAAAATGGGCATTAGTGACATATACTATTGTTCTGAGTATGTTTCAGTGATGGAATTAATAGACAGTACTTATTAATTCCATCGTTTCAGTACTCAGAGCTAAATACCTACATATTTTATCTATTTACTTTGTTAGAGAAATACAAAGGGTCTAGCCCATACAGCCAAATCTTAATGAATAATTAAGGATTACCTATATTCCCATCTGTTTCTTTAAATTATTAATTCATTCATTAAAATATTTACAAAGTTAATAAAACAACATAAATTTAAACTCTTAGAAACTATTTCTGTTTCTTTTAGCTTTAATCATGTGTGGCTTGAAAGTGTAAGGTTACTTAAGGTATATATGCAGATTTCTTATGAGCATTAGAAGCGACGATGTGTTTATGTTTTGTTTCATTATTCCTTTTTTTACGACTTAAGATTCTGTAAATCCAATGAATATAACTAAAATTATAAAAGGTAGAGGCTAAGAAAAATATTCTAGAACAGCAGCACCCATAGACAAACCGTCAAGGTCATGTTATTGCTATAAACCGCACCAATTAAGAAGTTACGCTGGTACATTTGCTACTATATTCTATCTCTTTCTTTCGTTAGTAAAATTATACTTGTTGTTTTCATGCTGCTAAAATAAAAAATCTTAGAATCAACAATTGAATTTGGTAGATTGTATTGTAGGCCAATTTTGAAAAGAAAGCTAATGGCTGCCCTTCTCTATTCGTGAAACAGCTGATGTGCGTCGTTTGGATTGGATTTCAATAAAATTTTGTTTTGCTCTACACATTGTGTGAAATTACTTAGATGATACGTTACTCAACTAACTCTTTTTTGTGGAAACCAGGGTTTGTGTAGTTATATCTAGAAATACGGTACGCTTTCCGATTTCAGTGTATTTCACATTGCTTGCTATTTCAGATGTCACTGACCATACAGCAAATAATTTTGGATGCTAAAAGACTCGCAAGTCGTCTTAAAGAACGAGAGACTGAAGCGGATGCATTATTGACAGAGACTCAAACAGCATACAGACAAATACATACTATGAAACAGGTATACCGCATTGATTACAATATTATTTTCGGGCCTACTATCACTATGGGCCTACTTGACATGTGAATGAAGTGCCGCTATAGCTCCTAAATTTACTTTCTATTGGTATAAATACGTCACTTGACTGTGAACTTCATATTTTTGTGTTAGTATCTGTTTATTTGGATATTGTGACCTTTGTTGTGCTAGAAAATGATAAGCAGGTATTTACGTTTTGGTCTCGTCGTAATCGTTAATAGTAGTGTAAATGCGAAATTGTGTTTGTTTGTCCTATCACGTCATTGCGGAGTACTGGTCGACGTAATTGCTTGCGCCGCCGTTGGCTACTTTTTAACTTGGTAATTAACATTAATAATGCAATCAAACAACACAGTTTCTATAATTTGTTTCATTAATTCCACTTTTAAGTTAAAATCTAATAAAGTATGTACACAAAGTAATCATTGTTGTTTTTTCAGTACAAAGAAGAAGTGGACACATTAAATGAAGCATCAAGGGAAAGACCTAGAGGTGCTCTCATTACAAGCATAGAAAGAGAATCTCGCCTAATGAGGGATGTGCAACGAGAAAATGGTGAGCTGAGAGCAGCATTGGAAGACCACAGGCGTGCTTTAGAACTCATCATGTCCAAGTATCGTCAGCATACTGAGAAAAGAATATGGGAATCAAGAATAGATTTTACAGCTGCTATTAATGAAAAGCAGCAAGAGGTAGTGTGTTGTAAATTTTTAAAAATAAATGGTACCTATTAGCTATTTATTTATAGTTTTAGATTAGGGTACCTACTCTTTTAGTTTCCTGGAAGCTATTGTTTTACTAGTTACTAGCATATTAATTGTTGATGAATTCTTGTATTCTAGTTGCAGTGGCAATGAATGCAGGTTGTTATGCTTATTAGAAAGACATTTTATTTTAGTAAGTAGGTACTTGAGTTGCTATACATGATCGCTGAACTGTATTATACATTTATAAATATTTATTTGTATTATAATGCTACTGTTATCCAAAATTATTTAGAAAGAATTTCATAACATTTTTTTTTTATATTTGATTGTTTGATCTTTTATTCATATTTATATTTTGTATTTTACTCCTTTAGGTTGTTTAGTAACTCTGGGTTTTACGGCTCTGAGTTACTACTATTGGTGGAAAAAACTCAATTCACAGTGAATTTCTAATGAACCAATTGTTATGGAGTTTTTCATAGTTTACTTTTAGAAGTCTTGTCTGTTGTCTTATATTTATACATTTAAACAAGTTATTTGTTTTAATAAAAAAGTAATTATATTGAAGTGTGTTGTTCAATTTCAGCTGATCCGTCAGCAAGCTGAAAGAATAAATGAGATGACAAGTATCATGTACAAAGCTGTCAATATGGATGAAAATGGAGATTCCAGGAAAGAGGAAGAACTTTACCAAAGGCTCATTACTGAGAATAAGGTATGATTGTCATTTACTTGTCAGCACAACTTTTGTTTTGGGCCTACCCATTAGGTAAAATAACTGAAACTTACTAGATTTTAACCCTTAACCATCTACCACCTATTTCTGTCCCTTAAATACCTACATACAGTCATGGTGACCGCTGATAGTTATTAGCTTTTTATTTGGAATCTATAGTAATAATAAAACAGTAGTCTGTTTTACTATTACTATGAAATAAAGTACTTGTTTATATTCTTAACTTCTGTATTAGAACCACAAAATAACACAAACAACATCACATCTACAAAGTCTTCATATAGTTTTATTTTATTAAAAAAATATAATTATCTTTCGGGAAATAGGAGTTTAAGCTTTAAAAAAGTTTAGTAAATTAACTATAAAATGAAACGAAAATATCAACCAATAACATAAAACTTCACAAAATTTGCAACCCCTGAACATTTACAATTTTCTGCAGCTCTTACAGAACTTTTTTTACACACTACAGGCAAATTAGTACTTAGTACATCAAAAATATAATAAAACATATTCCTTTACTTTTAGAACTACAAATGGAACATGTGTTGCAAACTTCAAGTTTTTCTACATCATTAGTAGGTGGCAAATCTTTGATCTGTCAACTTAAAATATAACATATAACATCTTCCACGTCGCTACAGACCTCATCCGGTAAAACATGCTCATCCGAGACTTCCGGCTGCAGCCATCCTTGAATGTTATCGTCGTATTTGTATACGTGCGGTCATGGAGATTGCTGTTTTAATAACTTTACCAAGACCAAACGCGCGCACCTATAAACTTCCCAAGTGCAAACGATCCTGATTGACTTGTAGAAAAGGTGCCTAGGCGCACACTCCCGTACGACACGCACATACCAAAGAATTTGAATTTAAAAATTCGTAGCGGTCACAGTTGCGGTGACGGGTGGTAAGAGGTTAAGGGTTAAGATTAAAAATGACAAAAAGAATACTGAAATATATAGCTTGACCGTCGTAAAGTCGACTCCCCAATGGTCCGCGGGACGCCGGGCGGGCAGGTGCGCACGGGTACACACGGCATTGCCGCCGCAACATGATCAATAGATATCTCATGATCAATAAAATCTTCGTGTTGTTATTTAGGAATTAATATGATTACAGATGTATTAGTGTTTGTATTAGTACCTATTACGGATGTATTAGAGTAATGTTACTGATAAATAATAGACACTGTAACATTTAGATTTCTTTCAATTTCAAGATATAAATGAGATTAACATTTCAAATCATATTAATTTCTTCATCCGAATCATTTTCTGATTCAGAGTCTTCGGATGACGTTTCTTTCGGTACTTGGCATCGTAATTTTGATCGGCTATCCGGTCTTTCTTAAGGTACTGGTTTTCATTTTTATTGCGCGATCCACACATCTTTTCCATTGATCCGTAGACATTTAATAGCATAATCTTTTTGACTTCTTAAGCAACTGATTGATTGGTCGAGCGCATTCCCCTCCCACGTCCCGCAGACCATAGGAGGGTCGACTTTATGATGGTCAAGCTATAATAATGTTCAATTTTTAAAATTATTAAGGCACATTTAATTGAGATCGGATTACAATTTGAAAAAAGGCAATGTTAAAAAAATACCACGAGCGGGATTCGAACCCGCTTCCCATGACATGACATGGATTTTCAGTTTCGATTTTTTCTCTGGTGACAGAGCAGCGTAATCAATTATGACAAATCACACTCTTTTGTGACATAAGGTTTAATCAAAGTATTAAAATGTTACAGGGTTTGAGGGAAATGCTGGATCTGTCGAGGCGGTACGGTTCGGATCGCGCGTGCGCCCCGCCCACCGAGGACAAGGATGTACAGACGGACGGGCCGCCGCTGCCGGGCGCGTGACGGCCCGCGGTGGAGCCCTGCCGCCTGTGAGCCGCGCGGCACCGTCGGTAGACCATTCGGCACCCCGCGGCACATTCGACACTACCCTTCTCCTCACCTGCCTACCTGTCCCCAGTCGCGACGTCGTGTGTGCGGCTGACGTGTTCGTACCTAGACAGACACCGTTCCAGTATACAACTTTTCACAGTTTTTGGATGTTAGGTCTTTTGACAGTGCGCCTTTCACGTTTCACGTTTTGTAAATGAAAATGCAATTGTGACAGTATACAGCGAAATTACAACATAGCATATATGAAAATTGAGATCTTTTATTTCATTATTGGTTGTATTGAAAATTGAATAATACGATTTATATAAGTATGTAATCTAAATATGACATTTTAAATTAGAACTAACATTGATATCTTGTAATGGTGAAGTGTATCACGTTCGGCCATAGTTTATTATTACTAATGAACTATGTGAAACCAAATCACTTGATGTGGCAGAAACTGTGATCTTTAGTGTGAGCTTTTAGTTACGGAAGTTTGATTTCGATTGCCTTTCGAGTAAATATTTTTTGGACATGGGCTCGATTAGCATGCCTCAGTGCATCATATTAGATCCATGTCTTTCACTTAATTATTAATAATAATTATTATAGAGTAGTTCACTTTTCCAGTAGGTTAATTTGTAACTATATACTTTTGCTCATTAATGATTTCAGTTTTGATATATATAATACTCATGTACCACATTGTTGTTTTAGATCTTAGTAAAATAATTTTCTTTGTGTCAGTAATTATGTAGATAATATACTCGAATTTGATCAAGATTTATTAAAATTGTTATTTTGTAAGTGCAGTACTTTTGGGGACCCATAAACTGTAATAGGAGGTATTGAAGACATAGAATCAGATTCACGAATCATATCATTGAAAAGCACCCTATCACAAAGTACTAGTCAATTCATAATAAAAGGTCATTTTCTGTATGTACTGTATTTGCTTTTATATTAAAAATAAATATATTTATATCGTGTTGTTAAACTGTAGTTTAGAAGATTTTTGCTATGATTCAATTTGCGAATCATCTGCTCTAAGTACCACAAAGACGGCGATAGGTTAGTTCTAACTAAAATATGTAATATTTTTTCATGCGATGTAGTGGGGTCAGCTTTGGATGTTAGTAACAACTGTAGAGAATAGTAGCTGTTTTTGTAGCGAACTTCATAAATAACCACATATTTATGCCCGAGGCATGCAAGCAATATTAAATAAAATTATACTGTTACATGTACATAAGTGAACCAATGTTAAAATGTTTTGGAAATTCTGTCGCATTATTACTTTATATAAAAAATAGCCGTCCCTATCTTGTGAGACAAGGTGGAAAAAATATTTCTAAAATTAAAAAGTTTTAAGGCACTTTCAGTTTGTACGGTTGAAGCCAGGTAGGACTGCAGCAGCTGCAACCGCTTCATTGGTCTAGTCGTTACATCACTGGTGTGAAACGTTCAGTTCTTGGGTTTGATTTCCAACGGGGGATACCAATGACATTGTATTTGGTTTGGTTAGTAATAATTTTAATGTTTGCATTGTTGAGTTGAGTTCAGACAGCGATAAGGAGCCCGTGAATTGCGTTTCTACCTTCGGCCTTATGGAAACCCATTGGTGATGTGAAGACTAAGTGCGTGCCAGTTGTGAAATTTTAAAACAAAATGCCGACTTAGGCTACACAGTGGCTGGTGTCTGACATAACCAGTTTCAGGGCACATTTAAAATAATCTATTGATGTCGGTGTACGGCCGTGTGCGAACAAACCCTTAGGTCATAAACTGGATGACAGTGATTGCGACGATTATAGTTCAATGTTTTAAGCGACAAGCGTGTTATCCTACAAAACCGTCTTGTTTGAAAGCGACCAAAGGGTCCCGACCCTTTGGTTCACCACTTTTTTATTGAGGATAGTCTTACCAGAATTTCTGTCAGACGATTAATGTGAGGACAGAAGTACTTGTTATACTATTATCCATAAGGAAGTTGTTTAACTGCCTCTATCATGTATGCCTTTTATATTTGTGACGAAACTCCTATTCACAATAATTATTGGATGAATATTAGTCTGTATTGTTATTTAGAATAGATTATAATTTAAAAATTAGGAGATTTTACCTTCTTTTTTAAATAATTATATGCACAAGACATCATGCACTATTATTTCAAAGTATTGTGAATCAAACTTAAGTTTGATTCACAATACTTTGTAAATAAATATGTTAATTAAAAATTTAATTTTCTTTATCAAATAATTTCCTTTTAATCAATCAATTACAGTTTATTATTAAATAAACTACATACTACTACGTTTATTATTAAATAAACTACACCTTAATTGTATTCTAATTTTAGTGTTAATTTAGTTTAAGGTTTGTAATTTGTATTTTAAAAAGATTTTTTCTAATGTGTTTCATACATTATAGAAATTGATTGTAAAATACCTTTACCTCATAAAAATGTTAAGATAGTAATTGAATCATTAAACTTAGAGATCAGATTTGCTTCTTTAGTCTACATGCATTTATATACTCATTAATATTAAAATGCAGAAAACTTTATAAAAAGTGGATGTAATAGTATAAAATTACTGTAGTTATTATGCCAATGTAAAAATCAAATGCAGTATCTCGCACACATAGTTGAAATCTACGAAAAGAATGATGAGTGGAATTTATTGAAAAGGTATGCCAATAATTTCAATGGTAATTATTATTGGTAATATAAAGTTGCAAAAATATCTTATAATTATTATTTTTAGAATTACAGATATAGAAAATAAAAGATTTTTCTGCTGTAGAACAACACATGTAGAGCAAAAGATAAATGTTTAATATTTAATTGATAAATATACAATACACAAAAGACAGTTTTTTATTTTATATTGAAGTAGCCTTTCTACATGACATGGTGTTGATACACATTGTGTTTTGATGGACCAATTTGTCTGTATGTGGTGATTTATTAAGCTGGCTGGCTATCACTTATAGATTATAGTCCATGCTTATAGGAAAGAAAAAAGGTATATAGAGTTGTAAATACAAGAAATTTAAACTTGTAGGCATAGATTTATAGATTAATATGACTTCTATTACTTTTATACTGTGAGTTATATATCTAACAACGTATCAATTGAAACAATGTTTTAGACACATCGGTACGCAGGCTGCTACAATCTTTTTGTATTCAGAAATGTGTAAACAAGTATGAGTGAATTCCTTTAGCCGAGTATGTCATTGTCTTGTTGTTTGTGTTGTGTGTATTTCTTTTTCAATCTCACATGTATGTATTACAAAGGTAGTAAAAAATAAAAGTCTAGTTTGAATAAAGCAGTATAATTCTACATCTTACTATAAAAACATCTCAATCTCAACTAAACCACATAGTCATACATGATCCTCTCGGATCATACCTTCGTCTGAGTGTACTCTGTGGGGAACTTGAACGAGTGCTGGCCGAGGGCTTGAATATTGGGTAGAAGACCAGCATTTGGTATGATGTTCCAGGATAGTGTAAGTGTGACATTGTTGTGAGCTCTGGAAAATGAAATTGGAAATAATTTAATAGGGCACATAACAAGTCAAAAAAAGAAACATTTCAAAAAGTTTAAATTATTATATTCAACAACTGATTTTTGTTTATAAATCATAAAATTGTATTCCTTTCTTAAATGTTTTATTGCCTAACATAATGGACACAAACAATTAAATCTTAATTATTGTAGTTTCTGGGCTGCTAGCCAGCATATCAGTTATATCATAATCATGAATTTCCATACAAAAAGTTTAAATTATTATATTCAAGAACTGATTTTCGTTTTTAAATCATAAAATTATATTCCTTTCTTAAATGTTTTATTGCCTAACATTGGACACAAACAATTAAAGCTTAATGATTGTAGTTTCTTTAACAAATTGGAAAAGGTATAGCACAAATTAATAGATGACAACCTAAAATGTCCCCTGTGTGGTGCCGGGGATAAAGAATTACACCACCCCATCTCTTCCCGTGGGTGTCGTAAAAGCCGACTAAGGGACCATTCCAGAGGATGGGCAGCAGCATCTCATGATGATGATGATGAACCTAAAATGTGTTCTCAAAATATAAATATTAAACTAATAAAACTCACTTAAGACCATTGCCATCATCCCAGAAATAGTACTTGGTGTTCATATTTTTAAAGTCTAATAATGCATTTTCACCCCTTAGGATTATTTTGTCCCATAGCACAACCTGGTTTATCTCATTGTTTGGGGTGATGTATTCTGCAGTGAGATACATAAACAACTGCTTTACATTCCAGTTGAAAAGGTGTGATAGATCAGTCTTCAGATCGAACGTCAAAAATCCAAGATCATTCCGCTCACGCGACGCTCCATAATCTGGTACATTTTTACTGAAATTATTAAAGTATTGAGTTACTAAAATGCTTCTTAATGTAGACATACTTTTGTAAAGCTCCAGAAACTTACACTACTACTTTTACAGTGTTCATTTGTGCAGCGGTTCTGTAATCCACTGTTATTGTGGAGAGAAAACACAGAAATGTGAGACATGCTAGAACACTTAACGTATAAGTTAATATAGCGTTTCCCCTCGTTAAAACCGAGTACATTTTGTCACCGTTTTGATTTAGAATAATGGTAAAAAGCAATTCGTAATATCCACGGTGGCATTAAACCACCACCACAGCAACCACAAATGTCATTCAAAAGCTTGACAGAAATGACAGCAGACACGTCAGGCAAGTCCTTGTCTATGGAGGTGAGCTTGTTCCTAGTATTGATAATTCTTGCAAAAAGCAAACTTTTGCGTTCACATCAGTTAAGTCACGAAGCTAAACATAGCTTTGATTTAAGTACCATTATCACAGTTTAGTAAGCATACAGTTGCGCATCGAAGGTACTTTCGCAGAGCAAGGGAGGGGAACCCGAGGGGAAGCGGGCGCTGCGGCGAGTGTACCACAAACAAGCGCAGTTTGTGGTAGCTACCGTGAAGTGCAGCCACGTGCGTGTACTGCGTATTTTAAACGTTTTTTGAATTTACGTTCAGTGATTCCTATTGAATATAATGGTGCATACACGTTGTTCTGTATACGGTTGTAAGTCGACGTCGAAACACAATAAGAATTTAAAATTTCATAGATTTAGATGACTAAATAGTTTCTTTTTTCTTTTTATTTTATTTATTTTGCCTACTTCTCATTGATTAATAATGAACGTTTTTACAACCATAACTATTAACTAATACAATTACAAATATCAAATTCTAATTCATCACAAACACTACAATTTTCACTTGTTTTTATTTCGTATATCTACAACAGCCTCCATATATTTTATTAGGCTATTTCTGTGTTTTTTATTCTCAATTATAAATTGAATCGAATTTTCGTTAACGAGACTATCTATCTTTTTCTCTAGTTTTTGTTTCGCCTTGGTGTTTATTGGGCATTCTGTTATTAGATGTAAGATGGTATCGATAGCATCTGTATCACAGTTGCACAACGGGCTCTCCTTACTAAATAGTTACTTCCTAACTCTAACCCCAACCTAGCGGGTTTTTCTAGTGTAGGTAAGTATATGTATTCTTTACGGCGCAAGCTCTTGCGCAAAGTGTAATCATTATGTTTACAACTTATTGGAGTAGTTGGGACGTCGGACACAGAAGGAGTAGGTATTTGTCTAATATCCAACTGTTATGATTTATTTAAACCAACAGAAAAAGAGGAGGTTTTATATTCACCTATTTTTTAGGGTTTATATTTAAGATTTAGCTTATTTTGGCTTGTTTCTTTTTTTTCATTTTTTAAGCAATCCGAATGCGAATTCTATAGGTATATTGTTTTGATAATATAAAATTGAAATCTAAAAATAAACCTTCACGTTAATTTAGCAGTGCAACATTTGAAAATATGTATAAAGTTTATTTTTGATAATAAATTATTATGTTATAAAAATATGGCATGTATTTAACGCACCGACTAATAAATCTGATCTAAGGTTTATAAAATAATTAAAGTGGATAGCAAATATAATAGGTTGGCAGTAATGGTGGAGTACAGTATTAAGTAAAAACTAGCAGCATTAAAATCCATTATAAGCTTTAGTTTAATTTAAACTGGATTCGAGTTTTTTTTTTGGCTATTGAATTTATTGTTGAGCGGAAACTTGGAAGCAACTAAAAAGTACAAAATAGGCATTCATAAATTGTAAAATAGAGATTTCAATTAAAATGATTTTAGGTAATATTTAATAGGATTGAGATCTGATTAACATAATATATGGTGAGACATGTGAGCTGCAAATAAAGTAAAAAATGGCATGCAATTTAAATATTGATGGTTTTATTTCTTGACTTCTTTAGCTAGTATTTCTGTTGTCTAATAAAAAAAAATAACATCGAAATTCAAGACGATCGCTACGCTGCGCTTCGCGATTGTCTTAAATTTCTAACCTATCACGTGACCTACAGGATTAGGGCAAAAGTAAAAGGGTCCATATTGGGTCGCATAAAATTAAAATTCATAATTTCGAAATGACATTACACACTTTGATTTATCGTATTAGTTTAATTGCTCATCTCGGTATAATAATTACCTACTACTTCTGTAGTTTATGCGTTAAGATATTATGAATTTATGGATAACAAAGTTATGGTTAACACAATTAAGGCAATTGATAATTATGCCAAAGAATACATTATGCGTAAAGACTATTATGCCAAAAACCATTATTCGAAGTGACTATTATGCAAAACATTTTATGCTATTCTATATTAGGACAGAAAATGTTATGCGAAAAAAGGGGCACCCGGCGCGCTTCGCCCCCCCCCCCCCCCCCCGCGCCACGACCCGCGCTCCGCTTCTATCCTTCGGGTGCGCCTGCCGCCGTTTTCATTATATTATGATTTCCAAAACTACAAAAAAATATGTCCTAATATTTATTTATAGTATTCGTTTTAAGAGCCGTAACTATGGCGAGGACTAGGGCATCGCTCTCGCTCTCGAGACCGCTATCGCTATCGCCTTGAGTTAGGCGGTAGGGCCCGAGCCAGAAAGAGTTTTTTTAGATGGAAGCCTACAATAGCCATAATATATTATTTGTTATCCCACTGATAATATTAGTCGCCATGTCATTATTTTTAGTACCCCACCTAGAATTTCAATCGCCCTATGTATATAAAAATTACTTCCATGAAGTCGCAGCCGTTATTTAGTTTTTATAATACCATTACAATTGCAGGTTATCCAATATAATTAAAGCCAAATTACTTAAACATTGCCCAGTTATTTTTGTAGATGCCAATAGGTAATACCCCATTAATTTTTCATTCGCCTCGATAATAATAAGTCTAAAATATTAACGATTATTTGATTTCGAATTTTGTGACAACCATTGCATATCGGCGAACGATTGCGTAGATACCTACGCGGGCGGCGGCATCGCCCCACATCAAAGGCGATGCCTTACTGTATGAAATGGTAATACTGTGCCATTATGCTGTCAGCTACAAAATGTTTCGGTATCAATAAGCGTACGCACGTGGTGTAAGAGTATTGCAAAAAAAAAATAAAACCTGTTGAAAAATATGTTCCGCTTCACTTACGAAGTTTTGTTTAAATCAGGGTGTGATCAAACTCTTTAAGGTGGGTGGACCATGGAAGGCCATGCTCCTTTGAAGGCCAACTTTAAAAAAGTCATAGTTATGACTTCGGTCGTCGACGTTAAAGTTGTAATTCGCGCGCTCAGCAAAAGGTAAGTTTCTATGTGAATAACCTATTCTTTTGACTGTAAATTGTCATATAAGGATTTTTGTATAGTACTAAAGAACTGCCCTGTGTGATGCCGGGGATAAAGAATTGCACCACCCCATCTCTTCCCGTGGGTGTCGTAAAAGCCGACTAAGGGACCATTCCAGAGGATGAGCAGCAGCATCTCTCTGAGGTTACCCTCAACCTACTGCGATTGCCAACCCGCCTGCTAAGCGTGGCGATTACGGCAAATACCCCTCATATCCTTGGGGGAGGCCTTTGTCCAGCAGTGGACGTCTTTTGGCTGAGATGAAAGAAAAAAATAATAATTTTGCTTCGATTTCAGTAAAAATATCGGTAGTGTTCCTATGAAAGCCGGTGGTTCCTTATAAGGCCAATCAAAAATTTGACGGTTGGCCTTGCTAGGGTACATGGGCCTCACTAGGGACATTTACAATTTATAATGGAAATATGAACACTTAGTTTTTAGTTATAAATACGTACCGGGAAAGTTGAAAAAATGTTATAAGTTTATAATTTTATTAATTATAAGGATTATTTAACTTTTTAACTTCGACTGAATAGACATTTCTTTTAAAATTATTATATTACAGATATATCTATTAATTTCTTAGAAAAGGTTATGTCTGTAAATGTTGCTACAAGAATAAGTCGATAATTGAACAGATGATTAAATTTTACACGCATAATTACAGATTTCAAGAATGTCAGGATCAAAACCTAGAAAAAGAGGTGGAATGAAGATAGTTTAAGTCTGTAGTGTCAATTATTTTATTAAATAAAAAAAAAGGTTGTCATAGATGATAATTGTTAGTTTGGCCTTGGCCTTCTTAGGAACATTTTGGCCTTACAAAGAACTGACCCTTATGAAGGCCATTAAAGGTTAAAAAAATAATTTTATTTTCATTGTAAAACGCATCATTGGCAACTTATTTGTTATCGATATAATACTCATTTCATTACTATAATTTTTAAATAATTTCCATTAAGGCGACGACGCACCGCTAAACAATAAATCTCATACGGAGATTTTGCGCCCCGTACCATAAGAAAAACTGTTTTTTTCCTTCAAATTAAAACTACAAATTATTTAAAAAAATGAACTACAATATTGAAGTGTGTGTTAAGACTAATCTACTAAGAAAATTTAGATGCTTAAATCGATCTGGTTAGCCTGTAAAATGCAAATCTATGTTTTAAAGGAGGATACTTCATCTTTTTTTCTCTGTTATAAAAGTTGATAAATCGTGTTTCTGCAACTAGCAAAATGAAAACAATTATCAAGATCCCCGACACGTAAATTTCCAATGCGTCGCCTTAATATATTCTTAGTTATGTGGTTATACTATACGATGGTGTTCAAGGAATGTTCGTTGAGTTTTTTAAAGATTATAAAATGTTAAGCATTTAATTTTTCGTTTATATGAAAGAGCTTTTCGTGTAGTTTTACTAAAAGCGGATATTTTGATTATTACAATTCTAATTTTAAGTTGAAAGACTGATTTATAATATTGGCCTTGTATGGAGCCCTGTTCCTTGCAAGGCCGTTTGGAAGAGCTTTATAAAAGTTAAGTTTAAGAAATAGTGATTACATCTAGAAAAAAAAAGTAATTTATATGTTAGGTACACAATAAAACAAAGTGTTAATTAATAATTTGTTTCTTTCATATTTCTTAGGATTTAGAGTGTAGATCTTGGTCAAGCCATCCTGACATATGCCAGTCATTACTAGCAGGTTGGTTAGGAGTTCTAAACAAGGACCTACCAATTACAAGCACTTGAGTATACACGGCGGCAGATCAACCTACTCAAACTTGTCGAATTTCTCCAATGAATATTGATCCTTATAATCAAACAATAAAGTTCAAAATTTATATTAGAAATTTGACAGTTTTGGGTAGGTTGATCTGCCGCCGTGGTACAGCAGGATATGAGGGCAAACTGTTGGTGTCGCGAGAAGGCTAGAAGATTGCTATTGAGGGAAATCCTTAAAGGCATCATGTGCCGTTCTGTGAGACGTGTTGGTAATTCTACTTTCCAGTTTGAAATGCTTAAAGTATCGTCGTAGCCACCAGCAGCATACGAAACTAGTTTTCGTCGCCAAAAAAGAAACTTTCGGAGAATCTAGTAGGGACGGAGACACGCACTAGTGTGTGATGCAATTCGCTCTAGAAGATAGATAGATACCAGTATCTATCCCAGGATAGTCTTATAAATATAACAATAAATCATTTTGAACTATTTATTAAAAAGTACTGTTATATTTTTTGGTTGGGTCAATAAGCCACACTATAGCCATCTACAGACGGTGATTTTTCTTTGCGTTTGAACCCTTTCTTTGATCAAAACGGATTTTAACCGATACAGGGCTCAGGGTAAAACCACATGAGTAGATATATGTATAGTGAATACATATATCTACTCATGTGGTAAAACACCATCGCCCGTTGACTGTATGTAATGTAAAGACGACAAATCAATATAAAAAAGTATTTAATTAAATCCTCCTTAGTGTGAATGCTATCGCACTAAAGAATAGTGCAGTAGATATGGCTGAAGTTAGGGGAGCGTCGTTGCAGGGCATCGCTCCGTCAATGGTATCGCAGAAGCAGGCTCGCGTCACAAAGCTTCCATTCCTCTGCTCGTAACATCCACTGGTGATAGCTTGGCCCATGCTGTCGAGGGCTCTGGTGCACAAGTAGGTGGAGTTCTCAACTACAAAAACAAAAGCATTTGTCAGTCTTTTTAAATTTTATTGCTTAGTTACATAGTATCGTATAAGAATTGCACTAACACATTTCTTCCCGTGGGTGGTAAAAGGCGACTAAGGGAGTTAAGGACCCCGTGAATATCGAAAGCACCATGGGTGCTTGCGCGGTGGCTGGTAAGCCACCACTAGAAAGCCCAAGGAAGGTTGGTGTCAGGTAGGCGACCGGCCGTAAATATTTTGCAAAAACCTTAGCAAAATGAACAGAGTGAGTGTGTAAGAAACGGACATTTTGTGCCGACCCCAAGTAATTTGGGGCCAGGGCAGGAAGGAGAAGAAGTTACATAGAGTTAATGAAGCGTTAAATGTATTTACTTACTTAGTAACTCTCTGTCATATTATTATTTTATTGTTTCTAATTCAATTACTTATTATTATATTGAGAACTTAGTATCTAGACAAACCTAACATAGGCTTTAAGATACTACTAACCGATATTTGTAATTATATTTTGTTGATAAATAAAAATGAAAAATAAAAATTAAGTATATTACCAACTCCATCGAAGTAGTATGTGTATTTGGCGCATATGTCGTTGGCGGCGGGCACACACGTCGCGTGCTGCCTGTAATGGGTCCAGATGTAGTCCACGTCGGGCCAGGAGCCGTCATCTGAAATGTAACACGCACCTATGAACGTTATATTTTCAAAAGGCGCCCGTTTTCACCGAAGACGACCTCTAAGTTTTAGGGCTTACGTAATGTGGCTGAGAAGGTATGGTAGGGTAGAGGCACCAGTGTTCATCAAGAACCAGTTATCAACATTTTCTTCCTTTAGTCGTTAAAAACAGAGGTCAGCAACTGACTATAAAAAAAAAAAACTTTCCTACACACACCAATTATCTAGCCCAAGAGAAGCTTCGTTATGAAACTCGTTATATGGTTACTACACAAGCAACGGATAAACATTCTTAAAATACTTAAATGCATACTTATTATACCTACATAGAAAACGCGCAGACCCGAGACAATTTAGAAAAACAATAATTTCTAAATTGACCCGACCGGGGATCGAACCCGGGACCCCAGAGTCGCCACTCCATGAAAACCGGTGTACAAACCACTCGACAAAGGAGGTCGTAAATATAGTCAATAGCAATAATTGAATACCGATTCGAACCCTTCGGAGAATCTAGTAGGGCACGGGGACACGGACTAGTGGAACTTGAGTTGCACTTGAGGAACCCTTTAAGTTTCTCGCCGCACCCAAACAAGCCCGGTGAAGCTGAAAATGCCGTTTGAGGCAATCAGCAAACTCTCTTAAAAAATACAATCGAATATTGACCACCTGCTTCCTCCTCGTAGCTATCATCCCGTTTTTAGGGTTCCGTATAGTCAACAAGGGATCCTTATAGTTTCGCCATGTCTGTCTGTCTGTCTGTCTGTCTGTCTGTCTGTCTGTCTGTCTGTCTGTCTGTCTGTATGTCTGTATAACTGTATGTCTGTATGTCTGTATGTCTGTCTGTCTGTCTATCCCCAACCTAGCTCATAGACTCTTGGTACTAGAAAGCTGTAATTTGGCATGGACATACATATCAATCACGCCGACAAAGTGGTGAAGTAAAATTTAGAAAAGTATATTTTTTAGGTTACCTCTTAGTTACCTTTTAGGAGCGACAACAAAGACTGCTACAAGCACCTTTTGGTAACTTTGTCTCACGTTGAGTGTCCGTCCGAATGGCCCTTGTCTAATGTTGATAACTCATCATTACTGGCTTGTAACTTGTAACTGTCCAACTTTAGTATAAAAAAAGGGTGAACCCTTAGCAGTTATTGGTAACGGTTGCCGGAAAGAAACCGTCACCTAACATGGCTTAAGGAATACCTGCGGTTTAGCGGTCGTTGGTGAAAACGAGCGTTTATGTACAAAACTAAGGAAGGTGAGGCACCTTAAGAAATAAATGAAAGTTTTTGTTTTATGACAAAAAATTCAAATATCATGACTATGATATTTTTTTGACATAAACATGACTTTGACGTTCTATATTTGTTACTTAAAAATCTTTTATTTATTTATTTTGATATCTGTCATTTTTATTGCTAATCGATATCGCAAGAGATAGAGAGACTCAATTGCGTCCTCAGTCCATACTCCAACATAAAAAACCAAATGTCTAATAAAATCTTTAAGTACATAGTAAAATAACTGCTGACAATTATGGAAGTAAATTGGTTCAATTTTAACGGAGTTTTAATTATACACTTACCAGACGCTACCAAAGGCTCTCTGCAAGGGACTCCACTGGCGAGCCTGGTGGCATCCTGACAGGTGGCATTCATGAACACACTCTCATTGTTGTATCGAGGCCCCAACCACGTGAACTGGTAGCACAGGCGTCCAGATTGTGCTATTGTCAGAGCAGCGACTGAAAGGGTCCCAAATTCTATATTAACATCACTTTTATAACCAGCTTTGTTGATAGTAATGGATAAAGGTATATCATGTAAATAGCCTATAATTGTCCCACTGCTGGGCAAAGGCCTCCATCATTGAAATCAAGTCATCGCTACAACTGATGAGTAATGGATTAATCGCCTCACTTGCCAAATGCGGGTTGGTGATCGCAAACCCGGGGTATGCATCGAAAAATCAGAAACTCACTTTGCCAGACCTGGGTATTGATCCCGGGAGCTTTAGGTATTGGGCCAAGCGCTTCGCCACTCGCCCATCGAGGCGTTCGAGGCCTATATATAATTTTACGTAAATTTTCATCATCATCACCTCAGCCATAAGACGTCTACTGCTGGACAAAGGCCTCCCCCAAGGATCTCCACAACGACCGGTTTTGTGCTGCTCGCATGCAGCGGCTTTCCGTGACCTCCACCAGATCGTCGGTTCACCTTGTTGGAGGCCTGCCCACACTGCGCTTTCCGGTACGCGGTCGCCACTGCAGGACTATTCCGCCCCAGCGGCCATCAGTCCTGCGAGCGATGTGCCCTGCCCACTGCCACTTGAGCTTAGCAACTCTTCGGGCTATGTCGGTTACCTTTGTTGTTCTGCGGATCTCCTCATTTCTGATTCGATCACGCAGAGAAACCCCGAGCATATCCCTCTCCATTGCTCTTTGAGTGACCTTGAGCCTTTGTTTTATGATGATGATGATGATAGTGAGCGACCACGTCTCAGTCCCGTATGTCATCAGTGATGACATGACATACGTAAATTTTGTTGCGAATAAATTACAATTTGGGAAAGTGTTGAAAATATTATCAGAGGCGGGTTCGAATCCCGCTTGCGGAATTTTTTTCAAACTTCCAAACAGCTCTGTTAAAAAAAAACATCTACAAATTCGCAGCTTAAAAGTTAAGGTTCTCGATTTAAATATGTTTTTTTGGTTTTGTATATTTACAGTCACGATGGGACTGGCATGTAAAATAAAATAGTAACCTTTCTTCCATAATAAAGAGAAAAAAAAAGAAAAAATAAGTAGCCGGAAATGTAGTGTAATTAATGGTTTTGTGTTGTGTTGTAATTACATAAATAGCGGGTGGTTGTATTGATTTTCAATAAATTGTGCTAAAACTTGTTAAAAAAACCCTCGATCAAAAACTAAATGTTGAAAATTATGACGTAATGTTCAATGTTTTTGTTTTGTTTATATAATTTTTAGCGCAAATTTTGTTGCGAACAAATTACAAAAACACAAATGTTGAAAAAGTTCCACGAACAGGATTTGAACCTGCACCCTTCTGACATACCGGGCCAGGTGCTCTCCCAATTGAGCTAACGTGGTTCTATTTTTCAAAGTAAAAAGTAAATAGTGTTGAATAATTTCGGCGGGCTGGTTAGAACCAATTGGAACCACCTGATCCGGTATGTCAGAAGGGTGCAGGTTCAAATCCTTCTCGTGGAAATTTTATCAACATTTGTGTTAACGTAATGTTCTGTTTAATTTAAAGCAAGATACATTGTCGGTATGTTTTGATTTGAAGATAATGTTTTTGTACTTTTTACGTAAGAAAAATGCAAGCTTAATATTTGCAAAATGTAAATATGTGAAACCAAACGTTTAAAATTTTGATAAGGAGCTATCCAGATGGACTTGGAATGAGCCCTACCATTGACCAAACCTCTCCCGGGCCTGAGACCAGTGGCACAGAATAAGTAATAGTATCCAGTGGTCATTATTCCTTATTTCTTGTCTAAATATAGGAAGAATGAATAGGTAGGTATATTATTTTGTAGATGCTGGCAAACTGCACCTGAAGAGGTAGTGCACATTTTTTTACAACTACCGGCCCGTCGCTGCTTCGCACCAGTGGGCACTTTTTTTTGATAAAGCCTATGTTACTCAACGCTAATGTACCATTCTAATGGTGAAATAATTTTTTAAATCGGTCCAGTAGAGAGTTTGTATGGAAAAAGAAAATTGTTGTTTTTACTATTTTCCTCGTATTTTTTACGTTTTTTCTCTCCTCAAGAACGTTCCTCAGACTTCATCAAACACAACAATAAAGAAATCAGCCAAATCGGTTCAGCCGTTCTCGAGTTTTGCGATTAGCAACACATTTAGCGATTCATTTTTATTACTATAGATACATATCCAGTAACTTAGTACCCAAAAGTTATAGGTACAGTCAACAGCAAAAGTAACTGATGATTAGTCATTTTTCAAAATATGAAATCAGTATGAAAATCAAAACTTTTTAAACGCATATCGAAAAACCTTCGCGTGTCTGCTAGTACCTGCAGACGTTGACTGTATATAGAAAATACCGACTTACACTATCGAATCTTAATTTTGAAATCTAGTAAACATCATCTACTTTTGCTGTTGACTGTACCTTATCACTTTCCTTGGTGTTTAGACAAGATATCTAATGGTAAGATTACTGGTCTCAGTTCCAGACATAAGGTAATGACACCAAAGCTCGACAGAGATTTCGTCGCCAAAAAAACATAGATTTTCATTGAAATATGTATTACGGCATGACAGCTGGAAACAGGTGGTCGGTGTGCAATTGTTACTAACACTCAGTTGTTCTTAAACCAGACACAATATAAATTCAATTGTTCTATGGCACTGTGGTTACCTTAGGCGTCCAAGTATCTACAGATTAAAATTAGTTGCTGCCCCTATTTTTAATGATGACAAAAATGACGATCACTGTTTCCTGTTGAACATTGTGAACTACTCTAAGTATATAGATAAATAAATGAAATCGTACTTACATGATAGAATAACACACAGAACCACAACGGCAGCATCTGATCGAGACATTTCAATTGTAATTATTTTAAGTATGCTATTTCTATTCAACACTGCAGTTGAAATAGCAAAAGTATTAAATATGACACATTTTGCGTTGTTTCAACAAAACATTATGACGTGAACTTGATCGTTCTTTGTAGGTAATCAAGATACAGAGCGTGTTATCTTTAGTATGAAATTTATAATTGTCCATCAATATCCGTCATACAAGCAAATTGATTTTATCAGATTAGATTAGGCAAATAATAAATTAATATACATAAATTCCTTGTTATACATTACATTACCTGAAGTCTTTTTTATACAGAGCGTGATTTCAACGTTAAAACTATTTAAATAATGTTCTTATAATCTTACAATTACTTATACAGTTTTGTCGAAATGAACACTAAAACTAAAAGAAAAAATCTTACCTAACAATTACTTTAAATTACGGTAAATAGTAAGACTTTAGTAAGATTTGTACAAAAATCAAAACCAATTTTTAGAACCATTATTATCAAGCGGGTTAACCACTTGTCTTGGTCTAGTTACTTATTGAGGGTTATTAAATAAAGTTGACTTATGATAGCGGCTTTATGATCTCTTATCCATTAAAAGTCCATAGCCATAGACATAATAAAATAAAAATTTTAGAAGTGCATTGTCAATTTGCATAGCGGCAGCGCAGGTGGGCGCCCGGCGCATATTCCAATGAAATTATTCCCTATTCGCCATCGGACGATAAGCCGATTTCGTCTAATCTCGTTCAATCAGCGGAGCGAGGGCCGCGCAGATTTGTGGCCCGACAGATATGTCACCGTGAAAAATATGCTCGCTTTTAAAATGTACTCGCTGAATAAATTCTAACTAGTTCGCTCGCTGCATACGTAAATGCACACGACACGAGTGGAAAGATATCGTTGATAAGGGGTATTTACCGATTTAAACAGCGTTTACTTTTAGTTAGCATTGTTTTTATTGTATAAGATATTGTTGTTTGTGCGCGTTCGGGTCGTACATAATATTGTAGCATTTCAATGCCGGGACCTAAGATGGGTGATTAAATTAAATCTTTAAAAATACGTAAACGACTTTAAAAATATGTCTGATATGTATACTAAGCGCTCAGTAATTTATACTATTGGAACGTGAAAGTTTGAAAGTGTATTATTTAAAACTAATTAATTAATTAGTTAGTTAAAGTTGCAGTCTATTCATTGTTAGCTCTATGATCCAAATGCCAGCAGAGAAACATAAAGAAAAGACAGCAGCTCCACGGTTCTACCGATGATATCAATCCGATTTTGAAGCTGGCTTTATCCCAATTTTTTTGATTGACTCTAATACATATCGAATGCTACGGCGGAAATTGGATACCATGCACGCCTGCAAGAACCTTCGTTATGAAAGGCGTGCTAAGTACTTATTCAATTATGTAGTCTGTTCTATCATGTTTGATTACGAACGACTGTATATCGTACAGCTCTGCAGGTTCAGATATTAGGTATAACATGTTTCTTTATCACTAAAATTTTTGAAAAATATGGAAAAATGGTATTGTTATAAAAAGTACGATCACCATCAAATTGAACGAAGCATTCTAAGTCGAAAAGTCTTCAAAATTAGGTAAAATAAGTCTTGATAGTTTTTATTTTTTAATATTTTAATTAATTGCCATTACCCTCTAAGGGGACTTTTTAATTCTTAACAGTTTTTTCTTATTCTTACTTAACTTATGTACATTTTATCCTTAATTAACGCACACTATACAGACCTATGCATTTTCTTATAAATTATACATTTATTTTTATTGGCCAACTTTATAATTTTTGTGATGTACCTATTGGTTTATTGCGTCTCTGCCTGTTATGTTTTTAATAATACGCTAACATTAGTTGCGTTTACTTCTGATTCTTGATAGTTATAGCACAGCCAGCGTAAAGTAAGGAAGAGGTTGGATAGACTGTGGTTATAGTATTGAGTCTCTTAATGATTGAATTAAAAAAGTTGACAGTAAGTCAACACTGTCCTACACACAAAGGTGAGACGATGCTACGATTTTGACGAGTTTATGTATTCTCAACACAGGCAGAGTGAACGAGAGTGCGGCAACAGTGCCGTGACCTTGAATCGACGTACCGAGCTGTACCTACCCGTACCGGCTAGGGTTGAGTCACACATAGTTAATTTATTATTGTGTGAATTTAGGTGTCTTATATATTGTAAACTTACCTTGTTATATCTGTCGGCAAAGTAAAAAAGGACGAACTGGGATTATGGTTGTGTGTGTTGAGACATAACTCTGACACTGGTCAACCAATGTTCAACCGTAATAATATTGTACCTCTGGGTCTAGTGGTCCTAACCAATGGACCAGAGAGGCGGTAAGAAGTACCTGGTACTTTTTACACCTTTCAATATTAACAATATTAAAAAAAAATAAAAAATAAAATTAAACGCCTACCCGACCCAGCCTGGCAACAGGCAGAGACGCAATAAACCAATAGGTACATCACCTATTGGTTTATTGCGTCTCTGCCTGTTATGTTTTTAATAATACGCTAACATTAGTTGCGTTTACTTCTGATTCTTGATAGTTATAGCACAGCCAGCGTAAAGTAAGGAAGAGGTTAGATAGACTGTGGTTATAGTATTGAGTCTCTTAATGATTGATTACACTGTCCTACACACAAAGGTGAGACGATGCTACGATTTTGACGAGTTTATGTATTCTCAACACTGGCAGAGTGAACGAGAGTGCGGCAACAGTGCCGTGACCTTGAATCGACGTACCAAGCTGTACCTACCCGTACCGGCTAGGGTTGAGTCACACATAGTTAATTTATTATTGTGGTGTCTTATATATTGTAATGCGGCCATGGTAACGGCGGGGCAGGGGGTGCTAACAATCACCGGGCTACCTCAGGCTGCCACAAACAACTGACCCTGGCTACGTTCAACGGACGCACTCTGAGGCTTGACCACCATCTAGCGCAGTTGGAAGTGGAGTTAGAGAACATAAAATGGCATGTTCTGGGGTTATGTGAAGTCCGTAGAGAGGGAGAGGACACCGTAACCCTAGACTCGGGCCATCTTTTTTACTTTCGCGAGGGTGATAAAACATCCCAGGGCGGCGTAGGCTTCCTCGTCAATAAGGTCCTCTCGAACAACGTTGAAGAAATCTCCAGTGTTTCAACCAGGGTAGCGTACCTGATCATTCGGCTGTCCAAGCGTTACAGCATGAAGGTCATTCAGGTTTACGCACCGACCTCGGCACACTCAGATGATGAAGTGGAGGATATGTACGAAGACATATCCAAAACCTTGCATAACACCACTAAGGCTCATTTCAACGTTGTTATGGGGGACTTTAACGGCAAGGTGGGAACCCAGACTGGCAACGAATCCCGGATAGGACCGCATGGTTATGGAGTTAGGAATCACAGGGGGCAAATGCTTGTCAACTTCCTCGAGAAAGAGGGGCTGTTCTTAATGAACTCCTTCTTTAAGAAACAGCCTCAAAGGAAGTGGACATGGCAAAGTCCTGACACTGACCAAAAATGAGATCGACTTCATCATGACGGATAGCAAGCACATATTCAGAGATGTCTCAGTGATCAACAGGTTCAATACCGGATCTGATCACCGACTCCTGCGAGGCTCTCTGAATATCAACTTGAAGCTTGAAAGACACCGTCTGATGAAGTCCACGCTCCGTCCTAACGCAATTCAAATCATGGCGGGCACCGAGAAATTCCAGAAGCTTCTCGGGGACAGATTTGTTGCCTTGGAACCCACTGATGACGCTAACGAGACCCTACACAATCTGGTCGAAACGTTGAGGGACGAAGGCATTAAGTTCTGCAAAAAACAGCGTACTGGCAAGAAATCCAAACTCTCGGCTGAGACTCTCGGGCTGATGACAAGAAGACGGGAAACCACCCAAGCGACTTCGTCGGAGAGGTCAGACCTGAACAAGCAAATTGCGAAGATGGTACGGCGCGACCTTCGGAGCTCCAACACACGCCTCATTGAAGAGGCGATAGAGCGAAACCGAGGGTCCAAAGTATTCACTCAGCAGCTTGGCAGGAGCCACCTGACGAAGCTTAAAACGCACGACGGGAGGACCGTATTGTCGAAGCCGGAGATCACCGCCGAGATAGAGGATTTCTATGGCCGATTATACGCTGCACATGCCCCTCGTTCCCGACGAGACGTCCACGATTCCAGAGCCACCCTGACACGCCACTACACCGACGAACTGCCAGACATCAGTCAAGACGAGATCGTGTTAGCTCTGAGACAGCTTAGAAATGGAAAAGCCCCCGGTGAGGACGGAATTACATCTGAGCTTCTGAAAGCTGGAGGAGCCCCTGTTATACAGGAATTGCAGAAGCTCTTCAACGCCGTCCTTCACAGTGGGAGAACTCCAAAGGCGTGGAGCGGGAGCTTGGTGGTGCTCTTTTTTAAGAAGGGAGATAAAACTCTCCTTAAAAATTACAGGCCCATCTCGCTCCTGAGCCATGTCTATAAGCTTTTCTCACGAGTGATCACGAATCGTCTCGCCAGGAGACTCGACGAGTTCCAGCCACCGGAACAGGCCGGGTTTCGCAGAGGATATGGTACCATAGACCACATTCACACAGTGAGGCAGATTATACAGTAGTCTGAAGAATATAATCAGCCCCTGTGTCTGGCTTTTGTGGACTATGAGAAGGCCTTTGACTCTGTTGAAACCTGGGCTGTTCTGGAATCCTTACAGCGATGCCAAGTGGACTGTCGTTATATCGAGGTGTTGAGATGTCTTTACGAATCCGCCACCATGAGTGTCCAAGTACAGGGCCAGCAGTCCAAACCCATCCAATTGCGCAGAGGAGTGAGACAGGGGGATGTCATATCCCCGAAACTGTTCACAAGCGCGTTGGAAGATATGTTTAAGACGCTGGACTGGAAAGGAAAGGGCATTAACATAAACGGTGACTACATCTCACACCTGCGATTCGCTGATGACATAGTTCTGATGGCGGAGTCGCTAGAGGAGCTGAACCAGATGCTGGACGGCCTAGCTTCAGCCTCGCGACGCATCGGTCTTGGCATGAATTTAGATAAAACCAAAGTCATGATCAATGGCCACATTGATCCGATACCGGTCGTCGTACATGGTCACCTTCTTGAAATTGTTTCCGAATACACTTACCTCGGGCAGATTCTGCAATTAGGTAAAAACAATTTTGAGAAGGAGGCCAAGAGGAGGATCCAGCTGGGCTGGGCAGCGTTTGGGAAACTACGTCGAGTCTTTTCGTCATCCATACCGCAATGCTTAAAAACGAAAGTTTTAAATCAGTGCGTCCTACCTGTCATGACCTACGGAGCTGAGACGTGGACACTCACGGTAGGGCTGGTCCACCAGTTTAAAGTCGCTCAGCGAGCTATGGAAAGAGCTATGCTCGGAGTTTCTCTGAAGGATAGGATTCGTAACGAATACATTCGACAGAGAACCAAAGTCATCGACATAGCTCTAAGAATTAGCAAGTTGAAGTGGCAGTGGGCCGGCCATATCTGGCGAAGAACCGACAACCGCTGGGGTAAACGTGTTCTTGAGTGGAGACCACGACTCGGTAAACGTAGTGTAAGGCGCCCTCCGGCCAGGTGGGATGATGACCTGCGAAAGACTGCAGGCAGATGCTGGATGCGTCAAGCCGAGGACAGGGCGCTATGGCGCTCATTAGGGGATGCCTATGTCCAGCAGTGGACTAATATAGGCTGATGATGATGATGATATATTGTAAACTTACCTTGTTATATCTGCCGGCAAAGTAAAAAAGGACAAACTGGGATTATGGTTGTGTGTGCTGAGACATCACTCTGACACTGGTCAACCAATGTTTAACCGTAATAATATTGTACCTCTGGGTCTAAACAGGTGGTCCTAACCAATGGACCAGAGAGGCGGTAAGAAGTACCTGGTACTTTTTACACTTTTCAAAATAACAATATTTAAAAAAAATATAAAATACAGTTAAAAAATAAAAAATAAAATTAAACGCCTACCCGACCCAGCCTACGTAGCATAGCGGTCAGTGCAGCCGCCCGGGTTGCGGAAGACCCAGGTTCGATTCCTGGCTGGGTCAGGTAGGCGTTTAATTTTTTCACTGTATTTTATAAAATTTTATAAATATTTAATTTAGCTTTAGTGCAGCAATTGGCACTTGAAAATAAAAAGTAAAAAATTAAATTAACAATAGTTAATACGAGTATGTGTTTTACCTAACGGTGTTTGTTATGATATTGTTAATATCTAATATATAAAATTCTCGTGTCACAGTTTTCGTTGCCATACTCCTCCGAAACGGCTTGACCGATTTTGATGAAATTGTGCTTATCCGGTATCTATGAGAATCGGCCAACATCTATTTTTCATCCCCCTAAATGTTAGGGGTAGTCCACCCCTAAATTTTTATTTTTATTTTTTAGACAAAATTTTTAATTTCTATTTTTTTATGATACAACATACAAAAATACATACAATCCTCAATTTTCACCCTTCTACGATCAACCTTTATTTGTGGTACGAAGTCCGCCGGGTCAGCTAGTATCTTATAAAACCTTCCAGTGATTTCTTGCTCTAGTTTGGTCGTAGGTAAACACAGACATTACAGCCCTGTAGATAAGTGACTTGAATAATTAATTCTTATGAGGTTTTATTTTGCCAATATTTGATAGGCGATGCCCGGCTCGCCAGACACCGACAGAGGCTGTCTCTCGCACACAAAAGCTCCGCGAAATAGACAGTTGAACTTACCCTTAGATAGGGGAGGTTTACTAATGGATAGTGAACACTTTGATGGCTTCCAATATCGCCTGGCGCTGAATTAAATTAAATTAATAGCTGATGCTGCTTTTTTGTTGTGCTCTAACGGTTTCTATTTTATTTAATAATAACGAGTTTAGTAAATTGCTGATAATGAAAACTGTACCCTTTTAATCTTTAATGAATACTATTTAATAGACTGTTGTATTAAATGTATATCTAGATTTATAAATCATAATAATAATTTATTTCGGTTTTTTTGATTTAATACTTTCCTTGATTTTTTTTTTCTAATATAACATTATATTTTTAAAATAATATTAATAGGTCCTTACCTATGAAATTAGAGTTTTGTATGAAGATTTTTTATAAAATTTTATTTTTAACGTTTTTTTAAATTTTCTTAGCTTCTATTTATTTTAATACTATAAAAATTATAGAGTGTAGTGTGTTTGTTTCACTAGCTAAATATAGCAGACATTAAAAAGAAAAAAATCAAGTCCCTTCAAAGCTACAATGAAACAAAAGGACAATTCCGCAAACAAAAAAGTTAGTCAATTTAAAAAAAAATTGGACGATAAGACACAAAATTAATAATGGTTTCTTGGCGGGAAAGTGAAGCGTCATGTCTGCGGTTTTGTCTTATTTTCCAAAATTTGTGTTATGTCGAATATTAATGTGAAATAATGGTGGATTATTAACCGTTAAGTGTTCGTGAGTGTGCATAAGTGTTGGCAAATGAAACAAAACAGTGCAACGTCACTTTTCAAATTCTCTCAAGAAGCTCGCGTGAGAACTTAGTAAAGCCCCACATCTTTACTGAGATACTCGAGGGGTTGGGGGGTATATCATTTCTCACTTCCCATTTCTAATATCATTCATCATCATTTATAGAAATATTGTTTATTTATGTATTACTTGTACGAAAAATTACTTTGACACTGGCTAAATGTGCTAATCGCACGAAGCCATCAACTAAAAGAAAAAAATAAATAAATTAATAATCATTGTTATTACTGAAGCCTTAGTAATATAGTCCATTAGACCTTTCATTAGAAAGGTGTATTATAATATTGACAACCGGTATTGACTTTTAGAAGTAATACACCTACATTTAAAGTTTTCAGAAGCTGCCGTTATGGCACAACGCTCTCGAGTTGCAATTTCTCCGATCCGATCTCAACCCCTCGGAGAAGTAGAGAACGGGGACATGCACTAGTGTTTGATGCCATTCCCTCTAGAAAAAACCCTTAAGGGGTTTTGATCACACGGCTTGAGGAACCCTTTAAGTTTCTCGCCGCTCCCATAAAAGTCCGATGCGCGATGATGCCGAAAATGCCGACAGAGGCAAACTCTTTCAAAAAAAAAAGAGATGTGATCTTGCTAATTAAGCAATATACGCAATGTCGGGTCTATGCATGGATGGCCACATAAAAATATCTCTAGCTTCACAGCGCTTCGGTAAGACACGTCCTGTGTTGGAAGAATTAAAGCCACCAGTGGGACATTAACAAGGTGATGGTGATAACACATTACTAACGTATTTAAGGGCGAAGGTTATGTCATAATTTATTTATTTATATCAGCCCTTTTTGTGCAGCTGCATGTTCAAAGAACTCCCTTTCTTATTTCGAACTTGGTTGGATGCGTCCAGGTCGTCATGCCATCGTTGCCTCGGCCTGTTGCGCCGCAATCTTACGTTGCATTGATATTGCTAAGGACCATTCTAAGATTTTTGCCGTTCCTAAAATAAATACTATAAAAGCTTATGAATAGACAACAGCGATGATCACCATACAAAAAGCATGCCGTGGCAGCCTATAAGTAAGATGACGCTTAGCTTAGTCCATTTTTGTACGAAAGCAATTTTGCTTGTATTTATGTTAATCTTTTACTTTTTATTTTTAAGTGTTAATTGCTGCACTGAAGCTGAATTAGATATTTATAAAATACAGTGAAAAAATTAAATGCCTACCCGACCCAGCCATGATTCGAACCTGCCGCTAAAAGCACTCAAAAATTAAAAAGCCGTATAAAAATTCAATGCTTACGTCAGCGTTCCCGGTAGCATAATGGTCAGTGCAACCGCCCGGATTGCGGAAGACCAGTGGCGGTAGCCAAAGTAACATTAAGAAAACGATAGCGAAGTTCGAAAAGAATAAAATGTATGGGATTGACATAAGATTGACCACCCATACATTTTATTCTTTTCGAACTTCGCTATCGTTTTCTTAATGTTACTTTGGCTAAGCCTACGGGTTCGATTCTTGGCTGGGTCGGGTAGGCATTTGATTTTATCACTGTATTTTATAAATATGTGTTAATCTTGTTGGTTGTCCTAGTAAATGAAATAAATAAATAAATAATGGCTGCAGATTAATAAATACTTTGCATTACATAGGGCAGTGGCCCCAGTGTTCGACAGGAAAATTTCTAGCATATATGGAAGTGTCTAGGTGGCCACCAGTGGCTATTTGGTAAATAACAATATCAAGCCGCTAGTGGTAAAATAAGAAAAATAAATATTCTGCTACTAGTTATTAGGTAACTAGGTAAGTATTACAATTTATTCCAGATTGCAAACTAATAAAGTTTAATTTTTAATACACATCAAAGTAGCGTAGTGAAATATTTCCTATAGCGGCAGACTAACGTGAAAAGCTATTCTGCCACAACTTATTAGTACACACTTATTAGCCAAACTTAAGAGTGTCATAATCAAAATTAGAATGTCATAATTAAAACATATTTTTATTATTTGCTCCCCCCTTCCTTGACTGCGCTCCCCCCTTCCGTGACTGGCCCTCACTACGCTGCGCTTCACTTTTACGACTGAACGCTATAGGATACCCAATAAATAACTGGCGGCAGAATAATTTTTATTTTTATTTTACCACTAGCGGCTTGATATTTCTATTTTCCAAATAACCACTGGTGGCAGACTAGACACTTTTTAAGAAATAGGGCATCATCTGTCAGCATCTGTCAGAATCTGTCAGCATCTGTCAGCATCTGTCAGAAATGTCAGCATCTGTCAGCATCTGTCAGCATCTGATATGTAGCATACCATCTGCTTCCTAGCTGTCATCCAGTACATTGAAATTCTATGTAGAGTACGGTGCCATTACGATACCTACCTAGTTAAACTACATAAGCGATCCACCAAACGTGTCAAAACGTATAAACGCCCCAACTTTCTAAGTAATAGTTCGTTGTGCTATCTTATCTAAATCTAGCTAAAACAAACTTATTACTAGAGTAGACGGCGACAAATTTATACATCCCGAACAATCACCATTTATCAGGCTAAGTTTGAGTGTGAAAAATGTCGGAGCAAACCGCAAGCAAACTTTACAAGTCCCCGCTAGATTCCTGTACCTTTGCTGTTTATCCTTGTCTTCGAGACTTGTTTGTTACAAGGATGCTTTGGTAAATAGAAGGATTTTATCGGGGAACGAGTATTCGTTAGATAAATGAGGATGATTTGCAACTTTCGATGGAGAGGTTTTCGGTTTCAAGTTAGGTACCTAACGTGTCATAGACTAAAGAAAAACTACTAAAAATAGATGGATAAACGCTTTATTGCTCACATGCGGTAAGAAAAACAGTTATAAGTAATGTAGTTATGCTACTAAGTACGAATCCAACAGTATTAATTTATTTTTTCTGTCATTGCTCATACCACTGAACATAGGTAAGCTCATTCTAAACTTTAACATTAGGTACATAATGTAGCTTACCTATATTCAGTGGTATGAGCAATGACAGAAAAAAATATTTTTTCGTATTTAGCAGCATTTTACAAATTCAGTTTATGGTAGTCTTGCAATACTTTTAATTCCGTTCATATTCCATCCCTTTCCAATATACCTACTTTGTAGTGGCTGTCACTGTCATACGAAGTTTGCAAAGATATGGGCACATTCGAAATTTAAATCCGCTTACGCCGCCGTGACGTAGACGCTATTGTGTGTTGCATTGTATATCTTGATTTAAAAAAAATATATGTATACGGAGAATTTTACTATACGCAGTGTGTGCTTGTGTAAAGTTATCTGGAGCTGAATTGGTGCTGGAACGACTAAGCAGAGAATAGAGGTAAGTGCGGATGTGCTTTTACCAATCTTCCTAAGTCAATCGCCTTTTTATTCGTCCATATAATTTAAGTTATTTAAAGTGTATCTGCTGTACTACAGCAGATACACTTACCTACCTCTTACTTACCTACCTTACCTTAACACATAGCATAAAAGTTTGAAAACTAATTAATGATTAAACGAACTTACCTTAGTGAAGTTCAATCATAATTATACGAGGTGCTTCGTCCGAAAAGATTAGTATACTTACCTAATTTACTTAATATAATAATTAACTATGTAGTAACACCTAAGTGTTGCCACATTCAGCACTATTTTTAGAAAGAAAACTCATCATTTCCGGTCCAAATACCTTATTAGACAGGAAATGATTATTTTTGGCACGTTTTTTATTTTAACAGAAGGAAAAAAAAAAAAATCTGACAGTTGCATTTATTTCCCGCCAATACTGACTCCACCTCCGAGCCCATATTGGCGCGCTCTCGTCATTAAGTTTAGAGCAAATAAATATTTCCTTATTACTGGGAAACTGTTTTCAACAGTTTGCTGGGTGGGCGGGAGTGCATACTAATCTTTTCGGACGAAGCACCTCGTATAATTATGATTGAACTTCACTAAGGTAAGTTCGTTTAATCATTAATTATACTCGTGCTTCGTCCTCAAGATTAGTATACTTACCTAATTTACTTAATATAATAATTAACTATGTAGATGTTGAGAGAAGGGAAATATTTATTATCATGGGTATATGGTATGTATAAAGATACAACAATTTAATGTGATCACTTGTATATATACTCGTATACAAAAAAAATATAAAAATTACAAATTTTTAAAGTGTATCTAGCGTCCTTGCTAGCAGAGATAAATCATCATTACTTACAACCGGACGATTATAATACTTGGCAAAGACAGTGGAATTACCGCTCCAACCTGCTGTTTTTCTTATTAGGTCAACATTGACTCCATTCTTATATGCAATTGATGTAGCTGCATGACGGGTACTGTGAGCAGAAAAGATGGATACATCAATTCCACTGTCTTTCATGACTGATTTAATCCATCTGCTTATTGTTTGTGCACAAACTGGTTTATGAGGATTTCTAAAACTAATCAATAAACTATTAGAATCTCTGATGTTACTAGTGCTATTAATATAGGCAGTTAATGTTGCTGCCGGGCAAATGGATACTCTACCTTCAAAATGAGGTAAGTGTAAGGCTGGTTGATGAGATCCAGCCCTAGATGTTTTAATCAGTTCCGGAATTTTTATAATTATTTGTTTTTCTAAATAAATTATATTATTAATCTTAATTTTCGATAAGGTTTGCACTCGGTGTGCAGTAACAAGAGACAAAAGTGTAACACATTTTTTTGTAAGTTGTTCTAATGTGATTTCACTGTGTGGATATAAGGAAGATAAATAATTTAATAGAATATTTGCATCCCACGTTATGTTGTAACGAGGTATGGGAGGTTTAAGTTTGTATACGCCCTTACAGAACCTTGTAATTAAGTCATCATCTAAGGGTCCTGATAATAAGGAGATTGCAGACCTACAACAATTAACCGTTTGGTATTGGCTACCGCCATTAAAATATAAGTAAGAAATTCGATCACAGTTGGTATTGAAGGTTTATATAAATTAATTTTGTTTTCAATACAATAATTAAACCATTTTCGTAAGCGTGAATCATATTGCTTCATTGTATTGTCCGACAAGGATGACAACATTATATCCATAGCAGCTACTGGGATGTTCCTTCGCAGAAGGCCTTCGCGGATAAGACAGCGCCCTCCAGGATAAGGTTGTGGTGAATATTTCTTCTGGAATGAGATATTGTAAAGTGTGGTGAACCAAGTTCTACTACTTTCGATATAATAAGGCGGCGGAACAGCGGATATCATGGTTGGGTCGGCCACGACGGTACAACTACGATGCCTTCACCCTTATCAGAGATAATTTTTCTAAGCGTTTTTAAAATAATAGCTACAGGTGGAAAAGCATAAAAGAAGCAATTGTTCCAAGAAAATGTAAAGGCATCAATGGCGTAAGCATCTGGATTGCGATTCCAAGAAGCATGCGTTTCACACTTTTTGTTAAGCCGGTATGCAAATAAATCAATTTGAGGATATCCGAAGTTTTTAGTTATTAAATTAAACCCAGTTATTGAAAGTTCCCACTCAACATCGGGTTGTGAACGTCTTGATTCGCGGTCAGCAATGACATTGTCAGACGACTTTATATAGGCAGCGACAATAATTAAATGGCGAGATTCACACCATTGCCAAATATTTTTAGTGATACCGTGGAGATGAGGATATTGTACTCCACCCATACGGTTTATGTAACTTACAGCAGTAGTGTTATCAACGCGTAAAAGTATTTGGCAATTACTACTATCTTTAGCGAATATTTTTAAGCAAAGAATGCAGCTAAAAGTTCTAAACAGTTAATGTGTAAAACGCGTTCTGAATCTGACCACTGGCCACTAGCTGTTTGACCATTACAGGCTGCTCCCCACCCCGTTGTTGATGCGTCAGAGTATATTTCCATTGCATAATTATCCTCCTTAATCTTTTGAACAGAATTTTGTATGACCTTCAACCACCATTCTAAATCAGAGTGTAAGGAATATGGAATATTTATGATTTTGTTATAATCATCATGCCCCTTCAAGTTGAGGTATTTGCAACGTTCAAGTTCCTTTGTATGCAACCATCCATATTCAATGGCTGGGCATGCAGATACTAACAATCCTACTAATTGTGCAAATTTACGAATTTTACAATATTTTAATTTTTTAAACTCTACAATTTCATTTATAATTCTATTTCGTTTTTCTTGTGGCAGAGATATGCACCAATTGCTTGAATCTATTTCAAATCCTAAATATTTGCAATGCCTGGACGGAATTAATTTACTTTTTTCTATGTTTATTAAGAAACCTAAGGATTGTAACAAGTTAGTTGTTGCATTAACATTTTCTATACACTTTGAATAAGTTGATTCAGTTAAATACAAGTCATCAATTTTAAAACTGTGCGCAAGTCTTCTAGTTTAAAGTGATTAGTATTAATAAATTTATTTAAGTTCTTTAAATTCAAAATTAATCTCATTTTTCCATTAGGTTTGGGTACCAAAAAATACGAGACACATATTGATTATCACAAGGTACACAAGGGGAAATGGCTTCAATTGTTAATAAATTTTGGATGGACTCGTGATATTGTAACCATTCTAAATTTGAACTAATTTCTGTAATAGGGGGGTTTAACTGATATACAGGAGCAACAAACTGTATCTTATATCCATTAACCCACGAGAGTACCGATTGGTCCTCTGTGATAAGCGACCACTGTTTGTAAAAATGTTGAAGCCTGCCTGCGTACCGTACCTTATCTGCACTTAGGGCCTCCTCGTTTGTCTGGGCCGATATGCAGACGCTGTCGAGGAGTGACCGCGCAGACCTGATGTTGGTGGTGGCGGCGGTGGTGGTGGTGGTGGTGGTTTGTGATAGTTTGTCATTAACCCGGCTGATGAAGGCGGTTGGTGACGCCGAGGGCCCGGCGCCGCCCTTCGATTCCCGGGACCCTGCTTGCGGTTTAAATTCCTACCTTGCTTAGTTTTTTTTATATCGTCGGCCTTAAGGTCCGAAGACGATTTGGACACTGCCTTGGCAGTCTTTAAGATTTCTGTTAGATCTTGTCCGAACAGAAATTCGTCAATATTTGTGTTACTGATCTGTTCTTTTAAATCTTTTTTCAATGAATAAAGTGCATAATTTCGACGAGAATTTGATTGATGACATTGAACGTCGCATAAAATACGACTCACATCCATTAGGCTTTTCAATAAATCGTTATTTCTCTCAGAGTTATTAATTTGTGAACTCATGATATGACCAACGCATGTAATGGCTGCCGCGATCTGTTTTTGGTTGATTTCGATTGATTTATCACGTTTAAGGACGTAGTCTGGAGTTGCGGCCTTGATTTCAGGGTTCATTTTAGGCGCTGATAAGTTTTTACAATTGGATGGTATAAGGTATTTTTTTAATAATTCTTTACGATTCTCTTTGTCTAGTCCATGGGTGGCAATGAAGTTAAGACGACTTGCCAGTTCGTCATTGATATTTGGACCATATTCCTCAACGTGTGAGGGGTCCGTGCCTAATATATCAAGTAAATCAGGATCCAAACCTGGTTCAGATGTTACCAAAGGGAGTTCGACGATACTGTCGCTATTTTTGGTGTTCGTTGGTTCTTGGTTCAATTCGTTGACCGCGCCCGCCGATGTCGGCCCGGGATTCAACGGCTCCGATGCAGTTGGCGACAAGGCGAGGGTTTGCTCTGTCGTTGCAATCGGGGGATGTTCATTATAGTCTGAAACGACGATAGAACTAAGATTAGTTGTAATCGAGATATCTCGAATAAATAACCATTCCACGTAAGTGTTGGTTAATTATATTATTTACATGTAATCCACGGACTGCATGTCTTTATTGATCGATTGATCTAACAACCACTTATTGGGTTTTCAATCGCACACCATAGGTGTTTGAAAGTAGCGTGTTTGCTCCGCGTTTCGATTCCTTGTGGTAGGATAACTAATATACATATCAGTCGTCAAGATAGATTTGGCACCATGGATGCTGAATGCAATGAAAAAATATTCATTAGTGCATTCTTCGAAGGTAACAACCCTCGCATAGGTTATTAAAACCAGAATACGACATCATGGATGTCGAATGCAGAAGCATTCCTTAAGGTTAAAATGACCTCGCATCAGTCTTGATAAAAGACCGGCATAACACCATGGGTGAAACATTATTTTAATGAAGTTGATATTAGATTTACTAACCTCTCTCAGAAAACGGCGAATAAGGTGTCGCAGCTGGTGACGAGTCCCTCGAACTTGCACTAGACACACTTTTTAAGCTACTTATGGAAGATTCAGACGACAATCGTTGACGCCGCCGGTTTGAATTTTTTAACCTTTTTTCTAGCTTTCTTATTTTACTTGCTAAGTATTTAATATCATCATCATCATGCTTCCTTTTGGGCATTTTGAATGATGTATGTGCGATGTGGCTGAGCCCTTATGAGCTAATGACGAGAGCGCGCCAATATGGGCTCGGAGGTGGAGTCAGTATTGGCGGGAAATAAATGCAACTGTCAGTTTTTTTTTTTTTCTTTCTGTTAAAATAAAAAACGTGACAAAAATAATCATTTCCTGTCTAATAAGGTATTTGGACCGGAAATGATGAGTTTTCTTTCTAAAAATAGTGCTGAATGTGGCAACACTTAGGTGTTACTACATAGTTAATTATTATATTAAGTAAATTAGGTAAGTATACTAATCTTGAGGACGAAGCACGAGTATAATTATTTTTTTCCATCCACATCATTTATGGGATTTGAGAAGTGCCCATTGGCTATCTAGTATCTAGTACAATGTCTGGTGGCGTATAGACAGACAGACAGACAGATATATACATACAGACAAGCTAACAAACAGGCAAAAATAACATAACTAGTTCTAAAGGTTCCTGTTCCATTAGAAAGCTGTAAAAGAGCAAAATTAACATCTAAGAATTCAGATCACAATGATTTACCTATAGATTCGGTTTTGCTACTAACTGCTTTTAAAAAGTTTAGTGTACTTCAACGTTTTTTTGGAAAGTGACCTATTTTAGTAAGTATCTCTCAACTGAATGGTTATTCTATAATTACATATACATACATCTTTTTAGGTTTCCAGAAATTCGGAGATAGGTAATTTTATAAAATGGTTTATTTTCGAAGGGCTGCTTGTGTTTGTTTTTGTTAAATGTATGTTGTTATTAACATCCAATTGCAAGTACCACCACGCACCACTAACTTATTTAAAAGAAAATTATTCCAAAGATTAACGTTAACTTATTAAGTTTACAGAACAGCTTCCATTAATCTTATTTTCATAACTTGAGGCCTCTTTGTTTCTTTCGGCGCCCTGTTCAGTATGAAATGGCTTTAATTAAGATATCATGGGAAATAAACCTCTCAACTCTGTGAAATATTGCGCTCAGGATCTGGACTAAATTGGATATTTTTCTTTGTGAAACGGTAAAAACATAATTTGGTTTCGCAATATCTATGAGGTATGACCCCCGCTGGTTTTGTTCCGCTTAATTGCTACTTAAAGTGTAAGAGCAGATTATGAAACTTGATACAACATTTAATGTATAAATGATTGCGTGCTTAGATTGCACGAGTTCCTATACTATCTCACTATCAAAGGTTCTGTTTCCCTTATTTTCATTTCTCTTTTACACATTGACAGTCTAAAAACTAGGACAACAAAATATTTAATAAAAAAAATATTTTTTTTTTAACATTTGTGTTTTTGTAATTTGTTCGCAACAAAATTTGCGTTAAAATTATATAAACATTTAAAAAATATTTAATTTTTTTTTGGTTACCGGTGACCACCACGGTTAAAGACCTAAGTAAGTTATTAGTAAGTAGTACTGCTTATCTAAGTTCGCCTGGCTATCTCCCACCATCTTATGTATTAAGGTGGGTCGCTAAAACAAAAATATAATTTTATTTTATTTAGATACGAAGAAGCCAAATGCTTGTGTGATATTATTGATTATAATACTTTTAATATTTTTTTGTTTCATTTTGTACTTAATCACAACTATCTGGTATTAAACATTTAAGGATTATAACTTTTTCCAAACCTTTTTGTAATTGACTGTACATGACTACCTCAGATTTTAACTGATAAGCGAGTTGACGACACAAATAATAGGTAAATAGGTAAAATCAAGAGGTGCCATCTCGCACACCTGTGCGAATTGAAAGTGTGCGAGTTGACGAATAACTCAATATTCCGACGACAGTGAGAGATAAGATAGCTTTTTCTTCAGTGGTTCAGCAATTCAAGATAAGTGTATTTCCTACTATTTTCACTTACCATCAGATGAGATAAGGGCAAAGTGCATTCCTGCTGTTGTGTCAAAAGAAAATTATCCTTTATCCTAGTTGCTTACCATAAATACTTAAAAGCTAGTATCTAGGCATGGCTAGGAGCGAGGAGTTCGATGGGCAGTGGTAAACGAGCCTGTAGGCCTAGCCAAAGTAACATTAAGAAAACGATAGCGAAGTTCGAAAATAATAAAATGTAAGGGATTGACATAAGATTGACCACGTGATTTAGAATTAGATTAGTTAGAATCCCATACATTTTATTCTTTTAGTCTGCGACTGCTAAGGTTAAGCAACTTTCACGAAGGCCGGCCGGGTGCCCAATAATTTATTATCTCGAGCTCCTCTCTGCTTCGGAAGGCACGTAAAGCCGTTGGCCCGGCTGCATTAGCAGTCGTTAAAAACCACCAATCCGCACTGGGCCCGCGCGGTGGTTTATGGCTCGTTCTTCTTAACCATCCATAGAGGAGGCTCATGCTCAGCAGTGGGGACATAACATGAACTGGTGATGATGATGATGATCTAATCATGAGAACTTTCCAATGGACCTTTAAAAAGGACCATATGTATCTGGCATACGCTTTTCAAAGTGTGGTAGGATTGATAATTTGGTCTAATTTCTAAAATCTATATTATATTTTAAAATAAGGTAATAATCACTTACACCTTACTCATATGAATAAGCTTCTTTAATTAAAATGAAAACTGTTCATCTATTCTTGATCTAAAATTATTATTATACTTTATTTTTATTTTCTTTCTTAAAACTAGATTTTTACAATATTTTAATATAAAAACAGTAAAACTTTATAAAAACCTAATCCTAGAGTACCGCCAGCAGCGAGGCAGGGCCCAAGCTACCGGTAGTCAGGGCTGCAGAGTGAGGAACCTCCTGACAATACGTGCCGTGTCAAGGAGTACTGCCTTTTGCATCTGACCCTTGACCCAACCTTTCAGCGAGAGCCTCTCTATGTGTTGATCGAGGCTCTTGGCTAAAAAACCGTTTGCCGAAACGACTATCGGTACAATAATGGTTGAATCCACATCCCACTTGGCGGTAACCTCGTGAGCCAAATCAAGGTACTTACTGAGCTTGTCCTTCTCGGCTTTCACGAGGTTCTCATCATGAGGTATCGTAATATCAACCAGTATTGCCCGGCGCTGAGATCGGTCGACCACCACGATATCAGGCTTATTGGCGACTATAGTCCTGTCCGTAATGATAGAGCGATCCCAATTGTTATTTTACAAAGTAGTCGTGAGATCTGATTGCAAGTACTACAGGACCTCATGAACCTTGCAAACGCTTTTCAAAGTGTGGTAGAGATTAATAACTAGAATGTGGTCTGATTCCTAGAATCTAGGTATTCTACCGTCGTCGTCCCAATATTCGATTTCGTTACCGGGAAATTCAGAACGGATGCTGTTTTTGACTTAACCAGCACTCTAGTTCGGGTCTTGCCACAATTACTAAGTTAAGACAGTGTTTTCTTTGAACTGTAAAGTGTATTGTGTGTGCTGAATAAATGATTATTCTATTCAGAGAAGAAAAGCGTAAGTATATCCTGCGCCTGCGTCGTTTAAATAGGGGTTTTTTTTAATTTGGTAAACGGTTGTTTACCAAATTTACACCTTACTCATACGAGTATTATCTTAGCTCATTTAACTAAAATTAAAATAGTTAATTTTTTAGATTAATAATAAAAACTAAAATTATAACTAATATAAAAGTTATAATAATTATAACTTTTTTGACATGGTTTGTGCCTTTGTCTATTATCGGCCCGCTAAATATGTCGGGGTCTTACTTGAATGCAATGTAATCTAGGAACCGAAAATATAACAGTAACGTAATAAGTTTTATTCTATATTATTCTTTATTATTCCTAAGCTGTTTTTATATCTAACTCAACGGCTTCATGGAACTTTTAATAGAAACGATATACTTGTTTGAAAAAGAATAGATATAATCGTAATTGAGAACATTAACCCCCTTACAAATAAACAAAGAATGAGGTCCGAATAGTTATTCCGTGTTTTGTCTCTTTTACTCTAATTTGAAATGACGTTTACATGACAGGAACAAAACACGGAGTAACTATTTGGACCTTATTCTTTGTTCATTTGTAAGGGGCAAAGAGTTTTTGTTCAGAGTCCCTGATGTGAGTTTTTTTTACTATCCGTATTTGATTACGTATACGAAAATGAACAGTTGTATGGCAAATGTTTAACTCTTCTCGTATGTCGCCAGGAGGCGCTGCTTCAATGCCATAAAAAAAATTGTTTTATGTTAACGTCATCGAATGTCAAATGAAACATGTGAGTTTCATTTGACAGGAGGAGGAGGCAAATAAAGGACATCAGGAATTTCTTGGCGGGAAAGTGAAGCGTCATGTCTGCGGTTTTGTCTTATTTTGCAAAATTTGTGTTATGTCGAATATTAATGTGAAATAATGGTGGATTATTAACCGTTAAGTGTTCGTGAGTGTGCATAAGTGTTGGCAAATGAAACAAAACAGTGCAACGTCACTTTTCAAATTCTCTCAAGAAACTCGCGTGAGGACTTAGTAAAGCCCCACATCTTTACTGAGATACTCGAGGGGTTGGGGGGTATATCATTTCTCACTTCCCATTTCTAATATCATTCATCATCATCATATAAGGAAATATTGTTATTTATGTATTACTTGTAAGAAAATTAGATTGACACTGGCTAAATGTGCAAATCGCACGAAGCCATCAACTAAAAAAAAAAAAAAAGGACATCAGGGTGCCTAGTGAGCTAGGCACCCTGATGACCTTTACTTGCCTCCTCAGCTTCGCTTTGTTCCTTAGTACGAGACGGCTATTCGCACCTATGTGGGTTCAAACTATATTCTAGACTAGGGATAGTTTGGTGGTTTTGGTTTCTTACTGGTAATTTCTAGAAAACAAAACCAACAGTACCTACCTACATTATGTAGTACAGTTAGTGCTTATAAAAACTGTAGACTAATCAAATCAACTTACGTATCGGTTTCACAAATCAGACCATAAGGTACCTCTTTATCATTGTTGTATATTAACTAGTTTATTTATGAAATATCACAAATATATGATTATTGTAATTTAATCTTTATTTTAAATTGACTTCTAAAAAGGTGGAATTAATCATCGGCTATCGGTTTTGTGTGTTTTATTTGTTTTTTTGTTATTGTTAAAGTTCATTCTTTTACAATCATGTAGTATTCATTTCCTAGGTGGGTGTTATAACTACTTACGTGGCGGGGGTAAATATGGCAGGTTACCTCTAAAAGTACGTTCGAAGGTTATTTAGACAAGAGTAAATAATATAATGTCAGATTGTTTTTCATTTTTATATTTTAAATGTACAAAAACCCACTTTATTTTAATATATCGTACATCATCGTATACTAAAAATAACAAAAAATTTCATATAACGTAATTAGTTGTGGTACTTTTTTACAATATTCATCTAAATTAATTACTAAATAAGTACAATATCTATTCTATTCATCTATATACAAAAAAATATTTATAAATAAAACTATTTACAAAGCTTTAACTATTTTAAAGAAAAATGGCTGTAAATGGTTACATTTATTTGCCCTCAGCAAGAATTCCTCTTCACGCGACGTCAGAAGCACGCAGCGCTCAGTTGGGTAAAACTTTAGAAGAAATACAAGGTTAGGTTTCGCGTTTCCACAAAGGCTATAAATCCTAACATTCAGCTCTTTCCACAGTTTACAGCTCACCCACTCGCAATATAGTTTATCACGTGCACTACAATAACGCATTCACATAGAACAGTTTCAGTTTACGTAGCACACGGTACTACATGATGTCACCATGATTTCTAGCACATCACTATTCATCGTCCGAACTAATCTCTTCTAACTCACTTAATCTGGTTTAATTCACTTAACCTACATAAGGGAAGGGTGCAAATGGCGCTGGGTAGTAACCTGGGTAACCAGCACTTGGCTGTACTGGAACGGAGGACGTAACATATGAGGTGAGAACCGTTGGAACGACCTTAGTGGTGAACAGAGTAGTGTAAACGGTTTTAGCACCGAAAGTTAATTTCAGAATTTGACTGTCAGTTGCTACCACTTCTGTGTTCACTACGACAGGAGTGGAAGTGACAGTGAATTGTTGTTGGGGATTAAAAGGATTTAGAGGTTGCAGCGGCAGCGCTGGAAGGCTGCTCGTTCCAATTTCATAATCAGTTTTCGTGATTGTCGCTACGGGTCTAGAAATGGTGCTGAGTATTGTGTTCTTACCGTCAAACACTGGTATCACGTGAGATTCGTATACCGTTTCGTATTTCAGTACGGGTTTGGATGTTGTTACGACGTTGGGAATTTGAGCAGCCGCAGCCGGATTGAGGAGTCTCAATAACGCGAGTTGTTGAGCTTGTTCAGGGGTAAGTGCAGGAGTGGGTGGGGTTGGGGACTCGGTGACGTGGTTATGTTTGTTTTGACCGTGCGCCTTCTTGAGTCTCAAGTGATTGTCTGGGACACCGTATTTGTCCACTTCAGCTAAGTCGAAATCGGAGCCAATGTTAGCCAAATCCAAATCGGGAGGGAATACACGTCGAGGTACTCCGTCCTCGTCTTCGTTGCTGTCACCAAAATCTAGCTCCAAATGTAGTTCCGATCCAGCTTCATCAAGGCGACTGTTGAATTCCTTCAAAGTTTTGCTCGGTATGAACTGGAAGAAGTCCATGGGAGGTAAGGTTTTTGTGGCAGTTACAAATCTTGTGACTTCATATGTTTGAATGAAAGTTAAGCTGCTAGTAATGTTGGAGTCTCTAACGACCGGTAAAATATGTGTTTTCAACATATGTTGCGTTGTACTAAATGTTTCAGTAACCGTTTCTAATGGTGGCGTTTCCATATCAGAGGATAACGTTATTGCAGGTAGAGTCGCTATGCTTGAATCCAAGTTATGGTCTTTTCCGTAAGGAGAGGCTGTCGCTAATATATTTTCTGTCAACGGCTCGTTGAGAGAATTTTGCGAGTTAGGTATCAAAGTAGGTTCAATACGTTTTTCTATAGTAGAAGTCACTGTGATGATTCGAGTGTTCTTAACGCGTCCAACCTAAAAAATATAAAAATTAAACAGGTTTATCAAAGTTATCACAATATTGTAATTAAGTATGTTTTTGTTTGATTTTATACAAACCTGGAAAGTGTAAGGAGATTTTATGGTAGCTATTTCGTAGTAAACATCCCGAAAATCAGCAGGAGTAGATATTTGAACTTTCAGAGTTTCAACAGGTGGTGGCTTTTCTATTGAATTATCGTCAGCATCGTTTTCAAGCAGCGTGCCAGGTCCGCTCTGGGAACCAGACAGTTCGAGGTCGTTGTCAGATCTAGCTTGAGGAGAAACATCATTCGCTTGAGGATCATCGATAAATGGGTTAGGAATTGGGTTAGGAGTTGTTTGATCATCATCTCCCACATTCATTTTCCTAATAGTAACTTTAGGTTTCGGACTCGTTTTGTATTGCCAACGCCCTGAACCTGGTGAACGGTTAAGTTTAAATTTGTATACGCTGGTTGATCCTGATGGCGTAACTTGTTCAACTGGAGAAGCTTGAACGCGAGGCTTGAACCCACGCTTTGATTGGTTGTCGTTACTCGATGGAGTCACAGTAGTTTTATGGCCAGAGTTACGGTTGTTTTTTCTTCTATTGGAGAATGATGCGGATGATGGAGATTCACTGAAAACAGAGACGGTTGCCAGTTGAGGGGCGTTTGCAGGACGTCCAAAACGAGTACTGAAAATAAAAATAATTACTTTGTCGACAAACCGAACATCGATGTTTTTATTATTGTTACCAACTATGACAAACTAAAATAACCAACCCGCACTGGGCCCGCGTGGAAACCACCGCGTGGTGGTTTATGACCCGTTCCATCCATAGGGAAGGCTCGTGCCCCAGCAGTGGGGACATAAAATGAGCTGATGATGATGATAAAAAACTACATCCAAACAAACTTAGTTAATGCAAGCACTAGACGGTTAGGTTGTCGGCAATAATACAAGGACGAATAATAAAACAAATAAAATACCTCTGAGCCCGCTGCGGGTGAGCAGTGTTGCGGTTTTTGAACTTCTTACTCTGACTCGATTGAACATTGCCATGATTGTCATTTTCCGAATTACTTTGAGCCCTGTGTCGGTTTTTGAAGGAACTACCACTGCTTGGTTGCCGGCGTGTTGTTTTACCATAACTATCATCATCATTTATTGAAGGCGTTGGCTCCAAAATGTGTCTGTGATTTTTCAAGCCAGGTGCTGGGGTCTTCATTATTCTGTGTGTAGGAGTTGGTGAAATCTTAGCCCTGTGGCCTGGCTGAAGAACTTTGGAGTTGCTATTCAAAACTTGAGCATATTTTCCAGATATGAATGTTCCTATTACACTAGTTTCATGCACAGTTGTAAGGCCATCTTTCACTATAGTGCCACCGAGCGTGGTAACAAGGCCAAGCGGATGATCATCGTCTTCCGGTTGCGGAGTGGGTGGATTAACTCTGTTCTTATGTTTCGGTTTCTGACCATGAGCCTTTGATGGTCTTATGTTGATAACTTTGTAGGTTTCCTCTACAAATTCGGAAGGTTGCCGCGATAAGAAATCATATTCTGGCTCGCCTATGTTGTTATTAGTAATTAAGATAGCAGGTTCTTCTTCAGGGTGGCTTGATTGAATTTGCACTACACTACTAACTTTAGTATTAAATATGGAGGGTGGTGGGCCTTGCTTTACTTCAACTTTACTACTGACTATGTTTGTGACACTTTTAATGGTTTGTGGTTTTGGCTTTTTTAAACTGGAGTTGCTAGGTTTACCCGATTTTGATGGAGAAGATTTTGGTAAGCTACTTTCCACGGTTTTTGATGGCCCAGCTACGACTTCAACTTTAGTTATTATTGGTTTCTGTTCTTTGTTGACTGATTTTGGAGTATTTGCAACTTTGTCTTCCTTTTTGGGTGGAGAAGACACAACTGATATTGCGCTTGATATCACGGCGGGGCCAGCAGGCTTATTTGTTTTGTCATTGCTTGATATTTTACTAGGTTTAATGGCTTCTGGTTTTTCAGTTGTCACGGACGGAGGGGGTGGCTTAGTTTCTATGATATTCTCTTGAACAGATTTTTCAGTTTTCGGTGGTTCTAAAAAAAGCAAAACAAAAACTATTAATACATTGCTGCCTGTGGTTTAGTGGTCTACTTGTCCCTATACCAAATTTTAAACTACCAATTTCAAAGTAGTCCCAAGTTCGATTCCCAGCGGAGCTGCATGTAAATGATAATTTTGCATATTGTATAATGAGAAATTATCTTCAATTTAACATGAAAACTAAACAACGGAACTTAACAAAGTATGTTTTATTGGTATTTTTAACTTTTAAGTTGACGTGTATGTTCATTATCTTATTTATCAATGATATTGTATTGTATACTCAGTAATGAACGAAATTGTAACTGGCTAATAGCCAATGTAATAAAAGATCTAATTGGCTGATACATGAAAAACAAAATACGGCCTTGAACAAAGTTTACATTCATCTTCATTATCTAGTATTCATCAATGAATTTGTAGTCAGTAATAAAACCAATTATAGTTGACTGCTATATAAAAAACAAAACACGGCCACAGACAACAGACGTTAGCAGTAAGATACTACCAACGACCAGTACAATGATGAATCAGAAGAAGTTAGACCTGGTGGTGGGGCGGAGTGCGGCGAGAAGACCATGACGGTGTTCCCTATAGTGGTGGTGAAGTCCAGGAACCCGTACACGGTCTGCGTAAGGTAGTTGTTGGCGGGAAGCGCGCTGGCGACTGCGGCAGGCTGGCCACCATCGTACACGGGACCTTCGGCGGAGATAACGCTACCTGCAACGTAAAGGAATAAATATATTTTTTAATTATTTTTATTTTATTTATTAATACAACAACAATTGATAGGTACATTTTAAAAATGGTCTCGCATAATCTATTAATAGGTTTGTCTGCGAGTACAAAAGTCACGGTCGGAAATTATATCTGTTAAAACGTTTTTTAAATATACACATTTCTCTACATAGATATGAAATAACAACATTCTAATTCATCTTTTATCCACCATATCAAGTCTAGTCTTCAACAAAGCAGAGCTAAAACTCAGATTAATGTATTCTGTGGTCTAATGGTTTTAAACCAAACCTTAGACTCAAAGGTCTTTTCTTCGATTGCCAGCGGGGAGCACATAATAATTATTGTACTTGGTTTTTGAAACATTTTACAGCTCCTGCAATTTTTACTCAAATTATATTTTTTACAGTGGCCATCGTGTTTTGGCGTACACCATAAACTAGGAGTTATGAAAGAAAATGGCAAGAAAAATAAAGAGTTAGTAATAAATATTAGGTCCTTACCAATGAAATTGACGTTTTGTATGAAGATTTTTTATAAAAATTAATTTTTCATACTAACGTTCTTTTAATTTTAGCAAAACTTTAAAAAGAAAAAAATCAAGTTCCTTTAAAGCTACAGTGAAACAAAAAGACAATTCCGCTAACAAAAAAGTAGTCAATTTAAAAAAATATTGGGCGATAAAGACACAAAATTAATAATCATGGTTATTACTGAAGCCTAAGTAACAGTGTATAATAATATTTACAATCGGTATTGACTTTTAGAAGCAATACACCTATTGATAAGTGAGAAAAAAACGTCAATTACATAGTTATGGACCCAATATTACACTTACATAACAGCTTAAAAACAAGTTACTATATAATTTATTATTCTACCTCCCGATCACAAGTCAAGAAGTGCAAACTATGACACGCGAGTCAAGAACCCCATCTGTTTATTAAGGCCATTACCCTGAGACTCGATAAGTAAATCTCGTCGGGATTTCGCGCATAAAACATATATTTTTACATTGAGTTCGGATACGACATTTTTATGCAAAGTGCTCGCGGCGAAACGTCCCGATAAAGACGAAAAGTCTGTAACGACGTTACTTCAGTACCATTGGCTGACAAATGATCTGTGATACAGCTACATGTGGCCCAAAAATCTGCTTTACGTGCCCCTCGTATCGCAAAAACATTGTTTGTAGGTAAAGTGAAGCATTCATTATTTTGCTTAAGTTTAAGCAAACACTACACTCTTTTTGCGACTAACACCCTATGGTAAGGTGCATGGTAAGTTTTAAATCAGTTACCTAATTACAGATATTGCCAGAATACCAGCGCCGTTGCGATGTGACCTTCTCACACCGTAGCGGCATATTATGCTGAGGTAGGGTCCAGATTTGCTCGTCACACTGTTGTTTGTTATTTATTTTATTTTCTTGTTTTTGTATTTCATGTCTTTTTTTTATATTTTTTTATATTTTTAATCATGTGTGAGTCAATAAATGTATTTTCTTTCTTTCTATATTTATGAAAAAAGTGTTAAAAAATATCCACGTGCGGGATTTGAACCTACACCCCTTGACATGTGCACTACCTTTATGCCCGTCGAAATTTATCACCACTATCTACTCTTACTTTTTAAGCCAAAGGGGTCTTGTTCAATGTCAATAATTAATACAAAGTCGAACGGGATTCAAAACCCCCTTGAGGAAATTTTTACAACCCTTTTTTCAAATCGGAAATAATTAATTTACAAAGTAGGTTCGCAACAACGTACTAAACCACAATATACTCCCACATATTAAATAATAGTTACTACGTCTACTACTTTTCAATATAAACATAAGTTTAAAGTTATTTAAACTGGTCAACATTGAGTTATAAGATAGAATATTCAGTTTATTATTAGTCACACGCATAGAGAATTTACATTGAATGACACGAATGTACAGAGGGCCTAGACAAGTGGTATAACGCGAGTAAAATGTAAACTTCTTTATCTATATTTAAACAATTAATAAAGAGGTAACGTTTGTCTGTTTGTTTGTATGTCGGGTCTAATCTCTGGAATTTAACATAGGCTACATTTTATATTGACAAAAAGAAAAATAAACACAAATGTTGAAAAAATTTCCACGAGCAGGATTTGAACCCGTACCCTTCTGACATACCGGGTCAGGTGCTCTCCCATTTGAGCTATCGTGGTTCTAACCAGCCCGCCGAAATTATTCAACACTATTTACTTTTTACTTTGAAAGCCAAAGCCGCCCATTCAATGACAACAACTACCGTCATTAACATGTCATGTTTTTGTAATTTGTTCGCAACAAAATTTGCGTTAAAAATTATATAAACATTTGATAAAAAGAGTTATTTTTAAAATCATAATTCCATGCGGACGAAGTCGCAGGTAAAGGGCTAGTCTATACTATTAATAAAGGGATAACGTTTGTTGTGACTTTGTTTGTTTGTATGTGGGGGCCAATAATTATATCTTAGACTAGCTGTGCTCGCGACATCGTCCGCGTGGAATAGTGACTTTCGGCAGCATTTTTAATTTTTAGACTCTTGTTCCCGTTTTTGCAACATTTTTCACTGATGCTTCGCTCCTATATTAGCCTAAAGCCTTCCTCGATAAATGGACTATCCAACACAAAAATAATTTTTCAAATCGAACTAGTAGTTCCTGAGATTAGCGCGTTCAAATAAACAAACTCTTCAGCTTTATAATATTAAATATAGATTATAATATTAAATATAGATATAATGATATTAGTATCGTATTAGTGGCTTATCTCAATATTTTTATTGTAAATAAAAGTTTTTTAATTTTTTATAGGGTTTTACGAAGTTGTTTTATGTTTTATCTCATTACATTCTATTTCTATTTTAAAAGCACAATGGCCACTAGACCCTCAGTTAATCATTAGTCGAATGATTGAATCACACGAGTGCACCCATGGTCTGTAAGTGCAACGAACAGTCGAAAGGCGTGCAAAGTTCGCCTATAAAACCAGTGGCAAAACTGAATTTGCATTGCTCTCGAATTGGGAAGTGGGTAACAAATTCGGGCGGGTCGTGTCTCTATATCCCCGTTACTTCCAGGCCATTTGCCACCAAGTGGTCTGAGATAGTCCACCTTAGATAGTTATCACACCTCACCCCTCCTTTGACCCGGTCTTGTTTCTGCCAATTACTTTACACGAATATACGTATATTTTTATTTTAAACGGGCTTACGCAGTATTGTAACATCGTTTTGTCCTTTAGAATACCTAGTGCGTTTATTTACCATTCGACTGAATCTGAAATCTTCGAGCTGAATTCGATGAATTTGATTCATTATTTTTTTTTACTAGGTTTAAAGAATATATTTAATTTCATTCATTCAGGAGGTGCTGCTTTAATGCCATACAAATTCGCAGTTTCGATAACGTGATCAAACGGAGAATAAAATACTGGCATACATACTATTCACACTTTCAAGTAATATTAAAGAATCGAGTTACTTTTAACGAAAAATAATCTCCAAACGTTATAGACGTTGCAATGTTTTCTTATTATTAATTATTTTTATTAATTTATTTTTATAAAATTATTTTCATTAACCAAAATGATCTAAATAAAAAAACGGCCAAAACCTATAAAGGCGACGCATCGCTAAACAATTAATCTAATATGGAGCGTTTGCGCCCCGTACCATAAGAAAAACTGTTTTTTTCTTTCCAATTAAAACTACAAATAAGTTTAAAAAAATGAACTACCATATTGAAGTGTGTGTTAGTAGACTAATCTACAAAAAAAATTTAGATGCTTAAATCGGTCTGGTTTGCCTGTAAAATGCAAATCTATGTTTTAAAAGAGGTTACTTTGATATTTTTTCTCTGTTATAAAAGTTAACAAATCGTGTTTCTGCAACTAGCAAAATAAACTCAATTAAATGAAAAATCATGTCATCAAAAATCATATGTTTTTTCATATGTTTTGTAATTGTTGGGAAAAATCAAGATCCCCGCCACGTAAATTACCCATGCGTCGTCTTAAGTACTAGATATATATAGCAATGAGCACCACTACAAAAATGTGCTATGTCCAGCTGCTAGCACAACGCCAAAGCTTTTTCAAACCATTTCTCAAAGTATACTTTTTGCAAATAGCAGATATTAGTTTTGCAACGGCAATGTTCTTATACGTCAAGTTTTAAAATATTACAACAAAACGAAATTAACTTGCCTAAGCATTATGTAATTGATCGCAAACGCATGTAAATTAAAGTCAGAACGACACTTTTTTCGTATTGTTTTTTATAAGGTATAATTATGTCTATAAAACTCGTGTAAGACAAACAATATATCAGTTGCAACATAAACGCTGACTGGTTTAGGCGCGGAACGCAATGCCGGCAATGCCACCGCGTTCTCTGTACCAGATAGATTTACAAGCTGCAATTTGAATACTAACAGAGATGGGCGGCGACCGCCAGTAGCGCGACTAGCCGGTGCATGGCTGTAGTGGGCTCGGTACGGTCAGCAGCTGCGGTGCAGGCGCACTCGCATTGTGGGCACACGAGTGCTTGGCTACGGCACCTGGAACAAAACAAAAGCGGTTATTGTACGGGCGTACGTCATTTGTTTTATTTTTATTTTACCGGCTTGGGGCGGCGGCACATTTCGCGAAAATCAAAGCTAGGATTATTATTATTACGGGGGATATTGTAAATATCCCCCGTCAAATATCAAGATGATAATGTGTACTTCTTAAGAGATGTAAAAGTAAATAGCCTATAACCGTCCCACTGCTGGGCCAAGGCCGACATCATTGAATTCAAGTCATCGCTACAATTGATAAAGGCTTAATCACCATGCTTGCCAAATACGGGTTGGTAATCATAAACCTGGGCTATGCTTTGAAGAATCCGAAACACACTGAACCCGGGACCTTCGGGTATCGGGCCAAAAGCTTTGCTCCACTCGGCCACCGAGATAATTCAATATATAACGCTGAAAAGTCCAAAGAGCAAAATACAAATATTAGGAACAATAAGTACTGCAAAGACGAAAATTATTTCGTCAAGTTTAGCATCGATATGACGTGACAATTTGATATCAATGTGAAGTAACGTTATTTTGCATGATCAAGAAGAAGTAAGAAGATGTAAAAAAGGATGCAGAAAAAAATTAAAGGGACTCAAGCGAACAATAACAGTTAATTTAAGGGCTTTTATATAAGTTTTGGGAGCTCGATGGCGCAGTGGAGGAGCTCGATGGCGCAGTGGATAACGCGCCCGGTATGCGTGTGCTGAGGTTAAGCAACTTTCGCAAAGGCCGGCCATCGGATGGGTGACCAAAAATGTATCATCTCGAGCTCCTCCGTGCTTCGGAAGGCACGTAAAGCCGTTGGTCCCGGCTGCATTAGCAGTCGTTAACAACCACCAATCCGCACTGGGCCCGCATGGTGGTTTATGGCCCGTTCTCCCTAACCATCCATAGGGAAGGCTCGTGCCCCAGCAGTGGGGACATAAAAATGAGCTGATGATGATATAAGTTTTGTTACAATAAAATGTTTTGAAACTCTCTTCAATAAACATGAAAGATTACTTCATGATCGTTTTACATGAGTACCTAACGTAGCACAGACTGTGTAGCTCATTTCATAAAAAGCTAATATAGTGCTTTAGGCTATAGTTTGCGTCAACTCCGAAGCCTCTATTTTATGATGGTTCCGGCTTGTATCGTACCCATTTGAATTATATTTGCATAGTGTTTGCCCGCCGCGATCGATCAGCTCATTTCGCCGCTTGCATCGTCAAACTAAATTTCAGTTGCGAGTTATCAATTTTGCACTGAGCGGAGTGTACCCAGCAAATGTAGATACAACATCGTTATTATGTTAATCTGTAGACAGATGAATATAAAATCGCGTTGTGCTCCGCCCGCAATGCATCGGTAGACAAAATAATTACTCGATATGCGAAATGGCAGAACGCGACCCTTATTTCGGCGGTCGACCAATTCATTGGCCAAAACCAATATAGCTTTTAACGTAAACATGTTTGCCCGATTGCTTGTTGCCACTGTAAATTATTATGGCGTTCCATATTCATTTACAAGTTGAATTTCATTTGACTGTGTAATGTTAAATATGGGGTAGGAGAAGATTTTGTTGTGGCCCGTTAAAATTGTGTTCCCGTTGCGGATTTCGGAGTTGAATGCAACACCCTCGTGCCACGAAAACCGACTCGCATACTGAACAGTTCAACACTATTTCGACTCAATCTGTTTATCATCGCTATTCTGTTTTCTATCCCCAAAAATTGGTTGCTACTACTATTGCAAAGTGTGACAATGACAATAGGTGTTATTAACTAAATAAGAACACCTTAGAGATAACAATGAAGAGAGTAGAGTTTATGCTAAATTATGTATGTTTTTGTAGTTAAGATTAAACATTGATAAGCCCGATCTTTAGTAAAACAGTTATTGCCTTTTATTATTTTATAGGTTTTTATAAGTCTCTTATTAAGCCGGCCTTAATCCAATCAATTAAGCCGCTCAAACTCTTATTATGAACAAGTTTATGTTTTATTAATTGATGCTGTTGTAAGATACCTTTTTAAAACATTAGGGATTAGTCTGCTATAATGAATTGGATTAAAATCACTAATCATTACTCAGAAAAAGTGTTTTGTGCTTATAGAAGTACCAAATAAATTCGTCGTTTTCCATTGGTTTATTCAAACGTAAGAATAAAATTATGAATTCACTTAAAGTGACTTTAAAAGCCTTTATTTGTTCTCCTTCCTTCTGTTTGGAGGTGGGATAGTTTCATTGTAATATTCTTTATTACGGCAACAAACAATACAAGCGCAGTCGGCGGTTGCATTCTTCACAGCGTAATTTGCGATTACTTCACTTATTGCGCTTGGTAATTCACGATTGACTTCCCAGTGAGTGTTGCCGTTTGGAAACACTATCTACACTTCAAGACTTAGATGCTAAACACCTATTTACAACAAGCAAATGCCTACGTTAACACGCAACTTACAAGATCTAGGGAATTTTGGAAAGCCCTGTGCTATCTCTTGCTTGCGTCAAGAAGGAGACCTGTCTTAAATATTTCTGCGTTCTAGATACAGTGGGATGGTCTGTGCGATGCTGATCATACTTAAGTCAGTCAGGCAGGACTTCTTTTTTCGTATATTTAGGTATGTCTTTGAAAAAGCTAACATGACGATGCGTAAAATTTTTTCAAATCACAATTTGTAATTATTACTATGCACAAAAGGATGAAAATAGCACTTGAAAAAGATGACTTTCCTCTATTGGGTCTCGAAAATGTGTCAGTAGCTCAGTTGGAAGAGCAGTCGGATGGCGAAAGGTCGTAGATAATAAATCCCGGTCCAGAATTTAAATGCTTTTTTACAGTTTTTTAATTAGAAAACACCTTAGAGTAGAATAAAATCTTAATCAAAATATGTGTTGGATCATGATTACACCAAATTCATCTACCCTGAAGTTATATATAATATAGTACCTATATATATAAGCCAATTCGACTCACAGACGCTGCTAACTTGAATAGGCACTGTCATGTCAATACAAAGAGATAGCACTGTCTACGTTCCACGCATGATCCACACCCCAGTTTAGACGTAGAGGCATCCAAGCCAAATCCCGGCGTAGATTGGCATGTATTGTGCGAGCCCCGGCCGACATTGCACACCGTATTGAAAGCATTTCAATGCTTGCTGAGTTCCGATTGTCGACAAAGCTATCTGCCATCGCGATGTAGGTACATTTGTGCTGTGCTCCAAGCCAACTCGCACTAAGACCTTAATGAAAGCTTGGTGTCCTATCATTCAAAACAGAAACGTTGAAGGATTGTATTTCTAATTTACATAATATTTTAACTCTGTTTCAAAAGACAACAGCAAATTTTAACAAGTTTGGAATAATTTAACAATCGTCTAGACAGCATTAGAAAATTGTTAATTAAATTTTTATCTTGTTATTAATTTAAGTTACACATTAATTATTAGTCGACCAATAGCTCAGACTCCCTGTTACAACTCCGTAAAGGATTCGAAACGTCATCATAATGAAAGTAGATTAACAGTATTTCATGTGTATATTCGTGTGAACTTTAGAAAACGTTATGTATATTCTTATTTATGTTAGAAAGCGGGCAAATAAGCTGGCGAGCATGATGGGAAGTGGTGGCATACAGGAAACTGCCTATATAAGCATTGCCGACTTTCCGATTTCCTAATTATTTGTTTTTAATTAAAGTTAACATCAACAAAATAAGCGCGATCCTTATTAATAACAAAGATTAAGAAGAAAACATCTCAAAGCCTCACAAAACATTAGGTACCTCACCTGAGACCCTCATTGTAGCGTACGTACTGTATACACCGCGCTCATTGTTCTATTCCGGCATTATGATGGGGAATGACGTGGCAATAGGTATCACAACAACTCCATCGCACAAAAGACGTCATCGAGATGTCTCGAAAGAGCCGGGTCGCGGGCCTTTTGTGACGCGCCGCCCGCCCCGGCGCGGGTGAGATCAGCGGACGCGAGTGTGAGTTCCAAGCATAGACTTAAGTCCTTAAGGCCAATACACATACTACCTTACAAATAAAAAGAGAATAAGCTTCAAATAGTTTTTCCGTGTTTTATCTCTCACTCTATAAAGTTTACATGACGGAAACAAAATGCGGAATAGCTATTCGAAACTCTCTATTTATTTGTAAGGCCTATAGTGTATTCTTACGGGTAGCATAAAATCTAATAAGCAATACGTATTAGTATAAGTAATACTAAAGTAAGGCAAGGCTATACGTAGAACAGATAGTAATAACACAGCAGAGATACTAGTTATTTTATACGCTAAAAAGAAAACTGATAATGTAACTCTATTATGAGTTTACTTTTACGCTTCTCGCTAGTTTTGCACAGATAAGTAAGTCCTTTAAGTGAAAATCTCGCGCCCTGTGTTATTCCTGTATGTAATATAAGAGTTACATAGTTTTGTAATATAATAAGTATAATTCCCAGTTGATATCCAATGAGCACACACGCTTAGACGAGCCGATCTGTTTTGGTGACGTAAGAAACGTCAGCTGTGCTGTTCCGTAGGTCTATGGTATTAATCTGTGTTGGTAAAGTATGCGAGTGTGTGCGTAAATGGCAGTGTTTGCTCGCGAGATGGGCGCGGTGATGGAGCGGTGATGTTTGTGGCGTAGGGCCCGTCTCCAACTATTCAGCCGATGCTCGTATTACACTATGTACGGTTGGAAAAAGCGAACGGAGAAACACTCGAATACAAAAACAAATGCAACCTAAGTGGAGAAGTGACGTAACAAGTATGTTTTTAATTATTGTTCACACCTCATTACTCTAATCTTTCTTATAAACTTGGGATTTCTTGTGACAGAAGAAAACATGTACACAAACGTAAACAGCACACCTTGACAAATCTTAAATTAGTGTAACGCAAATTATTGTATTCAAAAATATGTGTAGGTACACTGAAATGAAAAGAAAGACATTAGCAATAAGCCTATGATGTGCTTTAGTCAAAACTTTTATTTGATCTCACAGTTGTGTGTGACGACAGGGACGGAGGTGAATACATACAACATCTTAAATCTTCAATTAATAAGGACATTATTCAAAATATCTACTGGGGTGTTTAAGGTGCAAAGTATGAGTCACCATTCAATCATATTAACGAAAATTGCAATTTCTACAGCGTTGAATCTTCTGGTGGCAAAAGAGGTTGCAACTTCGCCATACATATTCTCGTTTTCCGACCAAATGCTGGAGAAGTAGCACTTAGCACTGAGCACTCTGTAATAAAAATGATGTTGGAATTCCAACTATATCCTAAGCTAGACTACTTTGCGGTCGGTACGCGTCTGACCAAGTACATACCGGTTCATCCCTCTATTCAAACAAAATTTAATGAGGCGGACGGCTATACAGACGCGGGCTCCACGCGGCTCATGTGGGTTCCGTATATATAAGTATACATATGGCGGTACAGTCGGTACCGTGTCATACGTTTCGATCTTTAAGGCACATTATGAAATCTAGACTGTATACAGTGGCGGATTTGCAGTCCTAGCCGCTCTAGGCCCCAGTCCATGTGCCGCCCCTTTCTCGGCGCCCATCTTAAAGACTAGATACATAATTAATGACATTTCTTTATTGCCCATTTTTAGTTAATTCAGAAAATTGGTTAAGAGCGTTTACGCCGCACACTAGCGCCACTAATGAAAAAAAAAACATAACTAGTAATTAGAAATAGAAAATCAAATTATGCTCAACAAACTATTTGAATGTAGTAATTTAGCATTTTTACGTCACCTAATGAACACCTCAAATGTTATGGTTTAGTTAAATAAGACGTTACGGCCACTTTTAACTATAACGCCATATTTAACTAAACCATAACATGTCAGGTGTCCATTAGGTGTCGTAAAAATGCTAAATTACTTCATTCAGATAGTTTGTTGAGCATAATTCGATTTTCTATCTCTAATTACTAGATATGTTTTTTTTTTTCATTGGCGGCGCTAGTGTGCGGCGTAAACGCTCTTAATGTTAACTAAAAACTGCTAGTTTATAATATTTTCTGAAGTTTCAGGGATGATTAGACATTTAAATAAAACATTTAAAACAGTTTTACTGTATAGATACTAAAACTCGTTTTAGTCTAGCTTTAACACTTTAAGCAGATGATCCTGGATGGGTTTTATAATATCTTTTTCCACAATGAGTATAGTTTCCGCGTCGCCTTCATTTCACCTAATAGCAAGTGATGATAATTGGACGAAGATCAAAGTGCTACACCAACAACCCTCAACAACTGAGGAAGGCTATCTTATCTCTAACTATTGGATCACAACAATGCAAAGTAACATTGTTGTTTAAGAACAACAGACTTAATTAAGACGGCGGTAACTCGCTAGGCAACCTTAAAATAAATAAATAATGTTTATTTATAGATAATGTTCTAGAGGCGGCGCTGAAACATTGAACCCGGGACGTCTGGAACTAGGGTTGCCAACCATACTTTAAAATAACGTATCCTACGTTATTTTCCATCACCATACTTTATTCTTTTTAATAAAAATAAAGTATGGCATATACTTTATTTCCGACTAATGCGTGCGTTTGAACGGAATATTCCTGTTGACTTAATTTCTGAACTACTGAATGATACTCAGACTCAGGTGAAGTATAGCTTAAATAAATACATTTGGAAAATACTTTATTTTTTCTTCAAATCTCTATTTTTATACTAGTTAGTGATAGATTTACTTTAATTTCCTGGAAAATAGTTGGCAACCTTATCTGGAACTGACACAGTGATGGCTTACCCGTTAGCATACTGAGGCAAATTAAGTTAGTAGATGTGCTAGTAAACAAAATAGTCAATGAAATGAGGGTTAGTACCCAAAAAGTCTCTGTAGGTATATCTTCTTCACCAGGGTAAGTAACGATTCGCAGCATTACCGGTTAGGCTGTTAGTATCGCGTACCACAGGGCGAACGGAACACAGGCCCTTTGTCGGTTATGCATTAGCCTGCGGCGATTCCGGACTTGGAAATAGGTGTTCATGAAAATAAGGAATATTGTAGGGGCACTATACATAACGATGGCGCTACACACATAAATTACAGTATCGCGAGAGAGGAGTCGTTTGCGAATGTGCAAATGAGTCGAAATGTGTGGAAGCGTTCATCATCTGGCATCCTCAACTACTAAAGAGTTAGTTGCTATAGGTAGCCAGGCAGACTTAAAGCCCTACCACCAAACATAACTAAGTACAAACGTGCTCGTACACCACGCTGGGAAAAAAAAACCTGGGAGCTAGGTCTGAGATAGAGGTGAGACGTATTTACTAGAACAGATCCACGCACTAGGTATTTTTCAATACTAGGCGGCACCTATTCTACTTTTATAAATATACCTGATCCACCTAGTATTTTTGTAAATTACACAATTTTCGACCTTACACTAAAACATTAGAGGTGATATTCCCATGTACACATATTCACGTATTGTGCACACCAAGTATTTCTTTCCATTTCACGATTTTCGACTTTAACACCACGGAATAAGATTTCATAGGTAGGTAAGCACAAGACTAGATCCTAGAAGAATAGGTGCTTGAAGTATAGTATTGCGTGATACTGTGGAGTGTGTGAAACCAATTTAATTTAAGGTTCTATTTGTATAAACATAAGGTCCGAATTATGAATCCAAATGACAAAATTATCATTACTATTTTTGTGTTTTGTCATCCTGCCATAGGTGGTACTAACTACATGGAATAAGTCAGCACTAGTCGACGTCTAGTCTAACCAGTTACTACGTGAAACTACTAATACTAGGTGGACTAGGTAGAATGGGTATCTGGATCGAGTATTAGATAATACTAGGAACAGGTGTATCAAATAAAAAACCTAGTATCAAATTTACCTAGTACGACCCATCTCTAGTATGAGACCGGTGATTTATTTATTTATTTATTTATTTATTAGGTTTACCAGTAATTGTTACACTAATACATTTATATTTAGGTACTAAGTAATACAATTAGAGCTAAGTGTACAATAGTAAGTCGGTAAACACCTGCATGCATGATCTAACTAGACATTGACCAAATTAAAATATCTTGAGATCCTTCGTGCTTTGGAAGGGACTTAAGCCGTTGTTGTCGTAAGATAGCAATAGTTAAAAACTACAAACCCTATTGTTATTTTACATGTTCTAAGGCCTGAGTTCAGTATCGGGACGTTTATAGGCTGATGATGGTTAGAAACGGCCTGCCATCTAAGTACATCCTATTTCATCAACATTTTAGTGTTAATAATATAAGACCGTCATTGCGTTACATATCTGTTGAACATGTGACCCACAGTACAAGGATCACTAACTTATGCTCCAAATGATAAATACAAGGAGCTGTCACGCTAATGACGCGAGCACAAAACGTGGCGGGATCACGGGACGCGATATCGAGGCGCGTAATAAATAGTTAACCCACTTCCACTCTACCTAAACCTACTCTCTCTCCTAATATTTATTATCTGCTACACTACGTATTAACTAGTTAATAGAAGATGATCCGGCAAATGGGTTAGGCAGGAGTTTATTTTGAACCGGGTAATGTTTAGTTAAACCAATATTTTTAATTACACAAGTTCCAGCAAGGACACATACATCACCTACAGAAAGCGGTTACAGAATATTAGACGCTTAAAACACTAGCAGTATCACTCGCACGTTTTCTTGCATTATCGTTTTCTCTTCTCATTTTTTGTCCCTTTTCTCTTTGCTGAAGAACCCCGTGCTGTAGTCACTTAAGAAGAACCCGAAAGATCAAATAGAAAATCTCGGAATGATTGAAACCAAAGGCTTTTAACGGCTTTCTTAAAAGTTTAATAGAGTCAACAGCTTCTTTTCTACGTCAGAATTGCATTCAGCCTAAACATCCACTACAATACTTTTATCTGTCAATAATACAGGAGAGAATAATGTAAACATGAATTTACTTACACTTAGTTTCTAAGCAGCATTCAGCACACGTCCTTATCCCAGCGTAGGTGTAAAGCAGGTTTGCTGAGCATGTTTTACGACTCTATTCAAGACGGACAACGTAAGCCTCTTTCTGGTTTTTCAGCGTCTTTGCGAACGCTCTAATCCCGCCTAAGAGTTGTGTAGACGCGACAATGCATCATTTCTTGGTTCCAACTAGCTCTATAGTATATAAATAGGAAGAGAGCATTAGTTTTGCTTGTTATTGTGTTGATGTGAATTGTCGCGAAGAGTAGGTGATTATTTGGTATTCATTTATTGCATTGTTTAATTACTTTAATGATTTCTTCATCTTTCAAAGTTTTTTTGTCAAATTATTTGGTAAAAAGGTATTTTTCTGAGCGTTTTACTCTGTTCTGCACTGAAATTACGATTGGAGTGAGATACATAGGGCTAGGGTTGTTGTCAGGTCAGGTTTGCTTCACTTTTTAACTTTTAAACAAGTGTTTATCTAAGTTGTATTTATGATAATAGCTAATGAAAAACAGTCCTCAAACTGTTGCCTTTTAGTAGCCTGAAAAAAGCTGGCAACGGGAAAGGGAGAAAAGAGCTGGACACTTGCTGAGTTTCTTGCCGGTTCTTCACAGTACAAGATCTCCCGCATAGAGTAGACTTACGAACCGATGATTAAAAACCTAAACTGAATGAATGATTTTGAATTTTGAAATTTTGAACGAAAGAGGTAACTCATTCGATAGGCAGGCTTATACTTTGGTAGTGAAATAGAAATAGAAAAAATCTTTATTTGGTATAACACATACACATTCAAAACACAGGAACATCACTGTGCTGTCTTGGTCACCTCTGCCGTCTAAAGTAAGAATTAGTGAAGCGTAGTGTACTCGTAGCTACTTACATATTTGGCTGTGCTATCTAATAACTGCCAATCACCCCTAAATAAAGCCCCATCTACGAATAGTCAGCCCATATACTCACTATGTAAATATTAGGTATGAAGCCGAGACGAATGTTGTCCGATAATTTATGTTGGCGGGCGCACCCATTGTGGACAAACAAGCAGGCTCAGCTCAGCCAAATTTATATTCCAAGTTGGGTCGAGCCGCAGAAATGCCCCTCCGACCTAAACCGATAAAAAACTAACGACGGAAACTAATAAACGAAGGGAAACTAGGGAAAAGCTGAGCGTAGCGAAAATTTTAGAAAAAAATCGTTGTAATAAATTATTATTTTTTGTTTGCATACTTTCGTCATGTTTATCAGTCAATTTATGTTATAAAAATTACATTATTATTAATTATAATTTTTATAAATGTCTCATAGCTTGGCAAGGGCAGCCTTAATTAAAATCAAGTCATCATCGCAACTTTTGTATTTTAAAAACAATTTTGTATTTTAAAACTAATAAAAAAACTAACCTCGCCTAACGACAAAACATAATTATAGTTTAACGACCATGCGTGACACGGCTGGTAACACATCGAAACTCGAAACGTAGGATAGTAAATTGAAGAACAGAATAGAACGGATCTTTTTCAACTTCCCAACTACCTATTTGGAACGAGCAATGTTTCCAGAACATCTATAATTTAGTTGAATTATGTTAAGTAAACAAGCTCTCGGGTGCGGGCACTCGCGCGGGTCGCTCCTCCCCGGCTCAAATACTCTCAATTCCTTAAACTCTATTGTTTTCTAAAGTTTACGCGAACACTACACATTGAAATGAAACAACTTTTACGGATCTACTCGCGTTTAATTTACACGTAAAAGTTGTTTCATTTCGCATCGCTAAACAATAAATCTCATACGTTTTGATACGAGCGTTTGCGCCCCGTACCATAAGAAAAACTGTTTTTTTTCCCTTCAAATTAAAACTACAAATTATTTAAAACAATGAACTACAATTTTTAAGTGTGTGTTAAGACTAATCTACTAAGAAAATTTTGATGCTTAAATCGGTCTGGTTAGCCTGTAAAATGTGAATGAATGTGTGTTTTAAAAGAGGTTACTTTGATATTTTCTTCTCTGTTATAAAAGTTGAAAAATCGTGTTTCTGCAACTAACAAAATGAAGTCAATTAAATGAAAAACCATGTCATCAAATATCACTTTCATATGTTTTGTAATTGTTGAGAAAAATCAAGATCGCCACGTAAATTACCAATGCGTCGTCTGGAATATTAAGTACTTTTTACTAAAGATGTATACTTTAAAATTGTATGAATGTAGCAACTGTAGGTGACCCAAATGACTATTACTAGCATTGTGATCCTTCAACAGTATAAATTAATATAGTTAAGTTGTTGTTGTAGTTTATATGACTTTTTAACCATAAAATAAAGTATAATTTTTGTGAAGTTACAGCTCAATATGTAATTACTACTAGTTAATTATATTTTAAAATATGTATTCGAATAAATAAGGGGCATTTTACTTGCTTATTAAGTGAACTAGCCAACAATTTATTGTATGGGTACATTTCAGTAGATTGATTAGTCTGATTATTTCGCTGGCTGGCCGATCAAAATAATGACAATAATTTAGTCGTTAGTTCCGCTCAAATTGGTGTCGGGCCGCACCCAAGCAGTGAATTTCCAATCTGTGAATTGGCGTACGGGAGCGAACCGGCGGCCGCCCGAGGCGCGCCGCAGTTTTGGCTGCAACCCAGACACGTTTTGCATTTTATTCAAAACGTTGACGTGAAGGATAAAGTTTTATTATTTTACTACTTTGACGTGATCTGACTGCACCTGAGTCACATGTCCGCGTGGTTACCTCCGACCTCATGCATACGTAGCATAACTCAATTCAAATGGCGAGGAAGGTCGTAGTTGCGAAAATTTTCTTTTTATTACGCCAAAGAATTGAATCGTTAAAGGTTATTACGGACACCGCAAACGGTGCGCCGAACGAAATGGTAATATCGTTTAATTTCCCAATAAATTCGTGTGCGCCGACAGCCAAAATTACTCGCATGATGGACGTGATAGCGCGACGCCTGAACGTATTGCTTGTCACTCGATTTGGATTCAGGGGCCGCGGCTCCACCACTCCCGGGACGACTCCAAGAATTTTAAACAGCGAATGTTGATGTCCAAAACGAGTTTTCATTTTGTTTTCGGCCTCATCTCGTTTGAATGCAAATACGGAGGGAGAAAGGTTCGATGCTACGCACCTACGCGTTCTACATGCGTGACGAATATTCGCATTAAAAATGTATAAATCGTACGTAACAAGTGTATGAGGTGTTCGTTCGATGGATGTAGGTATATTTTTTTAACACGAATTCGTTTCGAGTGAGCCGTCGATTTCGAACGGAATTGGTGTTTTAATTATGTATATTGTGTACGATTGGGGTGAGCTTTCTATATCCCTGTTCGATTCAGTTAACGTTTTTATTAGGTTTTGAAGCGGTCGCGGTCGTGACAAATTTCACGGTTTAGGGTAAACGTTTTATTATAAAAGTGTTTTGCTTTTATAACAAAAATATTACTCTTAAAAAAACACAAATGTTGAAAAAATTTCCACGAGCAGGATTTAAACCTGCACCCTTCTGACATACCGGGTCAGGTGCTCTCCCAATTTATTTCATTTTATAATATTACTCTTACGAGGAAATACTTAGTTTATTACTCCTAATCGTATAATTAATCTTATTTAGATTGTGATAGGTGAAGTTACGATATAAAGTTGTTACCTCGAAGCTTAGCGAGTCGTTTCATTGCTTAAATTCGTAGCGTGACTCCACAGATCAGTTAAGAGAATGAAGAATGGCAAAGGCTTGTCTTAACCACCTTTAAGTACTAAATGAAAATGCATGTAATCGAAAATCTGTCTTAGCACTTTAAAAGGTAGTTGAAGTAATGTATTTAGATAAATTTAAACTCACATTTAACTTAAACTCTTACGCATTTAAGTTACTATAGTATTTAAGAATATGTAAAATACGTTTAGGTATAGCCTTAGGTATGTAATGTATGTATGTGTACGAGAAAATGTCGCTATGACTTTCACATTACCTACTTAATTTGTTTTTTGTATTGTCCTCTTAACCGTAGATGGTGTTTAAATTTTTTAAATGCTATATTAAAATACAGTTTTATATGGTATTGTATATCTACCAAAAAATATAAGCTTTTACAATAACAGCTTCAAGTCTAAAAAGTTATAGGTGCACTTTTCTTTTCAATTGTACCTTCTATTGTTTGACGTAGATCTAATAGATGGGTACCATAGTGGGACTTTTTGGTAGGCATTTTGCGAGGGTGCCATAGCGGGACCATACCATAGCGGAAACCCCACAATCTATAGGAAGAAAATCTTTAGTTTAGAAAGTACCTTTGTTTAATATACACTCAGGGACACATCTAACCGCCCACCCCGTTATTTTCGTATAAACAGGCTCACTTTACAACTCTATACATAAAAATGACAATATATTTCTCCAAAGATCTGTATGCTAATGTTTAGGTTAAGCGTTCGACTGCCCAATTGGCACTTTGAACAGTTTTAAAAATTTCTTCCCGTTTCCAAACCTTCGTTTAAGCAAAGCATTACTATATTGCCATATCACATTGTATGGAATGTGATGAAGCATTCATTGTTCTGCCTCTATGGACAAAAACAATGGTTTCGGCGCTCTTTCAAAATGCTAATTGGACAGTCGAACGCTTAACCTAAACATTAGCATACAGATCTTTGCAGAAATGTATTGACATTTTTATGTATAGTCAGTCGCAAAGTGAGCATGTATGTGTGAAAATAACGGGGTGGGCGGTTAGATGTGCCCCCGAGTGTATTATAAAAAAATATTTTATTTTAATTACTGCGAAGTTCACGAATTCCATATTAATTCCATTTAACCTTCGTTATGCACCTTGGTTACAATGACGTCGTTAACCGTCCAAGCTGCCTACAAATATAACAACAGTGCAAGGCAATTAACCTAATGTACAACTGCTCGTAACCCAGAGACCAAGGCTTGGATGCTAATACTGGCGCCACAAAATAAATAGGAACAGAAGGGCGGCACCGGCCCATAGCGATTTAAACTACCTAAGCTCGGTCAAACCGCTAAGGGTTAACGCCTACAATATGTGTAGGTAGGGCTTAAGAATTCGAAACAAAAGCCAAACACGTCAACTCATCACTATTTATTATTGTATTACAATTAAATAAGCAGTTTTTATATGAACGTCGTCGACTCGAGTAAAGCGGAGATCACAGTTAGAACGCGTCTATGCATACGCCTGTATACTATTATTTATTCTGTGCCTGTATCGCTTGTTAACATCAGCTCGCCCTTTTGTACCTATTTATTTTGTGCTGTCGCTCTACACAGCTGCTACCAAGCTACGAAGACAATTTCCTATGTGTTTATTGGTTACAAGAGCTATACAAAACGCTGTTCACGGCAGCTTCCGTAGTAGGTCGTAAACATTGTCCTTGAGTAGCCTGGTGGTTCAGTCCGATCGTTAATTACGTTAATCACTGCACGAAAGCCTTCTAACATGCCGTAATAGGACGTGCCATATGCCGGTAATTGCAATGTGTGATCGAAACGCGACGCAAAATTGGACGAATCAGGAAAAGATTGAGATGTCATATTAAGTTGATAGTGAATAGTTTGGCAGTTTATTATTTTTCAGATATTATTAATTATTAACTTTAGAGCCTTACTACAGAGTATAAGCTTAGCTCAATTTAATTTCTATTAGAGTAATGAACAGATAAAGGGGGCAAACACGAAATAGCTGTTCGATGCATACTCGTTCGTAAAAATTATAAAAGTTAGATTCCGAATTCATTTATAATTAGGCAGGATCATGTAATCCACTGAAAAAGAAAACAAACGTAAAACAGAAGGGATGTCATGTTTTTAAAAGAAGGTTTAATCTGATAGATAGTATTATTACCCAGATAAGCCTAACTGTCCTATATTTAGGACAGTTACATTTTATAAAAATATTTTATTACTTTTTTAACCGACAACATTCAAAAAATGTAAGTAATGTTAAGGATTTTAAGAAAAAATTGTTTCAGGTTTATCTGGGTTAACTATAATACTTAAAAGTTGGTTTAATGCAAGACACCTACAGATAAGCAAAGCTGGTGACCAATCTACTAGGAGAGCATGAATCTACAGGAAGTCAAGAAATCCTACTAACATTACTCTCAAGCCAAAACGTAAAAGCGTTAATCGCTTCATACAGGAACCACGTTTATGTACATAATTACACTACCTTGCCTACACATGTCCTATGAAGCGAAACATGGCATAACATGGTATAGGTGTATGAACACAGGCTAGATTAATAGGACGCCATGATGGAGCGGACCTGCGCTCCACTGTAACTACAATATCGTGATAGTTTAAAGACATAATGCTACTATCAGTTTATTATCATATTATTTCCCAACATAGCATTATTGCCTTCCCCGACGCGTAGGCCGTAGACTCATCTCTATAATACAGGTATATTTTATGACTGGCTCAACGACTAAATGATCTATAGTTTGAATAAATTCAATGACAGTTTTTTCACTAACTTACCTATTATCACTTATTGGCTTATTATTATTATTTATTATTTTTAAATAAAATAATAAATAATAATAATAATTGTTATTATTATTATTTTTATTTATTTTTATATATATATATATATATTTTTTTTTTTAAATATTTGTATTGTTGCACTATATTATTTTACCAGGAAAAATCAACCAGTCACAGGAAGCTCGAGTGGGAATCGAACCAACGATGTTTGGATAACCATTATTTATATACATATGAATACATTTTGGTCGAATGAATATTGATGTTTTGTATGGAACAGCATAATTTTATTTTCGAGTTAGGGAGTTGGTCCAATAGTAAGAGTTGTTTGTTTATATCACGGGAGTCACAATGATGATTTATAAAATAACAGTTTGCCATTTGAATGTTTATTTTTGATATTATTGTTGAAGTAATAGATTGTGAAATGAAACAAATGTTGCTGGGCGAATAAAAATTGGCTTATGAATTGTGTGGTAAACATTATAGAACCCCTTGTTCTCCTCCCCGCACCCCGTGCAATGTAAAACACGCAGGATATTATCAGATTGCCCGATAGCCACATGGCAATATTCATAATGTTCAAATTATAATTATTTACTTTGCCCAAAGTAGCTTGTCATTCATAATGCCCGGGCAATATGAAAAATGCCCCAATTTATTACTTGGTCCATAACATAAATAGCACTGTAATAATATTCAATAAATATTCTTATTGTAATAATTTTATTTTTGCTTATTTTTGCATGCTAAGTTTTTTGTTTTTTTCTCCATTTTTTTTTCGGCGAATCGCATCCGTAACCTTTTTAGACTAGATAATGAGTCTAGAACACAGATGAATTAAAACATCGATACTAGCACCCATCCACATCGCTGCTTCACGATTTCGTAAGGTTCCATGCTAAAAGGCGTTGTGATCATGAGTCACGGGCGAGGGCGCGCCGCAGACGAACAATAGCACACTACCTCACAGTAATTAATATACTACGAACAAATGTTACGGTAATGTCGGGCGGTGGCGTGGTGAAGGCTCCAATGTCCATATTAGTAGAAGGCTAACATTGTACATTATTTTACTTTCAAATCAATTTGAAAAAACATTTACAATAAACCTATATTTCTTTTTATTAGAAAATGGTTAGAAAAATGTGTCGAAAAATATTCTAATGACCGGTATTCGAGCCCGCATCTCTCTGACTATTTTATTGCCGGTTCTTCTCAGTGCAAAGTCTGGAGCCCAGTATGGACTTACAAACCGATGGCGATGGCATAGTGACCTTCACAAGAGCTACTTGTAGCCTAAACTAAATAAATGATTTTGAATTCTGAATGAATAGTTCAATGTTAACAAAGGATATTCAATGTCGCGAACTACGTCATCAATATTCGATCTCAATATTGAATAGGAAATGGTGTTGAAAATATAGAAAAATGATTAAATTACTGCTTTACCTATAAAGTAAATGTTATAACTAACAACTATCTTCCGGCATGTGATAAAATCACTTAAGTATAGAATATTTCATCTTATACTAACTTACTACGACATTTACAGTACAATACTACATTTTCTAAAACTAAATATCATGACCTAAGTACATAAATTCAGTTAAAAAATACTGATAACATCCGTCAAAGAGAAATATAGCAACATTGAAAAAAATGGCGTTTCTCACGGAAGTAGGTCACAGAAGGTAAAAGGTCAAATAAACTCGGATTAGTCACTATAGCGCTATACCGGTATTTATTATATGAGGGCCCTACATTCACTAGTCAAGTGGAGAGGGCACTTACAGGTATTTTCCGAAATTGCCTCCCGATAACTTCAAGGATATATTGATATTTATGTGATACGGAAATAATTCGAGTTTTTATTCGGGGTAGAGCTTGAAATATATTTCAATAACATTTTACGACGACACATGATTATGTAGGTGCGGGTATGCCTTGTGGCTTTTGCGGACGGTCTACGAAATTGGTTATTTAGTTATTTTATTTAATCGTTTTTGCACTGTGTAAATGCATTGTAAACGGTGAGGTTAACATTATCAATGGCAAAATGCATTATCTACCAGTCAACCATTCCTAGGCTTGGCTATGGAGAAAGATGATATTATTAAATCAAATTATTGAACATAAAGTGGTACATGATACCAAAAAAGGAATATTTTTGTGTCATTCGTTACCGATTATTATAGCATCTTTTAGTTTTATAGAAAATTATCTAACATAAATACGTCATTTTTAATATCCGAATGGGAATTAAACCCAATTAAATTGTACAGCTCCATGTGCAACGTATGTATAACCACAATATTAACGTTTCAAACTATCCGCACCCATTAACAAAATACTTTTATGCCATACGTTTTGAAGCTTAGATGAATAAATCTCCATGCCGTTGAATAGGCAGAACACAGGCACCTGCTCTCGCGATATTGTAGTCGATCGGGCGTCCGCGGCCAGACAAAGGCTATGGGAATATTGTTTGTCACAAAATTTATTATGGCGGCAGACACCGAGCTACCGACGTTCCCAATATATCAGCCGGCGGCGGCGGCTAACATCACCACAGTGCACGTGGGTACAGTGTCATATCTGTAAGACTTGGTGATAGACATAATTTTTTTCTTAATTTTGATGGTCAATCAACGTTTCCAATATATCAGCCTGTAGCATCACCACAGTGTATGCGGGTCCAGCGACTTATCTGTAGGATATGAAGATAGACATACTTTAATTAGTTATTCCACAACGCCTCGGTAGCCGTGTGGAAAGAGCATTCAATTGATAAGATTATTAACTAAAGATAGATACAAAATTCTTAAAATGATTTATTTATTACAAACATTTGTAATCATAACAATTCACGATTTCTCGCCTTTAACTGGAGTATCTTTCCGTTCGGCTACCGATGCTTTAATGCAGCTTCGAAATCTTATACTAATTCAAGTCTCTGTTTAAAGCTGTCACGTTTAGCAAAATTAAACGAAATGTCGCTTTCAAAATCTTGTTTCAATTTCCAGACTGATGTATTAAACATCAACGAAAATGCACAGTTTATTTTGTACAAGCGTAATATTAAGGATCTCGTACTGTCGCTGCAACATTGTGGTGACACAAACATATTTACATCCCGCCTTACCTTGTGCCTTGGCGAATGTGCCTGAAATGTCACTGAATATCTCTACTAGTGTAAGCAGTACGTAGTTGGCGGTGGAAAAATTTGGAACAATTTATCGCATTGTTTTCGTTAGCACTGACGAATGCTACAAAGTTTGCAGGTTCAAGTAAACACTTGAAGTAAGGAGTGAGCATAAATCTGGGGGCACGGCAGTGCCCCCGCCAAGTCGAGCAAAAAAACGGCACGGCCGTACCATCCTTTTCTCGAAACAGTTCAGTAGGCTTAGCCAAAGTAACATTAAGAAAACGATAGCGAAGTTCGAAAAGAATAAAATGTATGGGATTGACATAAGCTGCGCTAAATCACGTGGTCAATCTAATGTCATGTATGTTATAAATGGCCTGTGGCTACCACCACTGTCCATTTTCGACCGCCTATAACTTCGTTGTGGATAAAACTAGAAGACTGAATTACGAAATAATACCAAGTCGGTTAATTTATTCAGTCCCTACTTAAGGGACCTTCTGTCTTAAGTTATTACGTAATTAGCTAACCTAACAACATTATATAGTAGCCATATCAATATTAAAATCTTTTATGTTTGAAATAAATAGATTGACTTGGTAACCGACTTGGTATTATATAGATCTCACAACTTTTTACGGTAGAAGAACTGAGTTGCGAGACTTGGTTTTTTTACAAGTTTGTTTTTGATGGTATATATTATGCTCAGTGAATGTGCTCGCGATGTCAATAAAAGTCATCTCGACTACGGTCTATGGTATGGAGCTATAAATTACTTGCTTTTATAGTGGCTAAGGAAATGGCATTCGTCGCCGGCGTTGTTTTGCTACAGTAATAGTTTTACTACCCGTGACTAGATGGCGCCACGTACATGTTTCATTAACGTAGGGTTATTATTATTATTTATTATTAATGCATTCGCTGTTAAACGCAAGAATTTATTGTGACGTTAAATAATGCAAATGCTGATCGGTAGTCCCAGTCATCGCTGGGCAGATCAGATTATGTCGCCAAGTATCTTGCGGAGAAAGGTGCCCCTGAGATATCACAAATAAGAAAAGTCTCACTGTTGTGCTTCGGCCTTTTTGCATGAACAGTAAGTAGGTCTTAGGGAGATCGGGATCGGGATCGGGATTGTATCTATAGCTCACCTTGCTTTCCAATGCTGGTTGATTGGGTTATAACGACTGCCATGTTACGATAACAAGCAGGACAGGATCCACTACTTAACATGCATGGGAGAGGCCGAGATACTATTTTAATTGGTCACCCTTCCAAAATGCCCGTCCCTATCTACTGACCCTGATAGAAAGGGTATGGTTGCTGGAACTACGAATCCGGCTGTCTTTTCAAGCAGCCCCAGCCCCCTGCAGGCTATGCCTTCGCGGGCGTCTCTGGCAGGGCCCGAATATGGGTTGGACTCGTGGCTATGTGGTTACCTGTAGAGGTGGGAATGTTCGTTTGTCTGGTTGAGATCAAAAAGACCAACGTACATTCCCCATAAAATATAGATATCACAAAAGTGGTAGTTCCTACTTAGTTATATTATATTGTACTTGTATAAAGCAGGAATATTTGTTAAACAAAGTTTATGTTGTAGGCGTATATGCCAACCTTATTACAAACTACAATATTAGTTCAGTTGATAGATGTTATTCTTAGAAGTTACTTTGTGTGTGCGTAGCTCGAGTTCAGAAGAATGATAATTTCATTTGGCGCATAACCGACGGATCTAAGTGCGGGGACCCTTTTAGTAAAATGAAAGCGTTTTCATAGAACTTTATGTGCGGAACCCTGGCGGCATGTTATGGTTAGCACTTGTCCTTTTGTTATTTTATCACCCACTCTGGAAAGGAGGTGCAGATTTGTTTAGAATGTTGTCTAATGAATATTCTTCCTTTTGAATTATATTGTTATTTTAACCAGAATTACATAACTATAAAGAATAACTTAAAGTGACTTCATACGAAATTTTGGGTTTTTTGAGATTATTTGAAACTCGTTATCGTCGCTGTAGAATGATATGTATGTCTTGTATGTCAAAAAAACATATATTTTTAATTTTTGTAAAAATGAAATGAAAACCACGTATTTTATAATACCGCGAAACAAAAAAAGAAGAGAAAATAATCAAAACATTAGACAAAAGCACATAACAATATTTTAAACATGGACGAAATGAGCCATTTTTTTCGTTTCCTGTAAAGTTCGGATATCTGAACATACGAGGTTATCATTCTACTATTCTATTATTCTACATTTTGTATTCATTCTGTAATCGTTAAAGAGTAAAATCTTAACAATTAATTGTTTTGTCCATCACCTTTGTGACTTAATGTAAACCCTAAAGTTATAATAGGTCGTCAGATCCTCCGTGCTTCGGAAGGAAGTGCTTCTAAGGTCCGGCTATAGACCACCCCTTTGGTCTTACATTGTGCATAATTATGACGACTGTGATATTTTAATTTGGTCACCGCACCGGAACAGCACTGGCTTCTAATAATCATTCATTTTGTTGTTATTATTTCAAACTAAGTATAATCAGCCTTAATTAACATATAATATTATTTTAATTGTATAAATACCACCGTACACTGTAGTGGATAAAGACCATTACGAAACCCAAGGTTCGGCACAAGCACAGGATGTAGTGCGAGTTCCTTCGTCATTTTTCATCACGTTAACGAAAACGAAAATTTGAATGGCACATTTAACTGCCGCACTCATAGACGTCAATTATCCTAAATGATTACTTAGCACCTAAAATTGTCTATTGTAAAATAGTCTCTAACAGTGACGTTATAAGCATATTTTCGACTGAACAATTGTAGGTGCTAAGTAATCATTAATAATAATTGACGTCTATGAGTGCGGCAGTAAGTACTACTATTTAAGTATTCTAACGGTGGGTGGTCGTACCTCAGAACAATAAGTTCGTATCAGTACTATTCAGTACCCAGTGCGCCTGGGTCGTTTTTGTTTTGTTTTTGTCTGATGTGTATTTCTTTGTTATTAACATTAGTGTCTATTGTAACTACTAACAGTCTATGAAATTAATCTGAAATAAATATACTTGTTATTATTATTCATGAGGCAGCGCGTCCTGGTGGAATAAGTGGAGAGTTAAATTATACTAAATAACATCGTGTATACTAACTAGTATACGTGATCGAATGGCAAATGAAAGTTTCACTAGGCACCAAGTATACAGTTAGTGAGAACTATTAATTAACTTAATGAATTTAACTAAGTATTCCAGTTAAATTCTCATTGCTTGGCTGTTGACTAAATCGTAGCTATCATTATTGTAATAGGGCAAGCCCACATAATTCGGAAGTGTAATGTCGACGGGTAGCTCCAATAAAGCTAACAGCTAAAGCGTGCTAGTGTATATTAAATACGATATTATATTTAGTTTCTGTTATAAAGCCAGCAATGAACGCAACGCTAATAAAATTTTATTGAAGCAATAATGTTCTAGAGTTTTCATTGCGCAATGTTAACTTTGAGCGTAACATCCATCGTGAAATTTATATATACCTACTTATGTGATATATAGCCAGTTATGTTATGTGTGAAATGTTTCATCAAAACTGAACGTAATAGTTCAACTGCTGTCGCAAATGAAGCGGTTCAAGTACCTAACAAGTACTTGAAGCAGCGCTTATATTTTTCGCAGTTTCAATAGTTATTGCACAAATGGATCGCAAAAATAGCTCCAAAGTCACAATTCAACAATCATATTGTCGAAATGTTTGCATATAAGAAATATTCTAATGACTTGTTTACATATGAATTTTTTATAAGTACGTACTTTTTTTTTTAATTATTTTTTTATATTTTTTATACTATAAACTATTATTTGAAAATTTATAAAAAAAAACAATATTTATTTTTTACAATGACTCGCTTTGGTAAGAGGTGTTCGTTTTAGTCATACCTATTTTAATCCTTCACTACAACCATGGTAGACCATTCAAACACCATAAAATATAAGTACATAGGTATTTTAAACAAATATATAAACATGACATAATCGACAAACAAACTCATTCCACTTGTCAGACCTATTCTTCCAATTATTCATTCGTTCAGCAGAAATGCAGCACTTCGCTTAGCCGGTCGTTCACCCCGGCCGCCATTGCCCACCGCTTGCTTTTTAAGTCAATTCTGCAAACATTGTTTAACGCCAATAATTGCTTGCGGTGTCCTGCTGTCGCCTGTATTTTCTTGTTGTTTGCTGCAAATATACAGTGAACGGAAGGTTTCAGACATAGTAAATTGTAAGCGGAGTAAAGTGTTATTTCAATTTCCCTTTGAAATAATATGGATCTTGTGCTTTTGAGACGAGAGATGCTAAATAAATGTTTCAACTTCAACACACGTTTTTGCTGGAGCTAAGCCCACATTGATAATTGTTCAAAGTCAAAGTCAAAGTCAAATATTCTTTATTCAAATAAACTTTAGAAAAGTGCTTTTGAATCGTCCATAATTTTTTTACCTACTACCCATTCAGGACGTCTATTTTTAGCTGTGGAGAAGAATGGGCGCAAGAAACTCCACAGCTTTAATTCATTATGTAACGACATTTACAAAATTATATGCCGTTACGTTACCAAGTTATACAAGTTTAAAAAACCTTAACAATATATTGGATTAGAAATAGATTGGAGCATTTTAAACCCATGCTGTTTTGTCTTCAATGTAATCAGACACTTTATAATAAGCTTTTTTATAAAGCTTTTCTTTAATAGCGATTTTAAATTTATTAATATCTAGTTTTTGGATATTACTTGGAACTTTATTGTAAAAACGTACACACAGGCCTCTAAATGAATTATTTACTTTGTGGAGCCTAGTATTAGGTACTGCTAGTTTGTTTTTATTTCTAGTGTTTACATTGTGAATATCACTGTTTTTAGAAAAAGTTTCAATATTTTTATATACATACATTAGGTTCTCGTGAATATATTGTGATGCAACTGTCATTATATTAATATCTTTAAATCTCTCCCTAAGAGAATTACCAGCTTTTAGATTATAAATTGCTCGAATAGCCCGCTTCTGCAGCACAAAGATAGTTTGAATATCGGCAGCATTGCCCCATAGTAAAATGCCGTACGACATTACGCTATGGAAATAACTAAAGTAAACAAGTCTAGCTGTTTCAATGTCAGTGATCTGACGAATTTTCATTACTGCATAAGCCGCAGAGCTCAGTCTACTCGACAATTTATCTATATGTGGGCCCCACTGTAGCTTTGCATCCAACGTAATGCCTAGAAACACTGTGGTGTCCACAAGGTCCACATTCTTATCTTTAATTTTTACACTGGTTTTTACCTCCTTAACGTTGGGTAATACAAATCTTATACATTTGGTTTTTTGTTCATTTAATAGCAAATTGTTAACACTAAACCAATGAACTATCTTTGTGACAGCATTGTTCACATCGTCATCAATCGGCTGTCGTCGTTTCACTTTGAATAAAAGTGAGGTATCATCTGCAAACAATACTATCTCATGTTTGTCTTTTACAAAGTAAGGCAAGTCGTTAATATAAATTAAAAATAAGAAAGGACCAAGAATTGAACCCTGTGGAACACCCATTGTAACCACCGATCCCGGAGATCTTTTACCGTTAACATCAACCCTCTGAACCCTATCACTCAAATATGAGATAAGAAGATTCAGTGATGCATCTCTAATTCCATAGTGGTAGAGCTTCCTGACCAGGGTTTCATGTAAAACACAATCAAAGGCCTTGGATAAATCACAAAAAACCCCTACGGCATCGTGAGAATCCTCCCAGGCATTAAATATTTGAAGAATAAGCTCAACACCAGCGTCAGTTGTCGAGCGACCCCTAGTGAAACCATATTGTCTAGAATGTAAAAGTTTATTTCTATAAAAATGAACTTGAATTTGGTCTAGAATTATCTTTTCAAATATTTTACTAAATGTGGGTAACACAGAAATTGGTCTAAAGTTAGAGGGGTCACATGTGCTACCTGATTTGAATAATGGGATTACTTTACTGTACTTCATTAGGTCAGGAAAAACACCACAGTCAATGCATTCATTAAATATGCAAGCTAAAACTGGAGCTATTGTCTCAATAACGGATTTAGTGACGTCGACGGAATTACCCCACAGATCAGCAGTCTTCTTTTTATTAAGAGTATTAAAAGTTTTAATTATATCTCTAAAATCAATTTTTTGAAAACTAAAATAGTTTTTACTAGGTTTGACATTTTCCTTTAGAACCGCTTCAGCTACAGTGGGGGAGGAGTCTAAAGCCTTTGTAGTTGAAACTGGAATATCAGTAAAAAACTTCTCAAATGCCGCAGCAACATCAGCATCGGAAGTTAAGGTTTGATTTTCGTAGCTCAATTTGTACTCATTGTTACGACTTTTGACATTTCCAGTTTCACTATTTATAATATTCCATGTCATTTTTATTTTGTTATCACTTAGCTTAATCTTTGAACTCAGGAACTTTGCCTTTGCTAATCGACATACTATTTTAAATAACTTAGAATAATTTTTGACATACAATTTAAAATCTTCACTGGTGTTATAGTTGCGTTCATCATATAGCTCATAAAGTCGCTTTCTACTTTTGTGGATACCAATTGTAGCCCATTCACTAAAAGTAACAGTACCACTAACCGAGATCCTTTTTGGAATAAAAGTTTTATTAAATTCTGTACAATATTTATGAAAGAAATTATTATAAAATTCATTTGGGTTATCATTATACTTTAAAAAACATATATTATCATAAAGATTGTTTTTAAACCGTTCCAGACGGCCTGCAGTTTTTGGTACAACAGTGATATTCTGTTTCTTCACTTGCTTACACTGATGTGGAAGGCTGACCATTTGGCCACAATGATCAGAGTCCAGTTTATTAATAATGAGTTTAGACAGTGGTACTAGATCGGTATATATGTTATCAATACAAGTGGCCGAAGTGGCAGTTATTCTAGTTGGCTCCATAAATAAATTATTTAAATTATACGATTGAAATAAATTTTTAATTTTGATAGAACCTGTAGACTTTTCTAACAAATTAATATTAAAATCACCGCAAATAACTATCTTTTTACCTACATTGCGGATTTTATATAATGCTTCATCCATTACTTTTTCAAAATAATCATACAATGCTGACGGAGGCCTGTATACACTTAATACAACAAGTCGCTCCAGCTCCACACAAGCTATTTCTATTGTTCGCTCAACCGAGAGGCTCACTATGTCTTTTCGTTCCTTTAATTTTAATTTCTTATTAACTATAATTAAGGAGCCACCATGAATTGAATTTACTCGACTGAACGAACTACCTACCAAATGATTATTAAAATTGAACATGAACTGATGATCTTTAAGCCAGTGTTCAGTAATACATAAAATATCAACTTTATTATCGTTCATGAACAATTCAATCTCCAGATCTTTGCCTGTCATCCCTTGAATGTTCTGGTGAACTATATTAATTGAGTGAACATTTTTAATAATTGTAGGTTGGGACGGGCTTTTCTTAGAATTAATTTTACATTTATTTAAAATATTACCAAACATGTTGCAAGAGAATTCCTCTTTTGTCTTATGATTCAATTTAAATTATTGATTGGAATATCAGTAGAAACACTACTGACATTTATGTCTATTAAACATTGCTCAATAGGAGCAACTTGTTTAGCCAAGTTTTTGGCTGAGATGTGTAAAAAATATGATAGCGATGAAGCTATTTGTCGCTTGAAATAAATTGGCAGATAATAACTATCTTTTGTCAAATAAAAATTACTAACATAATTGTTAGTGTCAATTAAATGCAAATTTTCATTGTTGCAAAATGTATGTAATGTCAAATTAAGCTTATATCTAGTAGTATTTTCCTCCTGTGTCAAGCTATTACAATAGGGTAAAGTAAACAGTATAATTTTCCCTACATTTGAATTATTTAACTTATTTAAACTCTTAATCAAACTTGATTTGTTCAATTTACCCCTATTTCCAACAAAAATTAATACAGTACTATTAGGTTTATATTTATAATCAATTGCTTTTGTTAAAATATCTTGATAAGAAGCACCAGGCATACAGTAATTGGTAATTGAATGTCCTAAGTCAAATAACAAGCGGCCCATGTTTTTACCAAATTCATCGCTAAATATAACAGTGTCACTCTTATTATCTAAATTTAAATCCTCTTGATTGATATTTTTTACTAAGTGTGGTGTATTTATAATTTTACACTGGCTAAGGGAACCTTTAGGTACATCAGTATTAATTAATTTTAATGGAGAGGAAGAATCACATGTTACCGATAAACGACCTGGTAATTGCTTACATTTACAAGTGTGGTTACAAGTAAATGAATTAAATCTATCATTGTTTTCATTACACGTTTCTACCAGCTCATTCATAGCCAACATGTGTTCTTTTATTTGTCCTTGTGAAAGTTCATATTTTTTGGTAATGGAAAGAAGAGAGTCCTGTAATTGTTCTATACTATTTTGTAAAAGTTGTGTGTCTTTTTTATATTGCAAATTTTTGTTATGCAGCTGTGATGAATAAGTATATAATTTGTCTATTAGGTATAATCTTTCTCTATTCAATTTTACATTTTTGATGAAAAATTTATGTTTTTTAACTAACTTTTGTGTTTTTGTAATATATTTATTAATTTTTATATATTTTTTAAGTTTGTTTTTGCTACAGCCAGCAACCTTTACAAAGTTGTTGCTATTTCTACTTTCATCACATGTCAGATCTACTGTGACAGTGGGCTGACTGCTAGCTGTCGCAGAAACCAAGGAGGGGGCACAGACTACCAACTCATCGAACAGGCTTTGATTTAACGAGGCAGTTGTATTGTGTTTGGATGTTTCTAAGAACATTATTTTGTTGTTCGCCTCATGCAGTTGTTTCTTTAATTCTTGTAACGACATACCACCAGGTGATGCCATAATCTCTTCAAATAAGGACTGAGTATGTTCCTCTTCATGCTGCTGCTGCAACTCAACAAATTGGGAAATCTGATGGTTGGCCGCACTGAGATCCCTTTCCAACTCGGTGATGCGGTCAAGTGCCCTTTCATAGGTGTTGTGCTGCTGCTCAAAATTGGAGATGACATCTTGCAGTTGGTCACGCTGGTGAAGCACATCCTGGTGTTGCATGTGCAATTGGCCTAACTCATTCTTAAGCTGTGAGTTTCTGTCTATCATAGATTTTATTTCTATTTCACTGTCATCCCTCTCTTTTAGCAGTTGACTGCAGGACTCCTTGAGTGCTTTTAGTTCCCCAAGTGCCTGTCTGAGCTTTAGTTCAGTACTTTGAGTAGCAGCCTTACGGGTCAGCATTGTGAAGTTGGTTTTATAAACAACTGAAAATTAAAGAATTATAGATTAAGATATATTAAGACTTATATGTTGCAAGTTAGGTTTATTTAACTTATATTTAATTTCTATGTGCAGCTATTTAGATAATTTAAAAATGAGATTTTAAAATAATAAAATAATAAGTGGGGGGTAGATGTGACACACAAAAGATTTGGGTTTAAAATTAGAGTTTTTTAGTGTAATTACAAGTTATTACTAGGTAGGTACCCAATCTAGAAATTAAATTAATTTAGTTATGAGCTTCAAATAAGCAGTCACGTTCTGGTTGTAATGTGTTGAAGTGTATGAATGTCTGTGGCAAAACAAAGTCACCATCAACTTCACTTCCACATATAGTCAAGTCAAGAGAGGTTAACCAAGCCAAATCGTATTTGAGGTGTGACGATACTCACAATATGTGAGATTTGTAAAGTAATGAGTATGGTAGGTAGTATTGTTGTTATATAGAACATGTACCTAGTAATAGTATTTAGAAATAAGTTTTTCTCAATGTCAGTGGTAAAAAAAAAAAAAATTAATTCAAAGTGTCTGATAACAATAAATTAGTGTTCTATTTCTTTCTAATCTTTTGATCTGATTACAAAGTAGAAAAATAACGATTAATTGGCTCAGTGCATCGACACTTATACAAATTGAATGAAGTGTTTAGTTAAGATTTACACTTAGGTTACTAGTATCTATAATAATTGGAATGAAAACAATACTCCCCCGGTTTATGTTGCAGCAGTCCACGGCAAAAGTAGTTATTTTAACAAATTTTAGTAAAATTTGTTCTAACAGTCAGCTGGCGATGACAGTTGGAAAATCACAATAGCAAATAATTTAAAAACTACACAATATTTGTTAGAAAAAACACTAGCAGATGTTATTTGTCACTTAATTTAATCACTGATTTACAAATCAAGTCTTAAATAAGCATAAAAACAATCTTTAACAAAATTTTAATAGGAGCTAATTATTTCGACTACTTAACCGGACAGTGTTGCCAGTCCAGTGTTAAAATTGGGCTTTATATTAAGTACATATAATATGTTTTAATCTGAAATAATAGTCAGTATTAATCCTTTAAACGATAAAAACTTCGTTATCATAAATATGTATAAATTAATTGTAGGTAGGTAGGTAGGTACTATTGTTGTACATACTCATGTAAAACTAAAAAAAAATTAAGTGTATTTTTATTTTGTTTGTTATGTAAGCATTTGTGAAACAGTTCAGAATAATTGATTATGTAATTATTGTTAGGAGAATATATTTTTTGTGAAATAAAATAAGATCAGACTGTTGAAACGCATTTGTAAACATTTTAAAATAACAGGACGTTATGACATTTGTTTCATTTCAGATTAAAATCGACCATAATAAAGCTAACTGGAAAGTTCGATTGCATTAATGTTATATTGCATGAACGTATCCAGCAACATGAATTTTTATACCAATCCCAACTCCAATTTTCGTCCGATATCAATATCATGGGCCCGCAGTTGGCCAATTTAATTTCATATACTTGCATAATTATGTTATTATTGTTATTTTCGATTGAAAGCTTCCGATGCGTATGAAAATATAGTATACAAGAAAGAGAGTCCATGTTAAGGAACTTTTAAAATGGTAAGTACCGGATGGGAGACCAAATAGTATCTCAAGCTCCTTAGTGTTTAGGAGGGCACTTTAAGCCGTTGTTCCCGGTTGTTGTAAGATGGTAGTCGTTTTAACCCACCACCTAATTATGGTGGGTTAAACCTGATCTCCTCATGAGCTGTTGTTCATATGTCAAGGCCTGAGTCAGAGGCTGATGATGAAAAATATAATGTCGTAGTAGTATAACCAGTGCTCGACAGAGTAACGCAGTGTTCGACAGAGTAACGCAGTGTTCGACACAGTAACGCAGTGTTCGACACAGTAACGCAGTGTTCGACACCAGTTTCCGTCGCCAAAAAATAATTGTTCGGTTTGATCCCTGCCGCTGATTTTCTTCACCGCAGTACACGCAATCGACTGTCTTTCCATCCACACCATCTTGATGGAGGCGATCTACTACTGTGCGTTTCTTACGTAATTTTTTACCACGAACTACAGTGCTGTGGAACCAGCTCTCAGCGGCGGTATTTCCGGACCATTACGACTTAGGGATCTTCAAGAAACGAGCCTATTCCTTCCTTAAAGGCCAGCAACGCATCTGCGATTTCTTTGGTTTTTCGGGTGTCCATGGGCGGCGGTGATTGCTTCCTATCAGGTGACCCGCCTGCTCGTTTGCCTCCTTCTAATATATAAAATAATAATAATAATAATAATACGGTATAGAATTTCATTGAAATTTTACTAAATGACAGCTAGCTAGGACGCAGTTTGTCTGTCGTCATCAGCTCATTTTATGTCCCCACCTGGGGCACGAACCTTCCCTATGGATGGATAGGGAGAGCGGGCCGTAAACCACCACGCGGGCCTGATTGGTGGTTGTTAACGACTGCATTACAGCCGGGACCAACCACTTTACGTGCGTTCCGAAGCACGGAGGAGCTCGAGATGAAAATTTTTTTGATCACCCTTCCGATGATCGGAATTTGCGAAAGTTGCTTAACCTCAGCACTCGCATCCGGGCGCGTTCACCACTGCGCCATCGAGCATTCAAGTGTAAAAAGTCTGTTGCTGCCCCTATTCTTCATATCAAAGGGAAAGGTGTCATTCCTATCGAACACTGCCGCAAATGCAAATGAAACTTCTAAAAGTAACTATAAAGAAATGGTTCTCTAGTTACTTTTAGAATATTCATTTTGCGTTATATCCTAAAAATACATGTACGAAAGTAAGAGTAAAGTAATTAATAAGATGTCGCGAATAGCCGGCGACGAGGCTGGCATTCTTTTAGACATTTACATTCTTTGCTGAATTATTCATGTGCATTTAATTGAATAACATTTAAATTCATTAGTTCGTGAGCTAGCAGAGGGCGATCGTGATTCTATTTCGGCTGTTTTGGTAGAGATGCTGCGAAGTGAGACTGTGCGCCAGTAAACCTTATTCTGTTGTGAATGTAAGCCATTATCATGTAGGTATCTATCTATCTATACTAATATAATAAAGCTGAAGAGATTTTGTTGCTTTGTTTGAACGCACTAATCTCTGGAACTATCAGTCGGATAAAAAAAAAATACTTTTGCATTTGGTATCCCAACTTTTGCGGAAGACTTTACTTTAACATCATTTATTTATTTATTTATTTAATCTTTATTGAACAATAAAATAAAATAAGGTACAAAAGGCGGACTTAATGCCAAATGGCATTCTCCACCAGTCGACCTAAGGGGCTAGGCAGAAAAATTGGCAAGCGGTGCGACAAAGAACGTAAATGAAACATATAGGTACTACATAAAATAAGAACTTAAATATACATATTAAGTTTATTAAATTAAATGATAATAATAATATACATACTATAAAAAAACTTAAATAAAAATAGACTACATAAACATACTTAAACATAGATGGGAATCTCTTACGTGGGTGTTGATTCCTGTAGAAACAGTTTATACACCATTGTTTTAAAGACCAATTTACTTGGAGCTTGTCTGACTTTTTCGGGGACAGCGTTCCATAATCGAACTTGAACCGTGAAGGAATTTGCAACGAATCCTGAATGATGCAAAGGAGTGGCGAGAAGATGTTTATGTGATGAGCGAAGTTGGCGTGAAGTGTAACATCTCGCTATTACACTTAAAAAGTCAGAAAAAACGCTGAGCGTATACGAGGTAATAGCGCATTTGGGGGACGCGATGCGACGCGGTGGGTCAGGGGCCAGCTTGTAAAATAATAATAATAATAATAATAATATTTTTTTCCTACACTTACACCAATTATCTATTATTATTATTATTATCTATTATCTTATTATTAAAATATAAGTAAGTAGCATGTAGATTAATATGGGACATTTCATATTGTGTGATGTTTGACTCCCGGCGCTCAGTTGGGGAATAAACTTGGTTTTACACACCCGAATTTTCACATATATCCCAATTTCTTAGACAATTCTGCGGAATTAATAATAATAATAAATCTATATTTCAGGCAACAAACAATGTAACAGATGGTAAAAATACAGAGCGGCCCATATAATAAATACCTTACAGACTAACATACATACTAAATAAATTGAATTTTTTTGTTTGTTTCAGACTTAGAGGTATCGGGTTCCATTTCCAGCGGGACTGTTTAGTTGGTGGTAGGGCTTGTTTTACATGCGCCTGAATATATTTGCCATTAGCATCTTATACAGGGTGGAAAAAAAGACCGTGTTTGGAGGAAAGGTATCTTTAAAATTGATGATGGCAAATTTTACTGAAAGGAAACATTCCTTTATTTTCAAAAATAAGTAAAACTGCATTTAAAGATTTTTGAAAAATTATAAGTTAGGTCAACTATTTTCTTTAGTAAGTAAGCTTTATAATAAAAAAAATATTTTTCTTGGTCTTTCTTTAATTTAAGATACTATGTTGTTTAATCTTTTCACCGCCCAACTATCCTGCACGCGATGTCCCGCTGTACGCCAACATATAAATGTATTTTAATAAAGTAGGTACAAAGAAGGACTTCTATAGAAGTGCTGGCGTGGACGGCACGAAAATCTCGAACTTCTATAGAAGTTGTTGGCGGTAAAAAGGTAAAAAGGAATTGATCCTTATGAATGACTCTTTCAGTTGGTATCATAAAATACAGGAGGGTGTTTTTTTTTCACATTTCACCGATTCGATTCCTGGCTCAAGAAGGTGATTTTAAAAAAAACTTTAAACGCAGTTTTAATTATTTTTTAAAATAAAGGAATGTTTCCTTTCAGTTAAATTTGCCATCATCAATATTGAGGGTACTTTTCCTGGAACCACGGTCTTCTTTTTCGAACCTGTATATAGCCATAACAACATTGTTATTAGTATTGTTGTGTTCTGCCAGAGTTCATTATAGCCAGTTCCTCAGTAGTGAGGAGCGCATACCACCTTCGGCTTTACATCACTTAACATCAGGTTTGACAGAAGCAAGTGCTTACCTGTAAGTAGGGTTGCCAACTATTTTTCAGAAAATTAAAGTAAATCTATCACTACTAGTATAAAAAAGGATTTGAAGAAAAAATAAAGTATTTTCCAAATTTAGTTATTTATGCGTTTCGTTTTGTTTCACTTTACTTGAGTTTGAGTATCATTCAGTAGTTCAGAAATTAAGTCAACAGGAATATTCCATTCAAACGCACGCATTAGTCGGAAATAAAGTATTTTCCATACTTTATTTTTATTAAAAAGAATAAAGTATGGGGATGGAAAATAACGTAGGATACGTTATTTTAAAGTATGTTTGGCAACCCTATCTGTAAGGGATACAAAACAAAAAGTACCTAGATAAAAAACAAGCCAATACCTTGCTCAGTAAAATAATTGTCAGTCGAGATTCAAATATCTTTTACATTACAATGTGATTCTTTTCATACAAATCTGTCTCCAAGATTTTAGAATTTTAGATTTGAGGAGGTCTTCTGGAGCGGCCATTAACGGGGAATGATACCACAGATTATACAGAGACTACGCTCTTCGCTCGAACGCCCGTAATGGACTCTTAAATCAAGTTATATTTTATTATTCCATAATAAAAGGTGAGGAAGTATCTATTATATTTATTGTTAACGATCGGTTCTGCCAAGATGTCAATAGAGAGAGAGGTACTCTATACTGACTGGCAGTATTTATATTTGATTTTATTCCTTTATAGATAAAGTTTTCTCGAACATGATGAAGCAACTAAAGGGTTCCTCAAGCTGTGTGAAACGAATCACATTCGAAGGTTTTCTAGAGGGAACGGCATCACGCACTACTGCGTGTCCCGTGCCCTACTAGATTCTCCGAGGGGTTCGGAACAACCCGAAGGCGCCTCTTTAGGCTCGGACCTCGGCTCGGGTTGACCGGGCTGTGGTGGTGGGGAGAAGCGCCCCGGTACTGTCTGTAACTGGTATAGAGCGCGTGTGAACCGGCTCGTCGTACCCTTAGCCTTGTTCTACGAGTACGGAGTCTTGGGCCTATAATAAGCAACCATACACCAAAGATCATACTTTTTATTTATATGCAATAATATTTGTTCATAGGACACTGACGCACAAATAGTGACGACCACAGACCAATGTTAATATAGGTCTGTGGTGACGACAATAAGTATTGTTGGATATTGAGCATAAACAAAAATATCCTTTTAAAACCTTTGGTGTTAGATTTAATATATTTAAAGAAAGAAAGAAAGAAACATAATTTATTTACCAAGTATTTTTAAAACTAAAATTACTTAAATAAAATTAAAATACTCGTACGTTACTATTAGTAGTTGATTAGTTGATTAGTAGTTTACACTGCCGACGAGAACTCTATGTTCTTCTTATATACAAAAAATATACAAAAATCTTTATTTTTTCTTTATATAAGCACTCAGACGACGACTTATCAAAAATTTAAAACAAACTTTCGATATGTTTTACTAAAACAATTTGAACAGCGCATATAAATTTTAGTTAATAAACGCATTCAACGATAAGTTGCTGAAATAATTATGTGAAAAATATTTACGTGAAGTTATTTCAACCGATTACAATTTCCATCAATATTTTAATTAAAAATCGTTGAAATTGCTCTGTTGATTTTTGTGTTTAATGAGGCTCATAAATAATATTGTTAATTATGGGAACGATGGATAAATCACGATTAAAGCCGACCGACGGGATAAGTGTAATAAATAGGTTGCGGGTATCAAAATTGCACAAGTTTTAAAAGTAAACTCAAAAATCACATTATAATTTACGATTCGGTATATATATTTATAGATAAATAATACTTTTAATACTTTTATTTGAAAATAATTCTACGTGAGGGGATTTGAACCGTTGACCTTATCCTCTGACATGCAGACATGGGTCTGCTACATATCGAATTATGTCATCGTGGGTTTGTCGATCCGTAAATATTTATCAATACTATCTACTCTTATTTTGTAAGTTAAAAGAGCCTTAGTCAATGTCAACCGCTACGTCTTCAACATCCGATTTCACAAGGTATATTTATACAAATTAATTAATTAATTTGTTTTATTTATTTATTTGTGTTCAGGAGTCTTACAACAAAATAGTCTATTAACTAAATAATACACAATAAATATGGCGATGCTAACAACAAGTCTCCACCTATGGAATTAATGTTAATAAAACAAATTAAAATTTATTTATTAATTATAAATAAATTTGAATTCATGAATGTTCAAAATTGAACTTTCTCCGAAAGCTTTAATTACACAAGATGTTATCTTGCCTCCTATGGTTATACGCTTTTCTTGATACTCATAAAAAAACGCTTATAATAAATAGGACACACCTATTTATTATAAGCGTTTTTTCACACAAACCTATGAGCCAGTATGAAAAGACACATGAACACAACTATTGACCTATGTCCTCCTCTCTCATTCCTAATTTTCAATTAACACGCTTCGCCACTCCGCCCAGGGCGCCCAACATCGACCCTGGGCGGGTCATATGCCAATACCATGTTTAATGTATAATGCATACATCGCGTATTTGGTCACATTAACATACGGGCCCGAGATTACAGCTGTACATGCTAAGGCAGTTGTCCCACCGCCGTCGATGAGGAAGCGACTAACTATCGACTATTTTCTCGCTTAAGAAACGTAGGTATTTTGGTGTGTATGTGAATGATAACACCAATTTCATTTAACTTTGTGTATTAATAATTAAATATTACAGTTTATTATTACTGATCTCCGAGTACCTCGGCTCTTAGCCGGGCTGTCTGTGTCTAGCTCCTGACTCCTCCTGTCTGCGACTGTCAAACTGTTGTAAACCTTTTTAATTACATATTCGATGATTCAAATAGTCATCCAGACTAAAGACCACATACAAATAAATTAAACTAGCTTTTACTATGAGCTGCATATAAACTCCTTACAGACACACGCCTGCACATCAAGCTACCACCAACTGTCGAATTTCCTTAAGAGACTTTGAACGTTATGTCCATCATTTCATCATCAGCTCATTTTAGGTCCCCACTGCTAGGGCACGAGCCTTCCCTATAAATGGATAGGGAGAACGGGCCATAAACCACCACGTGGGCCCAGTACGGATAACTGGTTGTTAACGACTGCTAATGCAGCCAACGGCTTAACGTGCCTTCCGAAGCACGGAGGAGCTCTTGACCGGCCTTTGCGAAAGTTGATTAACCTCAGCACTCGCAGACCGGGCGCATTAACCACTGCGCCATCGAGCTCCTCATCGACTGTCATCGATGTCCATCTAACTTAGGCCCTAAATGATTTGATGATTATGATTTTACAGTTTTGGTACTTTGATGTGTAGACGTCTGTACAATAGGTGTAAATCCCGTGTCATTAAAATATATACATTACTAGCTGACCCGGCGGAATTCGTACCGCTTTGCCAGTTTCTATGACAACAATACAAAGAAATCATTTTGTATTGGAAAATTGTCCAAAAACTAAAAAAAAGGTTTGGGGTGGACCACCCTTATCACTTAGGGGTATGAAAAATAGATTACAACCGATTGTCAGACCTACCGAATATACATATAAAATTTAATAAAAATCGATCGAGCCGTTTCGGAGGAGTGTGGCAACTAACATGTGACACGAGCATTTTATATACATAGATTAGTAGTTGATAACTGGCTGTTCTTCTGCCGATGCCGGCGAGAACTCTCTCTTCACTTGTTTGTCGCAGTGACAAGAGCTATCAAAAGTAAATATCGCTCAGCGATGCTGGCTTAGTGGACAGGACCTTGCTTTTTGCGCAGGAATGTATGTATGATATGAGCCGTACTGACCGAATGGTGCGAAATCGTCACAAAACTATCGGTACACACTTGCTTCTAGCCGTTCGCCAACTCGTTTCTAATTTGTAGCTTTGCTCGCTTCTCGTTCAACGTTTGCGGTAGGACAAGTGCCTAATGCTAGCGCCCCGCATCACCCCGCCGTCTGCGAGCTAATACAAACAAATAACTGGCCGCAACACAGTAATTCACTATGTTAATCTGCTAAGTACGTTAATTAGAGCGACCTCAATTGTCATTGGTTACAAACGAAACGTTCACACGTTTAATTTTGTATAATTGTTGTGATTACCACAATTTTATTGATTGTTGTGTTTTTACTGTTAGAGAAGAGATAGGAAGTGCCTTAGTGGTTGAGGATTCAAGGTGAAGTGCGCGAAAGGTGGTGATAGTTGGGATAAAGGCCAAATACTATCCCGTTGTGAAATAAAAATAATAATAAATGCCTAATTATAAATTACTTATACAAATAAAGATACTGAAATCATCCTCTCTCCTTTTTTTTAAATTGGCGTGCCCGACAGAGTCCCAAAGTATGGACTCTTGGTATTTATATTTTGTTACCATACCTTATTTTTTTTATTTTTTTATTTTATTTTAATGGTTTGTTAACAATTGTTACAATTAATGCTTACTTTTAAAAAAATACATAAAATTGTACAATCTGTTATAGACAAACACAACAAGCACAAATAATATTATGACCTCAGTAAAAACTACAACTAATGAAACTAAATACAAATTACATGTAGGATATATCCTATTTACTTATTTAATTTTATTCCTTTTGTGTAATATAGTTACTAAAGTATGTCTTGGTGCATGGACATAAACAGTCTCCGATTTTTGATGTAGGAATACGGAATACCCAACTGAGAACTGAACCGGTTGTAAGTTCTACAGAGACTTATATTTTTGTGATAAATAACATGTTACTTAATGTGAACACACCTTTAGAAACATTTTCTTTAGCAGAACGTAACTTTGTTATGCTATTCCGTAAACGGCAATAAGATACGTAAACCATTACGTTTAAGGTTTCCATCAGAAAAAGGTTTAATCAACTGCAAATCAAAAGCCAGTAGGAGTTAAAAGTGGTTTGTGCTTTTTAAAAACTATCCGGTACAGCATAGCGGTGAGCTCATTTGAATGAGCGCTCATACCACAGAGAGTGCACTTGCCGGCCGGGAATCGAACCGATAGCGACCGCAAATGAAAGCTGCACGGCCTAAGCCGGCTTGTTTTGTAAAGCTACGCTCCACTCGTGATTACGGCTTGCAGTAATTGAAGTACGCAGCCGGCGGGGCTGTAGTATTGTTTACAGCACTTTAAACGTACACGTACCGATATAGAAAAGTTAGGGAAAGTGTTCTCGAAGGGTTGGTAGATTTGAACAGATTATTGTATAATATGCAATACAATTTAACACAAATTATTGTTCATGTAACACAATAACAGAGCGGGCGCTTTTCATCTGAATTCGCCTTATTTGATGGTTTAAAGTCTGTAATTATTTTTTTTTTGAAAATGGTAGTTTATATGTTCCTCTTACGACAGTATAAAAATTTGTTCTAAATGTTGGTATTAATTTTTATTTTACGATAGTCCCTGATGCTTCTAACGACATCTATGACAAAAACTACATTCACTCTTTGATGTAATCAAAATGTATTTTATCTTCTCCCTGCCACCACTGTAAAGGGTCCAAACGTCAGGATAAAATAACATCTAAAAAAAAGAACAATCCTAAAGCCGACAAAAGGCATTCTTTTCGTGAATGTCAATGAGTGCCCATGTGTGAAATAGGTATATAGAAACAAAGGCCATCCAGTTTGAAACTGAATTAGCGGGTTGCAGACAGATTTTCGGTTAACGAGCCCATTCGCAGCCCGTGGACGGCCCTCCGATGGTCCCGCCGAAGCCTACCGCTCGTTAACAGAATTTCGTTTAGATTATAATCAAATGGAAACGTAAACAAACTTTTCGCGCCACGTGACGGGCCTCCGCAATGGGCCGGGCCGATTCTAATTCCATTGCGCGAAGAGGCCTCCTCATTTTCCTGACGGTTGCGGATATTTTCAATTTTCCCCACGGTGGCTCCTTTTTATTAGTTGTTGTTCCGCCTTGAATACTAATCGGGGGGAATTAACATTCACGTGACATCTCCCTTTGCTTGGCGCGGCGATCGGCCCTTGTTTGATATTTAGAGAAAACAACATTGCGCGCGACGCGATGCGCTTTTGTTTTCGGCTAGTTTGTTGGCTGCGATCGATTTTCTGCTAATTCAATTCAGCTTTAATGCTATTGGAGAAGCTGAAGCGAAAATTTAAAAACGATAGTATTAAAACGGACGGGAGATTCGAAATAGTTTAAAAAGATATATAATAAGTTTTTTTGCTCAGCAACATCAACTATGGCTGGTGCTTTTTTTAAAGTATGATTACTTCGTGCTTTTGTTAGAATCTCCATTCTTTCTGGATAGACATCACTTCACCTCCGAAGCTTTAATTCAGTGCTCCGACCGAGTCTGTATAAAATTGAGCGGGCCCATAGAAACAAAAGAAGTAAGTAAGTATGTAGTGGCGTTCTGTCGAAACATAGAATACCTAGATTGGTTAGAGAAGCGATTGAAATTACAAAATACAAAAATCTCAATCGCGAAGATGGGTTTAAACTGTCGCATATCTGGAATCCAGTGATTAGCTTATGTAAAGACCGCAAAAAAAACAAAAGTGTCGTTTCGCGATCTCATACGGTCAGTGTAGTGTGTCGAGAACAAGTTCGAGTGAATAGTGACTTAGGAGACAATGGTACGAGTAACGAGCGCAAAAAAACGTTTAAGAAAAAGGGTAGATCGCTTTGTCTGCTCATTATCACCCACCCGCAATAACTTCAGTACATCCATGATCATGGCGCATCCAACTGTGCCGAAATATCGGATACTCAAACACAACAAAAAACATGGTAACAATCCCGTTAATAATATTTATTCTAATGTTAGTGACTATGACAGTTTAAAAAGTTATATCGGATTTTAGAGTTAGAACGATTTAGAGGCGCACTAAATGTCATAATAAGTCTTGATCGTGACTATTCAGCGATTTGCGCCCGCCGCGACGATCCCTAAATAGAGTAGATGGTCGTGAGTTATAGCGGTATCTATTGTTTTTAGTATTTATCGATGTGGAATTATTTATCTATTTTAGCTGAATCTGGAAGCGTACTGTAATACGGCAACAGAAACGTTATTGCACTGACATTTAATTTTGTCTGATTTGTGTGGTTAGCATGAAGCAGTAGATCTGACATCTTTGGTGAAACAAGAGGTGTAGCTTGTCAAGTAGAATCCATTATTGTGGAAAAGGATACAATGGATATGGTTATAGATTTCGGAGTACAAAAGTACGGGTAAATTTATACTACACATTTGTACAAGTATAAACCTTGTTAAGTAAATGGTTTTATGGTTTTATAAAGGTTACCCCGATACTGCACAATACACATTGAAATCAAAGACTTTATACGGATCTAGTATATAGCCTGCTATCCCACTGTTGTGCAAAGACCTACGTCATTGAACACAAAAAAAAATACAATCACAGGCCCGAGTTATGCATCTATATATATAATATTAAGCAGACGCGGCACGTGATTAGTTTACATAATATGTTATTTTTTCGTTTCAAACCCATTGGACGACCTGAGGTCATTGACGGGAGACTCTGACCTCCAGAGTAGTAAATAAATGCGATCCACTATAAAGACTTTCATTTCAGCCTCCCAGACAAGTGGCTTAACGCTTAATAGCGAAATTCAATAGAAATGATTGTGCGGGATTGACATAAGTCAAAGATAATAAAGATACGTATAAATGACGTTTATATCAAACCAATACAAAGATCATTATATTTCATTACTTTTCTATTAGCGTTAAGGCGACGCACCGCTAAACAATAAATCTCATACGTTTTGATACGAGCGTTTGCACCCCGTACCTTAGGAAAAACAGTAATTTTTTTCCTTCAAATTTAAAACTACAAATTATTTAAAAAAAATGAACTACAATTTTGTTATTACATTACTACATTATTTGATTAGTCTTAATACACACTGTGTTAAGACTAATTAAAAAAAAATTAAAAATCATGTCATCAAATATCACTTTCAAATAAATAAATAAATAAATTTTCTGGAGCGACTCAGAACAACTTTCTCATAGTAATATGGGTTGAGATACGTCAAAAATTTTGAGACTTCATACAATCAGGCTAATCAAATGTTCGCTAAAGTATGGAAAGTCGAAAAAAATTTGTTTTATTTCGACCCATCGTTACTATGAGAAAGTTGTTTACTTACCGATTCTGAGTCGTTCCAGAAAACTTGTGCACTAGTAAAAAAAAAATAAAAAAAAAAATAAAAAATGTTTTGTAATTGTTGGGAAAAATCAAGATCCCCGCCACGTAAATTACCAATGCGTCGCTTTAAGCCACTTGTCTAGGGGGCAGTTGTTGGTAGTCCAAAAATAAATAAAACGAAGAAGAAGTATGTTTTTGTGTAAAGCAAGACGCTTAATTATATTTCAAGAATTTTTTATGAAAAACTGTGTTAATTTACAAATTAAATTTGAATCTGACGGAGTTTCTAACAAACAAGTTATAATAGTGAAGAGAGAAAATTAGAACAGACTCGTGTAACCTTTTGAAGCATTTTTAATCATGAAACCGCTTCATTTTGCTCTATTTAACGAGCTCTAATTTCCAATTCTGAAAGCTGAAGATTGGAGCCGTCTCATTAAGCGGCGCGTTGTAGTATAGACGTAGTTTAAATCCGCCCGAGCGGTTTAATCAAGCCAGAAATTATAGCCGGCGCTGTTGGTCTTGTATGTCATGGAGAGGAAAATTATATTTTTGATCGGAACTTTATTTGCTGAAATTATTATTTTCAGTTTTGTTTGATTTTGCGGTTTAGTGGTAAAATCCGATCACTAGGTCTCGGATCCTGAAGTCCCGGGTTTGATGGCCAATGGAAATATAAATTGTAGGTACTCGGTTTGGTTGTTGGCAGGGCTTATTTTCAGTGTCAAGCTAGCTACCACCGTCTAACCGAAGTCTGTCTGTTAAAAGCATTGTTGAGTTCCGATAGTTACAGATAAGATAGCAAGTTCCTCAGTGGGTGAGATTAACTTACTGCCGAAACCAAGAGTATCCCCGTGGTAGTGTAGAAATGTGTAGAAATTTTTATGATGCTACTTCCGATATATTGACGAATAACTATTAGAATAACCATTCTGACTCAATCAGTAGTCAATCAAAATGCATGTTTTTATGAAACCGCCTCTGTGGTCTAGTGGTAAAGTAAGACCACCGGTTTATACCCAGAGGTCCCGGGTTCATTCCCAGCGGGGGGTACATATTTGTGTACTAGCTACCACTATCTTATCTAAATATGTCGCCATAAGAATGTTTGTAGCATTGTTGTGTTCTGGCAGCTAGAGTTAAGATAGCCTCAGTTGAGGATTCCGGGTGAAGTGCGCTTCCACCTTCGGCCTTATCATCACTTGACATCAGGTGTGATGAAGGCCAGGTGTTTACCCTGGCTACTAAGATATATAGAAAATCGGACAAGTGCGAGTCGGACTCGCCCACCGAAGGTTCCGTACTGTATGGGTACATATTATATAGTTCAGGAATCGAGTTTCGAACTTTTCCCGGCTGTTAGGTACTACATACACCAAAGTTATTATACTTATACACTTATATAAGAGGAAAAAGGTATTTCCTTTTTCATTCTTCGTCATAAATCGAAAACTATAAACATCATAAAAATAATTAAAATCTGTTTAATCTTGTGCAAATGAAGCCCTTTCATACGATACCCCACATGACATGGTTAACTTACTTCAAAATTTGGACCCCCGTCCCTTGCATAAAGACCCTGTTTTTTTGTGATTTAATTAAATATGTAGATATAGCTTTCAGGCTTTTCCCTGTACTTGTAAGACGACATTACTTGCCAAACTTCATAGTTGTAGGTAATGGCAAGTACCCTAAGAATTTTGATTCCCTTGAGAGTGTCGAAATATACGTTTTTTGCGACATAAACGGCCGTAGCTTTTTTTTCGTTAACATTTAGAAGTTTGATTTTTTTCACAGCTCCAAGGGACCGCAGTCCTGAGTGTATGGTTTTAATTTCAACTCGATACCTCCTCGCGTTCCCAAGATAAAGGGTCTTGACAGACAGACACACGGACAACAAAGTGATCCTATAAGGGTTCCGATTTTTTCCTTTTGAGGTACGGAACCCTAAAAAAACGAAAAAAATAAAGACCAAGTGTAGTCCAGCATTCAATCTCTACTCGCTAGTCATAAAACAAACTCTTAAGCTCGTGAATCGACGGAGCATATAACAGCATGGCACTCGGCCAATTAAAGAGGAGAAATATCGTGCGCCACGATTCACTAAGTTAATGCAGACATGTAGATGCACATTCCTGGAAATATATCAATGTCTTTGGAAAGAAAACAAATAAACCTTAACTAGAACGAGTGCGTAATCATCAGACTCAGTCGTCTTGAAAAGATAGTCAACAAATCCTCTTTTTCTTTGTTAGTTACGTTCAGCACACTTATCTAGCGTCAAAGTAATTTTTCTTACAAGTTATTTAAATATTTAATTCGACAATAGATGATAATTAATGTTTTTTTTTTCAGTTGAGTCTTTTTACTGTTTTCTCTTGATAATCTTACTGGTCGACTGGTAGAGAATGCCTAAGGGCATTACGTCCGGATTTTGCTTTTGCAAAAAGAATAAATAAATAAATAAATAAATGAATCATAGTAGAAATAAGTAGTGATACAATCTGACATTACCCCCAACCCCTTGGGTACTCGTACCAGTAAAGATGTGGCGGGCTCTGATGTGATCTCACGCGGACTTCTTGAGAGAATTTGAAAAGTGACGTTGCACTGTTTGAACTGAGTACTGACGCACTGGACATCTTATCTGTAACTGTTGAAACAACAACACAACATCGTTGTTATTGAAACAGACTTAGAAAAAAATGGTGGTAGGCGGACTTAAGCAAGTCATATAAACAACTCGTTTCAGAAGTTTCTCCTGCGAACCTGGGATCTCATGATTTTAGACAGGTAGTCTAACAACTAAACCACAGAGGCGGTTATAATAAAACTGGAGGATAATACCCCGCCATTGAAGCAGACTTACATGGGACGCAGTAGCACAAAATCTGATTAATAGCCTAGCACAGGACGTGAATTGAATAAAAAGCAATTTTGCATAAAGATGGAGATAGTAGAAATACTTTAGCGGTAATAGGGAATCTAGCTGAGTTAGCGTCGTCTAGCTGAGTTAGCGTCGTCTAGCTTACGGAGATGGTTAGAAAATTTTAGACGACCTTTATTCAAATTGTTTGTTAGTTTAGGTATATATTTGTTATTCTTGTTGAGTACAGCACAACCATGTACTCAAAGATTTATAACAATATACCTGATAAATTTAAATCTATGAATAGCTATCCGTTTAAGACTGCCTTACGTAACTGGTTACTGTCGCACAGATTTTATGATATCAACGAATTTTTTGATATTAAGAATTAGTTATTGTGATTGTCGCTAAGGTATACCTACTATAAGTTATTATTAATTAATTAATTTATGTTATCAATAATATTTGCATGCCATTTTGTTTCGGCAAAACATGATTGTTCACATTATTTTATTTTACCACCATGTATACCATGTTTTTATGCAATTAAATCATTTATTATTTTTTATTTACAAAGATTTTAAAAATAAACAGTTTACAGAACCCTGCAAGGGATCTTAAAATTATATAAAAATGTTATTAGTTAGTTATATTGAAAATGCAACCGTAGTGATATATTTTTTTACAATTATTAATATTTGAAAAAAGACAAAGTGTTGAAAGAGATCCACGAGCGGGATTCGAACCCGCACCCCAAGACATATCGGAGCAGGTGCACTGCCAACTATGCTATCAAGGCTCAATCCGACTGGCCAATATTAATATATATTCTTAATCACATCATAGGTAACTATATTTCACAATTTGTAATAAAGGTTGATATATTTACCAAAGTACTACTAGCAATAACGAATTTCTGCATTAACGTACTTACTGTACTATTTAGTTATTTATAAAGTTAAAATAAATAACTATAAATATACATACATACTTACATACATATAATAAAAATATAACACCAAAAATATATAGAATAAGTAAATTAATAAAAGTAACGAAAATTACAAAAACACAAATGTTGAAAAAAAAATCCACGAGCAGGATTTGAACCCGCACTCTTCTGACATACCGGGTCAGGTGCTCTCCCAATTGAGCTATCGTGGTTCTAACCAACCCGCCGAAATTAATTAATGACGGTAGTTGTTGACATTGAATGGGTGCCTTTGGCTTTCAAAGTAAAATGTAAATAGTGTTGAATAATTTCGGCGGGCTGGTTAGAACCACGATAGCTCAATTGGGAGAGCACCTGACCCGGTATGTCAGAAGGGTGTGGGTTCAAATCCTGCTCGTGGAATTTTTTTCAACATTTGTGTTTTTGTAATTTGTCCGCAACAAAATTTGCGTTAAAAATTATATAAACATTTTGTAACGAAAATTGTTTATTGTTTTATCGGTGTAAATCATCTTCTGTTTAGCTATCGACATTGTTACCGGATGAAATTTCTGTGGTGTAACGAAACACCATTGCCATTTCACGTGCCGACTCTTCGTCCTACTAACCGTCTTGGTTGCTTCATTGTTTCCCTTCACTCCCTTGAAAGTAATGTTCTACAATTTATGTTCAAAGTTCATCAACTCAGCTATAAACGTGCAATTCATCTCGCCAATATTTGCATAGATATAAATTATTCGTTCTAAGTTAAGTCTTCTACATTACAAGGCATTTCCTATTTAGTTATCTACATATCTGCCTCAACAGTCAATGTAAAAAGTGCTTTCTTTAAAGATCACCGGAAACTCACCGGAGATCTACATCACCTCGTCGTCAGCTCACTGACATTGAAACAGCTAGACTTGTTTACTTTAGTTATTTCCATAGCGTAATGTCGTACGGCATTTTACTGTGGGGCAATGCTGCCGATATTCAAACTATCTTTGTGCTGCAGAAGCGGGCTATTCGAGCAATTTATAACCTAAAAGCTGGTAATTCTCTTAGAGAGAGATATAAAGATATTAATATAATGACAGTTGCATCACAATATATTTACGAGAACCTAATGTATGTTTATAAAAATATTGAAACTTTTTCTAAAAACAGTGATACTCACAATGTAAACACTAGAAATAAAAACAAACTAGCAGTACCTTATACTAGGCTCCACAAAGTAAATAATTCATTTAGAGGCCCGTGTGTACGTTTTTACAATAAAGTTCCAAGTAATATCCAAAAACTAGATATTAATAAATTTAAAATCGCTAATAAAGAGAAGCTTTATAAAAAAGCTTATTGTAAAGTGTCTGATTACCTTGAAGACAAAACAGCGTGGGTTTAAAATGCTCCAATCACTCCAACAGGTATTTCTAATCGAAAATATTGTTAAGGTTTTCTAAACTTGTATAACTTGGTAACGTAACGCCATATAGTTTTTTAAATGTCGTTACATATTGAATTAAAGCTGTGGAGTTTCTTGCGCCCATTCTTCTTCACAGCTAAAAAATAGACGTCCTGAATGGGTAGTAGGTAAAAAAATTATGGACGATTCAAAAGCACTTTTCTAAAGTTTATTTGAATAAAGAATATTTGACTTTGACTTTGACCTATTTAATTCAAGTACAAAATATATACATGACTGTAAAAAAGTACATTATCACATAATATAATTCGCAACAAAATTTGCGTTAAAATTATATAAACAAAACAAACATTTTATAACTGTTATGTACTGTTGTTTGTATCAATAGTATATTAAGTCATCATCTTCTCAGCCAAAAGACGTCCACTGCTAGACAAAGGCCTCCCCCAAGGATATGAGGGGTATTTGCCGTAATCGCCACGCTTGGCAGGCGGGTTGGCGATCGCAGTAGGTTGAGGGTAACCTCAGAGAGATGCTGCTGCCCATCCTCTGGAATGGTCCCTTAGTCGGCTTTTACAACACTCAAGGGAAGAGATGGGGTGGTGCAATTCTTTACCCCCGGCACCACACAGGGATATATATTATATTAAGTATTTATTATTATTTATTGCTGTGTTAGTTATACTATAATTATTTATGGTGCACCGACGCGACGACAAGCCTACTTCAAACTCAAATATTTTTTGTCCATCCAAAGGTTGTCTGGAAGAGATCACTCTTTGTGATAAAACCGCTCTTTGTACGTGTATTTTTATGTAATTTTTTGTCAAATGTTTTATTTTTGGTGTACCTACAATAAAGTTTATTTTTCTTATTTATCTTATAATAATACTGAAATCTTAGGTAATAAACACGAATACAATTTACAAATTCTTAAAGCAACATCAAGCAGTTAAATTGTTTTTATAGACTGAGCAAAAGGGAAGTGGAAACCTAATTAGTTTTTTTTAGAATTTACACAACCACTAACTTGCATATATCTAATACCTTTAAACGAGCAATTCTCGTATATATATAAAAAAAAAATGAAATGAAATACATTTATTGGCACACACTACAAAATTACACTATATTCACAATAAAAATACAAAACAAAGATATATATACATATATTTTTTATTTTTTTTATTTTTTATATATGTATATATATAATCTGAATCTCGGAAACAGCTCCAACGATTTTCATGAAATTTGGTATGCAGGGGGTTTCGGGGGCGATAAATCGATCTAGCTAGGTTTCATTTTTAGAAAATTACCAAAAATATACCGACCAAGGCTCGGTCATCCAGGTACTGTACTATAAACTACGTATTACTTCCTTACCCCGCGCCCGATCCGATCCGAATCCCTCGGAGAATCTAGTAGAGAACGGGGACACACACTAGTACGTGATGCTATTCCCTCTAGAAATCCTCTGCGTGTATTTCGTTTCAAACAGCTTGAGGAACCCTTAAAGTTTCACGCCGCCCGGCGCCCCTCTCTCCAATCTCAGCAAAAAAAAACGTATCACTTCAGTGGTTAACCTCAATGTGAATTTAACTGGTCGGGATTTTATATAAACCACTATGTAAAAAAGTTTCTAACTGAGACTTCTCCTCAAGTTATGTGTAGTTTAATTTGTCCTACCAGGTGTGGGGGCTAACTGCTGAGGCAGCGGGGACGGGTGGCAAAATAAGCGAGGTAGTAAAATAGCTAGTTCACTAGAATAGTGCTCCGTAATTAAAGTTGAACTTAATCTCCTGTCACCGGTTCACGGGCGGAGCATCGCACCAACCGACTTAATTAGCTTTTTGATGAATTGTTCCGGCTGATATTAAACGACGCTGCAGTTATATGTAGTGGGTACTGTCGTGCTTTTGTTTTACAAACAAACTGTTATAATAATTATATTATGGACTTTACACAGTCGGGAAAGGTTGGGTAACGTTTTAATTCGCTTCTGTGTCTTCTATTTGGTGGTTAGATCACCGGCCTTAGACCCTAAGGCCTGAAAGGTTCAATCTCGAAAATTCGAATCGAATCGCGAAGGGTATTAAATATATTGCACATTTTTTTTTTGGTGTAGAGATTGTTTTAATTCCGACTGATGAGCTGTCACTTTCTTATTTAAATTAGAAATTCTAAGTCTGTAGCACTGTTCTGATATGATTGCTAAGATACTCAACTCCCCACTAGTTGAGGTTTCTGAGTGAAGCGGCCTTATTGTAACTTACTAGCAGGTGCAATGATGTGCTATCCCGTTGTGGTATAAAAGAGTAACCAAAACATGGCTTGTTGTCTTAACTTTACTTTACCGATATGCTGTAACTAACATAGGTAACGTCACCAAACAATAATCAATGTAAGTAATAAAGATGGTGAAAAAGATTCTTAAAATAAAAAAATGTACAAATGTACACCAATATATTTTGAAAACGCTAATCAAGCAACAGAACTTCAAATAAGCAAAGTCGCTAAAACTGCCAAAAAAGAACCAGTAAAATGAAGATCGCGTATCAAGTCTAACATAATGGGTTCCGCTGACCCAACGAAAATTGATAACAACCGCGCAATGCGGGACTTTGGGCAGGTAGCAATGAGGGCGCGATTAAATCAGGCTGATCTAAACAAGCGAGACAGGATCTTGATTTGTGCGCTCGGCCGTGACTCCGCCGGTATTCCGAGTCACAGCTAAGTGGCGCTAGTACCTTTGAGTACTGCCTGTAGCCTACAAGCTCGACCGCCCGTTGCTTCAGAAATTCAGATAACCTTTGCCCCAATGTTTTGAACAGATGTAACAAGGTCGTAGTCATTGTGTGCCATTGTGCGCTCGTGATCCCGTTCGCAGCTTCCAATTACTGTAAACGGAATTATGAAAGCTATCAATCAACCCTACAATAGTTGTTAGCAAACCAGAGCTTTGCTTCATTATGTGGCGCCTGCTTTAAAGGATAATTAAAGCTTTAGTTCTTATGTTTGGGAGACAAACATTGTTAAACGCTTGATGTGTGAGTGGCTAGCGTGTTCGGGTTGCAATTTCGTAATGCCAGATCACCGAATGGGTGACCAAATTTAATAAAAATATCTCGATCTTTCCTCGCTTGAAGGTTCGTTAAGCCTTTAATGTCAAATAAACGTTTCTTCCTTATCTTTCTTTCTTTCTAGATGGCCGTTGTTAAAAAAATTGCATTAGACCAGTATGGTGGGCCCGATCTTCTCAAGTGCTTTTATTGCTGTTTTCAATTTGGTGTTTTCAATATATAACATAGTCTTCGCTTACAGACACTACAAAAAAGCGCTTTGTTCTCCCTTTAATCACGGACTATACAAATGATCGAAAAAGTCAGACTAAAGTGAAATGTAAAATAAAAGATCCGTATAAATACAGGGTCTTTGTCATAAATTAAAAAGTAAATATTATTCAGATATTAAAGTTTCTATATTTTGATTAACGCTTTTATTAATTGTACACTATTAAAAACTCTTTCGTTCTCTACAGCCCGACAATGAAATTGTACAAACAGTCCATTACAAAAAACTTTTAACTTCTAACAATGCTGTTAATTTTACTGTTATTTCTCAGTGGCGCCGATAAGAGTTGTTTCTTTCCCGGAGCTGAATACGACGCCCGGGGGCCCTGGGAGCCTTATCAAGCCACGAATTACAATGTCAAGGAGCCGAAATAAATTATTTATGAAACGCTAAATTAGCTACAACGTATATTTTGAGGCGCACTGAATCGTACTTATTAAATCGCACCACCCGCTGTGACATTTTTATATCCCCCACTGCAGAATTATAAAGCGTGTTCCGCGGATATTATTAAATTCGTGAACGTTTTTGCATGGAGCGCCCGTCGTCGGATCATAATGTGCTCGTTTGAGAACAGCGGCGTGCATGTCTCCTTCGTGTGTTACTGTGCTAAGTTAAATAGTTTCGGTTGGTCAAATCCACTTTGAACTATAATGTGTACTTAACTGTTGTTTCAGGACCAATTTGATTTAGAAACAATTGTTTTTAAATCACATTAATATTAGAAAATTTTAGATTTTCATTTACAACCCTTATGTTTTAAATAGCCTCTAAGTCACATTAGGTGACTGTTGCCGGAGTAAAACTGTCACCTAAAATGGCTTAAGGGTCACCTAAAATTACCGAGACGGAGGTGAAAACATGCACAATAATATCTATAACTACTCTTTATTTGTTTGCCGATGAGTACCCAAACCGTCGTCGACGATGAATGGGCCCGGACAAGCAAAGGTCACTTCACGTCAATTACCAAGCTAACAAGTCGCAATATTTAATTGCTATAGTAATTTGACTTGTCTAATCACATGCCGCGCCGTCAATAGACATCTTCGCACCATCTAAGCCATGTTTGGTGACAGTTGCCGGAGTAAAACTGTCACCTAACATGGCTTAAGTGTCACCTAAAATTAACGAGCCATGTAAAAACAGGTACAATAATATCTAATCATCATCATCATCATCAGCTCATTTTAAGTCCCCACTGCTAGGGTACGAGCCTTCCCTATGGATGGATAGGGAGAACGGGCTAGTGCGGATTGGTGGTTGTTAACGATTACTAATGCAGCCGGGACCAACGGCTTTACGTGCCTTCCGAAGCACGGAGGAGCTCGAGATGATAAATTTTTGGTTACCCACCCGATGACCGGCCTTAGCGAAAGTTGCTTAACCTCAGCACTCGCAAACCGGGCGCGCCATCGAGCTCCTTATAATATCTATAACTACTCCATAACTGTTTGTCGATGAGTGTACGTACTATCGTCGACAATGAATGGGCCCGGACAGGCAAAGGCCGCTCTACGTCAATTGCCAAGCTAACTAGTCGCAATGTTTAATTGCTATAGTAATTTGACTTGTCTAATCACACGCCGTCATCTGGCCATCTTCGCACACGCTCGACCTTTTCATTCAAACATAAGTGACATAACAGAAAAGATTAATAGGACGTTCGCTTGAAGTGTTCTGTAATAACCTGGAGCAATGTTTTTACGACTTAATTCTGAGTAAGTACTTATGACACATCAACCTGCAAAACTGTCAAATTTTTTAAACAAAATTTCAACCATAAAATGGCTTTTAAATTAAGTTCAAAGTCTCTTGAGGAACTTTGACAGTTCGTGTTTTTTTTTCTTTAGTTGATGGCTTCGTGCGATTAGCACATTTAGCCAGTGTCAAAGTAATTTTTCTTACAAGTAATATATAAATAAACAATATTTCCTTCTTGTATAGATGATGATGAATGATAATAGAAATGAGAAGTGAGAAATGATATACCCTCCAACCCCTCGAGTATCTCAATAAAGATGTGGGGCTTTACTAAGTCCTAGCGGAATTCTTGAGAGAATTTGATAAGTGAAGTTGCACTGTTTTGTTTCATTTGCCAACACTCATGCGCACTTACGAACACTTAACGGTTAATAATCCACCATTATTTCACATTAATATTCGATTTAACACAAATTTTAGAAAATAAAACAAAACCGCAGACTCTTCACTTTCCCGCCAAGAAGTCCAGTTCGTGTTTTGTTTGTTTGACATTATTAATTCTTTTTTAATAATGATTGTTATATGATTGTCGCATAATTGCTCTAAACTAAATTCTGGTTAGAGCACGATCTCCTTATGTGCTATTGTCATGTGGGAACACATTAAAAAGTTTACAAGCTGTTTTTTTTTTATTGCTGTTGACGATAGAATAGATATATTTATGGACAATGATTGTAGTTACACTAATTAGGTGTTTAATTTTGAGAGACTTTACACAGCATGTACTATATAAATTTAGTTTAAGTCAAAAAAAAATATTAAAAGACAGGCTAAGAAATCTTAGACTGTGTATATTTTTTAAACATCTGTAAGGTGTATTTTAATACTTTGATGACTATTTTTACTATGTATATGTGTAAGTTAACACTAAGTATAAAAGACTATAATAACTAAAGGTAGCTTTAAAGATTTATCTAACGTTCGTTACATCTTTAAGTGATGATCCACTCTGTAAATAGACACGATTTCCAAAGTAAATAACATAATTATAGCCGGCAGCGATACAAAGTATAACAATAGCGTCAAGACAGTATTAATTCTATTAGCGGCTTTAGTGAGCGGCGTTCTTCAAATGTCTATAAGCCATCAACATGATCGAGTGGTCACAACATCGTAATCTCTTCCTCGATTTCCATTGAAAATTTAGAATAATAAAGCTATTATTACGATGACCTCGACCGTTTATATTGAAAAGTCAAGGGTAGGTAAGGCAAGTACACTGTTATTGTTTATAGAAGGCGCGGGCGATTCTAGCAATAGCTTCGTAAGGTGAATGTTACTATCGATCATTCTAAAAGGCATTAATTGGTGGGCTTACGGGCTATTAAAAGGTAACGTGGGCCGAATGTTGGCAGATGCATTTACTAATCGACACAAGGTTGGAATCTGTCAAATTTTCGTGACGATTGATCGGAAGCCCTACGAGTCCAGTCAACGCGTTTGGGAGTCGTGGGTAGTCGCACGTCGGTGCAGTAATCCGTTCACGACTGTATCTAAATGGGTAATCAACACGATCATTGCATTGATGGACGAATCAAATGAATTGTGGGATTCTACATGCGATTACCCAAATATGCATTGGAAGATGCCTCTGAAGGTTTATTTAATTACTGATTCGACGTTTATTTGGCAATAGAAGTTTTATTAATAAATGATGGATTGTGAAATACAATCGATTATTCTCATAACTAAACTATTTAAATAATAATTGATTAATAAATATAATATATTTTTTCTAGGTTTTAGGTTACGATCTTGCATGTTACGCAAATTTTGAAACGCTCGGGTGACAGATGGGTGACCATATTAAGATACCTCACGCTCTCTCGATCGAAGGCACGTTAGGTAGTTTGCCCTGGTAGTTGTCGTTGGCGGATTGGTGGGTTTCATCGACAGTCGTTGAAACCCACCGCATTGGGCCACAGTCTACTATGGCCAAAAGTCCTCAAGTTTCACTGTACATGTAAGAGTGATAATTAAATGACAGGAAAGCTTAAGAATAGAAGAAAAATAGAAAAAATAAAGTAAAGGTGCCCCTGAAGGACTTTCTCAAGGCTACATTCTAATTCTAATACTATTACCCGATATTATTGTCAATTTCAAAGGCAATGACCTAATATAATTTTAATTTAACTTTCGGTAAAGCCATGTGCCTGCCCATCAACGGCGGTGTTATATTGAACAATAAATTAGATGCGGTAATCAAAGAGAGCCCAGTGAACAAGCACAAAGGGACGCCTCCGCCATCTTAATGCATTTTTTTCAGCTCTCCCAGTTAATAGATTTTTTCATCCGAGTTACCGTTCCCAGTTTAAGCGGATACTTTTTCAAATTAACATTTACATAAAGAAATTTTCTATTAAAACGGGGATTAACCAAACTGGGCCCCAGGGTGCCCTTTACAGCTCTTTACAGCTGTGCGAATACGTTTGTGCATGAGTTTTTAATAGAAATTAACGTTTTAATACTTACAAGGAAGTGTTTTACGGGATACGACCAGTTGAACGCAGACACGACACCTGTCACAAAAAAATAATTGTGGTTGGAAAAATTGCTTATCAGAAATAGGTAGATTTGACAATGAACTCTAGGTAGGTGTTCTCAAAGGAGTACAGGTTTACAGGTTCTTCAAAGAAAGGCCGTGAAAAGGTTTTTACAGGGCTTGCTGCCAGGACTGATTGCCAACTTAGGGGTAAAAGAAACACATAATAAACAAACGTCTCTTTAATTGAACAAACCAAAGTTAATAAGAACAGATTCTTTTGCTGTGTTTTTTAAGAGTAATCATCAGTCTTTAAACACCCCACTGTTCAGCTTTCTCAATAGCAGGCGAGGAGTTCGGGCTTTAACTAACCACGCCAGTGCAATGCTGACTGGTGGGTTTTAACGACTACTATAACAGCGGAACTAAAGGCATAACGTGCTTTTCGGAGCAAGACACACCTACTTCCTCTAATTTAAACTCGCATATTACTAATAATTATCTACTAAAGTGCTCGTCCTATTTCTGACATCATTACAGAAGATTAGACCTCGGATCTGACATTGGATACACAACTGCACGTAACTAGGCAGATCTATATATCTCAACAGGATCACAGTGAATTTGAAATCAGCTGTGCCTGTGTTGCGTTGAATTAGGGTCAGTCAGCGTTCTTATCAGTGTCGGCTTCTTGTTTGCGAAAACTTTCCAACTCGACTATCTTTATTGTTTATCTCAGTAAAAAATATTAATACTTTTTGCCCAGCAATGTGATTGTAGGTATATAGGTGCATAATATGCATTGTGCGTTCATACGGGTCCGTACTCCAATTCATACGAAAACGCACCCAAAGAGCGGCCGGCATTAGGGTTAAAGCTTTCATTATCAAGTAATGTAAACAAAAACTTATTCAAGTTCACTCACTTAGCAGTATTTTTTCAAATAGCCAAGATTCTATCGATAGTTTTTGGCAGAATCTTGGCTGTTTATTTAACTATTAACTATTAATGGGTGCCGCCTGTGGAGGCTGGTCTGCTCTTGCATACTTTTGTTTTTATTATTATTAACTATAGTTTAATTTTGTTTTTTTTTTCTTTCTTAGACAATTTTTTACCTTTATTAGTGCTGTATGAGATTGTGAAAATTTTAACTGGTAACTGATGTAAATTTGCAAACTTAGATATTATTATATTTTTTCTTTTGTTTTTTTTAACATGTGTGGTTGTCCTTTATATTTTGTGTTTTTATTTGTGATGGAAAGTGTCCTTTTATGATATTTTCCAATATTTTTGACGCTGTAAGGGAGAAAAGAGCTTGACACTTGCTGAGTTTCTTGCCGGTTCTTTTCAGTACAAGATCTCCCGCCCAGAATAGACTTACGAACCGATGGCATAATGACGTTCATAAGAGCTATTTGTAGCCTAAACTGAATAAATGATTTTGAATTTTGATTTTTTTTTGATTTTATTATTCAAACGCAAAAGTATCAAATATAACTATATGCTATATAAAATATCAAATATATGGTAAAATTTTCACAAAGTGACGTGTTTATGTTTATTCGAGACTCTAATAATGCCATTGCTTAGCCTCGGACCGTGCATAGCGCCGCTGCGTAACTCCACATCAGTATTCAGATCAGGCTCACCCAGAAAGTATAAACAAAGTGAATTCTTTCTGGTAAAGGGTTGAAATAGAATACCAGACACTTTAGACATAAAAGTCCCAATAGTATCTCCATTTGCATGGGATATTGCGTGAATTATTCATAAACCTTCACTTTATCAAAGTACCTATATTGTACTTCGAATAGTGATTGCATAATTGGTTATAATCCAACTGCGCTTGCATATAACGAATGCGAAATTATTGTGGCCCTTTGATCTGCGATATTACGATGTAAAACTATTTATTTTATGACATAATTGGTTGCTATGTGTTATTTAAACAGTCTTGAAGGCAATGCGATGTGAAAGTCCACACAAATGGGTATTACCATGTAATACTATAATGTGCGTAAACAAGCACACAATGATTTGGTACTTAGTTGATGATAGGTTAGTATTTATAAAAAAAATATTTTTATAAAAATTTTATTTTTATAAAAATTTTTCAACAAACAGTTTGTGTAGGGCATGTGGAGAACAAACCGAGTCAATGCAGCACCTACTGTGTGACTGCGACTCTCTGGCTAGGAAAAGAATGGGACTCCTGGGGTCGGCCTATCCGAAACCGGAGGACTTCAGGCTCTTCGCTCTTAAGGACGTTGCCAGACTTATGGCATCTATCTTTACAGAGGAGGAAGAGTGAAAGGATGGGGTTGCACAAAAGATCCCAACGGGTCGAAGTGTTACTGGGAGGTGGAAACCTCGGCAGGCCCCACTAAGATAAGATAAGATAAGATAAGATTTATAAAAATAAAAAATTGCTTGAAGCGTCGGTGGTGGAACGCGAAGATGTTCAATTTGACTGTGAGGAGTCGTGTTTATTTCCCCATAAAATTTTTAATATTAGACGGACGTGAACTCATTCGTAATCCTAACACAATTGTAGCATCTCAAAAACCTCCCTAGGTATACGTACCTAGCTTAATAGGCTACGGCCTATTAAGCTCATTGTAATGTAGTAGAGGTAAATTTGATTTAATACCATGCTGTTGGTTTTCTAAATCATTAAGTAAATAAATAAATAAATAATTAAATTTAATGACACTAGTAACTTAATCAACAGAAAATTTTGCGATACCGTTGTACCACTTACTACAAGATCACCCTTGTCTATCACATGAGTATAATAAATGTATTGATTTGAAATCTACTAATCGTACTAACTATGCAAAAAAATTTTTGTTCTCATGTAAGTGGCATTTGTCTTTTTTGAGAATAAACTCTTTAAACCTTAAACCATTGATTTGAAATCATATAAAAATATTTTCCAAGTACCATCATTACATCCACATAGTGACATAGTTTTAATGTTATCCACTCTATTTTTATAAAGTTAAATTGTATATTGCTGTATATATATAATAATACGAGCACGTATTCAGAAAATAGCTTATTAGCATTAGGTTTTATTTAGCATGCAAGCCTTATGAGGCCGGTCGTTAATCCAGGCAGTACACGTAATATGGGCTCATCATTGCACGACGGTTACATGAGCACGAGGAAGAATCAACGTTCGCAGTATGTAAGTACTCGTGGCCGCCCCGGTGCGACCATTTCCGGTACGATAGCTCAGAGAAATCACTCTTATTACCTTTCAGTGCATTTGATTAAAGTTTCGAATTGAAATTTCTTAACACCTCTGTGTTAAACACCAAACCACCGGCCTTAGACATAGATATACCTGTATTCGATTCTTAGCGGGAGTGTAGGTACATTGCGCATTTATATTAATCTGTTAATGTTTTTTTTTTTATGTGATATTATTTTCAACAAGTTAGTAGGTAGGTGTTTTAAAAATTAAAGTGCAGACTCTTTCATATAGTTTCCTTGCAAAAAAATATTGTAGATGCGATCCATGTTACACGCCGGAACTATACGTTTGAATCGATAACCTTCTGACCTCGTTTCATATAACGATGTAATTTCATAATATTGTGATACTTAACGAACGCAGCAACCGATTGCAACACAATAACAGTTCACAACGTGAATCAAATTTCGAATGAAGGTATTGGCATATTGATTGACTCCGACACCGAAAAAAATGTGTAGCGAAAAAAGGATAAAGAATAATGCACAGTTGTAACCCAATCGTATCACAGTGTACACAAATATCTGAATGAAAATCCCAACGCCGACAATACATTAAAAAGATTTCCATGCGCGGCTTACATTCAACTTCCACCAACAAAAGCGACAATAATTGACGTGGGAAGCAAAAGCTTCGAATATGAATGAGTATTCGGCTATACATACTATAATCGCGATTATCCTTTCATGAATAATTTATCCGTAGCCCTGTGCTGTTCGGCTGAGCGGCGCGTCGTAATAATGTAGGAGTTGTCGAAGCAATTACGACAGCGGCGATACAGCTGAGATGGTATAGTTCCGATATTTGATATTGCTCCGGGAAAACATGCAAATTAAAGGATCCGCGCAGCTTACGGCTGCCGGCTAGCGCTCTGTATACTCATATAACTGTGAATAAATCATCAGTTAAGCTCTCACCATTCATGCGACGTGAATATGTTAGGCAATAGCACTCAATGCGTAAGCACTTAAGCGCCATTGTTTTGCGCTGATATGTTAACTACGCTATTTAATCGTCTCTGCGGTCTAGTCATTGGACCACTGGTTTTGGACTCGGAGTTCTCGATTAAGTTTCAGCAATATTTATGGTCATCTTATTTTATTTACAACGAAATGAATACTAAATAATAATAACTAGTGGTCGCCCAGTGGTTTAAATTCGACCGTAATTTTATTAAGGCTGCACGGATTGTATCATAAGAAATGAAAAATTTAAAAAGATAGAATGTGAATTTGGATTGTTATTGACAGATTTCAGCCGCTCCTCTTCCATTTTTTAAAGTTTTGAAAAGAGTTTATATGCGTGTGTGTCAAATACATGGCAGTGTGTGTAATGTTTGTTTATTGATTTAATGTATTTTAATGCATAGTTTAGAAAAAAGTATTAACATTCGGATAACTTTCTCTATATAAACTATAAGTGTGCGAAATTTCATACTCCTCCGTCCGCGCAATTTTCGTAAAAAAGAGGTACAAAGTTTTTGCTTCACGTATTAATATATAGATAATTTTCTTCAGCTTACCTTACCTTACCTACCTTCGGCAAAAGAGGAGTTCGATGGCGCAGTGGTTAAGGCGCCCGGTATGCGCTTGCTAAGTTTAAGCAACTATTGCAAAAGCCGGTCTTTGGATGGGTGTGGCCAAAAATGTTTCGTCTCGAGCTGCTCCGTGCATCGGAAGCCATCTAAAGCGGTTGGTCCCGGCTGCATTAGCAATCGTTAACAACCACCAATCCGCACTGGACCCGCGTGGTGGTTTATGGCCCATTCGCCCTGTCCATCCACAGGGAAGGCTCGTGCCCCAGCAGTGGACATTAAATGGAGCTGGTGATGAGTTTGGCAAAGATCTCCTTGAAATCTTTTCATGCGCCTCGATCATTGACGGTCTCCCACCTATCTCATTTATATTCGTCGAGATTGTCCCTCCAACGCCTTCTCGGCCGAACTCTTCGCCGCCGTCCGTCCTCAGTTATCCATAGTGTAACTGGTCAAAGTAATTATCAAAATGAAATATTTAAAAGTCAGATAAGTAAGACAATACCGTCATACCGAAGACAAGTATGATGACTAATGCGACTCCTAAGTGTATTGGTATTGTGTCAAGAGGTTAGGCAATTGTTCTACCTATCTACTTGCTTTTAAAGTTAATCACACATGCACGAAAAAATGTAGATTTCCTTGTTTTGGAAAAAATGGTTATTAATGTGATATGATGCAATGGGACGGTTATATCATCATTGCATCACATCATTTCCTATTGTATTTAACTAAGGACGGGTAAGGTCGTAGGTAAATGGTAATAGTAAGCGTCAAGTTTTGTCTGCGGCTTCGCTTGCTAGCAGTCCGCGTGAAATATTTATCTGCATGGTGTTAAGAACTCTTGTGATTTGCAAGGTTGGCAAGACATTTATATCGTAAGAAATATGGACGAAGAACAAAGTTTTTAACAGTGCTTATTGTAAGTAACTTAGTATATAGGTATACAAAATTTACTGCGATCCCATATAGCTTGTTTTAATTGGCGATAACTAAGTCCAGTCCACTTTAAATTTTGTAGACTGATCTCCAAACTTCAGTATGAAGATGGCACTAAATGATGATATATAGGTCCTAGTCAGCTATTTTTATATACAGACAGCACGACCGGCACATCTCGGTCGAAACGTCGGGAACAAAAAGGTTCGTCTAGGATACCTTTACTAAGTAGTTTGCGTTAAACCCTGTCAAAATTTTGTTTAATATGAAATGTCAGAGTTATGGACAACAAGGACGGCTGTATTTTTGTCAGAAAAGAGAAATAAGTACCTAAGTAGAGATAAGTATTTTTTTTGTTGGCTTTAACACATATGTACCTACAACACAGATTTGTTATTGTATTTTAATTCATTTAACTAGTTTTATAAAACTCTCAAGTATTTTTATCTTTAGTCGAAATTAAAAAAAATGTCTATAACACTCTCAGGGTCTACAACTAATTTTTATGTCTATCCGTTGTTCTGTTTTACATTTTACAAACGAACAAATGAACACACTTACGCATTGAGAATATTATAGAGGATAACTATATAGGATTACATAATTGTTAAATCGATTTGAGAATATTGTTGAAGATAACAAACTATATAGGATTACGTCATTTTTAAAAACGAGGAGCGAGATTTTCGTTTCATCATCATCATCTCAGCCAAAAGACGTCCACTGCTGGACAAAAGCCTCCCCCAAATCATCATGGGGGGTATTTGCCGTAATCGCCACGCTTGGCAGGCGGGTTGGCGATCGCAGTAGGTTGAGGGTAACCTCAGAGAGATGCTGCTGCCCATCCTCTGGAATGGTCCCTTAGTCGGCTTTTACGACACCCACGGGAAGAGATGGGGTGGTGCAATTCTTAATCCCCGGCACCACACAGGGTGATTTTCGTTTATTGATTTGCTATTATTAAAAGGTATGACGGCTAAGAATTCATTCAGCAATGTTTTTTTTTCTTACAGGTATGCACTTGTCTTTCACCTCACCTTCAGTTCATTTTATCTCCCCACTGCTGGGGCACGAGCCTTTCCTATCGATGGATAGGGAGGCCGGGCCATAAACCACCACGCGGGCCCATTGCGGATTGGTGGTTGTTAACCACTGCTTATGCAGCCGTGATCAACGTCGCTACGTGCCTTCATAAGCACGGAAAAGCTCGAAATTTTGGTCACCCATCCGATGACCGGCCTTTACGGAATTTTTGTATCTTATCTCTCCTAACTGTCGGATGGAAGTCGAACCTGAGACATCTAGGTCTCAGACCGAAGGTTATCGCTAAGCCACCGAGGTGGTTAATAGAAGCGAGCACAAGAGCGGCACAACACACGGCCGCTTATTCACAATCACGCGTGACGGCGGCCATTATTCATAGACATGCACTAAAAGATGCTTTGCATGTGTGCTGCAGTGCTGCACACCAGGCTCGCGAGGGTCCTCTCATATTATTAGGGATGTCGAGAAACAAAGATGAATTGTTTATATAAATGAAACACAAAAAACGGATCTACTCGTGTTTATTTTATTTTTAATAATTTTATATGAAGTTTCAGAGCCCTATATTCCTAAGTGAACAGTAAAGCGTAAACAACAGAAAATAGTATTGAATTATTCATTCAATATTCATTCAGTCATTCAGTTATGCCTATTTAATACTAAATCTTAATGACTTTACAATTAAAAGAATACATACATATAATGATTTGTCAAAAATTGGGGAGGCACATGTCATAAACAACAACTTAATTATTGTACAGTGTTTTGTTTGATTATAAAATCATATTTTTGTTTGCTCGAAGTCTATTATAGCGGTGATTTATGTAACTTATGAATGTTTACAATGGTATGAATATCTTGTATACTTACTAAAAGTTCTTGCTATTATGAGAACCACTACCAAAGATTAAGAAAGGTTTTGAGTTTTGCCACTTCTTAAAACGTGTCAGGGTTATTTTTTCGTTTCTGTCGTTTAAAATTGATCCTCAATTTTTAATTTTCAACGTAAATGTGTTTCTTTGTCCTTCTTACATATCAAAACGGAGTAAGGGCTCAACGTATCGCTTTGCATATATAGTAGGAGATTTCGAGTGTTACAAGTAAGGTTACAAGCAATTTTTATCTCGGTGCAAAATAACGTCGTCGACACCCAATAAAGACTTACGAGATAAATCTAATTTCACGTGGGCAAACATGTGGCTGGCAAGAGCTGGATGAGAGTAGCAGTGGATCGTGCTCGGTGGCGTGCTCTTGGAGAGGCCTATGTCCAGCAGTGGACTAGTATAGGCTGATGATGATGAAAAACGTGAGCATTAGCTAGTCTACAATAATAATGACAACTGACAACCCTACCGGTAATTTGCGTACAGCGCATTCTGCAACATTGCGATTTTATTAAATGTCCTCTAGTTTTGCACTGACAATTTGCTTGCACTTGAAATTAAAAGGTATCTTGAGTTTCGCGTTTTAGAAATTTGTATTTTGTAGACAATGCGGTCCTTATACCAACATATATAGCAATTACGTAAGAAATAAAGAAGCACTACACAAACTAGCAATTAGAAAATAGTATGACATGAAAAGACCCGATTCGATCCGAGTACCGCGGAAAATCTACTAGGGAGAGGGGACACGCTTGCGTAACATTACGAATGAATGGAAATGGAAGAAAAAAAAATGCCATTTTGCAAAACCCCTCCAAAAACCCTCTGATGGTATTTCGATCATACGGCTTGAGGAAGCCTTTAAGTTTCTCGCCGCCCGCAAACAAAGTCTAGTGACGCTAAAAAGGCCGACGCTGAAGCCATCAGCCAACCTAATCAGTTTTGATAATGTCGGGTCTTCGGATGGTGACCAAATTATGAAGTCATATACGTATGGCAGGAATCGTCCCTTCTCAAGATAGCTTGAAAATAACAAACTACTTCATAATGACTACGTATGTAAAGAGTATATGTATATATATAATAATTTATCCTTGCAATGACCTTACATTTCCGTAAGACATCTAAAAACGTTCCACCCATTCTTCTAATCCGTATAAAGGGTAAGTGGCCGATTTTTGACGTGCCGTTGAATATAAAGGGCCCAACGGCGTGTGTCGAATGAATAACGACCTAGATTTCGATACGGCTGTCGGGAAACACAATCAAAACTCAATTGGAGAACACTTCCAACTCATCCGCGTCACGCAATTCCAAATCGCAACTTCGACAATGCGAAAATAACACCGCAACTGTCGTATCAAAAGCAAATAGGTTTGTCTCTGTTCGTTTTGGAGTTTGCTTGGGTGATGGAATTTGCAACGAGTTTCGTGTAATATCGTTAGTCGTGAACCGGGTAAATAAACTTCATTACACTATCGGGCCGTATTCGATTATATCGCACATTGTGCTGTGAACACAATGTAGCGACGTTCAATTGCTTTTATCGTAAAATGATTATTATTTTGTAATTAATGTTGTTTTATGTGATGGGAGTATTGGTATTCACGCGTAGTTCGTAGCAGTTCGTGCGCTACGAGATCTACTAGTGTTGTATGTCGTGTACGAGTTTGTCTACGAACTTTTTAAATGAAACTCACTGGCACTTTTCTTTTCACGAATCGAAACTCAAAAAGAAAACAAATGCTGCATTAAACAAATGCTGCATTACTAATACACATTTTATCGTCGTTGAGGCGTTGTACCATAATGTATGTAAAGTAAACTTTACAGCACAGCAGTATGTATGTTTCGTATATTTTTCTATAGTATAGTATATACAGTATACGGTATAGTATACTCGTACTACCTATATGTCATAAGATTTTCCATTTTTACATTCACTTATAGGTTAATTCTCAACCAATATGCCTACCTATATAACCTTTGTGATAGCACAATTTAGATTAGATAGCAGGTCATATAGATTTGCAGAAAGCATACGCGCGTGTCACATTATTGACAATGCACATCGAAGCCTGTATGTCAGATAGCGCACCGATCTGAATATTTGCTTTATCGATGTGTACAGTCAGCATCGAATTAATCGCAACATAACCAAATTAACAAAATATTTTTAAATTTAAGTAAAATTTTGGCTTGATAATATGATGACAGTAAGGTTTGCTTTCTCAAAATGCTAAGACATTTTTGACTACTTAAGTTGAAACGATCAATTTGATGCTGCCTGTACATAAATCGATGACGTATACTTTAAATTAATAGAATATGTAAAGAAATCCAAAGAGCACGTAGGTAATACGTTGCATTTATAATTATAATTATCCAGGTAAAGGAAGTAGAAAAATAATTGAATTAGGGTGACGGGCGAGTCACACATAATTCGGTGTATCTTATCTTATCTTATCTTAGTGGGGCCTGCCGAGATTTCCACCTCCCAGTAACACTTCGACCCATTGGGATCTTTTGTGCAACCCCATCCTTTCACTCTTCCTCCTCTGCAAAGATAGATGCCATAAGTCTGGCAACGTCCTTAAGAGCGAAGAGCCTGAAGTCCTCCGGTTTCGGATAGGCCGACCCCAGGAGTCCCATTCTTTTCCTAGCCAGAGAGTTGCAGTCACACAGTAGGTGCTGCATTGACTCGGATTGCTCACAAACTATTTGTTGAAAGGTGCATTCTGTGAAGCATTTGTTTTGTGGCATAGTGCCCTGTCAAGGCACCAATGGTTAATCGGGCCTGCCTTCTGCTGCCTCCGCATATGAACTTACTCCGTCCTAAGGCGTTTTCGCCTAGGAAGGATTTGGAGTGTTTCATACCCGGCTGCTCTTTCCATTCGATGCCGTGCCTGTTTTTGATGTAATCTTTTAAGGCCTTGTTGATGGTACTTTGTGCAAGTGCCACGAACGGCTCAGGACCAATAAGCTGGGTCTCTGAGCCCTCCCTGGCAAGTGTATCCGCCATCTCGTTGCCGTGGATTCCCATATGGCCTGGGACCCAGATCAATCGCACCGTGTTATGTCCACCTAGCTTGTTTAGAGCTTTTGTGGTTTCCAGAGCAAGGCCAGAGTCGATTCGGGGCGATATGAGTGACTTGAGCGCGGCTTGGCTGTCACTCAGGATGAATATATTGCGCTTTTTAATAGCTAACTCTATATTCTGCTTTGCGCATAGGAGAATTGCGAAAGTTTCTGCTTGGTAAACAGTAGCAAATTTTCCCATGCTTTGACTATGCTTGAAGTCGTTATTATAGACGCCTGCCCCTGTGCCCGACTTCATTTTTGATCCGTCGGTGTACCAGATTAGGCTGTCTTTTCCCGGTGTAACGGAATGAGGCGAAAGGGAAAAGGTGGATTGTATAAATAAGAGGCAAAGTAAAACGTACAATTATAATTAAAATAATAAGAAAATAATATCATTAAACATACATAAAGTCAGCAACCACAGTGACAATCAAAAAAGAAAAGAACAAAACAAAAGAAGATTGACATAAAAAAAGTAGAAAAAAGTAGTATAAAACTCAAAAAGGAGTATTTACTCCGTAAAACTCGGTATCCATCAAATAAGGGTTGACAGATTCAAAATATTGTTTAAAGCCAGTCTTGCCGTGCATGACCTAATTCCCACCCCAGCCCACTATGAGTGACATACCGAGCTGCTGACGAATAATGACTGCCAAATGAACCGGGGGAGTCGTAGCCTGCGGCCAGCAGCCTGAATTATCACCGCTGGCTCAGCACCAATCAAACGCCATTCTGTCTCCGGTTTAAACCGGTTTGCTTCGTCTCGGGGGTACGCCGCGCGTCGGTGCGGTCCGGTCACTACATTATTGTTTTGGTCTGTCTGTAAAGCAGTGGTCAGTCAGGGCCTGTTAAGGTAATGCTAATCCTGCCAGAGGGGTAGGAAGAAAGGCTTGTTCCTCTTTGAGGGGAATTCAGGGGAAGAGTTTAACATAACCGTCTTTTGTCCTGTATAAAAAAGTATGTAAAGGTTTCTCTCTTGTCTTGAGAGAAAAGATCAAGAGCCATCCGTGTTATCATCGGAAGATCTGCCTATGGTACAAGAGAAGCCTTTTAGTCTTTTTTATCCAAATAGGCACTTTCATAATACATTCAAACAAATCAAACTTTTATAAAAATATCTCGTGATCGTTTCTTTCCGGATTGAGAAATTGAAACGATGTTGTTTTTATTAGAACATAAATATTGAATTGAAACAACTTAATACTGTAAGCTCTTTCTGCGTAAAACGGAACGCACCTGGATAAATTTAAATGAGGGTATACAAGCTACCAACTAATTATGAGACAACCAACACCTCCGTCTCCCTGTCCACGCAAATGACCACGGATCCTGCAAAGTGTTCGAAACGTCAGGATAAACATTAATTAAAAGTAATGTGTAAAATAAACGCGAATAGATCCGTAAAAGTTGTTTCATTTCAATGTGCAGTGTTTGAGTTTTATTATTAACTAAGTCCAAGTTTAAATACATTTAAGTAGAATTTCCGCAGAATAAACTAGGATAAAACATTAACCCTGTACTAATAAGTATAAGCTTAGACTAGTTATTTCGTGTTTTGTCTCTTTTACCCAATTGAAATGAAGTTTACATGACGGAAACAAAACACGTAATATCTGTACCAAGCTCATACGTAATAAAGTTTATAAGTAAGGCCCATAGTAAATTTCCATATACTGACACACTTGTGAAGAGCATTAATCTATTTATCGCACGACGTCATCGCGTCTACAGAATGGCGTTTTGATTGGCGCAGCATCAGCGGCTGCAACGCATTGCGATTCAGAACAGAACGCCGCGCGCCGGCCACTCGGTTCATTTGCCAGTCATTATTCGGGGGCACGTCGCCACGTCACCCTGACTGATGGGTCGTCACTTGGGCATAGAGCTGCGACAGTTGCGCCGCATTATGAGGGGAAATGTAACATGGACAGCAGCGATACGGTTTTTGGACCGATGACAAGATTACTCGCATTTTCATAATCATAATATCAATTACGAATGCCTGAGTGTTCGAAGATATTGGTGGTTATTAAACCGTTGATTATTTATGAAACGGTAAGTAAACGGTTGCAATAAATAAAACACATTGACTGACCTTACACCACATTGTATGTTTAAAGATACTGTAAGCTCATTTTGCTTATCTCTCTAATCGTTCCCTCACTGCTGAGGATCGTGACTCCGCTTCATCCAGTCAACCAGCTGTCTCCATCGGCTGCGCTCAGTTGCTTGATGGAGTGCGGCGCTGACGGGCATCTCCAGATTTTCGGAGATCTGGTCTGACCAGCGCTCTGGGCTCCGGCCTCTGGGTCTTTTACCTTCTATTTTTCCCGTCACCATCAGACGCTCAAGATTTTGCTTATGAAATAAAATAATTTATTTCGGACAGGGTTCATATAGTGTTAGTAACAATAATCTTATAAGCTATGTTAGTAGGTACAAAAATTGGTTGAAAGTAATTTAACTGTCTTTGTTATAACTGTACGCACCCGATAAAAATAATTGACGGTAGGCAAGTTACAAATGATTATCAGAATTAACGCGAGTAGATTCTTAAAAAAAGTGTTTCATTACAATTTAAAGCATTTTCATAAACTTAGGAAAACAAGATTGTAAATATCGCAGATATTATGATTACGTTTCATGTCATGACTGGTTTATTCCTTCAAAAATACTGCACTGTTGTTAATGCGTAACGAATTACGTCCGTTCCCAATAACCTATCTATCTGTTGTTTTGCCTATTAAAGATACAAATTTGACATAAGCTCCATACAAATTATGTCAAGTTTCTAACTCCAGTAAGCAAAACAACACACAGATAGAATATAGGGAACGGGCGTTAGTTGTTCTTAAACCAGACACAATAGAAATTCAATTGTTTCATTGGGCGTCCAAATATATGCAGGGTGCCTAGTGTGAGTTTTGTTTACTATCCGTATTCATTCGATTACGTTTACGAAAACGAAAATTAGTATGGCATTGAAGCAGCGCCTCCTGGCGGCATACGAGGAGAGTTAAAATTTTGCCATACAAATTCTTGTTTTTGTTAATGTGATTGAATGGCGAATGAAACTCGCACTAGGCACCCAGGTACAGAACAACTTGTATTAAGTATATTAATATTAAAAAAAAAATTGTTTTGTTTATATGATTTTTAACGCAATTTTTGTTGCGAACAAATTACCAAAACCAAATGTTGAAAAAAATTCCACGGGCAGCCTGCACCCACAATAGCTCAATTGGGAGAGCACCTGATCCGGTATGTCAAATCCTGCTCATGGATTTTTTTTTCAACATTTGTGTTTTTATATTAATAGTATTTTAATCACAAACAGATTAATTCAAACACGATTATAAACTCACATTAGCGTTATAATAAGTGTGACACTGATAGCACCTGATAGTACACAAATAGGTAGCAGAATTATTGGAACGATTCAACAAATCAAATTGAATGATAATTATCATCGACGACAACGTCTTTATGTAGAAAATAGATAGACACGAGATCAATTAACAGGTTTATTAAAGCGAACCGTTCAGTCTGGCATTCCATTCAGCCGTTATAATAGAGTACATCAAAAGGTTTAGATACCTTCAATGTGGAACAATTAGTGTCTGCTGTCTGTCGAGATTTCGATTTCGGATTGAATAACGTTTTCCATTTGCGATTTATAATAATATATGGGAGGTATAGAATGTTTATTTTGTTTCGTACTTAGGAATGTGCTACTGCAACACACAATAGAAGCGATCAGAGCGTCATCAGCAGTTGCATTTTTTTATAATTAACCATTGTAGTGCTTAAGTAGGTAGATACCTACCTGTTTTAATATTTATATAAGTTTCTATAAATGTTCTGTGTCTATTTAGTTGGTCAACCTATTTTTTAAATAAATAAATAGAAATATAAACCGATTGTAAATATTGTGCCTATTATTCAAAATTAGTTTGATCGTAGTTGGATAATAATGATATGAGCACACACAGGAATTCTTGATGCGCATAAGGGGTTGAATCCTTCAGATTGAATGACATTATTGCGCCAAGTTTTCGAAGTATCTTTAATCAGTCAGCTATGTATCGACCACAAGTATCTACATATGCACGACTTGAACGAAATTCAAAATATACTGGCCTGCAAAAATAAGTACTACACTTTTAATATTTATTTATTTTCTAAACTATAGAAGTTAGAGATTTTTAAATAAAAAACGTTTTGCAGCAATTTTTATCAGCTTTCTTTAAAACTAAAGTAAATTATACATTAGTAACATTTTCCTTTTTGTTTCGAAAGTATATCTTGTGTACTTAAAAAGTTATTGCAATTTTAAAAGTGTGATACTTAATTTTGCAGGCCAGTGTACATTTATAAGAATCTATTTATGAGTTATCGAGCATACAATATCAATTGTTAAAAAGAGTATTGAGAAAACGTTTTTATCTACTTGATACCTAATAGGTACGCCAAAAGTATATATGTTATGTAATGTAATTGATCTGTAATGTTTTCATAAAAATATACCTATTAAGGCAATATTACAGACCAATTACATTCAAACCTAATGTATTGACACAAATATGCTTTCAGACTATAATTAGTCTAACAGGTTCTCAAAGAAATGGCCTCGATACTTCTTTTAAAGTCAATATACCTCCATATCATTCTATATGTATGAAAACTGAATCGAAGCCCTAAGAACTGCCTGCCTAGATATGAAAGGGGCATTGACTGTCTATACCTGACACAATTTTGAGTAGTTTGCAGCAACAATGGAATGTGTCAAAAGGCTTTACTCCTCGGTCACGAACGCGAGTGAAATGCGACAAAGTGTGCGATACTCTCGTTCACTGCGCGTTGTACAACGGAGGTCGTAGTTGACAGTAATAGAAAGAACGCAATGAACAGAGTACAAGCTGGAAGAGTTGACCGGTTCTATTGAACGTGGCTAATCGGCGCGGATGAACGTGAGTGGCACAGTCAGTTGGGACGTTGACGGTGAATTATTTATACACGCCGAACAAACTTCTGATTAAAAGGGGTTTTAGCTAATATTGGCACGAATGACGTTAAAACGTTTTATCTAATCATTCATCAAATGAAAGTGTTCATCATCAACATTCTATAAACGACCATGCCTTCACATGGTCAACAGCTAATGGAGAGATCTGGTCACTACGCTCTGGCTAAAATCGGGTTGGCATCTTACGATATCAACAGTTCATAAGTCTGCATAAAAACAATTTCAAAGGCTTGCCATTGGCTAGGTATGTTAATTGCGGACCCGATCCGATCCGAACCCTTCGGAGACTCTGGGAGGGCACGGGGACGCGCACTTTTAAGTGTGCGATGCCGTACCCTCTAGAAATCCTCCGAAGGTGATTCGTTTTAATACGGCTTGAGGTACCCCTTACGTACCTCACCGCCCCAAAAAACCCCGGTGAAGCTGAAAATGCCCCCTGTGGCAATCAGCAGTCTCTCTCCAGAAAAAAAAGATTGCGGACGTTTAACTCATTAAATAGTTAGCTCTAACGCATGGTTTCCATCTGACCTGGTGAGGAGATGGAGTCATCGATCTCAACTACTGCGGAACTGACTATCTTATCTCTTACTGTCGTCACACAAGAACGCTACTAACATTATTGTTATGGCAATACTTTTATATAAGATTGTGTTAGCTACCCAGTCAGACTAAAAACAAGCCTTCCTACCACTAACCAAACCATAGACAAAGTGTTATCATGCAAACTTCGTTAGGACTGGTTGCGTGCGAAAAAACAGTAATCAGTAAGCGATTGTGTTCCGCATACATACTCGCGTCTAGCAATCTAGTGGCGAAATATTGACTTTTACGGAATCACGGGCGTAGATAATTTCCATGGTGTCCGTCAAAAGGCACGCGCTCCATAATTACTGCGTTCGAAAACCGCAAGTGGATTAGATAATTGCCCCTTAGGTGTGCCTTATAAAACGTGTGAATCCGCTCTAGACAATTACCAACTGTGATTATCCAAAATTTTAATACGCATTTGAGGAGCTCGAAAGCGCAGTGCTTATTACCGCTCTATAAGTGACACCCTGCTACACACTACTTTAAAGTTTATACTGACAACCCCCACCAACCTCACGGTTATAAAGTTAGGTGTCTATCCTTACTCAAGCACAAGGGACCATCTACGTCAGGTCATAACTCCAGATCAGAACACGCCGGTACGCATCCTTCATCCGGTACTTTTAAGACTAGTGTCTCGAGCTAGTTGCCCCGTGGACACGTATAGTCCACTACCTAATATCCAGATAGGTTTTCGGAGCTGCAAGCTCGCTCACTTCTCGTTGCACTAAGAGTACAACTCGCTGATACCACTGCTCGGGTCGTCAACTCTAAAGTCGACTATCAAATGTCCTCTTTGGTGGCGGAGTTGTAAGCCCACTCGCCACTCTCATTGTCACTTTAAGTGACAGCCGCAATCGCGAGAATCTAAATCTATCGCAACCAAAACACATATTCGTATTACGGAACGTAGAACGCTACGATAGCGCCACAAGCGAACGATTGACGAACTAAAAGTGCATGACGGCCAACGCTCTAAAATAAACCAACCAATTGCAGCAGCCGCAACTAGTAGTAGTCGCGTAGCCATTGTGCAATTAGCAACTGGTTTCTTTTTTCGGTAGTAAGGCTAGTCTTAATATCCCTGTGTGGTGCCAGGGATAAAGAATTGCACCACCCCAACTCTTCCCTTGGGTGTCGTAAAAGCTAACTAAGGGACCATTCCAGAGGATGGGCAGCAGCAACTCTCTGAGGTTACCCTCAACCTACTGCGATTGCCAACCCGCCTGCTAAGCGTGGCGATTACGGCAAATACCCCTCTCCTTGGGGGAGGCCTTTGTCCAGCAGTGCACGTCGTTTGGCTGAGATGATGAAGGCTAGTCTCTCTCTAGATGGGTGACCATAAAAGTATCATCTCGAGCTCCTTCGTGCTTCGGAGGCACGTAAAGCCGTATTAGCAGTCGTTTACAACCACCAATCCGCACTGGGCCCGCGTGGTGGTTTGTGGCCCTGTCTCTCTGAATATCCATAGGGAAGACTCGTGCCCCAGCAGTAGGGTCATAAAATGAGCTGTAGGCTTAGTCAATCATAAGATTGACCACGTGATTTAGCGCGGCTTATGTCAATCCCATACATTTTATTATTTTCGAACTTCGCTATCGTTTTCTTAATGTTACTTTGGCTAAGCCTACTGGTGTGTGCCTTACAGAACGTGTGAATCCACTTTAAACAATTAACAACTGTGGTTAAAAATAACCGAAATTTTAATACGCATTTTAATATTTTTAATACGCATCTTCCGTGATGTTGAGGCGTTTAATTATTTTATGACTATCAAGGTTTCTATTATGTAAACGATCAATGTAATTTAACAATCTTTTCTAATGAAAACTCCTTTGTTAATTATATATTGGTGTCTGAATAATGATAGGGTGCGCCTATTTAATAATTGTTAGTAAGATTATTCTTCACTTAATAGATATGTACTTATAAGTAAGGAAAACTTAAATATAGGAAGTTTTATTATAGTATTAGGCAATTAGATTTTAAAGGCACAATCCGTGTTCAGTCACGAAGCGGCGCTAAATCTAGTGATGGTAAGGTTACGGGGTATTTAGACCGTATCTTTATGGCTTTTTAGGGTACCGTAGCCGTAGTGATAATGATTGGTGGAAAATATTTAAAAAGTCAATTGATTGCTTTAGTTTTTAATATCATCGGTAATAGTTTTCGAAAGGCGTGCTTCGAAGATGATGCATATGGTGTTATGTTATGAATTTCTCGTAAGATTTATGAAGCAAAAACATTGTACCCCTTTTTACGAAAATTGCGCGGACGGAGGAGTATGAAATTTCGCACACTTATAGTTTATAAAGAGATGGAATGCAGAATGCTAATATTTAAAAAAAAAATACATTAAATGAAATAAACATAGAGGAGCGGCCGAAATCTGTCAATGCCAATCCAAGCTCACATTCTATCTTTTTAAATTTTTCATTGCTTAGGATATAATCCGTGCAGCCTTAATAAAAAACAGCTTTTTATTAATATTTCTTTTTATTATTTACGGAATTTCGACCACTGGGCGACCACTAGTTTGAATAATCTGGCATACAAAAGCTCGCAGGTCGTAAAATTATTTGGAAACTACAATTGTGTTATTATGTATAGACCTAATAAACAGAATTGTGCCAGTGTGGTGAGATACCTTATATACTTGTGTGCTATTCGTGTTGGTTTGGTAAGGCCTGAGCCCAGCTGTGGGATGATATTCATAGATATTCTCACACTTAATACGAACAAAATGTAATGAAAGTCACGCCCATGTTATTGCTCCCAGTAATTAAATAAAAGTCACGTCTACGTAAACTGAATTCTCCTATTCATTGCTACAATAGTTTAGACTGTGTTTTCCTTTAAATGTAAAATGTATTTTCATATGTGCTGATTAAATGTTTATTCTATTCTACAATCACTAACAATCTCCTGGCAATATTGTAAACGATAATAATTCTATATTCTACGCTGAGCATTCTACAAAAGCGTCTGTTTCGCTCTTGACTATTTATACAATTATCGCGCTAGATCGAGGCGTAGGCATGCCCGAATTTATAACCGCATAAACTTCCATAGAAAACTACAGCCGACGTTATACCGCTGGTATGGCTTACTTACTCATAAATCTAAGTTAAGAACTAATCGGAGTCATAAAAAGTAAGGCGGCTGCGATAAGAGGCCTAGAACTACGAACAACCGTAGCTTTCGTAGCCGATAAGAAGGATCGTTATACGTGACTCAAAAGAGTTATTATATGCTGTAATGTTGTAAAAAGTAAGTTACTATTATTTTCATTTAAGATGGCATGGGAATCTTGATGACTGGCGCCTTTGCTTATGTTCGCATAAACGAAACTAGAATGGAATGTGGTGCAATGCTTAGTAAATAAATGAAGTATTTTAGTACCTTGTCAAAATGATGTTCTTCAATAAAAGAATTGCTTTATCGTCATTATCATGTTCTATTGTATGCATGTAGTTTACACCTATAATTGCGGTGACACTTATCAAGCGTCTGATTTATGCAAGGTTTTTTTTAATGTAATGGTGTTTACTTTGTTGGTGTAACAATAAAATAAATTAATAAATATTTTTTATTTTATTTACTGAAACTCAAAACAAAAGTAGTTAGAGTTTGATGAATATTTTCGTTATGTCATTAGTAGGTACAACATGCATGTTGCAAAAGATGGGCTTCGAATGGGTAGCTAGACTATAAGATGACTTGTGTTATTGACATTCGGAGTGTGTAGGATCAGGATCTTGTGCGTTCATACTTCAAAGATAAATAAAGACGTTCCACTATAGATGACAGTCGTTAACATCCAACTGACTCGCACTTGTTAGTGCTTGATTCAATATTGCCAACTTCAATATTGGCAGTTACAATAGTACCTGTCAAACGTTGGATCAACAATGGATCGGAGCTTAGGCTAAAAGCTTCATAGTACGCCCTCTGATCTCCCTATGTGCTTTTGAATATCCGGGAAGGCTACAACTTTGGATCGTAATAAAAGCTTCATGCTACATTTCCTGATCTCTCAGTGTTTTTCTGGGAATTCGTTAAAGCTACGAAACAGAGTATTAATGCAAAATATTATATCACGTTAATACTTTCTGATCCTTTAATCTATAGGCTCTCTATTATATCTCTTGTCAATATTTTAAGCAATAAGATTATGAACAGCAAAAACATTTTTTTTTATATTTATTTATTTTACGTTACATCAGTGTTTTTTTTCTCTTTATTTTTACGGAGATTTTGTATACATTAATTATGTCACACTCGTGTGCATGTGCTGACCTTTTTGTTTTCACTTTCATATTTTACTTTATGTCACTGAATAAATGTTGTTGATTTGATTGGATTTGTTTTTTATTTGTTTTTACAGTTGAAAAATGTATCTTATACAGCTAAAAATAAAGAAGCTGACTCATTTCCTAACCAACAACGTAATTCACAAAGTAATGATTAGTAGAATTAAATAACATTCGAGTTATGTAAATGAAAATAAATCATATTATGCTACTGTGAGTGAAAGAAGCAAGTTTAATTAATTATGACAGTTAATATAAAAAGTCACTTCCGCAAAGGACAACTTCAATTGTTGTCCTATTTTTGGATAAAAATTATTTTCGTGTGCGTTAATTGCAATAAATCCAGAAAAAATAATAATGTTCTTAGTAGAATTGCTCAATGTGACCTTTTTAGACTCAGGACAATACCAAGTGGAGATCAGTGCCCTCTTCCTACCCCTCTGGGAAACATACGTGAGGAGTTAACCGCCTCAGTGGTAAGACTACCGGATTCAGATCCAGAGGTTCCGACGTGCATTCCCGACGGGGGTACGTACACTTATTGTTCTCGATTTGTTTGGTGATAAGGCTTGATTTATCTAGCCCACCTGATATGATCTTCTGTTATTATGTGATCTGATGTTGAAAAGGTCAAGGCAAGGGTTTCCAAAAAAACGGTGTCTTTAAATGAGTTTTATTCGAAATGTAAAAGGATTTTAAATCAAAAAAAAAAAATGTTACTAATTGGCCTTTTATCTAGTGATTTCGGCTGGTATTTTCACGATATTTTACAATTTCCTGCATCGAATATAATATCAAACATACGTCTTATTAATAAACTAAATATCATATTATTCAGGCTATACACCGTTTCAGACAATGAAAAATATACCAAACCAATTGTCTGAATATGTAATAGTTGTCGGCCATTATAATTTTAATAATAAGTAAACGTTTAATAAAATTTACATGATTGCCTAATTCGACGCTCGCGCCATCTCGCGCCATGATGCATCATTCAGTCCCGAGCGGAACGCCTTAGAAATCTCACAGACGGAAACGCTCGCCTTAAGTGCGCTTCCAATGACGGCTTTACTGTAACTTACTAGGTAAGAAAACAAGACCTCCGCCTCTCAGATAAACTCAGTTAGGCTTTCATACGTGGTGTCTAATACGAGTTTAATTTGACATTCAATCTCAGTGGTTAACGCGCCCGGTCTGCGTTTGCTGAGGTTAAGCAACTTTCGCAAGAGCCGGTCATCGGATGGGTGACCAAAAATGTATCATCTCGAGCTCCTCCGTGCTTTGGAAGGCACGTGAAGCCGTTGGTTCCGGCTGCATTAGAATTCGTTAACAACCAGTCTGCACTGGGCCCGCATCACCACGCAGTTTATGGCCCGTTCTCTCTATCCATCCTTAGGAAAGGCTCGTGCCCCAGCAGTGGGGTCATAAAAAGAGCTGGTGATGATGTGATGACTGATGAATTTTAACTCTCCTCGTTTTCCACCAGGAGGCGCTGTTTCAGTTCCATAAAAAAATCGTTAACGTGACCGATATTCGCGGCTTGCGTTGCATTTTTACCTTTTTTGTAGTAAAATTTTAAAATGAATCGTATTTCTTTATTAGATTCACTCATCTTGACAGTAAGAAAAACAAATGAAAATCACACATTTTCCTAATTTAAATTTGGAATTATCTTCTTTAAAATTTAAACTTTGAATTATACCAAAATTACTCGCATTAGGCAATTTGGTGTTGTGAAAATCAATTGCTAAAAATAATTTTGGAATAATTTGTCTTGTTTTTTTTTGTAAAGAAAAAATAATTAAAGATCACTTTATATAAGTGTTATAAATCCAACAGAACTGTGTACTGATTTGACAGTACGAATGTTTAGAGCCCGCTCGTCTAATATTAACAAGCTAGACCTCTCAATTGCTAATTAGTGGATTCACTTGTCGGCTTGTAAGGCTTCATTTGCATCGTGAAAGGTCATTCATGAACCTTACACCTACGTCCATTCGCTGACTTATCAGCCAACGCTTGTCTTCGCTAATTAAGCGAGAAGGCTTTACCGCAAGATAGTTATAACCTTAACAAAATTGGATTCTAATGAGATAACTTTGACAAATTTATTGTGTTACATGCTCCTGTTTAACTTATTTACTGAGCTAGATTTTTTGTTAGTGCAACTGTTTTATATAACAGATATGGTTTTGGTCCATAGGATATTGTAGCCGTTTACCATCAGGCGGACCGGGGGTCGTATGCAAGTTTACGAGGTATTATTAAGTACAAAATTGTATATTTCTCACGATAAAGTCCAAAATGTAACTCTATTTACATTAGCAGGCACTAATAGCATTTCTCTCGCAAGTTAAAAATATAAGTGCACTCTCAACACTATTAACAATGTGACAAAGATCCACTTATAACACTAAAGGCGGACCGGGGGTCGTATGCAAGTTTACGAGGTAATATTAGGTATAAAATTGTGTATTTCTTACGATAAAGTCCAAAATGTAACTCTATTTACATTAGCAGGCACTAATAGCATTTCTCTCACAAGTTAAAAATATAAGTGCACTCTCAACACTAAATATTGCGTTAACAATGTGACAAAGATCCACTTACAACACTAAAGCATTCGAATTTGCATTCGTAACCGGATTGGACCGCAAAAACACCGCGGAGAATTAAAATGGAGTAAAACTGTGGGAATGTTATAATCGCTAATTGGGTTTTGTGTCCTCTCTGCGGAAGTACTGGGGCCGTCATGTGTGCGTGTGACTTTTGTCATGGCAAAATAGTGGTTATTGCAACGGATTTTGGTGAAAAGTTGAGAAGCCAGCTTGTGTTTTGCGACTGTGCACTGACGTTGCTGTTTACTGCACTAGGAATAGGGGTATTAAATTATTTTTCGTGTGTTACTGACGACATTACTGGTATCCTTTATTATATTTTCACAGGCGTTATATTCAGTGGAACGAAAACTAATTTTAAATTGGAGTTATGTCGTTTTTAGGTAACTATGACCCAAGTAGTAGAATATAGCGATCGACTTATAGGACAAAACGTCATATAGAAATCTAATAGACTTTAAACTTTTGTACTTTCTACAAGAAAGTGCTCAATTTTTATTTCAACTTTTCTTTTTATTTTGTATCATTTGTACTAAGCTAGGTTGGCAAAAACCAAAGCAATTACCACCACCAAAAAATAAGTCGACTACAATATATAGGTATAAGGAACATAAACGAAGACCGCTGGACCACAGAGATGTTTTTTTTAAATATTCGGGTGTTTCTAATAGACAAGTAGTGTTCGTTGCACGTCGCACAATGCAGATGCCTGTTGTCTCTGGTAGACTCTCCGGCGTAAATGTTTACAATAGTGTTTGTCAAAGTTCTCTTTTGTTTAGTGTAGAGCGCCCTAGAGATCTGTAGGCCGATTCTACTAAATAACTGCAACTACACTCTGCAGCGTCGCGTGTGTCAAAATGAGCAAATTTTGACGTTTCGGTATTCTGTTATGCAGCGCTGCTGTCGTAGTGTTGCAGGGATGGAGAAGTAACGCAAATAGGTATTCCACTAACAAAACTGCACTACACCTGCACGTTTACTGCAAAATAATCGTATTCCATTAAAATATTTTGACATTTGTGTAGTAATGACAGCAGTATTGGTGCAGTTTTTGTGCAGGTTTATTGAAGTAGATCGTGAGCAACTTTTGCACAGCGTATTATAATCATTTTACGTATTTAGCGTATTGTAACATTAGTTCTTTTAGTTTTATTGCAGGATTCGTGCAGCTGTAGTGTAGTAGTCGCGCAGTTGTAGTGTAGTTGTGGTGCAGAGAATTTTAATAGAATACGTCTATTTCCACGGCACTACTCCTACACGCGACAAATGACAGGCGTAAACGTGCAGTTGCAGTTTTCTAATAGAATTGACCTCCTGCTAACTGTCACTCCAATGAAAATTCTCCGTGTCTTGTTTTATGCGAATCAACACAAAATGGCAAATCATAACCAGCAACTGCGCTTATGTGGAAAAATCCCGAATTAATAATTATGTGAAAAGTGCCCGAAATCATTTACTAGATAAATGGTATGAACCACATTAAAAAAATGTTTTAATTACTTGCATCTTAATACAGAACCCATTAAGCGTAGATTGCTTTAAAAATATTAAAACCAATGCTTTCATCTCCCGTCAATGGAACGCTCAATACTCGTATCTGACAAATAGCGATATCTTTATCAGTTTATCACGGCTGACCAAGTAAAGGTATAAATGGGATTCGAAATATATTTCGGGAATCCCATGCTGAATTCGTCGAGTAATTTCCTTGTTTATCTGACTGCAACGGATTATAGTCAGGATCGAAATATGGCGAGGTAAGTCACTTTGTAGGATTTTTGTGGAGCATTGATGCTCAGCTTTGATTGAACACGAAACGGGAATTATAGCTGTATCAGCAAGTAGGAATGCGATTATTGTAATAATAATAAATACTTCAAATATAAATTTTGAGTTAACCCCGTTCAACAAAAAAATATTGAAAATGCAACGCGAAAGTAAAAAAAGTGGACACAACATGAATATTTTGATTTTTACTATAATAAAATAAGGGTAGGTTATAAAAAAGCCTTTATAACGTACTCGTAATACCCCCGCTAACAGTGCGGACGAAGCCAAAGAAATTACTTTGTACGTCAACACAGGCCTGATTGCTTTCAAAGCGGAGTTTCGTTAGCTCGCTCAAAAGACCTGTAGCGTTGTCAGGCGAAAACATTTTGCTACATCCAGGCGACGGAACGTGACTCGCTGGCCCGTGAAACGGACTAAATTATTCGGATTCCTTTTAGGGAATTGCAGGCAGCTTAGAGGTTACCCTGTTTTGGCAGTTTGCACCAGATTTCTCGATCAATTGGATCGTCCATTTCATTTTTCGCAGTGCTTGCGGTTTGGGATGAACAGTTTAGTTAGGATATAAGTCTTGGTATTAATTATGATTGGAATATGGAACTACTCCATGAATATGGTCATCACCCTATAAACGTCCCAGTGCTGGGCACAGGCCATTAGGAGAGTCGTGCACATGGGGATAAGGGTAACAATGCTGGTACAATGCGTTTTTGTCAATTATTAAGACTTCTGGACCACCTAACGATAAAAGCCAGGACCAGTGGCTAAACGCAGCTTCCGAAGCATGGAGAAGTTTAAGACATTTCACATCACGTTTCGGTCACCCATCCAGTGATCCGTTATCGCCAAAGATACATAATATGTATGATCGTAAGCTTAACGCGTTGGCAGCTCATAAGTTTTAGCGGTGCGTCTCACTTGATATACCAACATTTGATATAATTGATATAATTAATTAATTTATTGTAGTACCTGATGTCGTCATAGGAATATAATTTTTAATTTAATGTTAAGTTCTAGCATTCCGGACCAACCTCAGTGGTTTTGGTCTGCTATGATGCAAAAGTATTGAATGTTTTAGTGTAAATAAAAAAAAATAAAAAATAGAACTTTAATAACGTTCATTTTACATAATAATCATTTATTATACCAACACTTAATATAATTTTATTTATCATAACGTTTACTTTACATAATGTTCATTTTATATAATACCACGTTCATAACGAACAATGCCATTTGAAATAAAAGTCATTTAATGTATCGTTCATTTCATATAATTTTGTTTGATATACGCGTCATTCTATATAACTATTATTTAAGTTAATAACGTTTCAAATAATGATTAATTGATATAATCTTCACTTGGTATAACAACCAATTGACATAATAATATGCTGGTATACAATGTCAGTGACAGAACGAATCGCTGCAAAACCGACTCCACGTAGTCTTGTCTGCCCTACCCTAGAGTGTAATTTAAGCCCGCGTAGGTGAGAAAGGGCGAGGCGGCCCGCGAGCTGATGCGGTGGTGAGCGAAAACCATCTGCGACGATAAGCTCGCGTTGGACCGCCAGAGCCCCGCAGCGCCGGAGCCGTGACAGAAGCTATGTTTGCTGCATGCTTGCTTGCTTGCTTGCTTGCATTATGCATGCTTGCTTGCATGCTGCATACTTATGCTGATCTGCATGCTTCCTTGCTTGCGTTCTGCATGCTTGCTTGCATGCTGCACGCTTGCTTGTAAATAATGTAAAGTTTTATATTTTAAATTACTTATTTATGTATTGTATTTTATATTAAGTAATCATTATATGTTTTCAGTATTATACAAAAATAGTGTTATCTGAAATTAATGTTATACTACATGTTCTTATACTAGATAAATGTTATGTGTTTTAATGATTATATCATGTAAATGTTATATTAAACGGTTGTTATATTAAATGAGTTTAGCTTAATCGTTTGTTATACGTTTCAAAATTATGTATTTTAAAATTATATCATTCCATCATTATATTGAATAAGTGCTATATTAAACAAAACTATATCATTTGATTGTATATGTTTTGATCATTATACGATATGTTGTTAGATTATACATTACACACCCAAGTTTTAGCTATTAGGGACGCCGTTTTCTTTTCCCACATACTCCGAATGTATGTTAATCGTGCCACGCATAATTATGTCATGGTGACAGTGGTGAGTACCACAGAATAATTGCATATTGTGGGACTGCTCGTGCGGCGCTGTTAAACAATGATCCAATTAAAATTCATCATAGCTCATTTGCGCATTTATTACTTACGGATTACTGAATGTTTATTTGGTAACGGTGCCGTCGATTGGAATATGTTATAAGCGAGATTTTTTTTATGGAAGACTGGTGATCGCCCGCGACTTCGTCCTCGTACACCTTCGTTTGCCCCGAGGGAATTTCGAATAACCTTATTCATTAGCTTTGTCATAAAGAGAATCTCTGAGCAAAATTATAGCTTTCTAGGTTAAATGGTTTGGTCACAGCGTTGATGATGCGATCTGTCAAAGAACAGTTTGACCAATCATTTATTAAACCAGTATATTATAGGTATGTTTAGTTTTGTTAGCAGACAATATTTTCATTTACCAAAACTGAAATACACACTGAGACATATTGAAATTGAACTGAAAACAGCATTACAAGTAAGTTGTCTTTTTTCAAAATGCTAGTTTTAGTTTCGAAATAATGTAGGCAGTTCACAGAGGTTTACTAATTCCGGATGAACTGGGGGGTAACCACGAGCTCTAGAATATAGAGCTATAGAAGAGACGCGAATATATTCGCCGCTACACGCGTCTCGTTTTCACAACTGCAATAATACTGCTATAAGAGCTCATCTTCTATGTTTGGCCGTATCATCAGTCAACTTAACAACATGTCAAAGATCAAGCGCTCCCCATTGTAGAATAAAAAACATGGTTAATATCATATTCCGTGGTTAATATTAGTATACATATTATGTTTATTCTAGATTGTACTCTGTGCAAGTGTCTACAAAACATCATTTGGAATGCAAAGCAACAATAATAAAATAATGTTGTTATAGTATCGCGTCTGGTTTTCTCTCAGTAGTTATTCCTCGAATCAGAACGCTGAATGCCGTACGCCGCTGCAGCTCAGAATTAATACAATCTATGTGAAAACAACGTTCGCAATGTTCAAATATGAAATTGAAAACTGCCAGCCTCCGTGCAATTAGGCACGAGATTAACTAAATTACACAATCAAGGGCCCATTCATAACATGCGCTGGTGAAGCATAGCCTGCATATCCATGCACACAAATGTGGCCTGGCTTATTGTCTGTACATATCGCTAGCATACATGGCATGGCTTAATAAACATTTACATACGACGTATTGGGGAAGACCAAAGAGGCGGTACTATACTATTTAGCATATTAAACGAGAACAATGAGGAGAATCTAAAGATATGAATAGTTTTAAAAGTTAATTCCGTTACAAACAAAAATGAAAGTGTTTTGTTATATGTTAGACGACCTCCTTGGTCGAGTGGTTTGTACACCGGTTTTCATGGTGTCGCCATCTCTGAGGTCCCGGGTTCGATCCCCGGTCGGGTCAATTTAGAAATTATTGTTTTTCTAAGTTGTCTCGGGCCTGGGTGTTTTCTATGTATAATAAGTATGTATTTAAGTATGTTTATCTGTTGTCTAGTAACCATTTAACGAGTTTCATAACGAAGCTTCTCTTGGTCTTGATAATTGGTGTGAGTGTAGGAAAGTTTATTTATTTATTTTATTTATATACAATTTGTATCGATCAAAAACTCTTTATATTTTTCGTTGTTACTAAATAAACGTCGAATAAAGGATTGAAAACGCCAAGAATTACATTCATATAGTACAGAAAAGTGCACTTCATTCTCGCTACGTGAACCTTCAGCACACCCAGCGGACACGTTCAACTACAAAATAAACACAACTCTGTTAGTTCACAGATTCCGTTCATACAGTGCCATATGCAGCCGCATTATACAGCACATTTTCCAAACAAATTGTTTTATCGCTACTTCTAAAGTGGATCCGCTCGGTCGCGCGCGTAATTCTTCCCAGACCGCATACAAACAGCCCCTAAGGAGGCGACAATCCTCACCGCAAACAATAAAAATATACATAAAAATAAATTTGGTACTTGGGAACTGCGAGCCGTGAGGAATATGCAATACGTACGGAGATCTGCCCGCTCACAATAACGAGGCTGCAGAAGGTAGGCTTCATACAAACGCCCTCATGCAACGCACACATATACCACCTCTCACCGACACGGAATCTCGCAACAGTTGCCGCTCGAATTGTTCAGAGCTGGGGCTCTATTTTTGATTCCATCGCCTCGAGTCGAGCGCTTGGTTTCTACTGATTCTCGTTCGACATTTGACTTTCCATTTTTTAGAATCGCTCGACCGCAACAAGTGCACTCAGTTCGTTGCAGTCGAGCGACACAAAGCGATTCATAGAATAACCGTCAAAATCAATGCATTGTGTCAATGGCATGTCACTCGTTTGTTTGTGTCATTGAAAATTTGAAACTGCTAAAATAAGTAAATACCAGCAAAACAGTTTTTCGTTCTGAGTAAAATAATTACTACTACTTCGACAAAAACTTGAAAATGAATCTAGAGGAATATTTAGTGCACCATAGTTATTTAAGCAGTGGAAAAGAAGATAGTGAAGGGAACATTTCGTATTATGTTGGCAGCACCGGAAACGAACGATTCAAAAATACGGAAAATCGGCGTCATGTGACTTGGAAGACGAGTATGACTTAAGTCGCATGCGACAACACAATGTCATACGTGCGATTCAAAAATAGATCCCATGTTCAGATGTGTGTGGCTATGTGTGCGACCCTCGAGCGCGGTATGTATTGAGCTTAACTTCTGGGCCTCCTTTTTTCGTACCTGCCCGCTCACAATAACGTACTCATTGTATACGCGGAGACGGATGAACTAGCTCGCCTGTCAGAACCCTCGGCTGACAAATAGGATACCTATATTGCACGTCATAGAGTCGATGCTGAAGATGAAAGTGGGCTTGTGTGGAAATATTGTGTGTTCAACGTTGAATGGCAAATTGCATTGTGCTACTCGTACGTAGGTACGCACGGTGAATTGGATTGCACACTATCTAGTGATTCCGATCGTGATTTTCGATGATTATGTTCGTGACAACATTCTGGTGTACTTAATGATTATCACGTGAAACTTTTTGTTTTACTATGATTGGGCAAGCAATAAAATGTCAACCGATAATTGATATATGCATCATGAAACGATCAAAGCTGTGAGGCAGATAATTATTATTCAACTATGATAGCTGAAACGTTCAATAAATTTGATTAATCATTTGTTGCATTATTCAATTATGTATCAAGTGGACAATTTATACAAGCATCACATACTCGGCGTATATCAATATTTATAAGGTTACGTTTAAAAGCGCCCTAAATGCAGAACGCCCCCAGCCTGAATAAGATTATATAGCAACAGTAGATGCAAGACAATAGAGTGTAACAAGTATACATCAGAAATTGATACAGCAATTTACGCTGACAAATTGAGTCATACATAGCCGACTGTCGTACCGAATAAATATCTCACTTTGAACTGTTACAGTTAATTACCTAACAACTTACTCAGCACATTATGAAACTGTAACGCCACCTCATGTTAATGCGGTAATGTTGTTTGCGTTCGTTCTATTTTGGTTATGTTCATTGGATGCTGAGATGTATCCTTATGCTATGTTACATTTCTATCTGGTCAACCAGTTAACATCGATGGTAAAACGGGACTCAACTCAACGAATTAATGATAAAATTCACTGCAGCTCCAGATTCTTAAGTAGCTGCCCCTAGACGTCCCTAGCTAGCTCTGAAATTATGCTGTAGGCTTTTATGTGAAAGTAAAATTCAAGGATTAGCCCCTCAGAAAAGTGACAAAACGTTAATAGAATAGAAATTATACTTCAGTATAATTTCTATTCTATTAACGTCAATCCCGTACAATAATCATTCATGATTATTGTACGGGATTGACATAAGTTAACGATACGTATAGATGACGTTTATGTCAATCCCATACAATAATCATTCTACGAGTATTTTATTTCTATTCTATTAACGTTAAGCCACTTGTCTAGGGGGGCAGGAGCTGTTGTCAATGTAACAATGGATTCAAAAGTTACTCCGGTTTATATTAACTAATTTATAGTATCTTTTGACACGAATAATTAGTTAGTAAACTGAACCAAGGAGGCTTTGTATGAAAACAATAGTAAAGCTATTGCTTGATAAATTGTTTGCTTAAATAATTGAAAGAAATGATACTCGCACTTTTATTTTAAATTACAATATAAGTTGAAAACTGACGAACGATACAACAAGCAAATTCAAAGAAGAGACTTGCTGGTGCCTGTAGTAGAATTCTCGTAAAAACCACGTGGGATGGCGATCAACCAAGTCCAAAAACGTATTTCAGCCGCCATGAGCTTCACTGTGTTCCGGTTTGAAGGGAACTATTTAGATATAGTGACATTACAGTGTATAGAGGCGTAAGAACTGAAGCTTCAAAGTCAGCTTTGGTGTACCAAGCGTCCAGCGGCTGCGGTGGTGCCCGCTTTCTGTCAGGCGTGCTAAACAAATAATTGCCGGCTAAGTAACAAAAAAAAAATGCCAAAACACTATCTGCTGACGACACTAGTTTGACGAATGCCAGTGATCACGACGACGCTAACTCGACGCAGTGACAAGGCTCAGATTGTTGGTTAACGAGTAATTATGTCGCGTGGGATGTTCCCACGGGGCCCAGCCGATCGGCTGCACTTCTTACAGATAACACATTCAGCTCGCATTTTGCAAACGCGAACAATGAGCCCTCGCATTGTTTCACCTACTTCGAACGCGCGCTTTTACACCCGCTCTGATTAATCGCTTCAAGACGTGCAACGTATAATAAAGTACAACGTCCCTCCGTTGCAAATTGTTGCTACATTATTAGGCAAACCTCTTGCCCTGTGAAAAAATAGAAATCTTCGTTCTCAAGGCGGTCTGTGCTACCGGGCGTGCCGATATTGCGATTAGTGTAACGATTAACTGCGATTATCTACGAAATAAAAACCGTCCACACGTTCACCTGTTGAGGTACACGAGTTCTTGAGTAGAGACCGTGTATTCGACAAATTAACGTAGTGTAGGACGCCGATTTTAGCAAGATGGTGGCCCAGGGGGGTAACCACAAGCTCTTATAGCAGTATTATTGCAGTTGTGAAAACGAGACGCGTGTAACGGCGAATATATTTGCGTCTCTCTTCCAAAAATGCACTAATACTGCTATAAGAGCTCATGGTCAGGGGGCAGGTAGCAAGAGCTGGATGAGATAAGCCGCGGTTTGTGCTAATAATGATGATGAAAAGGCCTAGTGGCAACTTCGGTCTGCGTTAAAACCCGTACAAATAAACTGAGTATTGAGATTTAACTATGAACTTGGAATAGTTATTCAGCGTTTTGTTAATGTCAATCGAATATAATTTTGAACCGTATATGAAGTATTAAACACTAATTTCAAGTAGGTACTTTCGATTTAACATAGATACACTCGGTGCACATAAATACACATTGAACATATTAAAATAATCACAAAGTACTTATTTCACTGTCTTATTGCTTTAAAGTGATTTCTTCCACGCAACCAGTTCCAACCAAATAACAAAAGGAGACGTTTTTTATTTCTTCTCTAAGTATATTTATTTTTTTGTGTCACAACGCCGACGCGTTGACATGATTTTTTACACAAACATAATGTAGGACGGTCGAGATATGGTACAGACTTTTTTCTTACTGTGTATTAGGTAACTTTAGGAGCACGCGCGACAACGACTTTTTGTGACCAGTGGAAAAGACATCAGTTTTCTGGAGCAGAAGTTCTTAGTAAGTTTTATAAAGTGTAAGTTGTCCGATAGAGTATCGACATATTAAGTTTCCATTTGACACTATGTTTTTATCAGTTCTCATGAGTTAAGTACTCTACGGGATCCAGAAAACATTTACCAACTTATTAAAGATAATGCATTTATTTGATAGCGGCATAATTTAGCTCTTATGTAGGTACAGGCACAAGTAAGATTAAAATAAATAACCAGTAATACTACGAACATTGGTGATACGGTGACAAACTATGAGCATGGTAATAGCTATTAACAGACCTAAAGGAAAGCTAATCAAGCAACCACAACACCACATAGGCGATTAAAAGTAGGTACATCAAAAGTCATTTAAAGTAAAGGTGTAGGTGGTAAATCAACAATACTTCCATACCCTAATAAATGTTTATACAAGTATATGTTGGTGTATTTCGTTATAGTAGCAATAAAAGGTAATGATAAAGTTAAACTGAAAAGTACACAACGCGTAAAGCGGTTTGCTGCAATACCGCCTCTATAGCACCGCCAGGCACGTAGGTGGTATAATGGTTGGCATTGAGCTAGTAATTAGCGTGATTTCTGTGCGAACATCCAAATTCGGAGGAGTTTAAAACTAAAATGTGTTTTATTGTTATTAAACTCACATCATCGTTGTAATAAATCTTCTTAACGTTTCCTAATTGTAATGTTTTATCAGAAACAAAATTATTTTGCGTTATAACATTTTTTTTGTTAAAATTGTTACTAATAATAAAAAATGGTAGTAGTGTTATTTGAAAAAGAAATAAAATAAAATTTATAACGTAACTAGTTTCTATGAGCTTATATATTCTTTACATAATCAAACAGCTGAAATCACAGGCCTGCCACAATCAAGAGTACGAATCTTGATTGTGGCGTGCCCGGTTAAAGTTACTCCATTAACACTGTTATAGCCTTAGAACAATAACTAAAGCTATAGAAGGATGGCTAAAATAAAAATCGTGCAACTATGTTTAGTTCCGTTCTATCTTATGGCTAGAAAAGGAGGTTGGAGTGCGACAAATGGTTGACACTTAGTTTTTATTTTTTGTATTGTTATGTCAAACGGTCATCATATAATCGGTGATCAAAAAAAATCTTTGAGTCCTTTATAAAGTCACTCACTACATTACCTCAAATATGACGTCACAAATCTGGTGACACCTTCGAAATAACGAAAGAAAAGGGACAATCGATCTCTTTCCAATACATCACTTAGGTTCATTAGTTAAAATAGTACGAACTGATGGATGAGTGTTGCTATTTTAGTCCGGTTTCTATAGCTTTAGTTATTATTCTGAGGTTATAGCGCAATAAAAGTGACAAATGTGTACCGTCAATACATTTCCTTCGAAGTTCAATAGAACTCCGACCCTGACTTAGCAGACAGCGCTACATCTCACTACTTTTTATTTGGACAATAAATCGGGTGCACAGAACTTGTAATTCCAGCAGTCGTTTATCGAATGAAAGCAATTGACTTTTTGTACTTTTATTTACAATAAAAATGTTCGAGAACTCGACGCTGCGCTGGAAAAGTCTGAACCCTTTTTACGATGTGTACGTCGTTTTAAGTCAATATACAAAGGAGTCTGCGAATAAATCACTGTTGGTGTTGACGCATTGCCCATTTTCACAACCGTCCTTGCAGACTTGAATGTGTTGACTCTCGACAAAATGCCGAACGCTCCTAGCGTGCATCTATGCACAATAAACAATAGAATATTGCGAAACCATGCAGCGAGCCACGATTACCTTATTTATGCCCGTAGGGAGCAAGGATCCGCGCCATTAATAACGTCAAACAATAATTTAATTAAACACAATGAGGTTCTACTCGAGATGCACACTATCGCAAATGCCGCCTTATTCTTGGCTGGAGTCATTTGTTAATTTTAAAACAAAAGAAGCATTCTACTGTTTAAAGCGGTTGTTGCGCAACCGTCGGATTAGAATCTCCATAGACAAGGCTGCACTTTATTTAATTAGCATTAAAAAATAATGTTCATATTTCCAGCGAGCGTTCGTTGGAGTTACTATTTACTTGTAGTTTAAAAAAAAGAACTCTATTTAAAAACTTTTTTAATCTATCTTTTGCATAATTATGCCACCTTATTATCACTTGCGAGTTTATTAAAAAACAGGTACTTACTCCCATGAATAGTCAGATTGTTCTGATGCTCATAATCATATTCTGTATATTTCTACCCCATCCAAGCCAGATCCGAAGAGAAGTACTTTACAGATAAAATTTTCTCCATAATTACGAATTCATAAATACAATTGGCGGGGTTTAAAGAAAAGTGGTGACAGTATGTATCGGTATTCCCTAGAATATGCCTATATAGGCATACCTTTTAAGTTTCAGCTGAGTCGTACGGGCCGTGGTCGCAGGCTGACTCATGAATCTATACAAATATTTATTTGATAAATTAACCGAAAGGACTTAAGTAAATTATTTAGCATACGAATAATATATGAATCGTATTGCGCCATGTCTACGTGCATGCTATTCTGAAGGTTTGGTCGTAAATCGCGGTTGCTTACCAACTGCTTAGCTGTCTTGTTCGTACAGTGCAAAAGGGTAACCAATTTGATTAATGGCTCTTTGATAAATTCTAATTGGGAATATTTTACAATGTAATGGGTAAATAGCAAAACATTTTTATTTTAATAATTTTAAGCTAAAACTTACGTATAAACTTTGTAAACTTATTTACCTATTGTTATCTTTTTATAAGTAAGACTAATATGCATAAACATTTTAGAATATAATTGTAGGGCCAAGGATCCATCTTTGAAATCAAGTCATCGCTTCAATTGATAGGTATTTAGTATTTTAGAATTACTTAATCATCTGATGAAAATGTTTAACAAAACCAGATTTATTTCTGGTAAATTAAATAGAACTCAATGAAAATTAAACCATTCGAGCAAACTAGCTATTAAAAGACTAGCACGGCAATAATAATAGAGGTTTCATTATTTAATCGTCAATATATTCCAGGTAAATCGAGTCGATAGAAACCCGACCTGTTTAATCAAAGGGCGTTGACCTATAATTACTCAGTCTTGTGTAAACCTATATTTAGAATTTACTTATTCGATCTTTCCTTACTAGACGGAAAATATTACATCAGTCTTTAGGAAGACTCAATGCGCATTGGTAGGTTTTTTCGACTGCCATCTTACGACAGGGCAGGACTAGCGTAACTTAGCAGGACGGCAGGTCGAGAATGACTTTTAGTTCTTGGGATCCCGCCTAAGCGGTAGATGCATGCTGTGGGTTTTAGTGGGTGGGCCATACCATCCGGCCAATTTTACATATCCCTGCAGAGTGGAGCCGCACGGAATGATTCGTTCATCTAATTTTCAGGAAGAAAATGAGCTGATGATGATGATGATGATGAGGTTTTTCATCCAGTTGATTAAGTTATGTCGCCCGCCCATTTACTATTCTAGCTTTACTAGTAGAATTAGATATTCTTGATGTTGTTGTTGCTGTTATTGTTTTTTATGTTGTTTGTGTTGATTTGTAATGGAAGAGTCTTTCTTCGATAGTGAGGGCTTACTCCAATATTTAACCTTTCGTTTGTTTAGTGCCAGATCCGCCCTACAAACAATTGAAATTCTATTGCGTCTGTATTTACAGCAGACGACAGGTTAAACGCTGTTAACGAATTGGGGAATAAGAAATACTTCTTATCCCCTAGGATACCTTTGCTGAGTTCTTTTCAGTACAAGGTCTCTCACATTGTAGTCTTACGAACCGTTAGCGTAGTGACTTCGATATATGCTAGTTCTGTAGCCACAACGGACTATAATATTTTAGATTTCGCTTCACCGTTGAAATCTTCTCCAAGATGGAAAATTAAGATGTCAATAATCCCCGTAACAAAATTGACCGTATGCTCGAGTGAACACCAATTTGCATTTGTTTTGCCGTTGCTAAAACACTCGTCGCGCGCCAGTGCTTATGAATGTCACGTATGTAGAACAAAATTAATATTGCACTTAAGTGACGTGCACAGGGCGCTGATAATTTTGTCATAATCATCAAATATGTCCTACTGCTGGGCTTATCATCACCTTATGTCCCCACTGCTGGGGCACGAGCCTTCCCTATCGATGCAAACACTACAGTGTAAACGAGACATCGTAAACCACCACGCCGGCCGCCGGCTACGTAACAACTACCAATCACCACCACCAGGTGGTGATTGGTAGTTGTTAAGAAGTGAATTCTGTGATCGGGCTACATATCTACCGCCGCTGGTCCATTCACATCGTGCTTTTTTAATCGTCTTAGACCCGCAGGTGGGTTGATCAGACCATGAAACTGAACAACTTTCCCCAAGAAACATAGGTCAAAAAACGAGATTGTTTTTTTACTTTTCCATACAAAGCCTCTATGGACCGGGCATGGTTGCGGGTTGCGGGTTGCGGGTTGCGGGTAAAAAAGAACGATGTATTAGCGTGTCGAAACGACATAGGCACGCTCATGCCTGGTTTACTACGGAACCCTAAAAACGTTAAATGTCTAATAAACCTATTTTAGCTTTTCAGATTTGGTGGGTCAAAGGCTGTCATCTTACGATAACAACTGGGCATAACAGTTAAGCGTGCTCTGTGGAGGACGTAGGAGTTTTAAATGTTTTAACTAGATCTCCAATATGAAAGTAAAAAGTAAAAGAAGATTTAACAACACACACATACAAAAAAAAAAAAAAATGAGGGAGACAGTATACACACAAGAGAAAAAATAAAATAAAACAGAAAGAGTAATAAAAATGAAACAAGAGTGTGAGGTTAAAGGGCCCTGTGTAAGCTTCTGTGTCATTCGTGGATGTTCAATGGCACAGAAGCGAATATTATAGAGGTACGGTGACAAAAAAAATGATAATTAGACATACAGTTTTACGAGTTCTGAATTCACACAGTACAAACATAATTATGCTCACCCGGCATTGCGTTAAAAGTTGCTTAACTTGCAAGGTTGCAGCCCTAACGCGCAAACCAGTGCGCCATCGATCTATATTTTCTCATACAAAGCAAATATATAGCAAGTACACTATTAGTATGTTTCTCATGATACTCATGGTACTCTTGGAAAAGTCACTGAAGATTTTGATGAAGAGAAGGTTATTTATGTAGTATTGTACGTTATTAGGAGCTCGATGGCGCAGTGGTTAACGCGCCCGGTCTGCGAGTGCTGAGGTTAAGCAACTTTCGCAAAGGCCGGTCATCGGATGGGTAACCAAAAATGTATCATCTCGAGTTCCTCCGTGCTTCGGAAGGCACGTAAAGCCGTTGGTCCCGGCTGCATTAGCAGTCTTTAACAACCAACAATCCGCACTGGGCCCGCGTGGTGGTTTATGGCCTGTTCTTCCTATCCATCCATAGGGAAGGCTCGTGCCCCAGCAGTGGGGACATAAAATGAGCTGATGATGATGTACGTTATTGCAGTATTGCACGTATGATTTTGAGTCAATGAAATGTTCACTCTATTTACTAAGATAACTTTGCTTCTGGAGTGGCCACTATTGTAGAGTTAATTACAAATTGGCGCTAACTGTGTTGTTAGTAACACTTGTTAGCATGATGTCGACACTACAATTAATTTTTAATTAAAATAACGTTAACACTACATACTCAGATATTCTTAATTTAAATTATTGTTTTGTTAGTTATTAACCACATTATTGTATAATTGACAATTACTTTTATAAATCTGATGATGACAACAAGCTAGATTACGTACGACTTACAGTTTATATTAAGACTCATATTTTCTAAAAATATTTTTAGATTATTTTGGAGGCCAATTGAATTGGCGACCACAAATGAAAAGGATTGCTCTTGCATTGGTTTGCCCAATTTGTATCCAATTTACTAAACTTTTTTCTAAATAACCACAAAATTCAAAGTAAATAATTTGCAATGCGATGACCTTCAATAGAATTCTGTAGGGTTTGAACAGTTTTCTAACAATGGTAATTGTTTGACAGATTTTTTAAAGATACTGATGCTTTTTATAGATACAGTAAAAAAGACGTTTATGGATTGCGATTTTTAACAATATCTCTCTTCATTTCTACTAGCATTCACTACCAACCTTTAAGGCTTTACGAAAAATTACATCCATGAGTAAAGATGACTCGCACAGGGACCATCTACGTCGTGTCATTCCGTCAGATTAGAACTTTCCTTTTAGAACAATGAGATCTCCAATATCTAAACTAACTAACATACGTACTGATTAGATTAATATAAGTACATGCAAGACGTCAAAAGTACTTTGATCCAACGCCTTTACAAATTGTGCTGAAACCTCTGCAAAGCATGGATCTTAATTCGATTTTGCACAGATAATTGTGCTGAGAAGTTTCAAAGTACACAAATTGAATAGCACGCAGCCAGATTGTTTGCGAATGTATAATTGATTTAATGCAATATCTTGAATAAAAATCTATTTGCATTCGATTAAGTGAGATTGACGGAGTGATTTACATGGCTCGTAGGAGAGACTCATTTATTATTCTATTCTTTGGTAGACGCCTCGATTGGGTATGGATGGTATCATTTATTTTCAGTTGAATATTTCACTTTGACTTAGCCTTTCGTTCGGGGAATGTGAATCGGTAGCTTACCTACATTAATTTCAAATACTATTTTTTTGATAAATAAAATAAAGAAAGGATAGTCCTTCCTCTGTATTTAAATAATTATGGTAGCGATTACGTTTTGTAGAATTATAAAGCATTTTGTTATACAATTGAACCCATGAATTACTGATTGATGTGCAATATCGAAAAAGCTTCCGCATAATATTAATAGCCATGATAATAGCTTAATGATAGCACGAAACCTTTATACTTTCAATTATCGACTAGCGTGGTATTTCTTAGCTACTTATTTTATAGTGAATTGATAGGAACGTATCCGTTCTAATCTACCATAATAACACTGTTTATCGAGTATTGTATGGAGTCTTTTTGTCATTGCTGCCGTTGCTCAATCAAGGTAATGCATGATTGAATCTCGAATACCATTAGTTCCCGTAACTAATTATAGATGGCGTTGAATGAAACGTTATTTAAAATGCAGTTGGATATTTTTGTTCATTGACTTTTTTACAATTAGTGAGAAGAAGAAGAATTCAAGCATATTTAACGAAAAGATAATTAAAAATGTATTTTAAAAAAATAATGAAAGTACTTATGTGAACACTAAGATTAATTCAACATAATATATCAGGTAAGTACTAAGGTTGTTATCAAATTCAATATATTTTTAATTCTGCATATATTATTTTGTCATAAACGAAACTTTAGTACACATTCAGTATACTTGATGTTGATATGAGAATTGCATATTATGAAACGAATGTATAAATTTTGGCTACCACAATATTCAGTTTGAAGGCATCTTCGACAGCCGTTACTATATAATTAATGATTCAACTGTACAAACCATTTACACTTGCCGATCTCTATACGGAATAACACCAAATTAATTGGATCACAGTAATTATAATTTACGAAAAAATATATGTAGTTACTAGACCACAACATTATAAAAAAAACTGGCCCCAGTTTTGGTATAATTTTTAAACGGATTCACAAAATAATTTGTATTTGGTAATAAACCATTCATTAATGAATCATTCGGTAATGAGCCGAGTACAGAACCCCTGGATCTAGGCTGGTAGTTTAACTACTAGACCACAGAGACGGACGGTGCCGTAGTAATACTACTTAGTAAGAAAATGGAAGTTGATAAATGCATCGTCGGTTTTCATTACGAAATCTTGGCACCAAAGTTCCTATCTAAAAATATCATTTTAATGCAATTTCGCGTGTCATCGCGAAGCTCGTACGAATAGGATACATTATTCATGGCACGTTTGATTGTAACAATAGAAAATAAGGATATTGTTGTGGTGTATTCCGAACGGATTTGTCAATCAAAGAGACAAAGATTTATGCGTTGTTGCGAACTGAGCTTTATTACGAAAACCAAAATATGTGCAATTGTATTTCTGTTTTTCTCAGCACACGCAGTTTTATTAGAGGAATCGCTCTCTGGTGTCATTTGTGAAGGTGTAGTGTAAGGTAACTTTATTCTGAGCACTGGCAACACGGCTGTCGAAAGGTGGGGACAGTCATGGCGGGCGGCAAGAGGCACATTCAGGCCTATTCTTGTTTGGACACTCACTCTGTGCGGACGTATAAACACCTGCTTGTGCTTTAAATAAATAGTTTCAACTAAAGACAGAGTTTTACTACAGTAGGAAGTCTTTTTTTAGAGCGAGTGAGACAGACGGGAATTGCAGTTGTGAAAACGAGATGCGTGTAAATACGCCGCTACACGCGCCTCGTTTTTATAACCGCAGCAACACTGCTACTATACCTACGAGTTTATAAGCTCGTGGTGACCCACCTGTTAACCCACCTAGAAAGCTTACATGCATTTGTAAGGCATAGGCATTCGGGTTAACGTCAGCCTACCGGAGCTATGGGGGTTAAACTACCACCAGTTTTTTTATTGAAATCTTATAAAAACTACGGTAACGTCGGTTACCACCTCTATACGGGTTGCAGACCAAGAGCTAAGCTAAGTTAGTTTAGCTTAGCTCGCATAGCTGACGCAGTTTTCCATACTTGTGTGCAGACCGCAAACTATGCGAACTAAGCTATGTGAGCTAACTAAAATGTGCGAAGCTAAGTTAGTTGTGTATGCAGATGCGCAGCTACACGAGCTAAGCTAAGTTCATAATGTTCATTATCTAACTAGTAAAATAAAGTTCTAAACTCTCCACTTGTGTGCCGAGATTGAATGTGTTGACATATCCAAGATCTGGAATGTCTTTTTCTTAAATAATAATGAGTCAGTATTAATCTTCTTTTTCTATGTGTAACGTATTCATCATCGGAACTTTCTTCATCGATTATATTCATGGCGAGCGTCGTCCGTCTAATTGAACTTCGCAACACTGACTGAGTTTTGGCTTAGCTCTTGGTGTGCACGCCATTTATTTCTAGCTTAGCTTAGCTTAGTTTGCTTAGTTTAGCTTTGGCATAGCTTAGTTTTCGGTCTGCAACCGGCTCTATTGTTTTACGGTTACTATCAATATACCCGTCTCTATTGATCAGAGATAATCGGCAACCACTGACACCTACCACTGTAACTTGCCACCATTTATTATTAATTACTGATATCTCGTAAAAACAACATTACAATTTTGCTTTGTAATAACCTTTAATGTAAGCACAATAGAAGTTACACGATAGCGACGCTCCTATATTAATGAAACATCGTATCTTGTAAAAGCCACAGTTTGTATCAGGACCGGCAGTAGACAGTAGATCGCGTGCGTGTCAAGCGAAGCCTGAATAATGACATCGGGTGACATTTAATTTGGGATACAAAGAGCTGTTTGCGCTGTTTACCCTAATCCATTTAGTTATCCCCTCCCGCGGATGATATTGACAGTGAACATTTTGACATCGACCCGTTTTATATAATATTAACGCTCTACTCCCAACAGCTTCCTATGAACACCACTGGAGTAGGTATTATAGATAGGTAACGTTGTGGGGATTTATAATTATAGAATTCCCTGTGTGGTGCCGGGGATAAAGAATTGCACCACCCCATCTCAACCCGTGGGTGTCGTAAAAGGCGACTAAGGGCCCATTCCAGAGGATGGGCAGCAGCATCTCTCTGAGGTTACTTTCAACCTACTGCGATCGCCAACCCGCCTGCCAAGCGTGGTGATTATGGCAAATACCCCCCATTTTGGGGGAGTCTTTTGTCCAGCAGTGGACGTCTTTTGGCTGAGATGATGATGATGATGATGATAATTATAGATGATATTGTTGCACTAGTTTTGGACACAGATATGATCGACATTGTTATGGTATATGGGAGCAAGCGGTGCTCCGTTACCGAATCGAGTACCGAGTCCCCGCTGGATATTGAACCTGGGAACTCCGATATTAAGACCGGTGGCCCAGTGACTAGGCTACAGAGGCAGATATAATACAAATATTATAACATGTTTACGTATAACTTTAAGAAATGAGGCCATCACCCCCCACACTGAAGATATGCTGGTTTGTGAGTGTGCAAACATACCAATTCACATTTATAACCTAAAGATAAAAAAATAATTAATTCGTGTTGTATTATGTTTATCTATTTATATGATATTAAGCTAGCACAGGCTTACAATCTACAAATATTACAAGGCACCTATTATAATTAATGTTCGGTATTGTTCTAATCGCAGGCAGAACGCCTCTTTGGCGACCTTTGCTCCTATAATCACTTATTATTGTTGATACCCAACTGGGTATCAATAATACCGCACCAGCACAACTGTACCGCAACAGGTTTACAGCTTACGGTTCCATTCATATGATACTGATTCTTATTATCCATGGTATATAAATTAAATTTGGAATAAAAAGCGCTGATCTGATAGTCGCAAGATAAATATTAATACCCTTATTTACCTGTTACGACCTGATGATGACAGAAAAAAATAAAGTAGGTTTTTAGTGTAGATGTATTAAAAACCTCTTTTCTTAGAAGTAAGTATAAAAGGTTACTTAAAAGTACATTAAACCTTCCTTCCTTCTTTCCTGGGCTCGGGGCTCAACCCTTCCCAAATTGACAATAAAAAGTGAAATTTAAAAAAAACTGACAATTTATAAATTTCATCATTGTCATTTCCAAATCCGATGTATAAAAAAATAGATGAGTCTTTTAGCCCCACCAATGGCATGTCTCTCTAACCATTTGACAGGTGACACTTGACAAGTTGTTTGATCGTATGCTAAACTTGACATCTTCGTGAGTGAACTTAACAGATGAAATTGGAATTTATTTCGTCACAAAAACAAAATATGTAGAATTATTAAGACGGATTTTGTTTCTTTGAAACAACAGATGTAACTTAAGATATAGCTACATTTCGTGATCATTATTAGTTATAATTATCACGGTATGGTTTTATACAAATAGTACATCTTTTTGTATTGTTGACTTTTAAAGTTTTGCAATATATAAACATAAAAGTCTATTTTAGATTTAGCAACAACAGAACCTTGAAATAAATATCTTTATAAGGTTACACAAATATAATTTCTTCTTTAATATCACTTTATATCAGCCTGGATTATTTAAACCATCTTCTTACTTATATTTAATGTAATAGGTACATTAAATTTCCCGTACAAAAAAAATATTATTGAAAATTTTACTTTTTATTTTTAAGTGCTAATTGCTGTACTAAAGCTAAATTAAATATTTATAAAATTTATAAAATACAGTGAAAAATTTAAACGCCTACTCAACTTAAAAATAACAAAGTAAAACTTACTACAGCGTTGGGTTATCAAATTTGTGGTATTTCATCTGCAAAGATGAATCTGCATAGCCATCGGTTGCAATAACCGTTGGATAGATGGCGCACTGTGCCGCTATTAGCGACAAAATTCAGCGCTTACGTCAGCCTTCCCGGTAGCGTAGCGGTCAGTGCAGCCGCCCGGATTGCGGAAGACCCAGGTTCGATTCCTGGCTGGGTCGGGTAGGTGTTTAATTTTTTCACTGTATTTTATAAATTTATAAATATTTAATATTATTGAAGTAAAATAAAATTGACTTACGTTTCAAGAGTATGCTTGAGTCACCCTCAACGTCCGACCTGCAAAGGAAATAATTTTTTTATTGGTAATAATGTTTAAATTAAAACCGTTCATTTCGTAATGATACGATAAAATAATAAATTTGGTCCCTACATTTACGAATCAGTAATCAGAAGCCCTAGTTTAAAATTGTTAGGTTAACTTAAACTTGCTACATGGTTAGATAAAAAAGTTGATTTTTGGTGAAAAATTGTGTTGAAAATACTTTATAAGCGGGATTTGAATAAGGGCTTTTCAAAATACGGGTCAAGTATCAACCAACAATAATAGATAAATTCAACCAGCTACCACATTATTTACTCAACCAACTTATTTACTTTCAGATAGGTAGTTAATGGTAAAAAAATGTAATTTGTTTGATTTGATTATGTCCTCCTGTCCATTGTCATCACACGAGTTCAGGGATTTTCTTCAAAATACCGTTGGTTGAGTTTCAGTTGTTTTTCCTAAACTTAACACACGTATACAATGATAGTTTAAAAATAATAATCGTAGAACCCTTATTGCAGCGCCACCTACCGGATCCAATTGTGAATCGAACCAACCAGCTACCCCATCAAACACACAAAAAAATCATCTATATCGTATCCTTTTATTAAAAATACGCATGTATCGAAGTATTATACTATATATAAAAATTCTTTAAGTTTATTTTTGCAATGATCTTTGTTAGAAGTGTTAAAAAATCCACGAGCGCGATTCGGACTAGCAACCTTTGAAAAACCGCAGCAAAATTTGAGTAAACATCTATATATCTTCTGTGTACTGTGTTTGTTACTGTGTACTTATACTATCCTTTTTACTGTATAATGTTACAAAAACACAAATGTTGAAAAAATTTCCACGAGCAGGATTTGAACCCGCACCCTTCTGACATACCGGGTCAGGTGCTCTCCCAATTGAGCTATCGTGGTTCTAACCAGCCCGCCGAAATTATTCAACACTATTTACTTTTTACTTTGAAAGCCAAAGGCGCCCATTCAATGTCAACAAATACCGTCATTAAGATCTGATCATAATATTTTTACAAATACTAAAGATCAGTTAAGAAGTAGGCAAGCTATTTATAAAATGTTTATATAATTTTTAACGCAAATTTTGTTGCGAACAAATTACAAAAACACAAATGTTGAAAAAATTTCCACGAGCAGGATTTGAACCCGCACCCTTCTGACATACCGGGTCAGGTGCTCTCCCAATTGAGCTATCGTGGTTCTAACCAGCCCGCCGAAATTATTCACCTTTGGCTTTCAAAGTAAAAAGTCAATAGTGTTGACAACTTATTGTTCAATTATATTTAGATAACCTACCAGTCTTTAACTAATACAAAATCTACTCTAACAGATATCGTTTTAAAATGACAACTAGAGGCTATACGGGGCAGACTGCGGCGTTTGTCTCAAACATATGTTGACGTGGCCGGCAGCCGGAGTTCAACTAGTGTCTACAAACCCTGTTCCCTGTTACACAACATGTCGGAACGAGGTCGTCTGGATTTCAGAAGCGTCCGCAGGTTGGCCAGTTTTGAGACGGCTAGAAAACGCTCTATTTACTTTATATACTTACCTTCATGGGTTTGTAGGTCAACTCAGTTTGTGATAAAAATAAAAGTTTATTAAAAAGGTTTGTTTACGCAAAAAGAGTTTTACTGAGATAGCATTCGATTATTTTACTCATGCAACAGATATTCTAGAATGCCTACTAGGTAGGTCCCATGTACTGTTTGAAATGTAATATATGATAGACAAGAATATATATCTTTAAAGGTTTTTAAATATTTTCTAAGATACTATGAAAGTTTATCAGTATCAGGCCTAGTGTCTTGCAGAAAAAGATCTTCCTAGTCGTAGACATTGTTTACAAGGAGAATATAAAACAATATTTACCACAAGACCACAGCTTTTCGGTTTCACTTCATATTTTTTATTTTGATTATTGTTTTCTTATCTTAGTGTGGCCTGCTGAGGTTTCCCTCGCCCACTTTGACCCATCGCACCGGGGTCTTTTATGCTGATTTGATTTAATATTACTGTAACGCTCGTACGTCACCAGAAACAAAAACGCATCAACATGATAAGATTTTGCCGCCATGGTAGTTGCATTATTTATTGGATACGTCAGCGGGTGTTGATAACTGAGTGTTGGCGGCGGTGTCTCAACTCGGAATAATTCATGAGCTTCAGAGGGCGTCTCTGGGTGTTGCTCTTTCGTTTTGTAACGCTCGATTCCAGTCATTGTGCCATTATGATGCAAAACTCTGCGACGACTGCCGGTCGAAGCACTACAGACAATTCGCTAAAAGGTTATTAGAATGTGGGGTCCTTGGGAATTATTCCAAGGTCGCCGTTTCGGGAATTGACAGGCGAATGCGAGAAGATTTGGCAAATTTGATACTATTTATGGTTTATTTGGTGTTTCGTGTGTGCTGGAGAAACAGCTTCAGTTACAAGAAGCGATTGAAGTGGTGACTTAACGTTGATTTTTGTTCCTAGAGATTAAAGTTTCTAAAATACAAAGGAGGTCTGCTACTTTATATTTTTTAGGTATCTATCTTGGGCTATTATATCACCGCACCTATTATATTATATACGTGTGAGATAGGTTACGAGCTACCACGGTTTAATTATAGTGGTTTCTTGAATTCGCGTCTCAATGGTTTGCAAAAGATCATGTTACGTAATTTGGACAAAATATGAACCAAATATTTTTGCTCGTACATACAAGATGTAAATTTTTATTGACAAAAGTTTGATGTTTAATCTCCAAAACCTTGAGTTACGCATCTGTTTACGCCGACAATTTCAACGTGGTGTAGAGAGCAGATAATGGATTTGCACAAAAAAGACATAAAATGTTTTAGATTGAATAATTAACTTGATAGTTTTGTTAATCCATCCGACCCCACTTACATTGAACAATCGTGTGGCTTATTGTGACCCAATTTCTCCATTACTATATTTTGTAGAAATAATTGATCATAAAAGTATATAATTATTTTATATATTATAATTAAAAATATTATATAAACTAAAGCAAGAAGCAGTTTCCCAATACTATAAAAGAAAACAAAATTCTGAAGATATTATGTGTACCCACTGAATGTAATGTTGATATTTACATAGTAAACGGAAACCAAAAAGACAGATATTAATATAATAATGTAAACAAAATGCTACTTGTGTACACATTATGTACGTCATCAATAAAATGGACAAGTACGTACGTGTTCTGACAAAATTGAAGTCACTTCAAATCAAATTCAAGAAGGAAGTGCCGAGTTTCATCAGCATTGAGTTGAATAACAAGTCGTCATTTTAGCAATAAACTGGTACAAGAATGATGAAGATTTTTCACTTGAATGAAACTTAAACAAATATTTGTGATGTTCAAATTTCACTGAAGCTAGTGGTGATTTAACTTTTTAAACGTTGTAGGATCGAGTTTAAATCTTGTAATTTTTGAACGCAAAAGTATCGACGTAGATTTCGCTTAGTTAGATTTTCAATCACGCCAAATCGGATCAACACCGATTTGGATGAAATTCGGTGCACATGTAGAGTATATCCCGGATTAACACAGAGAGTTCAAAGCAACGAACGGAAGCTTGAATTTTTTTAAATCCGAATTTCAAACGTCATATTATTATATAAATTAACTAAAAAAATAGTTAGGTGCCGACATAATGCATTGATTCCATTTGTGTCACATGTGTCAGTGTATCTATAAATAACTGCAGTTGTTTCTGAACAATGTTTTTTTAATATCGACTAGACAATACGTTACGAAAATAGTCTGCACTCAAAATCGACCTCCCATTTAAGAAAACCAAAAGTATTTCTCATACGCACGCGTGTTCATTATAATTTTTAATTACCCTAACGGCGTTACTCCACCTGACATTGAGACAATCCCATTACCTATTTCACAATAAGACAACGTAAAAACCGAATGCCTAGTTATTGTCTCGGAGCTATTGCGAGCATTACATTGTGTCATATTAACAATAATATTTGTTACACATTTTCGATCAATTCTGACCTTTATGCTTTGCGCAATAAGAAATACGGGATTGTGAGTGAAAATGTTACAGTATATAATTTAGTGATGTTTCACCTGTGCCTCTTGAGATGTCTCTGTTAATCGGGTGTAAGATTGATTACGTCATGTTACCGAGATGATATTTAAGTCTAAAGAGGAATAATCTTATACTATGAGGTATTAAGCCGAATTATTATCTATGTAAATTGAATTGTGTCGTAATTTTCGTGGGACAGGTAATAATATCTGAGAGCTCATTGTGTTATCTTGACACATTAACACAAGTTGGGGCCACTAATTATGTGAATAGTTTAAAGCTTGGTAATACTCGTATTATTCAATCGAGTGTGGTCCCGCAAAGGCCTGGGTGTTTTTTGGTAACTCCGTGTTGGTATCTGTTCCTAATGAAACCTCATATAAAAGAAGACCTTATGGATTTTTGTGTTTGATATTTATAAGCGTAAAAACACCCCAAAAATATTTTTTATTGAAACAGGTACACTTTTTAACTCACTAAACTTTATTAAACAATAAACTCATGACTAAGATGTTACTTTCTTTTTCCCACAACATAGCGCATGGGGTAATTCGTTCACAGCTTACTACGCTGATCCAATCGGGAAAGGTAAGGTAATTGAGTGAGCTTGCATAGGAATTCTAAATCTAGATTCAACACTACTTAAAACGTCATTCTGCCTTCAGACAACTGACGGCGTATAATGATACCTTAAGCCCGTTAGCCCTAAATCTAAACTTATGATTTTGGTTTAAACCGTATTTAAGGTACCTACTAACTAACTTTGGCAGAAAAATCCTGTTTCCCACGTTAACTTGTTAATCAATGTAAAATTAGAGATAGGAAAACATATCTTAATAATAAGTGGATAAAATAAGAAACATAGGTAACAAGTGAAACCATTTATTTCCCTCAAGGTAAATTAAAGTTACTTTATTTCAATATGCTAAAACGTGCTGAACTTTCAGCCAGCGATCCCTTTCGACTGAGACGACAGAAGCCCATAAATATAATTTAAAGGCAGAAGAAAATATTGCTCCAGTCTTATTAATACTCGTATTTAACCAACCCAGCCCCGGAAAGCAAAAGGAAAGTATACATAAACCTCGTAGAATGTTTAATTAAATGATTTGAAATATTTCTTTTGAGTTGGCGCGTTTCATTTTTGAATAAAGTGTAATGTTAAGTAAATGTATAGAGGGTAAGCATTATTTGTAATTCCGGGGTCTTGAAAGTTTTTAATTGTAAATGTATTAAATTTTTGTATGATTTAGTAACGACATACATTTTTTTTTGTAAATGACGTCGCTTCTATTAAAGCTGTGGAGTTTCTCGCTCCCATTCTTTTCCACAGCTAAAAGATTGACGTCCTGAATGGGTAGTAGGTAAAACATGTATGGACGATTCAAAAGCACTTTTCGTAAGTTTATTTGAATAAAAAATGTTGACTTTGACTTTCATTAAAACTGTAGCTCAATGTGATGTGATGATTTATGGCTGAATTTACTGAATACTCAGGTAGAGCCAAGAAGCTTTTTAAGTACTGTATCACGTATGCTTTCTTTATGAAGTTTAAAAGTCCACAGTAATTTTTAAATTAAAAACAATATATTGAAACTATAACTGTACCTATGTTTTTTTTTGGTATATTTTGCTTCTGTGGTATATTATTTTGTATATTTGTATTGTCACATTTCGTAAACCTTATTTATAGCATACCTACTTACCTCCTTAACCCTTCGCGCCTACGCGGTTTTAAATTACACTCAGGTATCTCTAGTGTCTAGGTTGTTTCTTCTATCAATAACTATTGAATTTGTCGTTTTGATCTTTTTATTATTTTGCCCATCTTGTATATTCTATGCTCATATAAAAAATATGATGCGTTCAGTAGGATTTATGATATGATACACAATAATTATGACTAATATATTTGCCAAAGTGTAAAAGAGCACGCGTAACAACGTGTTAATATTACATTAATTAAAAAAAGGATAATCAAAATTATGCTAAACAAAGAATCCTAATTTAAATGACAAACCAAAGTCAAATCAAAATTCATTACTTTTACCGTAAAGTATGATAATATTGCAATAAGATTACTAACATTCGGTTTATGTGTGCAGAGTAACGGTACCATGAGTAAAATATGTAACAGTTTTTACAGACCTTCGAGGTGTCAAGGTGCTGTCAAATGTCATGGCACCACTCGTACAGACAATATCAATGTGCTCGCTGTATAGAACGTTATCGAGAGTATCAGCGTACTTGGCCTGTACCAATTTAGATCGCAGTGAGGTGCTAATAGTTTTTTCCTATTGTTGTGACCCGTTTAGTCTCCTTATCGTATACTTAACGGCTAGATGATAAATAGAATGCAGAATGATTGAGAGGGTGTTGTAGTAACTAAACATGGTATATAGTATTACAAAACAAAAAGCTGCGAGTAGAGTTTCTTTAGTAACTTACAATGTAAGAAAATCATGTTACATTAAAATGATTTATATATATATATATCTATTCGGCAAAATTCGCCCAATCCTAATATACGGCTGTGAGGCCTAGACACTAACTCTTAAAGAAGAGACCAAACTCTTGGTGGCAGAAAGAAGGACCTGGAGGAAGATTCTGGGGCCAGTACACACACAGGACACACATATGGAGGAAAAGGAAAAATTTAGAGTTGAAAGATCAGGTGGACGAGCTGAATATCATCGGGGAGATAAAGGCACACAGACTTCGCTGGCTCGGCCACCTCGAGAGGATGGGAGGGGATTGTGCGTTGAAACGAGCATACATGGGACGTCCTAGTGGCAGAGTGGAGGACTTGCGCGAGCTCAACGCGGATGATTGGCACCAGGTGGCGTAGGACAGACCCAGATGGCGACTCTTATTATCGGAGGCCAACACTCACTTTGGGTCGCTGCGCCATTCTAGTTAGTTTTCTTTTATATCTATTCGGCATAGTCATATGATTCGCCTACAAAAAAGACCTGTTAACTTTGGTGACTTGCACGACATACGTTAACGACCGTAAATTATGGTTATATGCACGTATATGAAGAATCTTTTCTCTTCAAATTATTACAGGGTAGTACAGACGCCTGCACATCAACCTATCTAAAACTGTCATATTTCTTCAATAAATGTTCAACAGTAAGCCATATGTATAAAGTTCAAAGTCTAATGAGGAAATTTGACAGTTTGTGGAAGTCTGATGTGCAGACGTGTGTACATATGTGTACACGTAACTGCTAAAAAGTATAAGGCTAGTAGACATTTTTGATGTGTAACATCTTTCCGATCGCTTTCTATATAAGCAATTTGTGGGAGTGATTTCGTGAAATGGGACGGAAGTATGTGTAACAGTGTAACAAGTGTGTAACAGGAAGTCGGAGAAGTACGCAAGCGCGCGCCATTTTATAAATTTAAAATCCATATTATGAACATGACATATTATTATTTTATATGACATATTGTGTCATTTGACTATCAAAGGTCATTTTGATATGTCAAATGTCTTCTAATGAGTATTTATTGCATTATCTTTATGATTTGTAAAAAATATACGTCATTGTGCTTATTACTAAGGTGAGATGTCAAATGTCACACATCATACGCGCGTACTGCAATGCTCGTTTATTTTTTATTTTTGATGCGTAACATCTTTCCGCTCGCCTTCTACATATACAATTTGTGGGAGTGATTTCGTAGAAAAGGGACGGAAGTAGGGTCGTAACAGTGTGGTCCTGTAACTGTTGCGTGTTAGTCGGGGAAGCCACCAGTGATCAACACTTTAAGCCCAATGTCCGTTGTAGGTTGTAATATTTGTGGGAGTGATTTCGTAGAAATGTGATCGTAACAGTCTAACAGGATAACAGTGTGACATGCGTTCTAATGAGTATTTACTGCAATATCTTTATGATTTATAAATCTATATTCTATTTTCTATTGTAATATTGATTTCAACCATTTCGTGTGTAATAGACTTTGAACAATATTAAAAAATAAAAGAAAAAAAAAATGAAAAAAATATACGACATTGTAAATTCTATTTTCTATTGAAATATTGATTTCAAAAGGTGAGATGTCAAATGTTACACATCATATGCGACTATTATAAGGCTCGTTCGTTTTTTTTATTTTTATAAAGTAGAAGGCAAACGAGCAGGCGGGTCACCTGATGGAGACAAACCAAAACCAGAGGAATCGCAGAAGCGATGCCGGCCTTTAAAACAGACATCCTGAGACTGTTTCTATGTAGAAAAACACTACCAGTACAAACGTTGTTATTCGTTTTGACTAGTTTTTTTCAAATTTGAGTTACATTTTAGACGACTAATATATATTATAGTATAGTATAGCGTTAAGCCTCCATCAAATGGTTTGACGAAAGCTTAAAGCTTGTTACGAGCGTAAGGAAAAATTGTAGTAAAGGCATAAACATAATCGCAACGGAAATCCGTTATAATACAAATATACAAGTGAAATGTGCGCATTCGTGCGTCTAGTGTGCTCTTAACGGCCGTCGAGAACTCTGCACACATAATGGTGCTCGAATATTTCCAGACGTAATGAAGGGACTTTCTTCAATACGGAAATATTGCTCGTTTGTGATTAGATTATTGACGTTAAATCACCGTTAACTTTATTTAAGCAAAGCTTATGAACGGGTCGATGTTAGTTGACTAACTGTTTTTGGCGCAATTATTATGTCGCATAGCGTTTTCGTTAGGTGTTTTTTTGCATATATTTTTTTAAAACACATATTTAAAATTATAGAATATAATAGAATAGAATAAAATGAATAAAATTCTTTATTGTACACATAAAAAAACACATTCAAGTTAAACAAAGAAGCAAAAAATAAATAGGAGTCTAGAGAAAATAAAAAGAGATTTCTTTCAGTCGAGCTATATGTTTTTGCGTTGACCCCCGTTAAAATCGTTGTAAATGTTCAAATGATTAAAAAGTGAAAACTTAATGATTCTACCAACACACAATAAATTAATAAATTAATAAAACAATTAAATAATTAACAATGTCATAATAATATATAATAACTCGCAAATAAAATTTGACGTTTAATTAAATCGTTGTGTAAGTAGAACTAAAGCTAACATTAGTAGCACACATATTTACTGATTGACTCTTTTGTCCACTGGGTCACTGGGTAAATCATAGCGACCCATCAAACAAGAAATTGAATTGACTCTTGCCGTTATTGTCGACAAGTTAATTCCCTTTTGCATCATTTCAATTAATTATTCACTTCACCTACCTATCCATCTAAGTCACCGCAATCGAAGCTAACAGCACGCCACCGCTACCGTTACAATGTTACAATTAGTTACCAAATTTAATTTCGAATCAATTGTCTATCTGACAGCTCATTTACTAATTCAAAGCCCCTTTGTTTATTAACTGTAATTACCATCATGATTATTATATTGACCTAAATTCTTACCGGTCACAAATCGCCTAGGGTCACACTCTGACAATGAACTCAAAATGTCCACTTAATATTGACAGAATCATTGTCAACAGGCATAACGGGCTATTGTTTAATTCTATATCAAGATCGATGTAATAATGTATCGATAAAATGGTAATAATAACAAAGGTCGCGTATATAGACATACCAAGGTGATGCGCAATTGATATTTGTGTGAAGTAAAAAGTCAATATCAAATAAGACGTTAGTTAGAGAACACAACCGAACAATGCTTCAAATCAATGTGTATTTGATTAAGCCTAATAAAAGTCACTACACCATCAGTCTACGACCGGAGACCTTGTACTGAGATGATCCGGCAAGAAACTCGGCAAGCGCGTTTAGTACAAGAGACTATTTCCATCACGAAACAATAAACGATCACCTCATAAAAAAAAATATAGTTTTTTTTATTTCCCAATAAAATACATAATATGTAGTGAGACAACCCCAGAGAGTAACGTAAAATAATTGTGTTGGGGTGTCATAAGAGTGTTTAATTTAAAATTTAGTTATTTTTCAATAATATTGTGTTTTCCTTGTTGGTCTAGGGCAGGGATGAGCAAACTACGGCCCGCGGGCCATCTCCGGCCCGTGAACGATCGAAGTCAGGCCCGCGACCATCAAACAAAAATTCAAGTGCGTTTGTATTTCAGAAAATGGTGTGCAGTTTCTGTATCAACATTTTTATTTCATAAAAAAAAATATATTGAAAAATACAACAAAAATGCCACACATACATATTTGTGCCGTTTGCTGTGGAGACAGGAGGTACGTGGGGCACCGAGGCCAAATTATTTATTTCGGAGCTGGGTCGGCGTTGCATGGACAATGGCTACGACCCCCGCTCCGGAGCGTACCTGGTCCAAAGAGTTTCCTTAGCCATACAGCGGGGTAACGCTGAAAGCGTGATGGGAACTTTTGGGCCGAGTACGGTTCGAGAGGGCTAATAGTACAATAAATAAATTGTTGGCTTTAGGTATTTGTTTTTTATACTGTTACATGTTTTTTGAATAATGTTAGAAATTATAAATAATTTATGACTTTATTACGAATATATACCAAGAAGACTTTATTTATATAATTGAAGTAAGTAAATAAAGACAAAAAAATCAATAACCTGGCCCGCCATAGATTTTGTTAGTAAATATTGTCGTGCGAATGAAAAAGTTTGGCCATCCCTGGTCTAGGGCGTGAAAATGTGTATCAGCTGCCTTACTTTCCGAGAATGTCGTTGGACCTGACCGAGGGGGCAAGGGTTCCAAGATTCTCGCGCATTAGGCGATCGGCTAGCAGTCTATTTAATGAGAGCTCTACTTTGAATATGCTAACTAACAGCGAGTTTACTAAAAAATGGTGATTTATTTATTTATTTTATTTATTTATTAAGGACAGTCAGCGAAAACTTGTACTAAATAAAAAAAATATGTAACATACAATAATATAAAATGTTTTTGTTTTATTTATATTTTTTTTAACTTCTGACCTCTCTAAATGTTGAAAAAAATTCCACGAGCAGGATTTGAACCTGCACCCTTCTGACCCACCTGACCTGGTATGTCAGAAGGGGGCGGGTTCAAATCCTGCTCGTGGAAATTTTTTCAAAATTTATGTTTTTATACAATAATATCTTAAATGCTAATATGTACAGCTTTCTAATTGACCGCCACGGCATGCAAATGTGGAGAGTATGTGTAAATTTTAAAGAAGGAAAAGCTACACCAATTTTCTATGTAATTAGTATTAAAAGACTTAACATTTAACTTATTTTAAATGCTAGTAAGAATTACGTAGGGTTTACGCAGCTTTCGGACATCAGTTTACTAAATTTGTAGACACTTAGATGAAATATGTCAATGTCAGCGTTAGATCGTGACAAAACATCGATTTGAAAATCAAGAGAACGGAGAACAAATAAAGCCAAAATAAATAAAGCAAAACAAACCAATATTATTGTAACTAAGTAAAGCAGCTAAAAATCGGCTTATATTTTATTGTAGTAATTTAACGCATATAGCACAAAGCAAATATACCTATCGATGTCTTCTCAATGTCAAGTTATGAACTCAACACTGGCAGATAAAAAAAAATACTTTAAAAATCTTCCAACTGCAAAAAGAGTTTCATTGTTTCCTTTTCAAATCCACCAGCAAACCTACACGTGTTTTTATATCGATGTTTTCGAGCGATCGATCAACTGGCGCAGACGTCGGCACAATGCGTAACAGTGGTCGATATCAATTATGTGGCGGCGAGATATTCGGCGGTTATGCAACGAGACCTTGGTGCTTGACCCTAATTGTGGAAGCAGTGACCGCGCGTGGTACTAGCACGAGATACGAGCGAGCGGTTCCATATATTCGGCTTTTTGATACTTTTTGAAAATGTTAGTTTTAGCTTCATCAAGATCCACTTCCGTATAACATCTTGTGAAGCAGAGTCTTTTGCCTACTTATGTATTAAAAAAGGTATCTTTTTAATAGTGTTTTCGTTTTGAATGTATTATCCCATAGTATTTTCCATACCATCGGGAAAGTTCTTGGCATTAATCTGACTTGCAGTTATGTAAAAATGAAGACAAAGTTAGAAGCACAATTAACTCGTAATCCTTGACCATCGAGAAACTGGGTGTAACATTTGAGAAACAACTGCGATCGACTCCCAAGTAGAAAAAAACTTCAAATAATATCAAATGATCCACTAAAGGCCAAAACAGCCAAAAACAAAAGCCTTTGTATGGTTTTACTTCCTCTTTTCATCATCACCTACAAACCTATCTCTACCTACCCTATCAAAGAATGATTTGGCCGTAGCACCACCTTGATTCTAACCTATCTTGTAAGATAGCTTGCCATTTAAAGCACAGGCACTTGCTCATTTATTTGTGTATCTTGGACCACATTTCGGTGCAGATTGAGACAATCAGTGCGTGCAGCGAGCCGCTCCAGTCATAACTCGTGCACCGCCTGTTGTCCGCACCACGACACCGCCTGAAAGCCTACGAAGGGAGTAAACACACCTATAATTTCCAATGGCTCCGTCACACATAACAAATGGCTATCCGTTACGGAAATCGTGAGATATCACCTTGAACGATTGTTCGGGTTACATTGACAAATGGTACGAATAGGGCAAAACAAATACTCGGTCCTCTATTGAAAGTTTTTAGAATTTGACATGCGGTAATAAATTTCGATAAAGGGAACGTATTTCCTCGTCGACGGCGAGTATGTAAATGTCTGTGACGGAATTACGTGGCCACAAAGAAATGCTAGATTTCAAATTGCCTTTTCTAATGAACGTGAGTTATATGAGAACGCTGCAAAATCTAAAAGAGAGAAGTTCCCTTTACAAAAAAGCCTTTTGCTTCGTTAAAGTTTCAGCCCCATTTCATCAATCAAGTCAAACGTTTTGATAAGACTAGGGAAACGGTTTCCGTGAAGGAGCTCGGCTTAGTCATTTTGAAACCTTGCATTTTCTCACGATTCTCGGTGTCGATAAAAAATAGTTAGAATTTAGGACATTACCGAAAGTTACCAACGTGTGACTTGCGATTTTCAATTGGCCAAACAATTGTTTTAGTTTTTTTTCACTAATTCAATTAGGTAACCTTTTTATGACTTTGAGCTATTTTAAGATTAACAGACTTCAACTGTGCCCAGTGGTGCGTTTAACTGAAATGTCTAAATTTGTGCAAAAGTGTCGTGACTTATGAAATTATCGGTTGCAAAACCTAACAGTTAATAAAATGTGCGCATTTATTGACAATATCTTAAGAACGATCTTAAAAATGTAATTGTTTTTGTTCGTTATTTACTTGTGATATTGATTAATTGTTTCTCACGATTTTATCAAGGAAGCACTTTTTATCGCTTACGTGTGTTAAAAAACAGAGTTGAGACAAACAAGTTACGAGCTGTTGTCCCTTAAGTAATATTTGAATATCGTCACTGCATATTGCTAACTAAAATTGAGTCGTGATTCTACACTTGTATGGGCTAGAGGCCATCGTCTCAGTCGTGGTCAACAAGACCTACCCGACGACTTTTAATTGCCACGTTTATTGTTATGGACCAACATTATCATTAGTGTAATTAACACATGAGAAGCTTTATAGTGAATAGACAAGACGGCCCGTGAAAAGATTGTAATTGAGAATCACTTCTTGTGATGGGAATTCTAATGGTGTCGGATTTGATGGAGTGGTTACTAAGACTTCTTCTTCCTTTCATCGAGTGATGGTAGATCACTAAAGGTTATCCTGGTATATCCCGGTTTGTATTAACACCTTAAACGCCATATATCCGATAAACAATTGAATTTCTATTGTGTCTGGGCCTGTCGGCGTTCAACCTGTTAAGGTCTAAGGACGATGAACAATCTTAGGATAATAAAACATAAATAGTGGGTCGCACGCAAAACTTCGCGTTTATTTAATAGATTTTCACGAATTTACAAACCTGACAGGTTTCTTTATTTTTCTGCACATCTACGGCTGGAGCTCTTCAAAATGAGACCATAACCGATTTTTTATGTGCAGCTATCGTCCCATATTCTTGAGACAAAAGTCGGCTTACGCTATTAACATATATATATTTGATAAGACAAAAGATAAATTATATAGTTACAAAGAATAGATGTCCCCCAGAAGTAGCTTAGCTTCCCTCAAGTGTTACATAACTCCGGTATTAAATATGAAAAAAATATAACCAAAAGAATATTAAAGCTGAGCATTTGATGATATTAATTAGCGCTGCAACTAATGCGAGCTTTGTTTAACAGCGCGTTACACGCTTTAGCTTCGCAAACACAGCTTTCATGTTCCTATGGTTCGATGGAACGGCACACTGTGTGCTGACAATATTAATTAACTCCAATATAAACATGATAATTAACTGCTGCGATGATGTTCAAAAATTATCATATATGATTTTTGAAGCTCATTGAAAACCTGCTTAGATATATCGATCGTTACGTTTTAAAAAGATATGTCTTTGATATTATATAATGTATAGCCTTTGTTATTCTGTCAGCATGATACTCTAAGCAATGATCGTGAAACAGGGAGGCATAGGTAACCTAATCATAAATACTACTAGTTATTTATATGTGTATTGTTATTTTTGATCTTCTAATTTGAGCTAAAAACGTAAACTGGTTCATCGTCATCATTTTATCACTGTTAGGCTTATACATTCTTCCATGACCAATATTAGATACATTGGAAGATATAACACACCTCGCTGGCCTAATGCGTGTAGGTTTAGAATTAAACAAGTGAAGGTTTTCCGAAGCATACAGAAACTCCAGACATTTAATTTTTCACCCATCCGATGATCTGTAAAATCACAACTGGACCACTCAAGCCGCTGCGGCATCAAACTTTTTTAACACCACCATCATCAAACTATCGCAGTCCATTGCTGAGCCTCTCTCAAGACGCGCCATAAGGTCCGGTCTTCGGCTCTCCGCATCAAATTTCTGGCAGCCACTTTTTTTTTTAAATAGAGTTTGCTGAACGCCTGGTCTGGTAGCCGCCTTGCGCAAATCATGGCTCCATCTGGTCTAGGGCGTCTTACATAACAGAGATTAAAAAAAAAGCAATGTAACCTCAAACTCCTTCCAGCGTCTGTGTATCTTCAACGGAATTAAAGTATTTGCAGCTCGCTTCCCGGGTCGGCGCTGCTGGCTGCAATAAGATCGCGCTTAACGCACACATGTTGGGGCAACCGTTTGTAGGACACGTTCCATTGTTCCACGGTGAAGCTTACAAATTATGGTAATAAGATTAATCTAGAATAAGTTTTAATTGTGCCTGCTCTTTGATAGTGCTTAGGGCATACTAAAAGTTTCTGGATTCTGATAAATAAGCCTAGATAGAAGATTTACGATTTATTGTTTTTCAAAGTATATCTTTTACGACACGCAGTCGTTTCTGGTCCTCCGTTAAGTCATGCGGTATCCATCGAGTGCAAAGCTTCCGAACCTTCAGATGCACATGTAAAATGTTTTGCACTTGGCTCATTCCGATGTCTAACAAAGCACGAATTTGCTGGCAAGTAATTTTTTTGGCAGTTTCTATACGTTGTCGTACGGTGTCAATATTAGAGTCTGTAACCGCAGTCGCCGGCCAACCTTCACGTACCACGTCATGTAGATGTTCTCGGCCACGTCTAAATTCTCCAAACCACAAATACACAGAGCTGCGACAAGGTGCTTCATCACCAAATGCCAATTGAAGTCTCTGGAAACTCTCTTGTTGACTTAAGCCACAACGAAAATCATAAAAAATCATTGAACGAAAATATTCACGAGATTCATTTTCATAGCGACACACGATTTTCGAAAGGACGTTACGATTGAAAAACAAATGACAGTCTCGCAAAATAAACAGTAACATGTTCCCAAAGAGTTCCATTTTCGAATTCCATAATTGTTTTTCCATTATTTTATTGTAAGTGGCCAGAGTCAGAATATTTCAGTATGTATTGCAGACAAACTGAAAAGTAAAGAGTTGTAAGCTGAGACCCTACACACCTATTTGGCTTTGTTTTTTTAAGCACTACATGTTGTATATATGTTGTTGTATAATTGTGCCAAATTAACTTTAATTAATTTATTCTTTCATTCTTTAATTTATTCATTCATAACAACTCAGCAGCAGAATAGACTTAGTAAATAAGCGACAAGTGTAATTGTACTTTTAATAACTATTAATTAAGTCTTTGAACAACTAAACTATATTACATAGAGAGTTATTGTTGAAATAGCAATGTTAATATTTTTATAATAGCTAGTTTGCGAATTCATGGTATACACAATGTCTGGGCAACGTTTGTACGACGCCAACACGTTCTATTGTTCTAAGGTGAAGCTTACAAACTATGGGGATAAGATTAATCCCGATTAACTTTTAATTGTGTCTGCTCTTTGATAGCTCTGAGTAAAGATTTGTAAAAGCTCATCAGCTCTTTGGAGTTTGCATAATAAGGGGCATGTGTAATTTTATTATTGAATTTTTTAAAGTCTATTATTACTAAACAGATTACATTTTATGTAAGATTAAGGACTTAAGTACTTTGACGGTAAAACAACAATGTTAATATCTTCATAAAAGCTAAAAATGTCATTTGTCTATCTTTTACCTGTAATAAAAGCCCCGTTAAAATACATTTCAGTCAACGGCATATTAAGACTTATTTTAGTAATTACGCTACAAAGGTTTATTTTTTATAAAAAAAGATACTTCCATAAATCCGTTCGCAAACGCTATATTTATATTATGATAACATTGATGCTTTTGAACTGTATTGATATTGTATGCAAATCGGTTTATACGTTAAATATAGACGGAAAAGTGTGCCAAACTATAATTGCACAGATTCCATCGAAGTGAAAGTCGTCTTATTCAATAACATTTAACCGCCTCTGTGGTCTAGTGACTAAGACCAGCGGTTTAGACCCAGAAGCCCCGGGTTCGATTCCCAGCGAGGGGTACATGTTTATGTACTCGGTTTGGTTGGTGGTAGGGCTTGTTTGTTCGCCTGGCTAGCTACCTCCATCTTATCTAAATATGTCGCCATAACATCAATGTTTGTAGCATTGTTGTGTTCCGGCAGCTAGAGATAAGATAGCCAGTGCCTCACCAGTTGAGGATCCCGGGTGAAGTGCGCTTCCATCATTGGCCTTATCATCACTTAACATCAGGTGAGATCAAGGCATGCTTACCCGTTAATATAAAAAAACAGGTTTCTAATCCAATGTTAAGGAGTTTTAGGTCGTTAATTTTAGGACAAAACTATGGTGTATCACTAGTGTGATTTTGCTAAACAGGCTGTGGCTTTTACCATGTCAACGTATACCTAGTATCTACATAGATAAGGAACTAAATCTTAAATAATTTAAATACATTAATGTTATACGAAACCTATTTGCTTAATTAGTCAACAAATACAAACAATAAAATAAGATGGTAGACGCAACCAAAACATTTTGGGCGAAAGTTCTTGAATGGTGATCGAATGAAAGTTGCAAAACCATGTTTTTTATTTGCAAACTTTATATCCGATATCTGTGTATTGTCATCCAGCCACTTTCCGCGATTACAACGCTACTTTTGCTTGTTACATCCACCGCTCGGTGTTGGCCATGACTCGGAATGCATCGGAAAGTTATTGACTTTTGATAATGAAACCTGTTTGCGGCGAGCTGACCGAGAGCCCACGGCCTCGTTCAATACCAGCCGAGATCACCCCGAAAACATCACAAAACGGAAAACTTCCAACTGACCAATCAACCATTACCACTTTCATTAGAATCCACTCGTTCATGCCCCGTCTCTACGCAGCAATGCACACAGCGCCAACTGCGTTCTACCAATTATGTCACGATCTTGTTGGGCAACGTAGTCAAAGGCCGGCTTATATTCAACGACAGCTCTTAAGTTCACCGGCAAATTTGCTTCGCCTCTTTTTCCTACGATCTTGAAATTGATAAAAAACTTATTATACCATCAATGTAATTGGATAGCCGTTTCGATGAAAACTTAATGGTTATAGGGGCTATAAACACTGAACTTAATAGTTGATGAAGTATCCTTGTTTCTACAATAATACCACCGTTTTTACTATCATTATCGTCGTTAAAACTGACCATAGTTATAAAGATGGATTGATTTGAAATTTTAAAATTAATCTTAGTCCTGTGAATTGTATAGTGCCTGCCTGCCTAGGTGGAGTTTAAAGTAATAATTTTGAGTAACCTTTTTTGGGTGTATAATGCTTGAAATGCAGTATTTTAGAAGTGTGTGATGTAAATCCTTGAAGTCGTGCTTTAAGCGCTGCTCGCCGCTCGGAAAGTTACCCATGAGTATAATAATGGCGCAAATCATCGTGTCGCATGCGCGGCTCATATCACCCACCATCGTCACGTATGCCTTGTAATGCTTTATAACATTTGAAATATCGTTAAGTGGGTCCGTATAAGTAAAATTGCTTGACGCGGAAAAGCTGCGGTTTGACGATCACGACAAGTTTCGTAAAATCGCATGATTCTGACAAACAGCTCAGTTACGTTGAGCAAGACGTTTAGAAACGTTACTTGGGTTTCGACTTTTTTAATTTTCTCTTGTCCTCGGTTCCCAAACCGACGCAATATCTCTGAAAGTTATTTATCTGTGTAGGTGTAAACTTAACGTTAAGTATCGATGTATTAAAACTAAAAAACACGTTGTCAAGAATTATTCCCCAAATATACGTAACTGCTTAGCTTCTTTTAGTCCTTTTTCTTAAAGCAATAGCGTCACGATTGAATAATCTGCTCAATTACAAAAAGCCATTCTCCACATTTTTATAGGTAAAAACAAAAGATCCGGACTCACCGCAAATCTTTTTTTTGGTATTCATTTGTTTCCAATTTATTAACCTCAGCCGTTACATAACAGATATATCTACTAAGCTTCGTAACTATTAACTATTTCAGCTATGCTCAATTGTTATTACGCTTATGCACTCATATAATCATAGCGATAATGACACCACGTGATGTGATGTGTGAAATGGTCATACGATAGTATTAAACGTAGCCAAGCGCAATTGACTTCTATGCCGATGGGTTAAGCCTCATTGAAAATGTCAAACGACTTGTTCTTTGTATCAATATAATCTATCTATGCCAGCTTCACTAGTGTACTATCATTAGATGATACGAGTACTTTCTAAACGTGAATAATGTCACTCCGCCTTATATGACGTCATTAGTGTATGCGCATATTAAGCGAGAAGATGGTGTTGAGATTGTGTTATTTATTTGGTGAGGGAATGATATAATAATAGACCACTTTCTGGCCGCATTGGGATGGTAACTATTGTTCTGTCTGATAGAGGCGTCCGGTCTTGAGCCCGGAAAGTGTGTTTATACATATTTCAAGATCCTCTTCCTAATACACTTGCAATGAGAAATGGAAGGTACTATGACGATGGCAGTACGGAACTAAACAGTCAATTGTTTCTTGTCAAACGTATATTATTAAAATTACAGATTAAAGTCTATGCAATGTTTATATAATTTTTAACGCAAATTTTGTTGCGAACAAATTACAAAAACGCAAATGTTGAAAAAATTTCCACGAGCAGGATTCGAACCCGCACCCCTTCGACATACCGGGTCAGGTGCTCTTCCAATTGAGCCATCGTGGCTCAATTGGAAGATTATATAAACATTTTATTAATAGCTTGCCTACTTCTTAACTGATCTTTGGTATTTGAAAAATATTATGATCAGATGTTAATGACGGTAGTTGTTGACATTGAATGGGCGCCTTTGGCTTTCAAAGTAAAAAGTGAATAGTGTTGAATAATTTCGGCGGGCTGGTTGGAGCCACGATGGCTCAGTTGGAAGAGCACCTGACCCGGTATGTCAGAGGGGTGCGGGTTCAAATCCTGCTCGTGGAAATTTTTTCAACATTTGTGTTTTTGTAAAGTCTATGCAGATTGATTTTATAAAAAAAAATGTATTGAGTGTTGTTATGAGTGAGTGAGCTATGTTAATTTTTGTACTGTCATGGTCACTAATAATAGAGTAATGATTAATGTGATTATTATCATGTTTTGGTTGTTTATATATCCGTGGACATGGCCCATCCAACTGTGCCGAAACATCGGCTCAAAGACAACAAAAACATGCTAATACTAGCTAGTTAACAATTACTAATATGTTATTTTAAAATAAAACAAACAAAAGTACTGCAGACCTCAGAATAATAATTAAAGCTTTATTATTCTGAGCTGCAGACAAACACTTCATCACAACCTGTCTATTTCAAAACAGTATTTCACTAATGACTGCAATCGCGACGCCCGACGCCACATTTAATTCTCTTCCGGACAGGTAGGAAACAGTCTAGTTTACTTGGAAAGGGAATTACTCACTCCGAGAATATCTTGTGCAGCAATAAACTGTTACTTGTTTAACGCGAGGGAAATGAGACGCGCTAAAGAGCGGAGTTTTCTTAAAGTTGGTTAGGTCACCGGCGGCGCCGGCGCGGGCGCTGGCTGCATTAATAAGGTGCTCCGGGCGAGCAATCTAGCCGGGCCGCGGGCGTCATAAAACGCCACGGACGATGCTTAAATTTTTCTTAAGCTATGCGAGTCTCATTGTTTGGAGCGTAACTGCGCTTTGAAATTTTACCTTTGACAAAGGAAAGGTTAACGTTTTTCTTACTTAAGCTTCTTAAAACATACGGAACATTAAAGAGTGCATAATATTTACCTCAAGTTTCGTTCAATGTTCATTAGCTTGTAAACGTCTCACAGCTGGGCTCAGAGTCCCTCCATGTAAATAATAGCTCATGAGGAGATACCTCTTACGTAAATAATAGCTCATGAGAGTTATCTTACGATAACAACCAGGATCAACGGCTTAACGTGCCATCCAAAGCACGAAAGCTAGAGTTCTATCTCTTACTTTGATTACCCATCTGGTCACCCGCCGGCCGTTGCGAAAGTAGATAGCTTTAATTGCAAGATAGCAGCAACGCGCACGCGCTAGTCACTGCGTCATTGCTTTTTATTAATTAATAAGACTGCTGCCTCGTGTAAAGTTATAAAAAGTAGCCAAGAAGAAATTGGCAACTTTTTGCGACTGAATTATTTTAGTTCAGCATCTCTGAATGTTATTTTTTATTTTCTAGTGCTAATTGCTGCACTGAAGCATAAGTATTAAATATTTATATAACTTATAAAATACAGTGAAAAAATTAAACGCCCACCCGACCCAGCCAGGAATCGAACCTGGGTCTTCCGCAATCCGGGCGGCTGCACTGACCGCTATGCTACCGGGAAGGTTGACGTAAGCGCTGAATTGTGTCACTGCTTTTTAATTTTTGAGTGCTAATAGCGGCACAGTGCGCCATCTATCCAACGGTCATTGAAACCGATGGCCATACAGATTCACCTTTGCAGATGAACAACGCTATAGTAAATACTTAATTAATTAATTTTTTTACTGTATTTTATAAGTTTTATAAATATTTGATTCAGCATCTCTGATTCGAAAAACCTCTAAATGTTATTTAGGTACCTGTTTTCACTCTATTATACGAAAAAGTACGTCATTGACGGCACCATTGCATTATATTTCACGTCACGCATTGCATAAAAGGGATGTAAACAAAAAGTACCCGCATAAAATAAGTAGTGCATGGCATAATAGAAGGTCCCAATTTTTTAAAATACAATTAAACTTCATAAAACACCGCACATATCCGGAGCGACAAAGCGGGGCCATGACAAGCGGTGTTCCGCCACCCTTCAACAAACTTAGACAATTGGATTTTGCACTGAAAACGTCCTCATCTCACCTTGGCTGCTGCGTTAATTATGCAGTCGTCTCCACAGGGCATTAACTAAAAACGTTCGGCAGCGGTACCATCAGTTCTCGTGAGTAATTGCTGGCGTTGTTTATTTTATGCACACCGAGCTTCTATCAACTGCATCGCATCTTAGTAAATTATATTTAAATTTATAACTCCCTTTAACCAATAAAAAGAAACAAAGATATAGACCGTCTAATTTAAAATTTGATCCTCGAACTTCCAGGTTCCACGCACATGTGATAACTGTCCAAAGATTGTTGTCACTTTCGTCTCATGCTCTCCATTCGGTGTAGTTTCACAGGCTTGACAAATGTTGCAGCGATTTAACTTTTCAAAGCCTCGCCAAAAACAAAAGTCGACACTATGTCGCCAAGTGACATAATTTTACAATTTAACTGGCATGGCTATGACTTGTAGAACCTGCAGAACTGATATATTGACCATCATTGGCAATCGCATTTATCTAAAGTCACACTTCATAGGAGTCATGTACGGCGAATTGAATCTCACATTTTGTTTGCACTGTAGAGAGTAAAGAGATCATATGTGCGACATTTACGACATCGCTAGCGAGTAACATGTATGCGACTCATGGTAGGGCTACTGTTGTTTCCATAGGGCATTAACTAAAAACGTTCGGAACTTTAAGGCCTGTGTCGCGAGAGTAGAAAGTTTGAGCCGGCAATTTACGCATCGCTGACGCAGAGATCACCGCTAGATTTGTATTTGCAAAAAGGAAAAGTTGATCCAAACCCGTTGTTTACTAAAACTAAAAGGAACACAAAATATTTATTCTTTTAATCTACACAATGTGATGAAGAGGTAACTTTTTATTGCATGTAATGGCCAATCTTCGGAATTACTGAACCGATTCTGAAAATTCTTTCGCTAATAGAAAGCTAAAGACGATACTATTTTGTAGTGTATCCAGTGTGTCTAAATTATATTAGAGAGGATAGTGCTACAACCTAGATCTATTGTCATCGTCATTATCATCGTATCCTAGACATTTCTTTCGTAACATTTCTAGTCTTAAAAAATATTAGGTCCTTACCTAAGAAATTGACGTTTAGTATGAAGATTTTTTATTCAATTATATTTTTCACACTAACGTTTTTTTAATTTTCTTAGCATCTATTTATGTTAACACTATAAAATGTAGAGTAGTGTGTTTGTTTTATTAGCTAAATATAGCAGACATTAAAAAGAAAAAAGAAGACTCTTTAAAGCTACAATGAAACAAAAGGTCAATTCCTCGAACAAAACAGAAGTCAATTTAAAAAAAAATTGGGCGATAAAGACACAAAATGAATAATCATTGTTATTACTGAAGCCTAAGTAACATAGTCCTAATTAAAGGTGTATAATAATATTAACAACCGGTATTGACTTTTAGAAGTAATACACACCTATTAATAACCTATTATTATAATTGGAAGGGAGTTTTATTTATTTGTTTTTTCTTAAAGTGAAACGGAGCAATGGATTCACGTGATTTTGCAAAGAGATAATCCGAGAGTCGAAGTGCCGATAGACTGCTTAAAAGTGCTTGTAAGCCCGGGACACACGATAAAGATTTTTGTGATTTACCAAATTAAATTCGATTGCGTCTAACGCGGATAAAACTGCTAGCTAAAACATTTACGATAATGCTGTGTTACAGTTGACTTTCTCAGATTAAGTAACGCCAATCTATTATTTTTATCGAAACAAAGTTTTACCGAAACAATTTGCAGTAAAATTGATAATCAGCAAAAAGTTTCACAAATCAGCTAAGGTGGAGCAGAATCCGACGGACGTTCAAACTCCATTCCATTCCCACTTGCAACTAGAGGAAAGTATTGACTTATCCTTAGAAAAAAAAATCGATGTCCATTCAACCGTGAACGATCATTTTTAATATTCACCTCGTCTATGATTAAAAGTACCTACTTCGTTCTTAATATTATATTTTTGAAAGGCGTGATTGGGTGTCGGGCGCCGGGAGGAAATGCTTTCGACTCCTGAATAGATTCAGCTTGAAAAGGAAATCGAAGGGTCGTTATGTACGCTCGCCTTTGAGCCTTCATAAATTTACGAATGGATGCGTGATTGCTATATAGGGTCACTTTTCTTTAGTAGCTGGCTTTAAGAATGGGATTCTTTAATAAAGTATTTTGTAATCGCATTGTAGCGAATATGACTTTTGCAGTATAGTTTTTTTGTTCGGTATTTTGTTCGGTAGTATCAGATGTGACGTAACTTACAGATAATTTATTATTAAAAGAAAATTTAGAATAAAAAATAAATATACTTTTAATGATAAACTAATAAATAAATAAAATAAAAATAAAATAGCTTTATTTCTCAATTACATTTTACATGGTATAAACTATCTATCTTTTAATGATATATTAATGGCTATAAAAATAAAGAACAACTTAACTGTATTTTCTACGACGTATATAACATTACCCGTGTGTAATGAATCATAAGAATTATATTTATACGAAAAAGCGTCTTTTAGCGCAACTTAGTGACGATAAAGTCAAAGGTCTTCATACGACATCCTCAACTACCGAGTAACTAAATATTTTATCTCTGACTACAGATTTCTAATTATGTTTTTTAATCTAGTAAAAAGCAACATACCTACCACAGAGTTAATTAATGACCACAGCCGCATAAGTTGGCAACCACAATAATGCTTAGGTACTTTGTAGTACACAGAATCGTTTAGAAACGCGAAAAAAACTTGCGCAAAAGCAGTTTATGTTGGTAAAGCAACTAGAGTGTAGTACCGATCTGGCCGCTTTCCTTCGTGGCATTGAATTTTCGTTATCTTTTGCAATGGCTATAGTTTACAGCGCTGAGGTGAGGGAATTAGTCGACCAAGTCACGGAACCATGAAAATACTCGTACACGAGGCGTTTGAGTAACCGTGTAGTAACGTTCGATATTTATTATGCGAACAGTTGCTTTACAGATTTCATGGTGTTCGCGGTCGCCTTACTAAATAGCTCGGTGTTAATTACAAGGTCACGTTTTGAGGTTAATAATCAGTGGAAAGGTGATGTGTTCATTTGTTTAAACTAATAGTTTAAGATCAACGTATACCAAACACTTATATAAAAGAGTAACGATCGAGCGGGCTCTAGATTTCGATTTATGATTTTATAAACAGTCATTTAAAATGTATTGATGTTATGTAACTATATGAGACTTTTTAAACGATTTCATGATTGGGAATGAAAGTAAAGTAAGCTTAAATAAATTGTATAGAGATTAGACAACTTAGATCTCTATCTAAAATGTCAAATTTGTATACAATTTCTTTAAAGAAAGAGTCGTAATGAATGTACTTTTAATGTTAACTTTACCCTTCCACTTAAAACCTCCTTTGTGATATTTGAACTTTGCAGGTATGTAACCAAAAGCAGTATTCAAGTTAAAACGTCCAGGCAGCGAGAGCGACTTCGCAATTTATTTGCTGCAGCTCCAATTGAATCAAAGTGATTCCACTCCATTTGATTTATTTGTAAATCGAGTTCATTCATCGATTGAGTAAAATCCGAAGTAAACCTATGAAATTTGACGTACAGTTCAGCTTTATAATAAAAATAGTTTATTACTTATATTGTTGCTATTTAGTATATACTATATCTAACTATGTGAAAAGAGAAGTCATGACTGACTAAAGAAGAATCTGCATCGCACAGCCCTATTCTGGTGAACCTAGAATATCTATTACTTAATCTGTGCTATAACACTGAAATTTCGAAGGCAGATCCATTTCATGATGTAGGCAAGAGATGAGACGGAAATTTCCAAAATTCTCTGGGGATCACGGGATACCGGTGATTATGCGGATAAAGTCGGTGCGGTCGCTATTAGGTATACATAATAATAACATCTAGTACGAGCATGACCTTTTTATTATTTATCAATTTAAATTTTTTAAAGTATAAATAAAACCACTTTTACGGATCTACTTGCATTACAAAGATTTGCTTTTTTGCCTCGCCCTTAACAGGGTCCAAAGACACTGTAGTTTGTACGCAACAAAATTCAAATTCTATAATATAATCATAATCAAAACTAAAAAGTTTATAAAACAAAAAAACAATAATTATACAAAAAAAATAATGTAATATTTATATATTTATTATCGTTTCCCAAAACTGCGCTTTTCACATCGAGTGTGTCTTACTGCTACCGTGTCTCCATTATTGTTCATAACAAATTAAATGCGGAAGAAACGCAATATAACATTAATCATTGACTTAAACAAATGGCTTCTCGTATAGCCCGTACAGTTCGACATATCGTTTATTATGGGCGTGGCCTTTCATAGTGATTTAGTGGTGAATTATTATTATAATTGTTACATTCTAACCTAAAAACATACGGCATTCATGCTAAGCAATTACTATGATTCTCCGACTCTTTAACATTGTCATTAGCTTGAAGAAAGGAAAGTGACGTACTACTGGGTTCCTCAAGGTGTTGGGTTGGGTGCTCTGATATCAAATTACATAGAATTATGTTATAATACGTTTCCTTTGTTTACACTAATTTCCAACTAGATGCAGCAGGTTTAATGTGCGTTGAAATTAGCATTTGTTTGAAGGCTGAGGTCATTGAAAAGGATAATATTTCTATCTGTTGATTGGAAAGGAAGCACACATTCTATACATAGATGTATCAAATTAAAACATGCAATGCGATTACTTATTGACTAAGTGACGCTGTTATCGATAGAAACTTTGTATATAACATAGACGACTGTACACTAAATTAAACTGTTGGTTCGGTTGGCAAAAATTTGTGTACTAAAAATATAGTCATAAAGCTATTGTTACTTTGAAAGGAGTACGCAACAGACTAGTTTGATATAATCTTATCTTACTTTAAGTACTTAGCAAATAATAAAAATAATGGGCTTTCTATCCTGAACTATTCATGTTTATCTTATTATTCTAATAAGTCTTAGTTCAATGTCCTTTCGGCAAAAGCCTCCCTAAGTAACTTCCACCTAATGAAACTGTCCATTTATTACATAACGTGAACAGTTTTCATTTTAATCATTTTTCATTTCACTAGGGCTGTGGGTTGTGGCTTGGCCTTCCTATCACTGAATGGTAAACGAAAAGGAGGTGCGCTTCACAGTGAAATCTCAACCATTGTAGAGATAAAGGTTTAGCTATTACTAAAGAAAAGTGGTTACTTCTAACATTCGGGACATATAAGATATAATTATATAAGGTGGCTTCACCTTATCTAATTCTGTCGCCTTCTGTGGTAGCTGGCCAAGCGGACTTAGGACGTTACCAAACCTCTACGACTAGTCATTTTAATGAATCTCACTCTACTTATCAGCATGTCTCTTTCGAGACTACTTGCAATGTGCAATTGTATTGTAGATGGTACGATTGCTAAATACTTTTTGATTAATACTTTTTGTTAGAATAAGTTATTACATTTTCAGCATCCACTGGTATAGCTACGTAACGAGTGTTATACATGTAAACTGATTTGTATTTTACATTACCGCAAAGCGAATTGTGTAATGCGTTACAATAATTTATTATATTATACACGTAAGAACATAAACATTTCTATTTGAAATTTTAGTAATTGTATCGTACTTATTACTTACGTGTAATGCTATGTTACCCAAGGCCTGGTTTACTTACGACTTGACAATACAACGATATGTTATAATAAGTTATTATTGACATTTTCATTTCTCGCATGGTTGGACTGCTCGAAATAAGGCTTCAATTGCGCGTTGAATACTTTTGCAGCGCCGTTAAAACCATTGCCACCAATGCCAAATAGTAGTCATTGTAACATACACCAAGTATAGCCATCTGACCAATTTCCCCAATTGATATTAAATCAAAAGTTCCAGACTTACCCTCTTCTAAAACTTGGACGTTAAGTTGAACCTCTTTAAACTAGGTGAAATACTGTCTTACACCAAACCCCCGCCAAAAGCAACCACATGATATGTGGAACTCACCTGCCCTTCGCTCGTCCAGTAGTTAAGGGAGGCCTACCAAGACCTCCCCTTCCCCATGGAGCATTTCGTGGAGCTTCATAGAGCTTTATAGGGCTTAACATTTTTGTTCTAGTTGATACTAAAACAATAATGAAGTGCCATCCCTTCTATGCCACGGGAATGGCTCGAGACTGCGGAGACCACGAACTTACGAAACCTGGTATAAAAGTGACTGAACAATAATATATCTGCATTTTATAAGTGGTTTGTGTAATTGTCAATTTTAGTTCTTATTTTATAAACTAGATGGCGTTGATTAATTCCTTCCTGCATCGCGCTATAGCTTCGTCTTCGCCGTTTACTTATGTAGCCAATATTTTAAGACAATTCAATTCGCACTCATAGTAAATATATTTGAGTTTGTTCCTGTATCGATTGTTTCATTTGAGGACCCCTTTAACAGTGGCGATTCAATCTACTTTAATTAATAATACAACAGCTTAAGTTTCAGGTTCCACAGTGCCGTCGATAAATAATAACTAACGGCTTATAGAAGAAGATTCTAAACTGTTTACATTTAGCAAACAGGATGAAACAATAAATCACGTACAATAGAAAAAGTTTCTTGTTAGTGTACCCTTATTCTGCCGCCGTGTAGGTATATTGTGCTAATGTTTATTATTAAGGAGTTTAGTCACAGCATATCAGTATTGTTTTGAGTGGCAAACTGTATGGTATCAATAGTCACGTATTTAGCGATGCGCGCCGCCCGCTTCGCATGGACATTGACCTAGTATTCTCATAGAATCTTAATTAGGCTTTCGCAAGAGGAAACACCAAGGGCCGCGAAATGAACCGCTTTATACGCAACCACTATGACTAATGGCTACGTACGAAGGCATTGTTGTTAATTACTACATTCGATTACATGAAATAATGCAATTCCCACTTTAAAAAGACTGGGTCATCAGTCATAAAGCCAGAAATGAAAGATTCAACCTTACACCCATGCACATAAAAGCCGTTATTCTTGACAATCAACACGATGCTGCTTAAATCTACAAAGGAAGATGACAAAGCACGCCGTTTGTTACGTGTCGCGTTATCTACGCACATCTGTTCTCTTTCTAATGATTCGTTACAAAAACAGAGTTAGTTTCATAATAGACTTTTACTTTTTAAAACTATAAAAGTGGTGTGCGTTCTGAATAGCTGTGGGTGAAAGTGTCGCGAGCGTTTTGTCAGATGTCTAGTCCACATTTCACAGCCATGACATTTGCGTATGAACTGGCCGTCTACTCGTAACAAGCGTCAAGTGGTTTTCGCTTGTGACAAGATATTAATCTTAGGAGACACGTGTTAAGTCGATATGCTGTTAGAGCTTAGAAAATTCTGCGTAATTTGGAGTGACACTTTTATGTGACACTAATTGTAAGCGACAAAATATACGGTGACAGACGGAAATGTACCGCTGTTATCTTGATCTGCTACCGTCATTCATTGTTGAGTCATCGATAGGATAGTATTGAGACGTCCTAAATCACAAATACTTCATTATACATTATTTGTTCAGGCCTGTGTCAAGCCTTCCCATCCACACGGATCATGGGTCATGGTGGGATCTTTTTTATTATGTTGCTTTAAGCGCATGGTCTTTATCTGTGCCGATGCTAAGTGATGAAAAGATCGCGGAAAAGCGCACTTCACCCGTAACCTTAACTAGCTACTGAGGAACTGCTACCTAAGGGCATGCACTAACTCAATGTCTATGTTAGTTCTATTAAAAAGGTTGTATATGTCATCATCATCGTCATCATCAGCCCCTCCTGACCCACTGCTGGGTAAAGGACTCTCTTTGCTTGTGTCATCCGCCTCAATCCTGCGTTAGTCTGGGCCACGTGCCACGGTCTTGGTCATATCGTCGACCCATCTCGCCGGTGGACGTCCCCTTTTTCAGCAACCGTCTCACGGCCACCACTCAGTCAGCAATCTGGTCCACCTGTCATCACTTATTCTGACCAAGTGTCCCGCCCAACTCCACTTGAGCCTCAATATCCGCTCGCTGGCATCTTGGACTTTAGTGCGCTTGCGGATTTCGGTGTTGGTGACGCGGTCCAAAAGGTATGTACAACATATGATTCTATGTATATGTACAACATAGTTGTATATGTACGTAGTAGTTATTCATAATCACGTAAATGTTTATATCACATGAGTAAATACCCGAACAGAGTCCAAGCTTCCTTATAGCGCGCAAAATTCATATCTACTTTGGTAGAGTAGTCACATGACGATTAGATAAATGAAACAAAATATTTTATATTATTTTGCATAAATTTATAAGTTACTTACTCTAAATATTTTCTATTCATTATTTTTGTTTTTCAATAACTTCCTATTTTTTAGATTTAGATAAATTCTAATTCTTAATTCTAAAGTCTTCTTTTAATACTGAATTGGAAAACACTCACATGGCAGATCCAATGTAGATCCATTAAGATTAAGTCAGTCGTTCTAAGATTTTACCAATATTTATAATGTTTGCTTTAAGATCGAAGTGTTCGCGAAGCTACGTGAAATAGGCAAGTACTCTTAGTGAATCTACCTTACTTAAGTACGAGTATGTGTGTGTACACCAACGTGTACACATACTTACATTCCTTAATCATTTAGAGGAAAATCTTAATACATTGGTCGCAATGGTGTTGTGCAAATATTTTTTTTCAATGTCCGTAAACCGTAAGCATTTATTGTATTATATGAAAGCATTTGGTGTTGTCAGTGCACATTAGGCAATGAATACAATTTTCTATGAGTAGTATAAACTACCTAAGTTCGATTAAAATGTGAGCATCAATCGAAAAGAATATTGGAAACTTGAACGGACATTATATTTTCATTGAAAAATTATGACAAAAATAAAAATCACGCCTAGTTACACTGTTTTATTGTTTTATGTAAAAAACTTTTCCTAAGAACTTTTCATTCTTGAAACCTCTTTTGTTAATGAAATGCTATTTAAACCTTTTAGCTGGCAACCGCTTTTGTTTTTTTTAAATTTTAAAAATATGCTTAATCGAAAGACGGGTGTTTAGTTTACACAAACGATTCGCAAGCGTGCTGCTAGTGTTAAATAAACCTCTTTAGCTAGCAATCACTTTTGTTTATATTTAATTTTGAGGTTACCCGTTTCACCCATTGACTGAACGTTTCCGCATTTACCAAAAGTTGATTTACTTTTTTAAATTACTAGGAGCTCTTAGATTTTTTTTGTGCGGTCCATCGCATGTTCTTATGATGCACAGTGCCACTTCGCCGTCACACTCTACTTGCAAGTAAAACTGCATGCCAAGAATTGCATATTATCCGGATAATTGGCTCTTGAATAACCGCCCGCCATTTTGCTTCCAATATAAAGCAATTTTTGTGTAACGCTAATCGTTGTTAATTAGTCTAGTCCTGTACGATGGTGTAATGTTTGGCACGAATAGTTTCTACTGATTATGCATTAGAAAATAATTTTAAAACATGTCACTAAAAGGTTCGAAGCGTAAGGATATTCGTTTTAAATATTTTTTTTCTATTTTTAATTAACGCAACAAGCAATAAAAACAAAAAAATACACTTTAAATTGTAATTAATACTATAACAAAAATGATTTTAAATAGTAAAAATAGTTAAGATAAACGTTAAAATCTCATTTTAAAATAACAAAGCATTATCAACACTAACATGCGCTACACAAGCTTAAATCACAAGAGCAGAAACAGCGTACATGGGAAAATTAGATATGTCCAACAACAAACTCTCATATTTGTCGGTCTATTCGATAAGCTCAGGCCGAGAGATACCGTCTCGTCCACAACCTCATTCGCCGGACCATCTGAGGCCCGATCCTATCAAATTGTCAATGTGATGTCTTCTCCACTGGATATTTTAGCCTCGCCGGGAAAGATTCAATTATGTCGTGGCGCGGAGATTTTTATTTAGTTCCATTCCAAAGGAAGATTCTAATCGATCCGGAAAGCTGACTGTTTTAGAAGTTAGCTCTTCGTTCTAACTCGAGAACAAAATTACGCGTTGTTTTATCAAGACGTCTTTTTGAGATACTATTTTTAAGTATTTAATCATTGATGTAACAATTTTGTTTACCTAGTAAGTAATAAATTAAAATGTTTATATAATTTTTAACGCAAATTTTGTTGCGAACAAATTACAAAAACACACTAATGACGTGTTAATGACGGTAGTTGTTGACATTGAATAGGCGCCTTTGGCTTTCAAAGTAAAAAGTAAATAGTGTTGAATAATTTCGGCGGGCTGGTTAGAACCACGATAGCTCAATTGGGAGAGCACCTGACCCGGTATGTCAGAAGGGTGCAGGTTCAAATCCTGCTCGTGGAAATTTTTTCAACATTTGTGTTTACGTAATAAATTAATTAAGTTAGTTAAACAAGTTAAGCAACTTTCGCCATGCTGGATCACCGAATGGATGACTTAATTAAAATAATTTCGCGTTTGTTGTCGTAATATAGCACTCGTTGAAACCTTCTAACATAGTCCAAGGAGGTAGGTTTATTCTATGCTTCCCATTTGCCCCTACCTTTATGGCCTTTCTTGAACTCTGGGACATTTAAAGGATAATCATGATGAACAAAAAACTTATACAATACTCTTTTTACAATACTTTTTATAAAATATTTTTTTGAAAAGTACTTTGTTTATTTAACAATTTTAATTCCACGTTATAAATGAACGAAACCACGTCGGCTGTACAAAGGCGCGACTTTATTATAAGAACAAAACGGTATTCTGCTCCAACTTTAGTTCAATGTTGAAAAAGTTCCGGCGCCGAGCATAAAGCAGAACTACTATAATGACGTGAGCCGACGCAGCCTCCGCTATGGAAATGGGAGATTGCATTTTGTTGGGCTTCTCTTTTTAAGCCATAAACAGCAACCTTGGGGACGTTTCGTCATTACTAGTACACAAAAATGACTGCGCTAGCGTCAGGATCGTGCTGTTGAAATACTCTTTTGATTCTTTGATTCTTGGGTTGTGCTTTGTGTGAATTTTGTCTGTTTTACTGCAAAACTGGGACGGGCGCTATCGCTTAACCTTTCTTTATGTCTTGTTATAACGACTCGCATTGAATACTGTAACGGCTCGTAGCGTGAAGATAACATTAAAAGTACATTTAAAAAAAATATTTTTTAACGTTTTATTTGCTTAAAATCAAGAGATAATGATTTCTTTGGTTTGTCCAGTATACTTTCTCGAAGCATACCTATAGTGCAAACTCCACGGTATGATTAAAAATAGTTTAGCTTTTCTATTTATGAACAAGAAAGGTTACACGCGAGAATAAAGTAGGCATCAGCTATTTACGACGCGTGAATTCGTAACCTCAGTTTTTTATAATTTTTTTAAAAATTATATTGTTATATTTTTTTATTAACAAGTATCACATATAATTACCTTGTGAATGCTTGTAGTAGTGTCAAAAACGGTTTATCTAGATTTGAATCAGGATATTTTTTTATCATGTACAATATCACGCGCCTGCTTTAATCTTCATTATCACGAAGTAAGTATTCCTTTTGTATTATTATAACACATAAATCATTCAACGCCATAAAGGTCTTGGCTTTAAGAAAAAAATTGTAAGCGGCATCTGGGAGCTCGTTCAGCATATAAAAACCTGACATTAAGTACCAATGTGTAAGGATAAAAATATTAAATAAAGAAAGTATCTACACCTGCAGGCGGGCAGGAAATATTTTTCTTTTCCGTATCTTGTTGAATTGTAAAACTACCATTGTACTAACATTAATTTGTGAACGCCATATGAAGAGAGTGCGTAAATTTCTTTGAATGTTGAATGTTTTTTTTCTGTCTGACACCAGTGCAGACCTCGACAGGTACTAGTGTTAGATTTATTTTTATTTTTCTTTTAATTATTAAAAATAGAAGTCAGCTTATTTTTTTTTTGAATACAGACACCTGCTTGTTTCCTAGCTGTCACCCGGTACAGTTTGAACGAAATTCTATGTTGATATATGACAACGAAAATGGGGGTCGATCATTGGGTTACTGTGTCGAATACTAGTACCACTAAGATATATGTCAAGATATTTTTTCTTTTGGCGCCAGTATTATTTATTTTATTTACCCCTCATATCCTTGGGGGAGGCCTTTGTCCAGCAGTGGACGTCTTTTGGCTGAGATGATGATGATGATTATTTAGTGCCATTTCCTTTTTGTTCGCAGACAAATATTTTTCAACTTATCGTTATTATTGTTTCGTTTTCTTGCCAAATGTCTTTGATGTGTATGTATTAGTAAGATTTGAACCTATTTGTGATATTGTAGTCAACTACGTGGGTAAGTAAATTAATATTTTCTCTAATGATTTATTTAATTACTTATTAATGATTTATTCGTCATTTGAAGGCTGCGAGTCTACATCTGACACAAGTAATTAACGAAAAATGTTATTTCAAGATAAAGTTTTAAATAAATAATTAAAATGTGAATGCCAATTTCTAAATAATTAGTTACTTTAGAAAATGAAACCCTTTACTGCACAAGTTCGACTCGCTCTTAAAATTGCGCCTTTTATTCGGTACATTTTTATTTTTATTTATAAGAACATGTCATACATAATTGCTGCTAGCAATCTCTATGACATTCATCTAAAACGCAAAAATATTTTTTTTACAATTTGAATCTTCAATTGTCTTATTTACTTCAAATTGAATAAAGGTAATAGCTAAAACAATAGCTTAGCCGGAATCATTTTTGTTTTCAATGTCACATACACTTTTAATTGATCGAAGCATATACCCAACATATTTTCAAATTGTACTTGAATTTACCATATGTATTCTTTAATTGTTTTCCAAATTAGAAACTTTGTACAATGATGTTGAACTGTACCGACTTTTTCATACAACCGTTTTTGTGTTGTACTACGAAAGCAATAAAAATGATGTATGTAAAATGTCGTTACACTTAGGAAATGGTTCTCTGCTCAACTTTAAACCTTAACTCTTTGAAATAAGGGTTTATTGTGTTAAATCCAGTTGTATTGTGTATGATAAGAATTTTATTTTGCTGGTCCACCCATTTGGTAATGTAATGACGCTAGAAGCGATAAAATGCATACATTAAATATGTAAACTCATATATTTGTGACGATAACAAGTTTAATGCAGTTTCTTCGATATTATGAACGACATAAATATTGTTAATGTGCTTAGTATCTACGACTTCTGTTTGAAATTCTAGTAAATAATGGCAAGTACAGCCATGAAACAGTTTCAACACTTTTTCATAGTTCGGAAACAGATACTAAATAATACAGGATACATTTTTTACTAGTGCGCAAATTTTCTGGAGCGACTCAGAATCGGTAAGTAAACAACTTTCTCATAGTAATAGATAGATAGATAACGTCTTTATTTTGACACTATAGACACACACAATATACAATCGTAAATAAAAAAAACAACAATTACACTCAACATAATTTCATAAGGTTAGGTATAAGGTCTATTGTAATTACTAACAATCTATGGAATTATTCTGAAATAAATACTTATTATTATTATTATTATTATAACACAAGTATTAAAAATACAAAAATGTGTGTGTGCCGCAGCATCTCAAAAGGGTCGTTGCTCAGCGTGGTATTCACTCGCATAGCTAGTGAATCGCTGATTTTCAGCAACAACCAGGAGTGACCACAAGGACGGTGCCCTTAACAATTAAATATGCCCGTAATATGGATTGAAATATGTCAAAAATGTTGATACTCTTCATACAAATCAGGCTAATCAAGTGTTCGCTAAAGTATGGGAAGTCCAAATATTTTTGACATATTTCAACCCATGTTACTATGAGAAAGTTGTTTACTTACCGATTCTGAGTCGCTCCAGAAAATTTGCGCACTGGTAAAAAAAATATCCTGTATAGTTTGAAACCGTCATCATTTAGGTATGATTGTTTACTTAAAAGTGCCTTTAAAATAACAATGAATGTACACAGTAGGCAATTTTACAGCTAAGTGTAGGTACAAAAGATACTAAAACCATGTAACAATAGCAGGAGGCTTCACAATATAACTTTATCAATATTTTTTATGATTTATCTTCGTAAGAGCACTTTGCTGTAAGTGACAAATTTACTGAAGTGACATTAAATTCAATATTCAAAATTCAAAATCATTTATTCAGTTTAGGCTACAAGTAGCTCTTGTGAATGTCACTATGCCATCGGTTCGTGGTTCGTATCTACTCTGGGCGGGAGATCTTGTACTGAGAAGAACCGGCAAGAAACTCAGCAAGTGTCCAGCTCTTTTCTCAAAAATATTGGAAAATGCCCTATCATAGCAGGACACTTTCCATTACAAATAAACACAAAAAATATATATAAGACAACCACAACATGTAAAAAAAACAAAATAAAAAATGTATGTTAACAAATTTACATCAGATAATTATGTAAAAGTTTCAATTTCCACAATGTCATACAGCACTACTACTGTACTCTAGTAAAAGTCAAAAATTGTTTAGGTAAAACAAAGTCAAACTATAATTAATAATATTAAAAATAAGATAAGTACTATAGTTAATAAGATTAGACTAATAAACTTTATTTTACATAGATACATAACAATTTTTCAGATTTTTATCTTCTTATAAAATCAGTATATCCAATAGAAAAAAAATCAGCCGTAACGAACGCGAAATAAAGACGACTGCGACCGAATACTAACTAGATAGCTATTAATTCATAATATTATTGCAATTCCCCGTGAAAACAAGCCCGGTAATAACACGCCGTGATAAAAGTACAATATTTTTACAGCGAATAGCGGTCCCATGCATACGGTGCATTTCATTTAAACATTGAGCTTTTTAAGCCTTGCCGCTGGTCATGTGATTAAAGTTTTAACTGCCTTCGTGGTCTAGTAGTTAAGGCCACCGGTTTCAGACCCAGAGGTTTCCAGTCGATTCCTAGTTGGGGGTGTTTAATAAATAAACTTTCCTACACTCACACCAATTATCTAGCCCAAGAGAAGCTTCGTTATGAAACTCGTTAAAATGGTTACTAGACAACGGATAAACATACTTAAAATACTTAAATACTATACATAGAAAACACCCAGACCCGAGACAATTTAGAAAAACAATAATTTCTATATTGACCCGACCGGGGATCGAACCCGGGACCTTAGAGATGGCGACACCATGAAAACCGGTGTACAAACCACTCGACCAAGGAGGTCGTCAAGTTTGTGTTCTCGGTTTGGTTGGTGGTTGGGGTTGTTTGGCTGCATGGCTAGTTACCACCATTTTATCGAAATATGTCACCATAACAATATGTTATAATTATCAGACATAACCTCCTTCACCAACCTCCATAAGGATTCTGTCTTAAAATATAAAATGACGTAGAAATGTTAAAACGCCCTTTTTATCCCTTTTTATCGGGAGCTCAAAAGAAAGTAGTTATTAGTTAATACTCATCATCATCAGCTCATTTTTATGTCCCCACTGCTGGGGCACGAGCCTTCGCTATGGATGGATAAGGAGAACAGGCCATAAACCACCACGCGGGCCCTGTGCGGATTGGTGGTTATTAAGGACTGCTAATGCAGCCGGGACCTACGGCTTTACGTGCCTTCCGAAGCACGGAGAAGCTCGAGATGATAAATTTTTGGTCATCCATCCAATGACCGGCCTTTGCGAAAGTTGCTTAACCTCAGCACTCGCAGACCGGGTGCGTTAAACTGCGCCATCGAGCTCTTATACTAGTTAATACTAACTTTAAGTTATTATCGCAGAGAACTTACTACAGGATGCCTTAATAAACTTGGTGGTTAAAGGAGTGTATAACTATTTTATTTGATAATATAATAAATAAAAAAATATATTATATAAACTACGGTTAAAAGCAAAAAAACTAAAGAAGCTATGACACAAAAAGTAATCACGTCACATAGAACACAATTCCGTACGACACAACCACTGTTGTCCAGACATCGCCGCTATACGAGAAAACAATTTTTTTTCAATCTCAAACGTCACTATATGCTCTGGAGAGCGCGAATTCATTTTTGCGGCTTGTCAGTCAGCCTTATTCTGTTCCAGATAGATTTAGATGGGAACAAGGAGTCGATGGGAGACGTGGTCAGCGGCGGTATCTTGCTCCCTAATTTCCCCCGGGATCGGAGCGTCCGCGGACAAATCGAACTGTATGCGTACATGTCATAGCGATGTCGCGATGTATTTCTGTCGTAAACAACGTTAATGCGCTTGAAGATTTCTTTCTTGTAGCTTTTATGAAGCTTTTATGCAGCTTTTATGATGCTCTTATGCAGCATATTGTTTGAGTTGTATGATATCACTAACTTAATCGTTAATGCGCCTGAAGACTTCATGTAACTTTTATGCGACTGTTACAAGATTACTACTTTACTTTACTTTTTCGCTAATTACTCTATAAATAAAATACATTCAATATGCATACAGTCCGGTTCGTCGCAACGTCTCTAGTATAAAGAAGGTATGCCTATAATACTTGATACTAAATAGTTTGCGTTAAACTCCATTAAAAGCTTTTTTCTCTCTACACAACAATTCGGTTGAGGAATTAAAGTAAATTAAGAACTAATTGAAGGTTGTCTTTAGGTATATTTTAATTAATATTTTTAATAGGGAAAGTTCAAAAAACTTAATGTACATTGTATTAACTTAATAGTAGTGTGGTTGTGTAGTAGTAGTGGTTTTTTGACGATTGACCATTATTGGACTACAAAGAAAATTACAGAATTACGCTACATAACATGACTACTGGTACTGGGCATCGAATCGATTTTAAAACAACCACAACCGTGTCTTAGTGGCGTAATTCATTTTCTATAAGGTCCAATTAGCGGCCCCTCCCGGCTTCGCACGGGTGGACATTTCTTTTCAATATAGCCTATGTTACTCAGCGCTAATATAGCATTCTAATGGTGAAAGAATTTTTTAAATCGGTCCAGTAGTTTTTGAGTTTATTCGTTACATAAAAATACAAAAATACAAAGCTTTCCTCTTTATAATATTAGTATGATGATAATTGTCAAACATCAAAAAACTGCAGAATCGAAGTCGTGAACGTGCGTGTGAAGGAACCCATTATTGATTACAACTAACTCCCTTTGATCTACATTTATGCGCCAAGTGTAGTTCCCTTTTAGTAAAGCTAAATTTGCCATTGCTTGACAAAGTTCTCTCTCCGTAAGCATTCTTTGAGCTTGAAAGGGGAGAAATATTTTCTTTAGTTAAGGAAATTCTTTTTTAGTTAGAACGCGTGCTAGGAAATGTATGCGCAGTTGCTTGTTATAGACGTCTGCGAGAAGTTCGCAGTTCGTGCTTTTTCTTATTTGGCTACAAAGAATTTTATTTCGCTGTGGAAGTAGGGGGAACATATGTAGCAAAGAACCGTTTTACCTAATTGATAACCCTATCAATTAGGTCACGATAGATAACCCTATCTAGAACAAACTAACCTCTTTTTTATTACAAGTAATCTAAAAGGTTAAACTCATTAAAAAAACTATCTTCGCCGATTTTTTACAAATAAAAGTGTGAAACATGGACTAAGACAATGCTTTGATTGGAATAAAATTTAAATATAAAAGTAGTAGAACATACGAGTACGTTACATAGACGTAAATTCAAATTGGTTCAAATATCCAATTCCATGTGAAGCTTCGAGTTTGATATTAAAAATTAAGCCTCGGGAACCCGTGTCGTGCTTAGCCGTGAAACACCCTATCGACAACGACTCCCAAAGGATTTAATTTCCTGTCTGTGAAATGAAAATCGATTAGTTTGATTTCCGCGGCCGGCAGCGCGATAGTTTCCGATGCGGTGCGGCCCGAATTTAATAAGACACGGCAGTTAATCTGAGCAGGACAGGTGCTGCTAGATTAATGTGTCGGCCTCTATTCAAAAGGATTCGTTCGAGAATCAAATTTGAATGTTTGTATTTGGAATTCGGGAATTTCGTATTTGGAAACATGGAGCCAGGAAAAACAATTGAAGACAACTTGCGCATTTTGTTTCGTTGAATTCGGTAATTAAACCTTTTTGTGGTATGTACGCAAAACTTTTTTGTTTTTTATTGAATTAACTGTTTTAAATTAAATACTACTTATTCTTTAGTCTGCATATTTACTTTATGTCAATATTCTGCTAGCTATTGTATTGAGTATGCTAGTATTGAAATATCCGTTACAAACTTCCGTCACATATTAAATAAAGTCAACAAATAGATAAATATAAAAAAAACTGTAATTTTTTATTCATCCCAAAAAATAGTTAGGTCTTATAGGGAATCGAAGCAGATTCGATTCCTAAGTCACTAAGATGGCTCTTAAATACAAAATGTTATTTCAGCACATCATCATCATCATCATCTCAGCCAAAAGACGTCAGAACACATTTCATAGAATACTAAGTATATAGTAATTCAGTAGGTTACCTAATATTATGTTTGTCTCGTAATGGGCGTGTATTTTTTAAAGATTACGTTCGAGCTTTAAAACTTTGTCAAGGGCCCTTCGTCAACATATTTATACCAAATAACATATGCCACGCCACGAAAGTCTAATGTGCTACAAAAACATAAATGTTCGATCACATGTAAATGTATAGAGAAAATGTTTAATATTTTAATTTTTTAATAAAGACTTTATTAAAATAACCATTTACTTACCGAACAATGCGGCAAGGCTGTCCTGCTGAAACAAACAAGCGAGCAACTTTTAATTAAAATCCTTCATTCCAAACTTTATGATTATTCTTAATAATGAATTAGAAACTTGGGATTCAAATTTGCGCCTCATTTCGCTTCGGGCGGGCTTCCTTGTCTCCACACTCCGCTTCGGAGAGGCCATTGAAGCACTAAGTATGGAGTTGAAGGAAATTCTATGTCCGATATTAGTTAAAGTGGGGTCCGACAGCAGCCTCAGGCACCGTCGCAACTGCCCCTGTTGTGAAACGGCATGAATGTCTTAATTCGAAGGGCTATTTTCTATTTGCATAGTGAATTCAATAGTTTCTGTGTATAGTGTAGTCATTATGTATTTTAATATATTTTTATTAAATTTTATTCGCTTCTTTTCCCTTTTATTATTGTAAAAGGATTCCTCTCTTAATAATGGTCATTCAAATATTTTTGCCTAAATTCTACATTTGATAAGCAATTAAGATTCTTAATATTTTATATTTTTAATTACTTTAAATTTTTGTTCTCTACATTGGCCTTTTTTACAATATCTGTTATGTGTCCTGGTTCTGTTTCGGTACGGTACTTATCCTTTATATAATTATATATAATAAGTCAGTTATTAGATGAATATTATTTAGTAGAGATTCTGCACGCCACCCGTCTGTATGGTTACAACCCTTTTGCCTATTTCGTCCGCCAAGCAACAGTGTGCTGCGTCACTGAGGTCCGACAGCCTGACTCCCGTTCCAAAAACCTTAACTCGTAGCGACTTAGCCGTTGAAACTATTTTCGAATTCATATCCGTCAATCTAGCCGATTTTAAAATCGTCCGAACGAAATTATAACCATAACCTTATTTAGATCTATCCGTATACGGTTGGTTAGAACTTCGTGCAAACGACTATGTAATCGGATGTGAATATAGTAAGTAAGTAAGTAAGTAAGTAATCATTTATTCAGTGCTTCAACATTACAATAGGTTTCTTATATCTAAGGTATAGTGAGAAACAACTGAAAGGGCTGACCAGCTCAGCTCATGTTGTAACTTGTAGCCACAACGCTGATTTTCAGCTGGACCCATAAAAAATTAAATTAAAAGTAAAAACAAATACAAAATATCTGTTGTTGTGACAAACTCTTGTTGCTGTAGTTGTGATACAATAACATGTTTAAATAGTAAGTATTACTTATTTATTATTAATGAGTTGATATACATACTTATAATTATTTTTAGATTATACATACATTACATATATACCTATATAGATTTATAAAATATAATAAAAACAAGTAGTTAATTTTAATTTTAAATAATCATATTATAATCATATCTGATACGCCCTCAATTTGGCAATTGAAAACATATTCTTTAATTTTGTGTCGGAATGTAGTAACGGGTGATGAACTGCGAATAGCATTATGCATATCTTTGCGGCGGCATATTTAAAACTTCCTTTGAATGCTGTAGTTTTGTGTCCCTGAAGCAGAAGTCGACCTAAACGTATACGAGAAGACCAATTAAGCTTTTGAAAAAGATATGGTGGCTTTCGAGTCGTGATTATACCGAAAAGTAGAGTGGCAAAATGAATGTAGCGTCGAGAAGCCATCTTCAAAAGTTTCCCTCGATTGATGTATGGTGATACGTGACTTCTAGGTGGGATATTGTAGCAAAATCTTGCACAAGCATTTTGTACCCTTTGTATCAGATTTTTCGACCTTGCTAGAAGTGTCGGGCCATAGACTGAATCAGCGTAATTAAATTTGGATAGAATAAGGGATTCCACTAACATAACACGAAGCTCCATGCTTAGATAGTTGCGTATGCGATAGAGTAACTTTAAGCGATAGAAACAGTTACGCGCAATATCCGATATGTAGGTTAGTTTATAGGTAGGTTAATATCAAAATAGTTTCAAGGAATCGGGCTCTTGGTCTAAGGGTTGACGCGCGAATTACACCTGAGGTCAGAATGCGTCCTAAAGGTTGCGGCAAATGCTTATTATCAGGGCGAGCGTATGATTGCAGATTCAGTCAACTAAAAATAAAATTAAAATTAGGTCTGATTTACGAAGCTCATTAAAATGCTTTGCAAACTTTAGATCTACCTTCCATAGTTTTAATTAGAAACTGTTAATTCAAACGGATGAATACGAACGAGTCAAAGGAAGACTTAAAAAGTTTAAAGAGCTAAAATCTCTTTATGCGTCGAAGGTTCACTTAAGTTCCTATAGATTTGTTATAAGGATAATTGAGCTTAATCTCAGAATTTGGTTGGAAAAATCTATTTTGAACCGTTGAAAGGGTCTTTTACAGGGAGTAAATCCGCCATTAATCACTTTGAAATCGATTACGCCAAATTTTAATGGACATCTTTAAGGGGCTTGTTTATGCAATATCGTAACAAATGACTTTTCGTGGCTGAGTTTTAGCATCTGACGTAGATTACTGATAAAGGGCCTTTAACTTTCTGACACAGATAAGGCGCTTTTTGTTAGATCTGTGGTTCTATTATGTTATAGTGAGAAGACAATTTTATACAAAATGAAAAATCTGAATATCCAACGTTGCTTTGAATCAAATTTAAAGAAATAAAGTCGCCTACTGCTTAAAGCAAAGTTGCGAGCAGCACAAAACCGGTCGTTGTGGAGATCCTTGGGGGAGGCCTTTGTCCAGCAGTGGACGTCTTTTGGCTGAGACGATGATAATGATGATGATGAAACTAAGATTTATTCTATTCTTGCCTGGATCAAAGGGGTTACCTAGCTCAGGCAATTGTATAACTGTTTAACATCACTTAAACTCCATTGAAAGTACTTGTAAGATTATTCAATAAGATGTATTATTGAAATGATACAACTTTTACGGATCTACTCGCGTTTATTTTACACATTACTTTTTATTAATGTTTATCCTGACGTTTCGAACCCTTTGCAGGGTCCGTGGTCACACAGAGACTGAGGTCATCATGAGGACATGAGGATCATTTAAATTTAATTAGGTGCATTTTAAGCAGAAAGAGCTTACTTATCTTTTAGTCTGGCAGTATGGAGATAGGCTGGTGGTAGATTCCAACCATCTTCTCTATTGAAATTAGGATGTTTTTTTAGTTTCAATAGCCTCGCGTATCATCCTAGGGATGAATCGTAGTTCTCTGTCGAGCATTTGTGGTTTATCAAATCTGATGTAATGGTTGGGCCCCTCTAGGAAATTAAACGCGAGTAGATCCGTAAAAGTTGTTTCATTTCAATGTGTAGTGTTCGCGTAATTTTTAGAAAACAATAAATGAATTTTTATTTTAACAATGGACGTGTTTAAATAATGATTATTATTTTTATGACTCAACTGTTTATCAGTTGAAACTTTGTTAGCTTCTATAAAATATACTTTGTATTTAATATGTTATCATTATCATTAAGCTGTATGTTTCGCTTAAGTAAAAAAAAATATAAAAATTAAGTAATTATTGGTGATTATTATTGTGTAGACCAATTTTACTTTACTGTTTATTCGTTTTAACTGAATAGAAGTTATGTTTAAGATAAATCATTACACCTGCATGTATTTAGCGTCACAAATGGACAGCGGGAGCTAGCCAGTCGCCCCGAACTACTATTAAGTGCAATTTCCTAGTGACAACAATAATTTTCTAGTGTTTCAAATGTCAGACACCCAATTAAAGTGTCAAGGAAAAGTCGTTTAGGTAGGTATATTTAGTAGAAAACTAGGTAAGTAATATAAGCCATTAGAGATACTTATCTGTAACTTTTTTAAACTTTTAATTAACTAAAATATACGCTATTTTTGTACGGGATATTACAATATTTGCATTGGAAATAAAAAAATATATTTTGACCTAAGCGGGACTCTATCCACGACTATTTGCGATTATTGTCAATGTCAATGTCAATATATGCCATTGCTTGTCAATTGAGCTACTGAAGTTTAGAAGATTTAATTATTATCTTTAAAACTGTCCCAAATACATATTGTGTACTAAATATGCTATTAATAACATTGTTTTTTTTAAATATTACTTATCTATTACACAAGAGAAATTTTTGTACATAAATAAAAATATGACTACGTAATATGGCCGTAGCTATAATTTAATCAAATATACATTTTTAATTACAACGTTTTAACTATGCTATAATAAATTGCAATGTAAATGTCAAACTTTTAAATAATTTTTGGCTCAGGCAACAAAAATATAGCATTTATAAAAATAACATTTCGCAACAGCTCTTCCTAAGTCGTCAATAATCAACGTGTTTCCGGATAGATATTGATAATATAAGTCTTAAATAACTTCCACATAATGCGTTGCATAACGGCAGGCGTCCATCAAAGGTCGAAGTGAGGTCGCGGAGAGAGTTTGTGTCGCAACGTCAACAACCCTGCCGCGGGTTATGTGGTTTATTATAATAATGTAGATATTTCTCATTATTTCGATTAAGCCAACAATAACCCGTCAATTGTAGCGATGACTTGCTTTTAATGCTGGCAGATGGAAGATATATGATATAGTATAGTTATAGGATGTAGGAGTGGGTTTGAATAATAAATCCCGATTTTAATTGCTATATTGGCTTCAGCGCAGAGAGAGAGCGAATGAGATCACCCTACCACTCAGCCCACAATCCATCGTTCACAACAGATAAAAAATAAAGTGATATAGTTAAATCCTACATATACATATATATATAAATAGGCTATTACATAGCTTTTTTATAATTTTATTTTGGAACGAAGTCATTGAAAAGAAATAGGACATCAAAATTTCAATAAAGTAGACTGTTCAAGTATACCACCTGCCTGGAATACAAGTTATAAAAAAAAAAAAAAATTAAATGCCAGCCCCAACAACCACATTACAAGATCACAAGATACTGTATTCTTATAATATTACGTGAAACAGACCGCACCTGATAAAAATGTGCAAATTAAAAATGAGACGACCAACACCTCAGTCTTCCAGTGACCACAGATACCTTATTTTGTTGACAATAAGGGTCACACTGTTAATTGTTGCTACATAGTGTCAATCGTGACTACGTACGTACTTAGGTACTTCATCATAGCTATTTAACGTCAATTAGAAATGCCTCTAATTGTTTTGATGATTGATCACCCATCCAAAATTTCAATGATTGTTTCGTATTAAGATAGTGTCTATTGTGGGCGCATAACACATGCGTGACTTATAGCCCTATCGCTCAAACTGGACTGTAAATTAGATTGATTATTAGACTATGACAAACTGAAAACTTGTTTGCGATGTTGCGACAACCAGTTGTACGGGTTGTTAACGTTTTAAACAACAAGATTTGATAAATATAAAGTAAATTTATCAAATCGTACACCAGAATAAAAACTTTTGACAAAGAAATAAAAGAAAGTAAACTTAAAAAAGGCGTTATTATCACTTAATTAAATCTTTCAGACAACTTTTCGATGAACCAGATATATATAAATATACCACCTATGTATTTAATATAGGGTCTAGTATTTAAGAAAGATAGTCCATAATTTTACTCACACGTAAATTATATTGTTCTCGCGAACACTACAAATTAAAATGAAATAATTGATTCATAAAAAGAATAATTTACTCGTGAATCTACTTCGAGACCGCGGAGCCTTCAAAAGGTTCAATTAAAAAAATAAGCGTTTGTAGCCTGTTCATTTTAACACCGAAGATACTCGTATAACTAAGGTACCATATTTTATGTAAGGTGGTGATCTAAGAATGGGACGAATTTCAATAAATATCCATGATTATCATGCGGTCCAACTGCAACATTTTATAAAGCCGACTCCGCAGTCAGTCACATTGAAAATATATTCTAGAAGGAATTTGTTAAAAATTAACGGCGTCCTGTCCCATCTCGCAGGCAGCGGGGCCCATTTGAATTTCGCTAAGTCGCAACTGAACTTCTTAATTAAACTTGTTTCATTCGATGATACTGAGAATGAGTCGCCGAAATTAATCAGTAAGTATTTATTTGATAAACTTAGCAAAAAGTTACTTCTAACAGGGCCGAGCGGAGAAATTAAATTTCATCCTCTTGGAAAAGTCAGGGTGTCGATTAGCATAATACAAGGTGAGATGAAAACGAGCGTTACGGCTCAAGACGTCTGGTCACTTACCGGGAACTTCGAGAAATAAGGTTGTCACATACATTTAGGATTTAAAAAGTTTAAAAAAAAAATTAAGACACCTTACATGCTTACGGCCTTCTTGATGGATTTAGTCACCGTAGTCTATGACCTATATCTCTTTTATGTATGATTAATCTATAAGGGAACTTGATGACTTGATTGTTTGGGTTGAGATCTTCAAAGTTATCAACTTTCACAAAGCCGGGACACCGGATGGAGTAAAAAAAATTTCTGAAATGAATTCATTCGTTGTGTAATGGTGTCCGGTATGCAAAATCGTCACTAACGGTCACGTTTACGTTACGTTTCGGTTACATTTTGTACTACGGCAACCTTCCAGAGAGCATACATTGTTGACCGTGATTCGCTACGTGTGAAGTGGACTACCTACTCAAAACGGTTCCGTATCATTGCTTCCTAATAATAAATCGTGCGCTAATAAAGCTCACGAGTCTTAAAAGATTGTCTAAATAAACACTGAGACGTGCTACTTTGCAAATACGGATCGAGCTGCTTACGAAATAGCACAGGGTGTTCCTTTGAAATAAGTGTCAATGCAACACCTTATACGAGCACACTGACGTTGAACGACTGTGCTACCATCAAAGAAGGTAATACAATGTAATCAATTAGTTTGTTAATTAGACTTAACGAGTCTCTAGTTACGAGTGCTATTCCCGGCATTTGTAAGTGTTCAACGCAATTAATCGAGACAGAGCAACCAATTTTTACGTTCAATACTTATTGTCGGAGTAATTCATTAAAACTCGTGATTCAGTTTCAAAAGGCGGAATTGAATGGAGCACCGGGATTCCGTCTTCCACTCTGGAAATTTTAATGAGAATTTCGTATCTCATTGCTTTAGAAACAGGCGAACGGGACGGCGGATCTCCTGACTGTGTCAATTTATTTCGCGGGACGAACTTGGCGCCGGTGCTAGTGAGGCTTCTTATTTGTGCCAGCCTGGCTGGAATTAAAAGATAATGTGTTGAAGTTAGCCCGTTCCGAAGTGGGATGGCGTTGCAGATTGGAATTATTACCTGGCCGTTACGGCCGGCTGGACGGGCCGCGCTAATGCCGAAACTCCGCGATTTATAACCACGGCCAGATGCCGGCAACAAGCACTATGACAAATCACTTTTGTGCGTGTCGTTTAATTTAAAAAAAAAAACTTTTATCCCTGAATTTCGACTGCGAAAGTTTCGAGACGCTCTGCCTGTTTGTAATTCTGAAAGTGAAAATCCTAGGCTCTATTAACCGGACAAAGATTTTAAGCGATTACAAAATACTTGTTGAAATTTTGGAATTCCTCCCATTTCTAAGTGTAATGAAAGTGGCGTTGCGAAGAAACGTTCAACTTTCGATGTAATAAATAAATGGAACTAGGCTTTATCATTGCCAACAATATATGACGACCTCCTTGGTCATGGGTTTGTACACCGGTTTTCATGGTGTCACCATCTCTGAGGTCCCGGGTTCGATCCCCGGTCGGGTCAATTTAGAAATTATTGTTTTTCTAAATTGTCTCGGGTCTGGGTGTTTTCTATGTATAATAAGTATGTATTTAAGTATTTTAAGTATGTTTATCCGTTGTCTAGTAACCATTTAACGAGTTTCATAACGAAGCTTCTCTTGGGCTAGATAATTGGTGTGAGTGTAGGAAAGTTTATTTATTTATTTATTTATATATGGATATGATAAGAATCTACTTACGTTCGATGTTTCACTTGTTTACATGTGACTTTAGTGTTTCATCAAAGAATTTCAACCTTTGACGAAACATGTTTAATTGCCGACACTGTTTTTCTTTGTTGAAAATGTTTGTAAGGCAATTAAGGCAAAGACATTTAAACTATTTAAGTAAGCATTGTCTACAATTTGTTTCGAACAAATCGGAAAACAATTTCTTCCGTTCAAGTGGACCCACGAGCTATTTGCCATGATGTCATATTGGCAAGCATGAGGAAGCTAGTTGGCCGCGTCAATAAAGAATAGGTAGTATATATTACGGTAGGTGCTAATGGTCGCGTGACGTGACCTCACGAGTTCGGGACTAAAGTTTTTTATTTATTGCTTAGTAAGGCTCACGGTTTTGAATGTAGGAATTCACAAAAAAGAATTCGGTCCGGTCGTCATGGGCAGATAGTGAATAATTTTAGCAAACCGAATGAAAGAACTAGCAACTGTTTTTATACCTTTTACGGTTCTAATAGTTTCAATTTATTCAAAACGTTTAAAATCGTTTCAAGTTTAGTGCTTTAATTTATGGATTGTTTGCAAATCAATCTATTTTTACACACAGTTTACGATACGTTTCTATTCGAACATAAAATAATATTTATAGTTTTAGGAAAACCGATATAGATTTTTCACTGTACACAATCCTTTGTTAAAGAATTTATAACATATTTAATGTATAAGTGACCTGATTAGGTCGATGATAAACGACGAATCAACTTTGTTAAAAAAAAATGTAAACATAAAATTTCTGCATTAGACTATGTGGTAGGTTTATAGCCCAACCTTGGTGACGGCGATGAAGATTGTAAGAAATATACCACACGTCAATAGTGCTTGCATAGGTTGTCACGTTAACTTGGTGCTTGCCATTCGTGATCCGAGCCATCCCAGTGGCATACCTCTACTGGATATACCTCCCCCACCCGCGTCAAGCTTTTTATAGCTGGACGAAAAAAGAGGAGGTGAGTCCCACACAACTCTAGGCTGCCCCTAGCCCTGGTGTATGCGCAAAGCATTTTCACCACCATCAGCATCATCGCAGCTAAAAGGCCTCTCCCAAGGATCCAGAACGACCGGTTTTGTGCTGCTCGCATCGGGCGGCTTCCCGCGACCTTCACCAGATCGTCGGTCCACCTTATTAGAGGCCTGCAAAGCATGTAAACCTAGTTTAAAAAAGGGTTGTCACGTTTGCTGACCTAAAAGCAATAGAAACAATAGTTAACCGGTCACCGGTGACCGCCTAAACGTTTAAACAAGATTAAAGTATTAGGCCATTGAGCTAATTACACTAATATATCGGCGGCAAAGCATATTTCAGTACACGCATAGCACGTCGTACTTAAGCACGAGTAATGTATCGCTTGTCAAAACAATAATTCCGCTTAGTAGTTCCGCCTGTCTCTCATGAGTTGCCTCAGGTTAATTGAGTTGACCTCTGCAGTTAAAACAGCACAGGTTAATAAGCCAAGAAAATTCTGAGTTGTCTGTAATTAGCTGTCTGCCTTACGTTTTACAGTGAGTAGCTCAAAAATTAGGATGACGTTAAAAAGTTTGTTAAAGTTTTTGAATTTGAAATAATGTTATTGAAAGCGTATAAATATAAATGTATTATTTATATTCTTTATTTCTAGTTAACCTGAGCGTTGTACTTAGCTAAGTAGTTGTAGTCTTACTACAGTATGTTGTCATCATCATCATCATGATCCTATAAAAGTCTCGGTGATGGACTTTTAAAACTAATTATGATGCTCTTATAAAAATGTTAGGTCGTAGTATGTTATTAAACTTTACATTGCTATAAATGACGCAAAACTAGAATTTCACATTTAAATCGCACCAGACGAAAACACATGACAAAGATATATGAAGCATGGCCGTGTTATATCGATACATCGTCACAAATGTTGTATCGATACAGGAAATGCGAGATCTCGAGTGATTCGATAAAACGTGATGTGAGGAAGAAAGCGGACAAACCTGTCGGCTCGTTTGTGCTAACGATTACCGCTGAATAGGGTTGTCGCATTGCACAAAATTCGATAGATTTTTTTTTCTTTTAACTATGACGAATTGGTACGAGCATGTAGTTCAATATCTCAAATTATGGTAGCTTTTGTAATTTCGATTCATTGAACGAGTAAAATATTATAGTAGATTGTAGATATGCTACAATCTTGGGTAAAGTAAAATAAATTCTATTTCCTTCAATATACTAGCCACGCTGCACATTACATTCATAATGTATTAATTATCTCACAATTTTGACAGGATGTCTCACGTTTCAGTGATAATATCTTTGAAGAAAAAGCTTATGAAAAGTGAACTTACGTTTTTAATTACCTATCGAATTTTTATGTAGATTTTTTCCTGTTTTTTTATATAAAGGTATAAAAAATACTTCTTGTGTTTAAATAATTTAATTTAAAATTATTTATAAAAATCCCAACCCTAAGTCCGTAGTGAGAGTTACATAAAAAAAGTTATAGGTATATAAATTTCATTTCAGACGTCAAGCAAAGAAGTTAGTGAACGAAATTATTAAACTAATTAATATTGAATCAAAGTGACGGATTAAATTAATAGAGCGTAGTAATTATTCATCGTAAAGTGTCAATTAGGTTACTTGGAACCGAACGGTTTGACGGTTCATCATTGTTCGTTTTCTGAATAACATTACCACGAATAACAACTGACGAATATAGCTAATGATTTTAATAAGTAATTAATTGTTATTGTTTTAACTTCAAAACTTTTCTTTGTATATTTATATTTATAAAATACAGTGAAAAAATTAAACGCCTTCCCGACCCAGCTTTTTCACTGTATTTTATGAATTTTATAAATATTTAATTTAGCTTCAATGCAGCAATTATCACTGGAAAATAAAAAGCAAAGATTTTCTTTGAATGTTTTTTTAAAATTCATTTCATTACATTGTATTTTTTAATAATAGCATTGTAAAAACTGGATCGAGTGTGTGAATGTCGCCATCGGAATTAAAAGGTAAATTTGTGATTGGTATATATTGTTTATTATTGAAATACTTGCGAACGTTCGTGTAATATTCTGGCAGCTTTAATGTGCGGTATTCCACGAAGCACACCTATAGGTATGCTTGGAGTTACCCTTTATGTGTTCTCTATCAAAAGACACGTACCTACCTTTATTTAGTATTAAATTATGTTAATAACGTTGTTAGCAAAATATTTGAAAACAAATAATAATTTGAAATTTGTTTAATGTGGAGGGGCGAAACACGTGTCGGGTATCGGTGTTGGTGTGCATTTTCGCTTGCACGCATTGTTTCTCCTGCATGTGCATACTTTTTGCGGGCGGGAGGGCGGTGCATGCGTACTGCATCCAAACTGTATAAACGAGTGAGTTTGCGGAATTAACACTACATATTATTTAAATCACATTTAATTTGTATAATGTTTCAATTAAAAATAAATATCTGAATTATTAATTTCTCAATAGAAGTTACAATTAAAGACCTGGTATATCTTTAAAAAAAAGTTTATATCGTATTATTACTTATTATTGTTAAATTTTCCGAGATAATATCTGCTCAATACGTTATATTTTATGAGCTAGTTTAACGTCGCTTTACGAGTGTAGCATTAACATACGTATGTTCCGGACTAACCCTGCATAACATATCGTCGGGGATAGTTCAAAAACTCGTATGTAGCATTTGGTCATCGCCACGAAAGTGTTAAATACCAAAAAAAACAGGGGGAAGGCGAAGAAATTTTTTTTTTAATTTTTTAGTCGGAAGTTTTGCGGACCTATTAGAATATAGCAATTGTGTTAGCGTTGCATATAATAATAAAGTTATTTTTTATAAAAATTGCGTCAATCATAGGCTGGTCTCACGCTGTTTTGATTTATCCATCTTTTAGAAAGGTTGCGCCGCCGTAAGTAATCACTTATGCTACTTACGCGGTTTTGAACTATCCCCGCCGATATGTTATGCGCATATTATGTGTAGTGGAGCAGGTTCCATAAATCCTAATCCACATATTTCCTGGTCTAGATTAAGGCACTGCTTTGATATCACTTTGCATTGGTTCGTTTTTTCAAAAACTGATTTAAAGTCACGCGGCGTAGTCAGTGACGCTGACTATGAACATCCGATTGCAAGTTCAAAATATTTTTTATTAAAGACAGAGCTCATTTAATTTTTTATGATCAAGTTACGGTATTATAAAGACTGACATGTCACTGTCATGATGATCCAAAACGTGCTTGTTAAAAAATGTCGCCCCTCGTCCTGGTGCTTGAAAAAATGCTTTGCACATAAAGCATTTTAAATAGTAAAAAAAATAGTTTTAGGCCGCTACATCATTATGGGTATAAGCGAATCATTATTGAGCAAAAAAAGTGTTTTAAAATCAATAGTTAATTGGCAATTTTAAAATAAAGATTATAAGTTAAATTTGAAAGAGTAGTGTTTGATTAAACTTTTCTAACAATGCCATTTGGCTTCATACAGGCAACAATTATTTTGTCATTATTATTATAGAATTTTGCAAAGGGAAAGTCTTTGTGTGATGAGCATAAGCATTTGCATCTCCGTCCTGAATATTTTAATACTTATCCGGTATTTATAAGCAATAGTACGCGTACAAAGTCTGCTTTACTAGGAACTAGGTTATTGCTATTTGCTATGAGTACAGAGTTTATTATAAAATAATTATGTTAATTTGTTGGGAATGATATGCCATAGTTCACTTTCATATTATTGTATCATTAAATTAATTCGTTAACTAACAATATTTTAAACACTGTAAAGTGTAACTTCTCTATTCCCCCTGTGGGGCTACAACATAATAAAAACACTCCACACTTTACAAAAAATGGTATTTTATTGAAAATATTATTAAACAGAACAATACAATTGTGGATTTACAATTGTATTGAGCAAACTATATGAAAATAAACCTATTACTAAGACAATAAGGGTACCAGAAGTTCTGTAGTCAGTTTAGTCGACAAAAGATACTACTTGTTATAAAACAATTAAATGAGGGGTAAATAAAAAAGGGTTGGTTAGTAAATATGATGGCTGTAATGTTAGGATTGGATCTTTGTTGTTAGCTCGTACAGTATTCTGTACGAGAATACCTCTAACGGGTCTGGGGGCAGAAAGGTACGGAATGTGTCTCTGTCACAGAAGAGTCCGGACTGCGCTACTTCATCAGCCTAGTTTCTTCTATAATACAACTAGTCCGGCCCTTTCTCACCAGCTCCAGCTTCAGTTTGTTGGTGGAGGCTGTGGCCCCGTCCAAGTGCCTTGAAGTGTAGTAGTAAAAGGATAGGGTAAGGGCTATTAAAGAATGTATTAACCCTAGGGGAGGCGAAATGTATCATTTTATCTAAAGCAAGGTCGTAGAATTTGTAGCCTTTCTAATATTTAACTTAAAAATACTGATTGCAAGGTAATTATGTGAAATGATGCTTTACATTGTGAACTATGTAGTTTAAGGGTTTTAGAATCAGTTAAATTGTAAAATATTGTAAATAAAGCCTTGCTAATGGTAAATAAATGTACATTAACAATTAATATGAGACTTTGATTGAGAAAATTAATCACAAACATCTTCGATCGGGAATCGAATCGGATCGGCCGCTCCGACCACGTGGCGGACAGAGTTCTGACCTCATGTTACCACGGAGATTTTCATCAAAGAGAATAGCAAAGAACTATGGGTTTTATAATTAACTGAAGTTGTAAAAATAAAAAACACAACACATACTACCTTTACGAAGGGGAAAAATATATGTGTACGTTGAAAAACTTGAACCTATCGACATCGCCTTTAGTCATCAATAGAAAATCCTAATCGAAATATTAATTTTGTAAAACATACTAGAAAGCTCTGCCTCAAAGTAATTTCTTATATTAAAATGTAATGATTGGCGACAAATTAAACAAGATTTTATAAACGAGTCTAACTGCAAATCTGTAAAGTACATACAATGAAAACTACCCTTACTATCAATATACCCGCTTCTATTGATCAGAGATAACGGTAACCACTGACACATGACACCTGTCACTTGTCACCATTTATTATTACTGATATCTCGTAAAAACAACATTATAAACACACTCAAATTGAATTTAATTACATTTGCTAATTGCGTTATTGTTGGAATGATTGATAAGCACATGCTGCGAAACCTATCAACGAACTTTTACATTACGCTCGCGTCAGCATGGTATGTCAATAAAATTAACTTTGTATACGAAAACAATCAAAAATTATGTCCATTCGTTACTTCTGATTTTTCTTTAAAATATATTATTTAACAACTTAAACTGAGAGTTGTTTTAATTTCTTTATTTTAGATTATGCAGGCGTGTAAGGATGCTAGTGTAGTTAGTATTGTAGTGTTTGTTAGTGTAGTGTAGTATTCTAGTTTGGTAGTCTTACCTAAAAGCTTAAGCTAAAGCTGATCTTTAGGTGGAACGTTAACAAACAAGTGGCCCTTTTTTACAAAATATATTAGCTTTATAGTGTGCGCATGCGCCGATAATATGAATGCGTTGAAGTCTTATCTACCTACGTGCAAAATCACAGTACTACATTTCACAATGCCATACAGTAAGTACCTACTACTAAAACAAACAAGCAAATATATGAGTCAGTGTTTGAAGAGGTTTATCTTCAAAGCTTACTGTAAGCTTTAAGTCTTAAATTATTACAAAGTTTTATTGCATGCGCACGCGCTGCTTTCGAGCGCGTTGAACTCTTTTCTACCTGCGCGCAAGATAGGTAGGTACAAAAGTGAACATGATACATTGTTTGAGTTATTTAAAATGTATTTATTTATTTTACACTAATTTAATAACATGGCGGACTTAATGGTAGAGAACTACCAGTCAACCAACGGAAATGACATGGTAGATGCAATTCAAAGCGATAAAACGTGGAAAAAAGTGAAGTAGATAAAAAATATTGTATACCTAATGTAAAACTTGTCTATATAATATCATGTAGTAATAGCTCTGTTGCGTTCTCCTTAGGTACCTAGCCTTTTTATTTTATTTTTACTTTTCTTTGTTTTGCTTTTCAATCGATCGTTTTTGCTATTCTCTGTCAAAATGTTGCACGAGTTTGCGTACTGAACCAGAAATTTTAAGAAAAAACTCGAATTACAGCTGTTTTATTGAAATCAAGGTGCGTAAATATTTCAATTACTTATCATTAGTAATTACATTAACATAGTATAATTATCTAATAATAGTATTATACTATGTTAATGTGTGATCCGTATCACACATTAACATAGTATAATACTACTCTTATCTTATGTTTGAGTAAGCGCGAGCATTGATGCTGATAGAGATTATTGATGTAAAAGCAATCTTGATAGATGACCATTGATATGTTTCAATTACTATAATAAGCTTGTAAAATATTAATATTGTGATGGTGATTAAAACGTACATACATCATTTTGTGATTTATTAACAATAGTTATGTTAAAATAGGTATGTTAAAATTATTGGCATATTTAATTAATGGTTAATTGTGATAATAAAATAGGTTTACATTGTATGTGAAAGTGTGTCGTGATATATCACATCTAAACTTAAGAGCTATTTTAAGCATCCATTAATAACTAAAGAAATGTAATTAAATATAAATATAAAAGTTATCTGGAAGAGATCGCTTGTAGCAATAAGGCCGCCGCGTGAAGTGCGCTTCCACCTACGGCCTAATCATCACTTAACGTCAAGTAAAATAAAATACAAGTGCCTACCCGTGCCGTAAGATAAAAAAGAATCAACTAAGAACAATCGTTAAAACTATGACAATATACAAATGACAAAACTAAATTCTTTGCACGTCATAATAAGTATCGTTGGTTGGAATGCTGAGGAGAGTGACACTGGCCTGCATTGTGCTGTTTCCAGCAGAGCAAAACATTGTTGATTGATCGTGCTTGGCTTATGTTGAATATTATTATTATTATTATGATTGCAAGTATGTTTGGCATTTTGCTTCTACTAGCTATTTTATATTTCGTTTCTTAAAATTTCGAGCGATTCAAGGAGCATGAATTTCTTTCTTTGATTCGAGGAGCTCGATGTCTATGGATGGATAGAGACAACGGGCCATAAACTTGTGATGATGGATCAGACCGGCTTTACGAGCCTTTCTAACTGCGGAGGAGCCCGATATGATAAATTTTTGGTCACCCATCCGATGACCTGCCTTTGTGAAAGTTGCTCATCATCATCATCTCAGCCAAAAGACGTCCACTGCTGGACAAAGGCCTCCCCCAAGAATATGAGGGGTATTTGCCGTAATCGCCACGCTTTTCAGGCGGGTTGGCGATCGCAGTAGGTTGAGGGTAACCTCAGAGAGATGCTGCTGCCCATCCTCTGCAATGGTCCCTTAGTCGGCTTTACGACACACACGGAAAGAGATGGGGTGGTGCAATTCTTTATCCCCGGCACCACACGGGGGTTGTCCTCGGAGTATTTACGTGCTTGTACCAGCTCTCTCTCTTCTCAGGACGTGTGCCGGAAGCATGGAGAGAGGCTTATACGCAACTATCGAGCTCTTTCTAGTTTCCATTTTCTTGTTCACTAACTTAAAAATAAAGTAAAGATTGAAAAATTAAATTTACTATAGCGTTGTGTTATCAAATTTGTGGTATTTCATCTGCAAAGTTGAATCTGCATAGCCATCGGTTGCAATAATCGTTGGATAGATGGCGCACTGTGCCGCTATTAGCACTCAAAAAATAAAAATAAAAAAGCTACGACAAAATTCAGCGCTTACGTCATCAGCCTTCCCGGTAGCATAGCGGTCAGTGCAGCCCGGATTGCGGAAGACCCAGGTTCGATTCCTGGCTGGGTCAGGAGGGCGTTTAATTTTTTCACTGTATTTTATAAAATTTTATGAATATTTAAAGATTGAAGATGATTGAACGCATTATGGTTTAATGCTTTAAAACTGTTAAACGGTCCATCTTCTCATGAACTTGAAGTGTACTTACTACGCTTAAATTACTAGATGTTTTTTTCGTTCGTCATTGAGTGCGAGCACAGAGCGTGCGATGACGGAACGCCTCGAACACTTTGCTGTAACTTTTTAACTGTTTTATTATGTTACACAACGCTTGTGTGATAAACATATGCGTTTATGTACGCTCATCCATTATGTCTTGTTCATAGTAAAGATGTTTGGTGTGGCTTTAGTATGAGTATACTAAAATATTACTGTTTGAAACGAAGAGTGAAAGTTAAACATTACAGATTTAATTTTCATTCATAGTATGAAAAGATATTATATGTGAATATTCAGAGATCAACTCTTCTAAGCATTCAAAGTCAAAGTCAAATATTTTTATTCTAAAAATTTTAGAAAAGTGCTTTTGAATCGTCCAAACATTTTTTTTACCTACTAGCCATTCAGGACGTCTCTTTTTTAGCTGTGGAGAAGAATAGGCCTAAGAAACTTCACAGCTTTAATATAAGTAACGACATTTACAAAATTATACGCCGTTACCAAGTTATACAAGTTTAACATAACATATATGAGTAGCTCGATGGCGCAGTGGTTAACGCGCCTGGTCCGCGAGTGCTGAGGTTAAGCAACTTTCGCAAAGGCCGGTCATCGGATGGGTGACCAAAAATGTATCATCTCGAGCTTCTCCGTGCTTCGGAAGGCACGTAAAGCCGTTGGTCTCAAATGCCTTAGCAGTCGTTAACAACCACCAATCCGCACTGGGCCCGCGTGGTGGCTTATGGCTCGTTCTTCCTATCCATCCATAGGGAAGGCTCGTGCCCCAGCATTGGGGACATATAGTGGGCTGGTGACGGTGATGATGAACATAACTTAACGATATTTTAAATCAGAAATACCTGTTGGAGTGATTGTAGCATTTTAAACCCATGCTGTTTTGTCTTCAATGTAATCAGACACTTTAATGTGTTCGCAACAACAAATCTTTTTAGATATTTAAGTACTTATACTAGACACATGATGGTTCTTCTTAATACGACCGTTTAAATTGATTGTTTACTTATTATTATTATTTTTATTACTTCTTATGTTTTTTGTGACGCTTATCAAACAGACATTGTAATTATTGTGTAACAAATAAATAAATGGTGGACCGACGATCTGGCGAAGGTCGCGGGAAGCCGGGAAGTCGTTGTGGAGATCCTTGGGGGAGGCCTTTGTTCAGCAGTGGACGTCTTTTGGCTGAGATGATGATGATGATGATGATGATGAAATAAATAAATAAAAAAAAACAGATTAAGTGTTTATAAAGTTACATTGATAACAAAATGTTGAAAATTCAAAAAACCGAAACTGCCATTACATTCACATCTAACTTATCTATCTAAGTCAGTTATTAAGGTTTTTTTTATATACCTAGTACGGCAAATGACTCCATACCACCTGATGTGAAGTGGAAATGGAGTCCAGACGCAAAGACAACTGGTGCATAGCGTGAAAACAACGCAGCATCAGTTAACCTCACACTGCCGGCTCACAAGGTGCTTCTTCACGCCTCGTTTGAAGGACCCCATATCATAGGAAGGAGGGAAAACGTAAGGTAAGGTAAGTGACTGTATCAAAATATAAGATAACAGAAGTATGGTACATATAAGTAATTGGCCTATGTACTGTCTTACAGCTAATTAAAGGCCATCATCATTGAAATCAAGTCATCGCTACAATAAAGTATTGGCTAAATCACCACGCTTGCCGAATGCGAGTTAGTAATCAAATCTATGATATAAACGAAATATAAAAAAATTCTATGTTAAAATAGGCATTAAAAATCCTTAATCTACCCTTGTTGGGTAAACGTGTTTAGTAACGGCCTATCCCCATGTACCTTTATTCATTTGGTGAGGGTCAGCAGAAGTACATTTATATGCTAACGATGATTACCCATATTTTTAAAGGTTTTTAGTTAAAAGGTTCCATTAGCAACTCAAACAAGGGCTCGTTGAAACTTTTAAAAAAAAATATCTGAGAGTAAGCACTTGACCTTCATCTCAATTGATGTTAAGTAATGATAAGGCCGTAGTTTAAAGGAGTTATTCGTCAACTCGCACACTTTAAACTCGCACAGATGTGCGAGATGGCACCTTTGTGCGAGTTGACGAATAACTCGGTTTAAATGCACTTCACTCGGAATCCTCAACTACTGAAGTACTGGATTCTTATCTCTAGCTGCAACTAATGTTGATTTTATGGCGACATATTTAGATAAGATGAGAGTAGCTAAACACTAACCACTAACCGGGTACACAAACATTTAACCCCCGCTGGGAATCAAACCCGGGGACTCTGGGTTTGAGACCGGTAGTCTTAACCACTAGACCACAGAGGCGGTTACTGGATCACGTCCACTGAACCGTTTGCCAGTAGAGCGCGCGATCTAGACCGACATCGCAACCAAAAGTGCGGTGTCGGCGCTTGCGCAAGTGTCATTGTCGTCATTTGCATCAGCATTGATCGACGCAATAATTATTGTATAACGCTTAGCGAATCCCATGACGCTAGTACCATGCTATAACGAGGTACCCGATTATGTTACTGGTAATCGTGTTTCAGTGGCCTAATATTTTTTTTTATGATTGGAACATGGCTATCGTTGACGTTTCAACTATAATATTTTTTATAGTTATGATTATTGTTATATATAATTTTACGCAAATTTTGTTGCGAACAAATTATAATTTGAAAAAGACAAAGTGTTGCAAAACGCCTCGGTGGCCGAGTGGCAGAGTGCTCGGTCCGATACCCGAAGGTCCCGGGTTCAATTCCCAGGTCGGGCAAAATGTATTTCGGATTTTTTGATGCATATCCCGGGTTTGTGATCACCAACCCGCATTTGGCAAGCGTGGTGATTAATCCATTACCCATCAATTGTAGCGATGACTTGATTTCAATGATGGAGGCCTTTGCCCAGCAGTGGGACAGTTATAGGCTGTTTACTTATAATTTTACGCAAATTTTGTTGCGAACTAATTACAATTTGAATAAAGACAAAGTGTTGTAAACATTCCATGAGCGGGATTCGAACCCGAGCGGAAAAATCGAGCCACGACAGCATAGTTGGTAGTGCACCAGACCCGGCATGTCATTAGTTGCGGGGTTGTATACGGTTCGTGGAACTTTTTCAACACATTGTCTTTTTCATTTTTTTTTTATAGTTTCTTACTAAACGATATAGGTTCCATCTGAAATGTATATTTTTGTGTGTGTGTCAGTGTGCAATGTATACAACGATAGCAACAAGGGCGACATTTTGAGAATCAAATATTGCACTTGACCACAACCTTACCTAATGTTAGGTGGAGACGTGAACTAAGGCGCAACATACTTGTATCTATAAAGAGCCTTTTCTTTTTTTAATAAAGACAGGAGTACGCTACGAGTTCCACTCTAGTGCTGTTCTATTGTAAAAGGGTCAACAAAGCGTTTTCTTTATAAGTCTGCTTGATTGTGGCCGCTATGATGATTTAAGGCGTATATCTAAAATGTATATATATATTTTTTATATTTGGCTCACAAAACTGGTTACAATTAATTCATTTTACTTGATTTTTACATACTGACTTATGTTACACTGTAACCTACTAGATGCGAGCTCTTTACTGGCTTTTATAGTCTCAAAAATAGTTGATTAAAACAAATATTACGCTATATACATACCTATGAGTAGATTGCTTTTAGACACTGCTTGGCTGATGCCAAAGAACCATTAAAAATCGAACTCATTTCGAATAAATACACCCATGTCACTTTATTTCTAAGAGAATTAATAAGCACTTGTTCAAGTTCAAGTTCGTATTGTTAATTTTCCCCATTTAACGACATAGCACATCAAACATAAACGTTCTTATGTATTTTTACGCGCGATTTTTGATTGCCCCTCATTGCATATCAGGTGAAGTTACGTTTTTCGTTTTTAATGCGTATCTGAGTGATTAATACATTTTTTTTCATTATTCTTTCGAGTTGTTTGAGGAAATTACAAATAGTATCGAATTGAGGCAGTGCCAGTGAATCTTTCATAAAACTTATCAAACCTCTCATGGTAAATTTTGATAAGGCTTCAATTAGAAGAACACTGACCCTTCCGGGTGTTGGGTGTTGTATTTAACTACTGAGCATCTGGCCACACAGGAAAAGGGGACGCCCACCGGCAAGATGGGTCGACGATATAATCAAGACCGTAGGTTGCACGTGGCATAGCCTAGCACAGAATCGAGGCGAATGGCATAGTGACATTTATAAGAGTTGTTTGTAGCCTAAACAGAATAAAAGATTTCATCATCATCATCATCATCAGCCTACACACGTCCATTGCTGGACATAGGCCTCTTCAAGTGCACGCCACTGAGCACGAAAAAAAAGAAAAAAAAAGAAAAAAAAGAAATAACATTTTTTTTTTAAATTTTGAAATTATTTAATTTTGAATGGCATAAGCAAAGAGAGGCCTATGCCCAGCCCAGGTCGAGAGGGGTCGATGATGATGATGATGAGGAACGGGCTATATATACAAACTATGCATAGTTTGAAATTTGAACCATTGATCGTATTCGGGCTGGAGGTACAACCACTAGACCGAGGTAGTTGACGTCTCTCGGGCGACAGTTAGAGGTTCTCACCTCTATAGTCAGTATTCTGATTATACACTACGGTAGTAGTGTCGTGACAGGGCTAGTGATCCTATGAAGCACGACCAGCCTTAGGCGAAGGGAATTGAAATGATTACTGTATTTGTAAAATGTAATTGACTTACGTAGGCAAAGTTGGTATGTCAACCATTTCGTCCGTCACAGTTACAGACAATTTGATTCGCATGCAACTTTAATTCTCTTTGTCAAAACAGTGTTCTTTTTTTAGATATTGCTCAAATATAAAAATATTTTGTAAATAAGTGCAAGGTTTTAACTTAAGCAACGTATACAATAAGTATATATGGATCATTATCACATATAAATCGTAATTTATATGTTATAAACTCTCAATGGCAGTCTCATATATAAGATAAGATAAGATAAATACATTTTATTGTACACCAAAAATAAAACATTTGACAAAAAAACTACATAAAAATACACGTACAAAGGGCGGTCTTATCACTAAGAGTGATCTCTTCCAGACAACCTTTGGATGAACAAAAAGTATTTAAGTTTGATGTGGACAAGTCCATCGCGTCGGTGCACCATAAATAATTATAGTATAACTAACAGCACAGCAATAAATAAATATAAATAATATAAATACTTAATATACTATTGATACAAACATAACAGTTGTAAATTATAAGTACATATAAGAATGCATACTAATATTTAATACAAAGTAAGAGGTAAAATATATTTGTTCTGTCTACTTACCAATTTGGTTGAACGCTATTAAGCACGAGTGATAACCTGTAACAAACAAGAGATTCTTATTTGATTGAATTGGTCAAAATATAACACGTACAAATAAAAACTAAAACTGAACTAAACAACTAAAAAAGTTTTTAACTTCAAAATTATTGTGGCTATAAATAAATACGGACGGGGTTCATGTAGCAGCAATAAAAGGAATGGTGATTTAGTTATATTTACACGAAAAAGTTTAACATATAGGTTGATAGTAAAAAGGTTCCTCGAAGTTTACGAGTACCATTAGGCAGAGATATATACATATATATATTGCCTATGAATGTTGTAGACCCTTATATTTTTTAACGACATTTTACTGTGACATTCCGGTAGGTTGAATAAAAGCCCAATTTTGAATATGTATATGGCTAATATTAAAACAGATAGTTATAGTATTCAAAATCTTTGGGTATTAATTGTTTGTCATTCTGTAAAAAAAATATATAGAGACGAGTAATATTTTTTAAATCAAATCAAATCACAATATTTTATTCAGTATTTTATCAATTAAAAGTAAACATAATAAACCAGAATAAAATATGGAAGTAAACCAAAAGGACCCCACTCAGCACATGTTGAGCACAAACATCACCTGCAACGCTTACATTCTGCGGAGCCCTATTTTCAAGGTAACGTTAACGAATCAGATTTATTTCGCTTAACACCTTACAACTGAGTATTGTGTTTGTAAACAAGTCATTAAGAAAGTTTAAGGCTGCATAACTGTCGCGTAAAGTGCCTTCGTTGAAAATCCTTAGCAGTTATGTAGCTGAGCATTTGACTTTTACAATTGTCAACCATTGCAGGCACAATAACCGCTTAATAACATAAACGTGCTTGTTTGTCCAATAAATTTGTGTGTCCTAAAGTGATTAACATTGCATGTCAAGGTAATCTGCATAGAATATACTAGTTAAAATTATAGCATTTTGGCTACTTAGGTCCGTAATGAAATGAACCACCTTATCGTAGAAATAGTTAATTTTAATTAATGACCCGATCTAGCATGTGCTTTTGTTTATATGAAAAGGTTTATAATATGGTTGTTATGATAAAAAGTAAGGTTAAACTCATTTGCTTTATTGTGTTAATTCACGATCGGATGATAGCTTAATATGAATCGACAACTACTAAGCTTGCAAGACGATACCTTTTTTCTCAAATATTTTTAAAATACTTGTTACAGATCATAATTATTCTTCACCTTTTTGGATTTATGAGCGGTTATGCTTGCTTTTACCAAAGTCTTCTATTATGGCGATTCTAGTTATGGTCCCTAGATTCTCCTGTCTTTTTGTCAAATGTTTTATTTTTGGTGTACAATAAAGTGTATTTATATTATCTTATCTTATATACCACTGACCATTGAGAGTTTATAACATATAAATTACGATTTATATGTGATTATGATTCCTATAAACGTTGTTTAAGTTAAAACCTTGCACTTGTCATAGAATTTAAACGGGGATTAAAGCAAACTAATTAGTAAAAGGTATCATGCCTTCTTTTTGACTACATCCCATTTGGTAAACTTCCCATTTCGTAAATCTCAAACTATACCTACTAAAAAGTTGCGTTTGGTAAACATTTCGTTTCTCCATACATTTAATCCCATTTGGTAAACTATATTAGTATTGTTATTTTTGTACGGTACAGTCAGTGTCAATTTAATAGTGAAATTGGCTTACCCGACCGAGTTGTCGTTAATCCCCATTTAAATTCTTTATAGATTCTTTAATAGATTCTCCTGGATAGATGAGAAGTAGTAGTAATGAGAGGGAACAGTCTCTCGGCCACTAGGCCACCGAAGCGTTTAAAATTGCAAATATTAGATAAATAAGATTTCAAAAGTTAGATACCAATAGTATTACCAATTGTTTTGAGACGCTTTCGCATAATTGATGACCGTAAAACTATGGCTAATCGAATTACGACGTCATGAAAAATAGGTAACTACTTACAATAAAAAACTAATTAAATGTATTGTTTTCTAAAGTTTACGCGAACACTACACATTGAAATGAAACAACTTTTACGGATCTACTCGCGTTTAATTCCCTAGACCCTGCAAAGGGTTCGAAACGTCAGGATAAACATTAAATAAGTAATGTGTAAAATATATGCGAGTAGATCCGTAAAAGTTGTTTCATTTTAATTAAATGTACATTCGAGACTTGTTCACACACGAATAATGTATCTTCCTTTTTTATTATTGAGATATTATCATCATTACTCTCACTATTATTCACTTTAATTTATATAAGATGTTATGGCGTCATATTTAAATAAGATGGTTGTAGCTAGCCAGGCAAAACCAACCAACCAAAACGAGTACACAAACATGTATCTCCGCTGGGAATATAACGCGGGACCTCTGGATCAGAAACTGGTAGTCTTAACGACAAGACTACAGAGGCGGTTATAGTACCTATCACACTAATAATATAAGTGCGAAAGTTTGTGTGTATGTATGTGTGTATATTTGTTACTTCTTCACGCTGCAACGGATGGATGGATTTGGATGAAATTCGGCATACAAATAGTTTATAACCTGGATTAACACATAGGATACTTTATATCCCGATATTCAAACGGGAACGGGAACCACGCGGGTGAAACCGCGAGCGGCCGCTAGTATTTATATATTAATACGTGAAGCAAAAACTTTGTACCCCTTTTTTACGAAAATTGCGCGGACGGAGGAGTATGAAATGTCGCACACTTATAGTTTATATAGAGAAGGTTATGCGAATGTTAAAATTATGCATAAAATGACGTTAAATCAATAAAACAAACATTACACACCCTACCATGTATTTGACACACACGCATATATACTCTTTTCAAAAATGGAAGAGGAGCGGCCGAATTCTGTCAATGCCAATCCAAACCATATCCAAACTCACATTCTATCTTTTTTAATTTTTCATTACTTAGGATACAATCCGTGCAGCCTTAATAAAATTACGGTCGAATTTCGACCACTGGGCGACCACTAGTAATTATTAATAAAAGGTCTTTATTAACAAAGTTTACAATAAAATCCCTGTCTATAAAGAAAGTGCTGTATACAATGTCCCTTTCCAATAAATGAAAAGGAAATAGCATCTTTGTAAAATACGGTGTGCTGCAGCAATAATTGGTGAAAGTAATAATACGAGCTGCTGCTAGAATTACGACCATCAAACAGCAATAAACAATTAGTTTGTTCGGCCGGTTAGGTGAAATGGCAACAGACCTCAAACGCAGGCCAGTCTTGCCCACAGTCGCAGGTTCGGACCACGAAAGTGGGAAATGTTTGCGTGTTGAGAATATTGATGTGCACGGAAACGTGGGTATTTAGGTAAATTATTTGATTCTGTTTTTGACGTTACAAACGTTACAAACGTTGTAAAGCAAATAATTATTCTTATTTTGTGTAACCTTTAATTACTAACCCCTTTATTTATAAAAAACTATTTAAGCATTATTTAGTTAAATATTGTTTTGTCAACGTCACACAAACGTCATTTTGAATTTGATAAAAAGAGACAAAACAATGAATGATTAACTAAATAATGCTTAGGGACTTCTTGGCGGGAAAAAGAAGAGTCATGTCTGCGATTTTGTTTTATTTTCTAAGATTTGTGTTGTCGAATGTTAATGTGAAATAATGGTGGATTATTAACCGTTAAGTGTTCGTGAGTGTGCATAAGTGTTGGCAAATGAAACAAAACAGTGCAACGTTACTTTTCAATTTCTCTCAAAAAGCTCGCGTGAGGACTTAGTAAAGCCCCACATCTTTACTGAGATACTCGAGGGGTTGGGGGGTATATCATTTCTCACTTCCCATTTCTAATATCATTCATCATCATCATATATGGAAATATTGTATATTATTTATTACTTGTAATAAAAATTACTTTGACACTGGCTAAATGTGCTAATCGCACGAAGCCATCAACTAAAAAAAAAATAAAAAAAAAATGCTTAAATAGTTTTTATGAAAAAGGGGGTTAGTGTTATTATTAACTCTGCTGCTAATGGTCATATGATATCGATTTGAAGTTTTATAATTTTATATGTAAAATAATAAGAAGTCGAAACTACTGTATCAGGAGAATTCTCCTATAAAAGTAGCTGTAAGTGTAAATAAATAAGTGATTGATGATTATTAATTGATTTGAATAGAAAAAAATAATTACATATTTATTTACACAAACTACAAAAAAAACACAGCAAAGAAAAAAAGACAGCTTATTATTTTAGGATAAAAACATTTCATAAGTGTGCTGAAGTAAGTCTGGGATTAAACAGCGGCGAGATTCTGCTAAAATTTAATATATTTCTTTTCCAAACTCTTAGTCAAACAAAGTTAATGAACCAAATACATTTCTTAATAAATCCTCACTCATATTGTTTAAAATGAGAGTTGCAATAAACTTGCTAATATCGCTGCAAGAGTCATAACGGACATCTTGGCTGGATATAAGGGGCAGCTTGCTTCGCTCCCAGTTTTAATCAAGTTGGTTAGAGTAGAAACATACGGCTAAAAGCCTGTATGGACGCCGAGTGCACTTATACGAGGCTGATTATGTCTCGACGTCTGAGAATGCGCTTTTTGCTATGTCTCGAGTATGTATGTTTAGATGCCATCTCTATTTTGAACAAGTTTTGAATTTTACTGAATTTTTTTATAGATTCTGTAATGAGAATACGCTAGACTTACATTGTTTTACGTAATAATAAGTAATGATAATTGTGGAGCTCGATGCCGCAGTGGTTTACGCGCCCTGTCTACGATTGCTAATGTTAAGCATCTTTAGCAAAGCCGGTCATCGGATGGGTGACCAAAAATGTATCATTCGAGATTCTTCCGTGATTCCGAAGGCACATAAAGCCGTAAAGTGATGTTAAGACTGTAGGTGGATGCGCAGTGCGCTTGAAATCCTTTTAGAGAACACTGTGGACTGTCGTATCTCTTGCTGTAGGATCGTATGAACCTCAGATCATAAAACGAAAGGTATAAATTCATCAATGCTGTTAAAATTGTTGTTACAGCAATGGGCTTAGGTTGCGTAGTCTTAATATTAACACTACCATCAACCTTACAGAACACAATATAACATCCAAAAATTACAATAAAAAAACCGGCTTTCCTTCCTTATATGAGACTTTATATCACATAAATGTAAGGTATGCCATAAGGAAGCTGAAAGCGATCTTGCTTTCTTAAGTTTCGTTGCGGAAGTTTGACAATGTTTTACGTACGCGAGAACTGAGTATTTCAACACCAGCCATTAAGTTTTATACGATGCGTTTAGTTTCTTTCACTTGTTTACTACAAGAAGTTTGCTTTTACAGGAATCCTAATTATGTACATAAAATTTTTAGGAACTAGATGAAATAGTTTTCGCGTCTAGACTAGATTGCGTCACGCAAGTTAAGCTCCACCGTATGTCGGAAAGTAGGTGAAGTTGTTGGTACCAGTTATTGTGGTAAGATGCCAGTTGTTGAAACCCGCCAACCTGCGTTAGGCTAGCATGATGGTTTTTGGCCAAATCCCGCTATCTGAGAAGAACCGAGTGCAACATTCAGCAGTCCAGCATTGGGATATTTATAGGCTGATGATATATAGAACTGTGTCGTACGTACATCCTACAATTTAAAGTGTTATATTTAAAGCTGCCACAATAAAACAGGTTAAAATAAATATGTCGTGTCCGACTGCTCCGCTATAAGTAAGCCGCAAGCGTTTGTACGCTTGTACCAATAGAGGTTGAATTAAATAAAACAACTATTCGCATCACACTGTTCTTCGTATTCTATTTGCGATATCAATCGTAGAAGTTGCAAAGTTAAATAAAAACTTGTATTATTTATGTTAATGTAACATTATGTGGGCTAACGAAATTCCCGAAAGGCCGCGGGCCGTGAAGCAAGGCCGTTGTCGCTTTCATTGGAAAGTGGCCGGAACTGCGCATGCGCATACACTTGAGGCATTTGACTTCATCTTGACCAGACGTGTTGCGTCTCGCTCTTTAGTATTGAGTGTGAGTGAGAGGGATGCTAAATCACGGCGACCATTATGGATGAGTCTTGTTAATTTGTTTGATTTATACTTATAATTTTTTTTTATTTTATATTTATTTACTTCGTTTTTAACAGTTTTCGAACTTTTCATTTTAAGTTTAAATTAATGTGTTAGTGTAAAATACGACCCATTGTCTTAACTCGTTTCATAAAACATTTTAAGTTGAAGTAGCAAACTATGTAATTACTAACGATTGCTTAATTACAAACTAAAGTTTTTGTGAACAACTTGAGTTATTATTATGAACAATAATGATAAAATAATTCTATGTTATTATTACAATTAGAGCAAAACATTACATTCAATAATAAATCGTTGAGAAACTACAGAAAATTATCAATGAAAGGTAGCTATCAAATGTGCTTTCTATTGGAAAAGATATTGTAGGCACGTGATGAATCTAGCGATAACTGCATAATCGCAGGTTTTAGTGCACTGAAGTTGTTAGATTAGGGCTGCCATACGTCCCGGTACACCGGGACATGTCCCGGTTTGAAGCGTTGTGTCCCGGCCAGTAAGTCAGTGGTCCCGATTTGGCCGAAGAAAATCAAGTTATCGTTTTTTGATGTATAACATCTTTCCTCTCATCATCGGCCTATATTGGTCCACTGCTGGACATAGGCCTCCCTCTCTCCTCCTCTTTCCTCTCGCTTTCTTGTAATTTGTGGGAGTTATTTCATGAAATGGGACGGAAGTGTGTAATAGGAAGACTTTTTTTATTGTTGGGTGCTAATTGCTGCACTTAAGCTGAATTAAATATTTATAAAATACAGTTAAATTTTTCACTTTATTTAATAAATATTTATATTTATTGTTGTTTTTTCACATTCTATTTAGTTTTAATATTTTTAATAAATATCTACCAAAAATTAAACGTAAAAGTTCCTAACCTTGTAAAAGACTCTGATTTAAAAAAAAACGATTAAAGTGTCTTTATTATTAATGGGTTTTTTAATGATCCATCCATTTACCCTATTTATATTCCAAATGTCCCGGTCGACATTTCAGCATTTATGACAGCCCTATGTTAGATAGATAGATGGATAGATAGATTATAAATTAATTTTAAATGTTTGAATAGGTATTGTATTATAGTTAGGAAACTGTTTTGTCTATAGCCGGGAGAATTTTCACCAATCCGTATACAAATGGTTTTCATGTCGTGTTAAGATGGCGTCTTTATTGCGCATAGTGTATGCATGTCACTAACCCCCAATTCCCGTAACAGAAACAGTAACGATATCGTTGCGACTTAGTATTTGAAACTATTTTCATACTCACATCCGATTTTAAAGTCGCTCGTACGATGTTCCAACAAACTGTATACTCGTAGGGTAGATCAGAATACAGTTGGTCAAACGAAATGTGAATACGAAAATAGTTTTAACGACTAAGTCCTTACGATATCGCTACGGGAATCATGGCACAGGGCTTGGATTCTGCTGTTTTAAAAACGACTGTATTCGTGTCTCAGTGGCCTGTTTGTGATATTTATAGTCAAAATAGTCTAATTACAAAAAAACAAATGTTGAAAAAAATTCGACGAGCAGGATTTGAACCTGCACCCTTCTGGCATACCGGGTCAGGTGCTCTCCCAATTGAGGCTATCGTGGTTCTAACCAGCCTGCCGAAATTATTCAACACTATTTACTTTTTTTTGAATGGGCGCCTTTGGCTTTCAAAGTAGAGAGCACCAGACCCGGTATGTCAGAAGGGTGCAGGTTCAAATTCTGCTCGTGGAAATTTTTTCAACATTTGTGTGTTTTTGTGATATTTATTGTCAAAATAGTCTAAAGCAGGCAAAGGGGACGTTTATAGAAACTGTATCGAAAGCCCAATTTTGACATTAAAACTATGGAAAAATTTACAAAAAAAAGCCACCACATGATTGTGGTGGTATGTTGTAGTGAGATGACATATGATTGAGGTTGTTTTAAAATACCCAAATCAAGACCTAGAAGCGCACTTCTACGGAAATTCTTAACCAGTGAACAACATTCATCCTTATCTAATACCTTCAGACTCTACGATAGACATAAAATTGCATGGTGGAACCGGGTCAAACACCGCAACTAGCGGAGTGGATGGCGCAGCACGCCGCCGGAGTAATCTCAACTGAGGTTGACTCTTGCTTACATTGTTTACTTATTAAAATTCTATCAAACAACAAGTATAATGGGTTAAAAAAAGGTTTCTATTTTGCTAATTTAATACGACTATAATCTTGTCTCAGTTACGTGATTCTGACATTTGCCCTATAGTTAAAATCAGACCATTGAAGCCCAATTGTGGAGGATCGAAAATATTAAAGAAGTCTGTTATTTCAATAACATCTTAACAATGTGTCGACAGCCTGTTTTTAACATTAGAACTTTCTATGAGAAAATTTTGGTGAAGACGGAAGCGCGCTCCACCCGAAATCCTTAGCCAGTGAACAACATTCGGCTGTATCTAATGCCTTCAAGTCTTGCCCAAGTTTACACCCGGCCTGGGACAGACATAAAACTCCATGGGGTTCCACTATCAAACTCCGCAACTAACGGAGCGGACACAGCACGCTGGACTAATCTCAACTGAGATTGACTTTTGCAAACATTTTTACTATATTCCGCACTCCTATCTCATCAGCAAAGGCAGGCGCAACCGATGGTTCAACCGCGAGTGTGCCAACGCTGTTGATAACAAGCAGGCGGCATACCGCGCTTGGATCAGGGGTAAAGCTGTTGGGGATCCCGAAACCCGCTCGCTGAAAGCAGCCTATAATTATGCCACCAAGTCCTGCAAAAGAGCTTACATTAGAGCGGATGCCCAGCGTGTTGCACGAGTTGGCCAAGAACTACTGACGCATCCTACGGGCAGTCTACTGGCGTCTGGCCAAAGCCGTGCAATCAAACTTCTGCCAACCCTCGCTGCCACCATTGAGATGTCCTGACGGAACTTTAGCTCACAAGCCGCAGGAGAAGGTCGATCTCCTGGCCAAACTCTTTGCGGCTAACTCCCGAGTCGATGATTGCAATGCACAGCCACCTACAATCTCTCACTGTGGCCACACAATGCCCGATTTTAAAATCAGGCAGTGTGACGTCCGTGCGGAGCTGCAGTCAATCGATGTCCGGAAAGCTAATGGCCCTGATGGCATCCCTCCAGTAGTACTAAAAATGTGTGCAGCGGAGTTGTCCCCCGTATTAACGCGCCTTTACCGTCTCTCGCTCTCTTCAGGTTGTGTGCCGGAATCTTGGAGAGAGGCTAATGTGCAACCGGTCCCCAAAAAAGGTGATCGGTCAGATCCATCGAATTACCGCCCCATAGCCGTAACTTCAGTTTTGTGCAAAGTAATGGAGCGCATTTTAAATAAACAACTTGTCCACTACCTAGTAGAACACTCCATCATTCACGATCGCCAATACGGGTTTCGGCCGAAGCGGTCAACGGGTTATCTTCTAGCGTACGTCGCACATCTCTGGGGTGAGGCTATTGACAAGCGTGGTGAGTCAGTGGCTGTTAGCCTCGACATAGCCAAGGCATTTGATCGGGTCTGGCACAAAGCTCTTCTCTCCAAGCTCCCGGCATACGGTCTGCCTGCACAGTTCTGCAACTGGGTCGCTGGCTTCCTGCACGAGCGTAGAATTCGTGTCCTGTCTGATGGATGCGCTTCGCGGCTCATGTCAGTGAACGCTGGTGTCCCTCAGGGTTCCGTTCTGTCACCCACGTTGTTTCTTCTGCATATCAATGATATGCTTCCACTTGGAAATATTCATTGCTATGCAGATGATAGTACAGTGCACGGTGGGTATAACGGTCACCCTGGCGAGCTCACGGCTGGGCGAGTCGAAACTGAAGAGAAACGAGTGAATCTTGTCATTGAGCTCAATCGGGTATTGGACCTCATATCTAATTGGGGCTCCAATAATCTTGTTGAGTTCAATGCCAAGAAAACACAGGTATGTGCGTTTACGGCCAAGAAGTCACCATTCCTTCCCCTTCCAACTCTTCAGGGCACATCTCTAAGCCTGCAGAGCAATATCAACATGCTCGGTATGACGATTCGCTGTGATCTGAATCAAAAGGACTACATCGAAGCCGTGATCAAAACTGCCTCACGAAAACTCGGTGTCCTGAACAGAGTGCGGCGATTCTTTACGCCTGACCAGTTGTGTCTTTTGTACAAGACTCAGGTACGGTCTTGCGTGGAGTATTGCTCGCACATCTGGGACGGTTCCGCAAAGTACCTTCTCGATGCCTTAGACAGATTGCAGCGTCGCGCTGTACGCATTATTGGCAATGCAGAGGTCACTAATACTCTCGAACCCCTACAATTGCGTAGAGATATAGCGTCACTCAGCGTTTTCTATCGCTTGTACCACGGCGAGTGCATAGAACCATACCACACCACCACACAACCACATACCGTTCCTCCATAGAAGTACACGTGCTGCTCTCCGGAGTCATCGCTTTACTGTCACACATATCCCATCGCGCACAAAGAAATTTGGTGACTCGTTTCTTTGTCGCACCTCTAAAAGATGGAATAGTCTACCAGCACACGTTTTTCCTCCTTCCTATGATATTGGGTCCTTCAAACGAGGCGTGAAGAAGCACCTTGTGGGCTGGCAGAGTGAGGTTGACTGATGCTGCGTTGTTTTCACGCTGCACCAGTTGTCTTCGCGTCTGGACTCCATTTCCACTTAACATCGGGTGGTATGGAGTCATTTGCCGTGCTAAGTATAAAAAAAAAAAAAAAAAAAGTTATTACTTATTATAATCATCAGAATCAAACAAAAAGTAAAGGGTTTCGCTTCTGCTAAATTTAAAACGGTATAGTTAAAATCAGGCCAGTGAGACATGATTATGGATGATCTAAAATCCAGTGCTGAAGACGGTTATTTCAACAACACGTGTGTCCGTAGCCTGGCGTAAGGACTATAGGATAATTGCCAAATTCAGGACACGAACCACCACCAGAAAAAAATTCGAGACCGATAGTAAGTGACCATAAAGCCGAAGATGTAAGCGCATTCCAGAATCCTCGACCAACAAACAACATTCGTCTGTATCTAATACCTCCAAGACTCGCCTAAGTTTACACCCGGCCTGGGACAGACATAAAACTGCATGTTGAAGCCGGGTCAAACTCCGCAACTAACGGCGCGGACGGCGCAGCACGCCGGAGTAATCTCAACTGAGATTAACTCCCGAACTTGTAGTATCGGCTTCGCAGGGCACATTATTCCGTGTTTCCGAATAGTTTGCGCTTCCTAACTTTTGAGACTGTCTTATGTTTGAGACAATCTTTATAGGTGATACTCGTTGGTTCAGTAACTAATGGTGAGTAATAAAATTATTACGAAGAGACACAAATTCCTGTCTATGTTATTATATCATTTAATATTACTGTATCGATTAAATTTGTTTTAAATATAAAAAAACGAAGTCTTTATTATCTCATTACAAAGCAAAGCAAGATAGAGTGAGGTGAGATTAGCACTTAGTGAGGGCCTGGAATCTGTACCGGGGTTAAAAACAATTAAATAAGAATATAATAAAATATGAAAAGATACGGTTTTAATACATTTGAACTATTTTAATAAAAAGCGCGTTAAGCCGTTGATTATGGTTGTTGTTGCAGTCGTCAAAATAAAAAAACTAAATTAGGTCATATTGGTGGGTTACGCCTCAATCTCCTCAACTGGGCTTAGCGGTGGCACGTTTGCAGTGTAACAATGAGGAACGAACAAAATGTACAAATTAAAAGAGCGTCGTGTATTAGTAAAAAAAAAATGAATGGAAAAACAAAAATTATTTGATCCCAATCTGTTTCGTAGCTAAAACATGACCCCACATTGTATTAAGCAGGATTAAGCACAACGAGAGATTTTGATCCGGTTTTCACAAGGGGCTTAGGGTTTTTAAAAGTTCGGATGATTCATGTTGCGGGGGAGGGAATCCTATTTTTTTTCTGCTACATTAGTATGCGACGCTTACCGTGGACGTGTAATCGAATGTCACTTTTTTAAATAATTCCATTATCTAGTGGCGTAGTTGACTTTGATGGCGCGTGCGGTCCCGAATAATATTAAAAGGCTCAAAAAAGTTTGGAAACACTTTAAAATCCTCTTTGGGAATGCTCAATTGAACACTGTTACCGCGGAATGGAGTATGCCTTTCATTAAATGTATGTGGTGGGCACACCACCATTTTGTTTGTTGGCTGCAAATATTTGCGATATGGAAATACCATTAATATTGAACCAATAAATGCTGTAAAGTATTTATAAGTGACATGATTGGCCAGACCGCTTCCGTTAGTCCATAAATAAAAACAGTGTTTACTTCAGTAATGTTGCTGGCTTGCAGCGTAAATCACAAACTACTGGAAGAATTCAACGAGTCTTCTGGGGCCTCGGTGGCTTAGCGGTCAGAGAATTGGACCGGTTATCCAAAGGTCGCGGGTTCAATTCCCACTCGAGTTTCCAGAGGCTGGTTGATTTTTTCTAGTAAAATTTTATCTTGTAATGTTGCTGGAATAAGTTTAATGTAAGTAGTGCGTTTAATTGTTAGTTACGCTTGTAATACACCTAATACCATATTTATGTGGGTTTATCTTGCTTGATATGATTAGTAAGTGTTATCCCCTTTTTCAGGGGTATGTGATAGTTGCTGTAGTGAATCGACACCTAATATAGCATAAATAGACGCATATAGAAGTGACCTATTAATACATTGATATCGTTAGTGAAAACGAGCATTAGAATTATAACAATGAAAAATTAAACTATGTAAGTTATTAAACATACAAAGCTTTGGTAAAGCTTTTTATAGTTTTTTTTACAATGAGAAGACGCGATAATTATACCTAATGTGTCGGCTCCTTGCTATATCAAAGATATTTTTCAAGTGTGGCGCTTTCTTAGTGTTCTTACACTTAAATATACATAATGCACAATAATGTTTTGAAGAACGCATATGAGCGTTTTCCGTAGTTTTATCAACAAATTAAAACGCACATACGCGTCAGCGGCAGTGAATACTATTCTTAATAGTGAAAATGAAGATGCTTTAAACATTTTTGTGGTCCGTGACGTTTTAAGTAAACAGAAGTCTGACTAATAAACGTGTTTAGCCACCTTGATCTTGACATAGATCCAGTGCAAAATAAATCCTTAGCTGAGAACCAGTTTGAACGCCGTCATTTGCAATAAGACATAGAAACGGATGCTTATAGGCTGCGATGTATGTAAATGCATATAGTTCACTAAATAACTGAGATAGTAGACAATCAATAAAACCTTTTTTAAATCAAATTAAAATATAACTAAATTAAAAACTTGTTTAGTACACCACAGCTAGGGTTGGATGGAAGAGATCAACCCCAGCTGTGATTCTTCGATGAACGATCTCTTCTAAAGATAAACTCACCTTTGTGTGTTTAAATGAAATTTCTTTGTACAATAAAGGATTAATTAATTTAAAAAAAAATGTTCTATTTACGATGGGTAATTTTAATTATGTATTCTGTGCAGGAAACTACAACTACACACGACTGTTAAATGGTTCACCTTGATTACTCTGCCTTTCTCATACAAACAGGCGTCTAGCAAGTTGTTAGACGAGCATAAAGGTGTCAGTAATACAAAGATTTACTATTATTTTGTATATATTAATAAACGCGAAGTCAAAACTTTCTACCCCTTTTTAAGTACTGCACACACGGATTGGTTTGAGATTTGGCTTAATTAAAGTTCCTATGGATAAAATGTATGTATGATATGTGTTACATTATATTGTAAAGTACACAATGTTAAAAGACAATAAGTAAGCAAAGGTGGACCTTGTATGCTTTTATGTTTGATACAAAACCACTAGGTTTTCACGTCACTAGTTGTTATTGACGATAAGGTTGAAAATGCTAACGAACTTTACTGCATCCGAAAACCTCGACCACTGAAGAACTGGCTATCTAAACTTTAACTGCGGGAACGCATCAATGATATTAAAATTGTCGCTGTGAAGACAGACTGAAACAAGATGGTGGTAGCTAGCCAGTCGAATTAAAACAATCGCTATCACTAACCAAGTTGAGTTTAATCTGTATCGGCTGAGAATTTAACCGACTCTATGGTCTATTGGTGTAATATCTGTCTCGACCCAGAGATTCCGGGTTCGATACCCAGCGACAGGTGTGTGTTTGCCCTCGGTTTGGCAGGTAGGTGGTAGGTCTTAGATTTCATTCAATTTAATTCATTTCTATATTGCTTTTCCATATGTATAACAAGGATCTTAAAATAATGTCAAGAACAGCATAGTATAGAGTAGAGAGGACATTTGAGGTGCTTTTGTTGACGTTGATGTCTTGACTTGAGGTCGCCTGGCTAGCTACCATCATTTCGTCTAAATATGTCGACCATTAGAGATAAGATAGCCAGTGCCTTAGTAGTTGAGGATTCCGGGTGACGTGCTCTTGCACCTTTTGACCTTCGCTAAGCTTACCCGTAGTAAGTAACAGGATAAAATATTTAAAAAAAAACTCGGCATCTTTAGATGACAAAACACAAATGTTGAAAAAATTTCCACGAGCAGGGTTTGAACCTGCACCCTTCTGACATACCGGGTCAGGTGCTCTTCCAATTGAGCTATCGTGGTTCTAACCAGCCCGCCGAAATTATTCAACACTATTTACTTTTTACTTTGAAAGCCAAAGCTTAGCTTGCCTACTTCTTAACTGATCTTTAGTATTTGTAAAAATATTATGATCGGATGTTAATGACGGTAGTTGTTAACATTGGATGGGCGCCTCGTGGAAATTTTTTCAACATTTGTGTTTTGTAATTTGTTCGCAACAAAATTTGCGTTAAAAATTATATAAACATTTATCTTTAGATGATTTTTAGCGCAACACGCATACTTTAGTAATGGTTCTTAGTCATCTTCAATCACGGACGTTACGTTTTCAACGTCGAAATAACATACGCATCCGTAATTTTTTTTTTTAGCAATGGCGGATTTGCTGAACTAAAAACTTGAGTGATGTGTTTTGCAAAGGCAAGTTTATGGTAAAATCCACGACATTTCCTTTTGATGTTTTTATACAATTTAACAATAAATAAAGTAATATCATTAAAACGGAAAATACTATAGATTTCTTCCCTGGTATTATCTTCTTCAGCCTGTCCCTACCCAATGCCATGCAACACTCAGCAGTATAGGCCTCTCCCTTTGCACGCCATCTCTCTCTGTTGGTAGCCATTACAAACCAGTTCCTTCCAGCGACTCTATCTATATCGTCTCTCCATCGAGCCGGTTGCCGTCCTACGTTTCTGCGTCCGGTTCTTGGTCGCCATGTTAGGACCTTGTGTGACCATCGTCGGTTGTTACGTCTGCAGAAATGTCCTGCCCAACTCCACTTCAGGATGCTTACGCGCTTTGCTACGTCGGTTAAACTTGTACAGTCACGATCAATAACATACACACGTACACACTTTTGACTCTTATTCCATTGTGACTCTACGCCTAGTATCGTATCTAGTATTATCGTATATCTCTTATACGTATACTCGTACCAGTCAGCCCCGCCAGGTCAACAATGTTGGCTATTTATAAACTTCACTATAAACCTTCTGATGCTTCTCCTATAATGGGCATATACTAAGCAGAAGGCAGCATTGCTCGCGACTCCAAAGGGAAATGATGAATAAATAAACAAGTCATTAGAATTGAAATGTGTCTCTTTATACGCATCAATTTTACATTTTATTATAGTGTTTTTATTCGAAAGTGGTCGGTTAATATTTAAAAAAATGTTTTCTAACATAATAATTGTTTTATTAGAATGTTTATTTGCGTGGATTGTATGAAACAATGTCAGAACATCAGCGTCCATATTTATTGGCATGAGAAAGCTTTGTTACAAAAGTTGACATAAATATAACTATAATTTTGCCAACGACGGATTCGCTTAAACAAGTTTATGTTTATAAGACGAAACTATAGGTAAGTAGAGACTGTTGTTGTACCTGTACGCTCATACTGCCTGTTAGTCTACTACCAAATTTAAGTATTTTTTTTTATAATTCAGCTACTCCCCGTTTTTTAACAGGACTTTTTACTCTTTTTTTTAATGTGGTTTAATTAAACTTGAGCTATAAGAGCTCTACTCATTTCAATATATATTTTTCTTTTTTTTTCTCTTCTTTCTTTTTCGTTTTTTTAAATACTTTCTTTTCTTTCTTTTTCTTTTTACAATATGTCTCTTATATCTATCACATTTTGCTTTACTTTAGTTTTACATTTCTTCTTATGCTACTATATGTTTTCTTATTATCTTTTATATTTCTCAAATTTGAGTTGGGTGTATTAGTAACATAACTGTGTTTAGATAAGGAGTTCGATGGCGCAGTGGTTAATGCGCCCGGTCTGCGATTGCTAAGGTTAAGCAACTTTCGTAAAGGGCGGTCATCGGATGGGTGACCAAAAATATATCATCTCGATCTCCTTCGTGCATTGGAAGGCACGTAAAGCCGTTGGTCCAGGCTGCATTAGCAGTCGTTAAAAACCACCAATTCACACTGGGCCGTGGTTATTTATGTCCCGTTTCCATATCCATCAATAGTGAAGGCTTGTGTCCCAGCAGTGGGGACATAAAAATAGGTTGGTGATGATGAGTTCCGACGGTTAGAGGTTAGGTCTAGGTTTCATGGTTATGTGCGCTTCATCTTTCACTCTAACTTATCTCTAAACTAAACTCCTAGTGCCTTACAAATAAACAAAAAATAAGGTCCAAATAGTTATTCCGTGTTTTGCTCCTGTCATGTAAACGTCATTTCAAATTAGAGTAAAAGAGACAAAACACGGAATAATTATTCGGAGGTTATTCTTTGTTTATTTGTAAGACCCTTATTATTTTACCTGGTGGCCAGTACTACCAGGTAAAATTAAACACAAGGGCACGCCTGTTTATAAATAAAAAAATTGCTCTGACAAAACAATACTTGAATCACTAATTGCAAAAAGGGCACTTGTCCAGGAGTGTAAACTTTTCAGAAACTATAAAATATTTAATATCTTTTTATTTAATAATTTTTTATAGTCGTTTTGTTTTCCGATGGATTTATGTGTTTTATAGGAACCTATTGTGACACAAATAAAGGTATGTACTATTACAATCTACAATTTATTGGCTGTTATATTTCATGGACTTGTGCCCATTTGGCAAGAAACTGCAGACATGAGCCCTTTTTACACTTAACTAAGTAAATTTAAACTACAATTATTATGAAAGAAGTAATCATATTTATTATATTTCTTAATGGTACCAGTACAAAAACTTAAAATTATGAATTATGTACTCGTTCATCTTGCTGAACTCTATTTTTTGTCGGCCACCCGAATACTTTGTATTGTAAATTTGAGCAAAAAGGGCACGTGAGCAATGTTTACGTGCCCTTTTTGCGATAAACAGTGTAGACTGCACTCATATAACTCGAAAAATATACAGAGTCGATATGCCTTTTTGCAGAGAATGTATATAAAACCTTGGAAAGGATATTAATGTCAAAAAACCATTTTTGGGTGAAAGTATGAAAAGTGCCCTTTTTGCAATTAGTGATTCACTTATAAAACAATAAACTTTTTTGAGTTGGATTTCATTATTATAATGTTATTGTTATACAGTTTACAATTCGTTTCAGTGCACAGATGCAGTCGAGAAGCCCATTGCATGCTCGTAATAACTGGTTGAAATAAAACAAGTTGTTTAGCATGGAGCAGCGAACTAATTAGATAAGCTATGCCGAGCAACTGCTGATGATTCATTTCATTTTCCCACGAGGAGTGTTACCTTTTCGTAATTAAAGGTAAAGTTGATTATTCAGGTGCTATATCTAATTTTACTTGCTTTAAAGTTATTTAAAAATAACTGATAAATTCACCTTTTCCAATTTATTCTAATTTACACACGAATATTATTTTAACTTCCAAAAAAACGGAGTACAGAGCAATTCCTTTCAAGCAACCTTAGGTTTTGATCAGATTAAAAAGCTCGTATTAAAGCCTGTATTACTCAAACATAGTGTAGCTTTGTATTTACGAAATAATAAATAGAATAAGTTTAGTACATATAAAACAAGCACATTTTAAAACCAAAGCTAACACTCCAAAATGTATTATTACAAGAGTTATAACCAACTGCATTAAACACACACATTTGAATCTCCAAAAAGAGTTATTGCTAACTTTTTAAGCCGCGTACCGAAGTAACGTGATAATATCCACAACGCTAAAACATATAAATCTCCGTTTAAAGCTGTTCGCCATTAAGTACACGTTTTTGCCCGACGCATATAACTTCTGCATAATCAAGTTTGCATATCGCATTATTGTTGCACACTAAAGTACTGCAGTTCTATTTATTACTTCCATACTTTTACGAAATATATGAAGATAAGAGAAGTAAAAATGCATGTCTCCGGCCATTAAACTCGTAGATGCTGAGTGAAATAGCGTAAATGCACATTTATGCAAATTTGGGGAGATAAAAAAAACTGGAAACGGAAGGTCGCGGTAAATGCACGGTTATTCTTGGACAATTTATACAAGATTTTTTATAATAGTTTACTTTTGTGGTGTTAGTGTAAATAGTGGGTTAATCGTCTGCGATTGATTTTTTTTTGAATAATTTATAAATGGTTGTTGCGGAAACCCACAACACACACTATGCTACTGTTTAAAATTAGGTTACACCTTAAAATCTACAAAATCCACTCACAGTTCCATGCCGCTCCCGCCGTCCAGAACGGGATCCATATGGTCTGATGGGGCCGGAATCCGAGTCCGGGTCTTCTCGGGTTCCCTAATCACACCCAAACTACCCCAAGTGCACTTTTCCCCCGAGGAAATACCTGTTTTCTCCAACAGCAAAGACGCCGACATCCAATCCTGGGATGGCGAATTGTACTCCCGATGCGATTCGCTTACGACGTACACACACACAAAACACAGGTTGCACAATACACTTAATTAGAATAATACGGCTCCAAATGCCCTTATTACTGCTTAAAATCTATTTAATTATCAACACACGATAACCTATAAACCAGCCATTGTTGCTTTCCCGAGACAAGTGTACCAACATAGAAAAAAGAACAATTAGTGATGGGGCCATTATGCCACTAAATAAATTGAATCTCGATAATCGATTCCCAAATCGATCCGTCCATAATACAAATCAAAGTTTTATTTCCAACAAAAATAAATGCCTGTTTATTTGCAACAATGGTGATCGTCGATAGTTTTGTCTATAAGCCATAATCAAAATATTTTTATTGATTTCGTTGGTTTTCGACGACTTATGACATAAATAATTTTGGTAATAATTAGAGTGTCATAATTAATGCAGTAAAATATTATATTAAGTATAACACATCAATAAATTAGCTTAATAAATTGTTCTAAAATCAGAAAAAAAATATTATTAAAATAAATTATTTGAATTATATTTTCATTAAATAACATAAACAACAACTTGAAAATGTGTAACCCGCCGAAAATAATCAATACTATTATCTACTCGTACTTTGTAAGCAAAAATACCCTTATTCAATGTCAACAGCTACGTCATCAACATCCGATCCTAATATATTTACAGATATTAAAGATAAGTTAAAAATTAGGCAAGCTACTTAACACTTTTTAGATTATAATCGGTTCGTAACGAACAATTTGCGTATATTATATATAACCATAACATGAATAACATTAAAAAACCTTGGATTCAATTTAATATCCCAAAAAATTCAAGGGAAACTATTTATTTTCAAAAGAGAGGCTAACATAATAAGAATATCAACATTCGTTAACGAGATCTTGGTGGCCAATTAACTTTATTACTAAAATTCTATCATACTTAAATATTTCTAGCCAACCAAACAGTTTGTTGTATCCAATTATGCTTTTTTATCATCCCGTAACAACCAAAACAGGATTTGACCTTGAGTGTGGGTCCGAAAACCTGATTTCTTTTTTCTTTTAACTAAACAAAGGTTCTTTAGACCCGAAGCTTTAGGCCTTGACGTTGTCAGTGTCCAAATATATCCTTCTCTTGCGTCATCATCTCATCATCAATATTGAGACGTTGAATAGCTCATTGTCGGATCGTTAATAATATTTGAGTTAAGATCATAAGTTTCTGATTTAAGTATTGTCTACAAAGAGGAAGGCGCTTGGCCTTTTTCGGCACTTGATGGTAAGTGCCGATAAGGCAGAAGGTAAAATCGCACTTCATCCAGACTCATGACTACTAAGGAATTAGATATCTTGTTTTTACTGACGGAACATAAAAGTGCCTCTAACATTACTACTAGTACTCGTATTAAGAGGAAATACTAAGGTCGACTGAATTGAAAAATATGTATGAAAAGTAGACAAAATCAACGTTTCGTAGTCCCCTGAGACCTCCTCTAAATCTGGACCGATTTAATTACTTTTTTCATTAAAAGTTAAAACAAGGCTGTGTCTCTATGTTTGCTTTTTTTTATATAACCTCGTCAAATTTCGAAAAACAGAGGAAAGTCTGGTCAATTTTTAAGGTTTTTAAAGGTTCATATCTTTTTTAAGTCTTAAAAAAGTTTACGCTTAAAATTTGTACGTAGTAAGAACATGCGATTGTGCAAATGATAAGCTATAAAAAATAAAAATAAAATTACTTACACATTTTCGCACAGCGAAGCGGGCGGGTTACGGCTAGTACTTACATAAAGTTTAAAGTCTATTGAGGAATTTAAAAAAAACAAAGTGTTGAAAAAATTCCACGAGCGGGATTCAAACCCGCACCCCATGACATGCCGGGTCAGGTGCACTGCCAACTACATAGTTGGCAGTGCACAGTGCAGTGCATAGTTGACGTAAGCATTTACGATAACATTATCGTGGCTCAATCCAACTCGTCGAAATTAATCAACACTATCTACTTTTACTTTATAAGCCAAAGGAGCCCTATTCAATGTCGACAACTGCGTCATCAACATCCGATAATAATATATGTAATTAACTCTTAAATCTTAAAGATCTTAAAATTGTAATTTGTTCGCAATAATATTTGCGTAAAATTTTAAGTAAATAATCTATTGAGGATATTATTTTGACAGTTTGTGGTAAGCTGATGTGTAGTGTGTGTAGATGTGTGGTGTGTAGCGTGTGTACGTCCACACCACAGGACTTCAGTGGGAAACAAGGTATAAATGTTTATTGTACGATCGAATCCGAGCGAGCCGATCAAGCTTTAAGATATGTTGTAAGAAATAATGCTCTCGCGCCGCACAAGTGACTGATACAATAAAATGAATAATATCAATACAAAGGGTCGTAAAATTGTATGGTATTGTCTTCTTGTTACTTACGGAGCTGTTAAATACTAAATAATTCGGTATTATGACCGGTTATCGTATTGTCCTTTTGTTGAATGCGTCTTGGAGAGTTTTTTCAATAATAAATCTTCACATTCAATGCGTTTAACGGATTTGTATATTAAACTTTATCTTGTTATTATTTTATTTACAAAAAGATTTAATTTAGTATCCTTTATAAATATTACAATAGATTATCTGTAGGGTCAAAGAGTCTCAATGACTATTATTTAAAAAAAAAACTTCAAAGTTACTTGGAATAGATGCATAATCATTAAGGCCTTAGATTTGGCAAAGAGCGAGTTATACCAATAGTGTTACAAGCGTCAACAGACAGCGGTGACGACTAATCGGAAGGATCAAATATTAATTTGAAGACTTGATCAAAGAGACAAAGAAGGTTTATTTAACTAATGTTTTTGGTATCAGACAGTTCGCTATTCGACAGACTGACCTTCCGTGATAATCATTAATGCATTATCATGTGTGTATATCACATATTATGCAGTAGTAAAGCTAGCAATGTCAAGTATCTATAATGCACGCTTCCGCTGGTTTAGGTAATTACTAGTTATTAATGATAGCGACTACGTTACCTGCTACGTATTATAAAGAATAATTACGCATACCCAAAGCCTACGCACTTCCTATTTAAATAAATTAATTGTGAATGTCTAAAAATTTCTACAAACTAATTTGTATTATTGTTTTGGCATGAGTTATTGACAATGTCTAAGACACAAATAGAGAAAAATGGAGACGTCGTGTTTTTATTGTGCACATATATTTTTAAAGTAAAGCGATGATATCAGATGGCAGTTCTGTGTCTGGCAGAGATACATGTAACTTATAAACTGTAGTGGTATTAGAGAAAACAGTAGATAGCTTTTGAGTACATATAGAGTATATGTTTGTCATGATGTGATAATTGTTCTTTGTTCATAGTCAAGACTACGAAATATAACAAAGTTTTGCAATATTCAAAAGTGAAAAAGCTTAACAGTTCTGTTTAAGAATAACAGTTTCCCTTTTTTAGACCTGCCATTGCTAAACCTTTTCTACTTCCTTCGCATAAGCCTTGGAACGTATAAAAGTAGGATAAATAATAAATACATATTTTTTTTAGTACAAAAATTTTCAAGTAATAAAATCTAGCGCGCATGCATAGTTGAACGTATGACTCACGAGTCAGCCATAACATAATGGTAGGTACAACCAACAACGAAGCTAATTGAAATTAATCTTACAGATATGTTAACATAAATCTGTATTTAATTGACAGCGTTCTAACGTATTGTGTTCAAATTAATAACAGCAAGTTTCGAAATATTGTTAAGTTTTTTGATTAATAGGTAAATTCGGTATTATAGAAGTTAGACGTGCTCGGTATAATACAGAATTATCAACAGACAACGATAAATTATTTTTTTGACGTTTTAATTGAATCCTTTGTTATATATGGGATGGGACGCTGCGCGGTGTATAATGACGTAAGCATTTACGTATTAACCGCTTCTGCAGTTTAGTGGTAATACCACTGATCCCAGACCCCGAGGCACCGGATTCGATTGCCGCAGTACCGTGCCAGTCTCGCCAATGATGCATTTTGTTTGCCATTTCAGGAATATAACAAAAACGAGAATTGCAAACTTTAAATTCTCTTTTGTTTATCAGTACCTTTCAAAAATGGTTAAATAGTGAATCAGTGGGATTGGTAATTTGTAATTGTAATAGATATCTGTAGAATTGGGAATCCGTAATGTTAGGAATCTGTGAATTTGGGAACCCGTGAAACTAGGAATTAGTGAAACTGCGAATCTGTTAAACTGGGAATCTGAAGAATTGAGAATCTGTTAAACTGTAGAATTGGGAACAATTGAGGAGCTCGATGGCGGAGTGGTTATCGCGCTCGCCCTGTGATTGCTAAGGTTAAGCAACTAACGCAAAGGCCGGTCATCGCATGTGTGACCAAAAATTTATCATCTCGAACTTTTCCGTGCTTCGGAAGGCACGTAAAGCCATTGGTCCCGGCTGCATTTGCAGTCGTTAACAACCACCAATCCGCACTGGGCCCGCGCGGTGGTTTATGGGTCGTTCTCCCTATGGGTAGCTATCCATGTGCCCCAGCAGCTCATACCAGGTACTGCAAGTTGCCAAGTTATAAGTTCTTTTATGATTCTAAGTTACCAAGTCATTGCGAAGTGCCAATGACGTTAATTATCAAATGAATATACCCAAAGTGTTGTTTACTTGGTATTAAACGAAAGAAAGCTACCGGTCATGTGAGCCATATCCGTTAAAATATTACCTGTAATGGTATGTAGAAAGCGATTTCTGTACAGCACTTTAAGTATGACGCTGTTGAATGCCTTATCAGGTTGACCGGGTAGATTTCATCTTGAATACATTAATTTAAAAGTAAATAATTATACTGATATAAATATTTAAATTCTAATTTTAACATAAGGCCCCTTACAAATAAACCAAAGAATAAGGTCCGAATAGTTATTCCGTGTTTTGTTCCTGTCATCTAAACGTCATTTCAAATTAGAGTAAAAGAGAAAACACGGAATAACTATTCGGGCCTTATTCGTTGTTTCTTTGTAGGCACTTAAAGGATAAATGCACACCAAAGGCGATTTATTCATTTGTTTCAGGTATATAGGTAATATGACAAAATTGTGATAAGTAATATTGATGCAGCCTCCCTTGCAATGTTCTCAATTTAATTTGGGGTCAGTACGGTACATCTTTTCTGTTTCCATTTTCCTTGACAAACAATTTTGAATTTATTTTAGACAACATGCGGCATAATGTACTGTTTTGTAGGATTTTAGACAATCTGACAATTTAAACTGCAGTTTCCTTATTGTCTTGGCATTGAACTAAAAAAAATACAATGCAAAAGATTACCTGGTATATAATATGCAAATAAAATCTAACACCAACACTCTATTTCATTGTTCACACGAAGGTGTTATAAGAATTAAACTGACATTCATTTAAGATTTGTTTACATGGTTTTGAGCTGGTAATCTTTAATATTTTTTGTTTTTTATGTATCAAGGAAGGCTAGAAGTAAGGATCCGAAGATCGGGCTCAGGGTATACATTAGAGAAGACCTATTTCCAGCAGTGGACTAATACAGGCTGTAACAAATGACGAAGAAGACTCTAAAGAAAACGATGATTAGGCAAAAGATTCTGCTTCATCTGATGCTAAGAGGAGTCCAGATCCGATGCGAAGCTAATTAGAAGACAACTAGTGGGTAGCTTTGTGCCACACCGACTTTACGTATATATATTACCCTATAGTTTATTATTATTTATGGCGTGTTTCACAAAAAAAAATACTAACATTTTAAAATTTTGATTCGAATAACCAATTCTGGGATAATATTCTACTTGCATACGTTATGTAATTTATTAACTATGCACCCTCTTGAAATTGATTAATGATAACGATAAAATTGATTTATAGTTTACAGATAGCTGATGGTTGAATAAACAAAAGGCTTGCAATCTTTAAAAAAAATATGATTCATAAGACCTTCTTAAAATATATATATATATTTTTAATGTGACTTTGTGTATGTGTCGTGTATTACCAATAAATGTTATTCATTCATTCATTCAAAATGTGTAGCGTACACTCAGCTGTGAAACATTGAAAGCGAGTCTCATCGATTCAGAGCAGACATATAGACGACCCGATAGCATTCCGGCAGGCTCATTACTGCTTTAGTTGCGGTTGATAAATTGGTGTTACAGACACAAATTGCTCAATGTATATATATATTTTTTTATATTAGAAGGAGGCAAATGAGCAGGCAGGTCACCTGATGGGAAGCAATCACCGCCGCCTATGGACACCCGCAAAACCAAAGGAATCACAGATGCATTGCCGGCCTTTAAGGAAGGAATAGGCTTGTTTCTTGAAGATCCCTAAGTCGTATTGGTCCGGAAATCCCGTCGCTGAAAGCTGGTTCCACAGCACTGTATTTAAACTATTACATACATTTTTTAATCGCAAATGCACTAAGCGAGCGATCAATGAGCAATTTGTGTCCGTAATACCAATCTCGTTGCTATCGTTCAGTTAGCAACTGGTTGTTTTTACGTAATAATCCTGCGGAGATGCCCGTAAGACCTCAACTGTCACGCATCACCCGATACGTAGGTGTTCATGCCGAGCACGTGACCGGAGTGTCACCAGGAGCACTGAACCCACTTGGGTGCATTGACTCCCCCGCTCCTGACGCCGACATTACACAATTTATATCAGCTTTAAAACCCAACGCTTTAAATTCAGCGCGCTCCATTATTTCTGACGCGAATTTTCGATATCGACTACTCTTACATTTCGTTTCGCTGCGACGTTCCTCTTAAGCGGAGTTAAAGTTTGCATTTTTATTGCTTATTAACTCTTGTGAGGCATTGCAGAAGTATGGAGCTTATGGTGAATTATCTCAACGTAAAGTTTCACTTGAATGTTCGTCAATGAACTCTTCGTTGACAAAGTATCGTAAAAACGAAAATAATATTTTTTTGATATTTTTATTTATACATAAAATAAGAATGTGAATCAAAGTAACCATAACCTTTGTTTATGTCACTGTTGGCCCGATTTAAATAATATTTATATTATGATATTTGGTTATTTGACGTTTTACGATGCCCTTTGTTCTCGTGTATATATCATCAAGAATGTTGAAACTACAATAAGAACGAAACTTTTTTGAATGTTAATAAAATACTTTGCATCTATTGATTTACAATACTATCTGCACGGTTCAGTGGAGTTAATATTACGAACTTGGCTATTTACATACAAGTTACACATTACCAGTTCATTCGAGATTGAGTCAAGAATTAATAACAGTTGACAGTTCTCAGATTTATTAGCGTATTTCATGAATATTAATTTCCTTCGCACTAATTGAACTAAGTTCGATTCGATATTTGGATGTAGTGTTGTCAAAACAAACAAAACGTTTGAATGAGCAATTCATGTATAATAAGTCGCGGTAAATAAAAAATATGGTGCATAACTCAAACGTCATACCTAAAGACATGTAAGTTAAGAAGTTCAATAATCATAATTTAGTATTTTTTTTTATGTTGACTTGACGTTTAGTTACTTATATTACGTTGTCGTGCATCGGTCACCTTCCCACGGCTGAGTACATCATAAATCTAATAATAAAAACGAGCCTTTGGCTATTCCAACTGTTAAACAATATTACGTGTAACTTTCGCTAACTTCTCGTTGACCGTTGGCTCTATTGGAACCATCGGGTGTTATGTATAATTAGTTGCGTCAGAGTACCGCTACGTGCGCCACCGCCGTGTGCCTTACCGGGCACATAGATTCAGTGGCGTGCGTGGAATATCTTACAAGTGGCTACTTTCACGAGCGGCCGCAGCAAATCTCCCAATGCTTAACGCATGACGAGTATGTTTCGCGGCTGGCTATGTTTTGTGGACATGCGATATGAATTTCTTCTCGGCAAACATGAATTGGATCGCGTAAAGTTCACATTGAATCACAACTTTTTTTTTAACACTTGGTGTTAATTACAGAAGATGTTTGTATGATGTTTTATAACACACTTTTCGCTTTACGGCATTTAACTTGTTTTGCAATGTTTATTTTCATAAGCTAATTTAAAAAATTAATTTAGTTGTTATCCTAAAGTGAAAAAGAAGAATATTAATGCAAATAACTATTAAAATTTGATTTGTGGATTTTCACATCGTTTTAAATATTTTAATGTTTAGTTATGCGTACAAAAGGTCGTAGTGAATTGAGCATGTTCTGTACCTATTTAATTTACAGTTATCAACATGCAAATGAACTCTTCAATCTCTTATATAATTTTTTCAACGTAACGCTTTGACAGTAGCAATTAAATCATAAAATTGTAATTTATGCAATATGTAATTTCAACTTAGCTATTTGTATGTTCTTTCTTTCATGCCTATTCATGAAACTCACTTATTTTTTAATTATACCTTTGGTTCAAAAATGCCAAAGTATGGCCGTTAACATATGAAATGTAAGAAGTTATTCGAAGCTATTAATAAACTTGGGAAGTGAACCTATTACCATTTTTTTATTTAAACGTAGGAGTTATTATGCAACATATTCTTACAACTTATGTACTAACAACGAATCACGTTTTAACGTCTATATAATTTGCAAAGAATTACAATTTTTACCTTCATCACTGGCCTTTGTAGTAATTCGTGTATGAAATATTCATAGAGTGTAATTAAACAATTTGCAATGCCGTTCTGCTTTTAAAATACAAGATTTTGTATTTTTGTACGTACACACAACAGGTGATCACCGACTCAAATAACTGACAAAAAATATTTAAAAGAACTAACGAATTATTCATCCTATGAATTTTGTTTCACAAAGTATCTGTCTGCGCATGATTAACAGAATTAAGAACTTGAGTTTAAACTTGAAGGTCACCTGGAATACTTTTAGTTTATACTACAACAGTTTACTTTATAAAAACGTTAATCAATGTGAGGTACCAGTATTAGGTCAGCAGCCAAAATATCATTTAACGGCTTAACGTGCCTTCCTCCGTGCTTCGGAAGGCACGTTAAGCCGTTGGTCCCGGCTGCATTAGCAGTCGTTAACAAGCACCAATCCGCACTGGGCCCGCGTGGTGGTTTATGGCCCGTTCTCCCTATCCATTCAAAGGAAAGGCTCGTGCCCCAGCAGTGGGGACATAAAATGAGCTGATGATGATGATGAGACCAAATATTTCAACAGTTCAACATAATTTTTTCTGTAAAGTTTTATGCAAAGTTGGCAATTGTTTTGTAATTGCCGGATTGGTCGCGGTTGCATAACGCCGTTCTTGGGAGTTGGCGACAGTGAGAGTATTTCTCTGGTTTGTAGGTCGTGAAGATCGCAGCTCCGGCCTCGGCCGTGGGACAATCGAGTGAAAACTATTGTGAGACTTCGATCGATGAGTAAAGACTTTTATAGTCATTAAGCACGCTTCACTGCTCCGCCATTAATGACTTATGAGTAGCGGATGAAGAACGCGTGTCGTGTTCTAATCGGGCGTTATGACCTGACGGATATGGTCCCCTGCGAACTATCTCAGTTTGACAGCAGGGCTGACTGGCACTTTGAATATAATCTTAACGATTGGTAGTGAGTGTCGCATATTTAAAACAAGTAAAATGAAAAATGTGAGGAAGTTAGTACCTACATCAAAATAATTATAACAAACAGGTTTAGTTAAAAGTTTATTGATAAATATTCATTACACGTTCTTAAAAATGTCTGATAGTTCGTTTGGTATCGCTTCTGTTAATAAAATTTAATAAAGTTTAAAGGAAATTATGGCTTTTATTCACGGTATTATTTTAACTGATAAGTAATAATATAAATAAAGCTATCTATTAAGATACAATTTCGTTAAATACCGTTGATGAACGAATGCTTAAGAATGTATACCTTGAATTAGATGTTTTGTCTGCACATCAAAGTTAAGTGCCATGAGATTGTTTATTTAACAACATTCAAATTAAAAAAATTTCACATGAACACTAGGTCAATTAAATTATTTTATATAATAGCTCATTGAGCATTTTACGGCTTATGGTCAGTTCTCACGACATAGTATTATGTGACACTATTTTATTCGAGGCACAGTTACCTGATTTCCATTTAATCTCACCATTTATACAATAGAATATTTTATAAAAAGCTTTCTGTAAGAATATAGTTTGTATAATTTGAGCAGACATCCAGTGACCTGGCAATGCAAAAGTTGCTTAACTTGCAAGATCGCAAGACATTTAAATAACACTAAAGCCTCAGCCTCGGCCTACCTGATTTCCATTTAATCTCACTATTTATACAATAGAATATTTTATAAAAAGCTTTCAGTAAGAATATAGAGTAAACTATATTCTTACTGAAAGCTTTTTATAAAATATTCTAGGTATAGTATAAATAGTGAGATTAAATGGAAATTAGGAAACTGTGGCTGAGTCTTTAGTGTTATTTAAATTTCTTGCGATCTTGCAAGTTAAGCAACTTTTGCAATGCTAGGTCACTGGATGGGTGCTCAAATTATAACATCTAGAACTTTTGCATATTTCAGAGGACGCATTTGATCCCGGTTATTGTTTTTGGATGAGAGTCGTTAAATCTCGCATGTGTAAGAAATGAGTTAGGGCCCGATCTGCCAATGCGCGAAACGTTCATGGGATTATAATAGGCTGCTGATTATGATATTGAGAAAAAGAGTTGACTTCATAGTAAAAACCGAAAAAGCAGACAAATGACTTCATGAATACTCTGTAGCTAGTGGAACAGGTTACCCTGGCGATAGATTTGGTGGTGCATATTTGGGTGATATGAATGCCACGAACTTGTCCCGAGTTATAAGGTTCCCGAAGAAATCGTCGAAGAGAAACATTTGTGTCATTGTATGTAATTACAAACTTAGAACTAGTTTTTGTCACTAAGTTTTTTGCTATGACTTGCTTGAGTAAAATATAGTTTAGTTTTTTCTGCATTCGTTTAAATTATAATTATTAAAAAAGAAAATATTAAAAATATTGGTATGGATTTGAACTACTTTATTTTATTAATTTTGGAGTTGTCCAACCACATAGTTCAAAAGTTGTAAGACTAAATATAAGTAGTCTAAATCGTAGTCATTCAGATGACAACAGAAAATACTTTAAATTTACTTTTTTAGATGTGACAGCTTTAACTTTGTACCAAAGTTCAGAAACAACGGCGCTAAAAAACGTAGCTTAGACAAAGATGTTATGACGGAGTGGTCATATGAATAATTCAATGACCTACCTCAATAGAGTTGTATATGAAAATATATGTTGTGCGAAACAAATAAATATATTTTATAAACGATTTCACTTTTTTGTTGGTGGCTCCGCGAAGATGGATGATTGCGGGCTTTCTAAAGTTTACTTATTTCATTGACATTCCAGCGCTTTTTATTATTCCTTAATACGTCACTGTGTTTTTTTAATGATCGATTAAGAGTATTTTGCGTAAATATATGTTATCATTTTTATTTTAGAAAAATAACAAAAATAATAGTTGTTAGTTAATGGCATTGTTGTGTTCCGACGGATAGAGATAAGATAGCCACCACCTTCGGCCTTTTTTAACTGACTTCATAAAAGTAGGAGGTTCTATGTTCCACTGTTCGTATTTTTTTTATGTATGCTCATCGATTTTTTCGTCAATTGTAGACCGATTTTCAAAGTTATTTTTTTATAACTTAACATCGAGGCCATGTGCTTACACGTAAAGAAGTAAATAAAAAAGATAATATTATCTTCATTATTTTTAAATATCGATGTTACTCTCTAGTAAATTATATTAGCTTTAAGAAATAATTATTTGGCTTGTCTTTGATATTGTAGTAATTACCTGGTGTATACAATTAAAATATATTACCTTTTAAAAGGAAATTATACTTTTAAATTAATGAATGTTATTCCAGCACGAGAAAGCTTGGCCCTTATGACCGTAGTTGGAAACTCACTTTTCTTGGAAATGTCAACTACTGAGGAAGAAAGATCTTATCTCTAGCTGTCGGAAAAAACTGTTCTACCAACATAACTAGTCGCTTCAGCGTCAGCCTTTGGATATTATAAGACAGCTGGTAGTTATCGTAGCTGACCTACAAATGGCTAAGTGCATGAACATCCCGCTTGAATCGAACTTGGTTTCTATGGCTTTAAGCGATTAGCAATTTAACTACTAAACCACAGGGGCAGTTACTAGATATTCCTTGTATATTGTTAGCAATTGAATACATAAAAAAACTTAAACGAACAGTAAATTGAACTCAATAATTACACCCTAATAAAAATTAGGGAAATAACACATTACACTCACGAACGTAGGCGGCCTACTCAAAATAATTAGTGTTATTTTAGTAATAAGTAGGGATGCAATTTACGCGTTTCTACTAGTTAGTAAATTTATCGTTCTTCACGGCCCAACGATGTTATAGTTCTGTCGAACCGTGTCGATATTACGCCAACGATTTCGATGAAAAATTCATTATGACAGCCGCTGTTATGTATATGCTAATTTGGCATACCGTTTCTTCATTAATGCTCTAATTTTTGGCGAAGTTTCCTTTCATAACTTCATCGGTTTCGAACAGCTGTTTGCTAAAAAGGTATAGTCGTTTGTTTCGCGTAATTTTGAGACTTAATTGAAAATTGTTTTTTTGAGAGCTTTTTGCTTTAAACTCTGGTAGAATCATAAACAGTTGATGTTTAACTAAAAAACAACTAAAAATATTTTGAACTTTTCTGCTACATAAATTTGTTAAAGACGATTAAGTTCCTTTTTTTAAATATTTAGTTCTCTTAGATTGTGTTAGTAATGAAAAATTTTAAGTTATATTTTTAACAATTTTCCTATTATCCCTACTTATTTTTTTATTGTATTTATTTTTATTTAGCTAGCTAACGAACCTTTATAGTAAGTAAAATCAAAAAATATGCAGCATAAAATTTGATAAGTTTTTTATCAAAAAAATCTAAGTATTTTAAAACTACAACAACATTTAAAAAAGTTTAACACGCTACAAGCCCCACACTATTCATCAACATTACACGTAAATTATTCACAATTACTATCCTAAACGATCTATCACGACCAATAAAATTGACACAAACTATAAATCACAGTTTGCCGCAAAAATCATTTATCAACAAGGTGACGATCCATCTTATCTCCACTTTCTTCGCCGGTGAGAGCCGCAAAGTCCAAAGAAAGTTTCTAATGTGTCCATTCAACAGTTGTTTACAAAAGGAAATACTCACCGCGTAAATAGTAAAACAATTCACTAACACACAAAGCACAGGCGTAAGTTCACAGTTCACTGTCGATTGTCTCTGGTTCGAGGTTCTAAGTTCGTTCTCGGCCACTGTCGATGCAGCACTGAGCGTTGCGCGGAAGATTTGTGTGCGTTTGCGCGCGCGCACGCTCTCCTCAAAGCAATACTAAAACCGCGGGCGTTCAGTACAACGCGTAAATCGGAAAGATATCATTCGAGATCTAACACCAAACACAATGCGTCGTATGCGCACTGGTTTATTAAGGTTAAGGTAAAGAAAAGTAATGGTGCCGATATGGGCTTTTCTCAGCAATCGCTGCGACGCGACGTGTTGCGTGATAAATAATTGATTGTACTAAATAGTTGGACAATGTAATACAATTGGAGCATGTTGTTTTTAATTAAAGATGATCGTAAGTGCGCGTGCGGAGTGATTGTGAAATCAATGTTCAGTGTTGAATGTGGTTGTTCCGACAAGTGGGATGTGACTGTTTGTTTTACAGGTTTAACGGAGCCTACGTTAATCATAGCTAAAGATAAGCTTTGTTAGAAATCGAAAGCTTTTGTGGCGAAGCACCTGATTCTTTAATGGCATTTTTTAGATTAGTCGGTTCACTGTCTCTATCGAAAATAAAAATGACACAAAATGAGAACGAGTATATTATACAGTTTGAGGCTAATGTGCTTTTGTTCAGTATAATGAATTAATTTAAAAAAAAAATCAGTTATGTATCGGTAACCGATAGGATTGAATGTGATTCAGCAATCGTGGATTAATCCCCAAAAGTTCATACAAATATAATACCTACCTATTAAGATGGTGAATTTGCTATACAGTACTGGTTTGATAAGTGTTCTGGTTAAGTAGAAAAAGAACTCTTCTAATTGACCATAGTCTTTACTTATATAAATCTTCTGTGCGTGTGTATGTTACTGAACTCCTTCTAAACGGCTGGACCGATTTGGATGAAATTTTCTGTGTGTGTTCAAGTGGATTCGAAAATGGTTTAGATTTACAATTGGACCCGGTAGGTGGCGCCGTATCATGGGATACGGGTGTTTTCAAGCGGGCGAAGTCGCGAGCGGGCAGCTTGTTCCCTATAAATCACACTATTATTATAAATTCGAAAGTTTGTGTGTATGTATGTTCGTATATTTGTTGCTTCTTCACGCTGCAACGGATGGATGTATTTGGATGAAATTAGCATACATGATAGTTTACTTTTTATCCCGATATTCCCACGGGGACGGGAACCACGCAGGTGAAACCGCGAGCGGCCGCTAGCTGTCAATAAATATATGCCCCTATTTTAAAGTTAGGCACATAAAGTCACATTAAAGTGCATTTGGCGCCTGGCGATAAATTTTGTTCGAGATAGCAATATTAGACTAACCGAAACTATTTGGACACAAATGTGTGTTGTTTCGTATCACAATTTACATTTAACGTTGTAACGATTTGTAGTCAATCTGAAATATTGCACATAAAATGTGACAGAAGTGCTATTCGGTATTGTTCTGTTTAAAATTGAACGGTAACTTTTTTTTAAATTTAGAATTTTGTGTTCACAAAGCTTTAAATATATTAATACTTTTATAATTATGGATAGATGGAATATAAGATAAAATTTATTTTTTACTGGAAAAAATCAACCGCTTAGCTCAGCGGTTAGAGCATTGGACCTGTTATCCAAAGGTCGCGGGTTGGATTCCCACTCGAGCTTCCTGAGGCTGTATGATTTTTTCATAATAAAAAATAGATGGATTGTGGTTAATTTTACGCAAATTTTGTCGCAAACAAATTAAAATTTGGAAAAGTATTAAAAACATGCGGGTTTCAAACCCCCACCCTCACAAACCTTGGCTTGACTATCATGACCCGGTTTGTCAGATCGTGAAAACTTTGAGTTATTCCCTGAGAATTCCATTCTCTGAGAATCCTGTCCCGGAGGATCCCGAATGCGATAAATGTGATTAGATTTACTTTTATTGTATTCTAAAGTTTACGCGAACACACATTGAAATGAAACAATTTTTACGGATCTCGCGTTTATCTTACACATTACTTATTTACCCTCTTACTCATAAAAACTATTTAATCATTATTTAGTTAGTCATTGTTTTGTCTCTTTTTCTCAAATTCAAAATGACGTTTGTGTGACGTTGGCAAAACAATATTTAACTAAATAATGCTTAAATAGTTTTTATGAATAAGGGGGTTAATGTTTATCCTGACGTTTCGAACCCTTTGCAGGGTCCGTGGTCACAGGGAGACTGAGGTGTTGGTCATCTCATAATTAGTTGGTAGCTTGTACACCCTCATTCAAATTTAATCAGGTGGGTTCCGTTTTACGCAGAAAGAGCTTACAGTATCTTTTGGTCTGGCAGCATGGTGTTGGGACTGGGATTTAATATTTTATATGATGGGATCCCAGGCTGGTGGTAGATTCCAACCATCTTCTTTATTGAAGTTAGGATGTTTTTTTTATTTCTATAGCCTTGCGTATCATCCTAGGGATGAAACGTTGTTCTCTAGCAAGTATTTGTGGTTTATCAAATCTGATGTAATGGTTGGGCCCCTCTAGGGAATGTTCGCATACTGCAGACTTATTTTTCGCGCCTATGCTTGACGTCGGATAAATGTTCTATAACGCGGGTTCCTACACTTCTCTTGGCGCAGCAGCTATTATGTTCTAGTTGTTATTTTGAAACTTCCGTAATGCTGGTCAGCGGGTGGGTGACCAAGTTAAAATTTCTTGAGCTCCTCCGTGCTTGGAAAAGCACGTGAAGGCCTTCAGTCTTGGTTATCGTCGATTAAACCTACCAACCCGAATGGGGCCAGCGTGGTGGGTTACGTTACAACTCGATCTTTCTATATGCTATTGTTCTTGTGGAAAGGCCTTAGCCCTTCAGTAGGGCTTTTATAGGCTGATCATAATGAAATCTGAGTTCAGGTGTGCTACTAACGGTGGTTAAAACTTTTTGTGACAAAGTACGCAAGTAAGTACTTACTTACCTGTTAAAGATCTCTTTTAATTGTGTGTGAAGTAAGATCAAAAGATAAGTAAAGTAAAATATATTTAAATCAAAAGTAGCGAAATTAAGTATATTGTGAGTACACAATTTGTTGATGCAACGGCTTATAAAGTTTCGTTAATTGTTTTTCTGCCAACAAAAAAATAGATGATTAAAATCGAAAGAGTTAGCACGCACCTTTAACTTGGCGATTGGAACACTTTACACGTCAATAATAGACAATAAACATGTGCTCACGCTAATAAAGCCAAGTAAATATTCCACCGGTTTCATCACTTACCATAGAGAGCGAAGGATCCATAGAAACTGCATTGTAACAATTGACTGCTACCTCTAGAACTGTCACCGCACGTTCGAACGTTTGTGACACTTACGACAGATCGCCGAACGAGTGTCGACACCACTGTGTGCTTTAACTAGTCCATATTTCATGTAGAAATATGAGTGAAACATGACTTACGTTTTGTATAGGAAAATACATATACAATGGTATGTTATTTTCTCAAGGTTACTGTTTCGTGACTTAAGTGGCTGTCTGGAGTCTGGAAGTAGGAGCTAAATACTGGGTTAGCGAGGCCTATCTTCAGCTTCACTATGGTCGCAACGCAATGCCGCATCAGCTTTGTTTTGACATCGTCTTTAATATTTTAAATACTTTGACCATTAGGTTTATTTAAAATTTAGAAATGTAGATAAGAGTTTTTGGATCGAATGATAAGTAAAATTTTCCTTAGTTTCCCTCATTACTTAATACGAGGAAAATTTAATTAAACATTACCTTAATTATTATGTCAATGTGACAATAAACAATTTCATATAACAACAATAAGGTAAATATTGGTAGTGTGGGTTGAGTCGATAGTTAAAGATTTGGGTCAAAACGCATTTTCATATTGTTCACTATTTGACAAAAGTGTTGAGTAATATACGTGTTAAGTAATGTATAAAATAAACGCGAGTAGATCCGTAAAAGTTGTTTTTTTCAATGTGTAGTGTTAGCGTAAACATTAGAAAACAAAAGTGTTAATTTAAGTACTTTTAAATGTTTACTGATTATGTTAAATTCTAAACATTCTTATAGTAATAACGAACGAGGATGGTTCTGCCATTCCCCGCATTCTGTATTAATTTTATAGGTTTAAGCGTACATAGTTGCCAAACATTGATAACAAGTGTACTAATTGATAATCAGAGAAGCTACAAGAATCTCAACTAGTTTAAAGTAATACTGAGTAGCAATTAATTAAAACACTTTTCGCTTTTTTATTTCCAGGCGCAGAGCGGACTATGTAAAAATACCTCGGGAGTTCTTATTGCGTCACTCTCTATCTCGCTCTCTCTTTCCTGATCTTGATTGTTCACCCACTGCTGAGGATCATCGTGACCGCCTTCCATATTGGTGACCATCTGTTCCCATTGGTTGCGCTCATTCGCCAGGTGGAGTGTGACTATCAAGATACTTTCAGATTTTCGGAGATCTGGTCCGATCATCGTTTGGGCATTGACCTCTAGGTCTTTTCATTTCTATTTTAGATATAAGCCGTAGCATTAATTTTTGTGTTCATGAAATAATGTATTCAAATGTTGGTAAATCTTAATAAAAAAAATTCTACCTTTCCTGTTACCATCTGAAGCTCATGCTTATCGCCAAAGGATCGCTATCGATACTCAAAAGTTTCTTCATTCACTTACGCTTCAAAAATGTTTTTGTTGCAATAGATTATTTGTTTTTATTCCACAACGGAACATCGCTAGGCCTTCATCTCATCTGAAGGTAAGTGGCGATAAGGCCAAAGGTGGAAGTACACTTTATCTCAACCCTCAACCACTGAATAACTGTCTTTCGTGTATTTTAGGTTTTATGAAGATATTTTTTTAGTTTTTATTTTAAAAAAATGGGTTGAACACCTGTCCAACCTGTCCGAAATACCAACAACACTCGTTTCGACATATCCCAAATGGATATTGGACGCGATTGCTCATGACCGCGCTTTGTGTTGTGTCACTCGACCGAGCGTTTACACTTGACCGTATATAACAAGCCAACAGTTTGATAGTGCAAAAAAATAATTGGGTGCGCCAACATATTTGAAGTGTTGCCTAACTGAAAAGTGGTGAAGTTTTATTTTGTTTGTTAGTTTTTTTATATTTTACAATGGGAGAACGGTTGACATTCATTTCATCTGACGACTAAAAGGCTGAAAACTAAAAAGCTGAAGATGGAAAGCAAGGTCTAGGTTAGATTCTATTGAAAACTATATTATGTTCATGGTGCTCTCAAGTTTAACTTCTCCGTTGATAATATAAAAAATAAGGTTATACTTATAATTAGAAATAGAACAGAAATAGTAATTTAAAAATCTTTATATGGAACAATACATTATACATATAAATTCAAAACACAGAACAATTAAATAAACGCCATATATTTTTAAGATCGCAACACGATACAAAATAATACGCAGTCAAATTTAAAAGCTGTTTTTGCATTAATAAGGTAAGAGTACTTAGATAAACGTGGTTTTCTTAAATGTGGTAACAGTTAGCAGAATCATTGTTATTTTATAAACCAAAGCTTTCTATCGTATTACACGTAGAGTCAACAAACCTTATCTTTGTGCAAATAGCAAGATACATTTATTTAAAAACGGAAACAAGGAAAACTTTGCGAACAAACCCTTATGGTATCACTTTGAGATGTTATTTTTACATTTGTAAAGAATGATAGGAAGAGAAATAGATAATTATAATCTTTATTTACCATAAAAACAACATACCTACTATCTGACAATGATATAAACAAAAACAAACAAAACGAGCGTGACTTGTGGCCTTGGCAAACCAACAGACATGATGCGACTTTTAAAGTAGAATAAATAAAAATATAAATGTGTGTCTGTGTGTGTGATCTGATCCATAGCCATATCGTATAAATCGTATAAATCGACATATAGATATTTTGATTTTTATGATGATGGGTGGTATTGCATGAATCAAAGAAATTAATGTTGTTTATGTTACAGATGCGGCACACGAGCAGACGAGACAACTGATGGGAACTGGGCATTGCCTTCCATAGATCTTTTTTTTATAGTTTACAAATAAGCACAGTGCTTTGATCTCACCTGATGTAAAGTATAAGGCCAATGATGGAAGCGCACTTCACCCGGGAACCTCAACTAGTGAGGCACTGACTATCTTATCTCTAGCTGCCGGAACACAACAATGCTACAGACATTGAAGTTGTGACGACATATTTAGATTAGATTTCACCAACCAAACCGAGTACAAAAACATGTACCCCCCGCTGGGAATCGAACCCGGGACCTCTGATATATATGAGATATACATATACAGTATCGTGATAGATTCCACGCGCTGCAGACTTAGACAGATTTCGTTTTTGTTTTCATATTTAATTGAAGGGATCTTAATATTTACACTTCTCCATAGCTAAAAAATAGACGTCTTGAATGGGTAGTAGGTAAAAAATGTGTGGACGATTCAAAAGCACTTTTCGTAAGTTTATTTGAATATATTTTTTTTAATTTGATTTTGACTTTTGACTATAAGCGGTACGCCTACGACTTTATCCGCGTCATGGTTTTACGAAGTCAGAAATCTACGCGGGCTTTCGCACGTTTACTTGCGGCGACAATAGATGGCATTAGCAATTTGTAGCGCTAGCGATTTTTTCCGGATTTGGTATCTTCCGAACTTGACACAATGCAGATAAAATATTTGTGTTTTTATATTTTGAATTGATAATCATATATTTTTGAAAGAACTAAGAGCTGTTTCAACGAAACGTGTCTCCACAGCAAGCGATAGAAGTTAAAGCTTAATAGAACATAAAATTGTTAAAAACATGAACATGAAATATTGTGTTACAAGTAGGCTTCTATTTTTATACATAAAAAATGGTGGGTCTAATTTTGTTAATTTTTCTAGAGCCCAAATATCAAAATATAATAAATATATATATATAATAAATCCGACTGCCACACTTTGCTACGTTATTGCATAAGTCACTTCAGGCCCTGGTTGGCTGTCCCGAAACTATACGTAACCAATTGTAATGAATCAGCCAAATACCATCTGGCTGCGTTGGACTCGATTGAAAAACGAGCTAAGAGACTCATTGGTGACCCTGCCCTGATAGACACCAAGCTGCAAAATCTAAAATATGGGCGTAGGGTGACTCGTCTGTCGATTTTCTACAGGATTCACTTCGGGGAGTGCGCAAAGGAGTTGCACGGCCTAATCCCACCATCCACTTTCCGCTATCTGAGCACGAGGCGCGAGTTCCTTCCCTATGTTGTAGATATACCACCTTGTCCCACGAGCCGATTCGGTTCAACTTTCTTAGTGCGTACAGCTAGGGAATGGAACGCGCTGCCTGCGAGTGTGTTCCCTGAAAGGTATAATCTAGACCTCTTCAAGGCCAGAGTGAATAGGCTATTTATAGGCAGGCATGTTCAATCCTCGATCGCACCGTCCCAGTGTAGTCAAATGCCAGCCTATAACCAACAAAAAAAAAAATTAAAGAGACACGGAAACGCTTTGGGACAAAAGAAATAAAAACAAAACACATAAATATAAAAAAAAAACTTTTGACAATGACAATTAAAATTATTCATTTATATCAAAATTTACAAAGGTACGACTCCAGCCCAGCACCAGATGCGGTCGCTTCTTTGAAGTGCTATATCACTTTCAGAAAGAGACAAAAATCATAAACATCAGACATGAATGAAAAACAATAATTCGTGGAATATTTCAAACGGTACGATAATAAGCGTATAGGTATTTTTGTTGAATACTGGCTGAATGGAGGCTGAAAAAAACATATACGCATGAACCGCGGCACCTTGAAGTGCTTATTAAAAAGTTTAATGCCCGATTAGCCAGCGTGGTCAATGGTCAATAACACTCACGACTAAATACCAAACTCCTTGAGGTTTGTTTTATTTTAGCCTGATGCTTTTGTTCTCACGTTGAATGGTGTTAATCATGGCCCGTTAGAACTGATATCAATGAGTGATGGTTTATCAAGTCAATGGAGACGTAACGATTATGAAATTTATCAGCCATATAAGAATCGAATACATGTTTATTTATAGGTACATACACGCACTGGCTCCTCAAATTGGTAAGATAAGTTAAACATTTGTCGAAGGAATCTAAAAGAAGATGTACAAATATATAAATAAATAAATAAACTTTCCTACACTCACACCAATTATCTAGCCCAAGCGAAGCTTCGTTATGAAACTCGTTATTATGGTTACTAGACAACGGATAAACATACTTAAAATACTTAAATACATACTTATTATGAATTATGAATGTGATGATTGGTCATAAACCTGGGTGTGCCATTGAGAGGCATTGGGTGTATGTGCATGCACATAATTATCCTAGTGCTTCGGAGGGGCGTTTCAGGTATATGAATTAATAAAACATAAACATAATATATTGTTTTCTAAAGTTTACGCGAACACTACACATTGAAATGAAACAACTTTTACGGATCTACTCGCGTTTATTTTATACATTACTTATTTAATGTTTATCCTGACGTTTCGAACCCTTTGCAGGGTCCGTGGTCACAGGGAGACTGAGGTGTTGGTCATCTCATAATTGGTTACATAATAAATTCATGATTTTATTTAACACTAACATAGTTTCTATGTTTCATTGTTACTAACATACATAATATGGATCTATGGTCTGAAACTGAAATATTTAGTTTTATTTTTTTATTACTTATACATAGAAAATACCCAGACCCGAGACAATTAGAAAAATTGTAATTTCTAAATTGACCCGACCGGGGATCGAACCCGGGACCTCAGAGATGGCGACACCATGAAAACCAGTGTACAAACCACTCGACCAAGGAGGTCGTCAAATGGCAGTGTTATCATTAAAAGAATTTTTTTTTATTTCCTTCCGGGTAAGCACTTGTCTTTCACCTCACCTTATCGTAAGTGATGATAAGGTCGAGGGTGGAAGCGCACTTCATTCGGAATCTTTAACTATTAAGGCACTGTCTATCCTATCTCTAGTTGCTAAATCACAACAATGCTATAAACATTAATGTTATGACGATATTTAGATAAGATGGTTGTATCTAGCCAAGCGGACCAACAAGCCCCACCGCCAACCAAACCAAGTACATAAACATGTACACGGGCACGGGATTCGAGCACGAGGCTTCTGAGTTTGAGACAGGTGATCTTAACTACTAGACCACAGAGGCGGTTTTTAAATCTCTTCTATACAACCTCGGAACAGATTCAGAGATTTTTTGTAGCAAAATTGAGATAGATAACAGGAACCTAAGGGGCAGTGCTCTAACTATTCCGGGCGTCCTCCCTCTAGTAGACCACTGCAGGGGTTGAACTTGGTGCTTGCTGTCGAGGACCCAAGCCACCGTGGTTGTAGAAAAGAGGTGTTACCTACTAGGTTTTAGTGGGTAGGCCTCCCCTCCATCAACGAGCATTCCGCATCCCGCATAACTCAGGGTCGCTGCTGATCCTAATGTATGCTTACACAGCATCTTCCTTAGTAAAGTAAAGGCGACCCACCTTCCAGATAGGCAGACGATATCTACGGGCTGATTAGAAGGCAGTGGATAAGTTTATAATTTTTCGTGTATTTTCTTAAGCCCAGCTACTTAAGCTATCTGTAGATGAAACGGAATAACGATGAATACTTCTTACACTTTGATATGGGCTTGGTTTACCCTTAAAAGGTGATTGTTACTTGTTTGTAAATGTTGCTTAAATAAAAAGTTTCCGCTTATTAATAGCACATACGTCGATTTTTCCGTGTCATAACTCGTATAGGGCATTGTAAAAGTTTTTAATAGCGCTCACGCACCCGAGTTTGTGGCAAAACGTAAGCGTATAATACATTTACTTTGTATCTTTATCAACGGTACACGCCATAATAATAAACAAACACATTTCCTTGGAAATGTTTTTTAGATCCAATTTATTTATCGGAAGCAGTAACACGAAGCGTCAATATAACAGTGTCTTGATTAGCTCTTGGCGTAGGAGAAAAATCGTGACTCACTGCCACGAAGGCTAAACCGAAACTAAAATGCATGAATTTATATGTAATGAGCTGATTATTCTTTTTTTTTTAAGCTCTCAATAACAAATTGGATTTATTTAGGCAGTGACACTTGCTGGAAAAGATGCAGATTAGATAAATTGTTTATTTATTCAACAATTTGATTAACCGTCTTTAGTTATTTGAAGAATCAGAGTGCTCAGTGCGAGGTTAATTTTATATTCGATCGCGTTAAAAGCGCCTCCAGGTGACAAAAGACGCGAGTTAAAATTTTGCCAAACAAAAGCTCGTTTTCGTCATCGGGATCGAATGGCTAATGAAACTCGCACCTAGGCATCCGTTCTTTTTAGAAGATTTAAGAAACAAATTCAACATTCAAATGACTTGTTGAAGTGAAAACTTCTTTAGCGGCGTTGTACACTTTTTTGTAATGGGTAAAAAATGTTAAATTCGCCCAGGACACGTGACCTGATCGAAAATTCGTAAGACGGATGGAGAGTAGACAGCCGGCGCGGCGTAGGAGAGGAAGTATCCCCCTCTCTTTCTACGGCGCGGCGAAAATGTATGCCTGCTGTTTCGTTTCGGCGGCGCAGGGCGCTTGCTTGAATAAATTGTCATGTTTGTGTACGATAGCGCAATAAATAAATATTGTATTCTACCACATAAATGATAGTACTTTTATACTGATAATTGAAGCAATTCGTGCAAAATTATTCCCTAACTATTCCAAAATATCAAAAATGCACAACGTTAATATTCAAGTTTTCACTTCTGCCGGCACTCCCGGAGTGCAACCCGTCGTTTTTTTTTTATATTATTGAGGTTCTTAGCTATGTAAGGCCGCAAATTCTTTACAGTAGCAGCCCTCGATCGCTTTGAAGCATCTGCAAACATATATATATATATATTAATAGCGTTAGTCGATTTTTGTCCCAGTGATTATGGGACGATAGCTGCACATAAAAAATCGGTTATGGTCTCATTTTGAAGAACTCCAGCCGTAGATGTGCAGAAAAATAAAGAAACCTGTCATAGGTTTCGAAATTACTAAAAAATCTGTTAAATAAAAGTGAAGTTTTGCGGGCGACCCACTAGTTTTGATAAAGTTCCTTTGAAGAGAGGCTACTCGATGTGCAATTGTTTTCTTCCAAAGAGGATTGTAGTTTTTGCTTATTGTTTTTTTACTTGGAACTTAATTAACAATTATGTAACAACCTTATTTAATATCTTCCTTTTTGGATATTATTTAGGCTTTCAACCTCATAATGAAACAAACGAATCAGAAAACAACCAAAGTAAACACATCAACTTTTTAAAATTAAAGCTTTAAAGATTCCCCATCTCATTTAAGCAAACGAAACGCAACCCTTACAGAATCACTTTGTTTTCCGTCTGTCCGACTGTCCGAGGGTCAAGCTTTCAAAGGTTTAAAGTATCAAGGTAGTGCGCAGAGGCGACGAAAGTCTGGAAAAACTGATTGTGGTTGGGAACACCGAAGGCAAAAGATCGCGCGGTCGTTCACCAACAAGATGGACGGATCAAGTGAAAGACTCGTCGTCCTCAAAATTCTACACGGTCGTAAGAGACGCGCTGGACAGAAACCGGTGGAGGCAGATCATCCGCTCCAGATGCAAACCTGATGCTGACCACGATCCTCAGACATGAGGGGCCTACCTCAGAGAGAGAGAGATCAAGGTAGTTAGGTTTTTACCTACGTAAAGGTATATAGTCTAAAATCGGTGCAAAAAACTATGTAGTATTCAAGTTTCTACACAAAGGCCACATGCAGCCAAATAGAAAATTATTTTCACATAAAAGCAAGTTTATACATTCGTGTCTCCCGTGTGTACCCAAGTAAAGACATCATTAGACGATTTCCACTTTGTGCCAATTAAAACAATTTCGGTACAACAGTCACGCTTGCTGCCGCTAACGTGACTCTTCACCTTCCCTTCTGAACATCTATTTTGATTCCAATACTTCCTGTTCCTGTATTTTTGTCGATTGTATTATTTAATTGCAATGTATTGTTCGTAGTTAATTGACACGAGGCTGTGATTACAACATAAGTTTATTCTTTCTTCTTCTTCAACGAACCACGATTTTCTATTTATCTCTATAAGAAGCTTATTCTTTTATTTCGACGACCTCCGTAGCCGAGTGGCTTGCACGCCGGACTTTGTGCGGCGCTTACTCTGAGGTCCCGGGTTTTATTCCCGGTCGGGTCAATGTCGAAAACGAACTTTTCGATATTGTGTCGGGTCTGGGTGGTTGTGGTACCGTCGTTGTTTCTGATTTCCATGAAACGAGTGCTTTAGCTACTAACCTTGGGATCAGAACAATGTATGTGATGTTGTCTAAATATAATATATATTTCGTTTTAGAACAAAACGTTTGCATTCTCTTGAACTTGATTAGTTGATTCATCCATTTCTTGTTATTAGTTATGATAAGACACTAATACCTAACTGCATTGTGTCCCACTGTTGGCCAAAGGTCTCCCACCTGCGTCTGCACTCGTCTCTATCCTGAGCCACTTCATATACCACCCCAGCAAAAAAGTGGTCAAGTCGTTCCCCCATCGCCGCTTTGGCCTACCACGTCTCCGGTGTCCAAAACATGGAACCAATTCAGTGTAGATCTTATGAGCTTTAACTATGCCAAATCTCATAAATCTCCGCGCGAAATGTGCCGCGCCGTCCGTAAGTGACAAGTGTCATATTTTATCTGAAATCGTCCATTTTTATTTGATGCCGCGCGGCCATGCTAATTTTGTATGGGAAATTTAACGTGTTAATAAAAAAATTAAAAATTAAAAACCGCTCGATAAATCAAAAATGTGAGACGGGCGATTTGTGGTTTAGACATTGGTGATTGTTTAGACAAAATCAGAGGTACAATAATTATGATAAACTATACTGATATCAACTAAACGCCGCCACTCGTTTTTATGATTTTTGCCCAACTTTAAAAGATATTGTAGAAAAAAACTAAAGTGTGTTATGAATTTATGGATCGGACTAATTGTAAACACGTTACCTTTGATACTAAATATATATTGCTTATGTAATACGATAGTATTTTCAATTATATCAACTTAACCGTGACTGCACTTTGTCATTTTTTGGTCGGCGCACCCTTAAGGGTAGAATTGATGAAAACGGTATGTTTGTCTGAAAACTGTCAGCTTATGGGTCATCAGCATAAAAGTGTAGTAAAAAGTCACCAGCAAAGTCCCTCAAAATCGTAATACTTCCATAAAAGTACACAATGATGTTGATACTCATACCTAATTAATTATTTTTAGTGCCAGGTGTCCTAATATTGATTACATATTAAAACCTAAAACACAATAAAACATGCGTAAGGTGACAATTTAATGTATTCAAATTAATAATAACAATTAATTTAGCAATAAAATAAATTGCTTTGTTTTGTCACAACGCGGGGTAATTAGAAGGAAAATTTCAATCAAAATGCAAATTAATAGATTCGATGATGGCTTCACTTGAAGTGTTATATTAATAATTAATATAAAGTATCGTAAACAAGCCGTATTAATGAAACAACAATGCAACTGCGGACAATCATTATTAGCCTTTAACGATGGATCATCTTGACTTAAACCAAATATCTAACCTAAATTCAGCGATATTATTTTCTTGTTTTTATTAACTGAAATGAATGAAACTTTTTCCTTACGTAGTCATATAATATTAAGAAAATAAAGATATAAACATATGTCTGGTGTTAACAAATTTATCTCTGTGTGATGATAACCTGATTCTCACATAGGGATATGAGAAAAATCATAATTACCACTAGCTTATTATAGGTCCCCACTGCTGGGGCACGAGCGTATCCTATGGATGGATATGGAAAACGGGCCATAAACCACTACGCCGGCCCAGCGAGTATTGGTGATTGTTAGCGACTTCTGATGCAGCGTGGAGCAACAAAATGCCTTCCGAAGCGGAGGAGCTCGAGATGATACATTTTTGGTCACTCATCTAATGACCAGCCTTTGCGAAAGTGGCTTATCTTCAGCAATCGCAAAACGGGTGCGTTTAACCAATGCGCCTTAGAGGTACTCTATGGGAAAATTAATAATGATTCAAATTTGAAAAAACACAAAGTGTTGACCCGCACTACATGACATGCCGGGGCAGGTGCACTACCAACTATGCTATCGTGGCTCTATCCAGCTCACTGAAATTAATCAACACTATCTACTCTTGGTGGCTGTCAAGAGCTGGGGCGCGACCGCCTAATCGATCGCTTTGACTTCGTGTGTGGTTTATGACTTCATCTTGTCGTTTCGTGCCGCCTATGAAAGCAACATCGAAAGCTATAGCCTTTAGCTTCGATATTGCTTTCATAGGCGGTGCGAGGTGGCAAGATGACGTCATAAACTATACGCGTAGTTAAAGCGATCGGTTAGGCGGTCGGGGGGCTGGATGAGAGTAGCCGCGGATCGTGCTCAGTGGCGTGCACTTGGAGAGGCCTATGTCCAGCAGTGGACGTGTGTAGGCTGATGATGATGATGATGATTTACTCTTACTCTGTAAGCCAAAGGAGCCCTATTCAATGTCGACAACTACGTCATCAAAATCCGATCTTAATATTTTTACAAATATTAAAGATCAGTTAAGAATTCCTTCTTAACGACCTTCTTGGTCAAGTGGCTTGCACACTGGTTTACATGGTGTCACCATCTCTGAGGTCCCGGGTTCGATCCCCGGTCGGATCAATTTAGAAATACCTTTTGTTTCTATATTCCTTCATTTGTGTTTTTGTAATTTGTTCGCAATAAAATTTGCGTTAAAAATTATATAAACAAAACAAAAACATTTAAATAGCTTGTCTAATTCTTAACTGATCTTTAGTATTTGTAAAAAACTTGAGAGGTGTCAAGGGACACCCGGATGGAACGAAGTTCCTTTCGATTAATTAGTGAAGAAATTGTAATATTTTTTTTTTAATTTTTTTTTTAATTTTTTTTTTTTGTCAAGATTCATTATTATTATTATTTTTTATTATTTACAAAAAACCTGTATACACTCAACAAAAATAATCGTCGCGACACCACACTGTTCAATGCGAAATAGAAATGAAAATATCTGGCTTGCTTTCTATAAGAGAGAGAGAGACAGACAGAGAAACATGCGACGCCGCACAGCTTCGTGACAACTTTTCGTAAGAATTTTTTCCGTCTAGCCCCCTTTCACAACGCGCGATAAGGAACTTCGTTCCAAAAATATTATGATCGGATGTTAATGACGGTAGTTGTTGACATTGAATGGTCGCCTTTGGCTTTCAAAGTAAAAAGTAAATAGTGTTGAATAATTTCGGCAGGCTGGTTAGAACCACTATAGCTCAATTGGGAGAGCACCTGACCCGGTATGTCAGAAGGGTGCAGGTTCAAATCCTGCTCGTGGAAATTTTTTCAACATTTGTATTTTTGTAATTGGTTCGCAACAAAATTTGCGTTAAAATTATATAAACAAAACAAAAACATTTTATATTAAGTACGCTTATCCGTTGTCTAGTTAACCATTTATCGAGTTTCATAAGGAAGCTTTTCTTGAGGCGATAATTGGTGTGAGCGTAGGAAACATTTAATTATTTAATTTAATTAGGCAAGCTATATTTTTTTGCTTATGGTTGTTTATAATTTTACGCAAATTTTGTTGCGAACAAATAACAATTTGAAAAAATACAACACGTCACAACATTCAACTTTCAATGTTTTGTCTTTAATATATATAACCATCTTATCTTACCTTATCTTAGTAGGGCCTGCTGAGGTTTCCCTCTCGCAGTAACACTTCGACCCATCGGGATCTTTTGTGCAACCCCATCCTTTCACTGTTCTTCCTCTGTAAAGATAGATGCCATAAGTTTGGCAACGTCTTTAAGAGCGAAGAGCCTGAAGTCCTCCGGTTTCGGTTACGCCGACCCCAGGAGTCCCATTATTTTCCTAGCCAGAGAGTCGCAGTCACACAGTAGGTGCCGCATTGACTCCGTTTCCACTCCACACGCCCTACACAAGCTATTTGTTGATAGATGCATTCTGTGGAGCATTTGTTTTGTGGCATATATAACCATAATTTTAATAATAATTAATTTAATCTTGTCAAATACAAACCACTGAGGTAAGGTTGTAGACGTTTTAAAATAGCAGAATTGATTTACTGATCAGATGAAAGGGGATCACTTCCTTCTCGTTAATTAACCACAATAAAAAATATAGAATTTGTGATCGTGTCACATGACAGTGTTCGCTCTAATAATATATATAGGTATATGTCCTAAAACACAGCTTATTTGTAAACTTCCGTCTCTATGTCTCCATTGGTTGCATGTTGAAATGATCGCTATCTTATCGTAATGGAACTGTCGGCATGCGGGAGATAAATAGCTATTATGCCGCGTGCCAATTGATACCGGCATTTTGTATTAATAGGTTTATGTTTTTTTCTCTAATTACTTAAATTAAATATTGATACAGAGCGGCGTTGAATTAGCAAACATTTGTTTTATTCATTTCATAGCAATTACCTTGCGCTTATGTGTTGTTTTGCTTTACTACTTTGCTAGTTCCTAATGTGAAAAAGATATAGTGTCGTGGTACATGTAGTATGTGTTTTAATTATGTTATGTAGTTTGACGACCTCCTGGGTCGAGTGGCTTGTACTCCGGTTTTCATGGTGTCGCTATCTCTGAGGTCCCGGGTTCGATCCGCGGTCGGGTCAATTTAGAAATTATTGTTTTTCTAAATTGTCTCGGGTCTGGGTGTTTTCTATGTATAATATTCATAACGAAGCTTCTCTTGGGCTATATAATTGGTGTGAGTGTAGGAAAGTTTAAGTTTAGTTTATTTATAAAATTTTAAACATTCACATCCATACATCATTATCGTTCCATAAAAAAGATCAAATACAAAAAATGAAATTAAGAAATGCAAATCATTTAATATCACGCCCTTCGAGAACGAATTACGGCAAAAAGAATACCGAATATGAGGGTGTGCGAATATATAATAAACTACCTGCTGAAATCAAAGATGCAAAATCATTAAATGGTTTTAAGAGACGACTTAAAATGTATGTATTAGATGAAATATAAAAAACACTGAAATACAAATAATAAACAAGAATTAAGACAACAATACATTTATATACCATTTGAAATTATATATCATAAAATAATATTTAAAATCATGGTAATATACATACTATAAAATTACTAATCAAACTTTTAAACATCAGTATTGATCTGCCACATCCATAATGCAAGTACGCTCTGCGCGCCTTAGATCCGTGGTTATCGGTGCATACAATCGTCGGTCGCTGACATTTTTGTAATTTAACCGACATAATTTTTATTTAATTTTGTGTTTTAACGTGTACTCTCATTATGTCTTTCTTATGTTAAGTTAAAATGTTTATGTTTTCTCAGTAAGTGAATATTGTAATTTTTTATGAGAAAATAAAGTTCTTACACCATAACTTGACATTTTGTGGAAGTCTAATGTGCACTTGTGCAGCCATGTGTACCTAACCAATTGAAACCGACCAAAACTAATTCGACTTTCATTAATGCAACAACACAACACAAGGCGTGCGCTACTTTCCGCCGGTTTTACAATGTCAATTACAATTTGACATAAAACACTTACCGTGTAATTGACACGCCATTTTCAATTGATAGTAATTTGATAACAATTATTGCTTTTCGGTTGCGAACGACGAAAGGTTTCCTAATCAAAAACAATATTATGCAAAAATGCCTTTTTGGTTTCACAGTTTTAGGACACTTTTCCACTAGAGGTAGCTGGGCAGTGTGCGCGGAAAAAATCTACCAATGGTATTACTCCATTTTATATTTAGTTTCTTAGCAACCTCGCACAGCTCTTGTGGAACAGCAGCCTATTAGAATAATTGTTTTTCATAATAGATGACCTTAGCTACTTTGTTTACTATTAAACGTGATGGTATTCAAAGTGATAAAGTAGGTAGTAATAAGCATAAATTAGTCCAAACTTAAATTGTTTATTTTTTAGTGTAACCTACTTGGCCTTGATCTCATCTGATGCGAAGAGTAGGTATACTATCGATATACGGTCGAACATGAGAGCAAATTTGATGTTGAAAGCGAAATTATGTTTATAAAGCATTTTAATAAGGATTGCTGTCTAAGGGCTGATTTTTCAATCGTCAGCTAAAGTTTATTCATTGAATAATTTTGACATAATGACAGATTCCCATTAGAAAATATGTCACAATGACAATGTGATTCGTTGGATAAAACTTAACTGTGGATTGAATGAATTGAAAGCCGGGTATGAAACACTCCAAATCCTTCCTAGGCGAAAATGCCTTAGGACGGAGTAAGTTCATATGCGGAGGCAGCAGAAGGCAGGCCCGATTAACCATCGGTGCCTTGACAGCAAGCTTTGTGAAGCATTTGTTTTGTGGCATAATGCCCTGGCATTATGCCACAAAACAAATGCACCTTTCAACAGAATGCACAGAATGCACCTTTCAACAAATAGTTTGTGTAGGGCATATGGAGAGCAAACCGAGTCAATGCAGCACTACTACTACTGTGTAACTGCGACTCTCTGGCTAGGAAAAGAATGGGCTTCCTGGGGTCGGCCTATCCGAAACCGGAGGACTTCAGGCTCTTCGCTCTTAAGGACGTTGCCAGACTTATGGCATCTATCTTTACAGAGGAGGAAGACTGAAAGGATGGGGTTGCACAAAATATCCCAATGGGTCGAAGTGTTACTGGGAGGTGGAAACCTCGGCAGGCCCCACTAAGATAAGATAAGATAAGAGGATTGAAAAATCGGGCCTTAGACAACAATCCTCTTCTCAAAAATATATAACATACCTAAGTATGTTAATACCTCATCGAGTTGCGGTCAACGACGAATCCATAGGGATTCCAGACTGAGTTTAGTTCTTGAAAATAAGTAAGTCGTGACTTATTAACTTAAAAATCAAGAGCAACGATCCCAAGCCACTGAGCCGCTAGTTAATAAAGGTCGGTATTATCAAGTTGTGAACTAGCCGATTTCACTAAAACTATTACCAATTTGAAACTGTCATTGTACTTGTTAGCTAACTTTTTATCTGAAATTTAATAATAGCATATTTTAATAATATTTTCTAAGCTCAATGTCAGTGAAACATGGTGAAACTTATTATATTGAATACCTCTATTTATTTGTATTTTAATTTGACCTCTAAGCAAAACCTCTAACGAATATAATGTACCTACTAGTAACTAACAAGTATCAACTTACAAGATTTGAGTGAATGTTTAGTTAAAACATAAATCACGAGCCATACCACATTTAAATCAAAGACAATAGCGGTAGCCTAACAATACTTGTCAATACAATTTACTTGTATTACCTTTTAGAATAACAATAACGATCTAATCATAGCAACGAACTCTAAACCAGCAGCTTTGACACCTTAAGTACTAACCTTAGCCATATACACTTTGGTGTAATTAATTACTTAACAATACGATTTCCTGTTGTAATAATATTGATAGCCTTTGTGCGGTTAGCGATTAGAGCAAAGAGGTTTATGTTATTGCAGGCGATAACTAAATAAAAACAAAAGCACGACAATGAGTTCTTCGATAAATGCTTAAACTTAATCGAACCACTCAGCTAACATGTGTTTTTTTAAGTCGCTTCATTTTTTTTTAGGTTATCTTGAATTCATTCGTGTGAATATTGGAGGATATTGTGAGGAAAAGTGTAAAAACGTCGTTACTCTTGAAGAGTTTTAAAATGTTGTCATAAATTATGATCATACAAGGTAGTCATGCATGACCATGAATTAGATTGTCTTTTTAAAATTTAAACAAAATATAACCCGGAATCCTCAACTACTACGGAACTAGCTGGTTTTTATGTAACAGTCAGAAAATAGAATAATACTAACTTTGTTGATATATCGAAGACTCAGATAGGATAGCTTTGTTTTAGTTTTATTTGTCTGAACCGGCGATCAAGCATACGATGTGCATGCAGAGTCACTGGACGTAAAACTGTTTTACTTACTGAAATAAAATGAAAATTATCAAGCGTAACGATTAAGTTAACACCCATCTGATACTGGAAGCTTTTCTAGCAGTGGAACAGTATACCTAATATATATAGGCTGTTTACTTACTTACTGCAGCGCGTAAGTGCTATGTCTGACACTGACACTTCAAGAGCTTGAGAAGATCTTTCAGCTTGAGCTTTAGCTTTGTAACAGACTTCTTGGCGGGAAAGTGAAGAGTGATCCCTGCGGTTTTGTTTTATTTTCTCAAATTTGTGATATGTCAAATATTAATTTGAAATAATGGTGGCTTATTAACCGTTAAGTGTTCGCGAGTGTGCATGAGTGTTGGCAAATGAAACAAAACAGTGCAACGTCACTTTTCAAATTCTCTCAAGAAGTCGGCACGAGGACTTAGTAAAGCCCCACATATTTACTGAGTTACTATAGGGGTTGGGGGTATATCATTTCTCACTTCTCATTCATCATCATCATACATGAAGGGAAAAATACTAATGAAATTAAGAAACTATGACATGAACAAGACAGACAAGAAGTGTTTAGAACGAACGAATAGGCTTGATGGATTTCATCCGGAGCCGTAAAATAATACACAAAAAAATAACTTTATAACAAACTTCTTCTCAACCTCTTTTGAACATTTTGGTCTTCCAGGAGGACGTGTCTTAACGAAAGGTCTCCACTCGGTATTCGGAGTCTTCTGTCCGTGTTCTTACTTCAGGAAACACTTTCGTGATATGTGTTGGGATTGCTATACAAGGACTTTTAGTGGGAATGGAAAAAGGGTCTCAACTCGACGAGATTGTTGCACCACGAGTTATTTTTTTTCAGGAACGTGTCCATCTCTTTCCCATTTTGTAACACACATCAATAACGTTATCGTCGTATTTAGTTTTAATTTCACTGTTTTTTAATGACCGTAAAATATAACTGACATTGAGCCATAAAATTCACTGGCGTAATATCAATTGTCACACTCGCCCTCGCCTCGTTCGTACCACAATTTGTAGAGTAATTATTTTTGTACCCTACGAATCAATTATTAATTTTTATTAATTGCTTACTAGAAACGGAATTCGTTATTGACAAGTTAATGATTGATTGATGTACTATTAGGCTCTAATCAATCAAGACAAACAGTATTAGCATATTCTAATGCATGATACACGACAACCTATGTTTAATGTAAAAACAATTTGTTAAATCGAGAGAGTTTGGATATTTCATCAGGTGGTTTGTTATCTCTTGTTACTTGTAGTAATGTTCGTTGTAATATTAGTTCCTCTTTCTATCCAGAGATGGCGCTGTCTAAGAACATGGCCAAACCCAGCACTACAACATGAATTAAAACTTATAATATATATATAAATTATTTTCCGATTGTTATCTACCTATCCTTTATTTATTCATAGTAAGTACGTATGTATTGGCATGTATGGGTAATTATTAACACTTCAATACAACTGTCAATGTTGCCGACAGTAAGTATTGACAACGACCGATGGCTCCGTCGCAGAGATAAAGTAAAACGTGGCATTGTATAGTGAACATTGCATTTTCATAATGAAACGATAATTCAGATATCGGTCGTGTAACGTCAGCCGTGATTGAATTACTGATGGGTTTTAGATTGAAATATGATTGGTACGTGAAGTACGGGTTCAGGGTATATTTGTAAAGTTAAGTTTTAAAAGAGGATTTAATCGGCTTTCTAAGCTTTCACTTAAGAAGATAAATTATAGACGTATTCCATTTTGCCAGTCGATGAAACTAACACTAGTAAGCAGTCAATGAAATTCCTGTATATATCTTAATTTTTTCAACATTTGTGTTTTTGTAATTTGTTCGCAACAAAATTTGCGTTAAAAATTATATAAACATTTTATAAATAGCTTGCCTACTTCTTAACTGATCTTTAGTATTTGTAAAAATATTATGATCAGATCTTAATGACGGTAGTTGTTGACATTGAATGGGCGCCTTTGGCTTTCAAAGTAAAAAGTAAATATTGTTGAATAATTTCGGCGGGCTGGTTAGAGCCACGATAGCTCAATTGGGAGAGCACCTGACCCGGTATGTTAGAAGGGTGTGGGTTCAAATCCTGCTCGGGGATATTTCTCAACATTTGTGTTTTTATTTACCTCTTTTATTTGTAGCAAGTACCGATAATTATTCATAAATTAAAAATATTTTTTAACAAAAAAAAACTGACTTTAAAAAGGATACTAAAAAAAGGGAAAAATAAATTTACTTAGCACAAAGTTATTCGTATTTTAATTAAGTTAATCAGAAATAGTATTTTATAATTTTGAAGTCGGTGCCAAGTTATAAATTTTTTTTTTGTTTTATTTCAACATTTCGTATCTTGAGTACGTTTGTTATGTAAATTGTTACTTTAGGTCTAAGTTGTATTCAGTGTTCATTCATAATTTGTTTTCATTGACTAAGCCAATTTCGTTTGTAAGCCAGTAGGTACATAATATCTAAAAAGTTACTTTGATAGGAAGTAGGTACCTAGGTAGGTTTTTTTCTAATACTTTTATTAGTCTGTTATTGTTTTGACATATCTATTAATACTAGTGGTTGTCCAGTGGTCGAAATTCGACCGTAATTTTATTAAGGCTGCACGAATTGTATACTAAGCAATAAATAATTAAAAAGATAGAATGTGAGTTTGGATTGGCATTGACAGATTTCGGCCGCTCCTCTTCCATTTTTGAAATTTTTAAAAGAGTATAGGTAATATGGGTGTGTGTCAAATACATGGTAGTGTGTGTAATGTTTGTTTTATTGATTTAATGTATTTTTTATGCATAATTAAAAAAAAAATTAACATTCTGTACTCTCTACTTCTCTATATAAACTATAAGTGTGCGAAATATCATACTCCTCCGTCCGCGCAATTTTCGTAAAAAGGGTTTGCTTCACGTATCTCTTTTGAAGTCGGTTTTTTTGTTAAAATTATTTTTTTGCGATTTTTAGTGATGTAGACCTAACAAGGATGCTTCTCGAATGAGGAATCGACGGCTACTTGAGACAGAAAATAATAGACGAAAACACTTAGAAAAAAATAAAATCAAAACTAATGAAAAAAAAAATGAAACGCCAGAGGAGCGCGAATCGTTGAGGAATTCCCTGGACTGTCTATGGTCTCCATCATCAGACATGTAATGGTACTTATGACCCATATGGGTGCAAAGTTATCATCAATAGAAATGAATTAAGTCCAAACACAAGGTAGCTACTGTAAAACGTTGAGATCGATTCCAGACCTTCATTAAATAGTAGTGCTTTAAAATACTTAATGAAAATAAAAATTAACAAACGCACTAGTCGCCACTACGATTTTCGAAGGTTCCCCTCGATTTCTTTGGGATGCTATCATCAGATCCTGGTTTCCTTATCATGGTACCACCCTTGGGATATCTCCCTTCCAACAAAAAAAGTATCATCAAAATCGATTCATAAACGACGAAGTTATCCGCGAACACACATAAAAAATATATAGGTATATACGGTCGAATTGAGAAACCTCCTCTTTTTTTGAAATCGGTTAAAAACTAAGTATTTTTTGGCTAAAGTTGCATCCAGACTTTAAGACAAACCATGTTATATAGCATAGTTATGTAGCATGTTTATTAGTGTGGACGATAAGTGTCAATAAAACAACCTTATACTTATAGTTTTGTAACATGTCATATAACATAAGTATTAACATGTTACTTAATGTTACCTTAGAAAAAAGGTTCCTGAGTCTCTTCTCGGTCGAAGGCTCTACCAAAAATCAAACTGTTGGTAGATATAGTAGTTTAGTCTAAACTAATTTTTTTGTTTTTTAATATTATTTGGATTTTATAGTTTTGTCGTCAATAAGTGCCCTGTGATGGCTTATATTGAATAATGATTTGACTTTGACTTTAAAAAGTTGAAGTAAAATCTAAGTAAGACTACTCCGGAATAAGGTATTAAGTCAAAGGACTTATTACCTTATTCCAGAGTAGTCTCACTTAGATTTCTTCTGAACAGTGTGTCGTGAATCGTGAATGATATCACCACCGTCGAATGCGATTCCCCGCTAAGTTGACGGAGAATGCCTCCGCTTGCGCACGCTTCCGATTTCAATTTGCTCTTAGGTGCCACCTTTTCCTTGTCTTCCCCAAATCAGAATCCTTTAACCCTTTTCAAAAGTTCCGTCTAATATGCGCGGAGGTCGCTCAAAACTAAGTTAAACCTTATATTGAGAATCACTTTTGAGGGCAATTTCTCTCTTCGCTTTTATTACCTTTTTTTTTAAAGGAAATTGTTCTTCGACGCCGAAGGAAGTGCAGAAAGGTGGCAGAAACGCTTTGACTTTTTACCTCGCAGCTAAGTTCGCAGCCCGTGAGATATTATTCACCGTATTCGCCGCGTTTCGTTTTAAGTTTGTGATTAAATGTGACATATTAATAAATGGTTCTGTCGTGTCGTTCACTCTTAAATTGTTAACTGGAATATTGTTTGTAAGCTTCTGATAAAAAGCTTTATTATATTAAACAAAAATTAAGTAACCAAAAAAGATTGTCTTGTAATAAAAAAATACAAAATAGATCGTTTAAGCCTTAACCCTACCCTACTTGGCAGAGCTTTTTTTTGGAATTATTTAAATTTTTGTGTTCTTTTTTCACTACTCGAATATTCTCGTAAGTTTACTGTCTTAAATAATCTACTATGCCAAGGATAGGGTTAACACAATGGTGCTAAAGAACATAATTTCAAGAGTAGTTGGTTGATAAAAAACAAAACACGACTAATGAAACTTATTATTAAAAAAAACTTATTTACCTTTATTTAAAACTAGCTGTGCTTGCGACTTCGTCCGCGTGGAATAGTGACTTTCGACAGCATTTTCATTTTTTAGGCTCTTGTTCCTGTTTTTGCAACATTTTCACTGATGCTTCGCTCCTATTAGTCGCAGCGTAATGTTATATAGCCTAAAGCCTTTCTCGATTAATGGACTATTCAACACAAAAATAAATTTTCAATTCGAACTAGTAGTTCCTAAGATTAGCGCGTTCAAACAAACAAACTCTTCAGCTTTTTAATATTAATATAGATATAGATATAATATAGATATGCTACATTTGTACTACTCTTCTACGTGCATAATGGTTTTTGATATTATCTGAATCATTTATATTACGTGACTAGTATAATATTCTTACGGTAGAATATCCATGGATGAAAAGTTTAAGTAACGTTATTAGTTATTAAGATATTTAAAGAACTTAATAACAATTCCAAAGCACTCTCCAAAGAATGTTAAGCACATCGAAAGTTAGTAAGTACCTTATTAAGAATTTAATAAGGGACCTACTGAACTTGTGACGTTATTTATTAACCCTTTGTTGCTAGCATGATGGAAAATACTTATCTGCTCGCATGGGGTCTTGAGATATCCCAGTTACTATGAAATTATAAAAAAATCTGCTTAAATTAAATAATTCAAAATGAACACTTCAAAAGTTTTATTTATATTTAAACACATAAGCATTGGTGCGCCCTCAAGCTCTGTTTATCAAGATCATATGTGACATAAAAATATATCAAAGCGTTGCCGAACTCTTTGCTGGGTCCGTAGTTACAGGAGTGTAATATTTCTGTTATTTGAAAGTACTAAGTACTTTATACAAAGGAACTCTCGACATCGCACAGCTCCAACCAATGAACCTAGAACGCTAAAATTTTGCAGGCAGCTCCGTCTCGACGTAAACAAGAGCTAGGTCAAGATTTGCCGAAATTTATCAATACAATACCCGTGGCGTTTACGCCGACAGAGTTGCGAATGGTCGCTAGTAAATATGAAATTATAAGCAGTTTTGGAGCGTACCTACAATTTTTCATAAAGATTTTTCTTAACAAATCGTAACGAAATTGTTTTATTACTTATACGAGTAAAAAGCTGGATCGCTCAAGCATTCAAACGGTAATAATTGAAACAAGGGGCATTTTCGAAGGTCTCCGACTTGCTTTAATTATGAATACTTTCCTTTCTTCCAGAAAGAGTTTCGTTCAGCTTAATTACGGTTAATTCTCCTTCGTACTCTCATCCATTTTATTTCCTGACTTAACAACAGTTCACTTTTGTAATTAGCTGTATAATGATGGGTTTTAACGGCGAGAAACATGCTTTATTTATTATTGCAATTCAACTTCATAATAATGCCGGGGAGAGGAAACGCTTAAGGCGCAAAGTGGTGAGATGAACGGTCTAGAAGCTAGGAATTTTTTAGAGCTAGGATTATTAAAATTGAGTGACGATCGTGGTAGTAATATAAAATATTATTTTGCATTCATTCGCAATACTTTGAACCGAATAGCACACTAGTCGCCGTTAGAGTTTACGTGATTCGTAGATGTTTGTTTTAAGTTAGTGTTTGTTTCAGCAACAAAAAGGTAGTGAATATTTTTTTTCTATCGATATAGATATAGGCGGTGGCTGGACGAGCTGGACGCTTTTAAGATACTGGCTAAAGGTGAGCAGTTTTTGAAAAAGTACACAGTGTCTTACATGATAAATTAAAAAAACAAAAACACATTTATGAACACCGCGAATTTATAGTAAAAATAAAAACAAAGTCATATTATGTAAACTGATAACTTACAAAAGTAAGTGAGGTGACTTATCTCACCCTAGCGGCACCCGTTCACGAGCATGACATATGAATTAGCCATCGCTTCGCTCAACCGTATTTTGGGGACCGTAAGGGTCGACGCAGTAGGGTCGACGCACACGCCACCGCCCCGCCGCGCCGCCGCCGCAGAGACAATTTAGAGGGCATGACACACTCTACACTCCAATTTATTAATACAAGCAAATTATTGAACTGTTTCACGCAACATGATGTTTTTTATTTTCTGTAGGCCGCTGTTCAAAGAGGTTGCTTATTAGGTTGTCATGTCAGTTTAAAACTTTAATCAGTTTTTAAGTACATTGATAAAAAAAAAAAAAATATGTGAACTTTACTTAATAGTCAAGCTGTTTAATCCTCTGTATCTTCTTTGACTACGAACGTACGAATATCTAGATCTATACTGTACTTATCGAATACACAAAGAATTATCTTTGAGTATCTTAATGTCTCTGAGACCAAGATAGTTTAAAAAGTTGTAATTTCCATTTAGACTTATTTACAATGATAATAGTTAAAATTATTAAATCAATGCAATAACTTTTTACTCTAAAAACCCCATCACTGGGTTCAGTCCTGCCCACGCAAACACACAGGATACAGGAGAAAACCTGTTAAATTACATAAAAATTAAAAAGTGTAAGGAGTAAACTGACATTATTCTCATTTTTATCAACCTCATAACTACGGCTAGCATTGATCAGAGTCTTAAAACTATTAAAAGTTCTACTGTCTGTATTCACAGCAGACGACAGTTTAATGGAAAGTGTTATTTTTGTACAATCAAGTTATGGTTTTGCGATATAATGAGAGTATAATGAAGCATCATAGCTTTGCTTTTTTCTTTTCCTAGAAACAGTGTAAAGTAGACGTGAATGGTAATTTTTTTATAATCTTTTATATAATTTGAGCTATATTAAATAAAACCGAATAACAGGACAAAGATTACTCGGAAACAGGGTCAAAGATATTTGATTTACAGGGAATACCCACCCAAAAGTCTTCGAATACCAGAAAGTTCTGAAGAGTGGAGATAGTTAGCGATTTATTTTCGCGTCTATAATGCTAAGCTTTGTTGCTAGAGAAGTAATAATTTAATAATGACAAAGTGTGCGATATTTGGTTGCGTGCTTTGGCTGTTTTTAACAGCTGATAGAGTATTAGCTTTTTATGCACGACTGTTGAAAAGGGAGGGGTATGTTTTTTGGGTTCATGTATGTGTATCTATATTTCATCATCATCATCATCAGCTCATTTTTATGTGCCCACTGCTGGGGCACGAGCCTTCCCTATGGATGGATAGGGAGAACGGGCCATAAACCACCACGCGGGCCCAGTGAGGGTTGGTGGTTGTTAACGACCGCTAATGCACCCGGGGCCAACGGCCTTCCGAACGTGCCTTCCGAATCACGGAGGAGCTCGAGAAGATAAATTTTTGGTCACCCATCCGATGACCGGCCTTTGCGAAAGTTGCTTAACCTCAGAACTCGCAGACCGGGCGCGTTAACCACTGCGCCATCGAGCTCCTCCGTGTATATTTATTCCACCAATACTTCTTAAGGACTTAATAGATTAATATGTTGGTAGTTAATACTGTTAGGGCACTTAGATTATTTTAGGTATGATTGTATTATTGTAGTCACACGTAGGTACATGGATTAGGTACTCATCAACACAAGATATCATTGTGAAGAAATTGATGAGTAGATTCTGAAACTATTAAATAATTAACTAACTATCTTAGTTTTTTTTTTAAATGAAACAACTTTTACGGAACTACTTGCGTTTATTCTGTACATTAGGTTTAATTAATTTGTTTATTTTTATTATGAATCCTAAAGTAAGTCACATAGCGTCACACACATTCGTATAACAAGAAATACGCGAGAAACTCCACTCCACATCTGCAAGCAATCCAACATAAAAGGTTATGTCCGATTAACATAATGAAATTGAAGTCGTTTCGGTGGGGAATAAGAAAAAAATGGTGGAAATTTGTGGCGTTAAATAATATCGTTAAACGCAAAGAAAAATGGTCGAGCCCTGCAGTAGGTAGGTAGGTAGTAGGTACGTTGCCTTCCCCTGAAATTGCAAGTCGTATATTACACAGGGAATTTTCAATTACGGCAATCCGGCGGTTTTTCATTCGTAATGTGACTTTTAGGCAACGCTTCGTGCTGGCCGTTCATAAAACGCCACCTCATAGAAAATACTGCTTCCGGGGTATGTTGGGCCAAGTGTCAGAATGTCCAGTGTGTCAAAATGACAAGGCAATAACGCCCAATTGTTAAAATGACCAGTAGTCATAATATCCAGGTGTCAAAACAACACATTGCTAAAACATCTAATTGCCATAATGTCCGGTTATCAAAACATCCAATTGATAAAATGCCTAGTTGTCATAATATCCAGGTGTCAAATTAACAAAATGCTAAAACGTCTAATGGCCATAATGTCAAGTTACCAAAATAATAAATTGTTAATAAGTCTAATTGTCAAAACTTTATAGTTCTGGTACAGTCGAGGGCTATATAGTACCTACGTTCCCAAGACTTTGAAAATATTTGTACCTACGCCATTATTCACAATAATATAAGGTCACCGACCTATAATATAGGGTCAGTGTATACGTGTTTTGGTCACAATGGCTGTCTCGATATTTATGTCCTCGACTGTACACTGAAAACCCCAACAAAGAGACTGCTCTTTGTCCTAATTTTGTTTTTGTTTTCTTTGTGCCTAATAAATAGTAATACAGATGGTTTCCGCTCACCAATCGAAGCCACATTGTCGCCATAATGACGTCATCTTGGTACTATTGTCAACATACAACTTTTGCAAATACAATTGTCTCCTAATATAAATAATAACATAGGGAATAACACTACGTTGGGCGAGTGACAAAGCCCAATATCAGGAAGTTCTGGGTTTAATTCCCAGATCGGGCTCGAATGGATTCTTCGATCAGATGTTGGGGAGAACTTGGTGCTTGAAGTTCGTCGTAGTGGTAGTAGATAAGAGGCGTTCCTTTACAAATATAATACTTTATTTACTCAAACGAGTAATACTTTTAGTTTTAACCTCTCCATATATAAAACGGTGTCATGACACCGCGGCAATATTCGGTCAACACCCGGACGGTGTCATGTCACCGCACCCGACCACGCGACTATAATCTCAATTATGGATAAGTTACAGCCTACTTTTGTATGAAGAAGTTTGGCTATAGACAAACTAGAGTAAATTTGCTACACTAAAACCCGCAACAATTATATGCTCTGTGCGTTAAATTTTATAAAAAGTCAATGTCAAATATGTCAAATTTTGACAATTGAGCGTTCGAATTCTATGGACTCTATGTCGTCTAGATAGAGCCTACTTTTGTATGAAGAAGTTTGTTTATAAAAAACTAAAATAAATAGTTTGATCATTTACAACTAATAAACTATTTCAGTAATTACAAAATGATAAAATATGATCTAATTGCAACTTATTCATTATTTTAGTGGATATCGACGATAGGTATTCGCCATTTTGCGAATTACATCTTTGGCGCCCGTGCTGTCATTGGTTTGGCACCGGACTTATTTTAAATTTGTACCATCATAGACTACTACGAGTAAAAGCAAAACTAATAAAGTTTCGTACGTAGCTTACATAATATTGCAAAATAGGTACAACGCTCTATTGTGCCTCAGCATACGCAATATAAGATGCAATATCGAAGGCTTGTCACATAACATTTTCTGAGAATGGAAAAATTTTCATCTCCATTGAAAATCGAGCTTTTCAAACCGATCACAGCATTCTGTGAGGCTTTCAATAAAAATTTATTGTAATGCAAATTGCATCTCTTCGCTAGAGTATGCTCTCTACTTATTCTTGAATCCTTTCAGAGGGATCTCTATATAGAACTGTCTGGGCGAGCCCTATACTACTTCCATTTGAAAGCACGTCTCGCTATGTAATAGTATTATTAGTAGTATTTATATAAAACATATTTACAATTAGGTAGGTGTTTGCGTTCAAGTTACGATCAAAACAAGATAAACTAATTAAGGTAGTCTTTAAAGATTTCATAAGAACCCTTCATTTAACAAATAATTCTTTTCTTTTTAAACTCTAAACATCTGGAAGTTAAAAAATTGGTAACCATCTTCGAAGAGATACGAAGTATAATTTTCCATTTTCCAAAACATTTCGATAGCGCGGTTCGTATTCTGACTGAATCGCGCTATCGAAATGTTTTGGCAAATAGCATATAAGGCATGTATTTGTCAATAAAGTTGTTACCTATTTAGAACAAAGAAGCTATTAGCGGTTTCATTTTCAACCCTAATAGTATTCCCTTCAGTACAAAGGTATACCATTTTACACTACAAAAATCATATCGAAGATTTCTTGAATAAACTATTCAACTATATTTTTATTTGAAAATAGCTTTTTTTAAACTTTTAATAGTTATATGAACCAGCATATTCGTTTTTAACCGTTAACAATGTATCCTTAACTTTATTACATTACTAACTCCAGCTCTTTATCAATAACAGTACAATAGAAAGTACGAACTACGTATAGTAATCGCAACGTGATTTCCTTAAAACCTTCGTTGTATGGCTGCTGTTAATGCTGATATACTGCCGTCATTACGGTAGGAACCCGCGATCGACGCGCCACCTATCACGCCTTGGCGAACTACCGTGGGAGCCAGTTCAACCTTACACTGCCATGTTAGTAGCATATGCATGCATGTTTTATGGTACACCGTAATATGCATAGCATGGAATTAGCATAAATTAGAATAGAATAGAACACATTCATGTTAACAAAGAAATAATAAAAAAATATTGGGGTCGTAGAAAGCGATATCTTCCAGGCAACCCAGGGATGGAGACGATTGATAATAAATAAGATGGAGGCGTAGAAAAAAAGTGTAAGGTAATAATGTATTACATAAACATAAATACACACAAACATATATACATACATACAACCATATAAATACGTCGAACATAATTATACATACCATTTAAGAACAAAATATATAGTGGACTCACGGCAGAATTATTTGCAACAGTAAATTTCATTTCATGTTCTCTTTATAGGCTTTTAATAAAAATAGGGGCTTAAAATTATTTAGTTTATAAGTTATTTCACATTTCAAAATCTTAAACACACTTCAATACTATAATTCTTTCAAACCAATAAGCTGATTTTAATGAAACTTTCTATGATTAAGGGTTAATTTACAAGTATTCAAATGCGTTCCAGTAATGCTATGAAATTAGTGCAGTGGAATTAATTACATAGGACTATTTTTTGAATTTATTAACGTAAATAAACTAAAGTAGAATTTATTTATGTTGTAGTTAGTATTTGATTTCTTTGTTTTATTACTACTTAGCTCAATGTTTTTTTAAAAATAATGTTTTCTTAAGATTATTGGTTTATTTCAAACTTTTGCAACATAATTAAGTGGCGGTATTCTCTACCAGTCAACCATAGGGTGGTGCAGAGATGACATGTTTATAAGCATAAGCATAAATTTATTCTAAGTAAGTATAGTTTCAATTACTTAATTTTTGTTTTACTTATGCATATAACTATTGGTCCCTTAATAAATAAATACAAAAAATTCAAATTTAATTTTTCTACCCTTATTACCTTTCAATCTGTTTTCAGGTTCGTTTTTTAAGGTAATGACAATACTAATAGCGCTCTACGAAAATGCTGAAACAAAACAAAATGGCATCCAACCTGATAGTATCTGATTAAATTTCACGAAAGAGTAGCTGCCATTTCGCGCGTCATCTGTTTCCTAAGAAAAGGAAATTAAATCCCTTATCGCGAGATAAAGTCCATCATGTTTTTAGCGGCTTTTTACTTCGCCTCATTGCGGATATTTCGATTTGACGCTAAGATATGCACGACAAACTGTTTACAAAATCAAAGGACGTAGTAGCGATGAAAGCGTTGGCTACGAAAATAACAATAAAAAGGCTGTTTTCTCTTTCGATTTAATTTTTTTGGATGGTTGGTGGGTGAATACGAAAACAACAAAATTTTCCGACATGGTAGGTACTTATTATATTATAATGATGGTATATCATATAATATCTATTCAATTGTAAAGAGGAGAAGCTCTGATAAGTGGTGTTAATATCCTGTCATGCGCCATTTTGTTTTAGCATTTCTGATTTCTCTAATTACAACACCGGTACAAAAAGAACAACGAAAGAAACCTTTTTTTAGAAAATTTCAAAATAGGATGCGATGAAGATCTTTTTTGCTATATTCAATAGGTATAAAATTTAACTATTACATGATACGACGTTTGGTTGAATACGTACTATTGTTTTTTGATGTGTAACATCTTTCCGTTCGCCTTCTTTATATACAATTTGTGGGAGTGGTTTCGTAGAAAAGGGACAGAAGTAGGGTCGTAACAGTGTGATCCTGTAACTGCTACGTGTTAGTCGGGGAAGCTACCAGTGATCGACACTTTAAGCCCAATGTCCGTTATAGGTCGTAATATTTGTGGGAGTGGTTTCATAGAAATGTGATCATAACAGTGTAACAGGATAACAGTGTGACATGTCTTCTAATGAGTATTTACTGCATTCTCTTTATGATTTGTAAATCTATATTCTATTTTCTATTGTAATATTGATTTCAAACATTTCGTATGTAATAGACTTTTAAACAATAATAATAATAAAAAAAGAAAAAAATAAGAAAAAAAAGAAAAAAAGAGAAAAAAAAGAGAAAAAAAATATATACGTCATTGTTAATTCCATATTCTATTGTAATATTGATTTCAAAAGGTGAGATGTCAAATGTTACACATCATATTATGCGACTACTGTAAGGCCCGTTCGTTTTTTTTAAAGGGACTACTTATTGTATGTATGCAGCCGGTGCAGCCTATGGACACCAAGCGTTAAAGCTTATATATTCAATGATTCCGCAGTCCTAATATTCTATAGCGTGGCTACATGGGCCGAAGTATGAGCACAACACCTTTCCAGGAGCAAATGAGAAGTAGCAGATGATTATGTGTGACACTCCTCTTTAATCTCCACCTGGCGGAGGGCATTATCCACTTCATCATCATCGTCATCATCATAAGCTCATTTTATGTCCCTACTGCTGGGGCACGAGCCTTCCTTATGGATGGATAGGGAGTACGGGCCATAAACTACCACGTAAGCCTAGTGCGGATTGATGGTTTGTTAACGACTGCTAATGCAGCCGGAACCAACGGCTTTATGTGCACGGAGGCATCCCCACTTATAATCCCTGAACTACTCTTCGCATGCTGCTAAGGTGATCCGGGATCGCAATAAAGCTTTCACCGGAGTACGTATTAAACAATATATTACTAACGTCATCAGCCTATATTCGTGACCACTTGAATATAAGAACAACACGAAATCAAACTATAACCCACCACACCAATGCAAGTTAGTGGGTAATAGCGAATGCCATTTTACGACTAAAACAGGAACCAACAACGGCTTCACGTAAGTACTGAAGAAGTGTTTGAGCTGAATATGCTTAAAAGATTTCAAGTTTAAGACACTTTTTTAATTATGTTTGCTTGGCAGAGCTTTACAGTAGTCGCATATGATATGTAACATTTGACATCTCACCTTAGTATTAAGCAATTTTAACATTATATTTTATATTATTTTATAACTGTAAAATAAATAAAGTCTTTTACACACGAAAGGGTTGAAATCAATATTACAATAGAAAATAGAATATACAACGTTAGTCGGAAAGGGGGTACTAAGCTGAAAGGAGGGTAAAGTATACATGATAGTGAATAACTTTTGTCTAAGAACTTTTCCTTAAAAATGGATAATTTTAGATTTAACAGCTTTTTTAAGATTTCAAAAGAAATTACGCTATTAGCCCTGGCGGTCACAAAAAAAAACAAATTAAAAGTTAATATTATTGGATACATTAGTCCAATTATGAAGAGAAAAATCAACTCTTTACAATGCCCGTACATTGACATTAGAGGTAAACCTATTTGCTGGGAACCTACGTCAAAACCGTAGTTTATTAGATTTTTGTAGAACAATCAAATGTAAATAAGAAAAAAACAAAAAAAAGTAAATAAAAATAATAAAAGTTAAAAAAAAAAGTTATTCACTACAATGTATACTTTACCCTCCTTTCGGTTTAGTACCCCGTTCCGACTAACGTTGTAGAATTAACAATGACGTATATTCTTTTACCAAATCATAAAGAGAATGCAGTAAATACTCATTAGAAGACACTTGACATATCAAAATGATGACACAATATGTCACTTTTAATAATAATATGTCATGTTCATAATATCGATTACCTACTGAATTTACAAAATGGCGCGCGCTTGCGCGCTTCCCCGACTTCCTGTTACACTGATGGACACTTCCGTCCCATTTCACGAAATCACTCCCAGAAATTGCTAGAAAGCTACCGGAAAGATGTCTCGTACATCAAAAACAAAAAAAAACAAACGACTGCCGCTCTTTTGTAATAGTCATTCCTATTTGAAAATATTTTTCTCGTCATCAACCTGCCCTTAGCAACAAATGAACAATCCAAACAGAAACAAAAAGCAATCACCATTCCGATCTTAAGAAAAAAGTCTATCTTGTAACATGGTAATGCGGAGGTAAGCAGTAAACTGTAAATAAAAAAGGGTTCGTGGCTCTGACAGAGGCGACTTTATTCCTACCGTATCTCCCGTTCCTAATAATGCAGTAATTTTACAATTAAGTCCCACCTTTTCCTTGTTCGTTTCGGATTGCTTTCCTTTGTAAATATATGTTGTACTAGTTTACTATAAAAAACAAAGGTTGACGTGTAGTGTTATGTTTTCGAGTGAAGTTATTATCTTGATAATTGACTGCTAATTTGAACAGGGGTATAACATGGATAAAATGTAATAATGATATAATGTAATAAAATATAACATGGCTGAAGTATTTCTTTGTGAAATATATATAATACAGTCAAAAAATTAAATGCCTACCCGACCCAGCTAGAAATCGAACTTGGGTCTTCCGCAATTCGGGCGGCTGCACTGTCCACATACCGTATACCGATAACACAACGCTATAGTAAATTTTTACTTTGCGTTTATGTTGCACACTATATTAACGCTAAAATTGTAAGAAAATTATTATTAGAGATATTTTACAATAAAAATCATATGTAACATCATAGGCTAAATAATCAGCAATGGTAATTGAAGTCTCTAAGTACTTTAGTTCTTATGCGGATGTTTTTACTACTAATTTGATACCACAAAGAAACTCCGAGCACACTACAACTTACCACAAATTGTTCTTTATTAAGACAAATTCAAAACAAAAGTAATGGTTCTCATTATTTTTTTTTTTAATAAATGAAATACGAACAAAATACTACATGTAACCAACGCATAAGATACACCAGAATCTACCGTCATTTCGTTAGAAAACAAAGACAAATTCAATTATTTTCCATCAATTAATGTTTAAATAAAAAAAACAAAAGTAAATATAGAGCAAACAAACAAATAACAAGATTACCAAGCGAGAAAAATAAATAATGTTGCCAGAGAAAATAAACTTTCTAACGCTCTCTTAAAACTTTTCCTTGTGCTTAATTACATTTTCATTTATCTTCCCTTTCATCCGTCCAGACTGTTAGTACCAGGGCGATTTGCGAAACACGCCTCTGAGTAAACAGCTTTCGCGTTTTGATGTCAACCTTCAATTCAAGTCGCTTAATAAGTTCCAAGAAAAATCTGTTTAGTACAAAACTATATAATTTTCATAATAAACCTACAAGGTGACTCGTGCTCAGTAGTGTACACTTGGCTATGTCCAGTATTGAATTAATTAAGGCTGATGATGATGATGATGATGATGAGGATCATGATGTGTATCATCAACATTAACATTGAAAAAAAAAATGAAGGTCTCAGTTTATGCTTCTGGTAGCTTAGAAATTTATTCTAAAATGTCACCGAATAGGTGACCGTGTATGAATATAAACTTTTACTTTTTATTTTCAAGTGCTAATTGCTGCACTGAAGCTAAATTAAATATTTATAAAATTTATAAAAAACACAAAAAAAAATTAAACACCTACCCGACCCAGCCAGGAATCAAACCTGGGTTTTCCGCAATCCGGGCGGCTACACCGACCGCTGTGCTTCCGGGAAGGCTGACTTAAGCGCTGAATTTGCCACTGCTTTTTTAATTTTTTTAATGCTAATAGCGGCACAGTGCGTCATCTATCAAACGGTCATTGCGACCGATGGCTATGCAGATTCATCTTTGCAGATGAAATACCACAAATTTGATAACACAACGCTATAGTAATTTTTTTCTTTACTTAACTCTACATTACTTTGCTTTTTAAAATTAAAAAGCAGTGACAAAATTCATCGCTTACGTCAGCCTTCCCGGAAGCATAGCGGTCAGTGCAGCCGCCCGGATTGCGGAAGACCCAGGTTCGATTCCTAGCTGGGTCGGGTAGGCGTTGTGTATAAATTTGTTCTCATATAAGGCACCTTGAGGCGTTGATCGCCTTTACGACTACTTCCATTTAGATGGTTTTAATAGCGTTACATTACGTTAGCATTGTTGTGTTCCGACAGCTAGATATGAGATAACTAGTTCCAGCAAATGAGAACTTCGGTTGTAAAGTTCTTCCACTGCCTAAGTTTCCCCATTGATTTTTTTTGAGAGAGATTGCTGATTGCCTTAAACTGCATTTTCAGCGTCACCGGGCTTTTTTGGGGGCGGCGAGGTACTTAAAGGGTACCTCAAGCCGTGTGAAACGAATCACCTTCGAAGGTTTTCTAGAGGGAACGGCATCACACAATTAAGTGCGTGTCCCCGTGCCCTACTAGATTCTACGAAGGGATCCCCATTGTCTTACAAAAATAAACAAAACTTTGTATGCAGCAGAATACTGCATCGAGTATACCGAAGCCCCACCATCGACCATTAATTAATGATAGTCTTTTGTTTTAATTAAAATTATAAAGTTATCAATGAGTCCAGATGCGACAAGTAGTGGAGTGGGATTGTGCCTCATTAGCCGTCCTCACAATGCTGACGCGTGCGTTGCGTCTTAACACCGCGTTTTATTTACATCTAAGAGTAGCCATAGTAGCTTATAAAATAAATCATGTCTTCTTTAATTTTTATATTTATGGTAAAGCACAGTGCCTTGATCTCACCTCATGTTAAGTGATGATAACGCCAATTGGTGGAAGCGCACTTCACCCGGGATGCTCAACTAGTGAGGCACTGGCTATCTTATCAATAGCTGGCGGAACACAACAATGCTACAAACATTGATGTTATGGCGACATATTTAGATTAGATGGTGGTAGCTACCCAGGAGGACAAACAAGTCCTACCACCAACCAAACTGAGTACACAAACTTGTGATACACGCTGGGAATCGAACCCGGGACCTCGAACCTAAAACCGTAAAACCGGGGTCTAAACCGGTGGTCTTAACTACTAGACCACAGACGCGGTTAGAAATGTCTTTCTCTAAGGAAAGTTGTCATTAATATGGCTACTTATCTGCCAAGTAGTATGAGGTGAGTGACCCCACGGTTTTGCGATTTGACTACGTACGTAGACCACGGTTCATATACGATACGGCGTGAGATTTCTTAATTCATTGCACCTTATGTTATGAAGGTCCCAGTAAACGGAAATGTCTAGAACGCAATGAACAGATAAATTATTTGTCACGTCGCGTCGCTAGTCACCGGTGGCTATAGCTTGAAGGTTTCCTCCGTCTAATAAGGGGCGGAAGGAATCTCATTGCACCCTAAGTAAGACGTACATTGACTACAAATATACTGAGGATGAGTGAATGCACCCTCCTAATTCGACAATCTCTCTGCACCCGCGTTATAACTTAGCCAGAATACCAATAAGTAATTATGGCCCTTATAGTTAATATAATCGTTAATTTTAATACTCCTGCGCTATTATAATTTACGAGTATGCTCAATAAAAACAAATGACGTAGAGAATGATTCGTAATTTAAAAAAAATAAAAATACCAAATAAAGATTTATTTGGTATCTTTATTATTTCTATTTCTATTTAAAATTATAACTTTTTATTGGATCTTTATGATTGTCAAAGATTTATCTAGAGTCAACGTGATACGTGTTTAATAATTAAAGGTTAGTTATCTATCTAAAGTTTTTATAAAAATCTACATACATATCATATTCAACGACAATAGTTTAAAAGTAGTTAAAAACAATGTTAAAAGTTTATATCATTTTAGTTTCCAGTTTTTGTATCTTTAAAAACACACAATAGCTTTGGAGAGCACAAAGGGAAGTAACCTAGGCCAAGAATATAAGTATATATTTGTGCATATATTTTTACAATAGTTAAGTATATCATTACTTTTGTAAATTATGTTACCGTGATATTATTTTAATATGTTTAAATGTTTTACACCTCCGATCTTAAAGTGTAATAGTTCTCTATTTTTAATTATTTATAAGTACATTGTTAATTTTATTTAGTTGCAACAAACTAATTATCTATCTTTCTATCTAAACGTGGGAACATGGCATTGCAAAGTCGCATCACTTACATGATCACAAATGAATATTGTGCGAAAAATTTGATGAATCTTTTATTTTTACTGTCAAAAATGTACAAAAAATTTAAAATCTAACGGACTTAAATCGTTAGGTACTTTATAAATCAGCCCTGAATCCTGTGATAATCAGTCGAAACTCAATTAAAAGAGACGATTACATTTCTTCGGAGGGCTGGCCTTATCGCAGAGTCCAGGTGGGGAGGGATTGTCTGTCGAATTGCGACTGACGTGAGCGAGCACCTGCCTCGTCGAAATTAAAAAAGTTTGAACAACACAGGAACTTTGCAGGTCTCCCGTTCATTTAAATGCTAAGGGATTCCGCGTTAGTATTCATCGTGAGTTTTGTCGTTCATAGAAAAGTTTCGCTTTCACTTGTTTTACTGGTTGTCAAATTAGATTTCGGGTTTCAATTTTTTCCTTGAACGAGCGCGTTGCGGCGGTTTCGTTATGTTGTTTCTGTTGTTTCTGCTATCTAACGAGAAAGAGGTTAGATTACTGCCCCACTAGACAAGTAGCAAAACGCTAATTAAATAGAAATAAATAGAATGATTATTGTAGGAGATTGACATAAACTGAAATGAACCAACTTTTACGGATCTACTCGCGTTTAATTTTACACATTACTTATTTAATGTTTATCTTGACGTTTCAAATACTTTGCAGGGTCCGTGGTCACAGGGAGACAGAGTCTCTCTGTGTGACCCTGTGTAATGAGTAAAATTAAACGCGAGTAGATCCGTAAAAGTTGTTTCGTGTGTGTTCGCGTAAACTTTAGAAAACAATATGATTGACATAAACGTTATTTACTTATACGTATTGTTGACTTATGTCAATGCCGTACAATAATCATTCTATTTGATTTCTATTCTATTAGCATTTTGCTACTTGTCTAGGTGGGCTGGTAAGTTTTCTGTAGTTTAACCCTTTCGGTTCGGCGTGGGGTGCAGTGCCAGGACTGAAACTATTTTTTCAAATTATCTGCATAATTTAAATAAATATGGATTTTAATTTTAGAATGATAATGGGAATTATAGTAGGTAATTAATTTAACAGCTCAGATCCGTTTGGGACGATGGGTCCCAATTGCTAAGTAAAAACTAAGCTTCAGTCTTGAATCAGAGTGTGACGGGATGTATTCCCATCGGTCTTACGTGGTACGGGACATATACATACCATCAGGCCTGAAAGGGTTAAAATACCCCGTCTCATCCGATTTCATCATAGACGTTTCGAACTCTGTACATGACAATAGTAATATGTCAAGTTCAAAGTGATCGTTTCTTATTGAATTTGTAACTTGTATATTCGTCAATCATATCTATCAGGTGCATTTCATTTTACGCAAAATTATCTTACCTGAAGTATCTTTTGGTAGTAAATGTAATAGGTATAATTGAACGGAAACAGATTTGTAAAATGTGTTTGTATGTCAAAAGCTTAATTTTAAACTCTGATTAGATAAATCTTACAATAATACAATAATATATAAGTAAACTATATTGTTAACAGTAAAAAAAAAATAGTTTAGTGTTAACAGTGCCTTTATTAAATATAATAATATTTTGCCTTCATTTTACGGTAATTTGGATTTCATACGGGGCAACGTATAAACATCTTGGAAAGCTTCTTTCCATCTGTGGGGCATTTGAATTTAAAATAACAATTACAGTTGTTAGTATATCTCTCTCGCAGTATGAGAGATGTACCTCAGTATATTCAGTATGAGTATGAGTACTCAGTATTTTTATTGCAAACTGTATGTAACGTGTAATAGGTGTTACATCTGTGACTTTGATCAAAACCGTGTCGGTTCTGGGACACACACACACAGGACACAGCAACAAAACGATACTAACAAAACAATTTCAACTTGGGCTTTTTCAAATTCAAATTAAAATTCAACAAAAAATAACTAGTATCCCGTATGAAACCGAAGAACCTATCCCAATTCTCTCTTCATTAAATATTAAACGCGAGCATTTCTTCTTATCCAAGTGCGAACACTAGACACCTTGGTATACACTCCCGGGTAGCCAGCTCTTGCGCAGCCCGAGCCGAAGGATACGATGCCGAGTTGGACCCCTTTGGTGTCAACTGCTGGCCCTCCAGAGTCCCCCTGTATTCAAAAAAGGTATAGGCCATAAAGCATAATTTTAAGTAAGCTCTCATATCAAGAGATATATAAATAAATTGAATTGCGATGATAAGGTTTTGTCACCGTTCATTTACCTAACATGGTTTATTATATAAATAAATAATAAATAAACTGGCCTACACTCACACCAACTATCTAGCCCAAGAGAAAGCTTCGTTATGAAACTCGTTAAATGGTTACTAGACAACGGATAAACACACTTAAAATACTTAAATACATACTTATACATAGAAAACACCCAGACCCGAGACAATTTAGAAAAACAATAATTTCTAAATTTACCCGACCGGGGATCGAACCCGGCACACCATGAAAACCGGTGTACTAATCACTCGACCAAGGAGGTCGTCGAAAAGGTATATATTAAAGTAGAAACTATTACGTACAATGAAAAAATTTTTTTTGTATCTCAATACCCTACTATGTACCTTACTCGAGGACAAGGATTAAGATGAAGAGGCCATTTACACCGACAGCACGAATGCTTTAGGTAACACCAAAGTCCTATAAGGTGACAATTGGCGGGGGTAAAACCATCACCTAACATGGCTTAGGAGTTACCTTTTAGGAGCTATTAATAAAAAAGGCATGAGACTTACTGACTTGGAAATATTAGTTAATCCACATGTAACAAAATAAAAGCACCCCTGAAAAAAGTTCGGCCGCGTCACTGTGCAAGCAGGTGCAAGACTAATATACAGACGTAAATGGACGAAACAGAGAAGAGAACATAGATTTCTACCATATTTTTAGTTGTAGTGAGTATCTGAAAATTCAGAATAATACCGGATACTCACACACAATAATAAATAGACATGGTAATAGTTAAAATTATTCTCATGTAAGTGACCATGACCAGTGTCCAGCTGTGGACTACTGTAGGCCTCTGATGGTGATGATGATGATGATGATTCAAAGATTCAAAGATTAAAATATCATGGTTTAAAAACTTTAACACATATTTCGACTAATACAGACCTGGCAGGAGTCCTTGCCACCTTCGGGTAAGCCTGCGCACAACATGCGTTCCGTTATAGAGTTTTGTCCGTAAGACTTTCGGCAGTCCGCGGTGGAGACGCTTGGTACCTTGACCGCCATCAAATTTGTACTGGTATCGCCGTTTTCCTGAAAGTAATAGATATATAAGGTCACAGTTTATCAACTGCAAATATTTTGAGGATAAATTCACCAACATAAATAAACAATTTTTATGAAAAAAACAAATTTTTATACGCTAGTTTTCAAGAAAAACGCCAAAAGACATTTCGATTAAAAAGTAAAATAAAGCACTTTCGATAGTTTCAATTCAGCGCCAGAAACAGAGAGGCCGCAATGCCTTCACCGCTTACACGTGCCCGTAGTTTCATTCAAAGTAGCTGACAGAGAGGGCGCTCTCAAACATTACAATTTTTCTTTCAGGAAAAGTAAAAAAAATATTATTCTGTTTTTTTTTAAATGGGGTCTTATTTCTCTGATATACCTAATTAGATGTTTTGTCAAAATATTTGCAGTTAATTAAATGTGACCTTTTATATGGGTATTGTACATTTTAGATAATGGACTAAGAACTAAGACTGCTAAAGAACTGCTATGATGCTATGTCTATGTCTATGATGTCTATGATGCTGATGCGTCCAACAAAGCAAAGTGAAAAAAAAAATAGCTTGAAACAAAACCACGATGTAATGTCATGTCGGAAATCATGTCGCATATAATTTAGCATCAAAAATAATGTTCAGTTTTAAAGGTGCACTTCTAATAACTACTATTTTTATTGGAGCGTGCGTGTTTAAAAATATGTTCGTGAAAATTACTGAAACGACTTGTCCGAATATTACTAATTTAGTACATAAATTTAAAGAATAAAGATTGCAGTAGTTGATGAGTTATTTACTATTCAGTTCGTAATAACATTGACAAACTTACTGCCGCACTGAGCTTTACTATATATTAATGATCGATCACTTAGTAACAACCATTTATAATTCCAAAAAAGTAATTACTACTGATAAGAGCATTTTTTACTATTTAAATCAAAGATGCTAAGGTATCAATAATGTAGATCGACGTATCTGAGTTCGGCATTAAATCATATTCTGAATTAATTCAGTCCAAATTATAGAGGTATTTATAATGCTATCAGTCATATACCTTATAGTTTTGCAGAGTTAATTGTTTTAAACCCTAGATATAGCTTACCGTAGTTGTACCCCAGCCGGTAACCAGCAAATTAGTTCCTGCCGGAACATCATCTTTAGCTGAAGGTAGGGACACAGCTTTAGTACTAGTACCATCTAATGTCATAGGTGATGGTAGTCTCACTATAGCGACGTCATAGTCGCTAGTGGTGGGGTTATAACGAGGATGTATGGTGAATAATGATGTTGTGTACATGGTGCCTCCGCTGTCCGAATTCGTGCTCCCAGTTCTTACGTAGACTGTTGATATTCTGTAATAGTAAGTGATGCCAATATTTACACATTACACTCTGTGATTTTAGTCATGCACCGACTATGTGAAGCGCCGCACCAAGAGACTCTTAAAAACGTTCATAATTACTTGGTACTTTTATTTTTCATTCCAAAATAGTGTTTTTAAGTTAATCTTTGAGACATTTTTACGATGAAAAATCTTAGGACAATTAATGTTCATGGTTCCTACTTAGCTATCATGAACATTACTTGAAGTATTTGAGTGCGGCAGGATTGATATTGTAAAACTTAGTCCGTTTCCAATGCTCTACTTTTACTTAAATGCACCAAACGTTGCAAATCTGTCTCTGCTTTAAGATGTTATTTGCACATTTAATAGTTCTCTGAACGCCTTTTCCGATAGTTGCGGGAAGTGTAGTGCACTAAAAGGCTTACTGACATAATATGGCCAGCCCACTGCCACTTCAGCTTGCTAATCCTGGAAAGGGCTATGCTTGGAGTTTCTCTGAGGGATCGGATCCGGGACGAGGTGATCCGACAGAGAACCAAAGTCGTCGACATAGCCCACAGGATTAGCAAGCTGAACAAGCCCTACCACCAACCAAACCGAGTAAACAAATAATAAACCCTAGCTCGGAATCGAACCTAGGATCTCTCAGTCTGAGACCGGTGGACTTAACCACTAGACCACACAGGCGACAAAGTATTCGGCGAGTGTGAAAAAACATGTCCGTCGCATCAGTATGAAAAAGTCTGCTTACCCAGTGAGGCAGTGTGCAGCAGTCAACACAACCCTCGAGCTGATGATGGAGCCACCGCATTGGTAGTAGTCGGTACCCTTCTGCAGCAGCAAGTACGCCTGATAAGGCACGTCCTGGATGGTCGTGTTGTAGCCGCCGACGATTTTTCCACCGAAGTCGGATTTGGTCTGGTGCTCGTGTTTCTTGCCTAAGACATCTGGGGGACGGTAGGAGCAATAAATAATACTAGTGGTCACCCAGTCGTCGAAATTCGACCGTAATTTTATTAAGGCTGCACGGATTGTATCCTAAGCAATGAAAAATTAAAAAGATAGAATGTGAGTTTGGGTTTGGATTGGCATTGACAGAATTCGGCCGCTCTTCTTCCATTTTTGAAATTTTTGAAAAGAGTATTATATACGCGTGTGTCAAATACATGGTAGTATGTGTAATGTTTGTTTTATTGATTTAATCTATTTTTATGCAAAATAAAAAAAAAAAACATTCGGATAACCTTCTCCATATAAACTATAAGTGTGCAAAATTTCATACTCCTTCGTCCGCGCAAATTTCGTATAAAAGGGGTACAAAGTTTTTGCTTCACGTATTAATATATAGATAGATTAAAATTAAATACCTAAAGACCAATACCCATAATTTTTTTATAGATAGCTCGGAAAATGACTCCATCCCACCTGATGTTAAGTGGAAATGGAGTCCAGACGATTTTAGAGATGACTTGATTTCAGTGATGGAGGCCAGACAGTGTAAAGACTATGTACTTTACTTTTTTACGTATAGGTTTGTTTATTTGAAAGATATTGTACAAACATTATCATCACCATTAACCAATGCTGATACTTAAGGCTGCTGAGCTTAAACTTCAAGAGCAGTAATAGACAAAATTTTATTTTGCAGAGAAAAAGAACTTACAGATAAAATTGTAGTTTTATTAAATACCTAACTACTCAAAAAGTTAGTAATAGTACGATCGATTGTAAAAAACGTAGTTTTAGACACGGGATTACGTTACATTTTGCTTAGAAAGAAGGATAGTGATTACTAAATTCAAAAGCGTCGGATACAAATAGGAAAGCTTCATGAAGGCTTGGAATGCAAGAAAGAGAGAGATCGAAATCGCAATCGCAATCGCGAAAAATAAGTGTTTAAGCGCCACCACCGCCATTACGGTCACCAGTGATCAACAAACAATAAAATTTATTTTGTTTTTATTTACAGAAATCAGAAAAATGAAATATTAAAAAATTACCGTTAATAATCGTTGCGAACAAAAGCAATCCGACCGCAAAACAGTTAACTTTGGTCATGATAGTAAACAGACACTAAAAGAAATGCAGGGATGTCACACACTTTGTGTGCTTAAATACTGTATTGTAACACGGTGACAGTGGCGTCGATGGTAATTTCAATAATCGTCGCAATTATTGTTGGGAGAGGGCGATAAGACTATCGTTAAAAGTCGATCTGGCCGTGCCCTTGCCTTTTTAAATGCCACCATGATCGTTCGCTTTAATAGCAAAGTAGTTAACGATTACTCGTTTACTACTTTGTCACTTGTTTAGACGCCTTCTCATCCGAATATCCATAACTGTCAAATTTCTTTAATAAATGTTCAACTATATTACCATAGTGCACTTGACCCGGCATCTCATGGGGTGCGGGTTCGAATCCCGCTCGTGGAATTTTTTCAACACTTTGTCTTTTTTTATAAAATTTGTAAAAAAAAACCCTGTCCGATCGAAAAGAGGTACAAGGAAAAAAGGTAAAAAAAGTAATAAAAAAATATTATTTATGACAATAAAAGAGTTATCGTAATTTAAAACGCAAGTTTTTTTGTACCAAAATGGCTCAAATTACCCCAAAATAATGCTTATTTTATAAATGTGACCACACTTTCCATCAATGGTGGGCGGCGGCGGCCCCAAAGGACCTACCTACCGAAGTGCCAACAAAAGTATTGTCATGTAAGTTTTGCCATTTCACAAAAATTTTATCGGGGTAAGGTTTTTTCACTTATTATTTTAAAATAATTACGTGAATAGAACTGAATCTAGATACGTAATAACACCTTTATGGATCGGACAATATGTAAAAAAAAACTATTGCATTGAAGATATTTATAAAATTTATAAAGTGAAAAAATTAAACGCCCTCCCGACCCAGCCAGGAATCGAACCTGGGTCTTCCGCATTTCGGACGGCTGCACTATTCTATTGATGATGTTTGACAGCTTGTAATAGTCTGATGTGCATGTTCTCACACCTCTATGAATTTATTACCACCACCTCCACGGCTACCCTGTTGAGGGAAGTAAAATATCGTGGAAAGTGGAAACATGAATTTTTATTTTTCGAGAACTTTGGGTGTCTAGGAATCCTACCCCGATTGGTTGTCGTTAACGACTGCTAATGCAGACGGGTACAACGGTTTTACGTATGTTCCGAATACGGAGGAACCCGAGATGATTCATCTTTTGGTCACCCATCCGATGATCGGCCGTTGCGAAAGTTGCTGCACATCAGCGATCACAGAACGAGCGCGTTTACCACTCCGCCATAGATTTTCTCAAATTTTTAAAATTTTATTGCTTTAACTACGATATCGTCAAACTGTATGCTTCTATAATATAACAAAATAGCGGCTACAAAACTGCAAGCTTATGAAACTGGATACATAGCTAATGAATAGAATGAACTACGTAGTGCACCAGACATTGTACCTACCACAAAGTTTATGTGGGCTACTTGTAAAACTATTTCACTAAATATTGGATCCTGAAGCAACTATGTGCGATTTCGTGGCGGCAAGCAAAAAGCGACCTAATTTATCGCAGCCAGTGGCGAGTTTAAACTTTTATTGGTTAACTATTTATAGACACTCGATTTGTTGCAAACAAAGATGTTCGCAATTTTATATTTCATAATAATTTTTATTGGACAAAAGTAGGGTAGGACAGTAAGACTCGAGCAATTCCACTCGCTTTTTTCTCGTGTATCGTCGCTTTGCAAAGTATTTGTTCGTAAACAACGATTGAACGCGCGTCGTTCCGCGGTCAGGTTCTTAAATCTTCGACTAAGCGACATTACCAGTTTTAATTTTTGTTTGTGTTTATCAATCTATTGCGACTTTTTTCGTAAGCAAACTAACTGTCTGTGGAGTGATGTGTAACTGTAACTTTCGTGCAGTTTCGGTTGGATTTTGTCAGTGACGTCATCATCCATCACCATCTTTAGCTTCACAACTCCTGCCGCAGATGCTTCAGAACGGGAAGAAAGGTTGGTGGCATATATATTTCAATCCGCGTGTAGATCTTTCTGTGTTTTATCCGCCTTCTCTACCAGTTCAAAAAATAAATACAGCTTGCACCTTTTTGTAACAGCATTAACTTTTTACTTATTAATACCTACTGTTATTTTTTTATTTTATTTTCTTGGTTTAGTGTCGTATTCGTTCTAAAAAAAACTTTATAATTCCCTGTGTGGTGCCGGGGATAAAGAATTGCACCACCCCATCTCTTCCCTTGGGTGTCGTAAAAGCCGACTAAGGGACCATTCCAGAGGATGGGCAGCAGCATCTCTCTGAGGTTACCCTCAACCTACTGCGATCGCCAACCCGCCTGCCAAGCGTGGCGATTACGGCAAATACCCCTCATATCCTTGGGGGAGGCCTTTGTCCAGCAGTGGACGTCTTTTGGCTGGGATGAGATGAGTGTCGTATTAACAGCGGGAAGAAGACTCCGTTGTTTGCTTTTGATTTTGTTTTTTAAGTTTAAACAGTCAATATTGTAGTAAAACACATATTCTAAGTTTTATAGCTTAGTTTAGACTTTTTAGTCTCTAGTTCAATGAAACATATTTAAGCACTAGATACATTACATACATATTTTATGATGCAAACAATTATGAAGGATATTTGGTACCTAGTAATAAACGGTATCGCAAGAAGCACTATTATGAAGTCGCTGTTCCTTTGAAACAGCCACAAGGACGCCTTAAATTCTACAAGTCCACATAGTTGCAAATAGTACCTATATTCATAATGAAAATAACAAACTTTAATGGCAACATCCACTTAGTAACGTTCGAGATGGATGGTTTATTATGTACGAAAAAAGGTTTATATCTTACGGCAGCTATAATTAAAATCCTCATTAACAGATTACTGGTTACTGGTTCGCGGATAATGTTCAGAGCTCGTTAGGAATGTATCGTACATTGTTGATTTAATTTAGTTAAATAATGAATTTAAACGGAATGGAACGAGAGAGATATTCGCTGTCGTAGTTCAAAGGTTTAATTTTGCGAAGGACTAACACTTTACTCGTGACTTCGTCCGCGTGGATTTGAAATTTTAAAAATAAATTCATTTTTAACAAACAAAATATAGCCTATGTTACCCGCAAGGAATGTAGCATTCTATTTTTAAATTATTTTTGGAATTAGACCAGTAGTTCTAGAGATTACCCTTTTCAAACAGACAAGCAAAGTGACAAACTTTACTTATTTATGAATAGTATAGATCATAAATCATAAACTATTTATTATTAAAAATATGGTACATTGATAGATGATTAATTAGAGGGTTGCAACGCGGGATGAAATGCTAATAAGCGGCTCGACTGTGCAGATGAAATGAAACAACTTTTACGGATTTACTCGCGTTTATTTTACACATTACTTATTTAATGTTTATCCTGACGTTTCGAACCCTAAAAATTAAATAACCATGAACAATAATAAATAATAAACGCGAGTAGATCCGTAAAAGTTGTTTCATTGCAATGTGTAGTGTTCGCGTAAACTTTAGAAAACAAAATGTGCAGATGAAATTCACTGGAAATATAACTGAAACAATGTTTTCGGAAAAACAATTGCGGGGATTGTAAAGTGCTTTTACATAAAAATTGCGAAGAGGCGCTTGTCTTCATCGCGCCTGATGGTAGTGACGACAATAGGCCGAAGGTGGAAACGCACTTAACCACTGAGGAATTATTTTATCTCTTAATCTGGTCTGGTCTGGATCTGGTCCGTGTGGTGTCAGACGCAAAGAATAACACCATTCCATCTCTTCCGGCTGTCGTAAAAGGCGACTGAGGGAGTTTAAGACCCCGTGCATATCGAAAAACACCCTGGGTCACCCGTGTGGTGGCGGGTAAAACACTACTAGAGTTCCCACGGAGGGTTGGTGTCAGAGAAGCGGCCGTAAATACTATGCTAAAAAATCCTTAGCAAAAGCGTACGAGGAAGAAACTGATATATTGCGCCAACCCCAAGTAATATGGGACCAAGGAAGGCAGAAGAAGAAGAGTTACGGAACACAAAAATGCTACTAACATTGTTGTTATGGCGATAGACCAAGATAAGATAATGGTAGCTAACCAAGCGGGCTTATGTAAAAACCCTGGTAATCAATAAAACCGAGTGTGTGGCGGCTCCACCTACCGCATACGCCGCACATTATTCGACACCGAAGCAAACACCTTCACAACCGTGTCAACAGATGGCGCCACAGACGCAAATCAACGACGTCGCCATACCACGACGTAAAATAGTATGGGAAGCCTGCATCGCGGTAGCGAAGTTTCACCATCTCCTTCGCTATGTATAGCACCTCCAACTAACATCCGTTGGACCTCGGTCCCCGAGCAATACCACCCAGCTCGGAGGAAGATCTTCCTTTTGCCTTCCTCACTGCGACGTTCTACCATACCATCCGCACCCTACAGTGGTTGACCCCTACGGAGCACAGAAGCACCCACATCATCGTCGCAGCAGCGCCCATCCCATCACTCCACATTCTATCATCTACCTTCGCCAGCAGTCACAGCAAGCCAGCAATCGAGCCACAAGGTTCCACCGCAGCATCTTGGACGACGCTTCCTGGACCTCCGGCACACTCGACGGCATCATCCCGACCTGGTATCGCAGCCCACGACCGGTGCATCAATGTCGGCCGCATCACTCCGGCGTGGCAGCCCTGCACACCAGCAGCTCGGACCCACCGTCATCATCACCTGTCTCGACTCACCGCAGACAGGAACAGCACACTGCATCACTGGCAACGCGCCTTCACCCCACCCGTCTCGACTCACCGTAGACTGGGGCATCCTGCAGCAGCACTCTCCACTGGCACTTGCAAGCTCTGACGCACTGACTGCTGAGCACACTCACTGATATCGACCTCTGGTCTCGGGGGGGAGTGATGTGGCGGCTCCACCTACCGCATACGCCGCACATTATTCGACACCGAAGCAAACACCTTCACAACCGTGTCAACAGATGGCGCCACAGACGCAAATCAACGACGTCGCCATACCACGACGTAAAATAGTATGGGAAGCCTGCATCGCGGTAGCGAAGTTTCACCATCTCCTTCGCTATGTATAGCACCTCCAACTAACATCCGTTGGACCTCGGTCCCCGAGCAATACCACCCAGCTCGGAGGAAGATCTTCCCTTTGCCTTCCTCAGTGTGGCACTCTACCATACCATTCGCACCCTACAGTGGTGACCCCGACGTGATACCTACCATCGGCTCCCCATAGTGGTGACCCCGACGTGATTACTTACCACTAGCTTCCCACAGTGGTGACCCCGACGTGATTACTTACCACTAGCTTCCCACAAGTGCACTAATTTATAACAATTTATGAGTATCGAACTCGGGACATCTTGAGGTTTCACCACTAGTACGAGGTACGAGTTCACCTGCGGCGGTATATATAATTTTAATTAGTACTTTATTACGATCTAAAAAGAGCATGAAAAATAATGTGAATAACTATAAAAATTTCCAACAAAGTTAAATAAAGATTTTATTATATAAAAGTAAATTTTACTAACAAACTTATTTTTTAGATACATAAACTGAAATGACATTAACAGTAGGTATATTGTGATTACAATTCAATGGCTAGTTCTCAAATAATTGACAAGTCATAGTTATAGTGGTGGTACTGAATAGTAATGCAAGGATGATGAATGGTGATTCCAATAAACAGTAAAGTGGTTTTCCATAAACTCAGGTAATGATTAAATGTTAAACCACTTTAATGTTTGTGATAGTGGTCCGTATATATTGTTACCCTTCGAACATTTCGGTTTATAATCATCAACAGTATAAAAGGTTTTGTTTTACTGTTGTACAAGGTCTTACTGATACAGTTTGAAAGAAAGGAGGCTGAAAAAATTACAGTGAATAGGACAGCAAAGCAAAAGCATAAATTTTATGTAAAGTATTCTAAGTGAAGTAAAAATTCCCTGACGTACCTACAAATGTATAATTATTATGTTGTGTAGAAAAAAATAACCTCTTTTCCAAATCAAAAAAGTAGCGCAACAGCAATGTAAATTTTTTTAAATGTTTTTTTACGTTTTATTTTTTTTTAAATAAAGTATTATTTACAAACACACAAATGTTGGCTGGTTAGAATCACGATAGCTCAATTGGGAGAGCACCTGACCCGGTATGTCAGAAGGGTGCAGGTTCAAATCCTGGTCGTGGAAATTTTTACAACATTTGTGTTTTTGTAATTTGTTCGCAACAAAATTTGCATTAAAATTATATAAACAAAACAAAAACATTATAAAGTATTATTTATTTGGAAAAGAGGTTATTTTTTTATTTTTCTAAACTAATGTGGTTATTAGAGCATTTTTAGTGTGTTGTATTGTTGGCTATTGCCAAAAACTTTCTAACGTTTTCGTGGCACGCATTAAAATAGATAGATTAAAAAAATGTAGTTGTCAGCGGAATAAACCGCAGCATAGTTTCTCTGTTGGAATAAATCAAAAATAAAAAAAATCTCTGTGTGGTAGTAAAAAAACACGTTTCAACGCACGTATGTGTACGTGGTAGATTTTCGTGTCGTCGCGAGGAATAAAAACGAACGAAATATTGAAATCATCTTATATAATACCAACCGTCACCCGCCCGCTTCGCGGTGCGAAAATAATGGGTCAGTGAATGCAATTCCAAATAATTATTAGGTTTACCAACATCATATACGAGTATTATAGCCTATCATTTGCACAATCTCATGTTCTTACTACATACAAATTTTAAGCGTAAACTTTTTTTTTATAGCCTTTCATTTGGACAATCGCATGTTCTTACTACATACAAATTTTCATCAAGATCGGTCAAGCCGTTCTTGAGTTAAAAGTGGACATACAGACAGACAGCCAAACAGACAAAAATGTCAAAATTCGTAGAATCGGTGTCATTGAGTCACAAAATGAATATTTATCCCAAAATTTGTACACACAGACACACAGTACAGATACAGTGTCCATAGGCACAAACTTATATAGTAGTGTAGAGACGTTTTTTGGCTGAGATGATGATGATGATGATGATGATGATAGAGATAGTATAGATATAGATGTAGAACAAAAATAAAATTATATTTATTTCATCATTTGTTTCGCACGACCAAAATAAATGAAAGTGCTTTGGAACGCTATCATCTTTGCATTTCTTTCTCATTGCAGTCTTCATGAATGTGACTTGGATACTCACATTCTTGGTGCAAAGCTGTGATGGCCTCTAGTCAGTAGGCACACCTGCTAGATGGTCGGACTAAGTTGTAGTGATACTAAGCAAGGTTATTAGCCAAGCTCCCGGCATACTACCCTTTACGTACCTCGCCGCCCCTAAAACAAGTCCGGTGAAGCTGAAAATGCCCCTGGGCAATCAGCAGTCTCTCTCAAAAAAGAAAAAAAAAATACGGTCCGCCTGCTCAGTTCTGCAACTGGGTCGCTGGCTGCCTACATGAGCGTAGGATCCGAGTACTCACAGACGGATGTGCTTCGCGATTCATGTCAGTGAACGCTGGTGTCCCTCAGGAGTCCATTCTATCCCCCACGCTGTTCTTTCTGCATATCACTGATATGCTTCCACTTGGAAATATTCATTGCTATGCAGATGATAGTACAGTGCACGGCGGGTATAATGGTCACCCAGCGGCTGGGCAGGTCGAGACTGCAGAGACGCGAGTAAATCTTGTTATTGAGCTCAATCGGATATTGGACCTCATATCTAAATGGGGCTCCAATAACCTTGTTGAGTTCAATGCCAAGAAAACACAGGTATGCGCGTTCACGGCAAAAAAATCGCCATTTCTACCCCTTCCCTTTCTTCAAGGCACATCACTCGGCCTGCAGAGCAGTATTAACATGCTCGGTATGGAGATACGCTGCGATCTGAACCAGAGGGACTTTATCGAAGCCGTGATAAAAACAGCGTCACGTAAACTCGGTGCCCTGAACAGGGTGCGGCGATTCTTCTCGCTGGATCAGTTGTGCCTTTTGTACAAGACACAGGTGCGATCTTCGGTGGAGTATTGCTCGCACCTTTGGGACGGTTTCGCAAAGTACCTTCTCGATGCCTTGGACAGATTGCAGCGGCGCGCTATACGCATTATCAGCAATGCAGAGGTCACTAATGTTCTCGAACTCCTGCAATTGCGTAAAGATATAGCGTCACTCAGCGTGTTTTACCGCTTATACCATGGCGAGTGCTCTGAAGAGCTCTTTGACCTCATCCCACCTTCTCCCGTTCTTCATAGGAGTACACGTGCTGCTCTTCGGAGTCACCACTGTACTGTCTCGAACATTCCATCGCGCACAAAGAAATTTGGTGACAAGTTTCTTTGTCGCACTTCCAAAAGATGGAATAGTCTCCCAGCACACGTTTTTCCTCTTTCCTATGACATGGGGTCCTTCAAACGAGGCGTGACGAGGCACTTTGTGGGCCGGCAGTGAGGGTGACTAATGCTGCGTTGTTTTCACACTGCACCAGTTGTCCTTGCGTCTGGACTCCGTTTCCACCTAACATCAGGTGGAGTGGAGTCATTTGCCAAGCTATGAATAAAAAAATTAAAAAAATACCCAGCTGTTAATTGAGTTCATTATGGTGATGGTTGATACTTTGAAAACTCATTTAAGCAACTGGATTCTAAAAAAGATTATAGTATGCATTAAATTAGTTTTTCGTTTATTTTTAAACAAAGCATTGGACGGGCATATACGCAAATCACTACTGTGATTTACCACGGTATTCTCAGCCCTCGACCATGGCCGGTGCACTCGGTCGAAACGTCTGATATAAAAAGGTATGACTAATGATATCGATTATCAACAGAACGCGAAAGTTTAGTGTATAATGAAGGTTTATAATATACGGTCATAAGTTTCATTGAGTAATATTTTGTATATAATCTATATCGCATTAGATTTTTTATATATTCACCGGTGATCGTTCACTAAGTGCTGTTGTTTGTTATTAAGTTCGATAATTAAGTTTTTTATGATATCGCCTTGTGCCGGAACAGTTCCTGACAATAAATCATAAGAAAGATTCGAACAGTGATAATAATATGAATGTTCAGTTCATAGAGACTCGTAATGAGCTGCAGTAAAGCGTAATGGACGATTTATGCAGCGGGACCTTCGCAAGAGAAATCAGCGCTAATCATATACTGAAACATAGAATTAACTTTTATGTCTGATAAAGACTGATATTGGAAAGGCGGTAGCAGCAACAACACATAATAAGACTACATCAATTGGTGTTTGAAGAGAAATGAAATGAAATGAAAATACACTTTATTGTACACCATACAACTAACTAAAATACAGTACAGTACAGTACATATCATCATCATCATCATCAGCTCATTTATGTCCCCACTCTGGTGTACGAGCCTTCCCTATGGATGGATAGGGAGAACGGGCCATAAACTGGATTGGTGGTTGTTAACGACTGCTAATGCAGCCGGGACCAACGGATTAACGTGCCTTCCGAAGCACGGAGGAGCTCGAGATGATAAATTTTTGGTCACCCATCCGATGACCGACCTTTGCGAAAGTTGCTTAACCTCAGCACTCGCAGACCAGGCGCGTTAACCACTGCGCCATCGAGCTCCTCGTTGACATATAGTTGACTAAAATACAAATTTGAAAAAAAAAGTTTTCACTTTCGCCATTTGTAGGTACTTCTTGTTGTATTGTCCTCATAGGACATAAAGAGGACAATACAACTAGAAGTACAAATGGCGGAAGAGAAAACTTTTTTTTAAATTTGTATTTTAGTCTAATAACTGCTGGGCATTGCTCTTCCCGAAACCCTTTCTATGTGTGTGGCAGGGTTTAAAACGTTATTCCACCACGCTGGGTGGGTTCCACCAAACTAGCTCCTCGCACAAATGATTTCACCTTTAACGTAACTTCACTACTACACACGACGCTAAACAATGGTGGTAGTAGTAATTTGCTTATATACTGTCCCACTGCTGGGCAATGACCTCAAATCCAGTCATAGCTACAACTAAGCTAATGGGTATAAGCTTAAGCACCATGCATGCTAAATGAGGGTTGATCATCAATACAATAACAAAAATATATTTTTTTTGTTTCCAAGAATACGGTGGTGTTGTATGAAAAACCCATGGCAATATATTCAAATTAAAAATATCTAAATTATTTATGTCCTTCACAAATTAGGTACCTACTCAATGCTTTATACTTAAGTCAATACAACAATTGAATTGACAAGATTGACACCTCAAATTGAATGCGTAATTGATCGATTTAAGTAAAATACCTAATTGTCACTTTAATGCACATTTCGTGTAATACTCGTATAACAACCGTGGTCAAATCACATGCACAAAGCACAGTCTATTCGGCATAGGTAATTAACACGTGTTCGTATCGAAAATAATAATAGCATGACATCATAGTACAGTCACGGTCAATAACATGTATACACTTTTGATAAGTTTTGACTCTTATTCCATTTCATCAAGAGTTACAATGTTTACATGTTAATGCTCGTGACTGTACATATAACATATTATTATGATGGAGCTGTATTACGACATGCCATTGTGAACTTTGACAAATGTGTTAAAAGTCTTTTCATGTTTGTCAAGGTGTTTATTGATGTATTTTAAGTTCGATGGTTTGTCATTTACACTTTTAAACTTACGCGTTGCATAGTTATCAAAGAATTAAAACGGTGATCAACGCAAAACTAATTCGTAATAGGTATCATACCTTCTTTGTACCCGACGTTTCGACCGAGTTACGCCGGAGGCCGTGGTCACGTTTATTATTTGTTTCCGATATTTACTAATAACTTCTACCAGCGACTATGCCCGCGTGAAGTTTAACCGTCATGAATTTCCGAACTCAAAGGCCATATAACTTATAAACTTATAAACTTTCCTACACTCACACCAATTATCTAGCCCAAGAGAAGCTTCGTTATGAAACTCGTTAAATGGTTACTAGACAACGGATAAACATACATAAAATACATACTTATTATACATAGAAAACTCTCAGACACGAGACAATTTAGAAAAACAATAATTTCTAAATTGACCCGACCGGGGATCGAACCCGGGACCTCAGAGATGGAGACACCATGAAAGCCGGTGTACAAACCACTCGACCAAGGAGGTTGTCATTATCTATCTAACTATCTCTGTACTATGAAAAAATAAAAACTTTAGAAAAGGGGTGGAGGAGGTTCACTAATGAAGTGAACAAGTTTTTCGTTAAATAACATTTTTTATGTGAAACGATTACTATAGTAAATATCTAGAAATACTTGGGTATTGATACGACAAAAAAGTAAGCACAGTTCTTTGTTAGTGTACACAAACTGAAACTTTCAGTGTTGCCCTCGCCTTGCTTTGTTTCCTCTTTTTAGCTAATAACCATATTTCTCTCTTGGACCAGGTACAAAGGTAATCACGAGTCCCGCACAAGTTTCCACATACACAGTTGCGAAGTGAGCTGCGAATGTTGTTTGTTACACATTTTCTACAACAACAACTCTGTTTGCCTCAAGCTTAACAATGTAGTTCCATACGACAGGGTATAATCCCTTCGCTTCTGTATGACGCTGTCGAAGTCGACACAAACTTATATTATTTCCACTGGCAACTTGAGTGGTTTATTCAAAGTTTTGAGTGCAAAGATAACAAAAGTCCGGGGTATTTTGAATAATGCAAATAGTTTGGTTATGCGGTAAAGTGAGAAGGTGTTAAAGGTGAAGTTTGCTCGGTACTCGGAAAGAGCTTGTTTTCATAATTCAGTATACACATTCTATGTGCCGTGGCGGTTATTTCGGAGCTAAACTGTACTTTATAACTTAAATAGCTGGTTTTGTTGCTTGTTCGAAAATATAGTTTATACCCTACGCTTTTGTATGGACAGCTATCTTGTTAATATTAACTAAGGTACATTATTGTAGTTATCGATCAGATTGTACCGGTAAAGTGCTGTTATTGATAATTTCAAGTTATAGGTCTAAATCTTTATCGGCACACTTGAAATTGTGAGATTATTTACACCATTGAGGTGTCAGTTAAGTAAGCGTGGATATAAAAGCCGTTATCTGTAATATTTACGCCTACTTATTTCACGATATTTTATAGACAAAAGTATGAGTATTAAACACTAGTATTTTTACGTACTTGAATCTCTCTAGGTAAAGTAAACAGCCTATAATTGTCCCACTGCTGGGCAAAGGCCTCCATCATTGAAATCAAGTCATCGCTACAATTGATGGGTAATGGCTTAATCACCACGCTTGCCAAGTGCGGGTTGGTGATCACAAACCCGGGCTATGCATCGAAAAATCCGAAATACATTTTGCCCGACCTGGGAATTGAACCCGGGACATTCGGGTATCGGGCCGAGCGCTCTGCCACTCGGCCACCGAGGCGTCATCTATCTAGGTATTGCTCCTTTTTAAGAGCTTACCTTAATATAATATAATGTACCTTAGGCACCAATCGGATTAATTATAAATTTGAATTGAACTCACAATAATATGACAGATGAAATAACGGGACTGACTGACCACCATCTTGTCGAGATATGTCGCTATAACATCAATGTTAGCAGCATAGTTGTGTTCCGGCAGCTAGAAAAAAGATTATAATCCACCACGATGGCCTAATGCCAGTGTGTTTGTACCTAAGTATTCATTTAAAAACTTCCCTATTAGAGATTCCCGATTATCCGATAGACTATAAATTCACCTTTATCCAGTACATGGTGCAATATGAAGCACAAGTCTGCTGCATGTACGAACATAAAACTGAACTGCGATATAAGAGAAAAAGTTAGGTCTACTAAATTTCTGTTTATGACGTCCCGACTCCGATAGTATTGGAGCCGTAAACACTGATATCCAATGCAATCCAGCGGATAAAGCAATTGGAGTAATGTCCAGGCTTTACTTAGGGCTATTCTGCGCATTAAAACTTTACGCTTGTAGACCAATATCTATTGTTTGTAACAGCGGGGACATACTGTTGCCTGGAATATCTTACTTTTTACATTTAATTAATCTTATTATTTTTGAATTTTGCATTTACAATGCTATATAAAATATTTATTTTCAGCCTATATCGTCACACTGCAGGGCAAAAGCCTCCCATTTCCTTTTTCCAATATTCACGGTCTGTAGCTTTCTGGGACTAATCCTTTAAAAATGAGTCCAACTCGTCCCGCCATCTCCGTCTAGGTCGGCCGCGATGTCGTTTTCGGCCTTGTGGGACCCAACTTGTGGTACAAGTATATTGATCGTATTGATTTTAGATATTTACAAGAAAAAATCAACTAGCCTTAGGAAGCGACCTCAGGAGTGACCTTGGAAAAGCGGAATAACGTAACTGTGAAGTTACTCTCACTTGCTGGCTTGCAGCGTAAATCACAAACTACTAGAAGAATTTGACGAGTCTTCTGGAGCCTATTGGACCAGTTATCCAAAGGTCCAAAGGATGATGATGATGATCCAAAGGTCGTGGATTTGATTCCCACTCGAGTTTCCTGAGGCTGGTACATTTTTAAATACTACTTTGCGCTTTGGTATTGTTAAGCGTCGGTAGCCGTGCGTATAGATGCTAGGGTTGAATGTGAGAAGTCGTGGTTCAATCTCCATGACTCCATTAGACTACTAACGTGTACAGTTACGATCATTAACAATTAAATAATGTAGCTCTTAATACAATTCAAATTCAAATTCAAATTCAAATCATTTATTCAGTTTAGGCTACAAGTAGCTCTTATGAATGTCGCTATGCCATCGGTTCGTAAGTCTACTCTGGGCGGGAGATCTTGCACTGAGAAGAACCGGCAAGAAACTCAGCAAGGGTCCAGCTCTTTTCTCCCTTACAGCGTCAAAAAAAATAAAAATTGAAAAATGCCCTATCATAGCAGGACACTTTCCATTACAAATAAACACAAAAAAATATAGAAGACAACCAAAACATGTAAAAAAAAAAAAACAAAAAAAAAAAACAAATCTAATATATCAAATTTACATCTGGTATAAGTTTCAATTTCCACAATGTTATACAGTACCACTACAGTACTCTAATAAAAGTCAAAAATTGTTTAAGAGAAACAAAGTCAAACTATAGAATAGAATAAGAGTTAAAACTAGTCAAAAGTGTGTAAATTGTAGGTAATGCTTGTGACTTTATCCCACACCTACAAGGGGGAGGGAGAGGGAGAAAGCTAATATGCTGACTAAGATTAATAATCATGGTAGGTAAGTATTTATATGTATTATAGTAGTTTATTATATTTTGTTGTTTCTCATATTTTGTTTATTTCGTGTCCCCTGTCCTCTCTTTCTAAGTATCCATTGAAGATCAGCGTCGGGACACCTTTGGTGTTCTGATAAATGCTCAGTGTTAATTTATTTTATTTTAAATTTATTATTGTGTGACATCGAAAAAATATTTTTTAATTTATTTTGCTTTCATAATAACTTTCTGCCTCATCCAGCTTTTCGTAATTGGGCAAGGATTTATGCGAAAGGTAATGTTTTTCTTATTAAATTTAAAACAATAAAAATTAACAGAGAGTTAACATGACTATCAACAACGTGTTAACAACACATAATTTTTTTTAATACTACTGGTTCTTCTTTTTACTCTTTAGTTTGACATTTTATAAAATCTACAAAATAATACAAAATTAAAAGTAAGGAACAAAATGAGACTATAACAACGAGAATGGGGTATTCGACTACAATGAAAATATTGATCAAACTTAATAGTAAACATGTTTTTAAACTAATTTAGTCAGCACATAATTTTAAAATAAGTATGATTTTTATAAAAAATCATTAACAACATAATAATTTTTTTATGATTGACCACGTGATCAAAAACGCACGGGATGACGCTGAATCTGGAGTAACGTCACCAGCTTGTTTACAGTAAATGTCAATCAGACTTCTTGGCGGGAAAGTGAAGCGTCATGTCTGAGGTTTTGTCTTATTTTCCAAAATTTGTGTTATGTCGAATATTAATGTGAAATAATGGTGGATTATTAACCGTTAAGTGTTCGTGAGTGCGCACGAGTGTTGGCAAATGAAACAAAACAGTGCAACGTCACTTTTCAAATTCTCTCAAGAAGCTCGCGTGAGGACTTAGTAAAGCCCCACATCTTTACTGAGATACTCGAGGGGTTTGGGGGTATATCATTTCTCACTTCCCATTTCTAATATCATTCATCATCATTTATGGAAATATTGTTTATTTATGTATTACTTGTACGAAAAATTACTTTGACACTGGCTAAATGTGCTAATCGCACGAAGCCATCAACTAAAAGAAAAAGAAATGTCAATCAAAGTTTTGTACGTTGAATTTGACAGCTAAAAGTTTGCTTACAAGCAGGTGACGTCACGACATCACGTGACCTGCATGCATGGCGTCTTCAGCGTTTTGGTAACTATTTTATTTATTTTGAATTTAAATGGCGATTTGGCGAAAAAATAAAGAAATTCATAACGAATTAATGAAATTGCAAATATATTATGTTATAATGAACCATTAGACATATTTTTCTAAAACCTGTCAAATACCCCATTCCTGTTTAAAGATAATCTCTAAGTATAGGATTATTTTAAGTATCCGAATATAATTTAACATAATTATTGTATGTTGGCCAATTCTAGCGGTCGTGTGTTGCAGCGGCGACTACGGCGTATATTAAAATTGATTACGTTTTCTAACAATTGAAACTGAAGTCTGCACAAATTGAGTTTGGAATCTAGCGTGGCGGTGCGCACCTGAGACTACGCAATTTATGATATTACAATAATTATATACTTATATTAGTTTGAGGTGAGAAAATAAAAATATTGAAAATGCATGCATATTTCTTGCTAAACTGAAACCAAATAGGGATTTTAAGAGAAATGTAAGTTATAAACCACCCACCCACATACCCACATTATAAACTTTTTTCTTGTATCAAGCCGATTCCCCTCACAATGGCGTGAGGCTTATGTGCGTCCCTTACTAAAGATTCCTAATCCTTCCCATCCAACTCATTTTCGACCCATACCCATTCCTCAATTTCTATCCAAAGCATTCGAGGCCTGTGTCCATAAGCAATATGGTTTTAGGCCTGGACACAATACTGTTTCCGCTCTCCTTAAAGTGACTGGAGACATTAGACAAGCCAAGGAGCATACTAAAGTCACAGTCTTAGTACTTATCGATTTTTCAAATGCCTTTATTGCCATCGGTTATGATATTCTCCTTGCTATCCTTTCTCATCTTATGGTTTTCTCCCAAGTGCAGGAATGGTTCTTTTCCTATCTTCAGCAGTCGGTCCGCAACGACGAAACATCGTCGAAGTGGTGTGACCTGGAAGCTGGCGTTCCACAAGGCGGTATTCTTTCTCTATTATTATTTTCAATATTAAATATATATAATAGTATAATATATATAATAATAGTATCATCTGTAAGCCAATGACCTTCAGCTTTACACCCAAGAATGCGTGGACGCCTTACCAGATGTCATTAGGAGACTAAATCAAGATTTCGAAAGGATTAACGACTGCTCTTGTAGGTTTGGTGTGGCCGTAAATCCCACAAAATGGCAGTTGATACTCATTGTCAGATTGCGATTGATAGGTAAAATGGGAAGCTCTCTCGAGCCAATAGTGTTAAACGGAGCAGTTATACTTCTTATCGCGAAAGTTTAAAATCTTGGCCTACATCTCTTGGTCAAAAAGTACCTGAACTTTGCGGTCCTTGAATCGCCAGAGAATTTTTTCACCAATCAAGACGAAGATAATGCTTGTGCAAACTTTAGTGCACGTGCAAGCTGGAAAGATGTCGATTGGTAAGGTCTACGCTCCATCCTGCACCCATCCAAATCCAAAACCCCGGAAGCTTTCAGCTTGAATTGCAGAATCGCTTCGAGTGCCTAAATAATTGCGAAAGTGTGGATGAATACAGCAGTACATAAAACAGGTTTGTGGAAAGTGTCCAAACGGTTGGGTCCAAGTTCTTTAAAACCCACTGTCTATCGAATCTAGTCTATCTTCCAGCCTATCGAACAAGCCGGTTTCCGAAAAGGCTTCAGCACCATAGACCACATACATACGCTGCGGCAGCTTATACAGAAGACCAAAGAGTATAACCAGCCTCTTTGCTTAGCGTTTGTGGACTATGAAAAAGCCTTCGATTCGATTGAAACATGGGCCGTGCTACAGTCTTTCCAGCGGTGCCAAATTGACTACCGGTATTGACATCGAAGTATTGAAGTGTTTGTATGAAAGCGCACTATGTCAGTCCGCCTTCAGGACCAGACCTCATAAACTATCCAGTTGCAGCGAGGAGGGAGACAGGGAGAGGTGATATCTCCGAAACTGTTCACTGCTGCACTGGAAGATGTTTTCATGCTTCTGGACTGGAAAGGACTCGGCATAAACGTCAACGGCGTATACATCACTCACTTTCGATTTGCTGACGATATTGTGGTCATGGCTGAGACCCTGGAAGGTCTCGGCACTATGCTCGGTGACCTCAACATAGTCTCTTAACAAATGGGTCTCAACAGAGTCTCTTAACAAATGGGTCTTAAAATGAACATGGAGAAGGCGAAAGTTATGTCGAACTCACGTATCGTACCCACTCTTCTAAAGGTTGGGGGGAGGAGGGGACCGCAGTGTCTCAAGACGAAAATCTTTGACCAGTGTGTGTTGCCAGTGATGACATACGGGACTGAGATGTGGTCGCTTACTATGAGCCTTATCTGAAGACTCAAGGTCACTCAAAGAGCAATGGAGAGGGCTATGCTCGGGGTTTCTCTGCGTGATCGAATCAGAAATGAGGAGATCCCCAAAAGAACAAAGGTAACCGACATAGCCCGAAGAGTTGCTAAGGTAAAGTGGCAGTGGGCAGGGCACATTGCTCACAGGACTGATGACCGCTGGGGCGGGATAGTCCTTGAGTGACGACCGCGTACCGGAAAACGCAGTGTGTGTGGACCGACGATCTGGTGAAGGTCGCGGGAAGCCGCTGGATGCGAGCAGCACAAAACCGGTCGTTGTGGAGATCCTTGGGTGAGTCCAGCAGGGATCGTCTTAGATTACTCAACAACAGTATTCGATTAATTTACAATCTGAAGAAATACGAGTATGACCACGTCTCGCAGTTCAGGTTCGAGCTAAAATTGTTGCTCATTCGTCAGCGAAGACGTTTACTAGACTTAACCACACTGTTTTCGCTTTTAAATTTATTAAATACTCCTTCTGATCTGTCTCCCCATTTTCAGTACCTTTGCTCTTCTCATAGTAAGAATCTCTGGTCCACAAATAATCTTCTCCTGCTCTGTCCTCCCATACATTTGGTTTTGTTCATTCTTCCCTTCACATTTAATCCATTTTCCTGTTGAACACGCTGCCTCTCGAAATCAAGATGGCTACGAGTCCGCAAGCTCTTGTTTAATAAAATCATGGCAGAATCATCTCAATAACGTCCTTTAGAATTACGTATTTTATGTATGTTTATTTATTGTAGTTTACGTATTTACAATAAGATATATGTTTATTTATAAATTATATATGTATTATAAATAAAAACATTAAAAATATTTTTATATTATACTATCCACGTTAGTCTTCGCACATAATTACACCTACGGATGTTATCTCTGCACCACCCTATGGTTGACTGGTAGAGAATGCCTCCGGCATTAAGTCCGCTATGTAATGTTTTTTGCGAAAGTTTAAATAAATAAATAAGTTTGAGGAACTTAGGCATAATAAGATGTTTGATATGTTTTGAACTATTTTTTCTATATAGAAAAACCGCTTGTTTTCGTAAAGCGTTATCCTTTATCACTATTTAATTTTACAGCATAAGTCATCGTTTATGTACACGTGGTCGAATAATGAAACTCGTACTAGACTTTCTGATTTGGGCAAAGGTATAGTGAGCATAGTTATTTAATTAAACATTTAAAATGATTGATTGCGATGACAAAATTCTCATATTTTTTAGGGTTCCGTACCTCAAAAGGAAAAAATGGAACCCTTATAGGATCACACAGACGGACAACAGTCTGTGCGTCTGTCCGTCTGTCCGTTTGTCTGTCTGTCAAGACCCTTTATCTCGGGAACGGGTATGTATCGAGTTGAAATTAAAATGTGGGGTCCCTTTTGCACAAGTTTAAACAGATTTTTAATTATTTTTATGATTTATAGTTTTCGATTTATGACGAAGAATGAAAAAAGAAATACCTTAGAAACTGAATTTCGGGAAAAGTTCAAGACTCAATTCCTGAACTATATAATATTATGTACCCATTTTGTACGGAACCCTCGGTGGGCGAGTCCGACTCACACTTGTCCGGTTTTTTTATAATTTTATGACTCAAGGCAAAAGCTAAATAGCTCATTGAACAAATCATAGTGTTGTGGGAATCGACTTCTTGCAGCATTGTAGACAATAGGGATTGACAATGAGAAAACAAAAAATGCCACGAAACAATACGCCGGCCGTTTGGATTTATTTGCAAAAAAATGGAGGATACATTGCATTGTTCCTAAAGTATGTCATCATTCAATTGAGAAAGTATTGGTAGAAAATATATTATTTTTTAGGAAATTTTCAGATTCTAGTTTGGAAGCTTATCGTATACTCGTATAAGTTTTATATGTGCAGAGGTACTGTTTGCTTTTGTTATTGCATTAGTTCTTCGTTGCTGTTGGCAAGAGCTGGATGACAGTAGCCAAGAATCGTGCTCAGTGGCGTGCACTTGAAGAGGCCTATGTCCAGCACTGGACTAATAACTGATCTGATGATAATAATAATGATGATGATGATGGTGATGATGATGATTATTATTATTATATACCCTTTATTTATTTTAAATCTTAGATTTAGGTTTTCTATAAAAATTATATAAAAAGTAAAATATAACAAAATTTCTTACAAAAATACAACTTTTATAAAAACCTAAACCTAGAATGCCGCCAGCAGCGGAGCAGGACTCAAGCTACCGGTGATCAGCCTTAAGGCTGCAGAGAAAGAAATCTCCTGACAATGCGTGCTGCGTCCAGGAATGTAGCCTTCTGTATCTGACCCTTGATGCAGCCATCCAGCGAAAGTCTCTTGAGATGTTGGTCGAGACTCTTTGCTATAAGGCCGTTTGTAGATACGACTATGGGGACAATGATCGTCGAATCCACATCCCACATAGCGGTCACCTCGTGAGCCAGGTCAAGGTACTTAGTGAGCTTGCCCTACTCGGCTTTCACAAGGTTCTCGTCATGCGGAATGGTGATATCGATGAGCATTGCCTGGCGCGTCAATCGATCTGTCAACACGTCAGGCTTATTGGCAATAATAGTCCTGTCTGTGATAACAGATCGATCCCAGTAGAGCGTTGCATAACAGTTTTCGAGAACTGGCACCGGCGTGTACTTATAGTACGGCACCTCAGATTCTACAAGACCATATCGAAGAGCAAGTTGCTGATGGATAATCCTGGCTACAAGGTTATGTCTGTGCAAGTACTCACCGTTAGCTAGATGAGAACAACCGGAAATAATATGCCTGGGTGACTCACCGGGACGGCGGCATGCCCGACAAATGTCGACCGTACCGTCCCTCAGGATATATTTACGGTAATTTTCGTCATCATGACTTCGTCATTATTATTATTATTTTTAAATAATATGTACACACTATCGCATTGGGAACTACCTTTAATAAAAGTTGTAGTGGCTGCTACTTGTGTGTCGATCTTGAAGAGAAAAACAGACAGATACATACATACATACACTCGAAAAACAGAACCCTTCTTCTAACGCAGTCAAGTAAAAATAGTAAATACACAAGAAAATGTATATTTAAATGCACCAAATGTACAATTATGTTAAAGATTAACCCGTCAACACACATTCCTTTACAAACACAGCTCATTTCTATCCTGTCAAGCCAAATCACTACAATTGGAACCACAGTGCCTCTGCTTTATAGCTTTTATTATGCACAAAATATAAGTATCAAAGAATAAATACTGCAGCTTAAAATATAGCGTTTTAGCTTGATACGATAGATGTGATCCACGATTTTGTAACACATTCTAATCTACGTAGCACCCTCATCTTTTCACCAAACATTGATCGATGGCGCAAATTTTCCGATCTACAATTTACAAGCGCAATTTTTGCGAGCGCTTTCCCCGAACTTAGTTCGGAAACTCCAATAGTAAATTTAATAAAACTGTCTGGAACTTATAAGTTGGCGACAATGTCCACCTGCTCAGACCCCACACGATATGACCTTCCCCAATGATGGATGGTGACAGAGTGGTTCGGAACAGTTCTTCCACCGGCAGCGTAGATTTAAATTTAGATAAGCGAAATTAATTACCTGCAGCGGACAGTGTGACGTGTGTGTGTATTGTCCTGTATAACATTTTGAATTGTGAACAACTAAAAAATTATAGCGAAACTTGATTAGATGTTGGATTTGAAATGTTTTGTTGAGTCAGACTTTTATGGGTCATCTGTGTGCGTTTTTACTAGGTGTAACGACGACCTTGGTGGCGCAGGTTAGACTCTGACGCTGTTTGACGCTGCTGGCTAGAGCTGGATGATAGTTGTGCACTTGAAGAGGCCTATATCAAGCAGTAGAGTAATGATGCTGATGAAAATGATGAAGTAATAAAAAGTAAAAGAAAATAAAGTAAAAAAAAACAAAAAAAACAAAATAAATTTATTATTAACTTACTTAAATTTAAACAAAATATAGGTAATGTGAATAATAGTTATTATTGAAGGCATCCTCCCTCCAATATCTACAATCTACACAGTTTATCACACTAATATTATAAATGCGAAAGTTTGTGTGTATGTTGCTTCTTCACGCTGCAACGGATGAATGGACTTGGATGAAATTCGGCATACAGATAGTTTATAACCTGGATTAACACAAAGGGTACTTTTTATCCCGATATTCCCACGGGAACGAGAACGACGCGGGAGAAACTGCGAGCGGCCGCTAGTATTGTATAAATAGTCCTGTAAGGTTTAGATAATAAGTCAGTCACAATGTAGTCACTATAAATATACCTACAACATCACATAAAGAGACGCAGTCGTTATTTACCATCGCTATGGAACCTTCCATTACAATCGTCACATACCTCGCCATACGGAACAGTTATCATCATGTTTTTTGTTGTTTTTGGGTATCCGATATATTGGCACAGTCGCATGCGCCATGATCACGGATGTACTATCACTGTTCACGGATGTACATTGGATACTCAGAGACAACAAAGCCTTGGTACCAATATAGTGACCATGATAGTTTAGAACAATATATTTATGAAAAAATATAACTCTTTTTAAATAGCTACTCATATTATTCTTGTAAATAATTAGATATCGTTTATATACTCAAGCATATTGAGTCATAAGCGCCGGAGGTTGTAAAGGCCAAAGAAAGAAAGAAGGTTAGAAAAGATTCTAAAGTATAAAGTTTTGATATCTGCAGCTGAGCCCCACAACGTAGAGATGTACCAATGATGGAGCTGCAACGGGAGTAGCTTCTAAGCTAGGATCTCTCCTAAGCTAGGACCTATTATCCTAGGCAGCATGTTCTGTTACATGTTTTAACCCGTTTGACTGGTACAGCATAATAGATTTTTTATTGGTTTTCGATGCTATTGCAACCATATAAGGTTCAAATTATGGTGGCAACTATATTGCCACTACCAGTAAAAGGGTAGAGAGCGCAGACAATTTGATAAACTTGTAAATAAATATTAGGTCTAAAGAAATTTATTCTCATAAAAGACAATACAGCCACTTAGGTACATAAGAACTTATATTATAGTATAAATTAAACTTAAAAACTAGTCGTTCTAAATAAAATTAAAATCAAAAATATAGAATTAAGTAGGTACGTTGTTGTTAATAATTAGTCTCCTGACAGGAATCGTATTTGACAATATCATAATGAAACCACAGCTGACAATAGCGGATTATGGTAGGCACAGAGGCCAGCCAAAAACCTATCCAAAACTGTAAAATTTCTTCAATACATTTTCAACCATATACCTTAGACATAAAGTGCAAAGTCTATTGACGAAATTTGACAGTTTGTGGTAGCTGATATGCGGGCATGTGTACTTTTCGAAAAGGAAACTAAAGTTATATAGTAGCAGAAACAAAACACGATAATACTACATTAAATAAATTATAAGTTATCTAAATATATTTTACGGTATACACAGGTATTTTTATTTATTTTATGTACATTATGGATACGCCCGGATTGCGGGATTTCGGAAATATTCTATACGTGTAAAATACATTTTCTCTTGTTAGAAATTATAAAAGAACAAGTATTTATTAAGTAATATTAAAATGAAATGTATATCATTTTTAAAGTGAAAAGTAGGGAAGATATAAAAAAACATTGGTTCTGTAAATACTTTTTTAATATTTTAAAACGTGCAAGCAATCAATTACGTATAAAAGTGTTTACACAACTAAGACAATATAGACAAAACGTGCAAGTGAGACAGAACGCACATGTTCTCTTTCGCACTTATACTGTTTATGGGTGACGTCGCCAGAGACGTCACCTGGCACGTCTCTATTACAAAAGTGATTTATTGCACCGACTAAAGCGAAGCTAATAAATGTGTACAATTTTTTTTCTTGAATTTCCCAATAGTACTTACCTACAATATTTTTGCAATGTTTTGAACAAAATACTATTTTACCTTCAAAAAAGGTGGCAACCCTACGACGCCCAGCGTCATGTCCGTGCTTCGTCTTTTCTATATGCTAAAAAGTCGCGACGGCGCCCCGTCCGCGCCCCGTCCGCGCCCGGTCCGCGCCCCGTTCGCGCCCCGTCCGCATCTTACGACGTTTCTGCGTGTCCCGCGTCTTAACTTACAATTTATTCTAAAATAACAATACTAACAGCGATCAACAAAAACAATGCTAACTTAATAAAGAATATTCCAAATATCATTAGTATTTCAATCATTTAGAGTGGATGTTGCATTCTCTGATCCTGTCTTCTAGTACCCCACCTGCGCGCGTTACATCGATTACGGACCTAACGAGTCTCCGTACGAGTCATCTAAATCGCAGTATCGGCAAGTTTCGGAATTATCTGACGCTACACGGAGGTTATCGCGGACTTCGGAAAATATCGCGCGCCCGGCGCCGGGGAAGTTAGTCGGTTCCTTTGTTGCCTGGGAGTTCAGAGCTCTCAAGGTGTGATGCGTTCCAAGTCATGAGAGGATAATGGAAAATATGTTACGTATACTCTCTGAAATATCATGTTTACTGTCTTTTTATGATAGGGTATTTTCCAATATTTTTGACGCTGTAAGGGAGAAAAGAGCTGAGTTTCTTGCCGGTTCTTCTCAGTACAAGATCTCCCGCCCAGAGTAGACTTACGAACCTATGGCATAATGACGTTCATAAGAGCTATTTGTAGCCTAAACTGAACAAATGATTTTGAATTTTGAATTTTTTACTCCATTTGCGCGCGCTACTCAAAATATGCAATAGGAACCACAGTTTTATTTGGCGATCATCTTGATCTATTCCAATCCAATACCACGAACTGTCATATTTATTTTGTATCGCCAAATGAGAAAAACGGTTATATTTTGCTTAGATATTCCCACCTAATTGAGATATCTTCGAGGCTAACCTCGACGATTTAAAAAAAAATCTATGTCATCCGCGTGACATTTCAACTGCAAACCGCACAATTATGAGCCGTGGACGTCCCGCGACCGCAAGAGCACATAGGTTGGGGCTGATTATTGTTATTCATAATTATAGTTACTAATATCACAAATTGGTTGTAACTACGCAACCGCCACAGTGCATCGTCTTTGCGGTTTTCACTCGAACCACGTCTTCAATGCGTGGGCTTATTGCTAGCGGGCAAAACAATGCCCTATTACCCCGCACACCAAACCAGCAAAAGACAGGCAGATATCGTCTGCCCTACTGAAATATTCAAAAGATCACACTCTCAAAGATTTTTTTGTCATCTGGGAAGTTATCTTTACAACAAAATAAATATGTCTCTATGTATTTATTCTATGAATAAAGTAATGTGTAAAAAAACAATACAACAGTGGCTAACGGGGAAATCATACGATGACACTGAAAATCTACTTTTAGTCATTACATAATTTTAAGACCTTGTTAGAAATAATGCTAAATAAGCAGAGCAACAAATGTTATTATAATTTTTGCCTTATTTACTATTACTATGTGTTTCGTTGTTTTTGTGTAAAAGTTTTATTGTTAAGTAAGCGCTAACCTGAATGTTTTGGATAGGTACCTAAGACACAGGCAATCTTTTTATTTAGCTTAGGTATTACATAATTTATTTTATTGTATATCCTAACATTAATTACATAGTTTAAGTTTTTGTATCTAGGCTAAGTTTTATACAGCAATAAATTATCTTATGTTATCTTATCTTAATGGTCCAATCTTACTTGATTTCTGCTTCTGATCCTGTTGGAATAATTAATGTATGGAATATCTGCCATGTCAATACTCATAGAGGCAAATCCGACATTATTTGCCCGAACTTCGTTAAAGCATTTGGTAAAGTAAACCACGTTTTAAACAATCGTACGGTATACATGGGTATTTACTATACTAAAGAGGGGTTTTATCTAATTGAACTAAACAAGTTTTCTATGGTAGTTCCATTGGCTTCATACCTTGATTGCCTGAAAGGATGCATCGCTGCGTATCTTGAGCTTTTTGATATCGTTATTTTTAAGTTTTTTGATATAGTTTGCCGCATCAGCGCAGACCCGATTAGGAGTCGAAGAGGTCGCATGGTCAAAACCGGTCGGAATTATTATTTATAGTTGTTTACTATCTATGAGATCTTGGGTATTAATTTCGCCTTAGTTTTCATGTTCAAAACAAATGAAAATATTTTGCTTTGAAAAACGCTGTCACTGTCACCGCACAGTAAGATACAAAGGTCCGATAGTATGCGCCCTTTGAACTTTATCCCACGGGGGGAATGCAGCGTCGTGACACGCGGACAATTACAGTTTTCAAGTCGCGAGCACGTACTGGAGTAAATCACTGTCTATTAACCGCCGCCGGTCTAGAGAGCGTCTTTATTTAGCAACAACACTGTCCATAATTGGTTCGATATTAAGTGATATACGAGTGTACCGAGTAAAAATCCGTACGATTTCATTCCGCTTCGTAGCTTTTAAGGGGCTTCTAGAACTTTTTGAGGGAATTGATTTCTGTTGTGCGGTGCTGAGGGAACTTGTGATCGCTGTAATTGTGTTTTGGGACGTCTGTGATTGGAACTAAATGCAGAGTTTAATGATGATAATACGCACAACGATCAAAAAAAAATATTATAAAAAAAATGTTAGTTAATGTTTTATCTTGCTAACGTTTAAGCACACGAATAATTTATAGAATGAGTAGCTGACAAAATATGACTGATGAAAAAAATGCCAAATGTTAGTTGGGCGATCATATTTATAAGATTTCGATTTGTTTGAATTCATTAATTGTTCAGAACTTGTGTCTCATTGAGAGGAAATAATATTGTTTCACCCTATCAAAGTTTACTCGACATCGACAATCGAATCGCTGGAGTTGAACTGCTGCCTTTGCTTGCAAACTTTGCCTACAGATTGTCCGATGTCAGTGTAATCCGGACAATTGAAGCAATTAACCGGTTCCTGGTTTTGCATTTGAGTTAGCGCCAGACCTGAACGTTCAAAGTTTTCCAAATACCCAATAATGGTTGGTCGGTACGTTTGATTTACGTTCGTTTGTTTCTGGTGAAGGTCGCGTGAAGCCGCTGGATGCGAGCTGCACAAAACCGGTCGTTGTGGAGATCCTTGGGGGATGCCTTTGTCCAGCAGTGGACGTCTTTTGGCTGAGATGACGTTTAATTACATCTTACACTAAAAAGTTATTCACTATGCTGATACAGATTTTTTTCTGGTATACGGCCAGTAGGCCGTGGGGAGTTATGTCTGCAAAAAGAAATTCCGTACATCAAGACCAAAATCATTCAGTGCTTCTACTCATCGGGCGTGTACCACCTATATTAAAAAAAAATCTTTATAGGCAAGTATTTGACCGCGATCTCACCTGATGCTAAGTGATACGGCCTAGGCTCTAGCATACTTGCCAAGATAGATAGATAGATAGATAGATAGATAACGTCTTTATTTGGACACTATAGACACACACAATATACAATCGTAAATAAAAAAACAACAATTACACTAAACATAATTTCATAACACAAGTATTAAAAATACAAAAATGTGTGTGTGCCGCAGCATCTCAAAAGGGTCGTTGCTCAGCGTTCTTCAGTGTTGCGTCAGTTTACTTGCCAAGATAATGCCTCTTCACTTTTGTCTTGAAAATGTTCAGGTTGTACGTTTCAGGTAACAGAGCGTGGGACTGGAAATTTACTTTAGCTGTCCGCATCAAAAATGACGACGCGAAGCACTTTTTTTATTTTGACGGGTAAGCACAGTGCCTTGATCTCACCTGATATTAAGTGATGATAAGGCCAAAGATGAAAGCGCACTTCACCCGGGATCCTCAACTAGTGAGGCACTGGCTATCTTAAAAGTCTATAGTCTAAGTCTCATCTCAACATCTCAGCCAAAAGACGTCCACTGCTGGACAAAGGCCTCCCCCAAGGATTATGGGGGTATTTTCCGTAATCGCCACGCTTGGCAGGCGGGTTGGTGGTCGCAGTATGTTGAAGGTAACCTCAGAGAGATGCTGCTGCCTATCCTCTGGACCTTTTACGACACCCACGGGTTAAGATGGGGTGGTGCAATTCTTTATCCCCGGCACCACACAGGGATTCTTATCTATCTGTCCATAAAGGCGATAATATGTTTACAGCATATAGCGGTGTTTGTTGCAATAAAAATATTTTTCATTTTCATTTTCATAAAGGTGTGATCTCAGCCCACGTCTAGTTCCTTAAATATCTAGATAAAAAGGAGATGGTGGGATCAACTCCGTAAAAATAGTAATTTTTACGGAAACATAAATTATAGGAAAGCTTTTGGCTGACACCATGATGAAGTTTTAGTTTAATTAAATTTTTTCCCTTATTCCAGAACTCTCGTTTCTTTGGCATGGCAATATAGAGTTTATACGGGTAGAATGCGTAGTTCCAAGTGATCTAAGATACAAATAAGTTAGAACGAAACTTTTATTTTTGCCATTCGAAAGCAGCAAGCTAATTTTGCAAACGATGTATTAAATATAAACAACAAATAGCTTTGCCACTCGTATAACGCCAGGAACAATGTAGCACGCGCAGTAACGAACGGGGTTCTTTGTTCGCGATCATAAAACTTTAAACGATATTAGTCGTCAAACTCGGCTGCTACTATAAAATAACAGTTTCATTAAAACGTGGAGAAGCCAAGTGGATACTTTTTCAGTTTCTCCTTTTTTATTGTAATTAGCAAATTCTATTTAACTTATTCAAATAGCATTTTTTTATGTTCAAGCTAATGTAAATTATGATGATCTGCGTAATCGTCGTAATCGTAAGGTAACTGCCAGTTATCTTACGCAGTTAAAGTTGATGTAAAGAGCCGAAATTGTGTTAAATGGCACGCATAAGAAGAGGCCTGTGTCCTGTGGCTTTAAAAAGAATGATGATAATAATTAATTTTACTGACGATGTGCCATAGCTTAGGTAAGCAACGCGCAAAACTAAAAAGAAGGTATACGAAATAATTCATAATAATAACAATTGAAATTGGAATTGTATCAAAACATAAATTGACATTTATTTTTATAATTCTGCATGCTGTATATTTACCGAAACATGTTGGCCGATGCTAATTATAACTTTACAACAACTATATGACCGTTCGCGACTTCGTCCGCTTAAGAACACCCGTATCCCATGATGGACCCCTATAGCAGCGCCACCTACCGGGTATTGTAAATCTAAACCATTCTCGAATCCACTTGAACACACACAAAATTTTATCCAAATAGGTATTTTTATTTTTTAACCAATTTTTTTTAAACCAATATTTTTATTTTAAAGGCAGCATTTTTTATTAAACAAAACCCAGAGTATTTTGACAGCAAAAGTACTTCACGTTCGAATGTACGCAATAAGTATAAATATGATTTATGTATTCCGAGAATGAACAATCACATGTGCTATAAGAGTGCCTTCAGTACTTGTATCAAGGTTTTCAATCATCTACCTTCAGACATTAAAGCTCTTGGGATACCAACTTTTAAATTTAAATTGAAAAAGTGGTTAAGGGTGCGCCGACCAAAAAATGCAAAAAAATGCAGTTACGGTTAAGTAAATATAATTGAAAATACTATCGTATTAAATGAACAAAATATATATTTAGTATCATAGGGAACGTGTTTACAATTTGTCAGAACCATAATGTCATAACACGCTATAGTTTTTTCTACAATATCATTTAAAGTTGGGCAAAAATCATGAAAACGAGTGGCGGCGTTTAGTAGATTTCTTATAGTTTATCTAAATTATTGTACCTCTGATTTTGTCTAAACAATCATCAATGGATAAACTACAAATTGCTAGACTACATTTTCGATTCATCAAGTGGTTATTTAAATAATTGTTTTTTATTAAGCACCTTAAATTCCCCATACAAAATTAGTATGGCCGCGCGGCATCAAATAAATATGGACGACGACATTTCAAATAAAACATATGACACTTGTCACTTACGGACGGCGCACTCTTAATAAATAACGCATTTTACAGCTTTGATGAATACTATGCATTAAAAAATACAAAATTTTAATTAACCTACTAATAAGTTTATGATAAGTAACTGTTAGTTTCATGTTAGTGTTAATCTTTGATTAGTTTATAATATTTAAGTAGTTTTGTAATTTTTATCTTTGATTAGTTTTAATCAACTTAAAAATTGCATGCCCGTTATGGGTACACTGTTGTAACTCAAATGTATTGCACCCTCAACCGCAAATTGTACACAGTCTAAGCAATAAACGATGTTCTATTCTATTCAGCCGTTTAGAAGGAGTTAAATTACAAACACACGCACAGAAGATTTATATTTATATAAAGATAGACACCAAAAAAAAATAGCGAAATTAAAACAAAGTCACAATACGGCGGTGATGTCGCTTTATAGCGATCTTCTTACAGACTCAGCGTGTTTTTGTGTTATTACTATAGGTAATAACTTATATCTATAATAATAACTTTCATCATCAGCTACATAATTAATTATTATTATTCATTAAGGCATTAAGCTTGCTGGTCAAATTCAATCACACATCATTGTCAAATTGTAATTAACCATTGATTACACTAATTATTTTAATCAGGCCTATCGTGTCATGTGTAACGTCGTTATGTCCACATCTCTTATCAAAGGGCGCAGGCATCTTCGAGCAGTGAGCAAACAGCAGTATCACAATTAACAATTGAACATTATGCGTTATATCAATTAGTGTTACGTACTAGCACTAGTGTGTTTGGGTGAGGTCAGGACTTTGTCTTACTAATTACCAGTAGACCTCGTTTGAATAATGATGCTAATTTCAGCAGTTGGTTACATTATACCACTCGTATGCCACTGTATGCCACTCGGCTTCGGAGGTCTGACGATCTCCGTAGCCGAGTGGCTTGCACGCCGGACTTTGGGCGGCGTTAACTCTGAGGTCCCGGGTTCGATTCCCGGTCGGGTCAATATCGAAAACGAACTTTTCGATATTGTGCCGGGTCTGGGTGGTTGTGGTACCGTCGTTGTTTCTGATTTACTTGAAACGAGTGCTTTTGCTACTTACCTTCCTATCAGCACAATGTATGTGATCTTATCTTAATATTTTAATATATATTTTTTTAAATATTATTCTGAAAATACTTCTGTTTATTTTACCCATCAACATTATACGCGGTCCATTGCTTTGCTCAAGCTTTCCAATATGGTATCTTATAACGACTTTTGTGCTTATTAACGACTGTCATCTTACAAACAACCGAATTGGTCCTGATAAGATTGTTATTACAAGTTAGTGTTATGTGCTAGTGTGTTTGGGTGAGGTTAGGACTTTAGCTTACTAATGTAGCTGAATTGCATAGGCTTACTATTATTTCAAATCCATAGTCTTTGTCTTCTTCGATCCCAAGACACTGTCGTAGGGCTAACAACAACAACAGCAACAGCAAGATAATTGTACCAACTTTTAACAACTTCTAACATCAAAAAAACACTATTGGTTACTATTGCACACACACCCATACAAACACACTACACACCACAACACACACACCACACCACACACTCACACCACACCACATACTCACACCGCACACATACCACACACTCACTGCGACTTACCATAATACACACATTTTAAAACATAATAACTAGCCCTAAGGTAATTTTTGTATTTTAGTTTAAGATTATAAATTTCTCAATGGAAGAGCGGTGCTTCCCAAAACGAGTAACTATTTGCTCAAACGGAAGCTCCGGCCACAGTAAAAGTTTATGTAGACCGAGTTGATAAATAAAGATTTCTGATTTTTTTTTTTAAACAAAATAAAACCTACTTGTAAGAGCTAAGATTCGATCCAAGGCTGTACGCTTAGCCAAAGTAACATTAAGAAAACGATAGCGAAGTTCGAAAATAATAAAATGTATGGGGTTGACATAAGCCGCGCTAAATCACGTGGTCAATCTTATGTCAATCCCATACATTTTATTATTTTCGAACTTCGCTATCGTTTTCTTAATGTTACTTTGGGACGTGAAAATAATGTATCAACTTCGTAACTTCCCGTGCATGACGTAAGAGCCGACTAAGGGACAAGGGTTACAAGATGCTCGCAGATCAGGCGATCAGCTAGCAACCTATCACTAATTTTATCTTTTCCATCTCGGTGCTACTTTGTTATGCTGAATGTGGCGTCGATGTCACTAACGGCGGGCTTACTCAAAATTAGTAATTTTGATGCTCTGTCATCCCTTTTTGGGAGTAAAATGTGAATGTATGTATGTATATGTCGGCGGCGAGTTGTTTTGTAGGTAGGACGGTCGAGCAAACTCGGATTCGTCGATAACACTGTTTATCTTGGATCTTCAAAATAAAACCGCAGTCGTATTCCTTACAGTCACTCTCATCATCTCAGCCAAAGACGTCCACTGCTGGCCAAAGGCCTCCCCCAAGGATATGAGGGGTATTTGCCGTAATCGCCACCCTTGGCAGGCGGGTTGGCGATCGCAGTAGGTTGAGGGTAACCTCAGAGAGATGCTGCTGCCCATCCTCTGGCATGGTCCCTTAGTCGGCTTTTACGACACCCACGGGAAGAAATGGGGTGGTGCAATTCTTTATCCCCGGCACCACACAGGGAACAGTCACTCTAATGCTATTTTAACATTACAATTAAACGATTTAAAAAAAGTTGCCCGATGCAAATGGATTTTAGAAACGAAGTGAGTTCTGCGCGTGCGTACTCTCCGACCGCTCCCGTTCAAATGTCCCCAGTCCGTTGTCGCGTCAGCTGACGTTGACGTTTCGCGTACCATAGAGCATAGGCTGCAGAGACCACACTCAAGTATAGACTATACTTTTCGTTTCTAAGCGATGCTAGCACCATGTCACATATAATGTATGTGTAAGATTTGTTTCTTTGTGAGTATATTATACCGGAGTACATTACACAAAAGCAACATCTCTGACGATGCGACATCTCTGATGATGTCACTCAGCGATCTATGGAGAGAGCTATGCTAGGTGTTACTCTAAGGGATCGTATCCGGAACGAAGTAATTCGCCAGAGAACCAAAATTACTGACATAGATTTTAGAATTAGCAAGCTGAAGTGGCAATGGGCTGGTCATATAAGCCGCAGAACCGATAACCGTTGGGGTAGACGTGTTCTAGAGTGGAGACCGCGACTCGGCAGACGTAGTGTAGGACGCCCTCCGGCGCGGTGGAGTGACGATATACGCAAAGTGGCTGGCAGTGGTTGGATGAGAGTAGCCGAAGATCGGGCTCAGTGGCATGCATTGGGAGAGGCCTATGTCCAGCAGTGGACTGATGTGGGCTGATTATGATGATGTTGATGAACATCTCTGATGTTGCTGATGTCCATGGGCGGCGGTGACCGCTCACCATCAGGCGGCCCGCCTGCTCGTTTGCAGACTGTAACTTTCTATTAGAAAAAACGAGTGAGCCTTACAGTAGTCGCATATGAGGTGTAACATTTGACATCTCACCTTAGTAATAAGCCATTTTAACATTATATTCTGAATAAAATGAGTCAGGTATTATATCGTTTTATAACTATAAAATAAATGCAGTAAATACTCATCAGAAGACATTTGACATATCAAAATGACCTTTGATAGTCAAATAACACAATATGTCACATATAATAATAATATGTCATGTTCATAATATCGATTTTCGCGCTTCCCCGACTTCCTGTTACACTGTTACACATACTTCCGTCCCATTTCACGAAATCAATCTCACAAATTGCTTATATAGAAACCGAGCGGAAAGATGTTACACATCAAAAAGCAGGTAATCTCTGATATTCCTAAGCCGGTAATTTGATTTTCCAAACAAAAAATTACACTGCCTATGTATAGTTTACATTAAAAAGTAACACAATGGAGTAACATACCTACTTTTGATACCCATCAAACCAATGTTCCCTGGGGGAACACGTAACTACTTTGTAGTTAACTGAATTTTATGCATCCAAAGCCGCGAGTTGAAGCCTGTATACAATAAATTTACGCTGTGTACTAGGCAGAGCTACCGGCATATTCTAAGCGCAAACGATATTCAAGACGCAAAACTAACATCACTATAAAGAAAAACAAACTCACTTTGAGTTCATAGACTAGTAGTCTATGAAAACGTTAAGAGCTGTTTATTTTATACTAGAAAACGGTATTTATTCTGTGCATCGGCAAAGGACTCATACGGGTTGACCTGCAAGCTTGGGCTCTTGGGAGACAGAAAACAAATTGACTTCAGGTAAAACAGCCGCAAAACAAATTAGAACGTTTCAGACTGATTATATTTGTTAAGTGCCTAGAAAAGTTAGCGTTTCGGTCAAGTGGGTCATAGTCATAGACAGAAAAGATTGCTTTTATCGGTGTTAGTGAGTGAGTTCATTCCACACAAAGTAAAAAGGACAACTTAAAATAACTTTTGTAGCATTCTGACAGTTCATGCAATGTTAACCATAATTTAAAAAAAAAATACAAAATTACACTTTGCTCTGATCGCAAATGGAAGATAGAGACAAGATAGAGGCTTATTCGAGTTCAAAACTGTATTACTCATGAGCTCTTATGAAAGTAAATAGGTACGCCATCCAGGTCCTCTATCGCAAGTCTTTGAACATTTATTTTGTGTCTTTCTTTTCAGTCTGCAATCATGAGGAAATCTTTACCTATAACCATAAACACTTCCATCATAAATCAACATACACCATATAAAACGGATCTTAAGAGTACATTGTGTGTGAATAATATTTTTATCAAAATCAAAATAACTCTCTTTTTCCCCTACCGATTCGCGAAAACGTTAGAAATATCAGCAACAGCGCTCGTTAGGTTCCACCGATGTTTTATACAAAACATACGATAGGAAACTGGATCACACAAAAATTCACCGCACCACAGCTCAGGGCCGTATAAAAGGACCACCTTCGCTCCGAAAAATCTTTTCTATTTCGGTGCACCGTGAAATGCGCGCGTGAAAAACATGAAAGATTCAAAGCGAATTAAAAGGTCGCGTCGAGCCCGCATCGCCTTGATGGAAGGCTCAAACTAACTTCCAGCCTAACGGAAACTATCGGGTTACAAACGAACTGTGGACCTTGATGCGCCTTTTGTTCAATAACAGGTTTTCCTGTATTTTCTATTTCCCTTTGATTTGTCTTGTATGTAGTTTTTTTAAGCTTTAATGGCATTGTATGCTATAAGTATAGGAAGTTTTAGTTTTTTTCTGTTTTTAGGGATTAAAATAGACACTTATATTTATTCAGTTTAAAAAAGCATTAAAAAATAATTTGCAAAAAGACAAAAATTCCGCGAGCGGGTTTTGAACCCGCACCCCATGATATGCCTGGTCAGGTGCACTACCAACTATCGTGGCTCTGTTCAATTCGCTGAAATTAATCAACACTAATCAAGGTTTAATGTTTTTGGACACTATACGACTGCGCACGTGATTATAATAATATGTAATAATCAATTAAGTTATATTACGAGTAGCATAGGCTTATTATATTTTGATTAAAAAATGAAGTAAGTACATTAATTTTTGTTCGAAGCGGACGATGTCGCGGGCAAAGTGCTACGAGAGTCTATATATTACTAAGTGAAGCAGAAACTTTGTACCCCTTTTTTAAGAAAATTGCGCGGACGGAGGAGTATGAAATTTTGCACACCTAGAGTTTAGATAGAGAAGGTTATCCGAATGTAATTTTTTTTTAAATTATGCATAAAAGTACATTAAATCAATAAAACAAACACTACACTCATTACCATGTATTTGACACACACGCATATACGTAAACTCTTTTCAAAAATTTCAAAAATGGAAGAGGAGCGGCCGATATCTGTCAATGCCCTCTCTGAACAATAACATATTATTTTTTTTAATTTTTCATTGCGGATACAATCCGTGCAGCCTTAATAAAATTACGGTCGAATTTCGCCCGCTAGTAGATATAAATATATCTTAATTTGACATATTATATAAACAACGCCTAGTGTACTGTTTATAAACTTACAAAATAAGTACCTAACATCTTATCGGTTATCGTTTCAATCCACTTCAATAAGTAAACGAATAAATTAAACTATAATTGTATAAAATTTGAAGTTTGCTAACATTCAAGACAAAGCTATTCAAGATACCAAACTCCTTCCTCCCAGCGCAGCTATTGGCTAGATAACTCCACGCTCGCGGGTCTTTGCCGAACTGTCTAACTCACCATAGTTCCTGTTAGGAAGCTTAGTAATTAACCTAATTCCGATATATCCGTTAGCGGTAAGCGGAGAGACAAATGTGTCAAAGCTTCACTTCAAGCTGGTGATATCGCAATGCAGCCAGTGCACTAACCGTATATGGGTATATCTCGTTAGGAACTTCATAAATGATATCCATACTTTTTGTAAGATCTATGTCTATGATAATATCTCACAGAGGTTAGAGAGACTGTGTTAATATTATATTTCTGTTATAGGTTTGGTTTCGTCTTTTTATGTTTTGAAATTGATTTTTTTGTTTTTCGTCCAGACAGATTTCGTTTTGTCAAAAGCTATTGACCTGTCGCAGTCTAATAGAAATAAAATAACATTGAAAGACTTTAGTAATATCTAATGTGATGATATTTTTATTGTAATGGTCTTATGGTACATACACGATATTTTTTGTTAGATTACTTGGCGCGTAAATAAATAAATCAGACCTCTAATCAACTTGAAGGCATACCAAAGATAATCTTAACGCGCCTTTGTTTTGTTTTGATTGACGTCAAGTGTTTGACAGCTGGGGACAGAGTGGTTTATATGGGAAAAGAAAATTGTTGTTTTAACTATTTTCCTCGTATTTTTTACGTTTTTTCTATCCGGAACCTTCCTCAGACTTCATCAAACACAACAAAAAGAAATCAGCCAAATCGATTCAGCCGTTCTTGAGTTTTGCGATTAGCAACACATTTAGCGATTCATTTTTATTATAGAAGATTATGGTAAAATTATATATACAGGGTGTTTGGTAATATGTGTATAATCCCGAAACATAGTCATCAATTTGAAAGAGCCCTAAATGTATCTTTTAGCTTGGAAACGTCACCTCGCACAGGCCCTGCCAGAATACTAGCGCCACGCCGGCCGGCGCCGTTGCGATGTGACTTTCTCACACCGTAGCGGCATATGCTGAGGTAGGATCCTGATTGGCTCGTCACACTGTTGTGTTCCTTTATTTGTTAGTTATTTTTTGTTTTTGTATTTCATTTTTTTTTTTTTTTTTTATGTTAAAAGGAGGCAAACGAGCAGGCGGGTCACCTGATGGAAAGTAATCACCGCCGCCCATAGACACCCGCAAAACCAAAGTTATCGCAGATGCGTTGCCAACCTTGGAAAGGAGTTGGATCTTGAGGAGGGAGTAGGAATTGGGAAGGGGGAGGGGTGAGAGATGGGCCTCCGGTACTTTCACTCACCGGACGAAACACAACAGCAACGCCGTTGTTTCACGCCGATATTCTGTGAAAGGGTGGTGTTACGCCGGGCGAGCCGGCCCATTTCGTGCTGCAACGCAACGTGGCTCTACCATTCAGACAGTGTTACTCATTTAGCACCACCCAGGGGTCACGTGTAGGGTCTCAAGGGTAAACCTACGGACGCGAGTAACTTTAACCCCCAAAAATTTTCATGCCTTTTATTAAATTTATTCTATTTTTAATCATGTTATATGAGAGTCAATAAATGTTTTTTCTTTCTTTCTTTCTTTCTTTCATGCAACCAAGTATAACTAACACCGTTGTAACATACAAAATCATAATTTATGAAGATTAAAGTTTCCATACAAAAACTCAAATTTATTTTGTTACATTATTTTTGTTCAAACCTTAAATGTTTTGACTTCTGTTTCATTTGGACCATGAGGTTGTCGATCAAGAACAATGTATTAGCTAAACCTAGGGTTGTCACTTTGGATTTTACTAAGTAACAAACAACTTCAATATCTCTGCAATATTATGATGCTTTTCAGGTATGTTTATAATTTTCCGGGGTCCTATGCTCTGTGCCCTATTTGCTATATTCGGAATTACACAGGTATTACCAAACACCATGTATAATGTATATTTTCGCAAATTTTATTGCAATTTTAAAAGTGTGGTAAAAAAATCCACGATCGGGATTATTATTGCAATTGGTTAACATTTTTGTTATTTTATTGGTGATGAGCTAGCTATCAGGTATTTATCTTTCATATTAATTTTACTATACTTAACATAGTAATCTTTAAATATAAAATTCTCGTGTCACATGTTAGTTGCCATACTCCTCCGAAACGACCCGATCGATTTGTATGAAATTTTATATTCGGTAAGTTTGACAATCGGTCGTAATCTATTTTTCTTATCCTTAAGTGATAAGGGTGGTTCAACCCATTTTTTTTTACAATTTAATTTTTCAATACAAAATGTTCCACGAGTTAATTGTTTTGTTCTCATAGACCAATACGACTTAGGGATCTTCAAGAAACAAGCCTATTCCTTCCTTAAAGGCCGGCAACGCATCTGTGATTCCTCTGGTTTTGCGGGTGTCCATGGGCGGCGGTGATTGCTTTCCATCAGGTGACCCGCCTGCTCGTTTGCCTCCTTCTAATAAAAAAAAAAAAAAAAAATAGAAATTGGTACGAAGTCCGCCAGGCCAGCTAATGTTTAAATATAAAAAATTGCCTGTTGCACATTTAGGAATATGTATACATTTATTAGTAAATGAATAAATCTAATTTAAATGTCTCCAATTACTATTACATAGATTTTGAAATAAACGTGTGAAAGGGTGTCTGTTTCTCATTATAATCACGAGTGATGTATAGAATGCTCTTAAACGTAACAACGCAGTCACTTCCTCGTTCCGTATGTCTGTTCTATATAACATTTATATTGTAATAAGTTTTGCAAGGTAAATAACATTGCCTTGTGGTCACTCACTTAGAGTAACAATGATGTAGATGAAGATTTTTATCGTTTAGATTGTGTTTTGATCTCAGTATTAGCCTATAGATGTCCCACTATTGGGCTCAGGCATTCCTTCATGAACAATAGCATGGGAGAGATATGGCCATATCCATTAAGTACGGTAGAACAGGTTGATGGGTTTCAACGACTGGTATATAAAGAATAAGCATGCTTGAGGAGCAATGGCGCAGTGATTAACGCACTTGGTAGGCGATTGCTAAAGTTAAGCAACTTTCGCCAAGGCCGGTCATCGGATGGGTGACCAAAACTGTTTCGGGCTCCTCCGTGCTTCGGAAGGAAAGTAAAGCCGTTGTTCCTGGCTGCATCAGCAGTCGTTAACAACCATCATATCGCACTGAGCCCACGTAGTAGCTTATGGCCCGTTCTCCTTATCCATCCATAGGGAAGGCTCGTACTCCAGTAGTAAGGACAAAAAAAGCTGATGATGACAATGATGATGATGATGATGATAAGTCTATGAAAGGCTTCCTACGCATACAAAATCACAAAAAGAGATTGGGCCATAACTACTACGGTGGCTAATGACCCAACACAGGGCGGTTTAGTACCGCTAGCTCCAAATGTATTGTTCTCGAAACTTTAAAACTCCATACAGAATGTCCCACCAACTCCAAAATCTTTCTTTTCTTGTCCTACCAACTCCAAACGCTTTTATTTATTTGTGTAATAAAATAAACACAACGTTAATATCAGTAACTACAGAGCCGTGGTTCAACGCAGGTTGATTGGTTTTAACGACAGTTATATTGTGACAGATAACTGTCTGGACCAGGGGTTCCCAAAGTTGTTTGGGCTACGTCCCATCAAATACAAGTTCACAAACTCGGGACCCACCTCTAGGAAATTTAACAATTACCAATATGAATAAAGGACTTTTCAAATAACAAACAAAGTTTTCAAATAAAAACACATTGACCGCCCGGCCGTTGGATCGGTCGGTTGGTGTGTCGTTCTACAGGCAGGGCCCACTCAATATTCGCTCGCGACCCATAGGGAAACCCTAGTCTGGACCAATAGCTTAACGTTCTTCTTAAGCGCCGAGGTAATCAAGATTTTTTTTAAATATTTTACGGGTAAGCACAATGCCTTGATCTCACCTGATGTAAAGTGATGATAAGGCCAATGATGGAAGCGCACTTCACCCGAGAACCTCAACTAGTGAGGCACTGGCTATGTTTTAGTTTGTTCCCCCATCAGCCAGTAAAATACTGTACCTACCATAATCCAAAGTTCCATGTGTCAGCGTCAAGCTTCAAGAGTTTAGGAACTAATATTTATACCTACCCGTTTTGAGACAGACCGTTGCGAAAGTTGCTTATCTTTCACGATTATCACCGAATGCGTTAGCCGTCACGCCTTATTATCAAACTTCATGTTATTGTCCGTAAAATTTTAACTGCCAAGTAATTAAATGTTCGGCAGAGTAGTCTTGGAAATTCCGAGCAGACAGACTCTTAAATTTCCCTCGGGGTCTCGGCTTGCTGACCGCAAATGTTGTGGCTACTCAATACTTTAGCGGCTAACAGCTGGTGGCCTAGCTCTACTACTTTACATATTTAGCTTGCATGGAGAAAGAATATTATTTAAAACGAGAATAAAGTGTCTTTCAATTTATCCAAAAACAATACATTTGTGACTGACTGGTTTTTAAATATTTTTAGGAGTTTTTGACATACAATCCAAACGAGTAGTTTTATCAATACCTACTTCATAACTATTTAAACTATCATGGTCACTTGCACTAGAGTAATTACTAACGGGATTCTTACCATGTTTGTTATATGTGAGTATCCGATATTTTGGCACAGTTGCATGCGCCATGATCACGGAATTACTGAAGTTAATGCAGGTGAGTTTTTTATGAGCAGACAAAACTATCTACCCTCTTCCTTAGTCGTTTTTTGCGCTCGATGTATAATAAACATCGACAAATTTTAACTATTTTTTTTTTATTTTTTTATTTTATTTTAATAGTAAACATAGTAAGAATCCCGTTTATAATTAATCTAATACCTACTTCTTTTTTTAAACAGATTGATTTGGACAATTAAAAAGTGCCAATTTAGTAAGTTTCTACATGTAAGGATCTGTAATTGGCTTTTTATTGTTAATTTTAAGTATATTGTTTTCTAAAGTTTACGCGAACACTACACATTGAAACGAAACAACTTTTACCGATCTACTCGCGTTTATTTTCACATTACTTTTAGATGATGTTCATTCTGACGTTTCGAACCCTTTGCAGGGGCCGTGGTCGCAGGGAGACTGAGGTGTTGGTCGTCTCATAATTAGTAGCTCGTATACCCTCATTTAAATTTAATCAGGTGCGTTCCGTATTACGCAGAAAGAGCTTACAGTATCTTTTGGTTTGGCAGTATGGTGCTGGGGCTGAGATTTAATATTTTGTATGATGGGATCCCAGGCTGGTGGTAGATTCCAACCATCTTCTTTATTGAAATTAGGATGTTTTTTTAATTTCAATAGCCTCGCGTATCATCTTAGGGATGAATTGTTGTTCCTAGGGATGAATCGTCATCATCACCAGATCATTTTATGTCCTCACTTCTAGGGCGCACGAGCCTTCCCTAAGAATGGTAAGGGAGAACGGGCCATAAACCACCACTCGGGCGCAGTGCGGATTGGTAGTTGTTAGCGACTGCTAATGCAATAAATGCAGCCTGTGATGATAAATCTTTGGTCGCCCATCCTATGGTCGGCCATTGCAAAAGTTACTTTACTTCAACAATCGCAGATCGGCGTGTTAACCACTGCGCCATCGAGCTCCTCACCTTTACATACAATATGTTAAAATAATATGAACAGATTCTTATCAAATTGTTTTATTTCTGTTCTATTTAAAGTTAGTTACTGTTTTTGTATATTTTCAAATACATTGAAATATATGCAGAAACTATTAATTATACGATACCGATACTATATTATAAGCAAACAAAGACACCGTGTATTAGCTCAATTAGTCGACGCAAGGCGGGCACAAGTCTTACATTTTTTTCACAGAGTTCCTTACCAAATATTCTCTATAATATGCAATTTTAACAACATTCGCGTATGGAACACATTCTGAGTCGCAATTAAATAATTGCTTAGCTCCTATTGGTATAGAGTATTTGAAAACCAAATGCATAGATATAGTCTAACAGATAACCAGTTTAGGTTATAAACAGTGGGATCTCATTCCCCGAGGATCCTGTCCCGGAGGATCTCGAATGCGATAAATGTGATACATTTACTTTTGTTATTTTTGTCTATTGTGTTTAACTTGTACCGTTAACATAAAAATATATTAATTTATAAATAAGTATATATCTTTGTAATTAGTAATTAAAATAAATGTTAGATCATAGTTTAAAAACACAATTTACTTATGAAAAATTAAAAAAAAACTAAAATATGACCAAATAATTCTTAAAAAATTACATTTTACAATTTATGACATAATTTTAATACGTATTTTTTAATAATTGATATTTTTTATGTTTTGAAAAGACTACTTCATTAAAAATGTTGATATTGTTTTTTTTACTAAAGTTGATTATTTATAATTGATAAACCTAATTTATAGTAATATTTAAAATAAATATTATATGTTATAATTTACATTTGAAAATGACTGCGTGTCTTATTAATGCATAATTGAGACAAACTTTTTAAGTCAATTATCTCTGTAGTATTAAACGTCATTTTTTAAATAATGTTTATTTTACATGTTCTAAAAAGACTGATTGAAAAGTTACAATTGTATTTTTTGTATCGCAAAAAGAAATATTGTCATAATAAATCAACCTGTGATTACTTTATCAGACTTGTTTTTTTCAATATTACAATAAGTATTAAAATTTTATTGACCACTTTTTCTACTGACGGTTCTTTTAAGCTAAACGTAGTATTGATTAAGTATATGAAGATAAAAATAAATCGAGATCCTCCGGGACAGGATCCTCGGGGAATGAGATCCTCAGGGAATAACCCGAAGATTTCAGGACAGAGAGCTGGATGGTATTTTTTATTACTACGGGTAACTTGTGCTGCTCGCATCCAGCACAGAAAACAAAACAAAACACAAAATCGGTCGTTGTGGAGATCCTTGGGGGAGGCCTTTGTCTAGCAGTGGACGTCTTTTGGCTGAGATGATGACGATGATGATGATGATGACGGGTAACTTGATTTACTTCTCACCTGTGGCGGTAGCCAAAGTAACATTAGGAAAACGATAGCGAAGTTCGAAAATAATAAAATGTATGGGATTGACATAAGATTGACCACGTGATTTAGCGCGGCTTATGTCAATCCCATACATTTTATTATTTTCGAACTTCGCTATCGTTTTCTTATTTTTACTTTGGCTAAGCCTACTGATAAGGCTGAAGGTGGAAGCGCTGATCACCTGGATACCTCAACTACAAAGGAACTCTATCTAATCTCTTCTCTCCATCTTCTCTCTTCTCTCAATCTTATCTCCAGCATTGTTACTAACACTGAATTAACAGCACCAAACTTAATTTAGGATGGTGGTAGCTAGCCAGGCGGACTTAAACAAACTCTATTACCAACCAATCTGAGTAAAATCCTGTAGCCGGGAATCGAGCCCCTGGGTCTAAAACCGGTAGTGGTAGATAGTCACTTGACCACAGAGGCAGTATTAATCAGTAACATCATCTTAGGATTAAAACATTTAGTGCCTTACAAATAAACAAAGAATAAGGTCCGAATAGTTATACCGTGTTTTGTCTCCTTCACTCTGATTTGAAATGACGTTTACATGACAGGAACAAAAAACGGAATTACTATTCGGACCTTATTCTTTGTTTATTTGTAAGGCACATATACGTAATCGCCGTAGGGAGATCGGGTCATAGGATACCATGACTAATACGGGTTGGTTTGTTTTGTTCATTTATGTTATGGTGTCCCAAAAAGGATCGCTTAAGACTATATCCTTCCGATAAATAGTGCTGTGGAGCATAAAAATATAGTTTTATTTATGGCTACAACAAAAACTCTTTAATCGCTACAATCCAATAGGTATTCCTTTTATAGCATACGGTGGTATCGAAAACATACTATCTCGTTCAGCTAAGTTAGCGACATAATAATTCACATCGGACTATAGACTATTTTTTATCAATCCATTTTTAGGGCACAATAGTACTTCAATTTAAAAGGCAGCTAATAGCAAGCCCCTATGCCCGACTTGTATCTAATAAATAATTCAGTTAAAACCGACATTAAGCCAAAAACATATTTTATTTTAACATTTATACGACTACTGACAAGCGAAACACATAAATTAAACACTGATATGCCTTTACTACTAATAAAATTAATAAATCGGATAAAAAATCACATGTTGGCTTAGATATATTGGAGCTCAAAACTGTTTTAACAACATTAAATCGAAATTTTTTCATCACTAAAATGTATAAATGCTAAAAATGTTGAAACATTATTTACTGAATAGATCCTTTAACAACTTGTTAGGATGAAATACCAGTTCTACCCTAAAAGTCATTAATTTGAACTGCTAACTTTTTAATGACCACAAAGTGTTGAGAAATATTTTTCTAACGAGATTTTCTGCAATAAATCATTGGCATTATGAACTTCATTAGATAATTGTACATTGACCATAAGTTCATTTTAACAAGTAAAATAGAATATCTGTAAATTATAGGTAACTATTTTTTGTATTACATAGTTTTGTTCGTAGTAAAGCGTAGGAATGTAGAATATGAAATAAATAACGAATAAGTAACAAAAAAGTGTATAGATTAAAAAAAAAATATGTTAATTATATATACTTTTTCAATATCAAACAATATAAACTTAAAAAAGTTTGATTAAAAAAGGTACTTATGTTATGACCCGCACTCACCTTGCACTTACTACATGAAAAAGCTGATATTCAAAGAATATAGTTTATATACAACGTTATTTTTAGTTTATACGAAACCTGAAAACTGTTTGTTCAGAATCAGTAATAGAATCGATTTCAATATTTTTTATACCATGTTACATTTTGATAAAATAATATTTGAAAAATATCAAATAAAGTATACCCTACTAAAAAACACAACGGGACAGCACAAAAAGCTTGTAACTTCGTGAGTTTTCAAGATATTTTTTTTTTGTAATGATTCTTTAAATGAAAATATTTGACCCGTGTTTCGATTTTCGTATAAACTAAAAATAAGGTTATTTAACAAGGTATACCTACATAAGCAAAATAAAACTCATTCCTTTGCCAAAACACTGACTTTTGAACAACTAAAACACTGTAATTACTATTACGAATGTATGTATAAAAGTGTATATTATAAGCGTGCCAGCTGTTGTATGTAGCTGGAAGTTTAAATTATTAGTTTTAAATTAATAAATAAACGAAGAAAACCCGTGGTCTCCTCGCTTACAGCACATACGATAGAAAACAAGTCCTGTGCCAACTATAAACTAATACCTCATTCACGCGTGAGCCGAGCTATGATTTGCAATGGGACACACTGCACTCCCATAAACAAGCGTTACAATAAAACAAGCTAGCAGTTTGTCGTTCCTAATTGATTAATGTCAGTGTGTTAAGGCTCGATATGCATTTATGGCGTAATGTGACAGGCGCGGTGCATTACCACTGGCTAATATAACTTTAGAGCTAAGCTAGGGTTTTACTTCCGGGGTTGTTGTGTGGGCGTGCAATAATTTGCATATTTGATTTGGTACCTAATGATTTGTGAAATACGGTTCGTTTTTAAGAGTGATGGTTGAGTAAGGACAGCATAGTAATAGTTTTAATGCCGCTTATGACTTAGCGTGCCTCCCAAAGCACGATGAACTATTTTTAGTCACCCATCGAGATTCCGCGCTTTTGCAAGCTTTGCTACGACAGCAAAGCAATCTAGAAGACCATCAACATCTAAGAATTCATACCTATTTTATACATTGTGTAGTCGCAGAAAAATTAAACTTGTAGAAAAACGTAGAAACGTAGTCTTTTAATGGTAAGTTTAAACATATAATACTTTAAACATAGCAACGAAAAGTGCATTTACCCACCAATTCCTACAGTCATCTGACAGATGCGAGATGCGACAGGAAAAAGCTTACAGCCATTTCGTGCGCCCCAACGGCCATTTTCTTTCTAATGTTTTTCAAAATCTTTTTAAGCATCGATATTTAACATAGGCAGGGTTGGATAGTGTTTAATTAACTTCTAAACACGCTTGCCTATAACAAGATAAACGGCACCAAACTACCAATCAATCATTATTTAACTCAAATTTTATAATATAATCACAGGACAGTTTACCATAAATACATAAATTATGTGTGGGTAACATGGAACTTGTAAAGCTTAACGTATATAATACATTACGTGGCCGATTACTTCCGTTCGGAAGTAGGTACGCGGCGCGTTGGGTGCGCCCGCGCAGGCCTGGCTGCATTCATGGTCGATATTTTCCAATACAGCTGGTCTGGTGCCAAACGGGTCCTATTCAAGGACATATGGTTCTGTACAAATAAGGATTTGTTAAGGATAAATGTTTGTAGGTGTTAAATGGTTCGCGATAGAGCGCAGTGATCGGGTACCTAACGTTTTTGGTTAATCAAATATAACAATTCCGCGTTTTCAGGTGTAGGTATTGAGTTAAAATATTATGATATATTGTTGAACCCTGAATGACATACCTACAAACGCTTCTAACTTAATATAATGCTATTGTATATGACAAATGGGTTTGATTCACAGCAGAGTGGAGCGTCAAACAGAATAAAAATATTTTATTCTGTTGTGGTTTGTTTGATTGGATGGTACGGCTTGTTCAAAATGCCAACAATGAAGTGTGACTCCATCTACGGCCCTTTCGTAACGTAATTACCATCAGCCTTCCTAGACAAATGGTATAACGCTAATAGAATCTATATATTAATACGTGAAGCAAAAACTTTGTACCCCTTTTTTACGAAAATTGCGCGGACGGTGGAGTATGAAATTTCGCACACTTATAGTTTATATAGAGAAAGTTATCCGAATGTTAATATTTTTTTAAATTATGCATAAAAATACATTAAATCAATAAAACAAACATTACACACACTACCATGTATTTGATTTAAAAATTTCAAAAATGGAAGAGAAGCGGCCGAAATCTGTCAATGCCAATCCAAACTCACATTCTATCTTTTTTAATTTTTCATTGCTTATGATACAATCCGCGCAGCCTTAATAAAATTACGGTCGAATTTTGACCATTGGCGACCACTAGTAGAAATTAAATAGAATGATTATTGTATGGGATTGACATAAGTCAACGAATACGTATAAATTACGTGTATGTCAATCCCATACAATACCTAATCATTCTATTTAGTTTCTATTTTATTTGCATTATGATGCCACTTGTCTAGGGCAGTTGATAGTGCGCAAGCTAGCGCTTCCCCGTTGGATGTAGAATATGAAAAAATAAGATTCTTTCCTGTCCGTCTACCTATTTTGAAAATGAAAACTATCGGCCTGTAATGATTCCTAAATGATGTTGATTGCGAATCTCTAATTAGCAATTAATTAGCAAAATAGAATTAAATTCAAAGCTTTGTCTGATCTGTGGCTGTAGCCAAAGTAACATTAAGAAAACAATAGCAAAGTTCGAAAAGAATAAAATGTATGGGATTGACATAAGATTAACCACGTGATTTAGCGCGGCTTATGTCAACCCTATACATTTTATTATTTTTGAACTTCGCTATCGTTTTCTTAATGTTACTTTGGCTCAGCCTACTGGTCACTTCCCTTCGGAAGCTTTGTGTCCACAGCAAGACAGCCACTCACTTCACCCACGTGAGGGTTCTACACTAACTCAAGAAAATTGGTTACAATAATGAGATTTCGGTAGCCGTGTGGCCTTGAAGAGGCGTATGTCCAGTAGTGGACTAGTGTGGGCTGATGATGATGATGACGAGTGGCTTAGCACTCGGCCCGTTGAGTTTAAACCCCGTGTCAAGCAAAGTGTAATTATATTAAAATGTTTTTGTTTTGTTTATATAATTTTTAACGCAATTTTAGTTGCGAACAAATTACAAAAACACAAATGTTGAAAAAAAAGTTATGGATGTTAATGACGGTAGTTGTTGACATTGAATGGTCGCCTTTGGCTTTCAAAGTAAAAAGTAAATATTGTTGAATAATTTCAGCGGGCTGGTTAGAATCACGATAGCTCAATTGGGAGAGCACCTGACCCGGTATGTCAGAAGGGTGCAGGTGCAAATCCTGCTCGTGGAAATTTTTTCAACATTTGTGTTTTTGTGTTTTTATTTTTTTGATAGCTACTTAAGGTTTGTGATCACCAACTACCATCGGCAAGCGTGGTGAAAGCCACTACCCATCCATTGAAGTGATGACTTGATTTCAATGATGAAGGCCTTTCTCCAGCATTATACTAAATTAAATTTTAGTATGGTGAATTTTATTTCGCAACAATTTAGCTTTTGACCTCCAACTCAGGTCAGTTCTTCAACGACTGTGGAACTCACTGCTTTATCTTCAAACGTTGATTTTATGTTGACAGAGACTCAGCTAAATAGAGATAACCAGGCTTCTAACGCGAATCTGCCTCCCTAGACAAGATGCATACAGCTAAACAAAGAATAAGGTCCTTAATAGTTATTCCGTGTTTTGTTCCTGTCATGTAGACGTCATTTCAAATTAGAGTAAAAGAGACAAAACACGGAATAACTATTCAGACCTTATTCTTTGCTTATTTGGAAGGGGGTAGAATATAAATGGAACAGATTAATAAACGTATGGGATAGACATAAAGCCAGTCAAATGTCATTTATACGTATTGTTTTTTTAAAATATATTATACGGGTAAGCATAGTGCTTTCATCTCACCTAATTAAGTGATGATAAAGGCCAATAGTAAAAGCGCACATCACCCGGGACCCTCAACTACTGAGGCACTGGCTATCTTATCTCTAGCTGCCTGGACACAACAATGCTACAAAAATTGAGGTTATTGCGTCATAGTTAGATAAGATGGAGGTAGCTAGCCAGGCGGACAAACAAGTCCTACCACTAACCAAACTGAGTTCAAAAACATGTACCCCCGCTGGGAATCGAACCCAGGGTAGATAATAATAATAATATAATAAATAATAATATAATAATAATATAATATATATATAATTTTATTTCTTAAAATCTAGTTTTAAGAAAGAAAATAAATAAAGAGTATAATAATAATAATAACTATAATAGAATTAAGATGATTTTTTTCCAACGATCAGAAGAATCAAATTCCATTTAATTAAATTTCATTATTCATTTAATTATTCTGTTTAACATTCAGATCAATAAACTATAATGAACTACCTATAAAAATCTGCCTGTCGTTTCAAATTGTCATACCCAACAGGTAAAAAAAGTAAAGTAAACAGCCTATAATTGTCCCACTGCTGAGCAAAGGCCTCCATCATTGAAATCAAGTCATCGCTACAATTGATGGGTAATGGCTTAATCACCACGCTTGCCAAATGCGGGTTGGCGATCACAAACCGGGATATGCATCGAAAATCTGAAATACATTTTGCCCGACCTGGGAATTGAACCCGGGACCTTCGGGTATCGGGCCGAGCGCTCTGCCACTCGGCCACCGAGGCGTTACCCAACAGGGTTCATAATGTACTAGACCCACCTGTAACACCTTATTTACTATGATTGACAATAAATCTATTGTATTGTATTGTATTGACCTCTGGGTTTAATCCGGTGGTCTTAGCTATTAAACTACAGAGGCAGCGCCACAGAAGACAGAGGTCTATGTCAATTCCATACAGTAATCATTATATTCCATTTCTATTATATATGCGTTATGCCACTTGTCTAGAGGGCAGGTGAACTTTAAACCCGAATCTGTACGCGAAGCGCATCGATTAACAAGTAGGTACGAACGAACGTTATTGCATTAAGAAAATTGAATGAAAGCAATGCATCAGATTTGACCGTTCTTATTGCTTCGTTTTAATTACATTATGGCTTTTATGAACGTGGGCGTATAAGACTTTGTTGTCAGTACTAATAAATGTAGCGAACAAAACATAATTTATTGCAATCGGAGCGGGTTTTGTGTGTTTCTATTAATGCTTTTGGGTGGGACCCGGCGCTCCTGCCGGCCGTCACCTCGACACGACCGAAACTCCCACAGTATTCGAGTTCAGCTGTTTCGCAATACAATTACCATTGGCATATGGCACTGGACCTAATACGGGATAGCCTATTATACTATTAGAATATTGTCCGAACTAGATAACTCGGAAACGCTCGGAAACACCCAACCGATATTGACAATTATATCGAGTAACGAATGAGTCGTGTCGAAACCACAGTCGCTCCATTGGCGTGCTTCTAAATCTCAGAAGTGATTGCGTTAAAGAGATACAAGATATCGCGGCCGCTAGTTTGCATGATTCAAATTATTTATAAACCATTTGTTAGTGCGTTATTATTTGTCAATAATGGAGTGCCGCTACAGATGGCTTTTGATTGGCGCTTGACGAAATGTTTCGCAAAATTGCACTGTTAAACTGCCATAAAACGGTTTTATAATCACGCTTTACTGCTTTTGTTTATGTTTCTGTTGAATGTCGGCTGTTGTCGACGTTTCGTTCCCGCGGGCGCTAGCGTCGGTTGCGCAAGCGGCGCGCTCTGTAGCACGTGCGATTAAAATCGAACGTACCAACAAATTTTAATTTGAAATCCAGAAGCCGGCCCAGTGACAGACAGTGATTCACTGCTGGCGTGCGATCGGTTTTTGCAACGGATTCGGACGTAGCGCTGCCCGGTCACGTAATTTCCATATGCACTAAATGTCCAACTCAACGTTCGCGTAAGATAAGTTAAAGCAGTAAATAGCTGTGGTTCGAGCGAAAATAGATTAGTGGCAGTATATTAAGCTATTTTGCAGTTTTATTCGGAAATTGCTTTGCGATAAGGTGTTAGTATTAGTAAACAGCCTATCACACTGCTGGGCAAACGCCCCCATCATCTCACTCATCAATAATGATGACGTGATTTTCACTACAATTGATGATTAATGGCTTAATCACCACGCTTGCGAAATGCGGAATGGTGATCACAAACTGAGCTCTGATTTTCAACTCAATATCTCTTCTCTCAATATGTCTTTCTTTCTTCTTTCTTTCTTGCAATTATGTGTCACGCACGCTCTTAAAAATAAAACATTATTAAAACAACGATTTGCCAAATGTATCTACATACTTTGTTTAGAGGTGAAAATTTGTAATTGGCCTTATTGTATTTATACATTAATTTATTTTTAAATTATAGCTGTAAGTTTTCTAAAAATTGTAAAATAAAATGAATAAATAATAAACCCGGGCTTATGCAAAGAAAAATCCGAAACACACTTTGCTCCAAACTGAGAATTTAATCCAGGATATTCGGGTATCGGGCCGAGCACTTAACCACTCGACCAGCGCCGGCGCCGTGGCGTTCGACAATAAATTATTAAAAATGAATAATTTATGCAGAATTAAGTATTACTTAGTATTCCAACAACTTTAAAAATGTATGCCTTTTAAATATCAACTTAACTTAATGGGCAAACAAGCTTGCTCTCTGTTGGATGATGTAGCTACCGCATCTTGAAGCAACCAGAGGATACTCGCGCGTGAATGTCTCCATAAAAAACAATTTATTCCACTCTTGAAGAACCTCATATTGAGTCTGTAGCCAAGAACTCGGCAACGAGTTAATTTCATAGGAATTTCCTTTTAAACTACACTGAGCACGACCATTTCGGTTTCAAATTAAAAGGATGAGCACCCATGTCGGTTATTGCAATGGTGATCAGATCGTGATCTTTTACCTCAAAAGTTGCGTGTTCCCACACAGATAACATTTAAAGTAAATATTATTAAAATAAATGACAATCGGTACAATAGAATTACCGGCAAGACTTTTATACTAATTGAGTCATTGTCTTTTCCACAGATTAGAACAACTCTCGAGGCAAAGTTCATTCTCACTCCGTATAACGAATACTTATTTTCTTGAATGTAACGTTTAAACGGTAATGATGTCTACAATGCGGTGGCGGCACCGTTTCCATTTAACAAAATTCCTTTGGCGCCTATATTTATTAGTAGATCAAATATTATGACGGCGCGGCAGCGGCGTGACATACAAGTCCTAAATAATTTGTTCTTTGACTTTAGGCTTTAGAAACTGGAACAACTGTTTGTTGCGAAACCACAGTGTTATTAGGGTATCCACCAAACCCGTATAGCCTTGATTGAGCGCCCGTTACTTAATTATTATGCCAGCCGAATTTAATACAGATATAATTTTTGTGGGACCGCATTTCAAAGGAGTGGGCCAAGTCGCGTTTGAAAGTCGAGGCTTATAACCTTGTAATGCAGTGATAAATATTTAATAATGGCCCTAAGTTTTCCAGGTTGAAGTGTTAGACTTTTTATGTAATATCGACCTGGTTTGGAACTCGGAATTAAATTGATGGAGTTTGACAACGTTCTGCGGTATTATTGGCAAAAAATGGCTATTTAATTTTGTTTTCATTTAATTTTGGTTTAACGAGTTTGTATTAACTATACGGGCGATACTTAAAATATGGTAAGCGGTAGATGGTCTATGCGTCATGTTATGTAGGAAACAGATGCTACGTCTATCGAAAACTAATATGCTCAGTCAATCAGAACTTGAATGTAGCTGTTGATAGCTGTTGTCAATAGTAGTATGTTGGCAGACATTTAAGTCATATCATTCATCAAATGACTTCAAAAAATATCTTAATTATTTCTCTCTAATGGAAATATTATTTATTTTGATTTTCCGCAACTCGTCCCAAATGGGCCGTAGGCATGTAAGACGAGTTGACGAATTACTCGAAAATACTTATAGTGCACAAGGAGCATATAAATCGCATACCCATGTGCTTCGTCACAAAGCCCAGCCATGGAACTTTAATCCTACTAATTATAATAAACTTTTTTTATTTATTTTTTATTTTTGGAGAGAGACTGCTGGTTGCCGAGGGGCATTTCCAGCTTCACCGGGCTTGTTTTAGGGGCGGCGAGGTACGTAAAGGGTACCTCAAGCCGTGTTGAAACGAATCACCTTCGGAGGATTTCTAGAGGGGTACGGCATCGCACACTTAAAAGTGCGCGTCCCCGTGCCCTTCCAGAGTCTCCGAAGGGTTCGGATCGGATCGGATATTATAAACGCGAAAGTTTGTAAGTATGGATGGATGTTTGTTACTTTTTTACGTAAAAACTAATGAATGGATTTGGATGAAATTCGGCATACAGATAGTTTATAACCTGGATTAACACATAGGATACTTTTTATCCCGATATTCCCTCGGGAACGTGAACCACGCGAGTGAAACCGCGAGCGGCCGCTAGTGTTAAATAAGAAAACAAAAACATTAGTTACTTAAAGCTCTTCCAAAGTAACCTTTAATCAACAATAATAGGTAAATAATTTGGGAGGAAATCTTTAAATTAACTTACGTCCTAAGTCTTAATCCGTTCAGCTGCAGACTCAATGGACTAAGATGATTCAATTCTGCCAGAGTCGTCGCAGTCGTAAAGGCTGCTTACGCCTGAAGTTTGTTTAGTTTCTGGATCGTTTAGGCATACCTAAGTCAATTGAACGGATTTGCTTCCATTAGTTCAATTTTGGTAGTAAATCTGTTCAGTTGTATTGTGTACAAGTGAACAATGAATTGTATTGAATAATGTTGTTGATAAATAATATATTATTAATCAGCGATTGTTATCGCAATGTGTCGGCGTATCAGTGCCTTTGCCGAAACGTCGAATACTGAAAGACAACAAAAAACAAGGTCATAATCGCCGTTATTGATAATCATTATCGATAAATCAAATAACTTTAACTAAATTCATCATTCTATAGTTTTGTAGTAGAACATACATAGTGCCCAAGTACGTTATTGTATTATCAAGTGTAATGTTAAGTCTAAATGTAAAGAGGTAAGCATTATACTTCGCGCCTCGTCCTCGAGATTAGTAGTTAATTATTTTATATTGTTACTTGTAGTATCGCATAGATGTCACCACTCCTGCACTATCGTTGAGATTTAGTTTTTTTTTTTTTTTTTTGTGGGTATATCTTTCTCTATGGCGCCATTGCCTCGCGTTCGTCATTCGCATTTTAGTGCTCGACCACTCCAGTCACTTTAAATTTCTTCCGTGTTCAATCGACTGTTTTCGTACGCAAAATGCCGTAACGTAAAAATCCTAAGACTTGTAAAGAAGAACTTGAACATATAATGAAAAAAATCCGCAAGCTACAGCGCTAAATACGTGACAAAGGAAGCCCGGCGAGTGACTCGCCGCCGTTAACACACATCAACGGACTCGTAAACTCAGGTAACGAGTGTTTTATTAACTTATCAGTGTCTTAATTTTGGTACAGACGGCAGCAGATCAACCTACCACAAAATGTCAAATTTCTTCAATAAATTTTGAACCTTAGCATTTGGGTATAAAGATCAATATCGATTAAAGAAATTTGACAGTTTTGAATAGGTCGATGTGCAGGCGTGTGTACATACTGAATGCAACCAAAGTTAGCCGTTGGGGCTTCTTCGACGCATTCAAAAGTAACGGTTGGGGTTGAATCCATTGGGGATTTTTACCTAACCTTGACAAGATAACAATCGTTATCTAATATAAGTGCAATGCCATTATTTAATGTTTTCCAAATACGCACTTTTTGCTTGTACCTAGTTAAGTATAACGTATTAACGTTGTCTTATATGTATGTAACTGAACTAATTTTGGTACATACAGAATGCAACCAGATTTAGCCGTTGGGGCTTCTTCGACGCATTCAAAAGTAACGGTTGGCGTTGAATCCATTGGGGATTTTTACCTAACCTTGACAAGATAACAATCGTTATCTAATATAAGTGCAATGCCATTATTTAATGTTTTCCAAATACGCACTTTTTGCTCGTACCTAGTTAAGTATAACGTGTTAACGTTGTCTTATATCCACACCTATGCCGCAATTATCTGATTGATTGTCTGAATAACTAGATAATGCCGAGCTAGTTGGCTTTACCCATGAGGTACAGGCGCCTGCTGACGATAGTCTTGTAGATGCAATGACTCCCCCAGAAGCGCCCTGTACGTCTTTGAGGGCTCCAGCCCTTGATACTACCAACAAAGATGGTGAATTGGACACGGATGTCCTTGAAATTCTGGGTGACGATCCGTTGCTCACAGAAAAACTTGGCAATGACATTCGGCAAGAGCTTGCTTGCCGACTTGAACACACATCCACAGAGGGTCTTAATAAAGAGGGTCGTAAAGAATTGAATTCGAAATACTCGATACCCGCCAATTGCTTGCGTATTAACCCCCCAAAAATAAATACCAAAATCAAAGTGGCTACTCCTGAAAACACTATTAAGCGAGATAAAGGTATAAAAGCCAAACAAAAACAGATAGCAAGTGCTATTTCCTGCCTAGGAGAAATCATTACTGCCCAACTTACGTCAAAGGACATGGACAAAGAAACGCTTTAAAAGCTTATGGATCTCAGCCGATGGCTATGCAATATTCATCATGGGGTCTTCTTAACAAGAAGAAACTTCATCCTTTTTCATTAAAAAAGGATCTTAAAGAACACCTTAGCAATACTAAGATTGACACCTTTTTATTTAGCGAAACGTTAGCTGAGACTAATAAAACAGCTAAATCGATTATTAAATCAGGAGTCAAATTAAAGGCTGATGCATCATACCATAAAAATATACTTAAGCGGGCGAAGACACTAAACCAGAAGAATTTAAACCGCAAAGCTCCTGGTCCAGCATACAGGTAGCCGGGCCCACCGCCGAGGAGCTACGAGCCTGTAGGCCCCCGCGCACCACCTCCGCCACCGCCGCCCGCGCACTCATGGAGACAGCCGTTGCGTCAGCACTGCCGGCACTGATGCAGACACAGGCACGTCGTCGCTACTAAATTCAGTTGAGTATGCCGGCCGTTTACATTACTTTTAAACCCAATGGTTCCTTATTACGAAAGACAGAACAATTCTTTCTTGGATTGATGGTTATAAAATCCCTTTCTCGGCTCCAGCATTTTAAGATTCGATCCCACACACTCCGGTTAAAAGTAATGAAAATAATATTCTTTTTTACGAAGCTATTGGTGATTACGTAGATATTGAACTGAATGCGAACCTTGTAAAAACCAGTTTATATCAAGTATATTCCTTACGCCGAAACCTAACGGTAAAATGCGGTTTATCTTTAACCTTAAAAAATTAAAACTACTAAGAACTGCAGGATTAATTTCCACACTTTATCTTGATGACTGGCTGCTATTCGGTCAAACTTACCAGCAATGTATAGCAAACATAAAAATTACTAAAACCCTATTATATATTAACTTCAATTGGGTTCATTATCAATGAGGAAAAGAGCGTTCTTAAACCTTCTGTAACTTGTAAATTTGGTACGATCATTCAATCCGCACGAAATTAATTTAAGCTTACCTTTAGATAAAAGATTGCAAATTATAACAGAATTGGAAAACTTTTTGAAGATAAGAAATTGTAAAGTCCGGAAGCTCGCCCAAGTCACTGGCTTGCTAGTATCAGCATGCCCAGCTGTACTGTATGGGCTACTTGACACTAAGGATTTAGAACGCTGTAAATTTCTTAACCTGAGAAATGACGACGACTATGATAAAACAATAAATATTCCTGTTACACTGTATCCGATATTCAATGATGGTTAAACAACATAGGTCACTCAGTGCGCCGCATTAGGCTTGACGAAAATAGCACTGAAATTTATTCTGACGCCTCAACGACGGGGTGGGGTGCGGCCTGTCAAGATGAAACAGCGAGTGGCCAATGTTCTAATGATGAGCGGTTAAAACATTTACATTATCTCGAACTCTTGGCTGCTTGCATTGCGCTGAAAACGTTTGCAAAAGGCTTTCAAGGCTGCCAAAGTCTCCTGTTCATAGACAATTCTACTGCAATTGCCTACACAAATTGAATGGGTGGGATCCAATTCCCACACCTTACACAGATAACCAGGGAAATTTGGCAGTGGTGTGAAGATCGTAAGCTGTTCATTTTCGCATCAGTAGTATAATATTGGGCATTCTATCCCACCCCTCGTTCGTGTCGGCAAACGTTCGTTTGCCTCCACTCTCTTGCGGTGGGATAGAACACCCAATATTATAAATAGATTTGATATGAACAAATTTTACGTTTCCGTGATGAATGTGCATAAAATCTTAGCTTACAGAACAAATTGCGTGGCAATACTTATCATTGCAGTTGGTATAAAAAGCCGATTTAATAAAAAAAAAAATCATTTTGTCTACGACGACATCCTGCACAACTATGAAATTTATTAAGCAATCTCAGACGCTTCAGTTAAATATTGTTTGCCCGGACAACGAGGTAGTTGCTAACCGACATGGGAACCTTCTTCCTAATTCTATTAGATGTATTATTTGTGGTCCATCAAACTGTGGAAAAACAAACTTAATCATAGGACTGTTATTACATGAAAATGGTTTACGTTTTAAAAATGTATATGTGTACTGTAAAACACTGTACCAACCCAAGTATACTTTCTTAGAAAAGGTTTTTCATTTAGTTCCAAATATTTCGTTTGCTAAATATCAAGACAATGAACTAATTCTCAGCCCACATGACGCTAAACCACATTCAGTAATAATTTTCGATGATGTTGCATGTGAGAATCAAACGAACATGCGTGATTATTTTGCCATGGGTAGACATAAATTTATAGATAGTTTTTATTTGAATCAAACGTATAGTAAAGTTCCAAAACAACTAGTAAGAGATAACGCAAACCTTTTAGTATTATTCAAACAAGATGACGTAAACTTGCGTCATGTATATGATGAGCATGTTGGTACTGATATGACATGGACAGATTTTCGAGAAATGTGCTCAAAAATTTGGAATAATCCATACAATTACTTAGTAATTAATAAAGATTGTCCAATAAATAAAGGTTGTTACAGAATGAACTTTGATACCTTTGTTGATTTTGAAAAATGAATTTAATAAAAAGGTATCAAAATGATGATCGTTTTCATTTTATTGATACAACAAGGAAACATAACACGTATTCTAAACATCAATTTGAATTAAAATGGAAAAAGAGTTAAAAGCTAAGGTTGTTCAAGCTGCAGAAGCTGTCAAAAAGAAAGTAAAAGAAATGCGATCGATGGAATCTTATAATGAAAAAATGATGGACACAGTTTTTCAACCCATTACAAAACCTCTTCATCAAATGATCCATGATAATAAACAATCAAAGTTATCAAATGAATCTAAGGATAATTCCTTTGTCATAAAAGATGATATCATAAATGATGAATCACAGGACCAACACTACAAAAACATAAAATCTACACTGCACCTTCAAGGAGACGGTTCGGATGAAGATATTAATGAAGACTTAAATAAAAGTATTACAAGCAATAGTTCATTTAGAACCGTTGAGTCGCTGCAAAGTCCTAGTCAAGACACCTCATCTTGGTCGTTGTCATCTGAAATGTTTGAAGATGTTCCTTTTGGAGTTAGAAAAGAACGTGGAAAGCTATTCATAGGAACATCACGTGTAAACGTTCACGACGATAAAATTTATATAGCGGGTCATGTGTATAGAAAAACACCTGGCTTAAATGAACTTTTATTTAAAAAAGTACCTGATTTAGATATAGTAACAGGAAAAGATGAACAAGCATATAAAGAAATTTTGATAGAAACCAATGCTCATCGACGAGATTATGATCCGAATAAACCGATTAAGACAAATAGAGGTCGGAAGTATTTGCATATAATTAAACCGCTTTTTAAACTACGCAAACCTTCTACTTCGTCTGTTTCATCTTCTAAAAGTACTGCAGACCACGTAAGCGAAGGGGAAGGATTAATTCCTATGAAGAAATTTAAAAAGAATACTGATTTTGTTTATTGGGATGATCCTAACGAGTTAGTTGAAAGATTAAAACTGTTAATAGCCTCTAGAGATGCTGGAAACACTGGATTAGATAACGAAGTTATTTCTATCATTGAGGAATTACGAGAAAAGGGCATTATAAATTGACAATCGCAACTCTTTCTTTTTATTTATAAACCTTTCTTTAAATGAAAAGGATCTCTTAAAAATGAATATTGACAAATTCGGGCAACATGTTCACAAAAGATTACGTTTCTCAGAAATATTTGATTACAAGGAAAACTCTTTAGTGAAATCAGAAAATGGAAATTATGACTTGCAATCATCGCGATTAACTGGTGTTGGAGAACCTATTTCACCGGATGATGTTGTAAATAAAAAGTATGTCGACGAACAGTTATTAAATTTATGTTCAAAGGACGAAGTGACAGTATTGTTGAATTCGATAAAAGCTGATATCTCAGAAAGAATTAGGCAGTTGGAAAATAAATTCGGTGGTAAAGACTTCTTAGTTCGCAATAAACAAAATGATAAAGCAACAGATAGTAAAAGAAATACATAGATCAGCTCGCAAAAATTTTGATCGACGATGTGTTAAGCTCAAAGGAATAAATGATTTATGGCAAGCTGACCTGATTGACATGAAGTCGTTAAAAAAGTATAATAAAGGATTTACGTTTATTTTAGTTGTGATAGATTGCTTTACCAAATATGCGTGGGCTGTTCCATTAAAGTCAAAATCAAGAGAAGAGGTTGTTGCCGCATTTAATAATATTGTAAAAACAAGTTGCAAACATCCGGTCAACTTACAAACCGATATGGGAACTGAATTTTACAATAAATCGTTTAAAGAGCTTATGCAGTCACTAAACATAAATCACTATTCATCGTACTCTACAAAAAAAGCATCTATTGTTGAAAGGCTGATAAGAACTTTAAAAAGTAAATTGCATGTAGCGTTCAGTTATAATGGCAGCTACGAGTGGTTGGGAAATACTTTAAAAGATGTTTTGAATACTTATAATAATAATAAACATAGTGTCACAAAATACAAGCCAGCGGATGTAAATACTATAAATGAAGCTAGTGTTAGAAACAATATTAAAAAGTTCAATAACAAGTTCGTTAAAACACAAAAAAGTATATTGAAAATTGGTGACTTTGTTCGAATTAGTAAATATAAAAGCAGTTTTGATAAAGGTTATACACCAAATTGGTCCGCAGAATTATTTACAATTAAAACAGTTAATAAAACTTCTCCAGTTACTTATCAAATACAAGATCAAAGAAAACAACAAATATTAGGATCATTTTACAAAGAGGAATTACAAAAAACAAACCATCCTAATGTTTACTTAATCGAAAAGATTTTAAGGAAAAAAAACAACAATTATTTCGTCAAATGGTTGGGACTTTCTGATCAAGAAAACAGTTGGGTAAACAGCAGCTCCATCATAAAATAATATAAATATCCTAGTTTGTATTTTGCAATCATTACATAAAAGAATATGCAAGGAGGAGGACTAGTTAATAATATAATTGACCGTTTACCATTTGAACTTCATTTACCAGGTTATAACTATTGTGGTCCAGGTACAAAGTTGAAACAAAGATTGTTAAGAGGCGACAAGGGAATCAATAAATTGGATGAAGCTTGCAAATATCACGATATTGCGTACCTAAACACTGACTTAGCTAGCAGACATAAAGCAGATACCCAACTGTTAGATATGGCTAAGAAACGATTACATTCAAAAGACGCTGGCAAACGCGAAAGGTTAGCTTCATGGATAGTTGGTAAAGTTATGAATGCTAAACTGAAAACGGGTTCAGGGATCAAAAAGTTTAAGACCGTTATATCTAAAATTCATTCACACATTAAAAAATTAAAACCGAAAAATCATTCAACAGCAATTAAATATGCATATGAAGCCGCGAAAAAGTGTTTTCCTAAAAACTGTCACTTTCGTTTACCACGAATAATACCAATTCCCAAGACAGGAGGAACTTTACCACTGATACCTATATTTGCGGGTCTGTCTGCTTTGGGTGCATTAGCTGGAGGTGCGGCTGGTGTGGCAAAAACCGTAAACGAATATAAAGCAGCTCAACAAAATTTGAAAGAATCAGAACGCCATAACAAATCAATGGAGGCTATCGCAATAGGTAGAGGACTTTACATCAAACCATATAAAAAAGGCAGCGGATTATTTTTGAAAAGTTCAAAAAACTAACTTTTAAGCTACCCAGTCGTGCTCTTACGAATATTGATATAATTAAGCATGCTGTCAATATCCCATACTTTCGTGGAGTTTATATGAGAGATAGTTTGCCAAATAAATCAAAACTTATAGAATGTGGAATCGTTAATTTAGACGATTCGAACAATAATGGCACACATTGGGTAGCTTACGTAATAATTTATAACTATTGTGAATATTTTGACAGTTTTGGTGATTTGAAACCTCCTACAGAACTGGTAAAATATTTCGGCTGCCGTGATATTTATTACAATTATGTACGATATCAAAAATATGATAGTGTAATCTGCGGACATTTATGTTTAAATTATTTACAGAACTTTTGGAACAAATATAATATATATTAATAAATTAATTGTTTCATTCAATCATTTCCAAGATGTCTTTCACGCTGTCCATATCTGGAAAAAGTTCTATTTTAACAACAAACTATACTCCTACTTTGGAACTCGATGGTGAATATGAATGCGCTTTGCTTCACTTTTCTACTTTTAATTCTATACCAAATATCACCAAAAATAACAATAAATTTCATTATGGCATTAACGAAGTTGTTGAAATTCCTGAAGGAGCATATGAACTCCAAGATATATATGACTTTCTAAAAATGAAAGTAAAAGATTGTATTTTTAAATTATATTGCAACAACAACACACTCAAAACGACTGTATTTTGCACCAAGGATATTCATTTTGAAAAGCAAGGATCCATTGGAGGTTTATTGGGTTTTGATAAAGTACCTTTAAAAAGCCATAAATTACATGAATCATTACTTCCAGTCAACATTTTATCAACGACCGTGGTGCGGATCGAATGTGACATTATTAACGGTTCATATATAAATGGAAAATCAAGTCACACAATACATGAATTTTCCCCAAATGTGCCTCCTGGTTATAGAATAATAGAAATTCCAAAGAACACCATCTATTTTCCAGTTAATAGAGACACTATTACTAGTATCAGCATAAGAATATTAGACGTAAATAATAATCTCGTTGATCTTCGTGGTGAGGAAGTAAATCTGTACCTACATTTAAAGCAACATGATAGACTACAATAAATATGCCATACCCCGTTATCAAAATATCAGTGGTAAAAAAGCAGTCCAAAATACCACACATTCCCGTGCTAAAATTAGAAAATTAACAGCAGAAAATAAAAAATTCCTAAAATTAATTAGACTGATAAAATGAGTATTTTAAATATAACTAATCCGCCTGTTTACGATAATTCAATAGAATGTATAGAAACTCATTCGTACAAGCCTTACATAACCAGCTTTAATAGGAACGATGAAATAAGAATCCCTATAAACCAGCAAGACTTATACATTCTTCCAAGTGCAAGTACTTTGTATATAGAAGGTGTGGTAAATGTTATGAAGAGCGACAACAAGGAGAGAGCACAATTTTTTCAATTCACCAACAATCCTCTTATGTATTTATTTCAAGATATTCGTTATGAATTAAACGGTGTAGAAATAGACAAAGTGAAGAATGCCGGAATAACCACCACTATGAAATCATTATTGTCCATGAATGACTCCGAAGCCAAGGTATCTAAAGCATGGGGTTGGGACTTACATGGTATCAAAAACAACATAATGGGACATTTTTCTGCATCCATTCCACTTAATAAAATATTGGGATTTGCAGAAGACTATAGAAAAGTTATTGTGAATTGTAAACATGAGCTTGTACTACTACGAAGTAACACGGACCTCAACGCAGTGAAACTCAATACCAACGAAACAGTGCAAAGCATAGAAATACATAAAATAATTTGGCGCGTACCTCATGTGAAAGTATCCGACAGAGAAAAAATTAACTTACTTAAAGTGCTTGAAAAGGACAGAGCTATTCAATTAGCGTTCCGGAACTGGGATCTATACGAATACCCTTTGTTACCAAAGACCACAAAACATACATGGTCAATTAAAACTTCGACACAAATTGAAAAGCCAAGATACGTAATTCTTGGGTTGCAAACTAATAGAAAAAATGATACGTCTAAAGATATGTCGCAATTTGATCATTGTGATGTACGTGATGTCAAAGTTTATTTAAACTCCACATATTATCCATACGAAAGTTATAATACCGACTTTGCAAACCATAATTCTTCCTTAATATATGAACAATTTGCAAACTTTCAACAGTCTTACTATGGACGTCAATCTAGTTCGTTGTTGAGTGCTCAAGAATTTAGAGATATTGCTCCATTATTTGTTATAGACTGCTCAAGACAAAACGACAACATAAAAACAGGACCAGTCATTAATATCCGCTTAGAATTGGAGAGTCATAAAGAGATACCAGACCACACAGCTGCATATTGTTTAATTTTAAATGACTGTATGGTAGAATACAAACCTCTTAGCAACATTGTTCGGAAGATATCATGAACTCAGTTATTTTTGTTGATATTCAAGGATTTAAAGACTATCAAAATCAATTTATTATCAAGGAATTTGCATTATCTACAAAGGAGTTCACCCAGGTTTTCTTGATAAAACCTCCATATCCGTACTCAAAATTAACTACGGACGAAAAAAAGAGTGTAAGATGGATTGAGCGTAATAGAGGTATTACTTGGAGTCAAGGTAACATTGACTATAGAGAGTTCAAGAGATTAATATTTCCAATTTTACAAAATAAAACAATTATAATGAAAGGTCTTGAGAAACAGAAATGGATTAAGGAGTTATGTGAAAACTGTGTTTTGGTAGATATTGAAGATAAAGGTAGCCCTAATTTTTCAAAATTGTACATGTCATTTTGTAAATGTGAATCTAGATTTACTTGTTTAAGCCATAATAAAGAGTGTGCTCTTAAAAACGTTATCTGTATTAAAAAATGGTATTTAAATAATTGTTGCTAAAATTGTAAATATATTGTTTTTAAAATAAATAAATAAATAATAATAATAATTTTAATTTGCTATTTTTTTTTCTGTTCTTTGTTAAGTTTAGTTAAGAATGTTTCTTTTTGTTGTGTATATATTGTAATGTTATGTTTATAAAATTAAATGTTATCAATAAATAAATTTATTATAAATATTTTTTTTATTTCAACGTCTAAGTTGTAAGATCATTCAATAAAACAAAGGACATACATTTTATATTTTTATTTTAAAATGACTTAACTTAAATACAAAACTAGCATAACTATAACTTTAAAAATTAACTTTACTTACATATTTTTATAAATTAGTATCACATATTTTTTTACTTATACTAGTTATCAATTGTTCCGTATGTTCCATTATAGGGTTAAAATTGTCTGTAACAACATACTGAACACTGCATAGTACTTTTTCATATACACCATCACTTTGCACAGCACTGTTGTTCTCCAAGTCCACGATCTCCACCCTGATGAGTCGAATACCTCGTCTGGGTTCACTGCTGTATACATATGAGGATGCATTTTGCATGCAAGGTTTCTTTGGCGGTGCGTGGCTTTCTTGACTGCAGCGTTTTGTCCTCCTTTTCTTTGGTTCCCGTTGTAGTTTGGCTAGCTCCGGGTACACTTCGTCAAAGTCAGCAAGAGGGTCTTGAGCATGTTGTTCAAACAAGTTATAAGATGACTCCATATCTGTCGGTTCGTTTTATTATGGTATTATTTGCGTAAAATCGTGTTGTAGTCTCAATGGTCGACTATTGAATGACAGAAATGATTTAAAATCTAATTACTTCAAAAGAACATGCTGAATTTGTATTAAATGCAAACACGTGCATTAGTAAAAATTATTCATGTTCATACATGATTGTGTAAGTGCATAGAAAGCATTTACAAAATTGAAGAGTCTTGTTTCATTGACTTCGTGTTATTTACGTGATCTAATGCTTATTTAACAAAAAACATGTTCGTATAGTCACTAGCAAAAATATGTAAACAATTTCTAACTCTTAATACAATGAAATAAATATCAAAGTGTTAACATATCAATGCTCATGACTGTACTGAATGTTAAATGTAATATATGAATATGGAGCATAACATAATTTAATATTTTATAGTAATAATAGTAAACAGCCTATACTTGTCCCACTGCTGGGCAACGGCCTCCATCATTGGAATCAAGTCATCGCTACAAGTGATGGGTAATGGCATAATCACCACGCTTGCCAAATGCGGGTTGGTGATCACAAACACTGGCTATAACACATCTTGCCAGATTTGGGAATTGAACCCGGGACCTTCGGGTATAGGGCCGAGGGCTCTGCCACTCGGTCACCGAGGCGAATTTAATATTTTAATGATAAAATATTTACTAAGGTACTTTAGGTAAATATTTCTGAAAACTATTTACTCAAATTTATTAGGTTGTTATGAAATAAAACACGTAAGTCTGCAAGTATGTAAATTTTATTTTAAACATTATACATAAAACTTATTCTAAACAACATTAAAATAACTATATACCATTAAAATAACTATATTATATATTTCTATTATATATCTAAAACTTACACTAAAACAACCTATAATTAAGAGACGCTTTATAACCAATCGCAAGTAAACATAATATCCAAACATTTACAGTATGTCAGAACTTCCCCAAGCAATTGTTGATATTTTGTTAGACGATATCAATCTTTTGTCATCATTACCAGAGAGCACAATTTTATTTACATCTCTGGTAAATATTTTATGTCTGATAGATTTAAATAGTTTGTTCTTTTTACGTATTACATTTTTGTTGAGGAGCACTGACTCATAATCCATCATGTTTAAATCACGAATAACGTAAGATTTGACACCTTTTGCTTTTTTTATAACTTTGTCTAATGTTCTTACACAATAGAGTTTGGATCGCAAACCAACGAAATCTGATATCAATTGTCCACTCATTTCATCTTTAAATAACCCTGGTACCTTTTTATTTATTAGTGGCAAATCGAATTGATTATTATTACTAAAGTTACTTGTATCAAAGTATTTCAAAAAAACATTTTTAAGATCTTTATAAAAATCTGAGGTATTAATGATGTATATGAAGCTATCGGTATCTGTGTAACATAGTTGTACTCGTTGATCATAAAAAGGTTTAATTATATTATAATGAAAGTGATACATATGAGATTTAGATAATTCTAGTACGGTAAAACCGATATAGATTGGTTTATCTAAAATAATTTGATCTGGCTTCATTTGAACGGCCACTAAATTGTTGGTAAATATAGATACGCTATGAAAATGAGGATTAGCAATCAGTTTGCTAGCACTCAATCTTTTTTTAGTTTTATTACTAGTATCAGTCCAGTTATTTACCAAATGTACGTTTACTCTAGCCTCGTTGTTTTCTAGCGTTTTACCAAATACAGAATTATTAAGAAGTTTAAAAAAATCTTGCTCAAAGACCGATTCAGCTTTTTGACGCAAAGATGTATTTAACTCAATATATTTTTTAAGATACGCACTTTGTCGAAATGTAATTGCGCGATGAATTTTGCGCAGCAATAGTCCATGCTCTAAACATTTTTTTAAGTGAACGTAGTGAACTACATAATTATATTTGTTATATAAATTAGGTATCAGTTTACTGTTTTTACCGCCAGGTGGAACGCATTTTTCAGGACAAAATGGCAAATCATTATGGGTACGATGCAAGGATATAGGATAATGCAAATCGACTTCGAGTATGTAACCATACTCCGCATCGTCGTTCACTTCTAAAATATTTAACGCCATTACTTCACAGTTATTTAAAAATCTAAAGTTAGAATAGGGTAGGTACTGACTCATACTGTATCCATATAAATTATTACAATCTAAGTAAACTAAAAAGGAGTCTTCATTGGAGGAGTCATAGTCAGGCATATATTTGTGGTTCGCCTTGGCGTATCTATGAGAACACATGCATACTCCACCTCTTATTCCCTTTTGAATCATACGGATCATTGACAAATCGTCAAGCAGCTCAAGCTGAACACCCGTTTTTAAAAGCATTGCGTCGAATGATAGACTCGGTGCAGTTACATAAAATGCAGGATCAAGTTGATAGTGACGTTTACATGTTTTGCGGAATTTTTCAAATATATCAGACAATAAAAGAACATCTGTTTTTAGATACAAGTCGGTATAGTCACCTAAATCCTTTATTCTAAACATTGACCAAACAGCTTGAGCATGTTTATAGTCGTTTTCAGAAATATGTTCATTTATAAGTGAGTTAAAGAAACTTGATTTAGGTGGCAATGCATTTTCCGAATAAGAGCTCCAATTATTCATGTAATCGTAAGGATAAACTCCTTTTCTCGTTAATAAATCAAACTGAATGTCATTAGAGAAATGAGAGCGTAAGCAGTGAAAATCATCCTTCTTCATAGTTTTAGCTAGTTTGTCCAGACTGGTTCCTAAAAATTTAAATGAATCTGTGAAACGTAGTTGTATAAACTCATCATTGATCACGGGTAGAAACTTTATAAACGATATATAGTTTTCCTTCGTTTTCGGAATTACTTTTACTTTACCAGGCATTTCCCCTAATTCTTTTATAAAAAGGTGACAATCATAACCTGATAAATTATGAAAAAATATTGGTAGAAATTGAGGTGTTTTGTATCGTAAATTACAAATTTGATGAGCTGCGCCGCGATAACGACCTGATATATGACAATGGTCGCGTACTTTGTCATGCCAAAGAAGATGACTACATATATGGCATTTTATGGCTTTATCAAAATTTTCCGCATCTAGATCAGTAAAAATCATTGGTTTAACATTGCTTAACATCTTATGAATATTTCTCGCCTGATTATTTATAAGTTTTATAAACTTGGTAACACAATCTTTACCGCGATAAGTTACGAATTTATTCTGCGTTGCATCGTAGGAACAAACAACGTTGTATGCAAAAGCGACTGGCACGTGTCGCTGTAGGTCGGTAGTGCTCGCCAGGCTCGGATCGGGTTCACAACCCGATACTGGTTGTAACATAGTCTCAAAGTCTGCGTATATTACAAAAGGTATATTTTGTTTGCGATCAAAGTTTTTAAATTGTAAAACAGAACCTTTTCTAGGTAAAACAGTAACAACTCCTCCGCACACGTGATTATTAAGCTCATCTTCAGAAGGAAAAAATATTAAACAGCTATCACAAAAAAACAAAGAGCCATGATGTTTAGTTATTTGACTTCTAACGAGACGACCTAAATTTTTGATTAAACAATAATGAGATAAGCCATCCTCATCTATAAGTAAAAGATGAATGCGCTTACTATTTTTATGATGATTTTCTGATTTATATAATGGACCTGTAATAAACTTATTATCTTTCAAACCATAAACATATATACTAATTTTAGTATTATTTTTCTCAAATATACTAATATCAGAAAAACTCATTGGAAAACAAATATCGTTTGTATTAAGTACATGTTTATAATGCGGATAGGACGATACGCGCTCAGGGTGTTTGTCGGTCGGGTAGAGGGCCGCGATAACACACCACAAGAAACAATCTTTATCTTTATTGCGAATATTAAGGCAGGCTCTTTTATTTTTTATAAACTTTGGTAAGTCTATAAAAGAAGATCCACTAAGTGGTTGAAACTTATTGATATTTATTTCAAAATGTGAGTTATGCATTAGAGACCAGCCACTGTCTCTTTCTTGAAATTCTTCAATATTTTTTCTTAAAGAAATCACAATAGTAGAGTAAAGTTTATTAAAATTATAATTTAAATGGATTGGATAGTTTTTTGTTGCAAACGACTTCATTTCCTGCCTATCATCCTTAAACAATAGAAACATTGCAAAAAGTTCAAAGTTAACTTTAACACTAGTATGAATTTTCAATGATTGGTCTATAAGAGATTTTACCCTGGAGCGCATACTATTGAAGAATGAATTTAAACAATAGAATTCATTATCTTCGGGAGCTACAATTCTGTAAGTAGCAATGCGGCCGCGAAAGGCTGACCTCACTATTTGCACACCTTCGCAATACGCTGTGCTGCTGTTGTTCTTGTGACTGTTACTTCGTAAGTGTCCTGTCCATCGTCTTTTATCTACTGTTACACTACAAGATGAGCAAAAAGGCATAATTGCTTACTTACTCACAAACGTTAAAATATTTCTGTTATTAATGTAGGATATTATGAATTTGTTTTTTGGTTTAATAGCGTCTCGTTATTAAACCAACATGTATAGTAACTAAAAGTAAATACTATAAAAGATAGCCAAAACAAATCTTATTATCTTACTAAATATTACTCAATAGTTATAGCCTTAATTAGTCATTTATCGTTAAAAAAAGAAGGAATACTATTATCAAATAAAAGATTAGCTTCTTTCACGAACCGCTGCAGGTATTTCCACTGCGTCGAGTCGCTCTCCAGCTGACAGTTGAGTCGGAGCAACGCTTTCTTCCAGCGCTCGTCTGCACGGCTGGCCTCGGCGTCCTCGCGGTGGTATACCTTCAACTCCACGTAGAAGTCGCCGACGGTGGAAGCGAGCCGGCGTTGGGATCCGTTTGCCACTCTGTTACTGATGTACGATGGCAATGTAGATGGCTTCGTCTCCTCGACTAGTACGTCTTCGACACATAGACCAAATACGTCTACAGGTTTAGATTTCTTGTTAGAGTTTCTGAAAAAAACAAAATAAAACTATATAACAATTGCTATTATTGGTATAAGTAAACCTTACTAGGATTCGAACCCACCTCGTAGGTACTAGCAATCACATAGAAACAAACATTTACATAAATTATTTTACTCAGGTTGAAAAGTAAAATACTTTTATTTAAATTTTATACCATCACTTTTCTTTAAAATTATCATTTTTAGCTAATAACCCACATAACTTACATTTCTATAATATTCAAATCTTTAGATAAAATTAAAAGTATTTAATTGAACAAACTATTCGACACATAATAACACATGTTCCTTTGAATGTTATGAATTTATAAAGAGTTACAAAGTTACAAGAGTTACAAAGAGTTTAATTTTATTATGATTATTTCAAACAAAAGAAACAGAAATATTTACCTTTCGGAGTTGTTGGTGCTGCTGGTCTTACGCTTAGTAGCAGAGGACGAAGCCGCGGTCTTCTTCGCGGTCTTCTTCGCGGTATTAGCAACTACTTTCTGGAGAGCAACGGATTCACACTCGGAGTCAGACCTGAAAGTAAAAACATTGATTTGTAAGTAAACTTTATATTTGAATCCAATTAGAATATCCACAAAATCTAAGATAAATCCTTATCTTGAAATTTGTATCAGTTTGAACAGATAGTTTAACTCACTTGTATTACAATACCAACAATTACATTGCAAAAAATGACATACATACATCATCATCATCATCATCATCATCATCATCAGCCTATAAACGTCCCACTGCTGGGCACAGACCTCCCACGGGAACAACAGCACGTGGGGATATTGGGCCATAACCCACCACACTGGCTAGGTATGGTACTGGCTGGGTATCTTCCACACAATTAGATCAGTAAAAAACGTTTATAAAATAATACTTACTAACATTTTTTATAAGTCTTCAAAGTTGTAGTTTCCAACGAAAATAGAGCAAACCTCAAGGTTATACAGCAGAGCTCAAAGGCAGCGAACAGCGAGTGGCAGCGGTCTTGAGTAGGTACTTGATGCACAGAGTGTTGGTGAATGAAAAGAATAACGTTCAAATATTCCGAGTTTTTATTAGAAAAAAATGCTTCACCATCAGTTTTCCATATTTATTAAAAGGACGTAACTCCACTTTTTAATTATAGTTTGCAAAATAATCCTACTTGCTTATCCATTACGATTTATAAATATCATAAACGGAACACATTCAACACCTTTCAACTAATAGTAACAAAAAAACACAATTTTAAAATATAGAAACAATTTGTATCATCATCATCATCAGCCTATAAACGTCCCACTGCTGGGCACAGGCCTCCCACGTGAACAAATAGCACGTGGGGATATTGGGCCATAACCCACCACGCTGGCCCAATGCGGGTTGGTGGGTTAAATCAATTTGTATGATTATTTTATATTTTTTATAATGTGTGTTGAAACCATCTGAAAACATACACATTTTAAAGAGAAAAGAAAATTACCAGATTTAATTTAGAAAAGGAAAAATTCTTAGTTAACTAACCGGGAATCGAACCCTGCCATCATTAGACCATTAATCGAACATCATGTCTATTTCGCAAATGTAGTTGTAAGATTTATGTGTTTATTTGTGGGGTTAGGTCACTATTTATCATTGTTATAACCGCCTCTGTGGTGTAGTGGTTAGATGCAAAGGTTGGACTCAATTTCTAGCATATTATTGTACTCGATTTGGTTAGCAGTATTATTTATTGTAAGTACGCCAAACAAGCATCTTATCTAAGTCTGTTGTTATTATGATAACAATACTAGTAACGTGGTTGATAGTATAATATTAATTTAAGTTCCATTATTTTGATAACATTTTAATTTTATAAGTATTTTTGTAAATAACAATAGTAAAATTATCAAAATAATATTGTACCCAATTATATGGAATAAACAAGTGACGCCAGGTCATAATATTAACTTGCTAAAATATCATTTTTCAGTTAACGGATGTCGGCGAAGTTCCATCGCTTTAATGCTTAACTTACATAAAATAGAGACCAACACATAATCTTGTAACCCAGTACAGGCTATGATATAATATATCAAAAAGCATCGTAATCACATTTACTTACGTTTGAATATCAATATATTTAAAATTTACGTACACAATATGTGTTTAAAAAAAAAAAAAAAAAACAAATTCTCGCAAACATTCATAACATTTCATTCAGATAATGAAATGAAAATTATTATTTCGGTAACATACATATTTGTAATAAAAACATTGTTGAAGTCATCTTTTGAGTACATACAAATACTTGTGACAGATGACTTCGTTTCTTCATATGTATGTGTGTATGTGTGTGTGTGAGCACACTTAAATATCACTACATTCTTAATGTCATAAAAATGTATCTTAATTTATTATAGCTCATCAAAGAACACAGCCTTTATTATTATTATATGTCGTCAGCAATACAATTCAATAACACCCGATTCTTCATTATATACTACGCTGCAAAAAAGTTGTAACATGTAAAATTGTATGTGTTGTGCAATGAGGTGTGGTCTAAGTAACAGAACAAATACGAACAACCTAATTTAATATTAAGGTGAACATGTATGCAATACATCAATGCAGTTGTTTTTTAGTAAATTAGTCTAAGAGTTTATTTGCATTGGTAACTATAACTAAATTAAATGAAAATTTTATTATTTAACTAGCTTTTGCCCGCGACTTCGTCCGCGTGGAATAGTGACTTCCGGCAGATTTTTGGTTCTTCCCACATAGTTCCCGTTCTTGCGGGATTTTCGGAATGGTCGAGTTCCCGCAGAATTATCGCGGACTGTTTTTAGATCATTAAAAGAGCTATTATTCTTTAATACATATTTTTTGTGTATCTTGAACCGTTTTCACGGCGCACGCAACGGAAGGCTTCAAAGATGAGATAATTTCTCCCGTTTTTTACACATTTACCACTATATCTTTGCTCCTATTGGTCGTAGCGTGATATTATATAGCCTATAGCCTTCCTCGATAACTGGACTATCCAACACAAAAAGAATTATTCAATTCGAACCAGTAGTTTCGGAGATTAGCGCGTTCAAACAAACAAACAAACAAACAAACAAACAAACTCTTCAGCTTTATAATATTAGTATAGATTTCGTATATAAACGTTAAAAAATGTTACACATATTGTTAAAAAGATATGTAATAAAAAATCAAATGAACACATACAGATAGATATGACTTTTTTTCTGTAGTATTAATAATTTCTACCTCTGGTTTGGAAAGCTGTTTCTTCTAGAAGATACCATCAAAGTAGGACTAGATCTTTAATGTGCTCGTACCTAATGTATTCTACAGAAAATGTTGCTTGTCTGTTTCGTTCTTATTTACCTCAAATTTTTCATACAACCACAAACACACACAGCCGCTTTTTTGAATAGTTTAAATGCAAAATTAAAAAACCATTTAAAATTATTATAAACATATATTAAACCCATTGTATTTATTATTTTTCATATAAATAAAAATATATTATGATTATGTAATTAAATCTCATAGCATTGCCATTGGCGACACAGTACTCGCTCCGCTTCAGTCTATGCATTTGAACCACACTTCCGCGTCTTCCAGCGTCTGACGCTTACTGCGATTTGCGATGATCAGAACATTAGTGGGTGGTGTAGGGAGAGCTCAGTTAATTCATAATGTTTCCAATTTTAGTATTTGTATTTATTGATGCAACCTAACAGTAAGTACCTATTGTTTAACATTTTTATCTATGTTGGGTGGAGGGACACGAGTCAAGCCGAACTAGAAAATAAAGCTTTTAACTTTGAACTATTGAAGTCGTGATGATCACTCCGAAGCAAGCTGCTCTGAATATCATTTAGGAAGATCATTGTCATTCTGGTCTAAACATTAAAGTTTTAAATCATAAGAATAAATAAACTCATGATTTCTAGTTGGCAACTCCGAGGCAATCAGCTCTGAATAATATTCAGGGAGACCATGAGCCATTCGGGCGTAGATTTCATGAAGTTTAACAATAATCTTGAAACTAAGTTAAGTGGACTTTTGATTTCTAGTTGGTAACTCCGAGGCAATCAGCTCTGAATAAAATTCAGGGAGACCATGAGCCATTCGGGCGTAGATTTTATGAAGTTTAACAATAACCTTGAAACTAAGTTAAGTGAACTCTTGATTTCTAGTTGGCAACTCCGAGGCAATCAGCTCTGAATAATATTCAGGGAGACCATGAGCCATTCTGGCGTAGATTTCATGAAGTTTAACAATAACCTTGAAACTAAGTTAAGTGAACTCTTGATTTCTAGTTGGCAACTCCGAGGCAATCAGCTCTGAATAATATTCAGGGAGACCATGAGCCATTCTGGCGTAGATTTCATGAAGTTTAACAATAACCTTGAAACTAAGTTAAGTGAACTCTTGATTTCTAGTTGGCAACTCCGAGGCAATCTGCTCTGAATAATATTCAGGGAGACCATGAGCCATTCTGGCGTAGATTACATGAAATTTAACAATAACCTTGAAACTAAGTTAAGTGAACTCTTGATTTCTAGTTGGCAACTCCGAGGCAATCTGCTTTGAATAATATTCAGGGAGACCATGAGTCATTCTGGCGTAGATTTCATAAAGCTTAACAATAACCTTGAAACTATAAATTTAGTGAACTTTTGATTTCTAGTTGGTAACTCCGAGGCAACCGGCTCTGAATAACATTCATGGAGACCATGAGCCATTCTGGCATAGATATCATGAAGTTTCGCAAAGTCTATAAACCAAAATGTCCTAAATGATATTCAGGGAGATCATGAGCCATTCTGGTCAAGACGTTGTTAGTAAAGTTCCACAAAAACTTTAAAATTCTGGGTGTTCCTCGTGGTAATCGACTCATCCACATAGATTTAAGGTTTGCTATAGTGTCAATACTGTTTAAGGGCATGCGTCAAACTGACCTATAAATACAAATATCTAAGAACTTTTGATTACAAATTGTGTCTGAAATATAGTAAAAAATTGTTCCATAATTAATCTGTGAATATATATAGTAGTAATGAATTATCGAGCCGAGCAGAGCGATTGAGCTTGGTGAGTCTTTTGCCTTTCAAATCTAGAATGATCTTTTTTGTAAATATTTTAGTGTGTGGAAGTGGATGGAATAAACGCGAAATCTGTTCATGTCAAATCTATTTATAATATTGGGTGTTCTATCCCACCGCAAGAGAGTGGAGGCAAACGAACGTTTGCCGACACGAACGAGGGGTGGGATAGAATGCCCAATATTATACTACTCGCATCTTATATCAAATCAAGCGATAACGTCATCGCAGATGCGGAATCACGCAAATCTCACCGGGACATTAAGGGAGTTAGCAAACTGGACTTTTCAATGCTTGATAGAGTCATTTGGTATTGCTGATATGGACCTGTTCGCAAGCCGCATAAATAAAAAGTGTGAAATTATATCTCATGGTATACAGAGCCTGATGCTATAAATATTGATTCTTTCACCATAACATAGAGTGGTTTGAATTTTTATGCGTTTCCTCCCTTCTCTATTATATTAAAAGTATTAAAGAAAATAATTTCTGACAAAGCAAAAGGTATCATGGTTGTTCCTTTGTGACCTACGCAAAATTCAAAATCATTTATTCAGTTTAGGCTACAAGTAGCTCTTGTGAATGTCACTATGCCATCATACGCAACCATGGTATCCCGTTTTTAAAGCCCTTGTGGTCTCTAGAATATAACATTTCCACCTCATAAACGCACGATAATTTCCCATTCCAGCTCTCGGTGGATTCACTAATCCATTACCCTGGTGGCAGCAGTCTTATCCGAGACGCGCTATCAAAAATTTGCTAAAGTCCCTACTGTGGTATATTTTACCCAGTTATAGAAGCCTGTCAATATGGCACCCTGAACTCATGCCGATCAGCGTTGTCGCTGTTACTGGGTCCAAACATATCAAAAGACTGGGTTTATTTCGTCTCCAACCACCGTTACCAAAGTATAATGTTACCTGGGATACAAATTGCGTTTTGGATCAATTGAGTCAATGGTACCCCAATGAAGACCTAACATTGACCAAAAAGACAATAACATTACTGTCACTTACAACTGCCCATAGAGTTCAGACCTTGTCAAAAATAAATATTTAGAATATACATTCATCATCCAGCCGTATTACTATTACAATCTCCGATTTAATTAAAACATCAAAACCAGGCTGCAAACTGCCAACACATTATATACCTTTTTTTTCAATAATAAACCCACTATATGTCCTGGTAAAACTTTGTTATGTTACTAAATCCGAAACACTGCGGGTTGGAGCGGCAACTCCACTGTGTTTGCACAGTTCTATAATAGACCTGTTTTGAACGACGATTGTACATCTTTACCTCATTCTATTTTGATGCTTAGGTATTTTATGTAGCAAATTACAATACTGATTGATTTGAAAAATTTAAATTAGGAACTGTTATGATTATTACAAGAATAATTATATATTAGTTAAATTACTGATCTACATAATGTTGTTTAATTAAGTATACAAATAAACCTACATTAATTCGAAAAGTATTTCCATTGACGATATTTCCCACATTATTACTACTCTCAAAGTCTACAAGTAACAATATAAAATAACTAACTACTAATCTCGAGGACTTTGACTTTGTCTAAAAAATGCTATATTGTGTTGTAGTTATAGTTTTGGATATCAGTCACGTTGTAAAAGCTGGCATATCAAAAAGTATTCGATATAATTTAATTTTATAACTACCTTCCTACTTATACCCACTTATACTACCTACTACTACCTACCTGTCAATTTATACTAAGCAAGAAAATTTACGAAACACCATTCCCCGTTCTCTTCGATTCTGTTTACAAGTAGGCCTCACTAACATAATGCACGTTTTGTGCAGATGCCTACATAATTAAGGCAAAGTTTATTTCCGTTGCAACTTGTATCTTAATTCAATAGAATATATAATAATAGAATAAATATATTACGCTGGAATATTCATTAGTTTGAATAATTCAAGGGAATAAGACTCTCCGAGCGATTATAATGATGATATTGAAGGTGAGCTTAACGTGAACGAATCTTTATTAATTTATTATTAATATTATAAAGCTGAAGAGTTTGTTTGTTTGAACACGCTAATCTCAGGAACTACTGGTTCGAATTGAAAAATTATTTTTGTGTTGGATAGTAAATTTACTGAGAAAGGCTTTAGGCTATATAACATCACGCTGCGACTAATAGCAGCGAAGCATCAGTGAAAAATGTTGCAAAAACGGGAACAAATACCTAAAAAATTAAAAATGCTGCCGAAAGTCACTATTCCACGCGGACGAAGTCGCGAGCACAACTAGTATTAAAATGTCGATGTTGACATATAGCTACACCTGCCTGTTTGAGGTTTAGAAGTAGGTTTATCGGAGACAAGAAACAAAAACGCGAGAGATTAGAGACGATTATTATAACAATTTATTTCAGGTTAATATTCCAATAAGTTAAACAAATACCTTGAGCTTGACCTTCGCAAAGGCCGGTCATCGGATGGGTGACCAAAAATCTATCATCTCGAGCTCCTCCGTGCTTCGGAAGGCACGTAAAGCCGTTGGTCCCGGCTGCATTAGCAGTCGTTAACAATCACCAACCCGCACTGGGCCCGCGTGGTGGTTTATGGCCCGTTCTCCCTATCCATCCATAGGAAAGGCTCATGCCCCAGCAGTGGGGACATAAAATGAGCTGATGATGATGATGAAACAAACAAATTCCTTAGACTCTCCACATTATATATAAGACACATTAAATTTTTTCTTAGATACAAGATTTTCATTATTCTTAAAACATTATTATAGGGATTATGCCTAAGGATTGATGATTTTAGTCTTATTTAAAGGCTAAAGATCAACAAGAACATGGATTAATGACAGACTATTAAGCCTGTCTAACGACAAAACCTTCATTAAACCTTATTGCAGTATTGTAAAAACATAATTTACCTACAATATGAAAATCAAAAGCTTCGTTAATATCTAACCGCACCACCCGGGGTCATACGTTCTTTTCAACGATTGCAAAAGTTAAGCAGCGTAGTGCATTGTCAGTATACAGATAGGTTCCCTAAAATTACTTTTCCTACTTTGGAAGACTCATTAAGCCGGCTGCTGGAAAAAAAATCTAGTCGTTAAAAAAGCCATGACAGCCTGCTTACTTGGTTACAACACAAATTGTTAAGCAACTAAATAATTAAAATAGGTATATATATATTTCGGATTTGCAAACATAGTGTTAGGATCAATTTACTTAATTCTAATTATTATCATCTAATTTAATTAATATAATCACCATTAATTAATGCTTTGTGGTACTAAGATAATTTTTTCACTTTTTTGTATTAAGTTTAAACCAACATTATAAAATATATTTCGATATAATGTCGAACATATTTTTTTTTATAGTTTTAGTTTTTAGTGGTTACTTTTATACTTAATTGTATCTACCTATACAAATAGGTCAACATAAGCTGTAATCCTTTTAAAAACTTGGATTAACTTTATGATATAACGTAGATATAAACACGTCATAAGATTGAGTAGCTTTCCTGTAAAAAGAAACATGTCTCATTCGATCGTCAATAATAAATGATATATTTTGTTTAAAAGTTATAAAAACTTTTAAACAAAACATATCATGTAAAAACAAAAACCAATCGAGTTACGTTCCATCTTTAAAAAAACTTTTTCGAACGAGATCTTCGACCGTCTTTCGATGTATAGACCCGCCTCTAGACAGGAGTAGTTCGGTGACAGCCATGATTAAAAATCTTTGACAAAACCTGTCATTTAAAAACAATAGAGTTGCGTTCCATTTTTATTAAAAACTTTTTCGAACAAAATCTTCGCCGGTGTTTCGATGTACGAGTATAACCATGAAGCTGCACAGCTTCATGTGTATAACCCCACTCTAGACAGGTGTAGTTCGGTGACAGCCGTCATTTTGTGGCGTAGGCAGTCGAGTCTCGTGGAGCCTCATGAATATTTAAACGCTCATCAATGTTCCGGCTCAAGATATCGGATTTTCCACCCGAGCAGTTATATTAAGGGATATGTATGATACGTATATGGTACGTCGATACGTCGTGTGCCGTCGAACGGATTTGTATTGTATAACTAAAGGATTTCATAAGACTAATTTTAGGGAGATGGAAAGAAAATTTCTATCTTATAGTGCAATATAAGATAGAGCTCAGTAGAAGAAGAAGAAAGAAGAAGAAAAAACATTTAATTTATTTGGGACAAATCACATTATTGCATTACATAATACGTATCCGTATCATAAACGCATGTTATAGTTGCGTGCCAAAGAAGCCTTCAAAAATCGGTCCAGTAGTTTTTGAGTTTATTCGTTACAAACAAAAATACTAAAATACAAAGCTTTCCTCTTTATTATATTAAAATGTAACATTCTTAAGGTGAAAGAATTTTTTAAATCGGTCCAGTAGTTTTTGAGTTTATTCGTTAAACAAAGCTTTCCTCTTTATAATATTACTAGCGACCCGCCCCGGCTTCGCACGGGTGCAATGCTGATACACGCAACCGCTATGGCCCTGCATTTTAAATCTGTAATATCTTCGAAAATATTCATTTAAATTACATGCTGTACAGGGCCATATTGATCTTTATTAAATGCACAATGTATTTAAGGTACTTTATTGGATAAGGATTAATGCTGTATTAATTAAAATCGCTTTTTAAATAAGCCATTATTTCTCGTAAAAAGTAAAGGATAAAAAATGATTATTGTGGGTTATCCCTAAGAGATAGACATATACCATCGCGGACTTTTTTGTAGACCTTTTTAAGGTGTACAATACTCTAGTACATTATTTTGATCTATCTCGTAGGGTTCAGCCAGCGTTTGCAATATAAGCGCAAAGAAATGTGAAACCTCTAAAATTATCAGTGTTTCTCTACTGTATTATGTATGCATTTATACATATAAACCTTCCTCTTGAATCACTCTATCTATTAAAGAAAACCGCATCAAAATCCGTTGCCTAATTTTAAAGATCTTAGCATACATACATACATACATAGAGACAGCGGGAAGCGACTTTGTTTTATACTATGTAGTGATTAGTATGAAAAGACAAAAATGTCGATCATTGGCTTCTGTCGAACACTGGTTCCAATACCCTACTTACGATTCAGTGATGTAAAGACGGCTACTGCGACACAGTCTTGCCTTCGGATCTGGGCTCTGCATTTCCGTAATATCAGTTAGAAAGAAGTCATTCAAACTTCAAACGAGTCGTGAAAAAGCACCTTGTGGGCCGGCAGAGTGAGGTTGACTGATGCTGCGTGGTTTCACGCTGCACCAGTTGTCTTTGCGTCTGGACTCCATTTCCACTTAACATCAGGTGGTATGGAGTCATTTGCCGTGCTAAGTAGAGAAAAAAAGTCATTTGCCTACTTATTACTATACAAAATAAATTGATACTACAATTATGATGAATACCTACGAAGTGTAAGCTCAAAGGAAGCCGGTGAAGGTTTTAAAGGATCGCGATGACTGCGTCGCTGGCTCATGCATAATTTAAGAAGATCGATCTTCCACACCGCGGTATCGTTGCTCTAATAATAGGTATTATGTTAAAATAACAGCATCTTTACGTAATGCGTCTGTGTTCAATGGTGCAGAGAAGACGCAAGCCTTAAAGCTTGACACAATTTATGAAACAATAAATACTTATCTAGTTATTTATTCCATACCTATTATTAAATTTATTTATCTTTTAAAACAAGCAAGTAAGTTTCGATTTTGCTATTTAAAAACGTTCAAAAATGTAGAATAATAAAAACGTATAGATCCGTACAAAGTGCTACATTTGAATTTCATTCCACAGAATTATTATACGAATCCCTATCAATGCAGCTTAAATTGGCGTGATAAAATTACTTGGCAGTAAAACGGCTACAATTTCAATACTGATAAGCGCCTAAATCTATGCCACTGTCAATTTTAAACGTTTCTCGTAAATCTTACGAGATTTTGACTCGCACGTGCTCCCTTTGTCTCAGTACAACATTTATTACTTAGGTTTGACAGCGCGGTGGCATTGACCCCGGCTAAGTTGAATGCTAGATACTACAAAATAGTATGCCATTTTGAACGTTATCTATTTAAAATATAATTTATCTGAGGGCCTGGACAAGTAGCATAACGCTAGTAGAATTGAAATGGAATAGGGTTCTGTTCTGAACTCGGTTTTTGCCATTGTGACCCCGAGTCAACCCGTTTTTTTTAAAGAGTAAAGAGAACTTGATAACAGCACAATCACCAATATTACCTGAAACGGCTTTTGGAACACTCATGAAATTCAGAGCATCCCGCGATGAGGTTATATGGAAAACTCGTGTAACTCAGAGCAACAAGCACCAGCACGAAGAGAACAAGAAGACCGCGAAATCACACACACGATCACCGATATTTTTCTTCGCGCGTAGACAGAAGGATCGAGATCAAGCAGCCTTAATGATTATTAATTATATACTTTGTCCTATGGGTACTTAATGTGCCCAACCAGCGCCTTTAAAGGCTAAGGCCCTCGGCTCGGGTTTGACCGGGTCGTGGGGGTGAAGTAAAGCGTCCAGGTACATGTCTGTACCTGGTATAGAGCGCATGTGAACCGGGTCGTCGTACCCTTGTTCTACGAGTACGTAGTGTACATGTTTAGTGTGTTCTGTAAATGTGTTTCTAGTGGCATTTCGGAGATCGGGCGGAGGAGTCATGCCCGTGGCAGAGAAGGGATGGTACAAAGTGTTTTAGTGGGTCCCCCCCTCCCCTGGCTTTTAGTAGCTGTACCACAGAATAAATAATATGGCTGTACGAGGGAAGAGGAGAAGAGTCCCACATAACCCGATGTCGCCCCTAGGCCCGCTGTATGCGCAAAGCATTTTAACAAGATAAAAAAAGTAAGGTCCTGCTATAGCTAGGTTGCCCGGTTAGATAATACGTTTCGCATTGCTCGTATCGTGTGTCAACGTCAACTGCCAAAGTTGTTAATGTCACCATTTAGGCGAAAATTGGACCTCCGACATCAACGTAATTGGGCAGACCTAGACCGCCACTTATAACGATTCCACTTTTTATATCTACGTCACTTTTTGTAACACACTTACTAGACCGCAATCTTGCCTATATGAGACCTCACGCAGACCTACTTAAATTACGTCTCAGAAAAGTCCACCTTGTGCTAGATAAGAAAAGTCTGAAAATAATTACAGAAGGTAGTTTAACTACAATTACTGAAATTAGGATTAAACTAAGGCAAAAAACAAAAATTCAAAAAGAGCAGTGTACAAATTTAGGTAATTACTGCTTTTGTAGGTTTTATTACGGAATTGTGATAATATTATTATTATATATATTATATTATTATTGCATCCCATTAATGTACTTATTATTAATATTTTTACAAATTTTCAATTAATAATTATCATAGTTGATTGATTTATTTATTTACATACCTACACAAGAAAAAATACAATTGTTACAAAGTTATACAATAAAATAGTGGTTGTAATCTAGATCGTCCTAAATAAGTACAATAATTAATGAATAGTTATATGTATGTTTACACATATCTATGGAGTTACAGTCTACTTACTAAAAAACCAGCATGACAATTGAAGGGATTTTTACAAAAACAACATAACTTTTTAGCATTATATTTTACAGGAAATATAAAAAAACTTTCTCCAATCCAAGTTTTTCGTTTCATTACTTTAAAATTTTGATCATTTTTTCATGATAGTGTATTGGATTGATAACGTAACATTTTCCACTATTTATACCTACGATTATGGAGAAAAATTATAAAATGTAGTATGCACTAGTGTTATTGTTGTATGTGTATGTAGTTTTTGTTAAAATCCCTTCAATTGTGTCAGCAGACATGTACTTTTATTTTTTGTTTAAGGCGACGCATTGGTAATTTACGTGACGGGGATCTTGTGATATTTGATGACATGATTTTTCATTTAACCCTTTCACAGTCAGGATGTATATTCCCACCACATTTTGAACTTTATGTAATTGAGATAAGATTGAAAACCAATAAAATTTTCATATGTGTTGTGTCTGTTAAAGGGTTAATTAACTTCATTTTGCTAGTTGCAGAAACACGATTTGTCAACTTTTATAACAGAGAAAAAATACCAAAGTAACCTCTTATAAAACATAGATTTGCATTTTACAGGCTAACCAAACCGATTTGAGCATCTAAATTTTCTTAGTAGATTAGTCTTAATACACACTTAAAAATTGTAGTTCATTTTTTTAAATAATTTGTAGTTTTAATTTGAAGGAAAAAAATCAGTTTTTCTTATGGTACGGGGCGCAAACGCTCGTATCAAAACGTATGAGATTTATTGTTTAGCGGTGCGTCGCCTTAATGTTATTATTGTAAGTTTTCTGTCTGATGTCCGTTATTATGCCTTTATGTATAAATAAATAAGTAAATAAATATAAATTATAATCAATTTTATTATCTGCTGTAAGTCTCTTTTGAGTAATATCATACTCGTAAATAAATATATACACTTTCGTCATATAACTCCAATATAAGTTGAAACGGTGGTTGAATACCAAGCATTATGTATAATGATTACACGATGACCACCTCACGTTGTAATGAAGCGATAAACATGGCTCAGGTGATTTCTCGAACAGTTTAATTTACTGCTATCGAGCGCAGTAATCACCGCTTTTATGAAGAACGGCCATTATTGTGCATGTATTTCACATCACGCTGGAAGGTTGAATGAAGTTTTAACTTTATTTAACACTAGAACTTCACGCGCGTCTTCGTTTTTGAGACTTTTTTTTATCAAATTGAAATATAGCCCGTTTCCCGCTATGTATATAGCATTCTATCGGTGAAAGATTTTTTTGGAATTGAGCTAGTAGTTGCAAAGATTATTCCCGACATACAAACAAAGAAACAAACAAACAAACGTTACCTCTTTAATAATAGTGTAGATATAGTGATGTATAATACAATCTTTTTGGTGTATCAAGTGTGTTACGAATCGGAAATTATATTAGCTGGTTTTACCATTGGTCATGTGGGAAGGCGTATATGCTCAATCGTTGGTCGTTTACAGGCTTTTAATGATTATGGCGAGTGACTTCCTAAATAAGTAGACTTTTTAAAGTTTCGTAAAGTAGTTAGCGGTTTTGTTAATTTAGGTACTGTAAAGTTTTACGTAGGTAAATAAAGTTTAACTAACCAGACACAGGAACGATACCTTTGTACAATGTAACAACCACCAACGCCGAATTAAGAGTTTAATTCTGAAAATACTGGTCATAAACGTTTGCACGTAACAAAGTGCATTAAATAAAACAGTCCGACTTGTGAAATGAGCGCGATAATCAACCGACTGTAATTATGAGTCAAACTTCCGCGGCCATTTTCTTCAATGTGGGGAAGTTTAAAATTGCTCCACCTCGCCTCGCGCCGCAACCTTTTTGGCTGGAACGTCGATTCCGCTAGATGGCACTTGTAACAATGCGACATTATACCTTACCGTAAATAAATTAAAGAATATTACGGGTTAGCTTTTGGATACAAACAGTTTTATGGTGCTGATTGCAAACGAGCACAGTCTTTTATTACCTATTTTCATCTCACCTGATGTAAGTAATGATAATGCCAATGGTGGAAGCGCACTTCACCCGGAATCCTCAACTAGTGAAGCACTGCCTATCTTATATTTGCCTGAACACAACAAAATGCCTCATAAATTAATGATATACTAGTGGTCGCCCAGTGGTCGAAATTCGACAGTAATTTTATTATGGCTGCACGAATTGTATCCTAAGCAATGAAAAGTTAAAAAAGATAGAATGTGAGTTTGGATTGGCATTGACAGATTTCAGCCGCTCCTCTTGCATTTTTGAAATTTTTGAAAGAGTATAATATGCGTGGGTGTCAAATACATGGTAGTGTGTGTAATGGTTTTTTATTGATTTAATGTATTTTTATGCATAATTTAAAAAAAAAATCTCTATATAAACTATAAGTGTGCGAAATTTCATACTCCTCCGTCCGCGCGATTTTCGTAAAAAAGGGGTAAGTACAAAGTTATATAGATTTTAAAGCGACATCTAGACCTAATGAAATAAAATAAATGAAAAAGGCGAACTCTAATTACAGGCAGAATGCTTGTGGTTAGCTTAAAGGCAAGCAGATTGAACTGGACCATTTCGGTACCAGTGTACCACTAGCGAGTAGTATGTTGAGCGAACGGTTCTTCAAAAAATAAGGAGACTACAAAAGGCAAGCATTATACAGACGCGCTCGAGTAACGGACACGGAATCTCGCAACCATGGGCGGGTCCAGGATTTTTTTCTGGGAGGGGCACAAGGGGGAAGTTGCAAAAAAATCAACAATAACTGTTAGAAATTAACATGAAGAATCATACTTCAAGTTTATTTCTACAAGTTTAAGACCCGATCCGATCCGAACCCTTCGGAGAATCTAGTTGGGCACGGGGACACGCGGACACTTTAAGTGTGTGATGCCGTTCCCTCTAGAAAATCTCCGAAGGTGATTCGTTTCACACGGCTTGAGGTACGCTTTACGTACCTCGCTGCCCGCAAAAAAGCCCGGAATTTCAAGTAAGTATGTATGGAAGAAAATTTTTTTGAAAAGACAGTTTTCTTTTATGTTTCCTGCTAAAGATGTCCAGCACTTCATTAGCGTCCATTTTTGCCGCAACGTCTTGCGAAGCGCTGCGAAGCTGTTGCTAAAATATGACTTTAATCGGCGTAAGGTGGAGAAAGATCGCTCGGCACGGCCGGCAGTGCTACTAGTCACTGGAAACGTGCACAGCAATTGACAAAGAGTTCTAATATTTGGCAGCACCGTTGCTCTTTTGTAGGCATCTGCTGGAGATATTGGGATATTTTCTCTCATCTGTTGCCAAATTGTTAGCTCTCGATTTGTTCTAAGTATGAACTGTGATGGAATCTCCACAGTACACAAAAATACCGTCTGGGGGGGGCACGTTCCGGCCCGGAGCGCGGTATGTACTAAATTTTACCGTCTGGGTATTTTTTGGAGCCCACTCAATATTCAGGTAGGCTCCACCAGAATACCAGCGTTGTTGCGACACGCTTCCTTCGCAACAAAAAAAAAACTTTCCTACTCTCACACCAATTATCTAGCCCAAGAGAAGCTTCGTTATACTCTAATTATTAACGGGATTCTTACCATGTTTATTATTTGTGAGTATCCGATATTTCGGCACAGTTGCATGCGCCAATTTCGAGTGAATAGTGACTTAGAAACCGGTGGTACGGGCATCGAGCGCAAAAAACGACTAAGGAAGAGGGTAGATCGTTTTGTCTGCTCATAAAAAACTCACCCGCATTAACTTCAGTAATTCCGTGATCATGGCGCATGCAACTGTGCCGAAATATCAGATACTCATAAATAATAAACATGGTAAGAATCCCGTTAATAACTACTCTATTGCAAGTGATCACCATGATAGTTTTAATAGTTATTTCGTTATACTCGTTAAATGGTTACTAGACAACGGATAAACATACTTAAAATACTTAAATACATATTTATTATACATAGAAAACACCCAGACCCAAGACAATTTAGAAAAACAATAATTTATAATTTGACCCGACCGGGGATCGAACCCGGGATCTCAGATATGGCGACACCATGAAAACCGGTGTACAAACCACTAGACCAAGGTGGTCGTCAAACAACACAAGCTGAGGCGAGGTCCTGATTGACCTATTGTTTGTTTTTTATTTTAATTTTTATGTATAATAGTGTGTGTGGTCAATAAATGTATCTTTCTCTCTATATATACAGTTTGTCCAGGGATGTAGTAATAAAACTTTAGGAGCAGTATCTGCAATATATTTCATCGACGAAAATACCCCTTATGGGGGGTCAATTCCAAAACCCCACAAAACTGCAGAGACTATTGGTTTTATTTTACCAAAACTCGCTTAACTCATAAAATTAACGGCGGTTTGAGTTCTACGTCGTGCAGGAGCTCGATTTTGGTGTTTTTTAAAAGGCAAAGGTGTAGGCTAGCTAGTGCAATAAAAACACGCTATCAAACAACTCCTTTTTTTAATTGCCGAAAGGAGAAAGTATTTTTTTTACAGTTTTTGTGCGCATTCGGGCACTTTATCAAAAAATAGTACTAAAACGAGACCATTGACATACCTTTTTTTTATAATCACTTAATAGTATTTGAGTTACATAAAAAATTGATGCAGCAATCACTATTCTCGGTCTAATAGTTTAAGAGCTATTGTTGTTTAAAAAGACCCCTTTGTCGCGAGTGCACGTGCAGGTAAGCGATCCTCGTCTTTTGTTGCGCCGGGATGGCTTATTACGTATTGAACATTCAATTGACAGAATAGTTGTCTCTTTCTAACTCCCTAAAAAAAATCCGTATCTGCTCACACAACGCAACAAAAGACGAGGATCGCTTACCTGCACGTGCACTCGCGACAAAGGGGTCTTTTTAAACAACAATAGCTCTTAAACTATTAGACCGAGAATAGTGATTGCTGCATCAATTTTTTATGTAACTCAAATACTATTAAGTGATTATAAAAAAAGGTATGTCAATGGTCTCGTTTTAGTACTATTTTTTGATAAAGTGCCCGAATGCGCACAAAAACTGTAAAAAAAATACTTTCTCCTTTCGGCAATTAAAAAAAGGAGTTGTTTGATAGCGTGTTTTTATTGCACTAGCTAGCCTACACTTTTGCCTTTAAAAAAACACCAAAATCGAGCTCCTGCACGACGTAGAACTCAAACCGCCGTTAATTTTATGAGTTAAGCGAGTTTTGGTAAAATAAAACCAATAGTCTCTGCAGTTTTGTGGGGTTTTGGAATTGACCCCCCATAAGGGGTATTTTCGTCGATGAAATATATTGCAGATACTGCTCCTAAAGTTTTATTACTACATCCCTGGACAAATTGTATATCTCCTATTCGTAGATATTCTTTTGCAGTAATACAAAGACATAAATAGTTTGAGCGAGGTTAATAATGCGTTGCTTGGTGCTTCTAGTTTTAATTATTTGGTTAATTTATATTCTCCCTTAAAAACTCCCATACGTAGAAACCAATTAGTATTTTTTTATTACGGGTATATAACCGATATAACAAGATATCATTTGAGGCCGTTTTCTTTGATGGCAGAGCTTGTTCAAAGTCCACTGAGCAAGCTACCACCATTTTTGCCAAGTCTACCGCCGCCGCCGCCGTCTCCGTATTAGCTGTATCAGAAACTTTGTAGTCTCTAGCAGATATTGTGTCATCAAGGTTGTTTCTATTGAACTATTGGTAGTATTCGTAGATTTCATTGGAACACTGAGACAAGTTTGGCTTTGAGCCACACGAACGTGACCTCTACATTATTACTTCACTAAATTCGTAACTGTGTTGTTATGTGTCTAGAATTATAAGCAACTCCTGTTGCTGATGCAGATCCTCTGCATACGGTTTTTCATGGTCTTGACTAGTAGTCTAGACTAGAAGCTAGATTACTTCATACTGACTAGAAAAAGGCAAGTTTTTTGGAAAAGATAATTTTGTCTTTTTATTTATTAGACGCAGATCCTGAGTTCCATTCCCAGATCGAGTAAATTGTGTCTTCGGGTTTTCGTTCCGCATTTATCTTTTTTAGTATAAATCGACTTTGTTGGAATCATTAGGGTTCCGCAGAATATAATTAATTTGTGTTTTATAAAAAAAATATATTTTGGTAAAAATTTTTGAAAAAAAGGGGGGGGGGGGGTGTGATGTTGCGGCGCGGTGGCCCTATAATGTTACATTGTCAGCAGTTTCAGCTTGCTTGAGCAAAAGGCCACGAGGCGTCAACAAGTCAAGTCGCTTGTCGCACGTCATACCTCACCACCCATGTCGCGTCGTACAGAGGACTCCAAGTATCCTCTCGTTCTATAAACATTTATGTAATTGTATAATAATTAATAAATATAGTATTTGAACTGATTGAGGACTACTTAATTTCGTAACCTTTACCTAACGTAGTAATAGTAACACAATAAGTACATATCCTGTTCTATTATACTATTTTTTAAATACTTCCTATAAATTGCCATGTTCGTGAAATAGCATTTGCAAACCAGTTCCTCTCTAGCTTCTTAGAATAAATCAATCCTCGTTCCTCTCAAAATCACCTTTAGCGCAAAAGGAATTATTCACAAAAGCGCCGACCTACATTTTAAGTGTTATATCTTTTAGAGCGCTATCTAGCGGCACCGAGATGTCCAGCTTAACTTTGTGTGCGGGTAGTGAAAGATTTGAAGAGCTCTTCATTAAATCTGCGTGGAGGCTGTTGTAAATGGCGCACACGTTACACAGGTTGTCGGATGCAATTACGGATGCGCCAGGATAAAGGCAGGATAGGGAATTATTTATGAAACTGCTGACCTACATTTGTTATAATATCTTTTAGAGCGCCATCTAGCGACACCAATGTCCAGCTTAACTTTGCGTGCGCGTACTGAAAGATTTGAAGAGCTCTTCATTAAGTATGCGTGGAGGTAGGTACGAGTAAGCACAGTCCCCTTATCTCACCTAATGTTAAGTGATGATAAGACCAATTGGTGGAAGCGCACTTCACCCGGAATCCTCAACTAGTGAGGCACTGGCTATCTTATCTCTAGCTGCCGGAACACAACAATGCTACAAACATTAATGTTATGGCGACATATTTAGATAAGATGGTAGTAGCTAGCCAGGCGGACAAACAAGTCCTACCACTAACCAAACCGAGTACACAAAGATGTATCCCCCGCTGGGAATCGAACCCGGAACCTCTGGGTCTAAACCGGTAACTAGTTCACATACGAGTATGTCGAATAGTACGGAGTTTTAGGCCTCACATCTCTTCTCCCTCCCTCTTCTCCCTCCTGCCCATCTCTGCTTTGGTGGATAAGAAAATAAAAATGGCCATAAGATGCTTTTCTTATACTACTAAGGTGGCAATTATACATACGGCCCGGCTGATGGTAATTGGTTACCGAAGTCTATGAACTTATTAGCTTATTGAGGTCGATAGTTAAAGCCTTATTAGAGTATTTTATATGGCAACTTTACTTGGCTTCAATTCGGTCCGTTATACTCTCTAACCATTTACTAAAATCACTGACACTGTTTATCTTGTTCGGTAGACACAAACAATTTTCTTTGACAAATTCAATGAGTAGCGACAGGCGGGGGAGATAAAAGCGATTGAAAGTAAGCGGTATATTTTAACGAGAGGGAACGAATGGCACCGTTTAAACTGAAATTATTTTCGATTTAACTAGTACTAGGGATGTCATGTCGTCACAGAGGCCATTGACTTTTATCGATAACTTATCGACTTTAACTATAATCTTTGTTGTTAGGAATGTTTGATAAGAGGAACACGATGGCATCGTGGCTTGCGCATTCGGGTTAGAATGTTGCGAGTTAAGCCACTTTCGCATTTTCAGGTTATTAGGTGGATATCCAAATTAAAATATCTTGAGCATCTTCGTTTTTTTTTTGTTAAAGAAGCTATCGAGTTTTATAGAGTAAACTGGAATAAAATATTTTTTACTTCATACAAAATCACGGTTTGAAGACATCTAGTGAGACTGTAGGGTAAAAATCATAATATACAAGCCTTAAGAGATTGACACCTTGATCAAGATCACCAACGCGTAGGTTATATCATGGTAACAGAGTCTGCAGTGACAGCGTCAAGATTGGAGTCCGCCGGCTCAACTCCGCTGAGGTATGTTGGGTGGGCGGATGGTATCCCGAGAACTTTTAGTGTATTGCTAGTAATACTAATATTCCAGAAAACTTGACCCGCCGCGGTGGTCCCTATGGACGTTGCTCTTACGAGGTGCCATCGCCAAACAGGTTTAATCCCTGGAAGACGCCTCTACGTCTTGAGGAGTTTATAACAAAACCTAGTAAGGCAGACTTAATATGCCTTCTATAAACTAATTATAAAAACAAAGTAATGTTTTTACGAAGGCCCCCATCATTATTAGTGTCGCGCGTTGAGCCGATTCGTACCAGATAACGAGAATATGATTAATAATGAAGGCATCAAGCGCGATCGCTGTGATTAACGACGAGCAATCAACGGCATAAAATAATTTATTGAACACGTTTCAAACAGAAGTGGCGGTGCAAACTTAACTAGTAGAAAGCAGTAATTGGAATAATTATGTAGGTATTAAAAATATATTGTCCCACTGCTGGGCAAAACGGCTCCATTATTGAAATAAATCTATCACTACAATTTAGACATTTGCTTAATAATCACGCTTACTAAAAAAACATACATACATCAAAAATATGGTAAATGATCCAAGTATCTTTCATCGAATTCTGGGGCTTCCTATTACTGGGTCACTAAGACTCGTTAAAAGGAGATACGGTAATATTATTAATAATATTACCGTATCTCCTTAAGCTTAAGCTTTTTCTTTATGACCAATCTACACAATATTTAAAATGCGTCCTTTCTTTAGTGGGATTCAAGACCTTTAGTAGTTCGCCCGTCTTTTCGTCCTATTAAGCAACCGAGACACTGGTATTTCTGTCTTCTTTCAACATCTAGTTTCTTTCCGTATATCGGTGCTTTCGTTGCGTCCCATCCTACCGATAGTAAAAAATAACACAGTTTTATCTTTTACTTTTCAGCCAGAGCTAGTTCTTTAATAGTTGAGGATACAGAGCGCGTGCGCAGGAGCATGCTTCTACGTTTCGACCTTATCGTCACCCACCATCAGGCCTCTGATTCTTTTGTATTAAAAACGCGTAAAATTTTAAAAAATTAAACTGATAAACAACAGTCAACTTGTCCACCTGAAACGTCAACAATCATAGTTTCCTGTTTGAATAGCCTGTTTATGAAAACTTTTGTTAGTTTAAATGTCTTAAGAGCTGATTGGTTCCTCATTGTGGAATAAAAAAATGTTAATCTATTCTTATTCATTGTTGAAAAAAAGTATAGCTTTCTGAATTCACAATTTAACATTTAAACTAAACCTTTGAGGTGAAAATATTTCTTTAATAACACCCCATTTTATACGAGAATTTTGCAAGAGAAAATTAATAATATGTGTCATTATAACCAGTCTTGGTAATGGTGAAATGTGGACAGTTAAATTTTTATGCCCAACACTAACCCGGTGACTTGTAATTGCTGTGGTAATTTGTCTAAGAAGTGCCACCGCTCTAATTAATACCACATCCTTTGGTAATTTGTTAATAGCAGTTAGGACACACTAAGGATGCTTATGCAATTTTTGCTTTTACTATCACATGTTTTCTAAGTACCAAAATGTTTTTTTTTTAAATAATAAATTGGGATCAAATCCCGCGCGTGTAGTTTTTTCAACACTGTCTTTTTTCAAGTTGTAATTTTATCGCAACAATATTAGCGTAAAATTATATGTAAATAATCATAAATATAGCTCGCCTAATTCTTAACTGATCTTTCAATATTTGTAAAAATATTAAGATCGGATGTTGAGGACGTAGTTGTCGACATTGAATAGGGCTCCTTTGGCTTGCAGAGTAAGAGTAGATAGTGTTGATTCATTTTCGGCGAGTTGGATTAACTCACGATAGCATAGTTGATAGTGCACCTACATGACCCGGCATGTCATGGGGTGCGGGTTTAAATCCCGCTCGTGGAGTTTTTTCAACAGTTTGTCTTTTTTCAAATAAAAGCACGAGCACGTGCTCGCAAATACTCTTTCAATATATATTTTTTTAATTTTGCATTAACAATGCTATACTCGTATAAGGTCACATTTTATCAACTGCAAATATTTCGACAAAACATCTAATTATATCAAAGAAATAAGGCCATAACATTTAAAAAAAGATTCAGTTTAGTTTTTTTTTTTAAAGTCAAAGTCAAAGTCAAATATTCTTTATTCAAATAAACTTTAGAAAAGTGCTTTTGAATCGTCCATATTTTTTTTACCTACTACCCATTCAGGACGTCTATTTTTTAGCTGTGGAGAAGAATGGGCGCAAGAAACTCCACAGCTTTAATTCATTATGTAACGACATTTACAAAATTATATGCCGTTACGTTACCAAGTTATACAAGTTTAAAAAACCTTAACAATAAATTGGATTAGAAATAGATTGGAGCATTTTAAACCCATGCTGTTTTGTCTTCAACGTAATCAGACACTTTATAATAAGCTTTTTTATAAAGCTTTTCTTTAATAGCGATTTTAAATTTATTAATATCTAGTTTTTGGATATTACTTGGAACTTTATTGTAAAAACGTACACACAGGTCTCTAAATGAATTATTTACTTTGTGGAGCCTAGTATTAGGTACTGCTAGTTTGTTTTTATTTTTAGTGTTTACATTGTGAATATCACTGTTTTTAGAAAAAGTTTTAATATTTTTATATACATACATTAGGTGCTCGTAAATATATTGTGATGCAACTGTCATTATATTAATATCTTTAAATCTCTCCCTAAGAGAATTACCAGCTTTTAGATTATAAATTGCTCGAATAGCCCGCTTCTGCAGCACAAAGATAGTTTGAATATCGGAAGCATTGCCCCACAGTAAAATGCCGTACGACATTACGCTATGGAAATAACTAAAGTAAACAAGTCTAGCTGTTTCAATGTCAGTGATCTGACGAATTTTCATAACTGCATAAGCCGCAGAGCTCAGTCTACTCGACAATTTATCTATATGTGGGCCCCACTGTAGCTTTGCATCCAACGTAATGCCTAGAAACACTGTGGTGTCCACAAGGTCCACATTCTTATCTTTAATTTTTACACTGGTTTTTACCTCCTTAACGTTGGGTAATACAAATCTTATACATTTGGTTTTTTGTTCATTTAATAGCAAATTGTTAACACTAAACCAATGAACTATCTTTGTGACAGCATTGTTCACATCGTCATCAATCGGCTGTCGTCGTTTCACTTTGAATAAAAGTGAGGTATCATCTGCAAACAATACTATCTCATGTTTGTCTTTAACAAAGTAAGGCAAGTCGTTAATATAAATTAAAAATAAGAAAGGACCAAGAATTGAACCATGTGGAATGCCCATTGTAACCACCGATCCCGGAGATCTTTTACCGTTAACATCAACCCTCTGAACCCTATCACTCAAATATGAGATAAGAAGATTCAGTGATGCATCTCTAATTCCATAGTGGTAGAGCTTCCTGACCAGGGTTTCATGTAAAACACAATCAAAGGCCTTGGATAAATCACAAAAAACCCCTACGGCATCGTGAGAATCCTCCCAGGCATTAAATATTTGAAGTATAAGCTCAACACCAGCGTCAGTAGTCGAGCGACCCCTAGTGAAACCATATTGTTTAGAATGTAAAAGTTTATTTCTATAAAAATGAACTTGAATTTGGTCTAGAATTATCTTTTCAAATATTTTACTAAATGTGGGTAACACAGAAATTGGTCTAAAGTTAGAGGGGTCACATGTGCTACCTGATTTGAATAATGGGATTACTTTACTGTGCTTCATTAGGTCAGGAAAAACACCACAGTCGATGCATTCATTAAATATGCAAGCTAAAACTGGAGCTATTGTCTCAATAATGGATTTAGTGACGTCGACGGAATTACCCCACAGATCAGCAGTCTTCTTTTTATTAAGAGTATTAAAAGTTTTAATTATATCTCTAAAATCAATTTTTTGAAAACTAAAATAGTTTTCACTAGGTTTGACATTTTCCTTTCCGTTTTCATTTTCCGAACCGCTTCAGCTACAGTGGGGGAGGAGTCTAAAGCCTTTGTAGTTGAAACTGGAATATCAGTAAAAAACTTCTCAAATGCCGCAGCAACATCAGCATCGGAAGTTAAGGTTTGATTTTCGTAGCTCAATTTGTACTCATTGTTACGACTTTTGACATTTTCAGTTTCACTATTTATAATATTCCATGTCATTTTTATTTTGTTATCACTTAACTTAATCTTTGAACTCAGGAACTTTGCCTTTGCTAATCGACATACTATTTTAAATAACTTAGAATAATTTTTGACATACAATTTAAAATCTTCACTGGTGTTATAGTTGCGTTCATCATATAGCTCATAAAGTCGCTTTCTACTTTTGTGGATACCAATTGTAGCCCATTCACTAAAAGTAACAGTACCACTAACCGAGATCCTTTTTGGAATAAAAGTTTTATTAAATTCTGTACAATATTTATGAAAGAAATTATTATAAAATTCATTTGGGTTATCATTATACTTTAAAAAACATATATTATCATAAAGATTGTTTTTAAACCGTTCCAGACGGCCTGCAGTTTTTGGTACAATAGTGATATTCTGTTTCTTCACTTGCTTACACTGATGTGGAAGGCTGACCATTTGGCCACAATGATCAGAGTCCAGTTTATTAATAATGAGTTTAGACAGTGGTACTAGATCGGTATATATGTTATCAATACAAGTGGCCAAAGTGGCAGTTATTCTAGTTGGCTCCATAAATAAATTATTTAAATTATACGATTGAAATAAATTTTTAATTTTGATAGAACCTGTAGACTTTTCTAACAAATTAACATTAAAATCACCGCAAATAACTATCTTTTTACCTACATTGCGGATTTTATATAATGCTTCATCCATTACTTTTTCAAAATAATCATACAATGCTGACGGAGGCCTGTATACACTTAATACAACAAGTCGCTCCAGCTCCACACAAGCTATTTCTATTGTTCGCTCAACCGAGAGGCTCACTATGTCTTTTCGTTCCTTTAATTTTAATTTCTTATTAACTATAATTAAGGAGCCACCATGAATTGAATTTACTCGACTGAACGAACTACCTACCAAATGATTATTAAAATTGAACATGATCTTATGATCTTTAAGCCAGTGTTCAATAATACATAAAATATCAACTTTATTATCGTTCATGAACAATTCAATCTCCAGATCTTTGCCTGTCATCCCTTGAATGTTCTGGTGAACTATATTAATCGAGTGAACATTTTTAATAATTGTAGGTTGGGACGGGCTTTTCTTAGAATTAATTTTACATTTATTTAAAATATTACCAAACATTTTGCAAGAGAATTCCTCTTTTGTCTTATGATTTAATTTAAATTATTGATTGGAATGTCAGTAGAAACACTACTGACATTTATGTCTATTAAACATTGCTCAATAGGAGCAACTTGTTTAGCCAAGTTTTTGGCTGAGATGTGTAAAAAATATGATAGCGATGAAGCTATTTGTCACTTGAAATAAATTGGCAGATAATAACTATCTTTTGTCAAATAAAAATTACTAACATAATTGTTAGTGTCAATTAAATGCAAATTTTCATTGTTGCAAAATGTATGTAATGTCAAATTAAGCTTATATCTAGTAGTATTTTCCTCCTGTGGCAAGCTATTACAATAGGGTAAAGTAAACAGTATAATTTTCCCTACATTTGAATTATTTAACTTATTTAAACTCTTAATCAAACTTGATTTGTTCAATTTACCCCTATTTCCAACAAAAATTAATACAGTACTATTAGGTTTATATTTATAATCAATTGCTTTTGTTAAAATATCTTGATAAGAAGCACCAGGCATACAGTAATTGGTAATTGAATGTCCTAAGTCAAATAACAAGCGGCCCATGTTTTTACCAAATTCATCGCTAAATATTACAGTGTCACTCTTATTATCTAAATTTAAATCCTCTTGATTGATATTTTTTACTAAGTGTGGTGTATTTATAATTTTACACTGGCTAAGGGAACCTTTAGGTAAATCAGTATTAATTAATTTTAATGGAGAGGAAGAATCACATGTCACCGATAACTATAATCTAATCTAATTTACTTTTCCTGACACAAAAATTGTAATATTTTTAAGAGCGGTTTCTCTGTCGGCTCCTTTGAATGAAACTACGGGCACGTGTAAGCGGTGAAGGCATTGCGGCCTCTCTGTTTCGGCTCCTTTGAAATGAAACTACCGAAATTGCCTAATTGTACTTTTTAATCGAAATGTCTTTTGGAGTTTTTCTTGAAAACTAGCGTATAAAAATTCAAGGTTTTTTCATAAAAATAGTTTATGTAATATGTTGTTGAATTTATCCTCAAATCCTTGCAGTAATAAAATGTGACCTTATAGTTACTCAGAAAGCTCGAATGGGAGTTGACTCCCTGTAACTCTTTCAATATTGCTGTAGTTTTCAATGTTCTTCATCTTTCTTATTGATTTTATTACTCTTATGATTACAAAACTCGTCATATTATGTTTGTTAATGTTATTGGTTGGCCAACGAACGGCGCGCCGCCAGGTTACGTTCGTAGTTTGTAAAGGGTACGCTACTTTGTAAAGCTAGGTTTTCGGATAGGCGGCCAAATCAAATTACCTTGAGCTCAGTACGAAAAGCATGTAAATCTATGAGCCGTAAGATGGCAGTTCTATAGTGCCTTACTAATAAACAAAGAATAAGGTCCGAATAGTGTAATATTTCAAATTAATCTAATTTGAAATGACGTTAAAATTACAGGAACAAAACACAGAATAACTATTCGGACCTTATTATTTGATTATTTGTAAGGCACTTAGACAGAGCAGGTACGTCGTATCAATTAATTGAAATAAAATGGCACCAATTCGGGAGAATTATTCAAATCAGTGCATACCATTTATAAGAACAGAGATATACGCTAAAATAAATGAAAATTTATACAGATACGGATAAATTGAGACCTTCCTCGTTTTTAAATCTCGGTTTAACAATAAGATTAACAATTACTTACACTGGTGAATTACAGCTATCAAACAGTGGTATGGTTTAGTGTTTTACTGATGCATTCAGCTCTCGTAAGCCTACAGCAACAGTTAGTAACCTGTAGCGTGCCGGCTCTAGACCCTCAATTCGAGAGCCCTAGTGTAGAGCGCGCTGTAAAAAACATCAGCTTTAATTGGACTTTAAGTGTAACGAAATTGGACTTACTGAGATTGGATGGATGCATTTGACGCTATTGTTTGCTTTTGAAATCTTTTCTCCTCATCCATCTATAGGGAAGGCTATTCCTTCCCCCTAGGCCCCAGCAGTAGGGACATAAAAATTGACTGGTGATGATGGTGAAGATGACAACGTACGTCTTTTCAGTATCTTTTATTTCATTACCATAAGTGCGGTAAGGTATTATACCTATGAGTTAAAAAGATCATTCATTTGGCTGGCCCCAGTGACTGTCAGACGTTCTTTATTATAGAATCGGGGATCAAATCTTTTGGGTAGTTTATTCGGCATAATCATCTAAGAATTAATTTTGAAAACATCACCTATATTCGACGAAATACTGTCAGAAATACTACTTTGTTCTACTTTATAAAAAACGCTGGATCTGAGCTTATCTCATAATACGAGGAAAATTGTAATCGCCTTCAAGTTCTCTCTGGCATCATTTTATTTTGTGCTGTTATTATATCCATTTACGTCTGCATAATACTGATTTTTTTTTACTGTAAAGATAAGTTCACATCTGCCTTAACAGAAGAGGATAATGTCAATTTTAACTCCGATTAGTTTATTATTCTTAGTGCAAAGAAAACAGTCTTTAAAAGATCTAAAAAGTAAAAAAAAAAAAGTAAGGCATTACTAACACTTTTGATTTCTGAAACCAAACATAGTCGAGCAGTAACTAATAGGTACGAGAAATATTTAGAAATATACACAACACGTATCAAAAAATAGTTATAATTATATACTAATTCAAATAAAACTACATTGAAAAATGGACATTACCAAAACGAAAAATTTATTTTATTTTAGTAACACCAACAAAAAGTTGGTGTTACTAAAATAAAATGATTGAAATAACTTCCACAGTTAGTATCGCAAGTACGAAGCATAGTTATTTATTAAATGCACAATTAAAACATTCTTGATAATTATCCAATAATGATCAACTAAGCCTGATGCCGATCCTGATTGATCTTTCAAATGTGAAACGATAATTGCTCTAGTTAGATTGTTTTAGCAAGAGAATTCTTTAGAATGTGTACTCCATGTTTATTAATAAATTCATTATTAACGAAGCGGTGTCTAGCACTGCATTTTTTTAGTTAATAAAATCGATAACGTAAAGACTAATATGAAGATTTCGCCAAAATGTTTTCATAACTATTATATATTTATGAAATAAAAAAACCGATAGATAGGTTTTATTTTTATTATCAAGTGCTAATTGCTGCACTGAAGCTAAATTAAATATTTATAAAATTTATAAAATACAGAGAGCACTGTGCCGCTATTACCACTCAAAAATAAAAAAAACCAGTGACAAAATTCAGCGCTTACGTCAGCCTTCCCGGTAGCATAGTGGTCAGTGCAGCCGCCCGGATTGCGGAAGACCCAGGTTCGATTCCTGGCTGGGCCGGGTGGCTGTTTAATTTTTTCACTGTATTTTATAAGTTTTATAAATATTCGATAGTTAAGTTATTTATATGAACTTAGTAAACTAAAGTAATAATTAAGTTAAGGCTAACGAGTATACTCCTACCGTCCCGTCATCCTCGTACTGTACCTACTGTTGCTAGGCAAATGTTATCGCTACAATTGGTGGGTATGGGCTTAATCACCACGCTTGCTGAATGCAGATTAGTGATCACAAACCTGAATGTCACGACAAATCCAAACATTTAGCCCAACCCGGGAATTGAACCTTAAACCTCCAGTTATCAGTCCGAGTCCGTGCACTTTTAAGTGTTTGGGGACACGCACTTTTAAGTGTGTGATGCCGTTCCCTCTAGAAAACCTCCGAAGGTGATTCGTTTCACACGGCTTGGGGTACCCTTTAAGTACCTCGCCGCCCCCAAAAAGCCCGGTGAATTGCAAGGATAGCAAGTGATTGCAAGGACAGTAGACTAATGAAAAAGGGAATATAAAAAAAAGGTATGTCAACAATAATATACCTACCGAAGAGTTCGCATTACACCCCGTTTATACAGAGTAAGTATGTCCACGTCCTAACAAGTGACGTACACCATAAAATGCAGATAAAATCAGCGGAGCGGGACACCGGCCATTCACAACGAATATCCTGTTCGGGACCAATGTGTCTATTTGGCGGAAAAAATATAATTGGATTGTTCCTGAGTCCTGACGAAATAAATTGGTGTCCCGATGTACATACGTACATTGTACCGGCGATGAACGGGTCGTTCGCTGTCGCGATAAAGCGCGTTTAAAATGTTGACAGATCATTTTTTTTGTACTTGCGTTAAAACGACAATTACTGTGGAGTTTTTATTTTTTGTGGAGGCTGCGTGGTAATGTTATGGGGGAGCCTACAAGTATGTTGCTTGTAATAATTCCGTTGTAGTAATTAGCCTAAATGCTGCTAATAAAAGGCAAAGCAAAGTAATATGTAAAATTTATTTGTTTAACACAAACAAGGCACATAAAAACGATTGAGTGTTCTAAATAAGTACAGTAATAGTTTTATCAAATAATTGGATATCCAATACGATTATCCTACCGATGCATGATAAGATAGTTTTGTTTCTACTGAGACCCCGGCAAGCAAATTAGTAACTACTATAAAATAAAAATGTTGTCATTGTATTACAGTATCGTTGGGTAAAGACTAACCCAGTTCTCATTACGTTTCTTTATACGGAGATTAGGAGCATATAAATTGGACGTTTGCAAACTGATGATAAGGAGTAAAATGTGGAAACAAGCATCCTGTGTGGCCTACTCAGTGGATTGAAGTGTAGCCTACTTTTCGCACTTGACCGGTTTTGCAACTAGTTACAAATTTGCACTCTTGTCCACATTATTATATTTTGAGGCTGCCTAATTGGTTTCGCCTCCAAATTAGTTAAAATGCTTCGACGGGACAGCGGACAGACTAACGACTGAAAACTGGGACAATTTGGCCAATAATATATAGGTAATTGCAAATAATTTAAATAACATTTCTGTTATACAGTACCTAGTTAATATTACGTTTCGTTAATAATGTCTATTTGATATGCATTTCATTAATGTTATCAAAATAATAGGATCATCAATAAGATCGATTGAACTTGATTGACCAAAAAGGCCATAATACCCATAAATAAACTTAATAATAAACTTTCCTACACTCACACCAATTATCTAGCCCAAGAGAAGTTCGTTATGAAACTGGTTAAATGGTTACTAGACAACGGATAAACATACTTAAAATACTTAAATACATACTTATTATACATAGAAAACACCCAGACCAGAGACAATTTAGAAAAAAAATAATTTCTAAATTGACCCGACCGGGGATCGAACCCGGGACCTCAGTAATGGCGACACCATGAAAACTGGTGTACAAACCACTCGACCAAGGAGGTCGTCAGAAATAATAGGATCATAATAGGATCATCAATAACTATTATTTCTTTCCTATTTTTCGATCTTAATCGATTAGATTTGATTGACCAAAAATGCCATAATACCCATGGGTATTATGGCATTCATGTTCAAACATAACACAACTCGTAACAGCGCGTAACTCGTTCAATTAAGATTTTCTGACATAAACCAACATAACACAAACGGGTTATTGCGGAAAACTAGAGTCTGACAGTGAAAGAAAAAAGCACGAGGCTAACAGGATGCAACTGAGGACAACCGATGCCGGGCGTCTTGTTAGTTTACGTAAATGGCTACAACTTAGAACTGGTATGATAGGTAATTGCCATAGACTTACAAAGATGCAGTTACCGACGCGCACTTAATATTAAAATATTGGCAAATATTCATAGGGTTCTGTGCAGAGTTTGCGCAGTGGCTCGTAAACATGGCACTTATTTTACGACTGCATCTCTATTAAGTGCTTTCTTTATTAGATGTGAAGTTTGATCGATGTAGATTTTGCTAGTGAAGCAACTTTTGCAATGCCGAGTAGTTCGTTCTAAGGATAACGATGAAATCATCGTTATTGACTTTAGCCGTCTGTATGTACCTTCAAAATGCCAAGAAGCTCGAAATTAACAAAAACTCTTTCATATATTCCAGATATCCTCGGCATACATTTTGAAATATCCGATGATTTTCAGCGCAGTCGCACCTTCCGTGGTCATGTGATTTAGATGTTTGATTCCATTACGCTTTCATATGCAGTATTATCATCACGAAGACGTCAAGAGTTCAAACGAAGGCTTTTCCGATTTGGTATTAAAATATACTTTGGTTTATTCAAACAATCCAAATGAAACTTAAACAGAGATAACATCACAAATTATACTTGATTTAAAAGAAAACTCCTACCTTATATATCATCGAAACGTGTCAGTTACTACATTGACAAAAGAATTCAGCTCGCTATCGGTTAGCTCATTTATTTTTAGGTCTGTGGTAAATGCATGCCCGGTCAATTCGTCATGTCACGAACGTGCACTTTTATACGCAGCAATAATGGAATGTGTTTGCTATGAAAAATGATACCTACTTGATTTAGTAGAAAGCATCGAGACGTGACAGTTACGACATCGGCAAAAAATTTAAGCTCCTCAGATATTTAAGCTCACCAGATGTTTGCGCAAGTATTTCTAAGTCTATGGCAAATGCATGCCCGGTCGCTTCGTCATGTCACGAACGTGCACTTTTGTACGCAGCAGCAATAATGGAATGTGCCTGCTATGAATTGAATTGGGACCCCGAGTTATGTGCGTGCGGTCGTATGGAAATGGAAAATGTCGCATTTAATAAGCCTGTGACTGCTATATTCAAATACTTAGTGCCTTACAAATAAACAAAGAATAAGGTTTTGACGACTTCCTTGGTCGAGTGGTTTGTACACCGGTTTTCGTGGTGTCGCCATCTCTGAGGTCCCGGGTTCGATCCCCGGTCGGGTCAATTTAGAAATTGTTGTTTTTCTAAATTGTCTCGGATCTGGGTGTTTTCTATGTATAATAAGTATGTATTTAAATATTTTAAGTATGTTTGTCTAGTAACCATTTAACGAGTTTCATAACGAAGCTTCTCTTGGGCTAGATAATTGGTGTGAGTGTAGGAAAGTTTATTTATTTATTTATTTAATTTATTTATTTAATTATTAAGGTCTGAATGTTTTGTCTCTTTCACTCTAATAAGAAATGACGTTAACATGACATGAACAAAACACGGAATAACTATTCGGACCTTATTCTTTGTTTATTTTTAAGGGGCTTAAAGTTTTGTCTTGGTACATAGTTGCAATTAAACGTAAGCTAATTTATTTGTTTTATTGTATAAACGGATAATAAAATCAATGAAACATCTTCGTCGAACTTTTTAAACTATCATGGTCACTTGCATTAGAATAAATATTATTAACGGGATTATTACCATGTTTATTGTCGTGTTCAAACACGACAATAAACATGGTAATAATCCCGTTAATAATATTTATTCTAATCTTCGTCGAAACTTTAAAAAGACCCTATCTTAAAGCATTGTTAAAAACATTATTAATGTTTAATTGAGCATTACGTGATATGGCATATTAAGAGGGCAAAGGAAGTACTCGTAGTTTAATTCAATTTTAAATAAACTTTACAATGAATTTAAAACATTAAAAATAAAAATTATTTAAATTAATTAAATTGTCATTATCACTGCAAATGATTACTTTAATTGTCCCACTAGCATAAACCATGACAAATACTATCATGCCAACAAAAATACTACCTATTAATGTGCTATTATAATAAGCCGTTGGTTTTATCAATTATATTAACTGAGACTTTTATGTGGTCGATTATTCTCCAACTTATTAACGCCGTTGCTTCGGAAGCTACATGATTCCGGTTGTTGTCGCCACATACTCTGGGGCAGAGTATGGTGGGTTAAGGCCCCACTTTCCTTATGGGTTCGTTATTAAGTGAGAAAGTTTGAGCCCCGCAATGGGACGTATTAAGGCTGAAAAAAAATTATTATCTGTAAACGATTTATTTTTATACCACGGTCTCTACTAGTAACTACCTACCTGTCTAGTTTCTTATAAACATGTACTTACGTATTACTTATAAAAGGTATTTACAATTAAAAGCAATTCAATAAACCTTATGAACAGTTTCTACTTCATAATATTAATAAATGTAGCTTGGACTGTGCAATTATAACACCTAGCTAATCGCAAATAAGTTATAGCCGACCGATATACGGAAACGGACTTAATAGTATTGAATTTAATTATAACATTTCATTTATTTAGTGAATAATTATAACTAATATAAAATAACAAATCATTACAACTCAAAGATATTTACAAAGCATTTGTAAGGTAAAGAAATATATTTAATGAATTAACAAACAAAGACAAAAATAAAATAAAAATTAAACTACGAAATAGATGCCATCCATCTATACTAATCTAATAATTAACGGACTGCATTAAATGTGTGCATTGTGTAACAAATACATTTTTATTAAAACTATCTCATAATTATGAATGGAGTACGTTTTGTTGTTTTTCTATGCGATGTGGGTATATTTTCCTGAATGTTTATATAATTTTTAACGCAAATTTTGTTGCGAACAAATTACAAATACACAAATGTTGAAATGTTGTTGTTGTTTTTATATTTTCCTGAATCAAATTAAATACTTGAGACTATAATAAAGGTATTTCGTTAACCTTTAGTCATACTTTATGGTTCTGTAATAATAATCAAGAAGATTTTAAGCAAAACAAACGTAGTCGTGTTTAAGTGTAAGGAAGTTTAAGACGATTGGTGTCTTAGAACAATACCTAAATCATTATTTTGATTATGGCATTCGTCTTAGTATAACCAACATTGATCACCCGGATTTGTTTGTCTATGTACAAGAATTTGTTACATATTTCTGTTTTATTATCTGATACGGTTGAGTGACCTATCACGTCAGGGTTTGAAGCATGCCGCTATTAGTCGTAACAAACAATTCGGATACTAAGATAAGCTTTTCGGAAATGGATGCCAATTAAAATAATGTGCTGAGATACTTTATGGCTTGCGTCAATATAATAATATGCATTATAAGGAATGTGTAATCCTCCTATGTTTTATAAATCAGCTGTTTTAGGAAATAAAAAGTAGGTACTAAATTATTTTTAAACTTATTAAAAAATCTGTTACTTATTTTTTATTGAGTTCTCTCTATTTGTCCTGTTGTCTATAAGATATTTTAAAGCAATAAGGTTAAAAATTACGAAGAAGCACCAAATGGTGTCAACGTTTTTGATTTGCGTAAGTTATCTTTTTTAATGTAGTGTTTCAAGTTAAGTATTAGCTTTAAAGCAATAAGAAACAGTTGGTTCCATTGTCTCTACCTCGATGTGGGTTATTAGTCTGTTATTTTGTCTACTTAACCAAATGACGGAGAGAACAGACCTTTTTACTTGTTCTTTAAACGAATTTACAAGATTAACATTGTTAATTTTATGTTATAGTGCATAGTACCTAATGCTTTTCTATCGTATTGATAGATATATCGTATTGGTGTCAACCTGTAAAGATAGTCTTAAGCCAAGATGAATAAATAAATAAATAAATACTTACCAAAGATAATATTATTACCATAAAAACTAGTTACGACAGCAATCGAAATTTACACAGAAATACCGCACAAGTTATTCATAAACTACCTGCTAAACAAAGTCCAGGGACAATTGAATTGAAATTACAACTAAATTACATGTATCCATTCGACTACAATTATAAATATTTGAAATGCACAAGCTCCGCTCGAGAAAGGTTATTCCGGTCGGAGATAATGATCGCTGTGTTTCTCGCAAAGATACCAACAACGGTACAGAATTGCATTTCCAATTAACTTTGTAGTACAATCAACACGTCCGTCGTAGCTACCATACATTTCTTCACTCTATTTGAACGTATTTTTAAAGCTTAGTTTTATTTTAATTATGTCATAATATTGTTTTATCTTTGATATTCATTACTTTGTTGCTTATATATATATTACTTTGTTTACTTTGTACCCCTTTTTACGAAAATTGCGCGGACGGAGGAGTATGAAATTTCGCAAACTTATAGTTTATATAGAGAAGGAGTACAGATGTTTTTTTAAATTATGCATAAAAAATACAATAAATCAATAAAAGAAACATTACATACACTACCATGTATTTGACAGACACGCATAGGTATTTACTCTTTTCAAAAATTTCAAAAATGGAAGAGGGGCGGCCGAAATCTGTCAATGCCAATCCAAACTCACATTCTATCTTTTTTAATTTTTCACTGCTTAGGATACAATCCGTGCAGCCTTAATAAAATTACGGTCGAATTTCGACCACTGGGCGACCACTAGTTTAACTAAATACTGAACCTAATAAAGCATTATTTAAATGTTTTTTTAGAAAATCATAATTGAAGTTGTTGCTCTTACTTAGATGCGTGAATAGTGTTTACTAAGTTGTGAAACTGTGTGTTATATAGTTTAGTTATTATATTACAAAAAAGTATTAATATCCCTTACTTTACATTATTAAAAAAAACAAGTATGTCTTATTTATATGTTGTACCTTCAAATAATAATGCACCTTGTTACACCAAATTCATTAATCATCATCAAAGCTATTGCCATGATATACCTACCATCTAACGTAGCTCTAGAGACTGCATTAAAAAGCTTTACAGTTAAAAATTACTGCGTTAAGCTGGCCTCGTGATAATTTGAAAAAAAACGCTGGGAAATATGAGACGTGTGGGAGAGGGCTGAATTGCGGCCTAAAGAGGGATGCGCTTAGTCAAAAGGTTTTCCCGCGCTAATGAGGAGGGGAGAGTGAAAATTTTCCCTCTTGAAAAGAAAATTTCATTCCAACTATCTTTCCACTAAACGCGGCCAACATTTTCAAATGCTGCACGCATTACGTAATATTTTTTTTTCTTTCTCGCCTATTTATGCTGCCCGGCTGATGAGCAATGAATTCATAATTTTTAATTTACACCACTTTTTTGCAGAGCCGACAACAAGAGGACTCACAAGTGTATGTTGCTGCATTAAATTTGAAACAGATTATAATGTTAGTAGTCTATGTTTGTAGCCTTCTGCGCATGAAGTGCATTCTGTTGTGAATGGAAAATAAATTAGATTATTTCGCGGGTTAAAGGTATCTTATACTCGTACAATATGTAACGAAAACCCTGTCCGATCCGTAAAGGTGTTATTAGGTATCGAGATTCAGTTCTATTTACATAATTATTTTAAAGTATTAAGTGAAAAAATTAACCCCGATAAAAAAATTGTTAAATGACAAAACTTACATGGCAATACTTTTGTCGACACTTCGGTAGGTAGGATTTTTGGCGCCGCCGCCATTGATGGAAAGTGTGGTCACATTTATAAAATTAGCATAATTTTGGGGCAATTTGGGCAATTTCGCTAAAAAAAACTTGCGTTTTAAATTACGATAACTCTTTTATTTTCATGAATAATATTTTTTTTGTTATAGTTATTTGTATACCTATGTACCCCTTTTCGATCGGACAGGGTTTTTTTTTACAAATTGTATATTAAACCAGAATATTTTTATCCATGTACACACGCCTGCACATCGGATAACTACAAACTACAAATATTATAAACGCGAAAGTTTGTAAGTTTGGATGGATGTTTGTTACTCTTTCACGCAAAAACTACTGAATGGATTTGGATGAAATTCGGCATACAGATAGTTTATGATCTGGATTAACACATAAAATACTTTTATCTCGATATTCCCACGGGAACGGGAACCACGCGGCTATAACCGCAAGCGGCCGCTAGTAGGGCATAATGGTTGAACATTTATTGAGGAAATTTGTAGACAGTTTCAGACAGGTTGATGTGCAGGCGTTTAACTTTGCTATTACTACTTACCTCAATTGTTTTGTTGTACCGTTTAATTACTATAAAATAAATAAATATGTAAACTATACCATTACCTACCTACCTAACTAACACATGCTAACGATTAAAATAAAATACAAGATATTGATTTAAAAACCAAATTTTATTTGCGTGCTTTTAAAGTACTCGTAAATCGTTAATTGCTAGGTAGGTAACTATACTAGAGTATAAATAAATTTTACAATAACTAAGACAAAGTAATGAAGTTATCTTACTGAGCTGATTATTTTTAAATATTTTCTTTTACTGTAATATACAGAAGTACGTTGCTCTATTAGCATTGCTTCTGATTATATCTAGAGTCGTAAAACTGTGCTACACAAAGAACCTTGAACAGGCGGTCCAACAAACAGTTTTATGCGGATAACTGAATTTGTGAGGGGTGAACGACTCGGGAATGACTGTCACTGCAGAAATGTTTTCACTGTTGTAGTGTAGGAGGGGACAGAAAAACAAGTCGACTAATGCAGAAACACGTGCTGAATATCAAACTTGTAATGGCTTTTACGCGAATATTATAATGACATAAGTCATGTAGTGTTGTTTATATGCACTAGCGTGCAAATAAATCGGCCCACTGTACCATAAATAAAGATACCATGTCGACTGGTAAAGACTTTTTAAGTAAATGTTTCTGCAAACAACTTTTGGCAATCAAGATTAGGCAACCTATCAATTAGGTTATTGGGATAGCCCCAATTACGTAAATAATAGTAATGCTAGTGGATTTTAAAAAATAACAACTGCTGTGACATTTTTAATAATACTAACGAGGTTACTTTATAGCCTATGATCCAACTAGGAACGAAAAGTTATAGACGATAGCCGTTCAATGTTTTTTTAGTTATCAAATGGTAGAGATAGATAAAAAAATATGGTTTGGGGTTTCCAGTTTTTTTTTTTATATTAGAAGGAGGCAAACGAGCAGGCAGGAGATACCGCCGCTGAGAGCTGGTTCCACAGCACTGTAGTTCGTGGTAAAAAATTACGTGAGAAACGCACAGTAGTAGATCGCCATCCATCAAGATGGTGTGGATGGAAAGACAGTCGATTGCGTGTAGTGCGGTGAAGGAAATCAGCGGCAGGGATCAAACCGAACAATTCCTCAGAGCACTCCCCATGATAAAGGCGATAAAATATACAGAGAGATGCAACGTCTCAGTTAATATTGAAATAATTGTAACCAATAATGGTAAAGACGGAACTCATTATTATTTAACGCACTTTTAGCTGTAGAATTTCTATTCACTTCAACGCATTTTTGTATACATCAACAACACGGGTTTCAGACAGCTGAAGCGATCAGTTAAGTGAGGAGTCTCCTTCGCTCTCTGGGTGGCTATTATCATATAACACCCTGATCAATCCCCGGCGGAGAACCAAGACTTCAAAGTAAGCTCGTTTGTATGAAAATGTTACTCGTGGGTCGATTTCTTTGCACGCAAGTGTATATATTATACGGTGACCGCTTTCCATCAGGCGAACCGTATGTTTATTTGTCGTCTAAGTGTTAAATAAAAAGTTGAAGTAAACAAAAACGTGATAAATTATAAAAATGTTTGTAAAGATAAGTCCACACCTATAATATTCTAGAACGGTGACCGATTGTCGTGGGCAAAAATTGTCATATTAGGTATAACTATGACAAATTTATAACTTTAATGGCAGCTGAAATAAAATAGCCAGTGCCTCAGTGGCTGAGGATTACGGGTGAAGTGCGCTTCCACATTCAGCCTTATCATCACTTAACATCAGGTGAGAGATGAAGGCCTAACCCGTCACAAATAAAAAAAGCAATTTCTTTTGTATGATGTACGTTTGGAAGTTAAAATCCAGTGTCCACTCGTTCTGTTATTTGACATAGCATGGTGCAGTCGGTAGTATCCCAAGGGTAATATGTTTTCGAACCACTATTCGACCAAGGCAGTATTCAAAGACAGCGTATATAAGAGATAAAGTCTCAAGACGATTCCGATCTTTTTGGAACAAACTAACATTATACTCGTAGTTAGTAAAATCTAGAGCCATAACGTCAGTCAGATCGTGGAATTCTTAGGCACCGGGTATTCGTGGCTGTTAATATTATATATCTCACTGCTCAAGAAACTCGTTAAAGAGCATTAGCTTTTATTAAAGCTTTCATTACTTTACTTTGGATTTTAATGTTAGAATACTTTATGTATTAGCGGGACTATTCATATATTCATATAATAATATTATTTAGTAGCAGAAGGCATACAGTAAGGCAAGAGTTAGAGCTAGAAACTCATCATCATCATCATCATCATCATCAGCTCATTTTATGTCCCTACTGCTGGAGCACGAGCCTTCCCTATGGATGGATAGAGAGAACGGGCCATAAACCACCACGCGGGCCCAGTGCGGATTGGTGGTTGTTAACGACTGCTAATGCAGCCGGGACCAACGGCTTTACGTGCCTTCCGAAGCACGGAGGAGCTCGAGATGATAAAGTTTTTGGTCACCTTCCTTTGCGAAAGTTGCTTAACCTCAGCACTCGCAGACCGGGCGCGTTAACCACTGCGCCATCGAACTCCTCGTCCTAGAAACTCAACTGCAAGCAATATTGGTTATAGTATGTAGAATCACCTACTACAATTTCTATTGTTTAACAATATTGAGGAGCTGGCGAACAAAACGATTTAATTACGCATCTGGTCAAAATCTCTTTTTTTACAGTCCGGAGGTTTTGGGCCCGCTGAATTTGAATCTTAGCTCATTTTCAATCAAAACCGCCTTAAAACAATGTTAAAATTGCATCCAATGTTCAGGGTTTCGATCATAACGGTATAATTACAATAAAGTTTCAACAGCAACAACAACATTGATTATGCGAGCGCGTTTTCGTTCAAAACGGAATAATTTTCATACAAATTTGCAAGATGTCAATCAAAATGGATTAAGTGACAACCTTCTTTTTGGTTTTTTTTTTTTATTAATAAGGCAACTCTCTCTTTTGTCTTTCTATTGTCTGTGGTTTAGAGTGGTAGTCAGCTGTTTGTTGTTTGTGTTCTAATAATCGATTGTTAATTCGAAATAATTTTGTGCAAAAGGGTAATTGTGCAAAAATGTCTGAAACTGTTGGACTTCAAAGTCAAGTCTAATGGCACTATTGTTATTGTTACGTTAAAATGCAGTAGCGCTTAACCGGGTTTTTACTCAAATATCACCAGGTCATTATTATGCCCCAACTGCTGGGGCACGAGCCTTCCATATACCTAGATGGAAATACCACAGGGAAACGGGCCTTAAACCACTACGCGGGCCCAGTACGTATTGGTGGTTAGCGAATGCTAATGCAGCCGGGACTAACGCTTTCCCCCTTCTGGAGCACGGTCATACTCAAACATAGTTTTAGTATACCTAATCTTACAAAAACACAAATGTTGAAAAAAAACGATAGCTCAATTGGGAGAGCACCTGACCCGGTATGTCAGAAGGGTGCGGGTTCAAATCCTGCTCGTGGAAATTTTTTCAACATTTGTGTTTTTGTAATTTGTTCGCAAAAAAAAATTTAATTATATAAACATTTTATAATAGCTTGCCTACTTCTTAACTGATGTTTGGTATTTGTAAAAGTATTATGATCAGATATTAATGATGGTAGTTGTTGACATTGAATTTGTGTTCGACAACTGACATGACGATGACAACATTTGTGTTTTTGTAATTTGTTCGTAAAAAAAAAATTGCGTTAAAAATTATATAAACATTTTATACCTAATCTTGTAAAAAAATAAGTAAAGCACTTGTAAGAATTACTGCCTAATCTTTGAACCATTTCAAGAAGTGCTAAGATATAAAAGTCAATACGAAATCTCTCTACGCGCAGTCCTACAATTTGTTCTGGCAGCTCATGTTATTTTCGTTGCACCCTAGCTCCATGCCTATAAGCGGAGCGGATTCCGCCCGCTAATTCAATGATCCATTCGAGCTTCCTCAGAATGATATGTCTGATTGCAAAAATGTATGCGCTGTAACATAATAATGCGACCGCACGACGACGCCCCGCTAGAAAATGTAGAATTTTAAAATTTCCCCCATCGTTCGTTAGGTGGTCATTTGCCTTTAAGATTCCCTGTTTAAACTGAACGCTGATGCATAGATATGAAAGTTTTGATTTTATATTATTGACTTTTGCTAATATTAAGAGACTGAGCAACGAATGAGGAAAAGAAATGCTAAAACGAAGGAGTAATTTAGCGAAAAATACAATGAGGAAAATGTGCCTATGGTAAATACTTATCTAAATGAATAGAAGTTTCCTGTTACTAGGATAGTATTCAATTTTTTTTCTCATTTTAATGCCTAAAGTATAAATCTTATTTATTATTAAAAGCAAATACTTGGCACATAAGTAAAAATATGTGTTTTTTTATATTAGAAGGAGGCAAACGAGCAGGCGGGTCACCTGATGGGAAGCAATCACCACCGCCCATGGACATCCGCAAAACCAGAGGAATCGCAGATGCATTGCCCGCCTTTTAAATGTTATGTTACCTAGATTTCCTTTAAAATGTATTAGAACACAAACTATAAGATTCAATCTAAATATTCTGAGGTAGTATTCGACAAAAGTGAAGGCTTCGCTGAATAATTCAACATATTTGGGAATTGCGTATTGTCTCCGGTGTATGGTGGTGCGAAAACGTTGACCTTTACAACCGGTAAACACAGCCTTAAACCTATACAAGTGTCAGTCCACAATTTAGAAATAAGTGATTTTCACTTATTTGCAAATTTCATACTACTTACTTAATATTGAAAGCATACAGTAGCGTCTTTATTATTTATCAGATGGATCTGACGCCAGTCAACCATCTAGAGATGTTTTGAGTTCGATCCATATGGTACATTGTACAACGTTGGTTCTAAGGCCGCCCACTTATTCTCTCTGATGTTTTAACGAAATCTGTCATAAATTACCTTAACTCTGTCGCCATAACTACAAATTAACTAGCATCGTTGTGTTGAAACAGTAAGAGGAATAAGATAGCCAGTTCCTTGCTGGTTGAGAATTAATGTTTTATTTATTTATTTATTTAAAACTTTTGCAACATATTACATGGCGAACTTAATGCCTGAGGCATTCTCTACCAAACAACCATAGGGTGGTGCAGAAATAACAAGGTAGGTGCAATTGGGTGAAGACAATTATTTTAGAAATAAAAATAATATACTATAAAACGCACAATATATACCTACATTATATACATTTATATATGTTAGGGTCCTAACTTAGACTGTATATAAATTAAAGATGGACTGTATTTCATAGGCTTTACTCGTACGTTATTATAATTTGACATTTGTATAGAAAGTAAGTGCGCGCGCCCATTTTGAAGCACCTTTTTTGGAACCAGATATGGCTCCAAACGCCGAGTTTTCAATGTACACTACGGAGTTACAAGTACGTGTGCGTGCGTGTCGCCGAGCGCAAGCAAGCAATTGTCACGAAAGTGTGAATCGGTTTAGTGCTTCACTTTTTACACACCGCTTGTATGAAGACTATCTTTCTATACCGTAATTATTCTAAGCCGTAAACAAAGGGAGGCGCGCGCTGTGCTTACGCTAGTCTCGGCCGATCTGGGGTGATGGCAGTGGCAGTACTGGCAGTAGTGGATTCGTGCGTGCCTCGCCGCCCGCGCCCGCGCGCCGCAGCCCGACAACCGACGACTGGAGCCGATGCTTCCCGAAGGTGCCCATGCTCTAACAATATATTAAATTAATTAATTTTTAAATTTAATTAACAATATATTTAATTAAATTGCGCTGTCATTTATTGTTAATTTCAATCGGTTAGAAAGCCGCATCAGTACCCGGTTGTATAGTAAAATAAATAAATAATTTAGATTAGGTCTTATCGTTAGAAACTATGCCTTTTTTTTACCCGGGGAAAAATCTGCAAACAGATTACTCCGGAGATTGCGAAACATCTAACACTTACCCAACATGGTAATAATCCCGTTAATAATTATTCTAATGCCACGACATGACCATGATAGTTTTAGAAGATAAAAATATAAATTTAAAATTTACACGAATTTTATTGGTATCAAAAAGGTTTTTTAGCGATTAACATGCTCCTCCATAATCGCAACACACCTTACCAAAAGCAAACACTGAAAACAGTTAAAGAGAAGCCACATTAAAAATGTAAGCCGCTCATAGAGACTGCGCATACAGACGAGCCCGAGCACATCCATCCAATTTGGGGAGCTTATGCAAAACAGCGAATTGTTCACGTGTGTTTTATAATAATGCGACACGTCCCCGTAATAATGCCGTAAATGTTTCGCGGCCGCGAGCCTCGTGCAAGTGACTTCCCATATTAAAATGCCTTCATTTGGCAGCAGAGCAACAAACTCTTTTATCCGCGTATTAGGTTGGGTGGGAACAGTGGTAGGATCACATCACTTGTTTTGCGAATGACGGCGGTTATAAAGCGATACACAGACTTGGATTTGTTATAACAAAACCATCCATATTGCTCCCTGAGCGAGCTCAACATATCACCATACTTATATAAGCATGTAACATTCCCACTTTATCGTTTAAAAAGTCAAACAATCATATAAAATTACCTCCTTAAACTCAGAAAATGCTTAAGTTCAACTCGACTCAGTCCAAAGAAAAACTATTTCAGAACTATTAAAAGTTCCCCGTGAATTGCCGCTCGAAAATTGCCAGTAATTTCGAATGAAAATGAACTTTGAAATTTCGTATGTAGGAAACTTGCTAGTCAGTTTAGCTTATATTATCATAATAATTAGGTACCTGCGACTCCGGGCACGTTAAAACTAGTGCACATGTAACATTTGTGTTTGTCGAAATTAGCAGCAATTGTTTTTATTGAAGCAATTTAAAGTGAAACTACTTTTGCATAATCAGAGTTTTGACATTGAAACTATTTCGTAATATATTATCTTAGAACTAAATTTCATTTCCTTTTAAATTGTTACTGACGATAGCACTGGCCATATTAAGGAAAATCAAGTCTTTTTAAGTTATGACTATCAAAATGTCACTATTATGATTTTCAAGTTTACCTCAAGACATAATGTTGTTTTTCTAAAATCAAAATATTTTACTAAGGATAAGCACTCTTGAACGCCTCGGTGGCCGAGTGGCAGAGCGCTCGGCCCGATACCCGAAGGTCCCGGGTTCAATTCCCAGGTCGGGCTAAATGTATTTCGGATTTTCGATGCATAGCCCGGGTTTGTGATCGCCAACCCGCATTTGGCAAGCGTGGTGATTAAGCCATTACCCATCAATTGTAGCGATGACTTGATTTCAATGATGGAGGCCTTTGCCCAGCAGTGGGACAATTATAGGCTGTTTACTTAAGCACTCTTGACGGCAAGTGGCGAAAGTCAAAGGAGGAAGCGGAACCCAGAATCCTCAACTACTGAGGAATTGACCATCAAATCTTTAACTTTCGGATCACAACAATGCTAGTGTTATTGATGTTATGGCGACAGACTTTGATAGACGGTGCAGTAGTCTTGACTAGCTAGTCAAAAACTAGTCAAGACTTCTCGGACGTACTAGAAGTGCTATCATTAATCAAACCGTGTATAGAGTTTCCTCCATTCATCATAGATCATCACATTAGCTACATTTTATTTACAATTCCCTGTGTGGTGCCGGGGATAAAGAATTGCACCACCCCCGTGCGTCCCCCGTTGCTCTTCCCGTGGGTGTCGTAAAAGCCGACTAAGGGACCATTCCAGAGGATGGGCAGCAGCATCTCTCTGAGGTTACCCTCAACCTACTGCGGTCGCCAACCCGCCTGCCAAGCGTGGCGATTACGGCAAATACCCCCCATGATTATTTGGGGGAGGCCTTTGTCCAGCAGTGGACGTCTTTTGGCTGAGATGATGATGATGGTGATTTACAATTCTGTTCAAAAAAATTTAATTGAAATAATTTATTTTCCCAATGTTTATATTCTTCTATTACTTTGCATAATATTAACAAAGGAACGAATATAATTAATTGTCTGTTTAAACACTTGAATGTGCATTAAGGGGAATTACGATCGGTCGCTGGGAGGCGGCGCGCCGTCGGCATGTGTGTCACGTCCAGGATTATAAAAGCTTTTTCCAATTCTCCATTCTAGCAGTTGCCGGTCCCACGGAAACCACGTGCCAGCTATATCTTACGCTCACTGTACGCTTTTATTTTAACGAAATTCACCCGCACAGTGTCACCGTCGATTACTTTCCATTGTCCCCCACGCCGTATCAAATTGGGAAATATTGAAAGAAAACTGTGTAACGGATACCGTTGTTCGAACTGTGGGTTACCGTTCTGTTTAGAGGGTGACGACGCGATATTGTCGGAGCTAGTTCAAAAGCGGGTAAGTAGCATTGGTGAATAGGTACTGCGTAAATGTCAAACACCAAACTTCTCTTTCTTTCTGTCCTGATCCCATGTTACCGGCGCAAAATGCAAAGGTTTTGGCGAAGTATTCTAGTGTTGGTGTCTTACCCGCCACCGCGCGGGCGACTCAGGTTGCTTTCGAATTGCATGTTAGTGACCTTTTACGATACCCACGGGAAGAGATGGGTTAGTGCTATTCTTTGTACCTACTACGCAATAATGATATGACAAACATCATCATCTCAGCCAAAAGACGTCCACTGCTGGACAAAGGCCTCCCCCAAGGATATGAGGGGTATTTGCCGTAATCGCCACGCTTGGCAGGCGGGTTGGCGATCGCAGTAGGTTAAGGGTAACCTCAGAGAGATGCTGCTGCCCATCCTCTGGAATAGTCCCTTAGTCGGCTTTTACGACACCCACGGGAAGAGAGGGGTGGTGCAATTCTTTATCCCCGGCACCACACAGGGGACACAGATGACAAACATATTAATGTTTAATTATTTAATCTGTGGTTGTACGTATTAATAATGAAGCTAATTCCTCCTAAACGGCTTTTGGCACTGTAATAGCGTTTTAGGATTTTTTATAACCATTTTGGGATACGAGTGTTCACTCACGCGGATGAAGTAACGAGCGGGCTGCTAGTTTTCTATAATAAGTTTGTCAATCATAGAGGTAGGTACAGTCGGCGGCAGATCAACCTACCCAAATCTGACAAATTTCTCCAATGAATATTGATCCTTATAACCAAACAATAAAGTTCAAAAATGATTGTAGAAATTTGACAGTTTTGGGTAGGTTGATCTGCCGCCGTGTGTACCTACATAAAGAGTCTTAACCTGTTTTGCTTCATCCATCTTCGAGTATAAGTTTCATAGTATTCACTAATATTACTTACGTGCTTTTGAACTATCCCTGACGATACGTAGGAATAACGCCTTTGTAATGATACTCCACGATGCTTTGAATTATGTAGGTACAATTGAGAGGGCATGATGAAGTCGATGTCTTTGTGTTCGATACAAAGAAGAGAATTATTGGGAGAGAAATCACTCAGAATCACTACATAGTATAAAACATAGTCGCTTCCCGCTGTCTGTCTGTCCCTATGTATGTATGTATGCTTATATCTTTAAAACTACGCAACGGATTTTAATGCGGTTTTTTTAATAGATAGAGTGATTCAATGCTTAATATAGTAGAGAAAAACTGATAATTATAGAGGTTTCAATTTTTTTTGCGCTTACATTGCGAACGCTGTCTGAAAAAGAGATAGATCAAAATAATGTACTACAGTAATAAAAAAGTTGTGAACGTTGTTTAAAAAGATATTCTGTAGTATATTTATTTATTATTAACATTCTATAACTGTCCTGTGATGCGTTCGGAACACAGCTGATTTGTGACTGTTGGCTTATTCATGTTTACGTTTAATTTTAAGAATGCAGTTGCGCTGCGCGAAGATTAAGAATATTAAGTTTTTTTATTAATCTCATTGTAAATGAACTTTATTGTTTTTATGGGAATAAATGTCTTTAAACCTAACATTGCACCTGTGCGAAGCCGGGGCGGGTCTCTAGTAATAACTAAAGCTAAGTTATTGTTCTGAAAGAAATCAGACGAGATACATGGTTTCACAAAATAATGGTGAATGGATGGATAGGGTTGGGGTCGCAATTGTAGATATTAAGAAATTAAGAATAGTGTCGTCTGCGTGAAACATGTTATTCGTGTTTTCAATGGTGGCTGTTGTTTTTCTTTGTTTGAATGAGTTGGCGAACAAACATGCGTTTCGCCTGATGGAAAGCAATGAAGGGTATTCGAACGCGTTGGTAGCACTGAAATATAAGTTCCTACGCAAATACGAAGCTTCTAGCAGTAGAATAATTATTTCATCAAAAGTGGACAAATTAAGTGGGTTAACGCTGGATTACGCAAAGACTGAAGAATTGTTAATTTTTAGTTTATTATTATTCTTTTATTTATAAGATAACTATTTTTTTTGTAGAACCTAGTTCACTAAATGCAGATAAAAAAATGTTACATCGGAAGGTTTAATTGTCTACAATTCAGGTCTCAGTCTTACTAGTGTAAGCAGCTATATAATTTAAGTTTTCTGTATTGCACTTTGAACAATAAAGATTTATTTATTATTTATGTGATTATTTATTTTTATTGAAACACTTATGTTTTTAAGAATTAGATTTACACACTTTCAAATAAGTATATTATCTATTTTGGTGCCGACGGTAACTACGAGTATAACAATAAACGCTCCGTAATAAACCATGGTGCTTTCGGGAAATGTATGCCAGATGTAGATATAGTACTATGATGGCCAGATAAACGTACCTCATTGGCTTTTAGTTACGTAAGGCAATCGACTATATTAATATTGATGACTTCCATTAATTCGGGATATACGCATCATCCATTTCCACGTCGCTCCTTTGTTTTGTAATTTATCTTAAGAGAGAATTAGTAGTAATTTTGTGTATTGAGTGGTTTAATAATAATGTAGGTATATAAAAACTAATGACAGACCACGTAGGCGATGGCGGGAGAAGCTGGAGGTCTTTGATAGGGAAAAGGAGACGGTTAATATTGTCGGTATAGGTTTTATATAATACATTTTGTATTCTATATTGCTGGCACTGATTTGGTTCAAATATGTTCTTTTGTAATAGATTTATTGTTACACTTTTGACTTGTTCTGTCTAGGAAAAATAAAGAACTGAAATTGCTTATACTGGGTTCATCATCGGCCTATATCGGTCCACTGCTGGACATAGGCCTCCCCTAATGAGCGTTATAGCACCCTGTCCTCAGCTTGACGCATTCAGCATCTGCCTGCAGTCTTTCGCAGGTCATCATCCCACTTGGCCGGAGGGCGTCCTACACTACGTTTACCGAGTCGTGGTCTCCACTCAAGAACGTTTGCCCCAGCGGTTGTCGGTTCTTCGCCAGATATGGCCGGCCCACTGTCACTTCAACTTGCTAATTCTTAGAGTTATGTCGAAGACTTTGGTTCTCTGTAGGATGTATTCGTTACGAATCCTATCCTTTAGAGAAACTCCGAGCATAGCTTTCCATAGCTCGCTGAGCGACTAATCTGGTGGACCAGCCCTACCGTGAGTATCTACAGAGAGAGATCACAATAATTAAGCTATTTTATAATTTTATTGTAAACGAACTGTAACTGAGAAAAACATATAAAAAGTGTTCTACCAGTTCGATTGGAGTTGAACCCACACCTTTGGACAATCCGGTTCAGGCCTACCAATCAGGCTGTCGCTGCACTACCGACCCGTGCAAATATATCACCGCTATCTCCTTATCTTGTAAGTCAAAGTAAGCCTTATTCAATGTCAACGTCATCGTGCGTTTAGTTTCGATAAATAATTCACTTTATGTACACTAGGTTCCGCCCGCGGCTACGCTTAAAATTTGGTAAGTATGTCACTAAAGCATTTAGCATGTTGCGATTGACCGAAGTGAAGGGTAGCTTATGTTACGAAGCGATAGTGTAGCTTTTCAAAAAATAATTAATTTCTGATTTTTTCTTTTTTTGGAGAGAGATTGCTGATTGCATCGAACGGCATTTCAACTTCACCGGGCTTTTTTGGGGGTGGCGAGGTGCTTAAAGTGTACCTCAAGCCGTGTGAAACGAGTCACCTTCGGAGGTTTTCTAGAGGGAACGGCATCACACACTTAAAAGTGCGTATCCCCGTGGCCTACTAGATTCTCCGAAGGTATCGGATCGGGAAGCGGAACAACCCGAGGGCGCCTCTTAGTTTCAGATATCACCCCCTACATACCTACCAACAAACAAATTATCTCCGAATAGTAATTTGTTCGCAATTTTTGCGTAAAATGTATAAGTCCGTATTAAATACACAAAATAAAAAAAGTAAGTAAGTGTATAAATTTTATACACTTTACCTCTTTAAGAATAATGGCGGTAGTAAAAACTTTTGGTGCTCATTTTTATAAAAAAAACACACATTTTGTTTCTTACATAACCTATTCTATAAATATAACTAACTTTGCCCCAGACATGGAAACTATAACCAATTCATAATTCGTAATCAAGCAAACATATTATACAATAAACATCATCCAAGTACTAACATTAATAACGTCCCTGTCCCAACAATAGGAGGCACAATGTTTGTTGTCCCCAATGGTACAAATCCGGAAAAATAACACAGATATTAGGCTCTTACCACAAGATACGAAGAACCCAGAAAGTAAGCATAATATATACCGCGGTCTAGCAAAGCGCACATAGACTCACGACACGGAGTCCCGGAATACCTCGCTCAGACCAGTCCGAGTGTATACAGGTTGACTTTTTTTTATCACCGTCCAAACCTTCTGAGATGACTCCCGTGATACAAACCAACAACTCTTATGAGACCAACTCCCTAACTCGAAAATAAAATTCAGCTGTTCTATACATTTTGGTCGAATGAATATTGATGTTTTGTGCCATATTGTATAGCTGATGCAACATTTCGTCTTCGTGAGAGGTTGTCTATTTATTTATAAAAAAATAAATAGACTTCAACAAATAGAAATATTTCTTTCTTTTTTATTTATAGAAAGACCAACAGCTATGGCTTTGATACAACTTAAAAACTATAAAATAATAGCAGGAAGTCAGTTATAGGTTCTTACAAATAAAAAAACAGAATTAATAAAATGTATTCATTAAACAAACCATTAAAAACATAACTGGCTCATGAGCCGTTTCGCCGATGCATCGCTTGAGTTAAAAGGACAAAATCATTTTTTTTTAAAAAGATACTGAAGTTGTCATGGCACCACAAAACAAATATATAAATATTTATTTTATTAATATTATTTTTAATTTAAATATGGCATCCGCGGAATACCAGCGTCGTCGTGGTTAACACCAGGACATATGCTAAGCGGAAAGCAATTTGGTATATGCAAAAGTGTTTTGAATGTGTATGTGTAATTATACCAAATAAAGATTTTTTCTATTTCTATTTCTGTCTCTATCTCTATCTCTATCTCTATCTCTATAAATAAATAAATAAATAAACTTTCCTACACTCACACCAATTATCTAGCCCAAGAGAAGCTTCGTTATGAAACTCGTTAAATGGTTACTAGACAACGGATAAACATACTTAAAATACATACTTATTATACATAGAAAATATCCAGACCTGAGACTATTTAGAAAAACAATAATTTCTAAATTGACCCGACCGGTGATCGAACCCAGGACCTCAGAGATGGCGACACCATGAAATCCGGTGTACAAACCAAGGAGGTCGTCATATCTATATCTATCTCTATCTCTGTTTCTATTTCTATTCTATTTCTATTTTATTTCTATTCTATTTCTATTCTATTTCTATTCTATTTCTATTCTATTTCTATTCTATTTCTATTCTATTTCTATTCTATTTCTATTCTATTTCTATTCTATTTCTATTCTATTTCTATTCTATTTCTATTCTATTTCTATTCTATTTCTATTCTATTTCTATTCTATTTCTATTCTATTTCTATTCTATTTCTATTCTATTTCTATTCTATTTCTATTCTATTTCTATTCTATTTCTATTCTATTTCTATTCTATTTCTATTCTATTTCTATTCTATTTCTATTCTATTTCTATTCTATTTCTATTCTATTTCTATTCTATTTCTATTCTATTTCTATTCTATTTCTATTCTATTTCTATTCTATTTCTATTCTATTTCTATTCTATTTCTATTCTATTTCTATTCTATTTCTATTCTATTTCTATTCTATTTCTATTCTATTTCTATTCTATTTCTATTCTATTTCTATTCTATTTCTATTCTATTTCTATTCTATTTCTATTCTATTTCTATTCTATTTCTATTCTATTTCTATTCTATTTCTATTCTATTTCTATTCTATTTCTATTCTATTTCTATTCTATTTCTATTCTATTTCTATTCTATTTCTATTCTATTTCTATTCTATTTCTATTCTATTTCTATTCTATTTCTATTCTATTTCTATTCTATTTCTATTCTATTTCTATTCTATTTCTATTCTATTTCTATTCTATTTCTATTCTATTTCTATTCTATTTCTATTCTATTTCTATTCTATTTCTATTCTATTTCTATTCTATTTCTATTCTATTTCTATTCTATTTCTATTCTATTTCTATTCTATTTCTATTCTATTTCTATTCTATTTCTATTCTATTTCTATTCTATTTCTATTCTATTTCTATTCTATTTCTATTCTATTTCTATTCTATTTCTATTCTATTTCTATTCTATTTCTATTCTATTTCTATTCTATTTCTATTCTATTTCTATTCTATTTCTATTCTATTTCTATTCTATTTCTATTCTATTTCTATTCTATTTCTATTCTATTTCTATTCTATTTCTATTCTATTTCTATTCTATTTCTATTCTATTTCTATTCTATTTCTATTCTATTTCTATTCTATTTCTATTCTATTTCTATTCTATTTCTATTCTATTTCTATTCTATTTCTATTCTATTTCTATTCTATTTCTATTCTATTTCTATTCTATTTCTATTCTATTTCTATTCTATTTCTATTCTATTTCTATTCTATTTCTATTCTATTTCTATTCTATTTCTATTCTATTTCTATTCTATTTCTATTCTATTTCTATTTCTATTTCTATGTGTCTATGTGTGCGTTGCTCGAGCGCATTCGTATGAAACTTACCTTTTGCAGTCTTTTTATTTTGTGCTCTTACGGAGCGTCGCGTCGTCCCGCCCCGCACATTAGTGTCCCGAGAATGTCCCATTCTTATTCAAATATTTCCGGTAATTTGTTTGTGCTATCGTTCAGAATCGTGCCGAATAGGCTAAAAGAAAATATAACCTTCCTTTGTAAATTATTCAGAATGGCAGTGCTCGGTTCGCCGTTTGCGTGGACTTAGCTTCTGTGCTGTTTGGTAAACTTAACCAATTTTTAAATTTATTTTGTTTTAAAAAAAAGTAGTTCGTTATAAAAACTCATAATGAAAATTTTAACATTTTTAGTATTAAAGTGGGTAGCTTGTTAAATACCTAGACTAAAAGAGTACAGAACCACAATCAAATTAAAATAATTATTTACAAAAGAACGGCCTACGTATTTTTTTTAAATAGCATGATATTTAATAAAAAAAGTAGTTACGTACTTATAGAATTCTATAGCTTAAACGTTCCTATCTTTAGGCGAAAAAAACTACATACCTACAATGAATTTACCTGCAGACAGATATCTCTAAAAAAACTGACGTCGCGCCCGTCATTACGATCTGTTAACTCTATTTGAAACAATGCAATATTTGCTGGCTATTTTTCTATCGTCCGCAAAAACTAAAAGGCGCGAACGTTTCACTTGCCAAATTCATACAAAATGAATTTCAAATTGAACAGTCAACGTTTTTCTTTTTCCGCAATAAAAATTCAGCAAACACAAACAACGATCGACTTAGCTTACGACCAGGATACATGCCAAAACTCCAGTAAGTTTATTAATTCAGTCAGACTGTATTACTCACGCCTTCCTTTGTTCGCGCACTCTTGTTTTAAAATGCAAAAGTAAATCTTCCATAGAGAACCGTAAATTGTATAGAAAGTTCGCCCACTGACAACGATTCTTCGCGAGACGAAGTTGCGTCCATAAAACTAGAAAGATTCACTATGAACCAATACTGGAGATCGTTACTTAAATTATTTGAACACTGTTCACTTGAACAATCTTTTGTTTTATAAGATTAGATTCAAATTGTTTGAAGTCTTTGTTGGGTTTAAAAGACAGAATGGTAAAGAATCAAGTTTTTCAGTGGCACTATCTTTGATACAAATTCTCTTAGTGGTGGTAAATGAATAGAAATTAGCTAAAAATACTAAAATTAAATAAAGAAATGCATAATCAGGAACAACTCGGTTTTGTGCTATCAATAAATTTATTTTATTTATTTATTTATATATTGGGAAACAAACAGCATTTTATAGTACAGAAGTAGCTTTTTTTATATCTGATTTAAATTTAGATATTTTTAGATTGAATATATCGATGTGACCATAACGCCCATTTAAATATTCAAAGTTCTGGCAATGAACCTATTTTTAGCAAAATTTGTGCAAGGCACAAAAAAAGTGTAACTCGATCGCAAGGTCGATCTCGAGCATTTCAAACTAAACTTTACTTAATAGGTACGAGGAGTCCACATAATTGTTAATAATTTTATACAAAAAAAGTACGTCTCTGTGATCTCTTCGCAAACTTAAGGGGAATCGTGAAATCGTGTTTTCTACTTTCTTAAAGACGCTAATTGGATCTTTTTTTTTCTTCGCCATATAGATACTGTTTTATTACTCCGACAGTAAGCGATAAGATAGCCAGTTCCTCACTTGTTGAGGATTCCGCGTGGAGTGCGCTTCCACCTTCAGCCTTATCGTCTCTTACCATCAGTTGAGATGAAGGCGACACGTTTTCCCTATCCCTTCGTAAAAAAATATAAATATCTAATCTAATAATTACTATGATTTTGTTTATTTACCAAAAAAGAAAACTCTTAGGAATGCTCGGACTGTAAGAAGTTACTCGTAAAATAGCTGTTCCTGCAGAAAACACGTCATTTATTCAGTTGGCAAATAGCGGAGTACGCTGCCAAACGTTAAGCATGCCTTCAGGTACACAAATAAACATATTCTCACCAAGTTTAATTAAATAGAACTAACTTAATGAATTAACTGTTGCAATGTGTGCATGCAGAGTTAAAAACTCTTGGTGGAACCGTGCATTTCTAGAAATCCGTATTGCATATAGCCTCTTGAACTGTACTTTCTTCTGTGCTCTAGATCTAGATCCTGAAAATGGTAATTTAAAAACTGTGCCGAAGTATGTGCCGAAGTATGTACACGTATTACCGAAAAGTAGCGTAACTGTGTTCATTATTCTTGCTCGAAGTTAAAAAGGTTAAGAAGACCTGAGCGGCTTCTACAACGTATTTTATATGCAAGCGTCATGTAGTTCTTTCCCTTGGCTTGTAATTGATGCAAGAAAACGACTCAGTCCTGACAGCTTAACGAACAGACCTAACCACTGGACGACCACCTAGAACGCTGGAATTTTTAAGGTTTCCCTTGCATGACGTAGGCTAGTGAATAAGAGATTTACCAATAACTCCCTCAATTAGACAACCTGTCACAAACACGGAATCTAAGAACAGCCGGGTTTGGAGTAGTTTAAGACCGAGATTCCGTGTCTGTGAGAATGTGTGCGTTACTCTATCGCGGTATGTATTAAGCTTACTTTCTGGGGTCTCCTTTTTTTTTAGTTGATGGCTTCGTGCGAATAGCACATTTAGCCAGTGTCAAAGAAATTTGTCTTACAAGTAATACTTATAAACAATATTTCCTTACTGTATAATGATGATAAATGATAATAGAAATGAGAAATGATAGACCCCCCAACCCCTCGAGTATCTCAGTAAAGATGTGGGGCTTTACTAAGTCTTCGGGCGGACTTCTTGAGAGAATTTGAAAAGTGAAGTTGCACTGTTTTGTTTTTCATTTGCCAACACTCATGCGCACTTACGGACACTTAACGGTTAATGATCCACCATTATTTCACATTCATATTCGACTTAACTCAAATTTTAGAAAATAAAACAAAACCGCAGACATGACTCTTCACTTTCTCGCCAAGAAGTATGGGGTCTCCTTATATTGTGCTCTTATTGTGGTTACGGTGTATAAGGGGTCCCAACCTACAGGGGGCCCAAGCCAACGTCTCCTGCGCGTGATGCACCCTGCTGACCAACAGCGACCGATGGCAGGATACCCATCACAGCCCGAACGTAGCTAACAAAGTGCACAGACCTGTGTCGGACAGCAGCAACACTGGATTAGCTACGCACTGCGATTGCCAACCCGCATGCTGCGTGGCAATTATGGGAAAACACTCCAAATGACGACGCGAAACAGACCGTGCGTGCGAGAGATCGTGCTCGGTGGCGTGCACTTGGAGAGGCCTATGTTCAGCAGTGGACTAGTGTAGGCTGATGATAATGATGATGTGGTTACGTAAACGTCTCAGCGAACGATTTCGTATAAAGAATTTAAATACTTAATATACAACGTGTAACAGAAAGGAGTGGTCAAAATGAAAAGATCCACAGTGTATCCGATCTAGAACTTGTATATGTTGTTATTAAGACATGATTATTAAATTTAATTTGATTAGCAATAATTTAATTATATATTTCCTCCTCCGTGCTTTGGAAGGCACGTAAAGCCGTTGGGCCCGGCTGCATTAGCAGTCGTTAACAACCACCAATCCGCACTGGGCCCGTGTGGTGGTTTATGGCCTGTTCTCCCTATCCATCCATAGGGAAGGCTCGTGCCCCAGCAGTGGGGACATAAAATGAGCTGATGATGATGATGAATTATATATTTCTATTGTGACGTCACATCAAAATAAATAAGTCACAGCCCTAGTGGTTTAGTAACTTCTATGTACTTACATTTATGATCACTGCTGCTTGCTTATGCGCGCCTGTCGCGCGTATCTTCACTTATATAAATATTTAATTAACCATTGCATGACAAATTAAAGTTAATAATTATGTCTTTTAGAACACATACAAGTTCTAGATGAGATACACTTTAGATCTATTTAGTTTGACCACAACTTTTGTTACACGTTGTATTATATATACAGGCTGACTTTTTTATCACCGTCCAAACCTTCTGAGGTGACTCCCACCGTGATACAAACGAACAACTCTTACTATTGGACCAACTCCCTAACTCGAAAATAAAATTCAGCTGTTCCATACATTTGGGTCGAATGAATAATGATGTTTTGTATGGAACAGCTGAATTTTATTAATATATCGTTTGTATCACGGGAGTCATCACAGAAGGTTTGGATGGTGATAAAAAAGTGACCCTGTATATTACACACGCGCAGTACACCACACACATAACTACTAATATTAATTTTAAATTTTTATTAAATAAAATGTATAAATATAATTATTAAATAAGATAGCCATTGCTATGAAAGAGCGGTATCTCCTGGAACAGGATTAACAGCTTAAAAGAAGACTCCTTTCCCTAAAGAATGTAAAACAAAATATTGTTACAGAAAATAAACATATTTTTTTATTTTTCTTTATTCTTATTATATTTATGTCATTACATAAACAAAACCTAACAGGTCGTTAACATTTTTTCGATGACTTACTTGTTAGCATACTCGATGTCAGGTTCCCAACCAGAAATGCTGCTAGCATCTAAATTGCATTTAATTTAGGCCTTGTTTGTTGTTACCACTTATTTTGTATTTTCGTTCGTTCTCTGTTATTAAGCTAATGACAATTCAACGCAACCTTTAACATTTACTCGCGCACTTACTGATAATAGGTACCCCACACCACACCTTAACGTTGCATTCAAATTTTGCGGAACAAACTGATAATACAGTAACTGGATTTAATAGATATCCCGCAGATACCTTTGAAACAAGCAGGCATGAAGCTATTGATTAAACAATTTAAACGCTATTACCTAATCTATAAGGTTGTTTATAGGCGTATGATGTTGATAAGCATGCAAAGCTTCGATATAATTACTCTAACACTGATTAGTTTTCGCCCAGTTTACGAAATGGCTATACGTACCCCGCATTTTATGGACTTGTTCATTCCGAGTGATCTATGAAGAATTAATTTATAATTGTTATTATTTATTATGGTCATTACAATAATTGAGTTAGTAAGGTGGAAATGAATATTACTATGTGCTGATAGCCTAAATAGTTAACCTCGACACTATTGCGGTATAATAACACGCCTGCCCTCATGTCGGCTTAATAAGACTTTTATTTATTGCTGATTCGGTTAGTAAGACTTTTTATTAAGTCATTTATACCGACAATTAACCTAGCTAACGTGTTATTATGTTTTCTGTTTAAACCGTGTTATTAAGATATCCTGAAGAATCGTGTTTAAGCATCTGACGTACCTATATCTATGCAACAACTTACTTAAAGATAAACAACAAATCTTTCAAGTTTCGTTTTAAATACAAAATTTAATTTTATTTATTATTTTATTTTATTTTATTTTTTATTATTATTTCCTTATTCTGGAACACAAGGTCTTGAATACATATTCAGGAGCTTGTGTTCCAGAATAAGGAAAAAGATAATGAATCAAACTATCTAAAGTACAGAAATATCAACCAAAGGCATTATATTGGCTATGCTTTATTTTAAATTGCAAAGTACACCTATTTATACTTCCGAAACATGTACACTAACACGCACCTCTATGTTTATCTGAACGACAATTTGCTAGTGCTAGTCTAAATAAAACATGACTCTAGTGCATGTACTGCACGAATTCCTTTAGTCCGCAAAGAGGGTGGCAATAGGTACAAATTGAGTATCTATCCGACGCGACGCGGAGTGTTTGCTAAGCGACACGCGACCGAGTCACGCTCGCGACGATCGAGAGTAATGGCCGTCTGTGTGACTAGGCTTCAGCCGTGTTTAAGTTATCGGCGTGTTGGGAAAATGCATTTAACTCTTGAGATGCATTCGGCTGTATGAGCTCTAAGTTTTTCGAGTAAATAAAACAAAACACGGTTTGAGAAGCGATGACTTATGTTACAAAAGCAACAAATGATAGTTATGCGATGTGCACCTAAGTTTTTTTGGTATTCTATGTAAAGGTAGTTAGTTATGTATCTGTTCAAATGCTATTGGCTAAATTTATGATTGGTCATTAAATTCCAGTTTATTTATAAAGCGTTTAGAATGAACAGCGAAATTAACTAAATATCTGTCATCGATGAGGCAGGGTAAGTGACAAGCGACACGCGATCGAATCACGCTCGCGACGATCGAGAGTAATGGCCGTGTGTGTGACTAGGCTTCAGCCGTGTTTAAGTTATCGGCGTGTTGGGAAAATGCATGTAACTCTTGAGATGCATTCAGCATAAAGTTGTCGTTTTTAGTTGTTCCAGGTTTATTGAACGACATACTACAAAATACGGTTTGCTAAGCGATAAACATTATAAATATAGTCAAATATAAAGTAATATAAGTATAAATGTAGTCACGCATGCAACTGTGTACTATATTAGTTAAGCCGGTCTCAAACCCAAAATCTTCGGCTTTAATTCAAAATAGGAGGGAACATTTTTGTGCTTGAATTGAAAGTATGTAGGGCTTGTTCAAAGACCGTCTAGCCAGCTTACACCATCTTATGTAAGTCTGTCACCATGTTTATAGCATTATCTATCTATATATATATAAAATTCTCGTGACACATGTGGGTTGCCATACTCCTCCGAAACGGCTCGATCGATTTTTATAAAATTTTATAATGTATATTCGGTAGGTCTGACAATCGGTCGTAATCTATTTTTTATACCCCTAAGTGAAGTGGTGGTCCACCCCAAACATTTTTTTTTACAATTTTATTTTCCAATACAAAATGTTTCACGATTTGTTTGTTTTGTTGTCATAGAAACTGTCATAGTGGTACGAAGTCCGCCGGGTCTAGCGTTTTATTACACCAAGACTAGCTGTCTTGGTGTAATAAAACGCTGTCCTCTCCTCCGGAATCCTCAACTGCTGACAGTTGAGGATTCCGGATGAAGTAGGCTTCTACCTTCGGCCTTATCCTCATCTAACATTTAACATTATAGATTTTAAAAAAGTTTACACGCGTAATTGTAACAAACAGTGCACAATTCTTACGAAATATGTAGCGGAAACTCGTACGGCTACAATCCGATCGGCGCCGGCGGCGAGCAGATTTATTCGCGTCTCAAAATTCGCAGTCGCAATATGTTCCGTTTGCATAGCAGACAAATTAGTTGTCTCAGTAGCTGGTGATGGTGAGCGGATGGCGCGACATGCAACTGACTCTCGATTTATTTCGCGAACATGCACACCGGATTTAGTGGGTCGACTTGTGTGCGGAATTAGTGCGGTGTTCCTTAGACAGTAATTGTTTAGACTAGAGTAATATTTATTCTGTGCTAGAGTTGTAACGGTGGTGTTTATGAGCTCAGAATTGGTGACATTGCTAATTTATCACGAACTTATATATTGTGTTTATATAGATTTTGAGATTGACTATCAATAAAGGTGTAGGTAATTCTAATTATTCTTATAACTATTTAAACTATTATGTTAATTATTCTTTTTTTATTTAGGAATATAAAAATTACTAATTTACACAAAAAAATAATGTTTTTTTTTAAACATTCCCATACCTACATAGGCATATCATATTGAAAGAATAATTTCGAAAATAATGCTATGGCCGTAATTATATATCCGTAAATCTGATCTCTAAAAACATCCTATAGCAGTTCTTGCCAATTTACAAGAGAAACTAGAACCAACTTAATATCGTACTTTCCAAAGGGCGGAGGAGTTATTGATAGTTAAATTTAGCTACCCATCCAGGGACCAGCCACTAAGAATGGGGCTTAGCTTTCACTATCCCAAACGTGCCACCGAGCTCTCCTCCGTAAGTACCATCGAGAAGTCGACATAAACCTGATCCACATACCAACACAAGTGGTACATTTTGATTAAGTATTTAATTACTTAAGCCGTAAGCGATAAACGAGGCTTTGAAAGGATCCTTTTCACCGTTTCAATTAGACGCGTCAGAATAAATTGCCACATGTTAACATTTCACTGCATCTCATATTAATTTCCAGCCGAATAGAATTATATTATGTCTGAGCCAAGGTATTAATATAACGAGGGAACAATGAAAATATCCCCTCCAGAATGTTAGCGACCGAAACAATAGATTTTAAACGTTTGCTAAGTGTTGCAGAAAAGTCACGGAGACGACGGCAAATAAAAGCTATAGCTGCCGAGAAGCACACATTATACATACTACAGGTGAACCTTATGCGTTTGACTTAGAGTTTAGAATGGAACGGAACAGCGTCATGGCTTACTCTGCTGGAATTATAAACGTGATTTAACGTGGTTTTCTTTATGGGCGCGCGGTTTGTTTGGTACAGACGTGTGTCGAAAAATGACGAGAAATACTTGCTTTAACTAATAAAGTGTACAAGTAAAAAAGGAATGAGGAAATGTAAAAACTTTTTGGTATATAGAATATATGTATTTGATATATAGGATATAGGGAACGACCGCTAGTGACATGGATAGTGTTTTTTTTTTTCGTTTTATGTTTTCTGTTAAATTTATGTTTCGTTTGAAAATTGTTTAGGTGTTGTCAGTTATTTGCGTGTAGTCAATCAATACCAGTTAAAATTTCGTGTATCTGATAAAGAAGAACTATGGAACAAGAAATAAATGGGTGTTAGTAGATAGAAAAAACACAATAAAACTAAACTTTTGAAACTTTCTATAGACGATAACGTAAAATACATACTTAGGTTCACAGCTGTGCCAAAATATTAGATACTTAAAAACAAAGAAAAAATAATTAGAATAGTTATGATATGAACTATCCGCTGAAAATCAAACCCAGGCTATATAGAGTCCGGTGCCGGTGATACAACCACAACACACAAATAATAATACACAAAAATACAAAAAAAAAACATATTTCGGTTGCATCAGCCCCGACGTAATATTATAATAAACCTTCATACAAAAACTTATAGTTACTAAGCTTCCTTTAACGTTAACTAGTAGCCGCAAATTGGTCGTCGCAAGCAAGCCGCAAAGACACTGGAAATTGTGTATCGTAACAGATGGCGCTACGATCGGCCCCAGTTTGTTTTGCCGACCCAAACTTTAAGCTTGCCCTCTGAGATACGGTATCCGTTTTTCATCGGACGGATGGCAAGTATCCTAATTTTGCTGTGTATTGGTAACCATGGAATACGAGCTTTGTGGTTGTTACGAGCTCTCTTGTTGTCATGGTAACTATACTAATATAATATTTTTTTGTTGAACGCGCAAATCTCAAGAACTACCAGTCGGAGTTGAAAAAATATTTGAGCATTTGATAGCACAATTTTTGTGGAAGGCTACAGATTATTTAACATCACGCTATAAACCTTAAAGAACAGAACAGAACAGAACAGAAAAAACGCAACGCGAAAAGTGATGCGAAGTACTGGCGCGTTCGGGCGACGCGATACGACGAATAACACTTTTGATAAAGACATTAAAGAGATGTTTCAATTTGGGCCGAGTCTATGTACAGTATGTAGCGACACATTGTAATGGTATTACGTCATACCCCAGAGGTGGGATTACGGCTCCTGCGCAAGCCGCCCCAATCCTCCTAAAGTCGCGTTCCTCTACACTTGTGTACAGCTTTAATAATAAATTATTTATCGAAGTAAAAGTTTACTTGCCCTCCCCGAACAGGCAGTAACATAACCATCTGATAGACACGTACCTCAAACATAAACGTAAACATAAACCTAAGCATAAACTAAGGAGGTACGGTAAAGTGGTGACCTCCAAAGTGATTTTTTTTATGACTTTTTGATTGTGATGTAAGTTTCACACACTTTCGCGACGCGGTGGCAACGTGACCACGACAACGTGACTACGACCACGTGCAAGGAGGACTCCCCTGTTTTGCTATTGGCTTTCCTTTACGTTCCTGTACACTTGTGTACAGCTTTAATAATAAATTATTTATCGAAGTAATAGTTTACTTGCTCTCCCCGAACACGCAGTAACATAACCTTCTGATATACACGTACCTCAAACCTAAACATAAACTCTCCTTAGTTTATGTATGTACGGTAAAAGTACTTCAAAGAATAGGAAAAAATACAAGGATTCTCAGAAAAATGAAAATAAAATTATTTCTCTAGTAATTTTGTTTTTGTAAATGTTGTTGTGACGAATGTAGACCATATTTAAAACATAACCCGTTCAAAAACAGATATAAAGATTAACCTTTTAGGTTTCTTCTAAGCTTAGCTTCTAAGAGATCGAATCCGATCGCGGGCGAACTTCCGTCAAACCCCAAGCGATCGAATTCGATCGCGCTCACCACTCGACATTAGAACTTAAATATCGTCTATTTAGAGCCTACTTTTGTATAAAGAAGTTTAGGCATAAACAAACTAGGATAGGAGAGTTTGAGTTATTGAGATAAAACATGCAAATAAGCCGTGATTAGGACGTCAAACTCATATGATCAAAATCACATTGATTGGCGTTCGCCATTGTTGAATTTGAAATGTCACATAGTATTTTAAAATGCTTTGAACCACAAAATAAAGCTAAATTATGAAATAATAATGTCCATACAAACTTGAAACATCTCCATGAAAGGATTTTTGCCATTCGGTTTTCAGTTTGTCCATATCAGTCTGTGTTTTCCTGTATTTTTATTTGCTAAGTTACTTATTTATTTCCCATTCTTACCAGCCAATAGCAGTAGTCAGTGGTCTTGGTTTTATCAGTGCAAACCAACGGGAGAATATAGTCAATGGAAATGTAATTATAGAAAGTTTTTGTTGTGAACAATAATTGTTTTAAAGACAGAACATTTTAAATCAGGTCATCTGAGACAACACCATGATCCCTGATTAAAAAGGCCATTATCCTCAAATTATTTTTTAGTCATCATCATCATCATCATCAGCTCATTTTTATGTCCCCACTGCTGGGGCATGAGCCTTCCCATCCATAGATGAATAGAGAGATTGGGTCATAACCACCACGCGGGCCCACTGCGGATTGGTGGTTGTTAACGACTGCTACGTGCCATCCGAAGCACGGAGGAGCTCGAGATGATAAACGTTTATTCACCCATACGGTGACCGGTCTTTGTACGAGTAAAAGTTGCTTAACCTCAGCACTCGCAAACGGGCGCGTTAACCACTGCGCCATCGAGCTCCTCATTTTTTTGGTATTTGAACTGATTTTACATGAATGTCAACCAGAAATTTGCCATCCTATCACTGTTGCGTTTTAAAAGAAACCAACAGAGAGCACGAAGAAAAGACATCAACCCACACACGTTTAACCAATAGTTAGAGAACTTGTAGCAGGTAAATGGCCAAAGGAATGTTCACGCCAGATTAAAGGCTTACGGTCATTACCTAAATTGCAATGTCAAACAAATTGGGCGACAATTTAGTGTTTCGCACAAAACTTGGTGTTTTAGCACGACCCGGCCAGCTGCGCTCAGGGCATTTGAATATAAATAGCTTCAATTGTCTAATGGTATGCGACGTTGTCAAGATAAGCGTAGTCACTCAGTGGGAGTTAGTTTCGACATTTTGGGAATATCGTAACAATTTAGTGAGCTTACAACGACGGTAACACAGTTTTTTTTAAAATATTACTGTTGGCGCAAATGCCCTTTACAGCATAAAGGGCGGGGTAGCGAGAAGAACAACTAACAAATAAACAATGAATGAAAGAAAAGCTTCGAATAGTTATTCCGTGTTTTGTCTCTCTTGCTGTAATGTGAAATGATGTTTACATGACAGGAACAAGACACGGAATAACTACTCTGACCTTATTCTTTATTTTTTTATAGTTAGCTCGGCAAATGACTCCATCCCACCTGATGTTAAGTGGAAATGAAGTCCAGACGCGAAGATAACTGGTGCAGCGTGAAAACAAACGTAGCATCAGTTAACCTCACTCTGCCGGCCCAAAAAGTTTTATTTTTAAGGCATATAGTGATCAAATACCTTCAGAAGGTTTTTAGAGGGGACGGTATCACGCAAGAATATCCCCGTTCCCTACTAGATTCTCTAAAGCGTTCAAATCGGTATCAATAGGATCTTTTTATTTTTTTTTATTGGGATCATGATGATGTCTCTGTATACCCATCAAAATGATTAGATGTAAGTTTTTTTCTGTGATTCCTTGCTCAGATCATTTTAGGGGTCTAATGCCCATTTTCACCATTGATCCCTAAGTTTTAGGTGAGCCTTAAGCCATTTTAGGTGACGGTTTTACTCCAACAACTGTCACCTAATATGGCTTAGGGGTCACCTAAAACTTAAGAGTCAATGGTGAAATCAGGCAGAAACCTCTCATGGTTTGCAATGTTACTTTTATGCACGAGATTCACGAAAGATTTGAATGACATTAAATTAATTCTGTAATAAACAGCTTATCTGGGGGCACGGCAGTGCCCCCGCCAATCGACCAAAATGTATTATACTCGTAGCAGCGTCTCTTGTTTACGATTTACTTTTAAGTTTTCAGGGAGAACTCTGAAATAATTTCAAAATCAGATAAGCACCCTCGTCGCAGATTCGTTTGCTATCTTATTAATACTAAGTACTGCCAGCATGAACAGTGTTCCTCAATTTAGAAATTACGTTCATTTCTTGACCTTTACATGATTAGAGGTAAGTAAACACCCACCTAGTCTATGGATTGACAACAGAAATATGGCTAGGGACATGATAAATGCATATGTCAAGGTTATAGGAACGATTTGAACTTAATTGCAGCAAAAACGACTCTATCGTGTAGATAATAAAGTTTCACTACATCTAAGGGTATATTGAGATATTCTATGTTGTAACCGTGATCCTTTGCCCTCGATATTGTGACGGATAAAGTTCATTGCAAAATCACTTAGTTTGATTGAACTTTTATAAACCTATTACCAACATATTAAAGAAATAATAATAATAATAATTTTCTAAAATACGTTATATGAACAAAACGAGAAATAGGTAATTTAAATTTCATAATAAATTGTCCTAGCCATGTTGGAATGTGTTAACATTGAACATACAAGATATTTTTAATTTTTGTGTAGTTTTTCGTAGTCTTAAACAGATAAGATTAAATACCATTTTTTTTATTTTGTGTTTTTGTTTTGACTCAATTGACTGGTCTTTTTAAGTATTATATGTCAAACTTAGCAATGATACACTTACTAGGTGCTTACTTATTAGGTAGGTAGCCTAATGTAAAAAATAGCGGACAGCAAGTTAAAAAATAGTGCTTACTTACCATTTAACTACCAAAAAATACCAAATTTAACTAACATACTTTGATGTAGTTCGTTTTCTTGAATTTCAGACTGATGAACTATTATTTCAAGTCGTAGGACTATTAGTAAGTTACACGACGATAATTGGGACTCATTGTATGAAAACTGCATCTTCAGCTCGCAACTCGGCTTAACATTTTCGAGGCATCAATTTTACAAGCAAAATTTGATATTTATGTATGACAAGGTTTTCAGTCCACGCCAAACCTACCCTGGTGTAAACCACTTCATACAAAATGTACTCGAAAACGACCGACCGTGCTGTCTGAGGTGGCTTGGTTCCAGTTTACCGTGACTCAGCATTCGCAGCCGCAGAGAATATACACTATAAGAATTTCTAGGAGAGAATTATTTAAATATTCATACGTAGGGCGTACATCTCCTCTATATTAATAAACGGTTTAAGATTAGATACATAGCTGCAGTTGTTTTTATAATTTTGGTAATGTCTGTGGTTTAGTGGTTATTATTATTATTGCTGTTATTGCTGATTGCAGACCCGGAGGTCCCGGTCTATAATTATTCCGAAAAATCAAAAATTGAAAATTATTAAAACAGTTTAAACTACAAATAGCACTTGTGAATGTCACTATGCCATCGGTTTATAAGTGTACATAGGGCGGGACCTTGTACGTCAGAAGACCTGGCAAGAAACTCACACCGGTAAGGTAAGGCCTCCCTGTGACAACATATATGTGTGATAAACATAAAATCAAATAAATGTGTAAAATAAACGCGAGTAGATCTGTAAAAGTAGTTTAATTTCAATGTGTAGTGTTCGCGTAAAGTTTAGTAAACAATACAATATTATAGACAAAAAATCAATGTAAAAAAGTATCAGTTTCTAATTGCTTTGAATGAGTTTACTATTAGGTCCTTATCTATGAAATTGACGTTTTGTATGAAGATTTTTTATAAAATTTTATTTCTCATACCTACGTTTTTTTTAATTTTCTTAGCATCTATTTATTTTAACACTATAAAAATTGTAGAGTAGTGTGTTTGTTTCACTAGCTAAATATAGCAGACATTAAAAAAAAAAAAAAAATCAAGACCCTTCTAAGCTACAATGAAACAAAAGGTCAATTCCGCGAACAGAACTCAATTTAAAAATTTAATGGGGCGATATAGACACAAAATGAATAATTATTGTTATTACTGAAACCTAAGTAACATAGCCCTAATTAAAGGTGTATAATAATATTAACAACCGGTGCTGACTTTTAGAAGTAATACACTTATTAATAAGAAAGAAAAAAAACGTCAATTTCATAGGTAAAGAAAGACCCAATACTAGTATTTGTAGCTAATTTCACATTTTCGATTTTTCATCGAAAAATGGACAGCAATTATTTATATCAATCATCTAAAAGTAGCAACAGCATACAAACCAGTCTCTGACTTCGATTTTTGAAACACCTACATTCAGTTCTAATGTGCAAATCGTGTCTGCTAGCAAAAACATCATCTAGCAACCAATAAACAAATCGTAAATGTCTTACAACATGAATCTTTCAAGTCGTTAACAAGTAAACAAACAACGCTATAAAAGTAGCAACCTGCCTATAGGTGTCTTTTGAATACAATAAACGGTGAATGGTGAATGATTTCATTTGCCGCCAATAAGCCAGCATGCATCACCATGTATAAATATTGACAGTAACCTTGGCTCGTGCATCGCGAAGAGACAATCGCTGCATAGCTCGCGGACGCACCCAGCGGACAGTATGAATTATACCGGGTGGCATGGAGTAAGGTCGACTCGTCACGTCTTGGGTTAAGGACAGTAGGGCTACGCGCGGTCAACCTACACTCCAAGATATGAGATCGTGTGCTAAAGCAGATCGTGTGCTAAGGCAGATCGTGGGCTGAGATATGCCAAAACGTTAATCGGCGTCGATCTTAGCGTTCATGCGCATGCGCATATTTGGAGATCGAAGGGGAAATAACATTATTGATAGTTGACCCTCATAGTAAACAAACAACTGAAGTACTTTGTATCTTTAGATATGGTCTGTATTTCTCGTATATATTAAAAATGAGATCAAAAGGCCTAATCCTAAATTGAAAACCTATTATTTAGCTAAATGCAATATAGTAAAATTTCAAAATGTCGAATGCGTGAAATAAATTTTACAATACTTAATAACGCACATATCGCATGCTTAATGGAACACTGACTCAACTCAAAAAAGACGATTTTTGGGAAATTGTTACAGAAGATCTTGCTATGAGGACTTATCCTACTTGTTGACGCATAAAATTAAAACTGATTTATTAATTAATCATGAATGATTCTATTTAGAACGAATAATAAACTATTGACAAGATCTGATTTTGAAAAAATGCCTGTATCTGTACGTAACTCAATTCTGACCTATCTACTAATGGGACAATGTTCCATTAAACATGCGATATACTAGGAATTTAAAACACCGAATATTATATAAATTATATAAATGTCGAAATAGCGACATTCGATTCCTGGCGTTATGCCGGTCGCGGCCCGCTCGCTATGCACGCTCGAGTGTGCATAGCGCAGATGGTTAATGTAGGTACACCTAACGCTCGTCGCTTCGTTTCTTGCAACCTTCCCTAGGTCCCTTTATTGAAATGCTTACACATAGGCTATATGTACAAACCGCACGAAGCCGTTAAAAAAGCAAACAAGACTCAGCGACATAAACATTGTTGTTCTTATCGAACATAGTCAATACATGACTGAAAACTAGAGATGCTGATATTTTATATGACAATTTATTCTTTGTATTTCTGTTTTCATTTATAAGCAATAAACGGTTGTATTCTTTATTCTATTCGTTTGTTCAGGCAGGCGGGGCATATAAAAAAACAATGGTTTTGTACTATAATGTAAAAATGCTTTCATATTATTTTTACTTGTTCTTATTTAAAAAAAAGTAGAGTATAGCCTACATACAAGAATTTTCCCACGTGAAAAGCCTGTGCTACGACCACCATTATTGAAATCAAGACAACTAAAGGATACTAAAGCGCTATGCTAGTCGACCACAGAAGCGTTAAAAAAATTATAACGGTTAATAAAATCATATATTTTTAAAGTACCTACTTCTTCGCATGGAATTGGCACATGCCTAAAGAAAGTAATCCTTTGAACGTTGTAAGCAATGCGTCGAAGGCAATGGATAGGAAAATGAGCGGCTCAATCACTTGTTACAAACTCATTAATAAAATAAAAAGGTAAGAGACTCGCCGCCGCCGCCGCCGCCGTCTTGAACGGAAAATACTTTTGAGGAAAATGTGGGCGATGACTTTTAAATCACTTTAATATTTTCTGTAGCAGCAGTATTGAATGAAATGACGGGAAGAAAAGTGTTTAAAAAGAAGCAACGTTAGCTTAAAATTTGAATGCTTAAAATGTGTACCGAAAAGATCTATATTATTCGGGTGAAAAGTTTCGTTGTCTTACTTTAAAAGACAACAATAAATGTTTGAAATGTATTTTGGCTCAATATATATTTGGAGTTCTTACAACTACTTCCTTCCACCTCTACCTCCAAGCTAGAATATCAGCTGATCCATTACGTCATACCTGTTCGCAATTTTCGAACACACATTTGAAATGTATTTTGGCTCAATATATATTTGGAGTTCTTACAACTACTTCTCTCCACCTCTACCTCCAAGGTAGAATATCAGCTGATCCATTACGTCATACCTGTTCGAAATGTTCGAAAATAAAATGTATAGAATGGCTGGTTAATTACCCATGATTTCAGAGTTAGTCTTATAATAAAAAAATTGAAACTGATGAGCAGAGACTATCCTCAGAGTTTTAGTAAAAAATCACATTTTGATTCCTTCGTAAGACCCGCGGACGTAGGACAAGTCGTCACATTTTGCAGTGTAACTACGTACAAGTATAAACTGAAAACAAACCACAATATAGTCTTGGTAGTTACAACAAAAATATTGTAAGCACATCTCGACAAGCTACTGTGAGAATTTGCTTACAATTTGTACCCCTCATTGAGAGGGGGCGTGAGTGATTCCTCCCCAGTCATCGCTCGGATGATTGAAGGCTCGTACGTGACGCCCGTCTGATGTGCCAGCCCCATTTGTATTAAGCTATGACTCAGAGACCTCTGCCTGATCTGTAGGTACTAATATATTGAAAGGTAAGGGCAATAATATATCTTTATCTTAATAGGATAAATAAGCCACTAATATGTAGGATTTTACTGTACGTTTATGTAACATTTATATACTAGAATAGATAAAGTAGTGAAACTTAACATAACTTAACTTATCTGTACGTACTATATGTTAAAGACAATAAAGGCAATCTTAATAACATATACAGGGCAAGAGAGTTTGAAATGATGGCCAATCAAATCATCTGTGACCAGCTGAGAAGTTTTGAAATGGTTATGACTTCATGATAATAATAATTTAATGTAAAGCTTCCCTGTATGTTGAATGATATATTTCTTTGTCGCTAACAACAAAAATTCATGCATGTTTAACAACTACATACTTTTTGTTATAGGCACTATGTTTTAAGAAATAAAATTAGCTCATATTCTCTCTTACTAATTACTTAATAGTAGATTGTACACCAAGGGGATAAAGCACTGTATTATGTCACGGGCGCGATATTTGAATCCTGAGCGTAACGAAGGACTCCAGATTTAACTCCCGAGCGTAGCGAGGGGGTTTTGAGTTGATTCCCGAGCGAAGCGAGGGAATTAAAATGGAGTCCTGAGAGCAGTGAAGGATTTAAGCGCGCCCAAGGCAAAATCAGTTTTATCCCTGAGGAGTATACTCTACTTTTCTCACCTTTTGCGAGACAATAAAAACCAAGGCTACTAGAAAAAGTATTTTATTTATTAAAATACTATTTTCATTACTAATTATATATAATTGGCACAGTAAATAACAATAAAAAGTAAATAAAAAATTAAAATTGATGTTTGATACATTAGTCCAGTTTTTTGGTACGCTTATGTTAGTTGAGGTGGAATTTATTTGAGTAGCAGCACCCAATACATCAGAACCTTGCGTGTGAGGATCGTTTGACACAGTAAAGGTTGGGGAAGGTGGTGCTTGAGGCAGTGGGCTTGACGGGATATATTTTGAGCTATATGGCTGTGGTGGCAAAGGTTTCCAAGGATCATCAATAATGGACGTAGTTTTCAGATGAATGTTGTCACCAATACGACAGCTTATCTTGTTTTTGTTTTGTATGGAATTCTCTATGTAGCCCTCCGCTACTGCACCGGATTTCCAGCCACCATGATGTTTTATCTGGGCCATATCTGCTCCTGAATCTGCCAACAGACTTGCCGATGTTCTCCTCAAACAATGACCCGTATAGAGCTCGGGATTTTGCAATTTGAGGTATTTTGCAATTTCTTTTGGCATGGCGCTGATTTTATTCTTGCCAATGACTTGCCTGGTGCATTTGCCATTACTGTAACCGATAAAAAATCTGTTGGTGTTTATATTAGAGGGGCGCAGAGCTTGGTACTTTTCAACAATTCTTGCATAATCTTCACGAACTATGAACGAACGTTCTCTATTTGTTTTGGTATCTGGTAAGTTAATCAGCAATAAATCTGCATGTTTTTTGATATCATTGACTTTTATGTTTACGAGTTCATTTCCACGACATGCGCCATTCACTCCAAAAATCAAGGCTACCTGTAACAAAAAATAGGATTGTGAGTAAATAGATAGATACACTTCTACATTTTTTGACCTTTATATTATAAAAAAAGCTTGCGACAAAACCTTAGAATGTGTATTTTTTAAATGTGTGCCATTTAAATACCCTTTTATTTATTAACTATTTTATAGAGCTATTATAGGTAGGTACTAGAAACGTAACTAAAAAGTAGGCAGTACTCATACTTACTTTCATGGCCAGAAAGCTGTGATCAGGAGCCTCATTCAGAAAAGTTTCCACATCTTGCGCTGTCAATACTTTTGACTTCTTTGCTCGATGACCATCTGATTTCCTCTTTAAAAATGCCAATAACTTGCTATATGTATTTATCTTAATGTCGTGTTTGATGCTTATTGTTAACCTGAGCATCGAATAGATACACCACAGGCTGCTGGACTTCTTTGTACACGATAAATAGTCGAAATAAACAAGAAGCACTGACTCCGACACAGACTTTGCGCCTTTTGCAGTTTTCCATTTGTGGAAATCGTCGTAAGCTTTCAAGTATTTTTCCTTCGACTTCTCTGGTAGTAGGTATTAACAATACCTAAGGCGTCTAATTTAATGGACTCCGGAGTTAAATCACTTTCGTCACTCGACATTTTCTTAATGTTTTATTCTATCTTCTTTTGCAGTTTTGTCTGATACTGATTGCTCCGTATTGAAATACTCGCGGCTTTTGTTTTAAGTATTGATTTTTTTTCGTTCGGCTTGCCGTGGCGTGGCCAGCTCGATTTTCGAATAAGTTCGATTTTCAAATAAATGAGGCGCGGCGCGCGCCGCCGTCCACCTCCTCGCCGTCGGCCACCAGCAGCTGCAGCAGCCGCGCGCCGCGCGATTTTGACGAAATTAGACTTTAAATACATAACAATAAGAACTAAGAGAAGTGAGAATCACATTACTGCCCGGCGGGTTATAATGAAATTCAGTACAACATTACACCCCGGCAAAAGACAAGGGCTATAATGATTTACTTTGAGTAAGGTTTGCATGATATATAATGAGGCATTGTCGAGCAGGTGGTGTGAAAAAAAGTATAATACTCGTAGTACTTTTAGGGTTATTATAAAAAGTTTCAACAACATTTTGAAAGTAGATATTATGTATCCTGATTCCAGCCTTAATCCATGTAACATGAAAAAACTATTTCTATATAAGTATAAAGTTAATATACCAGGCGGTATATTAACTTTATGGTTGAAACAAACGAAATTAAAACGAAGGTCAATCATAGCGCTTTTTTAAGAAACATAGACACTTACTGCCTTACAAATAAACAAAGAATAAGCTCTGAATAGTTATTCCGTGTTTTGTTCCTGTCATGTAAACGTAATTTCAAATTAGAGTAAAAGAGACAAAACACGGAATAACTATTCGGAGCTTATCTTTGTTTATTTGTAAGGCATTTACGGTTTAATTTCGCTTGCTTCGCCTATTGTACTAAGGGTGGAAGCAAACAAAAGAAGAAATTTATATAATGCTATTGGACACATTTTTCATACTACTCACACTTGACCAAAACATTTGCTTTACCAAATTATACCCTGTATCTTCAATAGCATCAAATTTTCTCATACTGTCCAAGTTAAAAAAACACACTGTAGGTATAGTATTGACCCAAGTTGCGATGCAGCCCGCTCCAAAGATCATTAATCTGGCCGCCGGCGCCGCACCCCAACTGAATGTGCTAAAGTGATAAATTTGTCAGGTAACATTGCGTGTTCAGAATTCGCGACGCAGTGCAAATCACCCGAAATATTGTATGAGATTGAATCGCCTGGCTCCACGGAAATTACCTATGTTGTCACGGGTGCGATATCCGTGGGTCGCAACCCTAATTTTCCGTAACAAATATCCAACTATAAATAATGACAGTTGTTATGTGACGACGGTTCGTGAATAATTCGGGTATGTAGCAGTTGTGGTTTTAGGCGAGGGTACGGAATGAGGATCAGCGGCGATATATTATGTCGGCGTTGGTGGATTGCTCCACAAGTGCCATCGCGGCTAATTGATTCCGTTATAAATACAGAAAACTGTGAAGCTTTTTAGATCAGGTATTCCGATTAGATCACCCAGTCGATCACCTGAACTATTCCGGTTAAATCACCTACGGTACCTAATAGTGGTGTGTTGTGTTTTGTTTTAGGGGTGTTAATAAAACATATCGATAGAAGCGTCAGTACGTTTATTTTTGTATCAATAAAATTTTAAAATCATATTACGATTCGTCAATAAATTTATTGGTTACACTAATAAAATGATGACGTTGATTACTAGACGTAATCTTTTTTTGGTATTATAAGTACCTATTTGTTATAAAGTACACAAATATAAATGTCATCAATATAACCTATCGAAGAAAATTTTTTGAAAAATATATTATGTTTGAAGCAAACCAAAATTTTTCTTGCGATTTCAGAGATTCCCATGCCGAAAGTAGAAAAGTAAGTCATGTTTTATTTTTCCGAAAACAAAAAAAAAAACATTTACAATATATTCAGCAAGCATGGATATCACATAAGAATTCAAAATATAAACAGTAGCACATAACAATACACCGCTACACATTGCTGTTCATTAGCATCGTCTACGTCACGCGCGAATAATAACGTTGTAGAGATTATATCTCGTTTACTTGTCAGCTTAGAGCTTAGCGCGTCACTCTGCCACTTAGCGGTCGACGGCTTAATGCGGTATGCAGCGACTTCATTGGACTAAGTGCACTGGGATGGTACTGCGATATGACGAGACACACACAATTACCTAAATACTACCGTTTTGGAGCGGGATAGTATTAATGTCAATGTCAATCAGCATATAGATGAAGCGTGAGATCTCAAAACAATAACTAAAGCTATAGAAGGATGACTAAAATAAAAATCGTGCAACTATGTTTAGTTCCGTTCTATCTTATGGCTAGAAAAGGAGGTTGGAGTGCAACAAATGGTTGACACTTAGTTTTTTTTTTGTATTGTTATGTCAAACGGTCATCAGATAATCGGTGATCAAAAAAAATCTTGAGTCTTTTAAAAAGTCACTCACTACATTACCTCAAATATGACGTCACAAATCTGGTGACACCTTTGCTATGTTTCTATAGCTTTAGTTATTATTCTGAGCGTGAGATAGAACTGTGCTCGAGTTGAATGCGAGATATCGTGGTTCTATCCCCATTCAAGAATACTGACGTAAAATAATACTTAATGGCCGAGACTGACCGGAGCATTCTGTCGTAACGTGACATGTTCGTTGTGAGCATTCGCATGGTTGATTTTTTTGTACTGTGACATCTAGAGCCCTCTGGACCAAAAATTTATTTACTTAATTGCTATGCCCTTGCAGGGCGTCACATAATGACATAACATTTTTTAAGACCTTGTACTGTGTAACTTTTGTGACATGCAATAAAGATTCTGATTCTGATTCTGGTCAGTACAGTGAGCCGAGCCGTTCGCCGCTCGCTCCGCCCGTGTTATCTAGGCAATGACGTATCAAGCTCGCCGCGAATAGTAAGTTACTATGTTACGCTTCCGTCAATCTCCAGGGCGCCTAGTGTGAGTTTTGCTTACTATCCGTATTCATTTGATTACGTTTTCGAAAACGAAAATTAGTATGGCATTGAAGCAGCGCCTGGCGGCATACGTGGAGAGTAACAATTTTGCCAGTACAATATAATGTAGTACATTGAAAAAGTAGCTAGTTCAGCTAGATTTTAAAAAGCAGCACACCCATTGCTTAGAATGAAAGGTGATGGATGAATGAAGGGAGACGAGAAATAGAAGGCGAAAAACACGACATTTCTCTTGGTAAGGAATATAATGTAGTTGTACATACTAGCAGCACAATAATACAGAACCAAGACGCCACAGATCCAACTAACAATGTGCCAGCTAGCAGACAGAATGCTGTTCATGCCACAAGACTAGGAAGGATAATTAAAATGCCAAGTAGATATAAAATATAAATGTATGTGGAATAAAAGTGTGAGAAGAATAAAACTGGAATGAATGAAAATCAGCAAAAAATAGGCTCCGGTAATGTTGAAGGTAGAAGCAGAAAAAAATAAAATAAAAAAAAAACAATTTTGCCATACCAATTCACGTTTTCGTTAACGTGATCGAATGACGAATATAACTCGCATTTGACACCCTGCATAATACAAGCGTTTTAGCTTTCCAAATGAGTATATACTTTTTATGATTATAGATATCTCGTTTGCACTTAGCGCGTCACTCTGCCACTTAGCAGTCGACGGCTAAATGCGGTATGCAGCGACTTAATTACTGCTTTATGACGAGAGACATACTATACTCTACCTAAACACTATCGTTTTGTAGTGGTATAGGATCAATGTCAACGCTGGGATTCGAACTCGGGACCTCTGAGTCAGGAGGTCTGTAATGCAATCGAAATAATGTTATTTATACAATAACTTATTCTTTTTAACATACCAGTGATTGTTTCCTGTTATTATGGGTAAATTAACAAAAAATATACAATAAAATTACTTCAACAAACACAATCTCTTGCAGCTTAATGCAATTAAAGGATGCATGTTGAGTTCGAGCGCATTTCTAGTAAACAAGCTGATATTGCACAATTGGCTCTATTTACGTGCGCTAGTGTCAGCTAATAAGCCTATTTATACAACAGACAGTCTCCAACCAAATTAGATAATGGTAACGGACTTAATTAGAACAGTTTAATGGCTTTCAATCTTGATAAAACAAATATAAGCATACCCCGGAAACGCTTAACAATTAATTCATGGGACTTCAGCTTCAAATGCCCAATTAAATGTTTGTATGTAGTTATGAGACTATTAAAATAACTTGCTGCTATTTTGTGCACTTCAAATATAATATAAGCCCGTGTAGAGTTCTAAATGATCGTACAATAAAGGCTAGATTTTAGAAGCACAGACTTTGGACAGTGCTAGCGGAATGTATTTTGCGTTGACATCTATACTAATATTATACTTAAAACTGAAGAGTTTGTTTGGTTGAACGCGCTAATCTCAGGAAGTACTGGTTCGAATTGAAAAAATATTTTTGTGTTGAGTAGTTCATTTATTGATGAAGGCTATATTACATCACGCTATGACTAATAGAAAGCGGGTGAAGCCGCGGGGCACAGCTACTTAGTTTAAAATATGCATTTATAGAGTTGGAGTATACTTTTTTTTTTTTTTGGCCCAGGGAGAAATATGCTCGCATATTCCCGGAGATACTGACCTTGACATCAGAAGGATCTCAAGATCTGGGTATGGTCCGGGATCTGGGATTTGCCTTTACCTTCTCTAAAGAAGGCTAAGACCAGACCTCAGTAAAAAACCCTGGGGTTCGCCTTTTGCCCTAAAAAGGGCTACGGAGGCAACCGGAGCGCACGCCCCACGGAAGGCCGAGAGGCGCGGCTGGCGTTACTCAGATGGAGTCGCCAAAAAAAATATACGGTTTGGCGCGCCCACTAGTGGGGCGTGGGGCACGCTTATATTGCAGTGAAGCTGCCTGTGTCTACTGACTTAACTACGTGATGCCGCGCCGGCAGGCGCGGCTGGCGTTGCTCAGATGGAGCCGCCGTGCTAAAAAGAGCCGATACGGCGCGCCCGCTAGTGGGGCACGCTTACACTGCAGTGAAGCTGCCTATGTCTGCTGACTTAACTACAACGCCGCGTCCCAAGCCGCGGTTAATTGATCCAGGTCACGTGACAACTAGTTAGCTGGGTCCGTTAACGCGTGTTTCGGCCTACGGAAATGTGAGATTCTAGGGGGATCGGAACTATGGTCCACTGCCTTTTTGATTTTGGATTTTGGATTTGAGTGATTTTCCGAGGCTTCGAAAAATCGCTCCGCGACCTTACGGAGATACTGTTGTTCCAAGAAGTTCCAAGTCACGATGCAGGTCAGCATTCCGTACGTACCAAGGGGCACCAGTGGCCCTACGGGTGAATTTATTTTGGATGATTTGAAGTTTATAAAGTGCGGAAGGCGCTATGTGGCTAAAAACGGGAGATGAATAAGTCATTGTTGGCCTAATACAAACTTTGTAGAGCGTTCGCTTATTTCGAAGTGACATTTTACTGTGACGGCCTAACATAGGGTTAAGGCGGTTTAGGTAAAACCTAGCGTTTTTACCTACACTCTGAATATGAGGACGAAATGAGAGAGACTTGTCTAAGGTTACTCCCAGATATTTGACCACTCGCTGCCACGGGATTGCGGTCCCTAGCATGCGTAGTGAAGGGGTTCCATAAGGGACTACAAGGGTTCTACTCTTTACATCGAAGAGGACCGCGACACTCTTGTCGGGGTTCACCTCGATGCGCCACTTTCGAAACCGCTCGCCTAACTTCGTACCCCCGTATTAATAAACAAAGTGTCTAGCTTGGAGTAGTTACTCCGTGTTTTGTTCCCGTCGTGTAAACTTAATTTCTTAATAGAGTAAAAGAGACAAAACACGGAGTAACTACTCCAAGCTTACACTTTGTTTATTAATACGGGGGTTAGTGTTTAAAGCGTGAGCTTAATAAAGTTTCTAACAAATAGTACTAATGGTGTTGTTGTGGTGTCATAGAAAAAATGGTCGTAGTTAGCCAGGTGTAAAACTGTAAAACTATGTAAAAACCAAAAAATAAAAAAAAATAAAAATATTTCAATGAGATACCACTAAAGGATCGCTAAATGCTATGGGGATATCCCAAAAGAGTCACCACATTAAGTTAACTCTTATCTTCCCCATTTGATATAGGTAAATTTTAAAACGAACCAGATTTGAAAGAACAAACAGAAACAAAATAAGAAAACTGGCAAATTGACACGTGGCGCACTGCCTCCAACCATGCAAGTACAATGCAAGTTGCATTTTGCCGAATGCACCCGGAGCGTCTTGCTGACCGCCGCATGGCATGCATAACAAACTAGCCAGCGCATCAGTCGGCCCTACCACCAGTTTTTACACCCGATACTCGATAGAACAACAAAATCGTGATCTAACTTTCTACGGGTACTTGGCACGCCATGGACAGGGAGATAGGTTAGAATAGCAAATATTGAAGGGAATAGTAGAGGCTGTGATAGGTAGTGACTATAGGTGCAAAAAAGCCGTTTTAAACCAAAATCTGTGACTTTAAATTCGTTTTAAATTTGATAAAATAGTCCAAATTACGACCACGTCATAGTGTAGTAATAAGTAATTATTACACTACGACATGGGTCATGATTTTAATCAAACGAGTTTTAAGTCACAGATTTTGGTTTAAAACGGTTTTTTTTGCAACTATAGTCGTGACAGACCGCTTGCTAGACGAGCTGATATCATCACCAAGACACACAAAAGCGGCCACAGAGTCCATCCACATCGCGGGTTAGACGAGCTGCTTTTTGGAATAATATTGCTGATGGCTGCTAGTGGCCTTAACAGCGTAACCAGATTTTATTGGTGCCGAAATATAAAAGGTTCCTTCTCGTTGAGCTAAAAACGCGTGACGGTTTCAATTTATAGTACCTACCTCAAACTTTGACGTGCAATTTACAAATGCAATGCTGTGACGCTAGCGAGTACTGTCTGCATAAACTCATAGTAGGGCTACGGTTCTTTGGAATAAATATGACAGGATCTGTGAGATCTGTAGTCAAATGGAGGCGGCATTTGATTATTTCAACTCCTTTGTTTTGATTATATAGTCACCTCACAAAACTGAAGATATGTAAAACAGAGAATTATTTTATTAAATTCTTCAAACATAGGAGTTAGTGGGCTTCACATAACATGAAAACTTGCCTTATCACGGCATATCATTCAAGAACATTTTGTGCCCATTTATAAAGTAGATATATTTATATATCGATGGCATAGAACGCAGATGTGGTATGTGCAATGGAATAACTTTTACAGGACAGCGATTTTAAAGTTTTGATATCTATTACGTTTAAACTTATGTTGCTATATCTGCTATATTACTATATACCTGTGAACTAGCTCATTGGCTGACACATTATAGGTAATTGGAGTAATTAAAGTAAATTTTGAATGCTTAAATTTCAATTAATTACCAATAGGTGTGCCCTTACCACTTCTGTGTACGACTCTATTGTACATACCACATTTGACTGCTTCTGATATCAGGTTTCCAGAAAGAAAAAAATACCTTTTTATAATGAATTATAAGACATTTAATTATTGAAATAATATACAAGCATGAATATTGTCATACAAGCTTAATATAGGATTTTTAAACTCAATGAGATTGTTAAAGTCCACAAAAAGTGCCACATACCACATTTGTACAATTAAGTTGTGAAAGCCGAATGTGAGGTAAGGGCACATGCAACAATTTACTGCTACAAAATTTTCATTTTTAGTGAACTAACCACACTTGGTACATTAGTAGATCATAACCGGAACAGTTTGCGCATACCACATTTGTACACAATAAAATTTAAGTTACAAAGGCAAACTCTGTGTACCTACCTCAATTCTTTAAAAAATGTACTTGCCACATCTGTGCTCTATACCATCGATATATACTAGCTGACCCAGCGGACTTCGTATCGCTTTGACAGTTTCTATGTCAACAATACAATCAAATCGTTTCTATGACAACAAAACAAACAAATCGTGGAACATTTATATATTATATTGGAAAAAAATGTTTGCGGTGGACCACCCTTATCATTAAGGGGTATGAAAAATAGATTATGATCGATTGTCAGACTTACCGAATATACGTATAAAATTTCATAAAAATCGATCGAGCCGTTTCGGAGGAGTATGGCAACCCACATGTGACACGAGAATTTTATATTGTATATTGATAGATAGTAAAATAGATATACTGTGGTAATACGATTAACTGTAGTAAATACAGCGCCATCTGTTGACGCAACGAAAAAATGTTCTAAGAAGCTATTGAAAAGTCGACATACCCTTTCGTAAAAATGTATTACCTAAGAAATTTGTTGGCAATACTCGCATAATGCACTCAACATCGCAAAGCCGAACTAAACTAGTAGCACGCGTTTAAGCCAGGAAAAAGCAGAGCTTCACAGCGTTTAACTAAGCGCTTTATACGGAGGCTCAGAGATGTACCGGAGCAGCCATTAAATTCCAACAATGGCCCCCGCAGTGTCGAGCGATTTGAGGCCTCGGTACTTGGCCGAACATTTTAGGCCGACGCATATTTTATCCGAATGCATAGTGCATTTTACTGGTCGGCAATATTGATTTACCGGCTTTTGTCCGTTATTTCATTACCTCCTATTGGCGAGAGAGGGTATGCATTTAGTACTACATATTATTGAAAAAAAAGTTATGGCTATGAAATGAAATTCCTTTTATGAATCTAATGGTATTACTGTTGTAACTGAAAGACTGAGATATTTGTATTCTTTTAAGCACTGTGATTGTACCCACTTAGTCTTACCGGGTGTTATAAAGAACACCTCTAAAAGTAATAGATGTACCCTAATGTGATATTATTAAAGTTTCATTTACAACCACACACAAACACCTGGTCGGTTTTAATGGGTTGTGAAACTGTACTGTTCACGTCTAATTATTAAATAAATGACGGTAGTTTGTAACACATTATTTTCAAAACTACCGACACATAATGCAATAACGCATAATGCAATACTCAGTAACCCTAACATTTAGTTTATTTTATGATAGTGAATTATTTAATAGTTGAAATTGAATCCAGTAATCCCGATGAATTACTGGATTCAATTTCACATGATATGTCGATACATATCATACTACAACAGCTACGTTCATGAAGCTTTGTTATGAAAACTAAGTCATTTTAATATTTTTTTTAAGTTTTCTGCTCAGTAAATTAATACACTGTTTAAACACTGTTTGTACCGCAAAGTGCTTTTTTTATAATTTTTTTAAACGGCATTTCAGTGTCACCGGGCTTTTTTGGGGGCAGCGAGGTACGTAAAGGGTACCTCAAACCGTGTGAAAAGAAATCACCTTCGGAGGTTTTCTAGAGGGAACAGCATTGCACACTTAAAAGTGCGCGTCTCCATGCCCTACTAGATTCTCCGAAGGGTCCGGATCGGATCGGTTTTTTTATAGTGCCTTCATCTCACCTGATGTTAAGTGATGATAATGCCAATGGTGGAAGCGTACTTCACCCGGGATCCTCAATTACTGAGGCACTAGATGTTATGACGACAAATTTAGATAAGATGGTGGTAGCTAGCCAGGCGGATAAACAAACCCTACCAGCAACCAAACCGAGTACACAAACATGTATCCCCCGCTGGGAATCGAATCCGGGACATCTGTGTCTAAACCGGTGGTCTTAACCCTAGACTACAGAGGTGGCTCGTGTATCACAAGCAGCCGCTCGCGGTTTCACCCGCGTGGTTCTCGTTTCCGTGGGAATATCGGGACATAAACTATCCTATGTGTTAATCCAGCTTATAAACTATCTGGATGCCGAATTTCATCCAAATCCATTCAGTAGTTTTTACGTGAAAGACTAACAAACATCCATCCATACTTACAAACTTTCGCGTTTATAATATTAGTAGGATAAGCATACGGCTTTTTTACGTACTCGATTTTTCGGTACCCCAAGGGCTGACTGATGTTTCTTAGGATACCTATACGCGAACATTTTATGTTTAAAAGTTTACAATGTTTTATATACACTGGCCTGCAAAATTAAGTATCACACTTTTAAAATTGCAATAACTTTTAAGTACACAAGATATACTTTCGAAACAAAAAGGAAAAATGTTACTAATGTATAATTTACTTTAGTTTCAAAGAAAGCTGATAAAAATTGCTGCAAAACGTTTTTTTATTTAAAAATCTCTAACTTCTATAGTTTAGAAAATAAATAAATATTAAAAGTGTAGTACTTATTTTTGCAGGCCAGCATATTTACGAAAAACAAGAGTTTACACTTTGTAAAATGACACACATGCCTTCATGTTCGAAACACAATTTTAGTGTTATCTATTGCCGCGCTCGGCAAGAAAGAAGAACTCCAACGCGTTTTTCATGTACCCCTAAAGGGATCGTAAAGAACCACGTTATTTTTACGACCGCGTCCATTGGCACAAGGAAACTTTATTACATATTATAATTTTTGAAAGACTTATTTAACACCTGTCTCCTTTTTATCTTTACGGCTGTCATATATTTTTTCGCGGCGATGTCACTAGAAAGGTTATGAAAAGGGGAATAAAGTATTATTGTTTCAAATTGTCATCATCATTATCAGCCTATACAGTCTCATTGTCTCTTTTAATTGTCTCATTAAATTTTTAGGTGTTCGAAGTGACCACCGTTACATTCAACAAGTTCAGGCATGTAAAATTGCCTCTATGGTTGTTTGTACCTCTTTGCTGGTTTTGTGATTGTAAGATCGTTACCTAAACGTGTTGAATATTGTATTGAAAAAAACGATGGTCACTTCGAACACCTACTAAAATAAATTAAAGTATGTGAAAACAATGCATTTTATTCATTTTAGACATCATGTTTCATAGAGCCATTTACTGCTTAAGACCTACACAATCGATATCTAAATAGAAATAGTGTAAGTTTATTTTTTTCAAAATAACTGGGTTTGATTCAGCTAGGGAGCTGGGTACAGGTTTATTTAAAATGTATGAATGCAGTTTTTCTTCTTATTAAAATCGATGACATGGTTCCTAAGAACAGATCTTCGTATGTCTTATAGTTTCAGACTTTCCCATACTGACCGATTTAAATGAGACAATCTGTATATACTCTTTTCAAAAATTTCAAAAATGAGAGAGAAGTGTAGCTAAAATCTGACAATGACAATCTAAAATAACATTCTATATTTTTTAGTTTTTCATTGCTTAGGATAAAATCCGTGCAGCTTTAATAAAATTACGGTCGAATTTCGACCACTGTGCGACCACTAGTAAAAGGTAGATACGTTATACCTCAGAACAGCGTCACAGAGTAGATAAAATGTATTCACTATATACTCATGTGACAGAGTTATACCACAGTGTTAAAAACTTACAGTGGTCCAACGAAGTTGCGCGAAATGCCGCCATCGTCTAGATTTTCGTCATTGTCTCAACATCAAGTGGAAGTGCGTGTCCCCGTTCCTTAGTAGATTCTCCGAAGGGTTTGGATCGGATTGGAAGCGAAACAACTCGAGGGCGCCTCTAAAGGCTAGGATCTCTTTAGTTTAGCAGTACACTATCAAAGACTTTATCAAGGACGTTTCCAGACGTTACTTTGATATCGCCCCCCCTAACCCGCTTGTGGTGGCGGCCGCCAACTATAATGTTGGAGGCCTTCGACCAGTAAGACGGTATACATCTAGACGTCCTAAACGACCCCGCCGATCCTATTACAGTTGCGAACGCCCCCCTGCCCGATCCTCTAAATACCACTACACATTTACAGAATACACTAAACATGCACACTAGTTTAGGCCCAAGACACCGTACTCGTAGAACAAGGGTAAGTAGAGCCAGTTCACACGCGCTCTATACCAGGTACAGACATGTATCTGGGCGTTTCTCTCCTCCTCCACAACCCGGTCTACTCGAGCCGAGATCCGAGCCTTTAGAGGCGCCCTCGGGTGGTTCCGCTCCCCGATCCGTTACGAACCCTTCGGAGAATCTAGTAGGGCACGGGGACGCGCACTTTTAAGTGTGCGATGCCGTTCCCTCTAGAAAACCTGCGAAGGTGATTCGTTTTAACTTGGATTGAGGTACCCTTTACGTACCTTACCGCCCCCAAAAAAAAAGATGAAGTTTAGGTAGCAGTAGTCAGCAGGGTTGTCACATTATTTTGTTTAGTCTATTTCATATTTTGCTTATTGGTAGGTAGGTTTATGTATGTCAGGATCCTTAAGTAAAAGAAATATAAGATTACAAAAAGATTTGTTTTTAACAAAAAATCATTATTTTTTATTTAACACAAAAAGTTTAATTTTTTCACTGTATTTTAAAAGTATTTGATTCAGCTTCAGTGCAGCAATTAGCACTTAAAAAATAAAAAAGAGTAAAAAAAAAGTTAAAAATATAAATAAAAAAAACAATACTAGTGAATGTGTACTGTCAAATAAGTGTACAAATCGGTGTAATAAGTCCGCACTCACTTTGTATGGTGATTTTCCCCGCCTGCGACAACTATAAATATTCAATGTATTTAGAAATATTTCATGTTGCATTCAACATTGCTCAAATTGAATTCTGGGATCGTAGAGCTTGTTTTTTTCTTTGCAGTTATTTTTTATATAGTTGTTTTAGCAGTCGGGTTTTTTTACTTATATAATATACCTAGCCGTCACCCGCCCGCTTCGCTGTGCGAAAATAATAGGTCAATGAATGCTAATCAACATCATATAATTATAGCCTATCATTTGCACAATCTCGTGTTCTTACTACATAAATATTTTCATCAAAAGCCGTCAAACGCGCGCTTCTTCTTCTTCTTCTTCAACTTCTTTAGCCCGTCGCCACCCAATGCTAAGTGTAGGCCTTTCCCTTTGCACGCCATCTCTATCTGTTGGTAGCCATCCCAAACCAGTTCAAACCCGCCCGCTTCGCTGAGCGTAAGCTTGTGAATGAAATTTTATTTACTTATAGCCTATCTCTTGCACAATCTCATATGTTCTTAATACATACAAATTTTCATCAAGATCGGTCAAGCCGTTCTTGAGTTAAAAGTGGACATATAGACAGACAGACAGACAAAAATTTCAAAAATCGTAAAATTGGTGTCAGTGAGTCATAAAATGAATCATCTCAGCCAAAAGACGTCCACTGCTGGACAAAGGCCTCTCCCAAGGATATGAGGGGTATTTGCCGTAATCGCCACGCTTGGCAGGCGGGTTGGCGATCGCAGAAGGTTGATGGTAACCTCAGAGAGATGCTGCTGCCCATCCTCTGGAATGGTCCCTTAGTCGGCTTTTACGACACCCACGGGAAGAGATGGGGTGGTGCAATTCTTTATCCCTGGCACCACACAGGGGAAAATGAATATTTATCCCAAATTTTTTTCAGAAAAATTGCAAGTACACACAGAGCCTACAAATTTATATAGTTGTATAGATTGGCCTGCAGAAGTACAAAGGAGTTCAGAATATTGCCTGGTCTGGCACTCAAACTTACCAGAAAGTGGCATGCTGTGACTGATTTGGCAGAAATGGTCAAAGCGTTTTAGCGCATAACAGCTCTAATGATATTTTAATGTCCCTTTCGAACTTGAGTAGACGTACACACGGCGGCACTCAGAATAATAACTAAAGCTATAGAAACCGGACTAAAATAGCAACACTCATTCCTCAGTTCGTACTATTTTAACTAATGAACCTAAGTGATGTATTGGAAAGAGATCGATTGTCGATTTTCTTTCGTTATTTCGAAGGTGTCACCAGATTTGTGACGTCATATTTGAGGTAATGTAGTGAGTGACTTTATAAAGGACTCAAAGATATTTTTTGATCACCGATTAACTGATGACCGTTTGACATAACAATACAAAAAATAAAAACTAAGTGTCAACCATTTGTCGCACTCCAACCTCCTTTTCTAGCCATAAGATAGAACAGAACTAAACATAGTTGCACGATTTTTATTTTAGCCATCCTTCTATAGCTTTGGTTATTGTTCTGAGCGGCGGTAGATTAACCTACCCAAACCTGTCTTTCTCCAATGAATATTGATTCTTATAGCCAAAAGATAAAGTTCAAAATTGATTCTAGAAATTTGACAGTTTGGGTAAATTGATCTGCCGCCGTGTGTACTAGATTTCAAAAACCTAGAGGACATTAATTAATTTTCTAATTATATCTAACTAGCTGTGCTCGCGACTTCGTCCGCGTGGAATAGTAACTTTCGGCAGCATTTTTAATTTTTTAGACTCTTGTTTCCGTTTTTGCAACATTTTTCACTGATGCTTCGCTTCTACTGGTTGCAGCGTGATGTTATATAGCCTAAAGCCTTCCTAGATAAATGGACTATCTAACACAAAAAGAATTTTCAATTCGACGACGATTTACAAAGCCTGCATCCGCCCAGTCATGACCTACGCTAGCGTAGTTTTCGCGCACTCCGCGCCCTCCTATTTGTACCCCCTACAGACCCTCCAAAACCGATTCATGCGAGGCGCAACGGGTTGTCCACATTACGTTCGTAATGTAGACCTCCATCGCGACCTCGATCTCCCCACAATCAAAGACTTTATCAAGGACGTCTCCCGACGTTACTTTGACAATGCCCCCCACCACCCTAACCCGCTTGTTGTGGCGGCTGCCAACTATAATGTTGAAGGCCTTCCACCATCAAGACGGTACACGTCCAGGCGTCCTAAGCACGTCGTAACCGAGCCCGACGACCCAATAACAAATGCGAACGCCCCCCCGCCCGATCCTCCAAATGACAGCACACATTTACAGAATACACTAAACATGCACACTAATTTAGGCCCAAGACACCTTACTTGTAGAATAAGGGTACGAAGAACCGGTTCACACGCGCTATACGCCAGGTACAGTCAAGTACCTGGGCGCTCCTCTCCTCCTCCACGGCCCGGTCTACCCGAGCCGAGGTCCGTGCCTTTAGAGGCGCCCTCGGGTGGTTCCGCTCCCCGATCCGATCCGAACCCTTCGGAGACTCTGGGAGGGCACGGGGACGCGCACTTTTAAGTGTGCGATGCCGTACCCTCTAGAAATCCTCCGAAGGTGATTCGTTTCAACACGGCTTGAGGTACCCTTTACGTACCTCGCCGCCCCTAAAACAAGCCCGGTGAAGCTGAAAATGCCCAGTGGCAATCAGCAGCCCCTCTCCAAAAAAAAAAAAAAGAACCAGTAGTTCCTGAGATTAGCGCGTTCAAACAAACAAACTCTTCAGCTTTATAATATTATAATAATATTATATAGAATATAGATTACAGTAATAACAAAAAATAAAACGCCAAACATAATACGTCATACTTTAAAACAGTATTTTTTTCAGGGAAGTCTTTCTTGTTTTAAGTTTTATAGTGAACCGTCATCGTTTTTTAATTTTAACACTTATTACACTGCTGTAATAAGAGTTAAAATTAAAAAACGATGACGGATAACACCTGCGTGTTAATCTAGATAACGCCTCGGTGGCCGAGTGGGGTTGTTCCGTATTCATCCCACGAGAACTCATCCCATGAATAATTTTTTCCTTACTCATCCCATTTCTATTCCTTACTCAACCCACAGCAATATTTTTATTTTTTATTCCTTACACCTATTATAAACATAATAATGCATGCAAGCAATATTTTCATAAAAGGTGTGCGTAGGCTTTTCCTACTAGAAAAAATTATGATCACAATTTGAAAATTTACATAATTGTTTCTAAGTAAATAAAAACCTCAAACAAAATATCTATAGTATATTAATACGTGAAGCAAAAACTTTGTTCCCCTTTTTACGAAAACTGCGCGGACGGAGGAGTATGAAATTTCACACACTTAAAGTTTATATAGAGGAGTACAGAATGTTAATATTTTTTTTAATTATGCATAAAAATACATTAAATCAATAAAACAAACATTACACACACTACCATGTGTTTGACACACACGCATATGTATTTGACCCACACGCATAGTATATACTCTTTTAAAAAACACGTTTTATGAAAATATTGCTTGCATGCATTATTATGTTTATAAAAGGTGTCTGTGGGTTTTGCTCATTACGTTTAATTTTTTTGTTGATTCATACATGTAAAGTTGATTTTATACAAATGTTGTTGGTTTTTATAAAGATATATGATTATGTCCCACTTTTCTAAATTTTATTTTATAACTGAATATACAATGTTATTTTTAGTTTATACGAAACCTGAAAACTGTTTGTTATTAATCAGTAATAGAATCGATTTCAATATTTTTTATACCATGTTACATTTTGACCAAATAATATTTATTTAGTATATTTAGTACAAAATCTCAAATAAAGTATACCCTACTAAAAAACAACATGACAGCACGAAAAGTTTGTAACTTCGTGAGTTTTCAAGATATTATTTTAGTTTTTTTTGTACTGATTCTATAAATGAAAATATTTGACCCGTGTTTTGATTTTCGTATAAACTAAAAATAAGGTTGTATAATATACATGAACTCTTTTATGAATCGTAATATGTATGTATTAATAACTAAATAGTAATAGACACTATTAGTTTTTTGGTCAGACCGTACAAAACTAGGGTTTTCCTTTATAATTTCGACTTGGGTTGAGTAAAGGAATACTTATGGGATGAATAAGGAATAAAAAATAAAAATATTGCTGTGGGTTGAGTAAGGAATAGAAATGGGATGAGTAAGGAAAAAAATATTCATAGGATGAGTTCTCGTGGGATGAATACGTAACAATTCGCCGAGTGGCAGAGCGCTTGGCCCGATACCCGAAGTTCCCGGGTTCAACTCCCAGGTCGGGCAAAATGTATTTCGGGTTTTTGGATACGAAGTCCGGGTTTGTAATCACCAATCCGCATTTGGCAAGCGTGGTGCATAAGCCAGTACCCATCAATTGTAGCGATGACTTGATTTCAATGATGGAGGCCTTTGCCCAATATAGGCTGTTTTCTACTTACTTTACTAATCTAGAGTACTTTTAAATAAAAAAATCTATACAGAAAATACAACTTAAATATGAGAAAAGGCCATTAATGAATATACTATGCAAGTAATGAGAGCCAAGCCCATCAGTCAAGCCGTTCTGCTTATTTAAAGTAAAATGAGGTTGCACTTTTTAAAATTAAAACCTTTTTGAGGCCAGACAAAAAGTATTACATCAATGTCAATCTGACATGACAAAAGTAAAATGTAATAAGTTTCAGTTTTAAAAATTCACAGTAAACTTTAATTTTGATTTAAATGTTAGTTTAAAAATTATCTCATTATGTTATGTCGCAAAAAACAAAAGTATGTCAAAATATCAATGGAGAACATAATAATTTTTTGTACTGTGTTGTTGTTGTTGCTTTATGTGATGAAGTTTATAAAATACTTAGCGAACCGAAGTTACTATCTCGAAGACAGGGGCTACTGCTGTCAACCTGCACCGCCTCCACCATGCGCGCCTCCACCATGCGCGCCTCCACCATGTGCGCCACCAAAGCCGCAGTGCCCTCACACCTGTGATGGAAAAGATGATAGGAAATGCAGGCGACGAAGGAAACGACACCACAAATACATGGCAGAACAATGGTTGCCGAAACACGATCAGGGCAACAGTCATCGATACGAAGACTACGATTAACCAGCTCCTAAAATAAAAATGTTCTCTGTCTCCCTTTGTGTCCAACAAAAAATAAAGCAACTTGTTGTACCCAAGCCAAAATATCGTCCTGTAATGTGAACTTTAGTGTAAGCAATTAAAACTTTTATAAACGAGTCATCGTGTTTTGCATAACTTGCTTTCCGAGGAAACCTGATCCCCTGTTCAGACGATACTTTCTATTATCACGGAAAGATTTACAAAGTCTCCTCCCGAATATAATGTTTCAATGTGAAATGGATAACCTACGCAAAATGAATTTATGCGGGAAGAAGGTTTGGCAAATATAATAAACTAGCTGACACGGCGGACTTCGTACCGCCTTGACAGTTTCCATGTCAACAAAACAAACAAATCGTTTTGTATTGGAAAGTTAAATTTTCGTTTTCAGTATTTTCAGTTAATTATTATTTATGTTTCTCACCGTTTAAATCTTCCCTGAACTTCCACAAATATTTCAAAATCAAAATTAGCCAAATCGGTCCAGCCGTTCTCGAGTTTTAGCGACTCAAACGAACAGCAATTGATTTTTATATTTATAGAAGATAACATATGTATACGTATTATATACATATATATATATATATATATATATATATATATAGTCCTATGTCCTAGTCCTATGTATAAGGGCCAAAGTGACAATTTAACCAATTTGACTTTTTGGTGGAAAACGTTTGGAACGTTGGAGGAAACGTTTCGGATGTACAGACATTTAAATTATTAAGAGAAAGGGCTAAGCGTGTTGAAAGTGATTGTTATGATAAATATATAGCTTCGGTAGAAGGATCTATTAAAGATAAACCGAAATATTTTTGGTCATTTGTAAAATCACGATCTAAATCATCTGGCTTACCGAGTACTATGCATTATGGTAGTATGTCTGCAAGTGACGGTTCATCCATTTGCAATATGTTCTCGGAGTTTTTCTATTCCACTTTCTTGAATAGTAATTCTTCATCTACATCCTCCCCTTCCAGCATGGGGGGATACTACTAGTATAGAAATTAATATCAAAGACGTAGCCAAGCTTCTCTTATCGTTAGATACCTTTAAATCGGCAGGTCCTGATAATTTGCCTCCGATTTTTCTTCGTAATTGCGCCAAAAGTATATCTGTACCTGTTCATCTTTTGTTTGTCAAGTCGATCTCGGAGTGTTATGTCCCCTCAGTGTGGAAATCAGCTTATATAACACCAATCCATAAGAAAGGATCAAAATCCGATATAATGAATTATAGACTGGTTTCTAAACTGTGTATTCTGGCTAAACTGTTAGAAAAAATTGTGCATAAATATTTATATGTTATGTTAAAGACAGTTTTTACTGAATGTCAGCATGGCTTTCTTCGGGGAAGATCCACAACATCTAACCTTATTTTACTTAATGACTTTATCACAGACTCGATGGACGGAGGTAAGCAGGTAGACGTAATATACACTGACTACAGCAAATGTTTTGATAGGATTGATCACAATTTACTAATTCAAAAACTGGGTAATGTTGGAATATGTGGCGACCTCTTAAGGTGGTTTACATCGTATATAAACAACAGATCTCAAGCTGTAGTTATAAATAATTATATTTCTAGCTGGGTCACGGTGCCTAGTGGGGTGCCGCAAGGCTCTCTTCTAGGCCCTACACTCTTTTTAATATTTATTAACGATATTGAAGCATGTTTCCATCATTCTCAATTGCTTTGTTTTGCTGACGACATGAAAATATTTAAAGAAATTGCAAATCTATCTGATGTATCCGACCTTCAGTCTGATTTAGCTCGTCTGGATAACTACTGCAAGCAGAATAAGCTGGACCTCAACCCTTCCAAATGCTCCATCACAACATTCAGCAGGAAAAGTAACAATGTTCCATCGCAGTAGATCCTCAAGAGTCATATTTTACACAAGAGTTCTGTTGTACGGGACCTAGGAGTCCTTCACGATTCAAAGCTTCTCTTCGATGGCCATATTGATGCAATAGTCAAGAAAGCTTCCAGAGCTCTTGGGTTTGTAATGCGAATCTCTGCCAGTTTCAAAAATATTAAAACATTAAAAATATTATATTGTACCTTCGTAAGAAGTATCTTAGAATATGGGTCAGAGATTTGGAACCCACGATATAACAAATATATCGATCGTATTGAACGTTTGCAGAAGAAATTTATAAAGTATCTTTGTTTTCATGCTAAAATCCCGTACAACTCAGATAAATATCTGCAATTATGCAAACAATTTCATCTTCTTCCTTTGTATGAGCGGCGTGAGATAGCGGATATTGTTTATTTTCTCAAAATTGTAAATAATATGATTGACTGTCCTGAACTCCTCTCCAAAATTAAGTTTATTATACCTACAAGATCGCCTAGACACTACACTCCCATTTATATACCATTAGTTTCGTCTAATTACCGCCAAAATTCATTTATGTTGCGAGCGAGTAGAAGCGTAAACCAATTATGTGAAGATTACGATTTTGATATATTTCATTCTGGCATATCCTCAGCGAGGCGACTAGTAAGCAATCCTTTCTTTTTAAGGCAAGCTGTTTAACATAGTGATTCTAGCGCATCATATGTTGCTGTGTGTTTATATTGTTTTAAGTACTAGATTGGGTTGGTTAATGTTCTCACTAAAAATTAGATATTTAAGTTGTCATACTGTTATTGTGTTTAAGTAAAACATGACGTCTAATATCGTTTTAAGTTTAGTAGAAGTCGAGACTGTTGACACATTTAATATGAAAGATTGTAGCAAGAAAATTGCATTTTGATTAACTTTATTGCTCTTAATTACATAAGTGTTACGGACAAACTACGCTTAGCCCTAAGTAAATAGATAGTTAGGTATTTTTAATAAAGAATCATTTTTAGCGTAGGAATAGATAAGCACATTATTATTATATTGTTTCGTATATTACATTTTTATTAATTGGAATCTTATTGGAATGAATCATGTATGTACTATGTCATGTAAACCATTGTTGCTAAGACACAAGTGTCGCAATTATCACAGGTGGGTCACATTTCGTGTCGCCACATCAATAAGTATTAATATACGTATGTGCGGGTATTGTAATTATACGCGTAACGTCGCGTAGTACCTATAATTATGTTTACATCATATTGCACAACAATACTTTAATTACAAAATGGATCTAAGTAATCAGCAATTATCGCGTAATGTAAGCTAGCGCACTATTAAAATCAATGTAAATTATGTATAAGTAGGAATCGTAATAAGAATTGTTTTATAGGATAGCTATTAATGTAATTGTTTTGTTATACTTAGAATCACTTAATTATCTTTATAATGTAATTACGATAGGTCATAAAAAGGTAATTAGCTTCGCGATAATTACTATTGATTATGTAAATTTGGCCTAAAAGGTCAACCAATCAGAGGGGCTACTTTAATAGACAAGGCTAGCGATATCGCCATTTCAGTCATAGCAATAGAGCGCTCTGATTGGTTGAACGCCGGCAATACCGTAGGAGCGCCAGCGGGCGTATATATTGTATAAAAGACGGATCGAACAAGCAGAAGGCATCGGCCCGGCGGTCGCGTGAGCTAGTCGCATTGTAGCCACCACGTATTGTGTACGAACCACACTACCACAGCGCACACCCAGCAAATACGAGCAGCCCGCTTCGCGGTCCAACCCGGCCTCCCACCAGCGGGTCTCACCGGGAAGGACCACCAGGCGGCACTCGTATTAGCTGTTAGGTTGCACAACCCGCCGTCACTAGCTCACCGCCGCTTAAGCCATGCCCTCCAGCCCGTACATACGGAAGCCAACGCGGCCCAAAACCTTCTGCCGTCGCGCTGCAGGTTCCCCAATCTTCCCGACAATGAGGAACATAATGGAAGTCGCGACACTCCACCGTGCCGCGCCTGTCCAATCCGAATCCGCACCGTCGACCTCGCGCGCCGCCGCGCCCGCACCGTCGACGTCGACCTCGCGCACGGCCGCGCCCGCGTCCTGCGAGCGCGTCCGCGACGTCGCGCCCCGCGCTCGCCCGCGCATATACCACCACTGACTCCATCCCTGTGGCCGCGCTCCACCGCAGCACGACCACACCCGCCTGTGCCCGCCCGGCGTTCACACACGCCCGCCCCACTGCCGCGTCAATCGCACGCTCTTCAGCGTCGGCTCGAGCCACCGTGCGCGAGCTCGCCGACGCCAAGCGCACCTCGCCTGCGCCCGCCGCCGCGCCAACAACGACGAGGTCGCCCACCAAGAAGCCTGCGTTGGTCGCCCCCTCTCACAAACCTTCCATAAAGGAAGACCACAACCGAGAGAGAGCTTACGACTCCAACGCATCAGGAGCAAAACTGACACCGCCGCCACAACTCCATCCCCGCGACCCGCGCACACCGACGCCCACGCCCATGGTGTGGTCCCAGAGCTGGGCAGAGATGACCTCGTCACCGCCGCCATCACCACCGACCGCTCAACCACCACCTCCGACAACTACGCCGCGCCCACCAAATCCGCCCGCCTCATTCGCCACCGCTGTCACGGGGTCGATAGTTGCGACACCTACCTCGCCTACCCCCGCGCCGCGAACCAAACCGCCGTCGCCGATGGACACAGCACAAGCACCAAAGCCCACAACACCGGTCAAGGGCACGAAGACGCCACGATACCTACCCATAGTGGTAGAAGTGCTGCCCGACTGGGCACTTCATTTCAAGAAGCTCCGAAGCATCCTGGGACACCCGCCGAACGCCAGGCCGTACGGAAGAGGCATTCGCTTCCACGCCAAGTACGAAGAGGAGTTCCGCGCCACGCAGAGATACCTAGCAGATCTCAAGGACGTCCCGTGGTTCTGCTACTCGTTGGCGGCAGACAAGGGCGTGAAGGTCGCTATCAGAGGACTACCTACCAACTCCGACCCAACCGACATCGAGAGCAGCCTACACGATCTAGGCTTCGCCCCGGAGTACGTTAGACAGATCCGAGCCAGAACAGGCCGGCCCGGCTGCCTTTTTTACGCATAACTCCGCCGCACCCCCGACACGATTCCGGCCATCTATGAGGTCTCCGAGCTATTAGAAATGCCCGGCATTAAGATCGAAGCCTGGAGAGGACGGAAAGGACCGGCGCAGTGTCATCGGTGTCAGACCTTCCGGCACTCCTCCCACAACTGCCACCGCACTCAGGCCTGTGTGAGATGCGGTGGCGAACACGCCGCCCGCGACTGTCCGCGCCCACTGGAGGCCCCGCCCACCTGCGCCAACTGCCAAGGGGACCATACGGCGAATAATATTAACTGCCCCGTATTCCGGAAGGAATTCCGTAACAGGAGGACCGGCACCGTGGCAACTTCGCAACCGGCGCCCCCCCCCCCCCCCGCTCCCACTACCAACACCCCCGGCAACCCAAGAACAGGACGCGCTGGGATCGCTGATGGCCGCAGCAAACGATGGCGCAAGACCGCCCAAACGCACGCGCCGTCGACGAGCCCGGCCCAGCAGCAAACCGCCACCAGCAGACGCCGCCACGACGCCGGCAGACGGCACCGCCTCGAAAGAGACGAGGCCCAAACCGAGTGGGAAGGCGACCGCACCCAGACCAAACCCGGACAACTCCGAGCAAGCCGCCATCACGGACTGCATAAAGGTGCTGCAGTCGGTCCTCCTCGCCATCCAACAAGGCCTAAACCCTGTCCCCATTATACTGAGGGGACTAGCGGACTTACACTCCACATAGTCACCTCAGTAAAATGATTCCCCCCCCCCCCCTCCGTGCATCCCAACCCGCGTTCACGCCTCCCGATCGCCGGCGCAGGCGCAAGCCCGTCCCCCCTCCCACGATTCCCAACCCCCCCCTACCACTCCCGACACCTTGCCGCTGGCTCGCAGGCGCAGCCTCGCTAGCGGCGAAAAAAGTTCCCGAAAAGAACTTTGAAGACGTCGCTGGCTCGTAGGTCGCTCGCCGGGCTTCCAACAAGCTGGAATCACCTGGCAGGTTTGTACCTCGCCAGCGACAAAGAAGAACACCACCGGACAAGACCTATGGACACAAGAGTCCACCCACCGACCCACGCCGTTTTCACGGCTGGCGACAGCAACCACCGAGAGGGGCCAATGCCCCGGACGGTCTCCCCGACCCCTCTAGGGATCGAGACGACATTCTGCGGTCAGAAGGCATGCTCACTCCGAGGAAGACGCAACTGAAGAATCCGAAGAAAGAAGACCCTGCAGTCCACTATCAAGAAGGAAGAACCTACAGCCTATAGAAAAATACAATCCACTACGTTATTGTTATAAAGCAAGAAAATAAAATCCCTCCAGCTAAGGGCGCTAATAAGACAAGGAAGAAATTCGTTTTATTTCAGCTAGACCCTTTTCAATAAGTTTCAGATATTTCTTTAAAAATAAATAAAAAAGTAAATTTATGCTCTTAGTTTCATTGACTTCTATGGCGTAATTGAGAGTTCTGAACCATATTTCACCAATGTAAGACCACGTATAAGTGTTAATGTGACTATAATTATATAAAATACTTACTTAATCAATATTTATTTTGGTGATTTATTTATATTACACCAAAAACAAAATTTCGCATATTGTAAGTCCAGAAATACGCGATTTAAATAAAAGAATATACCACGTAAATCGTCCAAAGTGACACTTTGGCCTTTTTACTAGTTTTTTGGGTAGAATAAAACTACAAGAAATTAACGAATAAGGGCTTAAGTACAATAATAAAAAAACAAAAGTGATATTGAAAATGTATTATAACACAAATGACGGTCATAGCGACCAGATTTATTTATTACTTTCACGTGCAACCCAAAATGGATAAAAATCACTAATCTGTTATTATCCGGTCAATCATCCAGCAATCGTCATGACATAACAGCACGAGTGTCCAAGCAGAAACTCAAAGCGCTTATGAACTTCATTGTAAAATATCATGTACGATGTTGGATGTACTCTGTAGAGTGGCAGAAGAGAGGACTGCCTCATGCGCATATTCTTCTGTAGATGGTCGAAAAAATAAGGCCAGATGAAATTGACTCAATAATTTGCGCAGGAATTCTCGAAGTAAATCTAGAATTGTATGAAATCAAAGACATTTAACTACTTATTATAGACAGGACATAAAGATCGAAACTGTAATCCACAACTTATTACCAAGTGGTAATAAGTCGCTCAGTTTGATGTGATACGCCCTCTAGTGCAGTCGTGTTTGTGCGCGAATAGATTTGACAATATCTACACAAAAATGCCAAATTGCGTATTGCGATATTGCAAATCTCGATATGGTAAAAAGGCTGAACGTGATTACAGTTTGTTTTCGTAAGTATTTTTATATTTACCCAATAATCATACAGCCTATACTGGATGACTTTTTTTACCGTCAGGAAAATAAACGTGTAAGATAGGTCAATGATATAGGTGACGATAGCATGATAACTTAAAAAAAAGTTTATTAATTTTTTCGCATGCAGCCAGTTAATAATACAGCACGCGAAAAATGGGTTCGATTTGTGCAAACGAACATAAGAAAATTGGATACCATCTGCTGCATCTAAATTGTGCTCTAAGCATTTTAGAAGTGAAGTTTACTTATACTTCGGAAAGACAGGTCGAGCAGTTTAAAAAAAAGGATCAATTTCTTATAGTGAAGTAAGTTGTAGGTTTCTCGATTACTCGTAGTAATAGGGTAACCGAAAAAACGGATACTGTTTTCATTCAACTAATTTCCTTTCCTACTCTTTTTCTGTGCATGCTATCCGGTTATGGAATTCTTTGCCTGAGCGCATCAGAAGTGCTCGCACGTTGGAGTCGTTCAAGGGTCTGGTTCGGAGTCATTTTCTAAATTCACCTTAGCTATGTTTATTTATTTTATGATTTATATTGCATAAACTCTGTTTATTTATTTTTTTATTATTTTTTTGTATGTACTCTTTTTTGATATTATTATTATAATTTAGTTTATTTTTACTTGCACCCATTTTTATTTTCTCATTTTTATTATTTTTCGCCCAAGGTTGCCTGGAAGAGATTGCTTGTTAGCAATAAGGCCGCCTATTTTGTACATTTTTTCTTTTCATCAATTTGTCTGCATCTGTATTTTTTGTGTGCAAATAAAGTTTATTATTATTATTATTGTTATTAATAGTTGACCAATTGTCAAATGAGAAATCAAAATCAGCATTGGCATCACGGAGTGCATTGAGATGGCACAAAGATTGAACCAAAGGAGAGTTCGCACGCGATACGGTACGGCCTTGACTGACTTGAAAAAGATTATATTGCCGAGGAGGACCGCGCCGGCGTGCCGGAGGAGGCTCAGGACTGTCAGGAACGAACAGGACGCACAATAGGTTGTGCAAGAGGATACATCCTCTTAATGTTTTAAGGCAGACGCTAAGCTGGTCAAAAATTCTTCTCACCTCTAAAGAGTTGAAGCCTAGGTGCCCGAGTAAAAATTTGGTTGGGTATCGAAACGGGTAATAACCATAGGCTTTTTTGTAAAGAGCTCTTAGGAAAGCCTTTTGAACTTTTTCAAGCATACGTGCGTAGGTTACCTGGTGCGGATTCCAGACACACGCGCTTGAGTCGAGTTTGCTCCTAACCAAAGAGTTATTTAGGGCTCTAAGAACTGAAACTTGAAAATCTTTGGCATTTCGCAAAACGAAGCCTAGACGACGATAACACTCTTTGGCGAGAGAAGATATGTGATCGTGGAAAGTCAAGCTACGATCGAACATTATACCTAAATCTTTAAATACAATTGACTCTGTTGAGAGATACGGAATTCATATTATAATTATAATTAATTGGGTTTTTTTACGATCAAAAGTTATTACATTACATTTATTATTATAAAATTGCATTTTATTTATCAAACTCCATTCGTATATACTGTTAATGTCATTTTGTAAACTAAGGCAATCTCTGTTAGATTTGATTTCAAAGAAAAGCTTCAGGTCGTCAGCATACAATAAATATTTAGCGCTAACCAATACTTTAGGTAAATCATGGATCATGATTAGAAAGAGGAGAGGACCGAGCAGTGAGCCCTGACTGACACCAGATCTAGTATGATATTCACAGGATACATAAGAACCATGCTTCACATATTGGCGTCGGTCTCTCAAGTAGTCCGAGAAGAAATTCACGAAATTGGGAGCGAAACCAATGAAAGAAAGTTTTCGCAACAGAATGTCATTGTTGTTGTAAGCTCTGGAGTTCCTCAAGGTTCTATATTAGGCCCACTCCTCTTTGTTTTGTATATTAATGATATTGATTCGTGTTTTAAATATAGTAAATTTCTTCTTTATGCTGACGATTTGAAAATATATCTAAATATAGAATGCATAGAGGATCATTCACGTCTTCAAGAAGACCTGAATCGATTTACTTCATATTGCAATGACAACAAATTATCACTCAGTCTGAATAAATGTAAAACTATAACTTTTACCAGGAAAAAAAATACAAGTAACTTTGTCTATTCCTTGTGTAGAGCTAACCTTGAAAATGTTAACACTATTAGGGACTTAGGAATTTTGTTTGATCAAAAGCTAAATCTTGATACACATGTTGATAACATAATTAATAGGGCATTTAAATTGTATGGTTTTGTGATGCGCGCTAGTAATAAATTTCGTAAACCATCCACTTATCTACAACTTATCCGCTCGCAACTGGAATACGCAGTTTGTGTATGGAATCCATTTTATAATAAATATGTCAAGAGCCTTGAAAATGTACAAAAGAAATTCCTTCGTAGTATGCACTAAAAATGCACAAAAAAGTATTTGTCATATGATCAACTTCTTCTGAGATACAGTTTATTGTATTTGAAAGACAGACGTCAGCAACTTGATGTAATGCTGTTGTATGACCTTTGTAATAGCAGATATTGATATGCAGATACAGATTGCATTGATATAACTCGTCAACTTAGTTACAGAGTACCAGTTAATGCTCATCGACGTAATACAAGAATTCACCAACTATTTGCTACTAAAAAATGTAGTACTAATGCAGGCATACGTTCCCCTTTATATAGAATGGCACAATCGTATAACAATACTTACCATAAAATTTATATCTTTGCTTTAAAAACAATGGCCTTCAAAAGGTCTATAATAGACACTATAATAGAGGGTAATACATATCCTTAACTGTATTTTTTGAAAAAGATTTGAATGAATTTTCCACGGGCGGGATTTGAACCCGCACCTTCAGACATATCGAGTCGATTTCATTTATAAACATTAAAGATGCTATTATTGTAATTCCGGGTATGCATAGTTTTGCGCGGGTTTTGTTGCGTATATGTGTGAACTTGAACTTGTGAACTTTATGCCTAAATCATATGGTTGAAAGTGTATTGGGGAAGTTTGACAGTTTTGGATGGGTTGATGTGCAGGCGTCTGTACATTGTAAATGATTAAATATAAGTTCTGTAACGTTTGCTGCTAGTGCTTGCTGTTTTGTAACTAATACACTTAAAAAATTGATACATGTTCATTCACCTCAACTTTTTCAAGCAATTTGATTATTATTGTTTTGTAATCTGTGGTTAAGAATGTTGATATCGCAATGGGTATAATAAGTTTTTAGATTATAAGAACAACATATTATTTTATTGTGATATTGTTAGGTGACCCAAATAAATTAAAAAAAAAAATTCAAAAAAATAATTGTCGACCCTGTCAAAGGCTTTCTGGAAGTCAAAGCAAATTACATCGACTTGCAGCCCGCGATCCATGGCATCAGAGACATAGTCAACGAAGCAAAGCAGGTTTGTATTGACAGAGCGCCCCGGTCTGAAACCATGTTGCTCGTCGCCTATTCGCTGTTTCACCTGTCTATATATCTCCTCGTGCAGGATATTTTCGAAGACCCAAAGGTTTTTCGGAATTCGGAATTCGGAATTGATGACTATTCACATCACACTGTAGTGTATTTATTAAAGAATAAGAGTGAAGCAACAGATAATGTCATTGATTATGTAAATCAATTAGAAAATATAACAGGAAAGAAGGTAAGCAGAATCAGATGTGACAATGGCAAAGAGTTCACTGCAAACAAGCTAAAATGGTTTTCCGGTCCATTGCTATTTTGTGTGCAGCTGCAAACAGCTGCACACAAAATAGCAATGGGCCGGTATTCATCTACATGGGTCCTATTTTTTGTTTTTGGAATGGGTGTCACCCTAGAAAGCTTTCACTGTGTTACCACTTCTGAAAGAGAGGTTCATAATGTGGTAAAGCGGAAGAATCACATGTTTTTTGCAGGTTTTAAGAATAAAACTAGGCACACCGTCAGGACCAAATGAGTTACTCGACTTCAATTTGTTCAGACCGCGTTCAATATCTTGAAGTGACAATTTAGGAAGCCCGATGTTATCACCCTGAAAACCCTGTTCGTGACATATGTTACCGTTGAGCAGTGGCGTTTGTTTCAAGAAAACGCTGGAAAAATAATCAGCAAACGTCTCAGCAGCCTCAACACCTGTACAAGAAATATCTTTTTGAGTAACACAGGGTTCAAAACCACCCTTAGACCTAAGTCTGTGCACGTGACCCCAAAAATCTTGGGGTCGCAACTGCATGTTTTTCTCAATACGAGCCAAGTAATGTTTATATGCATGAGAGATCGTATCTTTAATTCGGCCCGTAAGCGCGAAAATAAATCGTATGATGCATCACATTTTGATGTCAGCCAGGCCCTATGCAAACGAGCTTTGCGCTTAATATCTCTTATGATATCTGCATTGAACCAAACCGGGTACCTGTTACTCGTAGCAGAATGTCTCTGCTTTTTAGGAATTGAGAGATCGAATAATCGATACAAATTGTGTAAAAGGCATCCGTTGCAGCAGAGACGTCATTAGATTCTAGGACAGGCTCCCAGGAAACGCCAACGAGCAGCGATTTCAGGGCACTAACGTCTACTTTATTAAAGTTCCAATCTCGCGATGAGTCTATGTTGCTTGGCTGCAGTCGATTACAGCCGTTACTTTGCAATCGGAGATCAACTATTGTTTCGAGCGGTGGGTGGTACAGTTTATCGAGAGGGACAAAACCTTCAGCAGCCCCGCTCACGGATACCTTCAGCGACCGAGACTCATTGCACTCCTGTGCCAACACTACGTCAAGAATGCTTCCATGAGAATTAACTATGCTGTTATGGTCAATAAGATTACAGTATGTCAAAAGGTAACAATAATAGTTATTAATACTATCAGATGCGCTATTCATATTCAAGTCACCGAAAAGAAAAAAAGTAGTGTTTGGATTATCCTCAAAAAACGACTCAATATTACAAAAACATTAATATAAACTGAATTGACAGCTTTCGGATAGATATAAACTACACATATAATGAAAGATGTTCCGCCGTATGTGACAGAGGCCCATAGATCTTCGCCGAGTTCTGACTGAAGCTCCGGTCGGTGCTAAACGACGACCAGGTCTTGCGGCAAGTAGGGTACCTCCGCAGGGAGTCGCACGATCACGCCGTAGCAGTGTCCAGTCACTTGGCACTACCTCGGCGTCGTTCACTGAGCTGTCGAGAAAAGTCTCTGTCGCGGCCACGAGCAGATGATCAGAAACTAACATACTGGCATACCAGGTGGCCAGTTTCGTCTTCAAGCCTCTAACATTTTAGTAAATTATATTCATCTGTGTAGGTACGGTGATATTATTGTCGAGTCGGTGTCGCCCCGCTGGAGGATCGCTCACGAAAGTTCAAAGGACCAATGGAGGGCCCAGCTTTAAAGTTATCGCTCGTATGGCTTTTTGGTCCTCTGTAATTTACCCAGGCTTTGATTCTAGCGTTCACCGGCCACACATCTATCGAATAACAGGTATCATAGTACGCAACAGGCACTCCTATTTTGTACGATTTGTAGTCGCCTTTTGCAGTAAGCTCCTCCACCGTACAAAAACTGTTAGAACAAAGCTTATGTACATAGTCACGAACCTCCTCAATACCCGATGCCATGTTCCAAAGATGTAGATGTTTTCGTACTTCAACAGCTTTCAGTGCCGTGACCGAAGGGCCTGCAGTACCACACTTAAAGGTTCGACGCCGGTTTTTCCCTTTGGCCTCATTCCACTGTTGGGCGCCATCCACTTGGTTTTCAGCTGACGTCTGCCCCCCATCGTTTTTGGAAGGGTGACTTAGACCATCATGACCCGACTGCAGTTTAGGGGTTTTAGGTGATAGGGCTGCAGATTCAACATTTTTTGTTTCTGTGTCTGGGGACTCGATGCTTTGCTTGCCTTTTTAGCAGATGATTGACCTGGTGCTGGTTGCCGAGACTTCATCAACTGTTGCACTGTAGCTGGCTGCGGAGTCTGAGTTGCTGCAGGTCGATGGGAGTCGCTCTCGTACTTCTACAGTTTAGTCTGCAGTAATTTTACTTCAGAAACATAGTCCGTCAGTTTTAATTCGTACTGGGTTATTAGTGCCCCATGGTTAGACATTTTAGAATTATACATCTTCAATCGAGCATCGTAAGTGGTTATTGTAGACACAGTGCGGGTTAGATGACTTTTTAACACGCTTACCTCTTGACGCAACTCACGTAACTCAGCCAGTAGCTCACGTTCAGTGTGATTTGGTGACGATTGATTAGTAATCACATTTTATCACATGTTATCACATCAAAACTATCGATACGTCGAAATCATAACGGAACATTCCTAGTGCAGAGCGACACCTACCGTGTGGTAGCTGAAACTTATTCTAATTTATTTTAATGCGCTGTTTTGATTTTCAACGTTAGATGGCGTTACTAGCGCCCCAGCTCAAACTTTTTGTATGAAATAGTCTTTATTAGCCGCTCTATTATTACTATATTAAATCTCTTTGTACGAAATAGTGAAGAAGAACATGATTCATGGACCGAGTTGTGAACTCGACTTGCATTACGCGTACGCCGACCGATATTTTTACGCCTCATTCTTTAAACCAATAACATTATATAACACTACGATAAACCTTTATACACACGAAACACCGATAATACTTTTGCAAAAGAAGCGGTAATGACGTATTGTCCGTATGAAGTTGTCAAATGATGGCTGAAGAACCTCAGAATAATAACTAAAGCTATAGAAACCTGACTAAAGTAGCAACACTCATTCATCAGTTCGTACTATTTTAACTAATGAACCTAAGTGATGTATTGGAAAGAGATCGATTGTCCCATTTCTTTCGTTATTTCGAAGGTGTCACCAGACACCATGTTTGAGGTAATGTAATGAGTGACTTTATAAAGGACTCAAAGATTTGGAACGAAGTTCCTTATCGCGCGTTGTGAAAGGGGGCTAGACGGAAAAAATTCTTACGAAAAGTTGTCACGACACTTTTTGCTATAGTAAGCTACAATAGAAATATTATCAATAGAAGTGTACGTTAATTTCGCAATTGTTATCACAAGACCGTGTGGCCTAATGGATAAGGCGTCGGACTTCGTATCCGAAGATTGCAGGTTCGAGTCCTGTCACGGTCGAAATATTATTTTGTTATTTTTATTTGTAAATTATTTATTTATTTATTTTTTTCGTTGATTTAATATTTTGTAATAATAATATACAGTATTTTCAAAATGAGTTTCATTTTTATTTTTATGTAAGTGTCACATAAGACGTGTACGTAGTACAGTACTACACGTTATCTGGTCTTTTCCTGGTTCCTCATCGCGCGTTGTGTAAGGGGGCTAGATGGAAAAAAATCTTACGAAAAGTTGTCACGACACTTTTTGCTATAGTAAGCTATTGTAAGCTGTGCGGCGTCGCATGTTTCTCTGTCTGTCTCTCTCTCTTATAGAAAGCAAGCCAGATATTTTCATTTCTATTTCGCATTGAACAGTGTGGTGTCGCGACGATTATTTTTGTTGAGTGTATACAGGTTTTTTGTAAATAATAAATAATAAAAAATAATAATAATAATGAATCCTGACACAAGTTCCGGATATTGCTGATGGAGTTAGGTAAGATAAAAAAAAAAAAAAAAAAAATTATTACAATTCCTTCACTAATTAATCGAAAGGAACTTCGTTCCATCCGGGTGTCCCTTGACACCTCTCAAGTTTTTTTTTTTTTAACCCCGATTATCTGATGACCGTTTGACATAACAATACAAAAAATAAAAACTAAGTATCAACCATTTGTCGCACTCCAACCTCCTTTTCTAGCCATAAGATAGAACGGAACTAAACATAGTTGCACGATTTTTATTTTAGCCGTCCTTCTATAGCTTTAGTTATTGTTCTGAGTGAAGAACAGTAGTAAAGTAGTAACAATAGTAGTACATCATTCTGTCACATTTACTCACTCACTTTTCATAGCATGATATTTAAAAATATCATATTTTAGTCTTTGACTATAATATACAGTTTGTAGATTTGCATTCCCGCCATAATTTTACAGCTGATCGTAATTGGTACACTTAATGACAAAAAAATACTTTTAACACGGAGAAAGTAATAAGGAACCGATTGATTAATAAAATGATCTCAGTGTAAATTAGAATAGCGACCGTCGACTGACGAGAATAGGGGTGCAGACCGTAGTAGGTACATAAGAGCGCAGCAGGCGGACATTAAGTCGATGAACTTACGTAAACTTGTAGGTACTATTATGTATTCTGTGGTAAAGTGGCTTACTCTTACGCATAAGTATACTTTGTTGCAATAAACTATTATTAGGTACTTACTGATCATGTTTAAGATACTCGCAGGTACTGCTCAAAGTGGGCACCTTCACGTTCTATGCACAAATGAGCACGGCGCCTTAAGTTTCTAGGTAACTTTTGCAGCACACTACGATTTGACCTTACACTCTCAAAAGCCATTAAAATATTTTGTTTTAACTGCACAACACTCGTGATTTCGTCTTTATAAACCATTCTTTTTATGTCTCCCCACAAATAAAAGTCACACGGAGTCAAGTCTGGCGATCTCGGAGGCCAGGGCACTGGCCCACCTCGACCAATCCACTGGGTTCCGAACACTTCGTCCAAATAATCGCGCACTTGGCGTGCATAATGCGGAGGCGCCCCGTCCTGGTGGTAAAAGAGATTCCGGTGAAGAACTAGTGGCACGTCGTCAAGCATTACGTAAACTACGTGCTGCAAAAGTTGCAAATACGAGTTGCTGTTGAGATAACCCTCGATGAAATAGGGCCCGAGTAAATGTCCACCAACAATGCCAGCCCACACATTGATGCTAAACCTATGCTGGAACGAATCTTTTTTGGTCTTATGCGGGTTCTGTTCACGGTGAGCCCACCAATGTTCATTGTGGACGTTGTAAACACCGATGCGCGTAAACATACACTCATCCGTCCATAGAATGCTGGCTTCTCGGTGTTCTAGTACCCAGTGACAAAAAGTAACCCGGGCGGCATGATCTTGCTCGTTCAATTCTTGAACTCTTCTGAAGTGGAACGGGTGCTGTTGCTCCGACTTAAGAAGCCGCCAGACTGTTGTGTGGTGGACATTGAAGTGGCGGCCAGCATCACGAGTACTGGCACGTGGTTCCCTCTCGAAGTATTCGAGTATTTGCTCTTGCAAATCGACTGAGAGGCCCACACTGCCGCGACCCTGCGCATGTCGAGGAACGTTGAACTGGCCATGATCCCTCAGTCGTTGCGTGGCAGCAAGCATTACCTCGCGCGATGGAGTTGGTCTGTTTGGAAACATTTCCACAAACATGACCACGGCTCGACGTAGACTGTTCCCACTAATTGCGTATTATCGCACCATCTCCACAAGTTCTACGTTAGAATAATTTTCCGTCATTTTACTTTTTTTTACACACACAAACAACACACCTAAGAACACGTTTCGCTTCAAATTCGCTAGGGCTAAGAAATGTGTCACTCGTTCGGGGTTGCGCGGCACACTGGCTTTGATGCGTGCGGCGTGCGCCCGCCGCCCGCCGGCCGCCGGCGCTCGCCGCGCCGACAAAGCTGCGGGCGCGCCGCGAAGCTCGAGCTTGTTGCTACCTACTCGTGGTCGGGTGAGCGGGCGTACGCGAACGAGCGTTTATTTTTTAGTGCTACGCAGACGTGCGATTCGTATTTACAGATTTTGAAAATATGATTATTATTTTTTCATATTTTTTTTATAATTTATTTGTAATAAGTATAAGCATTAAGACCGCTGCTATGAATATGGCGTGAATGCAAATCAACAAGTTGTATATACATGAGCGTCGCGGTACAAACGCTTCGCTCAAAGCGGCCGGTTTTTGTATCGAAGTGTGCGTGACAGCCGCGTATGACACTAGCGCTGAACTGGCGTGAGTGTGCGCGAAAGGTTGCCAACGTAATTCCCGATAAAAAAGGGAAAAAATATTTATGCACAATCACAGAACAGCTAATGGCACAATACAATTTTAAAATGAAAATAGTACCTAGTTTTAAAATGGCTTCGTTGATAGATTTTATTTGTGTTTACGGTGTTTGGAGTTGGTAATTGTTACCGACAACTACTAGGAAAGTATGTACCAACTCAACTCAGCAAATTATTCATCATAATTCATAACATAACATAACTTTTAAATCAGGTATTTGTAGGTATAACGCATCAAAGTAGCTGGTGTGTTTAGAATTGATGGATGATTGAAAGCAAGACGAGTACAATAAAATTATGCGTTAATAGAAGCCTGCGTGCTTGTGATATGTTTGTATAGTATATATATAATAGGGATGAAAGAAGAACGACAGGCAGGATGATTTACATTTAATAATCAAAATCGTTTTTTTGTAGTCAAATGCCTGCCTATAACCAATAAAAAAAATAGTTTTTATTAATTATAAGCAAAACAATTAATGACCTTCTCTTTGTATTTGTTTTTTAAATAACTTTCGTTTTGACGTTACGTCATTTTCCATGTTCTCTAATTTCATAATATTTTATAAATATTTTTCCACCACCAGTCTTATTATGTGCACTTGATGTAGAAGACCGCATTCATGATCAGCTGGTACCTGGGATTGGAAGTAGGTCACCCTACATCCAACAAAAATGCATTACATTACAATAGTAAATTCGTCATAAAATAGTAAAAAAGCACTTTTCCGCTTAAATGCACAAAAAATCAAAATTATTTCTACATGATTTTAACTGTCTTAAATTTTTGACAAATTTTTGAACGTAGAATTGTCTCATCTATGTAATCTATAAATGTCAATACGTCAAAATCGTATGTATTCTGATTACTCAAAAAGATTTTTTTACAAGACTAGAAAACTGTATGTTTCCTAAAACACAAATGTTGAAAAAAATTCCACGAGTAGGGTTTGAACCTGCACCCTTCTGACATACCGGTTCAGGTGCTCTTCCAATTGAGCTATCGTGGTTCTTACCAGCCCGCCGAAATTATTCAACACTATTTACTTTTTACTTTGAAAGCCAAAGGCGCCCATTCAATGTTAACAACTACCGTCATTAACATCCGATCATAATATTTTTACAAATACTAAAGATCAGTTATGAAGTAGGCAAGCTATTTATAAAATGTTTTTGTTTTGTTTATATAATTTTTAACGCAAATTTTATTGCGAACAAATTACAAAAACACAAATTTTGAAAAAATTTCCACGAACAGGGTTTGAACCTGACCCGGTATGTCAGAAGGGTACAGGTTCAAACCCTGCTCGTGGAAATTTTTTCAACCTTTGTGTTTTTGTAATTTGTTCGCAACAAAATTTGCGTTAAAAATTATATAAACAAAACAAAAACATTGTATGTTTCCTCACAAAATTAATATAGAAACTCTGATTTTTTTACAATAACGTAGCCACCTCGTTTTATACACATTCGCGCATAAATACTCTAAATCCAAGCCCACATATATACCTTCTTACTTAAATACTTACGTACATTAAATTCAAACAAAATTATTATTTTACTCATTTCGAATATCGATACCATACCACAATAATAGTTAATATTAAGTGTACAATATTATAAAATATAACAGTATTATATTTTTATATTCTGCCATCAATAATGGGATTGGGAATTCTACATTCCGATACTAGCAATATGGCCGCCTTGCTTACGTAATGAAATCGATTATTGTTAAAATTATAATTATCATTAAAATTTATCTGTAAGTAGAGATGGAACGTGACTTTCCTTTTCGAAAAGATCTTTTCTTTGTAGTTTCGACAAAATTTCATTGAGCAAACGGTCATTTTGCAAACAAATTCATCAAAAACCGAGACTTTATCACTGCTTGACAGCACAAATGACACTGACCTCCTGAGGAGCGCGTCAAGCCAATACTGGCCCGTTAATTTTTGTACGTTTTCTGACGGCCAGGCTCTATCTAGACAGGAATATAATCAAAGATTTTAGTAAAAATATCTTTTTTTATCCAATTTTGTGCAGTCGATCGAAAGTTATGCGCGTACATACATTTCAGTGATTCATTTTTATTTATATAGACTAGCTGACCCGGCAAACGTTGTTTTGCCAATTATTTGTTTTGAAACTTGTGTGAAATGATAAAGTTTAAATAAATATAATTATTAGAATACAATATAATATGGGTGGAAACTTAATTCGCCTCTGTGGTCTACTTGCTGGATTCGATTCCCAGCAGAAGTACATATTGTTGTAATTAATTTGGTTGATAGAAGAGCTTGTTCTTACTCTACTGTAGCTTAACATCTATCACTATCACTAGATGGTGGCATGATGATAATGATGGTGACTAGTTTTACAATTTATGAGCATTCCGACAGTGAGATATAGTCAACTCCTGATTGGTTGGGGTTGCCGGGTGAAATGCGTTTCCTTCTTCGGCCTTATCGTTATCATAAGGTGTAAGATGGAGGCAAAGTGCTTTCCCGTTGTTGCGTAAAAAAACAAATATACGAGTTTTTATGAGTATATAATTGTTTTTTATATGGTTGTTTTAGCAGTCGGGTTTTTTTGTTTTATATTAATAATTTGTATTTTTTCAAACTTTTTTCTTTTTTATTATAAAGTATATTCCGGATATTTTTATAGCCTATGCCACTTCCAAAGTCAAAATAAATCTAACGACACCTTATATGTTAAAATCCACCATGCCGTTGGCTGTAGGGCGTGCCAAAGAAATATACATACATACATACATACATACATACATACATACATACATACATACATACATACATACATACATACATACATACATACATACATACATACATACATACATACATACATACATACATATACACCTACATACATACACTCGAAAAACATAACCCTCCTTCTTACGCAGTCAGGTGAAAAGGTCTTGTATCAAATGTTAAGACCGTGGTCCAGGATTACACAACTATGACGTAACATTATTGTGAATCATTGGAATGTTTGCAGTTTGTTATCGTAATTTATAGTATTTTTTATCGAGTTGAATGTTTTTTTTAATGTTCCACTAACAAACTATATTAAACACAACATAAAAATATTTTATACAGACCAAACTTTATTGTTGATAATAATACTTGAATTCATAACGTTGTTATCATACATAACTTGCATAGGTACTTTGGTTATGTAATATAAGCTCGGATATATATAGTAGGTATCTCATATTTACCTTGATACACATAGACTGACTAACGAATGGTCCCTTATCGTGAATCAGCTGATTTATTAACTATAAATCAGCTGTTTCATGATAAAGTTTTGGTCACCCACCTGATGACCCGCCTTTGCGAAAATAGCTTAACCTTAACAGTCGCAGACCGGGCGCGTTAACCACTGCGCCATCGAGCACCTCGAGCCATGGCTCGAGGTGCTCGATACTAGCTTTATCGATACGAGCTTTATGAACTAATAAATATTATAAAGCAAACAGTATCAATAAGGTTTTATTTATGAGTTCTACTCACACTTGACCGTTTTACCCGTCTACGGACACATGGTGAGATGGCGTGACAATGGCGTTTTAAGGCAGGTGTTAATCTAGATAACGCCTCGGTGGCGGAGTGGCAGAGCGCTTGGCCCGATACCCGAAGTTCCCCCTAGCTTGCTTTAACTTATGGCGAGCCTTCAGCCTTCTAGTAAGTCTAGATAGGTTTCTAATCATTGAGCTGAAATAAGTGCACACAATCACTCTAGAGAGTGCTTGCATTGTGTTAATTTAAGAGTTATAGACTAGCCATAGCAAGTGATAGGATCGCGTGAATCGATGTGTTGTACCCGTGAGGGCTAAGGGCCCCCCTCCGATCGGTAGCCAGTCCAGCTTGATGTCAGGGTTCCTACTTGATGGCAGAGCCGCTGGCATAGCCAGATGGGGGAACCGTCCTTATTTACCCTATACGCTGCGAAGCGTGTAATATCATTTATATGGCGCTGAGCGCTTCTTTCCTTTTGCCCCCTTTTCCATGGATTTATTTATTTATTTGTTCTCAATATCTAGAAAATTGTGTGTTAGCCTGGCCAGACTAATGAAAGCAAAGGAACGGTTGAGACAGGGACGTGTATTTGGTGACACCCCAGACTGCCACTACCCGCCACGACAGTGCACTGGTTTAATTAACATAATTCAGGCTTCGCATAGCAGCGATTGCCTTACTCTCAATATAACAAATATAATTGTGCTCTCCCAAATATCACAAATCTTTGTACTAGTCCTATGTACTCCTCAAATCTCTTATGCCCCTGATCTTACAATAAATACTTCCTTTATGACGAATTTATGATGCCTGCATCAATTTCTCCTTCCAGCCATACAGCTCCGCAGCTTATTTATTTATTGTCTATCTGAGTTCTTATTCAAATTAAATGCTTTAAGGACAAACGTTGAAAAAGTCTCACACACGGGGATCGAACCCGCACATTGAAATATTGCACCTTTGGGAATCGAACTCGTGCCTCATAACACATTGAAAAGATTGCACTTTCGGGAATCGAACCCGTACCTCATAACACTCCGGGTCTGATGCGCTGTCAAAATGCCATTTGTCCATAATAATGTTAGCATAAAATTAAGTGTGATTGATTAAATATCTATATTCGTGTATCGAATGATCCAAAGTCATATTAATAAAGGTTATAACAATGACACTCAGCTATAAATTCCACTGCTGGGTTAAACAAAGGCCACAGGTATAGATATCTCTTTCTCAGTTGGTAAGTAACATAATTAAATAAAGTACTGTAAGCTTTTAAAATATCTTCTCAATCCAGCCAGGAATCGAACCTGGGCCTTCCGCAATCCTTGCGGCAGCGTTGACCATTAGGAATCGAACCTAGGTCTTCCGCAATCTTAGCGGCTGTACTAATTATAATGATTCAGGTATTGACCTTATTAAATAAAGCTCAAGACATAGGCAGACACTTAATTTATTAATATAGGACTGCCAAAAGTTTAATTATTTACTTATTATACTAGAAGATACGAAACTGTTTCATTATTTTGAGACCGTGTAAAATCGTTAGACTTTACATGGCCAGCCGTTGAGTTCCTAGGTCATCGTTAATGAGGAAAAAACCGTACGGCTAAACAAAAAACCTCATTTGACCAACCTAGTTACAATTATAATAACTAAACATGCACAAATTATGTACAAGAAACTCTCTCGACACACACAAGTATTGTTCTCTTCTCTAAACCACGTGTAATAAATTAGGGTATAACTTGCCTTCCCGATTTATCCCATTCTACCACTCCCATTCTACCACCTGGGTTTATGCATTTAATCGTGATTCTCCTGGAATCTAACAGTGTGAATCTTGGATCGATCATTACAATATTTAATACGCCACACTCATAACCAATAGTATTATGATTAGCATTATTGCTAATCTCTTATAGTGGCTCCGTATATTAGGATGCCCCTTATTTATGTATATATTATTCCATATTGAAGTAAATTCGTTATCAATCTCTGAATTAAATGTGATATAATTCCCAAAAGTTAATTGTAGTTAGCTTGTGTCGTGAAAGTTTCTGTGGTAAAATCTAACAAAACTATAGTTATAAAAATACAATAAAATTTTAACTTTACCGAGTAAATTCAGCTATCTCTCTCTCTCATAATGATAACACAATAACGTATTACTCAAGGTTACTCTATACAGACTTTATATTTAGTTAACAATGGTAAACAAGTACACTGACTCTAAACATAACTATCTATTTGCAATCGTATCAAAATCAGCTTGTCGACCCTCGGAGATGTGGCCATCGATTGTCCTCCGCTCTCGCTGCCAGGCAGTCTCCACCACTCCTCGGTTGCTCTCCCCTCTCCTGTAATTTTTAAAATATCTACAAATACTTGTTTACACATCCTTCTAATTGGTTACGTTATTTGTGGGAGTTCCTTTAAGTATAGTTTACAACGTCCCGCCCCGAGTTTCTTAGAAACCTCACTAGAAACGCATGTGCGATGTCTATCCTTTTAATTTTTTCTTTTCCCACGGCCTGTGTTCAATGGTCAAGTAAATTCATAGTTCTCTTTTGTTTACATAGGGCACTTTCGAACATCTGCTAGGTTTTTTCTTATCCTTCCAATCACTATCGCGTCTAATGAATAGGTCATAATTTTTAACTTCGACTGGCTTTTTGTCGCTATGCTCTTTGTCTTTCTAACTCTATTATCTTAGTTCAAAAAACCCAACTTTTGTTGATAAAAAAATATTCGTTCCGCATTTCTAAACGCATTTATTTAGGTTTATGTCTTACACGTGTTTGGGACGGCTGTTAGTTTTCTCGATTGTTAAAAAAATATTATTTATTTTTAGTGGTACATACACTGATCACCTCATGCTTAAGCCAGTACCCATCAATTGTAGCGATGACTTAATTTCAATGATGGAGGCCTTTGCCCAACAGTGGCACAGTTATAGGCTTTTTACTACTTACTTTACTAATCTAGATTACTTTAAATAAAAAAATCTTTACAGAAAATACAACATTTAAATATGACAAAAGACCATTATTGAATATACTATGCAAGTAATGAGAGCCAAGCCCATTAGTCAAGCCGTTCTGCTCATTTAAAGTAAAATGAGCTTGCACTTTTTAAAATTAAAACCTTTTTAAGGTCAGACAAAAAGTATTACATCAATGTCAATCTGATATGACCGTAGCTTAAAAAGTAAAATGTAATAAGTTTCAGTTTTAAAAATTCACAGTGAACTATAATGTCGATTTAAATGTTAGTTTAAAAATTATCTTATTATGTTATGTCGCAAAAACCGCGACGTTTTCGATATAACAACACAGCAGATATTATGTTATGCTACTGTGTTGTTGGTGTTGCTGTATCTGATGAAGTTTATAAAATACGTATCGGACCGGAGTTACTGTCGCGAAGAAAGGAGCCACCGCCGCTGTGAACCTGCACCGCCTCCACCATGCGCGCCTCCACCATGCGCGCCACCAAAGCCGCAGTACCCTGACACCTGTGATGGAAAAGATGATAGGAGATTCAGGCGACGAAGGAAACGACACCACAAATACATGGCAGAACAATTGTTGCCGAAACACGATCCGGGCAACAGTCATCGATACGAAGAGTACGATTAATACGATAATAAATGTTATTTATAGACGGCTTAAAACCTTATTTGGTTTCAATTTATTTTTTACTTAAATCTGCGTGGCTGCAAACTCTACCGATTTTATTATTCAAAGGTTATCCCTCTGCTATTGCTCACGTTGGAAGGTGTGAAATGATAAAGTTTAAATAAATATAATTATTAGAAGACAATATAATATGGGTGGAAACTTAATTTGCCTCTGTGGTCTAGTTGCTGGATTCGATTCCCAGCAAGAGTACATATTGTTGTAATGAATTTGGTTGATAGAAGAGCTTGTTCTTACTCTACTGTAGCTTAACATCTATCACTATCACTAGATGGTGGCATGATGATGGTGATGGTGACTAGTTACCCATCTTCGGCTTTATCGTTATCATGGCAAGTGCTTTCCCGTTGCTGCGTAAAAAAGGTCTTGTATCAAATGTTAAGACCGAACGCGATGCGGCGAGTGACGGTAAAAATACGACAAAGAGGTCTTGCGTACGAAATATGTTCTATAGCATGCAGTCCATGGTGGGTACGACGTGGTACGAATCATGGGAAATATGAATGCAAATTTACTTGTAAGTTGAGTAGTGAGTTGCACCCGACAGTCACGGCCCCGCATTTATCATGATTGTCCGGATCGACGTGTAAGGTGCAGATCGTGCGGTGAGGATGTGGTAATAGCGCCGATTACCGACCAACGCGACGGGTAGTTGTCGAAATTGCGGCGCATAAGTACAGTTGTAAAATGTTGATGGGTGCTAACGTGTCCAATTTTTTAGAAGAAAAGTTTGTTAGTTGGAAGGTGTCTACATTATTTAAATAGTGTTCTTTTTTTGTTTATATACTAATAATATTATTAGTCCTTATTCAATTTAATATATTTATGCTTGAGGCAGGCATCTTGCACTCCGTTATACCTACCGCGATAAGCACCTACAGCGCGCGACAACTTGAAGTTGTAAATCAGTCAGGGCCCCAGCGCGCATTCGTGCGCACGCACAGGCATAGTTTGAAGTGGATCGCAATTTCGATTTGTTTAAAAATAACTACCTCTTTGATATCAGTAAATCTACTTATACTTACTTATACTACTATCTAGCCTTAAGAGAGTGGATCACTGCGCTGGTTAGCAAAAGGGCGGTTCAGATAGTGGTGAACACTACTACGAGGGCTAAAGTAGTTAGAGGGTGCCCTCAAAGAGGGGTGTTATCACCACTTCTATGGAACATAGTAGTAGACAGCCTCATTAACAAACTCAATGATAGAGGATACACTACTATTGGTTATGCGGATGACTTAGCAATACTGATAAATGGGAGCGCTGAAAATGTGTTATGCAAAGTGATGCGCTCAGCCCTTCAGATTGTGGAAGACTGGTGTGACGAACACAAATTGTCAGTAAACCCGAAAAAAACAGAACTTATCCTTTTCACCAACAAAAGGAAGTTACCAGAACTCCAACCACCAAAACTCTTTAACACCAACCTCTCCCTATCAACTCAAGTAAAATATCTGGGAGTCATCCTGGATAATAAACTGAATTGGGCGAGGCACATTGATGCAAAAATAAAGAAGGCCTGTATAGCGTTTGGGCAGTGTAGAAGACTTGTTGGGAAAAAATGGGGTCTAAATCCAAAAATCACACTTTGGTTATACACATCAGTTATCAGACCTTCCTTAACCTACGGATCAGTTGTCTGGTGGCCCAGAACCCAACTGGTCACGGTAAAAGCAAAACTCCAGAGTCTGCAACGCCTAGCAAGCGTAGCAGCCACGGGGTGCATGAGAACAACTTCATCAGCCGCTCTGGAGTATATATTGAACTTAAGACCTCTAGATCTGGTCATTCAAGAGGAAGCCAAGGGCGCAGCCTTAAGACTAAGATCTAACGGGTTATGGAAACAAAGCATAACTACACACTCAAAGATTCTGCAGGCAAGCCTGAAAGAAATACCGTTTCTTGAAGCGCCCATGGACAGAATACCATGTCACCACGTCTTCGATAGAAGATACAATATCCAACTTACTGCGGAACCAGTTGATAGCTCTGGCATCAATGAAGTTAGGATATACACAGACGGGTCCAAAACCGCACACGGCACTGGAGCGGGTGTCTTCTCGAATGACTTAAATATAAAAATTTCAACAACTTTAGACAAGTTAAATACAATCTTTCAAGCAGAATGTATTGGTATCACCAAGGCGGCACAGGCGGTTGCAGCCAGAGCTGTCAGAGACCTAAATATAAAAATTGTCTCAGATAGTGCATCCGTACTTCAAGCTTTAAAAAACAACACCATAACCTCTGTCCTTGTACTGGAATGTCATAACACTCTCCAATCCATAGCAGAGGCAAACAAAGTAACTTTGCAATGGATCAAAGGACACAGCAACTCACAGGGCAATGACGCCGCTGACGAACTAGCCAAAAGAGGATCGATGGCAGCAGTTTATGGACCGGAACCACTGCTGCCCATACCTCAGGCCCAGATAAAAACGTGGCTGCGCAAATTAACCGAAGATGAACATCTAACAGAATGGAGAAACAGTGTAGGTAGCAGGCAAACCAAGAATGCAGTTCCGGTGGCATCAAAAAAGCTTGCCCGCAACCTCCTTAGATTAAACAGGGACAGGATCCGTAAAATCATCGGTATTATTACTGGTCATTGTCCCTTAAACAAGCACCTATTTACGATAGGTGTGACCGACAGCCCTCTATGCAGAGGATGCATGGAGGCGGAAGAAACGCCACAACACGTGCTCATGGAGTGCAGGAGTGTGGCAGACGAACGGGCACGGTTTCTCCAAACACCCAGAACGCTTGCGGAAGCCTGCAGCAGCCTGAAAAGGCTGCAAGCCTTCTGGGATAATCTGGGTTGGTTGGAGTAGGCAGAAGGTACAATACGTACAATGGCCAAATCGAATGGCTAAGTGCGGATACAGCCCAGTATAACTAAACTAAACTAAACTAATCAGTAAATCTACAAGCTCCGTAATATAATAATGGTGAAACGCAACAATAATAATTGTTGTGTGGAAGGCTGTCGAAATAAACAGAAAGATTCGAAGTTATTTATTCTGTGCTTATAGGTAGGTAGGTATGTATTTAGTGATCCGTTTATTCTTAGGTAGGTACTTGTCTTATTTGCTAAACAATCTTCACCCAACCTTCAACCCTTTTACTTATTTAAATAATACTTTAGTAGGTACCTACTTACTTACCTACTTACGAAACTGTTTATTAAATTACTAAATAGGACAAGTATGTACCTAAGGATAAACAACTAAGTAGGTACCTACCTACCTATCTAGTATCTTTACTTTAGGATAGGTACCTTCATGCTAGTTCCTACGTAACTACCAAAACCAAAAGTTGACTTTTGTTATCTTTATGCCTCCCGCATATTTACGTACCTAGGTACCTAGTTAGATAATTAAATATTATAGTATTTATAGCTAGTTTGATAAGTAGGTACCTACTTACTTACAAGTTCTGTCTACAAGATCAAGTTTAGCTGTGATAAGTACCTATAGGCAGGTTGGTTGGTGTACCTATTTCTGTTTTTGGTAGTTAGAACTATCTACGAAAATATGTTTTTTAACGGCAACGCAACGGTAAGGCGGCATAAAGGCAGCCTCAAAGTCAACATGTAGGTAGTCTGATGTGGCGTAGACTGTACTTACATAGGTACCTAGCCTAGGTTTATTTGAAACGTAATTTGTTCACATTTAAGTACAGTACACATTATAAACATAATAACTTGTACAAAAAAATGTAATTTAAATAATATGTAGTGTTAATTCCGCTAACTCACTCGTTTATACAGCTTGGATGCAGTACGTATGCACCGCCCTCCCGCCCGCAAAAAGTATGCACATGCAGGAGAAACAATGCGTGCAAGCGAAAATGCACACCAACACCGATACCCGACACGTGTTTCGCCCCTCCACGGGGCATCCTCAAGAGCTGTTGACTGGTCGAGAGCTGCGCACCGACTGCACAGTCGGGCGGGAGGGCGGTGCATGCGTACTGCATCCAAGCTGTATAAACGAGTGAGTTAGCGGAATTAACACTACATATTATTTAAATTACATTTTTTTGTACTATGGATTTCCGCAAAATAACGCCTGATTCCATTAATTATAATAACTTGTAATAAAATAAGTATTCAGATTAATTATTATTTAAAAGAAGACATCCCTGAAGTCGTTAGAAAAGATAAGAGCTACTGTTGGAAGTATTAACGCTGGCCATCACCTTTGTTTATGGTCGGAATACCTTCTTAACAATTTTTGAAATAATGACAATGTCTGTCTAAGATTTTTCTGTGTTTAACATGTTTCGTGAATACCTTAATAATTAATATAATAATGTTTCGTTCAACTGTACTCTTAATTTCATCCTACCTAATATTTCTAAGAGGTTATGGGCCACATGTTGTGAACGTATAGATATTGTGTAATATATTTATTATATCTAAATATGAGTGAATATTCAAACTCACCGGTTACTATGGAGAAGCTGAAAGGCACCATTAACTACAGAGATTGGGCATTTCAAATGCAAAATATTCTCATTTTCGAAAGTTTGTGGCATTGTGTCACTGGAAAAACTGAAACCGTAGACGGTGACAGCGCTGAACATAAAGCTCGTAAAAAGAAATGGCTCGGGCGCGGCTTTGTTAAGTGTTGACAAGTCATGTTATCCTCACATTGTGCAGGCTACAACAGCCAAAGATGTATGGGATGCCTTGAGTAAGGCGTATGACGACACCGGTTTAAACAGAAGATTGTCTTGTCTACGAAACTTATGTTCGATCAGGTTGGAACAGTTTGATAGCATAGAGACTTACGTAAATAAGATCTTGTCGCTAGCTGAATAACTGAATAGCATGAAAAAGCCTCTAGATGACGAATTCATTGCTGCAATTATGCTTCAAGGGTTGCCTCAGGAGTATGAGCCGATGATAATGGCTTTGGAGCACTCAAGCATGGATATAACGACGGACATGGTTAAAACAAAACTACTGCAAGACAAGCGATGGAAAGGTTGCGCTGGTGGTAGTGATGACTGCTTGTACACAAAGAATCGTGGTAATAGCAAGACCAGCTCCTGAGGTAAGAAAAAGAATGTCCCAGTACATTGATACATGCTAGTTCCTCGTCAGGCACGAACAAGCAACTGTGGTGTTGGAAATGTCGATCTAAAAGTCACGTCAAGAAAGACTGTCCTCAACAGGATAAAGTGTCGACTTCTATTGCACTTAACACTGTCAAATATGACAGTTCTTGGATTATTGATTCCGGAGCTACGGATCATATGTCAGGATGCCGAGAATGGTTTGAGTCTTTTGACCAATCGTCGACGAAGGAAGTGTGTGTTGCTAACGGCAAGAAGTTGATAGTAAAAGGTAAAGGAAACATACATTTTAGGGTTAATTGTAATGGACAAATTATAGATGTGACTTTAAAAGATATAATGTTTGTACCTGTACTTACTGTAAATTTAATGTGTCTATTCTCACCGAAAAAGGTTTTAAATTTAGTTTTACTAACACCGCATGTAATCTGTTGAAAGCTGGCAATGTAGTTTTAACAGCTAGGAAAGTTGGGAGAATTTACAGACTTTTTACTGTAGGTAGAGCTAATCTGACAACATCAGACACGTCTAAGGACATGATGTTATGGCATCAACAATTAGGGCATCTTAATTTTGATAGCTTGGTATCACTTAGGAAAGTTGCTAATGATGAATGATATTGACTTTCAGGTTACTACTCAGAAGAAAGTTTATGATGTGTGTCTTAAGGGTAAGCAATCCCGCGCTCCATTTGTGACTATTCTAAATAAGCAGGTGGCTAACGCGCGGCTGGCCCTCCTTCACAGTGACGTCGTCGGGCCAATGCCAACCACTTCTCATGGAGGCAAGCGTTACATCCTCACGTTCCTAGATGACTACTCCAGGAAAGTGTTCGTTTTTCCCATTGCCAAGAAAAGTGATGTGTGTAAGTATACTATTGATTTTATTAAACTTGTTGAGAATCAGTGTAGTGCTAAAGTTAAAGTACTGAGAACAGACAATGGCTCTGAGTACGTTAATGCTGAGTTAACTAACTTCTTTAAAACGAAGGGTATTGTTCATCAGCTGACGGTTCCATACAGTCCGCAGCAAAACGGATCCGCTAAGCGACTTAACCGTAGTTTGCTTAATAAGGTCAGATGTCTATTGTATAATGCAAATCTCGATGACAAGATGTGGGAAGAAGCTGCAAACACAGCGGCGTTTCTTATGAACCGATTACCAAGCTCTAAGCTTTCTGGTAGATTACCAGAAGAGGTGTGGAGCGGTAATAAAGTGAGTCTTAAGAATCTGCGTGTCTTTGGTTGTGAGGCATTTGTACATGTAGATGACTGCAAGCGGAAAAAGTTAGACCCCAAAAGTAGGAAACTAATCTTTGTAGGCTACTGTGAGCACGTCAAAGGATATCGTTTGTTCAGTCCTGATGACAATAAGATCGTTGTATCACGTGACGTGGTTTTCAACGAATTTGATTTTCCGGGTAGGCGCTCTAATGTAGGTCAAGAACATATGTTTGAACCTATTTATCTTACAGGAGGTGGTGATGAGGAGAATCTGAGGACTACGTCGGTTGAGGCGGAGTCAGAACCTGTTTTTTAGAGTCATCGGATTATCCTGTAGAGGCGGAGCCGGAATCAGATCCTGTCGAGTCATCAAATTTCCCTGTTGAGACGGAGTGTGAACACGAGCCTAGTGAAGACTGGGAAATGGCGCCTGAGTTGGCATCTGAGTCTTCTAGTCATCGATATAATTTACGTTCACGTATGTCTAGACCAACTTGTAACGTAACAAACGTTTGTAATGTGACAGAACCAGTAGAGCCACGTACTGTCAAAGAAGCTTTGAGTTGTGAAGATAGAGAGCTATGGCAGAAAGCCATGCAAGAAGAAATAGATTCTTTTATCTTACACAGCGCTTGGGAGCTTGTTGAGAAGCCAATTGACAAGAACGTCATTAAAAATAAGTGGATATTTACACTGAAACGAGACTCTGATGGAAACATTAGACGTTACAAGGCGAGGTTGGTAGCGAAAGGCTTTACTCAAAGGTATGGTGAAGATTTCCATGAAACTTTTTCACCGGTCGTTCGTCACTGTTCTATCAGATTGTTATTATCTCTAGCTGTGGAAATGAACCTTGGGATTGATCATTTGGATGTACAAACGGCGTTCCTAAACGGTGATTTACATAAAGAGATTTTCATGCAACAACTGGAAGGTTTCATATTGCTTGGGAGTGAAAACAAAGTCTATAGACTACGAAAGGCGGTTTATGGGTTGAAACAAGCGTCGCAATCTTGGTACCAAAAGGTAAAAGATGTTTTACTTTCTATGGAATACATACAATGCAAACAAGAGGACTGCATCTTCACTCGGAGAATTGGTGAGTCGATTGTTTTTATTGCTCTGTATGTTGACGATTTTTTCGTGTTCTATAATGACAAACGTCTGGCACAGACGTTAAAAAGTTTATTGCTAAAGTATTTTAAGATAAAAGACTTAGGCCCGGTTAGAAATATGTTAGGTATTAAAGTAGAACGTGATGCAAATTCTATCAAACTTAGTCAGGAAAATCGGATTGATAAGTTGTTAGATCGTTTTGGCATGACAGACTGCAAGTCTGTAAAGTCTCCCATGATGACTAATATAAGTTCTGTCAGTGAGAGTACTAGTAATGCTACGAATAACAATGTAACCGAGTTTCCGTACCAAGAGTTGATCGGTAGTCTTGTTTTTATGTGTAACTACGCGACCTGATATTTCGTTTGCCGTGTCATACTTTAGTCAATATAACAGTTGCTATACGGAATTCCATTGGATTCAAGCTAAGCGTGTACTTAGGTATCTTAAAAGAACTAAGGAAAAGGCTTTAGTTTTTAAGAAATACAATGTAAACCCTGCCTTGGAAGGATATTCGGATGCAGACTGGGCCTCAGATTGTGATAGAAAGTCGTACACAGGATATGTGTTTAAATACGGTGGTAATTCGATATCATGGGGAAGTTATAAACAGTCGTGCATTTCGTTATCGTCCACCGAGGCGGAGTACATTAGCTTAAGTGAAGCTAGCAGAGAAGCGGTGTTCCTCCAAGCTTTGTTAAAAGAGCTGCTTATTCTATCTAATTACAAAATTGTCATGTATTGCGACAATCAGTCGGCTATGCAACTTGCTGTCAATAAAGTGCATCATAAACGGAGCAAGCACATAGAAATTAGATACCATTATGTTGTAGGGACATGATAGATAGGTACAATGTTAAGTTATTGTACATACCTACGGATGCAATGGTTGCAGATGTATTTACCAAACCGCTGGGCTGCGTTAAGCATCTGGAGTTCACCAGGCAGCTTGGTATAGCATAAATGTTGATGCCCTCGTTATGGGGGGGGGGGGGGGGGTGTTGGAAGTATTAACGCTGGCCATCACCTTTGTTTATGGTCGGAATACCTTCTTAACAATTTTTGAATTAATGACAATGTCTGTCTAAGATTTTTCTGTGTTTAACATGTCTTGTGAAAAAACCTTAATAATAAATATAATAATGTTTAGTTCAACTGTACGTTTAGTTGTGTGTAGAAAATGAACCTACTGAAAACATGGTGCTAGTGCTTAAGTTGATGAGTTCTTTTACAATGAGCTAATTCTGACTGCACTAACATACCAGGAAAATGTTATATTTATATATTTTTTTAAATATGATGATTTCTTGATTGATTCTTAGTAAATATAACACATTATACTTTTTTTTGTAATATGATTATGGGTAGGTACTTATTCAATTATGTAAATGCAGCAGAAGTATAATAATGTAATACAATAATATTTTTTCTAGTTTTTTTTCTTGAAACCCTGTCACTAGCAAGTTGGTAATAATTGATTCAGTAAGTAGAAATAATCGACTGTTTTTTAAAACTATCTGGGGTCATGTAAGTCACTAATTAGCAAAGGGCCCTGCTAGAAGGACAAAATCTACGAACGCATATTTCTCAAAAACTATTTATTTCTAGGGTGTAGTGAAAAGTTATTTGGAAGGTAGAAATAAGAGGCTCCTTGAATACTAGTTCATTTAGTCTGTAAACTTTCAATTAACAAAGGGCCCCGCTGGCACAGCACAGAATTATTTCTTTTTTTTTTCATTAATTTGCAAAGGTAGAAATTTTTAAGTACATAAATCGATAGGTAGAAACATATACAAACTCGATTATTTAGGACCTAAACCATTTATACATGGGGTCCCGCTGCATATACGGATATATGTACTATATTAAACACAACATAAAAATATTTTATACAGACCAAACTTTATTGTTGATAATAATACTTGAATTCATAACGTTGTTATCATACATAACTTGCATAGGTACTTTGGTTATGTAATATAAGCTCGGATATATACAGTAGGTATCTCATATTTACCTTGATACACATAGACTGACTAACGAATGGTCCCTTATCGTGAATCAGCTGATTTATTAACTATAAATCAGCTGTTTCATGATAAAGTTTTGGTCACCCACCTGATGACCCGCCTTTGCGAAAATAGCTTAACCTTAACAGTCGCAGACCGAGCGCGTTAACCACTGCGCCATCGAGCACCTCGAGTCATGAACTAATAAATATTATAAAGCAAACAGTACCAATAAAATTTTATTTATGAGTTCTACTCACACTTGACCGTTTTACCCGTCTACGGACACATGGCGAGATGGCGTGACAATGGCGTTTTAAGGCAGGTGTTAATCTAGATATGCCTCGGTGGCGGAGTGGCAGAACGCTTGGCCCGATACCCGAAGTTCCCGGGTTCAACTCCCAGGTCGGGCAAATTGTATTTCGGGTTTTTCGATTCAAAGCCCGGGTTTGTAATCACCAACCCGCATTTGGCAAGCGTGGTGCTTAAGCCAGTACCCATCAATTGTAGCGATGACTTGATTTCAATGATGGAGGCCTTTGCCCAACAGTGGGACAGTTGTAGGCTGTTTACTACTTACTTTACTAATCTAGATTACTTTTAAATAAAAAAATCTTTACAGAAAATACAACTTTTGAATATGACAAAAGACCATGAATATACTATGCAAGTAATGAGAGCCAAGCCCATCAGTCAAGCCGTTCTGCTTATTTAAAGTAAAATGAGGTTGCACTTTTTAAAATTAAAACCTTTTTGAGGCCAGACAAAAAGTATTACATCAATGTCAATCTGACATGATCGTAGCTTAAAAAGTAAAATGTAATAAGTTTCAGTTTTAAAAATTCACAGTGAACTATAATGTCGATTTAAATGTTAGTTTAAAAATTATCTCATTATGTTATGTCGCAGAAAGCGCGACATTTTCGATATAATCGATTCGATAACACCACAGCAGATATTATGTTATGCTACTTTGTTGTTGGTGTTGCTGCATGTGATGAAGTTTATAAAATACATATCGACCCGGTGTTACTGTCGCGAAGAAAGGAGCCACCACCGCTGTGAACCTGCACCGCCTCCACCATGCGCGCCTCCACCATGCGCGCCACCAAAGCCGCAGTACCCTCACACCTGTGATGGAAAAGATGATAGGAAATGCAGGCGACGAAGGAATCGACACCACAAATACATGGCAGAACAATGGTTGCCGAAACACGATCCGGGCAACAGTCATCAATACGAAGACTACGATTGACCAGCGCCTTAAATAACAATGTACTCTGTCTCCCTTTGTGTCCAACAAAAAATATAGCAACTTGTGTACCCAAGCTAAAATATCGTCCTGTAATGTGAAGTTTAGTGTAAGCAATTAAAACTTTTATAAAGAGTCATCGTGTTTTGCATTACTTGATTTTCGAGGAAACCTGATCCCGTGTTCAGACGATACTTTCTATTATCACGGAAAGATTTACAAAGTGTATTCTCCTCCCGAATATAATGTTTCGTTATCATGGCAAGTGCTTTCCCGTTGCTGCGTAAAAAAAGGTCTTGTATCAAATGTTAAGACCGAACGCGATGCTGCGAGTGACGGTAAGAATACGACAAAGAGGTCTTGCGTACGAAATATGTTCTATAGCATGGTTCTATAGCATCGTCCATGGTGGGTACGACGTGGTACGAATCATGGGAAATATGAATGCAAATTTACTTGTAAGTTGAGTAGTGAGTTGCACCCGACAGTCACGGCCCCGCATAAATCATGATTGTCCGGATCGACGTGTAAGGTGCAGATCGTGCGGTGAGGATGTGGTAATAGCGCCCATTACCGACCAACGCGACGGGTAGTTGTCGAAATTGCGGCGCATAAGTACAGTTGTAAAATGTTGATGGGTGCTAACGTGTTCAATTTTTTAGATGAAAAGTTTGTTAGTTGGAAGGTGTCTACATTATTTAAATAGTGTTCTTTTTTGTTCAGATACTAATAATATTATTAGTCCTTATTCAATTTAATATATTTATGCTTGAGGCTACAACAGAATACAGACTTTACTGCATTAGGCTCTGAATAATCAGCCAATAAACAATACACTGGGAGATTGAGTCTTAACCCACAACACGGCTGTAATATGTACAAAAAAAAAAAATCGACCAAAAATACAAAAAATAATTATTATTTCACGACTCGTGAAGGATTTGAACCTCCGACCGCTGAATTTCACAGAATTTAGTTCAGTGCTCTGACCAGCTGAGCTAACGAGTCTTATCCATAAATGACTAAAACCCTATAGTATCGTTCGGTCGTCCAGGATTGCACAACTATGACGTAACATTATTGTGAATCATTGGAATGTTTGCGTTGTGTTATCGTAATTTATAGTATTTTTTATCGAGTTAAATGTTTTTTTTTAATGTTCCACTAACAAACTGTATTAAACACAACATAAAAATATTTTATACAGACTTGTATAGGTACTTTGGTTATGTAATATAAGCTCGGATATATTAGGTATCTCATATTTACCTTGATACACATAGACTGACTAATGAATGGTCCCTTATCGTGAATCAGCTGATTTATTAACTATAAATCAGCTGTTTCATGATAAAGTTTTGGTCACCCACCTGATGACCCGCCTTTGCGAAAATAGCTTAACCTTAACAATCGCAGACCGGGCGCGTTAACCACTGCGCCATCGAGCACCTCGAGCTATGAACTAATAAATATTATAAAGCAAACAGTACTAATAAGGTTTTATTTATGAGTTCTACTCACACTTGACCGTTTTACCCGTCTACGGACACATGGCGAGATGGCGTGACAATGGCGTATTAAGGCAGGTGTTAATCAAGATAACGCCTCTGTGGCCGAGTGGCAGAGCGCTTGGCCCGATACCCGAAGTTCCCGGGTTCAACTCCCAGGTCGGGCAAATTGTATTTCGGGTTTTTCGATTCAAAGCCCGGGTTTGTAATCACCAACCCGCATTTGGCAAGCGTGGTGCTTAAGCCAGTACCCATCAATTGTAGCGATGACTTGATTTTAATGATGGAGGCCTTTGCCCAACAGTGGCACAGTTATAGGCTTTTTACTACTTACTTTACTAATCTAGATTACTTTAAATAAAAAAAACTTTACAGAAAATACAACTTTTAAATATGAGAAAAGACCATTATTGAATATACTATGCAAGTAATGAGAGCCAAGCCCATCAGTCAAGCCGTTCTGCTCATTTAAAGTAAAACTGAGGTTGCACTTTTAAAAATTAAAACCTTTTTGAGGCCAGACAAAAAGTATTACATCAATGTCAATCTGACATGACCGTAGCTTAAAAAGTAAAATGTAATAAGTTTCAGTTTTAAAAATTCACAGTGAATTATAATGTCGATTTAAATGTTAGTTTAAAAATTATCTCATTATGTTATGTCGCAAAAAGCGCGACATTTTCGATATATCAACACAGCAGATATTATGTTATGCTACTTTGTTGTTGGTGTTGCTGTATCTGCTGAAGATTATAAAATACGTATCGAACCGGTGTTACTGTCGCGAAGAAAGGAGCCAACGCCGCTGTGAACCTGCACCGCCTCCACCATGCGCGCCTCCACCATGCGCGCCACCAAAGCCGCAGTACCCTCACACCTGTGATGGAAAAGATGATAGGAAATGCAGGCGACGAAGGAATCGACACCACAAATACATGGCAGAACAATGGTTGCCGAAACACGATCCGGGCAACAGTCATCGATACGAAGACTACGATTGACCAGCGCCTAAAATAACAATGTACTCTGTCTCCCTTTGTGTCCAACAAAAAATATAGCAACTTGTGTACCCAAGCCAAATTATCGTCCTGTAATGTGAACTTTAGTGTAAGCAATTAAAACTTTTATAAAGAGTCATCGTGTTTTGCATAACTTGATTTCCGAGGAAACCTGATCCCGTGTTCAGACGATACTTTTTATTATCACGGAAAGATTTACAAAGTGTATTCTCCTCCCGAATATAATGTTTCAATGTGAAATGGATAACCTACGCAAAATGAATTTATGCGAGAAGAAGGTTTGGCAAATATAATAAATTTTATTTATAGACGGCTTAAAACCTTATTTGGTTTCAATTTATTTTTTACTTAAATCTGCGTGGCTGCAAACTCTACCGATTTTATTATTCAAAGGTTATCCCTCTGCTATTGCTCACGTGGGAAGGTGTGAAATGATAAAGTTTAAATAAATATAATTATTAGAAGACAATATAATATGGGTGGAAACTTAATTCGCCTCTGTGGTCTAGTTGCTGGATTCGATTCCCTGCAGGAGTACATATTGTTGTAATGAATTTGGTTGATAGAAGAGCTTGTTCTAACTCTACTGTAGCTAAACATCTATCACTATCACTAGATGGTGGCATGATGATGGTGATGGTGACTAGTTACCCATCTTCGGCCTTATCGTTATCATGGCAAGTGCTTTCCCGTTGCTGCGTAAAAAAAGGTCTTGTATCAAATGTTAAGACCGAACGCGATGCGGCGAGTGACGGTGAAAATACGACAAAGAGGTCTTGCGTACGAAATATGTTCTATAGCATGGTTCTATAGCATCGTCCATGGTGGGTACGACGTGGTACGAATCATGGGAAATATGAATGCAAATTTACTTGTAAGTTGAGTAGTGAGTTGCACCCGACAGTCACGGCCCCGCATTTATCATGATTGTCCGGATCGACGTGTAAGGTGCAGATCGTGCGGTGAGGATGTGGTAATAGCGCCGATTACCGACCAACGCGACGGGTAGTTGTCGAAATTGCGGCGCATAAGTACAGTTGTAAAATGTTGATGGGTGCTAACGTGTCCAATTTTTTAGATGAAAAGTTTGTTAGTTGGAAGGTGTCTACATTATTTAAATAGTGTTCTTTTTTGTTCAGATACTAATAATATTATTAGTCCTTATTCAATTTAATATATTTATGCTTGAGGCTACAACAGAATACAGACTTTACTGCATTAGGCTCTGAATAATCAGCCAATAAACAAAACACTGGGAGATTGAATCTTAACCCACAACACGGCTGTAATATGTACAAAAAAAAACAAAATCGACCAAAAATACAAAAAATAATTATTATTTTACGACTCGTGAAGGATTTGAACCTCCGACCGCTGAATTTCACAGAATTTAGTTCAGTGCTCTGACCAGCTGAGCTAACGAGTCTTATCCATAAATTACTAAAACCCTATAGTATCGTTCGGTCGTCCAGGATTGCACAACTATGACGTAACGTTATTGTGAATAATTGAAATGTTTGTAGCTTGTTATCGTAATTTATAGTATTTAAAGGCACATGGCCTTTGTTAGAGTTGTCGTTGCCTTCCATGTATGCTCAAGAGTGGCGCGGTTCAACGGGCGAGGAGAAATATTGACTATCGAACAATAATCAACGTTTTAATAATGTATTACACACTAGAAACAATGCAGTATAACTTAAGAGCGTTTACGCCGCACACTAGCGCCACTAATGAAAAAAAAACATATCTAGTAATTAGAGATAGAAATCAAATTATGCTCAACAAACTATCTGAATGAAGTAATTTAGCATTTTTACGTCATCTAATGAACACATGACATGTTATAGTTTAGTTAAATATAACGCCATATTGACACATGACACATACATGACATGTTATAGTTTAGTTAAATATAACGCCATATTTAACTAAACTATAACATGTCATGTGTTCATTAGATGTCGTAAAAATGCTAAATTACTTCATTCAGATAGTTTGTTGAGCATAATTTGATTTTTTATCTCTAATTACTAGATATGTTTTTTTTTCATTGGCGGCGCTAGTGTGCGGCGTAAACGCTCTTAATCGCAAAATCAGACTATAATTGCTTAACTATTAAATGGTAGAACATAAAAACCAAGACGTTCCACAGCACGCGTGACGCCTCTGCCCCGCCAGCGCCCTGAGTTCCGTCAAGCGAGCTGTCACTGAACTATCAATGTCACTGTCAGTGGCAGTCGCTTCACAATGAGGTCGAATCAATTAATTTAGCTCGATAGTTTGTGGAAGTGCCGTCATATTTTTATCGAGTTGAATGTTTTTTTTTAATATTCCACTAACAAACTATAGTAAACACAACATAAAAATATTTTATACAGACCAAACTTTATTATTGATAATAATACTTGAATCCATAACGTTGTTATCATATATAACTCGTATAGGTACTTTGGTTATGTAATATAAGCTCAGAGTAGGTATCTCTTATTTACCTTGATACACATAGACTGACAAATGAACGGTCCCTTATCGTGAAACAGCTGTTTTATTAACTATAAATCAGCTGTTTCATGATAAACTTTTGGTCACCCACCTGATGACCCGCCTTTGCTTAACGCGGGCGCGTTAACCACTGCGCCATCGAGCACCTCGAACCATGAACTAATAAATATTATAAAGCAAACAGTACCAATAAGGTTTTATTTATGAGTTCTACTCACATTTGACCGTTTTACCCGTCTACGGACGCATGGCAAGATGGCGTGACAATGGCGTTTTAAGGCACATTTGCAAATTTCCACAAATGTGGCAAAACTTGTTAGTGAGGTATTCACAATGCGCTGCCGCGAGACGTGAAAATTACCCTCAAAGTAAGATTTTAACTTCCTAAAGCTGCCGCGGTGTACAGTCAATTGATGTAGAGTAAAATAAAAAAATTAAAAACTTCTTTTTTTATTTTTATTTTTTACTAGCTGACTTGGCTGACTTCGTACCACTTTGACAGTTTCCATGACAACAAAACAAACAAATCGTATTTCTTTTTATTTATTATTATCAGTGTTTCTCTATTATAATAAGCATGTATTTATACATATAAACCTTCCTCTTGAATCACTCTATCTATTAAAAAAACCGCATCAAAATTCGCCGCGTAGTTTTAAAGATCTAAGCATACATAGGGACAGACACAGCGGGAAGCGACTTTGTTTTATAATTATGTAGAGATATATCATACGGGTATATAAGCGCAGTGTTTTCATCTCACTTGATGTTAAGAGCGTTTACGCCGCACACTAGCGCTACTAATGAAAATAAAACATATCTAGTAATTAGAGATAGAAAATCAAATTATGCTAACACACCTCACATGTTATGGTTTAGCTAAATAAGACGTTACGGCCACTTTTAACTGTAACGCCATATTTAACTAAACCATAACATATCAGGCGTTCATTAGGTGACGTAAAAATGCTAAATTACGTCATTCAGATAGTTTGTTGAACATAATTTGATTTTCTATCTCTAATTACTAGAATATGTTTTTTTTTTCATTGGCGGCTCTGGTGTCCGGCGTAAACGCTCTTAAGTGATTAGAAGACCAATGGTGGAAGCGCATTTCACCCGGGATACTCAACTACTGAGGCACTGGCTATCCTTATCTATAGCTGCCGGAACACAACAATGCCACAAACATTGATGTTATGGCGACATCTTCGCTACATAGTTAATAACAAAGTTGCTTCCCGCTGTCTGTCTGTCCCTATGTATGTATGCTTAGATCTTTAAAACTACGCAACAGATTTTGATGCGTTTTTTTTAATAGATAGAGTGATTCAAGAGGATTGTTTTCAGTATCAGCATTGCACCCGTGCGAAGCCCGGGTCGCTAGTTAAATCTTCTGTGCGTGTGTATCTTATTAAACTCCTTCTAAACGGCTGGACCGATTTAGATGAAATTTTCTGTGTGTGTTCAAGTGGATTCGAGAATGGTTTAGATTTACAATTGGACCCGGTAGGTGGCGCTGCTATAGGGGTCCAACATGGGATACGGGTGTTCTTAAGCGGACGAATGATGTTTGTTTTGTTGTCATGGAAACTCAACGTTTTGTTTGTTTTGTTGTCATGGAAACTGTCAAAGCGATGTGAAGTCCGCCGCTCAGCTAGTATTTAAATAAGATGGTGGTATAGGTAGCCAGGCGGACAAACAAGTCCTACCACCAACCAAACCGAGTACATAAACATTAACTATCCGCCTCTGTGGTCTAGTGGTTTAGACCCAGAGGTCCCGAGTTCGATTCCCAGCGGGGGGTACATGTTTGTATATTCGGTTTGGATGGTGGTAAGTAGGGCTTGTTTGTCCGCCCATCATTGGCCTTGTCATCGCTTAACATCAGGTGAGATCAAGGCACTGTGCTTACTCGTAAAATATATTTAAAAAAACATGTAGCCCCCGCTGGGAATCGAAACCGGGACCTCTTGGTCTAAACCGGTAGTTTTAAACACAAGACCCAGAGGCGGCTAAATATTGAGTACGATTTTTTAATTACACCGGTGGTAATCTGGTATTTAAAATGAAAAATATGTACTTACTAGCCTATGACAGTATTTATAGTTATTTAATTTACAATGTTATGAATTTAGGTATGTGCTTACGTTTTTGGAATTTTCAGGATCAAAATAGACACTTTTATTTTTGAGTTCCATTCTGAGGAAGCAGTCGCGTAATTTTTATTTATATATTTAAGTCTTTAATCGCCGTGGTGGTCACCGGTGACCGACAAACAATAACTTTTCTATTGTGTCTGGTTTTGCGGCAGTCAACGTGTTAATTAGTTTGAGAAAGGGAAAATAATAATTATGGGTAAATAAATTAAAATTGGTAAAGTATAAATAAAAATAAGTTAGACAAAAGGAAATTTGATAATCCAAAATAAGCAAAAACTAAAAAAGAATCTGACTCGTGAAGGATTTGAACCTCCGACCGCTGTTTAATTCAAATAAGAACAGTGCTCTAACCAGCTGAGCTAACGAGTCTTTCAAAGCGAAGACTAAAATTCTCCAGTATTATCGAGAATTGCATATGTATGACGCAACTTGTTGTCAATCATAATTGCAAGATATTTTTATCCAGTCTGGCTGGTTTATTTATAATGACAGACTGGTAATAATATCCAACAACATAACCAGGATAATTCCATTTTAACTGGCTCTAAAGTAGGTAGAGTTACGAATAAAAATATCTAATTATAAACTATGTATTTAGTATTAGTAGGTCGAGAAAATATTGGTTTGAAATTATTATTTTTAAACTTTTCCTTTTTATATTTTAAACGTCAATTTAATCCATGACTTCATGACCCTACAGTGAAGACTGTACCAAGAAGAAGGTGCAAGAGACTCGTTAAAAAGTGACTGTCAAAAATATCTCGAGCTTTTGCGTGCTTCAGAATAGTTAAAGCAATAGCTTCTAATAATGTTGTCGCAAGATGACAAGACTACTAGTAGCGTAGTGGTATGTAGTTCACTCCTCGTCTGCATCTGTTTGTGTAAGAAAAACTTTTTATCTTTTACACGTGGATGTCTTCATTTTACCTGTTATTGATTATAAATATATATATATATATATATATATATTTTATTTGTTGTAGGCAGGCATTTGACTACACCTTACCTGATGTTAAGTGACGGTGCGGTCGAGGATGGAACATGCCTGCCTAGAAATAGCTTATTCACTCTGGCTTTGAAGAGGTCCAGATTATACTTTTCAGGGAACACACTCGCAGGCAGCGCGTACCATTCCCTAGCTGTACGCACTAAGAAAGTTGAACCGAATCGGCTCGTGCGACAAGGTGGCATATCTACAACATAGGGATGGAACTCGCGCCTCGCGCTCCGATAGCGGTAAGTGGATGGTGGGATTAGGTCGAAGATGAAAGCTTGGAGGTGGTCCACTTAGAGCACAAGACCGAATAACACATGAGCGAACAGCACAAGGCCTAGTCCACGAACAGCACATATCAATATTTTAGGCAAGTGCTGTTCGTGGATTCAAATTGATTTTTACATTTTTATCCACGAACAGCACATACAACTGCTGAGTTGTAAATATTGTTGGAACCTAGTGCTGGCTGCTAATGTATTTCTTATACAGGACGTTATTAAATGAAAGATATCGACAAATTTACTTGATCGTTTATTAATTACACATACTTTCGTTGGTGCTTTACCCAGTATTTTAAACTACTGAGGATTTATAACTACCAGCAGAACACAACATTGCTACTAATATTGTTGCTTTGGGGCCAGACTTACATAAGGTAGTAATAGGTAGCTATTGTAGCTAAGCGGACATAGCACCAACTAACCAAGTACAATCATGTACCCTCCAAGGAATCTATTAAACCAACTTTGTCTTTTGAGTCTGCTCCGGTGGTTTGACGACTTGGCCACAAAGGCGGTCAAGATGCATTTGTTGTAGAACTACATCATCATCATCATCAGCTCATTTTATATCCCCACTGCTGGGGCACGAGCCTTCCCTTTGGATGGATAGGGAGAACGGGCCATAAACCACCACGCGGGCCTAGTGCGGATTGGTGGTTGTTATCGAATGCTAATGCAGCCGGGAATAACGGCTTAACGTGCCTTCCGAAGCACGAAGGAGCTCGAGATGATAAATTTTTGGACACCCATCCGATGACCGGCCTTTGCGAAAGTTGCTTAAGTTCAGCAATCGTAGACCGAGCGCATTAACCACTGCGCCATCGAGCTCCTCAACAGAACTACGCGGATCATAAACTCCAAGGACTAAGTGTCCTTTATGTCGTCCCTTTATGTCCGTCAAAAATAGATCGATTAGAAGTGTATTGCGTAACACACAACGGATTTACAGTCCGCTTCTGATTCTAAGGGAAGGCGCAGACGAAGGACTTTTATCCGTAGATTTTTGTCTGCTTGCTTTGTTACTATTAGCACAGTATAAATAATTTAATACAATTCCTTTACTGTGATATAACAATAATAATAATAGGCAGCAGCCCTAACCACCGGCAGCTTGAGCCCTGCCCCGTTGCCGGCGGCACCCTAGGCTAGGTTTTTTATAATATTTGTATGTTTTGTATGTGCTTTTGTATTAATATTATAACAAACCTAGGCTGAGAAAAAAGATAAATAAAGAGATAATAATAATATCTATTTATTTCAGAATGATTCCATAGACGTTAGTAGATAGATAGTTAGTAATTACAATAGACCTTAAACACTTATGTTAGGTACAAGAAGAAAAAAATTGCAAATTAAAAAAATAACAAAACAAAAAATTCAAATTTTGCGATCCTCGTGCGCGTTAGTCGATGAAGTTGTAAGCTATATATTTTAACAGATAACAAAGTCCGCGGACAAAGTCCTTTAGAACCGCGACCATTCGGTGAAAGCATTTTTTATTATATTTTACAAAACGCACGAATCGCGACCAACTTGCTTGTTTACTAAAAATCGACGACGCACGAACCGCGACCAATTCTCTATTTTTGACAAACGCCTTAAGGCGACGCACTGCTAAACAATAAATCTCATACGTTTAGACACGAGCGTTTGCGCCACGTACCATAAGAAAAACTGTTTTTTTTCCTTCAAATTAAAACTACAAATTATTTAAAAGTGAAGTGAACTACAATTTTAAAGTGTGTGTTAAGACTAATCTACTAAGAAAATTTAGATGCTTAAATCGGTCTGGTTAGTCTGTAAAATGTGAATCTATGTTTTAAAAGAGGTTACTTTGATATTTTTTTCTCTGTTATAAAAGTTGAAAAATCGTATTTCTGCAACTAACAAAATGAAGTAAATTTAATGGAAAATCATGTCATCAAATATCACTTTCTTATGTTTTGTAATTGTTGGGAAAAATCAAGATCCCCGCCACGTAAATTACCAATGTGTCGTCTTAAACTCTCCCTCGCCCCGCTATGTGCTATACCGGCCACCTGTCCAATAAGGCCAAGACGAAGAAACGGGCCGGTGTTAATTGCGGCGTACTGTTTTGCGGAATGTTACTTAGGTTAATTAACCTCCACTACGAAAAGGAAACTAAAGCAATGCGAATGCGAATACGTACTATAGGTGCATTAGCTGGAAATCTGGGATTTATAGTAAGTGTGAGTTATTTACGCTTATTATTACGCTCGTTTTGTGGTATTTTTTGTAATATTACGGCTGTGGTGTTCGTAGGGCAAGATGCTCATTTTGTTTTATGTATTCTTAAATGCAGAACAACACATACAGAAAAAGTTTATACATTTGATTTTACCATTGTTTATCAATGGTGAGCGCAGTTGGGCTTATCTCTAAAAGCTCTTCTAGCCAACCTTAGATGGAATGGGAGCTTCATATTTAAATGGAAATGACAAAATCTACGATTGCTAAGGTTAAGTTACTTTTCCAAAGGATAGTCATCGGATGGGTGACCAAAAATGTATCATCTCGAGCTCATCCGTGCTTCGGAAAGCACGTAAAGCCGTTGGTCCCGGCTGCATCGGCAGTCGTTAACAACCACCAATCCGGACTGGGCGCGCATGGTGGTGTATGGCCCGTTCGCCTTATCCATCCATAACATCGGCAATGCTAGGCATATTCGGACTCATCATCATCATCATTAGCTCATTTTATGTCCCCACTGCTGGGGCACGAGCCTTCCCTATGGATGGATAGGGAGAACGGGCCATAAACCACCACGCAGGCCCAGTGCGGGTTGGTGGTTGTTAACGACTGCTAATGCAGCCGGGACCAACGGCTTTACGTGCCTTCCGAAGCACGGAGGTGCTCGAGATTATACATTTTTGGTCACCCATCCGATGACCGGCTTTTGCGAAAGTTGCTTAACCTCAGCACTCGCAGACCGGGCGCGTTAACCACTGCGCCAACGAGCTCCTCCTTCGGGCTCACCATCGCGCTTTTGACTAGAAGTCGAAGTGGTCGCCATGACCGAAATCGGTCGGACCAATCATCATCATCATCATCATCATCATCATCCATAGAGAAGGCTCGTGCCCCAGCAGTGTGGACATAAAAAAATGAGCTGGCGATGATGATGGTCTACGGCTGCAGGACAGTCGACTTTGTTTGCAATTTTGTTCCTCAGTTTTTTATTTTATTTTATTTTCTTAGTAGACACAACAGTAACAAAATAGGACTGTAGTTATGCAGTTATACATCAGAAAACCAATGACATATTCACACCAATAGACTTAAAATATCAGGGAAATTATATTGTGCTAACAGAATAAACATGTTTGTATAGCTAGGATCCAAACTGCGATCGAACCGCTTACAAACATAGTAGCTGTGACAGTAACAAGGATATTTCACAACAAAAATATAAGTAATAGGTAGCAATATATTGTTTTCTAAAGTTTACGCGAACACTACACATTGAAATGAAACAACTTTTACGGATCTACTCGCGTTTATTTTACACATTACTTATTTACCCACTTAATCATAAAAACTATTCAAGCATTATTTAGTTAAATATTGTTTTGTCAACGTCACACAAACGTGTTTATCCTGAATGACGTTTCGAACCCTTTGCAGGGTCCGTGGTCACAGGGAGAAACGTCAGGATAAACAATAAATTAGTAATGTTTAAAATAAACGCGAGTAATTCCGTAAAAGTTTTTCATTTCAAAGGTAGCATTATATTAAATATTAATATTAATAAGTTAAAAAAAAACTTTTTAAGATTTTTTTCTCACCGATTTACAGTTACAACAGAAAAGATCAAAATCACACGCCTCGCACAGAATTGTAACACTTGCTTGCACGTAATAAGTATGAGTTTTGCCTGTAATTTGTATTTGAAACTGGAGGGTACATTGGTTTAAAATTTCGTAAAATTCTTGTAGGGATACTCAAGTTCAGTAGTGACAGAAGCTCGGCACAGTCAATAGAGTTCGAGGCAATTTTAAATAAATAAATAAATTTTCCTACACTCACACCAATTACTTATCTAGCCCAAAAGAAGCTTCATTATGAAACTCGTTATATGGTTACTAGACAACGGATAAACATACTTAAAAAAATACATACTTATTATACATAGGAAACACCCAGACCCGAGACAATTTAGAAAAACAATAATTTCTAAATTGACCCGGCCGGGGATCGAGCCCGGGACCTCAGAGATGGCGACACCATGAAAACCGGTGTACAAACCACTCGACCAAGGAGGTCGTCAAATACACAATGTCTGCTATATTCCGTCGATTTCCTAGTGTCAGTAGACGACGCGGGACCGGCGTGTTCTGATCTGGCGTTATGACCTGACGTAGATAGTCCCTTGTGCTTGCATAAGGATGTCTGACACCTAACTTTATAAGCGTGAGGTTGGTGGGGGGTGTCAGTATAAACTTTAAAGTAGTGTATAGCAGGGTGTGTGTCAGTAGACGATGCTTTAATCACAGTTGGACATAGGAAGCGGAGCTAATCACGGGTACCGGTGCGGTAACATAAATAGCGAATATTTTTTTTGGATATTCTCTAGTCTGTTAATATACGTGTCCTATCTTGGGTTCCATATTTGAGAGGCATATTCCAAATTACTACGGACGAGCTAACAATAAAGTATCTTAAAAGTGATGAGGTTATTGTAATCTTTAGCATTACGAATAAGAAAACCAAGAGCTTTGGTAGCTTTAGCTATTATAACATTTATATGTTCATCAAACAGCAACTTAGGATTCTAAATTATATTCTACGTTTTCACACACGTTTCCTTAAGCTGGGCATATAGCACTCAGCAAGCGAGCGTTAAAATATAATTGAGATATGCTTGACTAGCGTTTACGAACAGCTTATAAGAAAGCGAGATGGAAGCTGGTCAGGACCTGCTGATTTGATTTGATCATCAATCAGACGACTAGTCATCATGAAAGTTCTTGTTCTGAGGTATTTCATAAATGCTAAGTCATTCAACACTAAAGTCATAAAAGAGACTGATCATTTTAAATCATAACAGCCATTTCATATTATTATATTGGCATGTCTTATGTTAAGTTAGGTATTCGTTTTAATTAATATTAATACTGTGTGATTAATAGAAAAATACTACAGATCAACACACATCATCATCATCATCTCAGCCAAAAGACGTCCACTGCTGGACAAAGGCCTCCCCGAAGGATCTCCACAACGACCGGTTTTGTGCTGCTTGCATCCAGCGGCTTCCCGCGACCTTCACCAGATCGTCGGTCCACCTTGTTGGAGGCCTGATCAACACACATAAAAGTAAAAATAAACATCGAAATGGCATGGATAAATGCTTGTGGTTTTTTCTCATTTAACACGGATTTACCTACGTGTTTGTGGTAAGATAACGTTACTTATAGTTGTTTACGTTTCGTTAACAATCAATAAAGAATTTTGAAGGTATATATTTTGAATTGATTTTTATGATGTCCAATTTTTAAATGTTATTTGTTTTGTACATGCTGTGAGTATCAGTATTAGATTTGCATTATATATATACCTATATGTATATCAAATCTATATACATGTAACCCATAATATTGTGCCCCCCTGCTGCTCAAAGGCCTCTCCTCTGCGTCTATAATCGTCTCTATCCTGGGCCATTTCGTACCACCCCCGCCAAATAAGTGGTTAAGTCGTCCCCCCATCTCCGTTTTGACCTGTCACGTCTCCGGTGTCCATCACATTAAACCCAGTCTGTGGCGATCTTTGCCCACCTCGCTGAGCCCATGCGGCTGACGTATTTAATTTTATATGTATAAGCTATACTTTCTATAAACTCTATTAAAGCCTTAAACTCAATGACTAGGTGCCGCAAGCGTCCATAGGCTGCCGCTTGTTTGTTTCCTTGCTCAGTATGATAAAAAGAATAATTTTATTTTGATAAAGTAGAAATATAATATCCCGCGTTGTAACGGCCCAATGTCTTGAATAGATACTCAAGCATTCTGATCACGTCCTTAGACTTTCATTGTTTGAAGTTTCTACATTTCCACTTCACAATAACATCTTTCATCTACAGATATTACAAGACACCACTAACTTGTTCTTTTCATTTAAATTTAAAATGTACAATGCGAATAAAAACAATTAAGTGTCTGTCAAAACAATTTGCGTTTCTTAGTAATATTAGATGAATTGTAAACGTTTTATAAAACGAATTAAATAAAGTGAAACTATAAGTCTATTTTAAATTATGGTATGTTACCAATTATTCTGTACAGGACTGTTTGTTTCTAAAAAATAAATAAACAAAAACAAATAAGTTTATCCTAATCAACCTGTAAAAAAAACCTTGAGCCCTTGCCCGTTTTTGGCAAATGTGTTTTACTTTTTAACAATCTGTTAGTGTTTAATCTTAAGAGCGTTTACGCCGCACACTAGCGCCACTAATGAATTAATATAGTTATATGAGTGTAATACTTTATTAAACCCTAACCTTTTACGTTGCGATGGTGGCTTTCATGTGCCTACTTAAGAAGAAGTAAAATATTTACCTACACTACGAGTACAGTCATTCTAGACGAATTAAGAGCGTTTACGCCGCACACTAGCGCCGCCAATGAAAAAAAAAACATATCTAGTAATTAGAGATAGAAAATCAAATTATGCTCAACTAACTATTTGAATGAAGTAATTTAGCATTTTTACGTCACCTAATGAACACCTCACATGTTATGGTTTAGTTAAATATGGCGTTATAGTCAAAAGTGGCCGATTTTCTATCTCTAATTAGTAGATATGTTTTTATTTTCATTAGTGGCGCTAGTGTGCGGCGTAAACGCTCTTAAACGTGTCCACCGTTCACTAGTATATACCATCGAATGGGCATCTACACAGCGCCATTAACGCTACTTTAAACCAAATCACCACAATAATGTTCGAGTCACCGTAGGTTTCGCAACGTCTCCAGTTTATGGTCGGGTCAGGCGCAAGACACTGCGGCGAAGCCACCGCAACCGCAGGCACAGGGTGCCTGTGATGACGCTCCATACAGAACAGACACAACGGACATGTCCGCAGAAGGTTATCTCTTTAATCCTAAACACAATATAATTTTAATTGTTTGGCAGCACTGATCAGCGCTTGCGCATATCAGAGGTGAACCAAAGCCATGTAAGCAATAGCTTCGTTGTATTTAAGGGAACTGTTAATGTGGTGAACTATGAGTAATGGCTGATCAATCAGCGGAGTCGACAGGTCTCTGGTCATTACAATGTATGTAATATAATTATGTAAGGCACGTTGCGCAGACTGCCTACTATTTCCACTGCAGCTGATTAGCAGCTTTCTGGTACAGCAACGTCTCGTGTACATGGTCAGGTTGGGTGCAAAATACTGTGGCGAGGTAACCATATCAGCAAGCACATGGTGCCTGTGATGACGTTTCATAAAGAATAGACGCAGCATACATGTCAGCAGAAGGTTATCTCTTTTAACAACGCCATGCTAGCTTAGTTGGATTTAACGGAATTGGTAATGTGGTGCGCTATGTTTAATGGTTGATCAATCAGCAGGGTTGACAGGTGTCTGCTTATTACAACACAACGTTATGGCAACGTCTCGTGTTTATGGTCGGAGGGCCTAGACAACGATCTGATCCGACCCCTCGGAGTAGTAGGGAACGATGACACACACTAGTGCGTGATGCCATTCTCTCTAGAAAATTCTGACGGTGTTTCGTCTCTCGCGTTTTTTTTTTTTTGAGAGAGATTGCTGATTTCCTCAAACGGCATTTTCAGCGTCACCGGGCTTTTTTGGGGGCGGCGAGGTACCTAAAGGGTACCCCAAGCCGTGTGAAACGAATCACTTTCGGAGGTTTTCTAGAGGGAACGGCATCACACACTTAAAAGTGCGTGTACCCGTGCCCTACTAGATTCTCCGAAGGGTTCGGATCGGATCGGAACGTTTCTCACGCTTGAGGACCCTTTACCCTTTAACCCTTTTACCCTTTAAGTTTCTCGCGCCCCCATAAAAGTCCGGTGACGCTGAAAATGCCGCATGAGGCAATCAGCAAACTCTCTCCAAAAAACTGGGCAAGAGGCATAACGCTAATAGAATAGAAATGGAATAGAAATGATTATCGTAAAGATTAAGCTTGATTGGCTTATGTCAATACGTGAATGATTCTGGCATAATGCTAATAGAATAGAAATGAAATAGAATGATTATCGTAAAATCAAGCTTCATTGGCTTATGTCAATACGTGAATCATTCTGGCATAATGCTAATAGAATAGAAATGGAATAGAATGATTATCGTAAAAATTAAGCTTGATTGGCTTATTTCAATAAGTGAACGATTCTATTCTTTTTTTAATAGTTGTATTTTAAATATTAAAAAAGTAGTATTATTTACGAGTCGAATAATTTCTTACGTTTTCTATATGGGTAAGTTAGGTACTTCTTCTAACTCGCATCTCTATATAAACACAATGGTTACCTAATTCATTCCAGGAACAGATTTGGTCAACATTTATGAAGTTCCTTTGAAATACAGATAAATTCTACGGCGAACCGGATAAGCATTAAGCAACCCAAATCTGATTTCTGGTAAGAACAAGTGAGAGTCCACTTCAAACAGAATTAACTTAGGAAGTATTTAGTGAATAGATTCACTTATAACGGCTTTTGATTGTATTTGTATAGGTATTGTACTAACTCAATGTGTAGGCGTATCCGTTTTATCGTGACCTTCATCCCTAAGACAGATGTTACCGCAGGTCAAGTGTCACAATTTTAGTAATTTATCGTAGTATTTATACCGGTAAGCTACGAAATATCTTTGCGTCCAATGTACCGCAGTGTCTCAAGACGAAAGTCTTTGACCAGTGTGTGTTGCCAGTGATGACATACGGGACTGAGACGTGGTCGCTCACTATGGGCCTCATAAAAAGGCTCAAAGTCACTCAAAGAGCAATGGAGAGGGCTATGCTCGGGGTTTCTCTGCGTGATCAAATCAGAAATGAGGAGATCCGCAGAAGAACTAAGGTAACCGACATAGCCCGAAGAGTTGCAAAGCTTAAGTGGCAGTGGGCAGGGCACATTGCTCGCAGGACTGATGGCCGCTGGGGCGGGATAGTCCTGGAGTGGCGACCGCGTACCGGAAAGCGCAGTGTGGGCAGGCCTCCAACAAGGTGGACCGACGATCTGGTGAAGGTCGCGGGAAGCCGCTGGATGCGAGCAGCACAAAACCGGTCGTTGTGGAGATCCTTGGGGGAGGCCTTTGTCCAGCAGTGGACGTCTTTTGGCTGAGATGATGATGATGATGATTTATACCGATTGTATCATGAATATACAACTGCTCTTGTTTAATTTGTAAATATCTGACAGTAATTGTGTACATGGCAACACAAAACGAACGTTACCATAGAGCAGAAACGGATAAAGAAACTGTTAGAATAGAAGGGAATGCGGTTGTCAGATGGGAAGCAAGAATGGTGTGCCTCGGCACTTTGTCAGCAGCCACCGAAGAGGAAGGAAGCTTCTTAGCTTCCTCTTGGAAACACTGCTGTACCTACTATAAAATAATCATACAAGCAATGTTAGTATATTAAATTATAAATTAATGTATTAGTTTTCAACATATTCGAATGAGTAATATTATGAACAGCTCATCACTTTTCGTGTTTTTTTTAACGAAAATTTTACAATTCACTCCGCTCTACCTGATGATAAGCATACCTTAGCGAATTCCAGATGCAAAACATAATTGTGCCTCATTAGCCGTCCCTACTCTGCTGATCCGCAAGTAGCTTCATCACACCTCGTTTGAAGGACCACATGTTGATGGAAGGAGGGAAACGTGAATGTGTGACCATAACCTAAAGAAGCACGAGTTACCTTAATTTGGTCACCTACGTGGTGAATTCGTGATCACTAGCCCGAGCTTATACACCGTGACTGCCTAGATGACGGACGCGTTTAAGGAGGTGTATAAGAAGCAGATACCTGTTCCATTATATATGATAAAACACCACCTTAATTTTTTACTTTTTTCCTAACTGAAATGATTTTTCTGCTTATTTACGATTTACTACGCGGGTGAGTGAAGCGACTAGCGAGGCGTTCTCCGCGCGTGCGGTTGACTAGGGTTGGTATTATGTGCAATTTTTGAGTCTTTTTTCAAACCTTGCATCTAAGCCTTATTTTCATATAGGAACAATTACTAGGTTGATTATATTGAATATTATTGATGAGACAATTTAAACTGGGCAGTATTGTACAAGAAATCGAACTTATAAAAAATCAGGCTGTTGAGTGTAATGACAAAAAGTACGGAGAATGACAGAAGTGTATGATGATAATGATGATGTGTTGCGAATAATGGTTCAAATATGAAATAAAAGTATGGTAAGACCAATTTTTCCATAAAATAAGCTTTAATCAAAACGCAAAGTCCTTTTACATGATTTATTTTTAAATAACAGAAAAATCGGTACAAAAGTATGAAAAACTTTTAATTATCATGATAACAAATAATTACAGTAACAAAATAATAAAAATTATTTTACTTCTACTATAATTTGGTTTATAATACTATAAATCTGACATAATAAAGTCTATAATTCTGACATAAGAGCTCTAAAAATCACAGCACCTACCATAGTTACGTTGCTTACACATAATCAACACTTACTAATAAGGCTTAATTAGTTACAAGTATAAATTCAACAATATGTAGTAAACCAAAGCATGTTTCTGATCACAAATTTATCTGAATTAAATGATGGTTGCAGGCTATGTTCTCTCAGTAAAGCATTTTTCTGTATAGATAATCAAGAAAATTTAAACGCACCTGTGACTACCATTAAGTTAACCATTTAAATGAAAATAATACTAATTACTCTTCCACACTCTTTGATCATTACAATCACAGTTACGTTGCATTATTTGTCATAATCTTATATAATCAACTAATCACATTGTAATTATTCACAAAAGGCTTTTCCAATATTTTTTTAATTAATCGAACAGATGTCGGTTATAATTCTATTTGGCAGTAGTTTTTTATTTGTGTGAATAAGTGGAGTGGTAATCAAGATATCCAAAGAATTTAAATTTAGTCATCATTAATATTAGCAAGATGACATGGAAAGTGATGTTACGTGACAATTCGCAAAAAACGGAAAATATGTTGATCTAATTATTTCTTGAAAACGCAACCAGCGTTGCCTATGTTTTGTTCATTAAGTAAAATATCACTGAGAACTGTGATGTGTTTGCGTCTATCTGGTCTCGATCGCGCTAGAGGAATAACGTCGGTGCCAGCATTTTCTTTATGGGCCATCACAATATCATTCTGAATATATCCCAAATGTTTGCCATGTGTACATTTTTCAGCTGCTTCACATTCGAAGCAGCTCATCTTCCTTAAAACTGTTTTTGATACAGACTTATCCCATAAAACCTGGTACACGGAAAAGGTTCCCTTAAAAGACTTTAAATTATCCGGGATTATATTTGCTTTTTGTATTACGTCTTTTTCATCTACTTTTCTTAATATAATATTTTCAATGGTTCTATTCAACAAATTGTAAAATTGATCGTACGATCCTACGTCTTCACCAAACACCACCATACGATCGGCAGTTCTTTTTAAAGTTGCCCCAACCCCATCGGGAGCACCCTTTCCGTGCCCAACTTCGGAATAATTCCACGTTATTTTAACAATTTGAGGGAAACTAATATAAATTTGGGTAATTATATAAAACATATATTTATTTCTGTATTGAGAAGTTGGCGAATCGGACAAAAAATTAATTGTGTCAATGAATGGATTTATTTTAATAACTTCCTCCACTAGAGGTAATAAATGAGCCCATATAGCTGGGGCATCATGACGTAGACAATCGCTAATTGTACACATGGAAGTTGGGGTGACTTGGCCAGTTGAAAAACTATGTGTGTATATTACAGATGTATGTAAACTTACCTGTTGTCGACTTCCACCAAAGTGGAAGGACTGAACCTCGGCGGCGTACTTTAAAGAATAATTCTCAGAAAAGTCAACATGGACACATGCCTCTTGCAAGTTAAGATTATCTTTAAGGTTTTTTAAACTTTTACACTGGAAAAGAATTTTGTACGTATGCTTCAAAAATAACTCCAAATTCACTTCAAATTTATGAATGGCATCCTTGGGTCTAACTATAACTTTCTCCTTCTGCGTTATCGTTTGCTTTTTCTTCGTGCCATTTTTAAGAATCACTTTCTTATTTATTTTCTTCCATTTGTAATAAATTAAATTGCGATCATTATCAAACTCATTATAGTTAAGATTGTTTGTCGAGCAGGCCTCACAAATTCTTTCTAGACAATCTGTGTTCCTGGAATCGCAACATATTTTGGAAAGCACTTCGTCACAGTTCTTTTCATTAATTAACGAAGCTTTATATAAGGCTTCAACCAGTAGTTCCATATTAAGATGTATTGAGCACAAACATGTTTCTCTATTGACTGGTTTGGGAAATACTACCCAGAAGGGCCGCAGTTTACAGAAGAATGAATAGCTGATTTTCAGTTTTAACTCTGTCATAAACTTTTTGTGTAAGATACTTAAAGGCATAGATAAATATCTTTTTTGCATCCTAGTCTTATTCCTAGTGATAAACTCTTTTTTTTCAGCAGCCATAGTACTGTTTGCATTATTAATATAAAATTGTTTAACTAATTGGACTAAAGTAGAATATTGTGATTCAACGATAACATCTTCATTATCCTCGTTAATGATACAGTCTTCTGACGTAGATGTGACGTTCATTAGTTTCTTCTTGCTAATATTATTGTATTTCTTGATTTGATTATTTATATAATTACGTAAACTGCAATTATACTTGTAAGATTGGACGTAAATTTTAGTTAGTATGCGAAGCGTTACTGAGAGCTGGCACTATTAATGAAAAGGCTGTAAAAACGATATTTTCATTAGTTTAATAATTATAGTAATTTATACGAAATCATTATTCTCAACGACTGTCATTGTCATCTACATGCTACGTCATTATTCTCTACGCGTGTCATTATACGCTTCACCAAATGTTACGAATAATGATGTTGAGAAAAATGACTATTACGAAAAAACGTGTCACTACAGGTTGAAAACTTGAGACAAATACAAACAACCTGAATAAATAATTAAAACGTAAGCTGTTACTGTAATATAAGACACTTATGAGACGGAAAAGCATAAATAACTATAAAAACTAACAATAGAGTGATGACGTTTAAAATTTTTACATTAAGGAGAACTAATTTTGAGCTTACCTTTCTCGATATGTGGCACGTGCGTGTCCCTCGAAGTGACTCGAACGTCTGAAGGGTGGGACACGGCGGGCGGGGACACTATACTTGGCAGTTTAGGTAGTATGTTGGTTAGGTTATAAGTAAAACAAACTTTGCTGAGGATAATGACGTATTTTTTTTAACGAAAATTTGTTGGCGTTTTAAACAAACTTATACTTGCGTTTTAAATTTGGTTTTTAGTTTTATCAGTAACGACACTAATCATTATTAGTTGTCAGTTAACAGAATTAAATATTTGTTTGTCATAATTTTTTTACACGACGTAAATACGGATGACTGCCATTTTGGACATCGAAATTATTAGCGTTTGAGCTAGTTTTTCGCAAATATTATTTTTCTCTATAAATTACGAGTTTTTCGGCGAGAGGTGCCAGCAGAATTGTAAATAAACAAAGCTTATAAGCAACTTCATGTCATAAAATTTCTTACCAATGAAGAAATAAGCGACCGGACATGAATTTTTTGTCGTTCAAAGATCTACCCTGACCTTACCCGTGCGTGTAGTACATGCGAAATACCGATAGTTCACTTTTTTAAAAACGCGTGTTTTAAAATTAGCTATTATTTTTTTTTAACTAAAAGGGATTTAGATAAGTTACTAGTTTACCTCCTTAAACGCGTCTGTCGTCTAACCTGTCACGGTGTTTATCGAAAAATCGAAACACAATATTGTATTGTGTATTTTATGTCACTTGTAAAATAAAAAAATATTCATAAATTCCTTCCCAAGACTTTTAAGTATCGGGCAGAACGCTATGTCATTCGGCTAAGTGACAATTTTTTTTTTAAAAAGCTTCCATGTAATTATTTAAACACATTTTCAATAAAATAATACAGTATGTTCGTGATAGTATGATCGATGAACTAACAAGTGTACAAGGCTTACATTCCTAACGAATTAACAGCTCATTCTTAATACACGCGAAACGTATAATGAAATTCAAATTCGTTACCAAGGATTAAGGGGAATTCGAGTATGGCACACCCCATACAAACGTTCGTGAGGTCGTCACATGCAATCCGACCTCATTTGCATATCTTACTTCAACAGTTATGGTTTGTGTCATTTGGTAATTTCAGCGTACACTTGATATAATAGCGTGCGGAGTAAAACCACACTGTATTTATTAAAGACAAAAGAAAAGGCTTTTTCCTGTTTTGTATAATTAAATATACCTACCTAAAGTTTTTTCTTATCAATATTTTTGTATATAGAAATTAGACGCGAAAAAATTACTGTTACTACTATTACTACAATTTAATGTTGCCATTAGAATAAAATAATTTAACTCAAAACAACGTATTTTTCACAGTCTTCACCGAACTTTATTTCGAAAAGGAGATCCGGCGTTTTATGCTTAAGTTGTATACTTTTTTAATTTTTTAATTTGTAATTAATTTATATGTGGCAATGGCAATATCTGTCAACAAATGACAGTTGTAATGCGAATGACGGTTGACTGACTGACTGACGTGACGGCATGGTTGACATTTCACTTTTTAAAAGCACAAGAATTATGGTTTATGCAGCCACGTTAGACATTTTAAAGTAACATGTCTGCCAATTGAAGACTCAGTGTTTCCATATTAAAAAATATTAATAATTAAATAACTCTTATCCGCGACTCGTTAAAAATAAGTCTAAACTTGGTTTAAGTAGCCAACGTGATCGCATAGCAAATAATACTCGTACCAGCCACCCTGAACTAACACGGAAGTGAAAAGTATGAATTCAAACGGCGGCACTAACATTTTATTGCAGCTCTTAACTACTCAAAGTACTACAGTAAAAAATTGTACACGTGCTACTCATTATAAAAAATAATGTTGCCAGTTCAATAAATTTATTTATGTATGCAGTTTAGTGCACGCACATACTTAGCAAAAACAAACTTCTAATAAATGTGATAATACGAGAATTATTTATGATACTTGAACTAGTAACTAATTAAAATATATTTAAAAAAATGATTTACAATAACCCAGTGTACAGTACAAATTATGATTCCAGTAAAGAAACCTCATTGAACACCAAAATAAGTTCCGTTGTTTCTTCTTCTTTTCAAGTCAGCCAATATCGACTCCATCATATTTTTCCTAACCAAAAATTTAAAAAATCGAAAAGCAGATTCTCTATCTATCTAGGCAAGAATCCTTTGTTATTTTTATTTTGCGCACTGATTTAAACACCCAACAGTTAAGTAACAAAAATAAAAATTCATGCAATCCTTGTGTGACGCTCGAAACAATGGCCATATAAGTCTTTAGTACCTGGATGACCGAGCTTTGCTCGTTATTTTTTTTTATAATGTTTTCTAAAAAAGAAACCTAGCTAGATCGATTTATCGCCCCCAAAACCCCCTGCGTACTAAATTTCATGAAAATCGTTGAAGCCGTTACCGAGATTCAGATTACTAGAGGTCGGCCAGTGGTCGAAATTCGACCGTAATTTTATTAAGGCTGCACGGATTGTATCCAATTATAAGCAATGAAAAATTTAAAAAGATAGAATGTGAGTTTAGATAGGCATTGACAGATTTCGGACGCTCCAGCAGCACTTCCATTTTTGAAATTTTTGAAATAAAAAAAGAGTTTTCTAAAGTTTACGCGAACACTACACATTGAAATGAAACAACTTTTACGGATCTACTCGCGTTTATTTTACACATTACTTATTTAATAATAAGTAATGTGTAAAATAGTAGATCCGAGTAGATCCGTAAAAGTTGTTTCATTTCAATAAAAAAGAGTATTATAGATACTTAGTTGCGTGTGTGTCAAATACATATGCGTGTGTGTCAATTATATGGTAGTGTGTGTAATATTTGTTTATTGATTTAATGTATTTTTTATACCTAATTTAAAAAAAAATTTACATGCTGTACTCCTTCTCTATATAAACTAACTATAAGTGTGCAAAATTTCATACTCCTTCGTCCGCACAATTTTCGTAAAAAGGGGTACAAAGTTTTTGCTTCACGCATTAATATATAGATTATATATACATATATACATGAATTGCTCGTCTAAAAGTATTAGATATTCATACATACATACTGACAAAGCATCAACATTACCAATTTTGAGTAAACTTGCCGTTAATGACCTCGACACCGCATTTTGCATAATCAATGTAGGGCACCGAGGCGGAATAGATGGATCAGTGATAGGTTGTTAGCCGATCGTCTGATACGCGAGCATCTTGGAGCCCTTGCCCCTTAGTCGGCTCCTGCGACATGCACGGGGACTTAAGCAGTTGATACATTCTTTTCACGTAAGTCTTTAACTAAAATTAAATAAGAGAATAATATTTTGGTCAACTAACATTATGGCGATAGAAATACAACGCCGCATTAGACTCAGTTGGGGGGCGTTCGGTAAGCTGCCCGAAATTTCCAAGTGTAAGGAAGTGCCCCTCTCTCTAAAACGAAGGGCATATGAGCACTGCATTCAGCCGGTCATGGTCTACGGAGCAGAAACTTGGATCCTTACACAACAACACGTCCAAAAGCTTCAAATAGTCCAAAGAAAACTGGAACGCACCATGCTGGGAATCAAACTAAGCGACAAAATAAGAAACTCAGCCATCCGGAGTCGCACTAAATTAACCGACGTGGGGCGTATCATTGCGCAGAGAAAGTGGCGATGGGCGGATCACGTAAGCCGCAGAACTGATGGCCGGTGGAGCGGGAAGGTGCTAGAATGGAGACCACGGACCGGCACCAGAAGCGTGGGCCGCCAGAAGGCTAGATGGGCAGATGACATCACGAAGGTCACGGGAAAAAACTGGATGCAGAAAGCCCAAAACCGAATAGAATGGCGTGCAAATGGGTAGGCCTACACTCAGCAGTGGGTGGTTATAGGCTGAAGAAGAAGAAGAGCATTATGGCCAATAGTCATTAGGTGAAATGAATTTAGGAAAGTTATTTATTGATAATTCCGACGAAACAAGAATACGACGAATCAGGAATCCGACGAATCAGGAATACGACGAATCAGGACGGATTCAACGTTACTTGGGCAAAAATAGTTCTGTGAACTGTTGTCACTGAAATGTAATTTGATAAAAATGACATTGGCCAAACAGCAGATATACATTTATGAGGAAAAATATGTTATCATAATGTACATACTTCGTACCTAGTTATATACCAATTAAGTGGAGAGTTATAACATTATATTAAATCCCTTCCTTTCACCAGCTACTGTCCCTAATGTCCCTATTGCCGGGGTACGAGCCTTCCCTATTCCATCCATAGGGAGAACCCACAGAGAGGTTCACCACACACCCACGGGAGGAGCCACAAACCAATACGCGGGCCCAGTGCAGAACAGGCGGTTGTTAACGACTGCTAATGCAGCCGGGACCACATCTTTACGTGTCTTCCGAAGCACGGAGGACCTCAACATGATAAACTTTTGGTCACCCATCCGATGACAGGCCTTTTTTTTATATTAACTGGTAAGCGCAGTGCCTTGATCTCACCTGATGTTAAGTGATGATAAGGCCAAAGATGAAAGCGCACTTCACCCGGGATCCTCAACTAGTGAGGCACTGGCTATCTTATCTCTAGCTACCGGAACACAACAATGCTACAAACATTGATGTTATGGCGACATATTTAGATAAGATGGTGGTAACTAGCCAGGCGGGCAAACAAGCCCTACCACCAACCAAACCGAGTACACAAACATGTACCACCCGCTGGGAATCGAACTCGGGACCTCTGGGTCTAAACCGGTAGTCTTAGCCACTAGACCACAAAGGCGGTTAAAAAGCCTTTGCGAAAGCTGCGAAAACTTCAGCATTCGTAGACAAAGCGCAATTACCCCTGCGTTAGTATGAGCTCCAGACTATTAGTTAGGTAAATTACATTACTTCATAGACGTAGTTACTGCGAAAAAAACACAATTAATTACGGAACTTACACCTCGATATCACGAGATACAACGGAGAAAGCCATTACGCTTTTCCATGATGGTAATTACACTTAACCCGTAGCTATTTCTATTTAAGCTCAGCAATAATCCTTTGTTGCGGAACTGAACGACTAGGCTCACTTCAGTATTGCTGCAGATTAAACTAGATGTGTACTGTTCGCTTTTACAGTATTATATTCGTTTTATTGTCATGGTACATGAGCTTAATGCATGTAAATACATAATTAATGCATATTGTTCAAAGCAATCATGCAGTATATATTTTACCCCTAAGCATTCTTTCTCTTTCCTTAATAAAATAATAATAATCATCGTCATCATTTATCCGCCATTCTTTGCGAAAATTGCTTAAGGCGACGCACCGCTAAACAATAAATCTCATACGTTTTGATATGAGCGTTTGCGCCCCGTACCATGAAAAACTGTTTTTTTCCTTCAAATTAAAACTACAAATTATTAAAAAAAAATTAACTACAATTTTGAAGTGTGTGTTAAAACTAATCTACTAAGAAAATTTAGATGCTTAAATCAGGCTGGTTAGCCTGTAAAATGCAAATCTATGTTTTAAACGAGGTTACTTTGATATTTTTTTCTCTGTTATAAAAGTTGACAAATCGTGTTTCTGCAACTAGCAAACAGAAGTCAATTAAATGAAAAATCATGTCATCAAATATCACTTTCATATGTTTTGTAATTGTTTGGAAAAATCAAGATCCCCGCCACGTAAATGTCCAATGCGTCGCCTTAACCTTAATAATCGCATACGGGGGCTTTAACCATAGCGCCACCGAGCTCCCCAAAAAAATAATTATATGAATTTTAGTAGTTTACATAAATTATATAAAAATAGCTAATCCCTTAATAATGTCTTTGTTTTGTATTGTTATTATGAATATCGTGTAATTTTGTAGTGTGTGCCAATAAATGTATTTTCATTTCATTTCATTTTCATTTTCATTTAATAAAGCAACTATTGAAATAAAGTTAAACGTGAATAGGTCTCCACATTTTAAATTCGATCAATCAAGTTTGCCAATGCAACTACATGAAAAATGTCATTTTGAACGATTCAATTAGATTTATGTGTCAGACGAATTTGATTCTATTAAAATATACCAAGAGCTAAAAGCCTCGGTTAAAAGCTCACGTACAAAGTTTTTTTTATTTTTTTGTGAAGTAGTGCATTGTTAGGCATATTTTATATCATGTTATTTTTTCAACGTGAGTCCCTAAAGAGTGTATGTATAGAATTATTAAGTTGGAATTTATCGGCGCAGTGTTAAAGGTCCTACGTTCAATCCCCAGCGGTGGGTACACAATTTTATTCACTCGATTTGATTGATGTTATGGTTAGGTTTGTTTTAAGTCCTTAATTCAAGCATTTATAGCACTAATTGACGACCTCCTTGGTCGAGTGGTTTGTACACCGGTTTTCATGGTGTCGTCATCTCTGAGATCCCGGTTTACGAGGTTTACGTTTAAAATTTATATGCAGTAAGAACATGCAATTGTGTAAATGATAGGTATAAAAAAATGAAATTTTATTCACAAGCTTAAGCTCAGCGAAGCGGGCGAGTTTGAACTGGTTTGGGATGGCTACCAACAGAGAGAGATGGCGTGCAAAGGGAGAGGCCTACATTCAGCAATGGGTGGCGACGGGCTGAAGAAGAAGAAGCGGGCGAGTGACGGCTCTTGATGAAAATTTGTATGTAGTAAGAACATGAGATTGGCAAATGATAGGCTATTTATGATGTTGGCAAATCTATTAATTATTTTGATTAGCATTCGTTGACCCATTATTTTCGCACAGCGAAGTGGACGGGTGACGGCTAATAAGTATAGGTATTAAAATAAAACTAATTATGTTACAACGGGATGTCACAGATTAGCAGTTAGACAGATAATGCTCTTTGAGCTTGTGTTTGAAAGATTCTACCGATGAACTCTCACGAATGCTGGCAGGCAGTCTATTACACATTCGAGCGGCATATACTGTGAATGATTTGTGGTAAAAATTGGAATTACATTGGGGACATATTAGGGTTCGTGTGTCGCAGGATCGTTTGGAACGCGAAGAGACGGGTATGAATTATCCTTTAGTATTTTTTTATTTTTTAGACACATGGGTTGTAGTCTACTGCGTATGTACTTATATAGTATTATATCTTGGTGCATTGTCTCACTGCTTAATTAATTAGCTTCACTTCCACAACGCGAATGCGCTAGTCACTGCGCCAACCTTTACGGTTAAACATAGACAAGTTAATTAATACGTTACTGCATCAACGAACGGTCCGTTATCGCAGCTGTGACGATGCCATTTCAATAGCCGTTTCGATGCAAATGCGCTATCTATTGTAAAATCCGATTCGGTTATACATTAATTAATTTAATTTACAACTAAGGGTGTTCAATAAACAGGAAATACTCGTAATAGTCGGAAAGGTAAAATTTCACAGATATACGCTGTGTAAGCTAATAGCCGCCAATCACACTAATATTCTAAATGCAAAAGTTTGTGTGTATGTATGTTAGTATATTTGTTGCTTCTTCACGCTGCAACGGAAGGATGGATATGGATGAAATTCGGCATACAGATAGTTTATAACCTGGATTAAAACATAGGATACTTTTTATCCCGATATTCCAACGGGAACGGGAACCACGCGGATGAAACCGCGAGCGGCCGCTAGTACCAAATAAACAGCGTGGCTATCATCATCTTCAGCTTCTTTACAAGTTCTTCCGCAAACAAATACAAATAATAGCACATGGACCCACCAATGACATCATCATAATAATCATTATCAATATTGTCTAAATATGTAGCAATAACATCAATTATGGTCCGGCAGCTAGAGATAAGATAGCCAGTGCCTCAGTATTTGAGGATCCGGGTGAAGTGCGCTTCCACCTTCGGCCTTATCATCACTAATCACGTCTAATCACGTATCAGGTGAGATTAAGGACCAGTGCTTACACGTAAAACATATAAAGTCACCTATAGACATTCCACTACTACACATAACCCGGATGCGTTTTCCATTTGTTTTCTATTAAATTTCTCGCTGCCCACAAAAAATCTTAGAAAAAAGTAACGTTACTTTTGATTCAATTGATATATAAAAGAAAAGGAATAAAATAAATAAACTTATAAATGAACTTTCCTACACTCAGACCAATTATCTAGCCCAAGAGAAGCTTCGTTATGAAACTCGTTAAACGGTTACTAGACAACGGATGAACATACCTAAAATACTTAAATACATACTTGTTATACATAGAAAACACCCAGACCCGAGACAATTTCGAAAAACAACAATTTCTAAATTGCCCGACTGGGAATCGAACCAGGGACCTCAGAGATGGCGACACCATGAAAACCGGTGTACAAACCACTCGATCAAAGTAAATAGCTTATAACTGTCCCACTGATGAGAAGAAAGGCCTCCCCTATCAAGTATCTGTTTAATCACCACGCTTGCCAAATGCGGTATAAATAGTGATCACAAACCCGGGCTATATGCATCGAAAAATCCAAAACACACTTTGCCCCACCTGGGAATATAACCCAGCACGTTCAGCTTCCACTCGGCCACCGAGGTGTTCATTATTATAATAATATCATTATCGTTATCATCCCATAATCCTCCTCCTTGCATCGTATTCCTCAATGCTGAGGGTCGTGTCCTCCAGGATATAATTTGTCTCTCACGATGTTCCGCCATTTTTTCCTGTTTGAGGTGACGTGGAGGGCATCGTAAAATTTGGTGTCAAGGGTGGTGCGGATCTGATCAGAACAACGCATTGGGCTGCGACCTCTTGGTCTCTTGCCGTTTAATTTGCCAGTGATGAGCAGTCTTTCGAGATTGTCCTCGTTTTTCCTGGCTATATGGCCGAAAAACTCAAGGATCCTTCGAAGGCAGATGGTAGATAATCTCTTAGTGATCTTCTTCTTCTCTTTGAGTGTCGATGCGTTGGTCCGATGTGCTGTCCAAGATATCCGTAGCATTTTCTTCCAGCACCACATCTCCAAGGCGTCAATGCGTATGCGATCGGCTTTCTTCATAGTCCAAGTCTCAGCGCCGTACAAAAAGATGGAGAATACCAGAGTGGTCACTAGTTAGGACTTAGTTTTAATGGAGATGTTTCTGTCCGCCCATATTATATGATATCAATTTTAAAAAATATCTGAAAAAGGCTGGATTGTTAAAACGAAAATGCCCAACCAATCAAACTCGTCTAGACTGCGTAATTTCATTTTCCACGAAAGTTTGACGCCGCGCGCCGCCGTTGTTGCTCACAGATTAGTTTATATTGGTTTGATTTCGTTTATTTATACTTCGAAGAAGCAATAGCTTCATCAACGATCTGTTTAAGTTTACCCTGTTTAAATAATACACATACAAACATTACACGCTCCAGTTAATTCTGTAGCCAGTGTTACATACACTTGCCAGCTTGGCAAGACCCCCACACCCCTTTGGCTGCTTTAACAATAAGAGCGAGGTGGCCTTGTATACCGGAAATGAGAGTCCAACAATACTGGTCTGAATTTGTAGTGATGTTTAGGCTTCTAATACACTCAGTAAACAGGCTTCCTGATCCGCTTACACCTCACGTGTATGGTTCTGCTTATAATTACTGAATTTGATAAATATTAATGGGCTAACTGTGCTACTATGAATAATTTGATTTTGTACACTACGAGGGAATGTGTAAGGGAAATTTAAATATTTATTAGGTTTAATGTAACTTAATAAATAACAATCATATTGTTATTATTTATGACAATAGTATTTTCACTAGTTAATTTTGCAAAAAAAAAAATGTAATTTAAATAGTATGTAGTGTTAAATCCGCGTATCTAGTAATTAATAATATGATTTCAATATTATTTCTTGCTTTTTAGAGCTGTTTAAAAATTTTTAGTTTCGTTTTTTGAAGTCGGTTTTTTTATGTTAAAAATTATTTTATTTTACGATTTTTAGAGATGGGTAGACCTAACAAGGATGCTTCTCGGAAAATACGCTCTCCGCACACTTTAGGTGCAAAGTTCTTATCAATATAAATGAGTTTAATACAAACACAAAGTAGCTACTGAAAAACGTTGAGGAGTTCCCTTGACTGTCCTTCGTCTTCATCATCAGACCCCTAATGACAGTTACAACCCATCTAGGTGCAAAATTCTCATCAATACAATTTAATATAGCCCAAACACCATGTAATTGCTGTAAATCGTTAAGGAGTTCCCTCGACTGTCTTTCAGCTCCATCATCAGATCGACTCTAGACCTTTATAAAATAGTAGTGCTTTAAAATACTTATTGGAAACATTAACAAACGCACTAGTCGCCACTAAGATTTTCGAAGGTTCCCCTCGATTTCTCTGGGATGCCATCATCAGATCCTGGTTTTCTTATCATGGTACCGCCCTTGGAATATCTCCTTCCCAACAAAAAAAGAATCATCAAAATCAGTCCATAAACGACGAAATCATCCGCGAACACACATAAAAAAAATAAAAAATATATATATACGGTCAAATTGAAAAACCTCCTCTTTTTTCAAATCGCTTAAAAATATACGGAACGGTCTGATTTTGCCCGAGATTCTTTTATTATTGGTTAAAGTGTTACCTACAGAAATACCATATAAGGTAAACGTCTAGTCTTTCCTAGACATTTTTTTTATCAAAGCATGTTTATGATGAATCTACGAGCAGCCTTCTGCAGAACTTTATATTGCTGCAATAAATCCTCGCACAGAGATAGCAGAGAAAATATAAATGAAAATATGAGTTTGTTTTGACATCTTGCACAAGTAGCCTTATTCCGCAGTCGCAGCTGTCGACCGATATTAAAATGTATGCTAACTCGACTCTCTAATGACCGCAAGACTTTAATCTTACGGAAAAATACTTTTTCAGCCACGAGTTAAACAAGAAAAGTTTTTGTTTCGCTTCAGAGTGGCTCGCGTAAATTAATGAACATTTATTTTTGTTTATAACTTGCATTGGTGCGTTCATTGAACGCTTTTTGTTATTGGAAACGGGGAGATTTTGAGTCATCCTGTTTCGTCACGAACTTAATACGGTTAGAAAGTGAAAATAGGATTTATAGTTCATTTATTTCTTCCATATTGTACACACGCCTGCACTTCAACCTATCACAAATTTGAAAAAAGACAAACCCTACCCGGCATGTCATGGGGTGCGGGTTCGAATCCCGCTCGTAAATTTTTTCAAATTGTTTTTTTTTTTTGCAACAATATTTGCGTAAATAATCATAATTATAGCTTGCCTAATTCTTAACTGATCTTTCAATATTTGTAAAAATATTAAGATCGGATGTTGATGACGTAGTTGTCGACATTGAATAGGGCTCCTTTGGCTTATAAAGTAAAAATAGATAGTGTTGATTAACTTCGGCGAGTTGGATTGAGCCACGATAGCATAGTTGGCAGTGCACCTGACCCGGCCGAATTTTTTCAACACTTTGTCTTTTTTCAAATTGTAATTTGTTCGCAACAATATTTGCGTAAAATTATAATATGTAAATAATCAAAACCACAAATTGTCAAATTTTTCAAATAGACTTTGAACTTTATGTATTAAATTATATGGTTGAAAATATTTAACAGTTTTGGTTAGGTTGATGTACAGGCGTGTCTGTACATGAAGGTACAAGGTTTAAACATTAGATTAGATCATAAACGAGGTGTGAAAAACAACTGCGTGTCGGCAAGAGGAGGACAACTAATGAGGCACAATCCTGCTCCACTGACTGTCCTCGCGTCTGGACTGTGCTTGCTTCCTGTCCGGCTCGAAGGACCATTCTGTAGGGTTGTTGACTCGGGTTTGGACTTTTATGCACGTAAACATCGTTTCACTGTATTATTATTATTATATTTTGTGTTTTTATTTGTGATGGAAAGTGTCCTTTTATGATAAGGCATTTTCCAATATGTATGACGCTGTAAGGGAGAAAAAAGCCAGCTCTTTCTTTCTCAGCTCAGCAAGTGTCCAGACACTTGCTCAGTTTCTTGCCGGTTCTTCTCAGTACAAGATCTCCCGATCTCCCGCCGAGACTTACGAACCGATGGCATAAAGACGTTCATAAGAGTTATTTGTAGCCTAAACTGAATAAATGATTTTGAATTTTTTTTTTAATTTATTAATTTAATCAGAGCACACCATTCACAATCATGTACCGTTCGGTTCGCAGCAAAAGGAGAAGAGAGAAAAAGGTGTTATCACTACAAAAATAAAATAAAAATATTAGTCGGTGTTGCTGACAGTGCTTCTGCTTGACATCAGTTATAGAAGAGTCATTTGCGAACCTATCTATAAAAAAAACAACTTTGGTCTCATAATAGTCACTCACCTTTATATATTACCTATGTCAAGTGTAACGTGTGTTTAATAGGTTTTACTCAGCATAAATAATACCTATACACAATAAAAACATAATAATAAATTAAATTAGATACTAGGAACCTAGATATATATAGTAGAATATTGGTAAACTTAATCTAAATTAATTATGTTAAATGTGGCGTCGAGGTAACTTACGGAGAGCTTACTCAAAATTTGTGATTTTATGCTCTGTCTACCCCATTTTGGGATAAAGACAAGAGATAAGTGAGAGTACATACTCTCACATATATACACACATATAATAAACATATCTAAATATTCAAAGGATAAAACCAATATTACTCAAAACAAGGGACAACCATTCACCAACATGCTTGAACAACACTTACATAGTGATTCGCTCGTAGATTTCCAGCGAGCAGATAGTTTGTTGGCGTCAAGAACTTTATAGTCCAATATACAATTTTCCAATTCGCATTTTGGCACACCCACATATCTTCTGCGAGGGAGCGACTCACAAATCACAACTATTGTGTTGCTCCGTGTTTGCACTGTAGTTGTTGTGAGGCAATTCTAAAAGTTTCAGCTGAAATAAAATTAGATACTGCGAGTATTTAACGGTAACTCAATTTTTATTATTACTTTAGATAAATAGGTTTCAGGCCCAAATGGTTGAATGTTCTCCTAGAACACGTAATCCCTTCCTACAACATGTTATTATAATGTTTCAGCTAAACAGTTAAACAAGTAAAAGAGCTGTTTCACCCAAGAGTGGCTTGAAAATTTGTTTTTATTTATACCTTGTATTTGTAAGTAAATTTAAAGTTTTTGGGTATCGGGGAATGGAAGCTTTATGTGTCAACCTGTTTTGTCACGAATTTTATACGGTTTATTAAAATTAAAATTAAAAAGTAATTTTATTAATTATAGTTTATTTATTTTGTAGGTACAATCATTAAACATTCCTTTAGACGAGGTGCGAAGAAGCATCAAGCGGGTCGGCAAGGTGAGGTCTACTATAAGGCTTGTGTGGCACTATCCTCATCTACAGGTAGCAGTATGGTAGCAGTCCACATCCGAGTGCGTAGAGCGAGCTTTTTTGTCATTCGATCACGTTAATGGAAACGAGAATGTTCAAACATAGGTATCAAAAAGGAATTAGACCTAAAAAAATAATTGCTAAATTAGTGGAAGGGAAAATGCTTTGCTATTTACTTTCCCAGGTTCACTTCTAAGACGAGGAGGTTAAGCGACAGAACGAAGAAGGGGAAAAAACGCGAGGAATGACGGAATTCGGAGGGCCCTCCACAACGTGGGCGGTTTACACAAGTGTACTTGTAGGTACACGGCGCAACTGGAAACTGGTAATTTTCTCGAGTACACCTTCTCTTTGTTGTAAACGTTTTACTTACGGGAACTGTGGGCGGAAAAAAAACATTGTTTTACGCATCACTTTCGCATATACGTATGTAGGTACTCCAATGTTTGGAAATGCAAAGCAAACAAATTGAATTTATTAGGAAAAACTTTATTACTAATTCCGGCAGGAGCAAAGAACAAAGATGGCCGACTTGTTAGGACACAAGGACCTTTTTGTATGGTAACTCTAATGTGACGGTAATATTACTATTATAGTAATATGTTTAAATAATGTTACTATTATAGTGTTCTGTGACTGTAGTAATATAAGCGTAATAAAACTTTTTTTTGATTGTAATGAAGCTGCAATAATGTTTTATGTAACTGTGATGCTACTGTAATGTAACTATAACATAACCGTAATCTAACTGTTATACTCGTAGTCCTGTAATGTGACGTTAATGATGCTATTGTAACGTGACTGCAACTGCTACATGACTGTTATTTAAAGTAATCAAACTTCAATACTTGTACTATTTCAAATTGTAATCAAACTGTTATGTAACTGTAATTAAATTGCGATGGAACTGTTATACAACTCTATTGTAACTGTTATATTACTGTAATGTCAAAATTGTAATATAACTGGCATGTAACTGTGATGTAATAGCAGTTTTGTTGATGTTATTTTCGGAGCTTTTACCGCTCATCCACTGTCCGTTTTTAATAAAGAGAAGCGTATGAGCTTGCTACTACGAGTATAAAGCCGGACAATAATTTGCACGAACCATGAACCCGTCAACGTTACGAGTTGCGTGTTGCTTACAGTTAATCTGTTTCTACATTATTATGACTTTAATCGTGATGATGACGTTGTAAGCTGAAACCATCACTGTAGGTTGGTGTTGTAATAATGATATTTTATGAACACATATTTAACTAGTACTCTTACAGGTACGATAGGTAATATATAGATAATATATTCGACGACCTCCTTGGTCGAGTGGTTTGTACACCGGTTTTCATGGTGTCGCTATCTCTGAGGTCCCGGGTTCGATCCCGGTCGGGTCAATTGAGAAATTATTGTTTTTCTAAATTGTCTCGGGTCTGGGTGTTTTCTATGTATAATAAGTATGTATTTAAAGTATTTTAAGTATGTTTATGTATGTAACCATATAACGAGTTTCATAACGAAGCTTCTCTTGGGCTAGATAATTGGTGTGAGTGTAGGGAAATTTATTTATTATTATTTATCTATTTATTTATTTATATAGGTATAGGTACAATAGCTACTTCACAATCAGAAATATTTAGGATTCCAGAATCGTGGACGTTTATTATCTTTTTAATATTTATCTTTATAAAATAAATATAATGATAACATAATTACGCAGGTGAAAAAAAATAATAGAATGGTCCCTTACCTTACATATAGTACGACATGTAATTTAATAAGAGTCAGTCTGAAAAATCTGTAAAGAATCGGCTATTCAATTTAGATATTTTAGCCATTAGTAGGTATATTTTAATAACAAAACAAAACTTAAGCAAATTACGTTGACGAAATTCAAAAGTTATGATAATATTTTTTTTTTTTTTCAAAAACTATCTTGTCCTTATTTACTGCTTATGGCTGAAATAGATTCAGTAGCCGATTCTTGACAAACTGCTTTTAGTGCGTGCGCATCATAATATCATAAAACATGTTGTATAGCAGCTTAAAAATAACTCATTTATTTTCAAAAAAGTAAAAAGCTAACCGAGTGGTGGCCGAGAGACGGATAGAGAAAAAGGGGACGCCCACCGGCAAGATTGGTCAAATTCAAATTCAAAAATCATTAATTCAGTTTAGACTACATGTAGCTCTTGTGAATGTCACTATGCCATCGGTTCGTAAGTCTACTCTGGGCGGGAGATCTTGTACTGAGAAGAACCGGCAAGAAACTCGGCAAGTGTCCAGCTCTTTTCTCCCTTACAGCGACAAAAATATTGGAAATTGCCCTATCATAGCAGGACACTTTCCATTACAAATAAACACAAAAATATAAAGGACAACCACAACATGTATAAAAAAAACAAAATAAAAAATATAAGTAATCAAATTTACACAATGACATACAGTACCACTACAGTGTACTCTAATAAAAGTTAAAAGACCAGCCTCCACAGGCGGCACCCGTTCACGAGTATGACATATGAATCAGCCATCGCTTCGGTCAACGATATAACCCGGGCCTTGGGTTGCACGAGGCCCAGACTAGCTCAGAACCGAGGCGAATGGCATAAGCGGAGAGAGGCATAGCAGCAGCAGGAGGTGGTCAACCGCCTCGTAGTCTAGGTAGTTAGGTACCATTGATCTTAGACCCAGAGGTCCCATACAACTTAACTAATCTAAAAGCGAGAAATAATATAAAAATTGCAGATGCTATTAGTTAACATAAAGTCCTACAGTAAAAAACAGCGGTCCCGGGTTCGATTCCCAGTGGGGGGTACATGTTTGTGTACTCGGTTTGGTTGGTGGTAGGGCTTGTTTGTCCGCCTGGCTAGCTACCAGAATCTTATCTAAATATGTCGCCATAACATCTATATTTGTAGCATTGTTGTACAAGTACAGGTAAAAAATAAAAACGTTAGGCGTACTAACCTGCCTAGATATGTAAATAGCATTTTTTATTATGATATAGCGGTTGACTTGATAGAAATTTCACACGCCCAACGATTTTATTTTTACCTGTACCTGTACCTAGGACCTACCGAATTATTTTTTAGCTTTTAGTACAATTTTCAATAAAATCGTTTAATTAAAAATTTTTGTTTACTATTTTTTTATTTTCAAGTTTTAGTTTTTCATTTTATTTTCATAAAGAACTATTCAACTAATCAATTCCTTTCATTTGATACCGATATTGAGGTAGTAGTGATAAAATATGTAACTCGCCATTATGTAGCGGCAGCTATCTTGGATTTACAATGATACCGAATATATTGAATTATATTGTCATCAGAACTAAAGGTGTGTATCAAATTTCAGATCAATCCGTCAACAGGAAGAGGGTCAAATTTCAATTACTAGATTTGACCTAAACAAACAAATAAATAAACAGTGGCGGTAGCCAAAGTAACATTAAGAAAACGATAGCGAAGTTCGAAAAGAATAAAATGTAGCCAATGGGCCAATGATGATGATTATGAAGCTGACGGAACTTCATGTTAAGGTCAACACTAATATGACACGCACGGCATTCATATAAATCACCAGACGAGAAACAAAGTTCAAAATAATTTGTTAGTATGTAAGTGAACGTCAATATTGCACGCTTGATTGTTGATTTATTGGGACCGTATGAAACGGGACATGTCCGGAACGGAATATATGGAGCAGTTTTTGGCGGCGATAAATCATATTTTACACATCAATGAAAGTTATTATGCCCCGTTGGAAAATCAATCAACGATTACATTGTGTTATGGCATTAATCAGTCGGCCCGATATTGAGCTGGATTAAAAAACATTGGTCAAATAGAACACAAAAATATGATGCTTTCCTGTGATGTTATACAAAAACAGTTATACTGGTAAAAAATCGTCGGAAGACCCTATTTTAAAATTTGTAATTTCTTACATAAGCACAATTATACGAAAAAAAGGTCGAGTTGTACTCGTACCTATAAAATTTAACAAATTCGATTATGTAACTTTATTATATGCGTTTCCAAGTCTTTTTAAAGCAAGACTAATGTGTCACTTTTAAAGAGCACATTTTACTAATCGTTATCAAATCTTGAACCAAGATTTATTATTTCATAATGTTTGATGAGTGTTGTATATTAGGATAAACAAATGAATAATTTTTAAAAATGACAGTTTTTGCAAGTCGTGTCTTTCTGCAATATTATCTTTTCTAACTGGAAAGTCAACAAAAAATAAATTTTTGTTCTAGTATTTTATTTTAGTACTTCTGTGACAATAAACCAAAAACTCCATAATCCAATAGTAAAACTTCCATAGGTATAATCCGCAATCCGCAAACCGCAGCCTATGGTTCCACAAAAAATATCAGAAATACGAATAGGTAAAACTACCAACAAAATGTTTTATCGGGCACATAATAGGTCAACTGTATTGCATGTGCAGCGCCCGACTCAGCGTTCAATCTCTCACGGGTAAACGGTCGCGAAAAAGCAAGATGGCCGCTCCACAGAATGTCGGGAAACTTGATTTGTGACTCGCTCCAGCGTAATATGGACTGAGGAGCGCCAACATTCGGATTGGAAAATTTTATATCGACTTCAGGGCGACCGACGACGTTGTGACGTTCCAAACAAAACACGGTCTTGCAGTACTTAGTATAAGTTTTGTTTTTAGATGTGTTTTTCTATTTGAATTTAGGTACAATGTAAGTATTGACATCAATGTTTGTTGTTTATGTACTACAGTAGGTATATGGCGTAATTGAATTTTTAATCAAACTTACAAACTAGTTTAAACACATTAAAATCTGTCGACGCTGACGTCGGCGTCGACTGCCTTCCGCAAAGGAGCTCGAGACAAAATTGTCACCAAATGGTGACTCAACCCGTGAACCGGCATAGCAAAAGTTTCCTAACTTTCCAGATCACAAATCAAACGCGAAAACCGCTGCACCATTGAGCTCTTACCTACTTTATACAAAACTTTATTAATGACGCTTAATTCATATGTTAATGTTAAAGTCAGCGCAGTACATTTTTTATTTAAAAGAATTCAAAATTCAAAATCATTTATTCAGGTTAGGCTATAAATAGTTCTTATGAACGTCATTATGCCATCGGTTAATAATATACTTATATTACAATACCAAATTCATATACACCGAGACATTTTAGTGGTTGTTTTCCCGCAGGTGGGTAGATCAGACCATGAAACTGAACAACTTTCCCCAAGAAACATAGGTCAAAAAACGAGATAATTTTTTCACTTTTCTATACAAAGCCTCTATTGACCGAGCATGGTTTGTAAGGGAAAGATAAAAAATTATCTCTTTTTTTGACCTATGTTTCTTGGGGAAAGTTGTTCAGTTTCACGGTCTGATCTACCCACCTGCGGGAAAACCACCACTAAAACGTCTCGGTGTATATTATGTATATGATATGAATGAAAGCGCACAGCATAGTTGGACTTTATTGAATATTTCACTCGTGCCGATACACAAAATCCAGTTTCACAGAAGAATGCACTCCACAGACCGCGCGACACTAGGTATATCACATAACTTGAACCTCACTGTGAAACAATGTGACAAAATGTGGTTAAAGTCACTAGTTATGTGCTGTACTTATTTCATATTTTAAATATAGGTGTAAAGTGAAACGACATATAAAATTAAAGCTTATGTTAACGCAAATTACTCATTAAACCTAGGAGTAGAATTCCCTTTTGACGATTCTGGTTCCTGATACGTAATTACCTAGACCTTTTCAAGGTAAGAGTGAACAAGCATTATCTAGGCACGTATGCTACTGTACATCCTAGGCAGCGTCATCTCTTCCCATCAGATGAGATCGCGGTCAATACTTCACTTTTTTTTATTTTTTTTTATAGTTAGCTCGGCAAATGACTCCATCCCACCTGATGTTAAGTGGAAATGGAGTCCAGACGCGAAGATAACTGGTGCTGCGTGGAAACAAACGTAGCATCAGTTAACCTCACCCTGCCGGCCCACAAAGTGCTTCTTCGCCTCTCTTAAAGGACCCCATATCATTGGAAGGAGGGAAAACGTGAGCTGGTAGACTATTCCATCTTGACTAATTAATAAAATAAGCATGTTTCATTTCACTTTAATTATCAAGAAAAATATCGCACTCTTACTAAAAAAACAATCTCACTTTAAATTTAAATCACGCAGTCTGGAACAAACAAAGATCAGAACACAAAGCCAGCTTTACACAAAAGTAAATACTCTTTTTTTATTTCTTAAGTCGCAATCATAAAATCGACCTTCTTACCCCAATTCTTTGTGTACTCAATACATTAGTGTTGATGAAACTGACAGAAAAGCATAACGAAACACACAATCACAAGAAATATTCGGGCAAAAAGCATTCTCCGTAAGTGAAATGTATTTATAAGACAGCCGTTAAATGATAACGCAATCCCGTATTCGCGTAAACTCTCGCATTGTTCGTGTGAATTAATCCTAAGTGGTTATGTTACACTGCCTCTGATTATATAATTCATTTGAAGAACACAACTGGACAAAGGAAAACGTTTCGTATTGAACAAAATTACTGTTGCATATTAAAATATTCAAATATAATAACAATAGAAACGAACATAAATTCAGAACCTACAAGATTATTTTCAGCACACATAATTTAATCAATTGTACAAATCTGGTATGCGCTGAATAACACTGCGTAATAAAAACACGATTTCTTAATTTTAATTTAGGCGATAAGTAAAAAATTATTGTTTTGACCTCAAAATAATTTCATCGATTCTGCTATTTTAAAACGTCTATTAGGTAACATGTTGTAGTGGCTTAATTTCCACATTTGGACAGCAGTCAATGCGGCACCTAACTATGCGACTGTCTCTCAGGCTAGGAAGCTAAATATGACTCCTGGGATCGGCATGTCCGAAATCAAAAAACTTCAAGCGCTGCACTATCAAAGACGTTCCAAAACTTATGGCAATCATCGTAACTCTCAATAGCATAAAATAATCCAATGGGACGAAGTATTACTGGGTGAGGGAATCCTCCGCAGACTCTACTAAGATAAGATAAGATTTTAAAAGAGTCACTGAGCTGATGTCGCAAGTTAAACCAAAAGCGTATACCGTAGTGTACGCACACCGCCAACTTACACCAAAGTACGCAAGCACGTAATAAGATGACGTCCCGGATTGTTATTTCACTCTCGACTTTGCCCTTCTGATTGTCACGAGCATTAAATAAATGACAGCTAATTCTGGAGTGGATATGTCTCGAGAAGAAACGTTTAACGAACGAAACTCGAAGTAACATCGTCTCGTTGATTTGAGCGGCCCCCAACTTCCGGGGGCTCTGATTTCATAATTACGGCGTTCTGTTAGCGTGTTGTTTTCAGCAGCCGGTGCAGTTGAAGTGTAACTTACTTTGATAGTTATAAAAATTGCTGTTGGATAAGCGCATCAAAGTCTTACGTTAGAACATCTTAAATTTCAGTTTAGTGAAAAAAAACGCAAATGTTGAAAAAATTTCCACGAGCAGGGTTTGAACCTGCACCCTTCTGACATACCGGGTCAGGTGCTCTTCCAATTGAGCTAACGTGGTTCTAACCAGTCCGCCGAAATTATTCAACACTATTTACTTTTTACTTTGAAAGCCAAAGGCGCCCATTCAATGTTAATAACTACCGTCATTAACATCCGATCATAATATTTTTACAAATACTAAAGATCAGTTAAGAAGTAGGCAAGCTATTTATAAATGTTTATATAATTTTTAACGCAAATTTTGTTGCGAACAAATTACAAAAACACAAATGTTGGAAAAATTATAAATATAAGTCAAGTCAACCGGAGCATCTGCTCAGCAAGGGCGTACATTAGTGTACTCTTTTTGGTTGAAGGGCTGCCTATATAATCTGACCCTTTTAGGCTTCCGGGCTAACTAGGCTTAATCAAGATTGTTGCTAGTGCTACAATTATCTTATCTAAGCCTGACGCTATAACCACAATGAAACATTGATTGTATCATTGATAGATAGAGATAAGATTGCCAACTTCTTAGTAGTTGAGGATCAGCCTTATTGACCTTTAATATCAGATAAGATGATGGCAAAGCGACTATTCATTGTGAAATTTCTAAAAATCCTATCTGGGTGATACTTCTTGCTAACGCCAGACATGCTAACATGTCTGTATCTTAGCTGATATACCTGCCTACATTGAAGTTTACTCTACTTATATAAGTAAACCTGCATAGTGATAGACATCCAAAAACCTATCGGAACTTTTTTCTTCGTCGGACCTGCAAACACGCCTTTGATAGACCAAAGAGGGCGTCATTCAAATTTGTTGCCACAGAGGCTCGGCAAAGACCGCATGCTTTTAAGAAAACATTGATTGCACGCTTTACATGCATGCTAAACAAAGGCTTGCGGCTGTGCGAACCCACAAGAGCCGCCGTGAAGCCAAGAAATGTATCGCTAAAAGCTAGATCCATCAAGCCACTACTGAGGCCGCTTTTTGCGTTGAATATTGGAGGAGAGAAATTTTCGCTGTTTTACACAGTGTGCATTTCAAAAAGGTTTAAGCAACACGAATATTCTGTGATAGTTTTTCTTATTCGTTGCTTATTCTACACAGAAGTTATGTAACAAAAACACAGGAATTTAATTGATCAGTAAGGAATCGGTCCCATACACAATAAATAAAGTACGTGACACTGAAAAACGACAGTCATACATCATTAATTTGATACAAAAATAATCAACCAAAATTGAGAGATTGCCTTAACAACTTAATTATCTCAAGTTTATATGAAACTTCTTCTATGTTTTGCCTATTACTAAACATCAAATTTAATGATACTTGTTTTATTATGTTTGTCATGTCTTTTCACATAATGTATTTAATTAAAATGAAGCAAAAAATGTTTGAGATTGTCGCAAAGCCTTAATGTGGCCGTATTAAAGCAACACGTGTAACCTTACGACAAATATTAAGTTAAATATAAAGAATGATGGCGAGTCTCATACGACATTTTGAACAAAAAAAAACATAAAATATAGAGAGTTTGAAACTTATGATAATTGAAAGATAATCTTACTGGGAATACTTGGATTCCTTTAGAATATTTGTAAAACCCGGCAATATCAAAATATTCACAATAAACAGAAACTATTTGAGTGCGATGTTTTTTTATGGCTCCGACTTGCTGTGTAGTGTGAAAATGCGTTTCGTTCAATTAATTACAAAATTAAATAACTCATTTTGCCCGGGTTCTAAAAATATAATTCCTACTGGGAGTTACTGTTCTGAAGGCAAGGATTTAAAAATATCAATATAATTTTCTCTAGGTTTTATTTTTTATGTGCAAATCTCGCCATCATTCTTTATTCCAGCAATATGTTTTATTTTTATCCAGTTTGTCACACATCTGGTCAAAGAACTTCCTCTAGTCCATCCACATTTAACATCCTGATGTCAAGTGATAAAGATACATGCAAAGTGCTTACCCGAAAGGAGCAAAATATTGTTCAAATCATTTACTGTTTCATTTCTTAACTAGCTGACCTGACAGACGATGTCCTGTCTGAACCAAATATAGAGAAAAGGTATATGAGTTTCATTCCCGTGAGAATATCGGGATAAAAACTATTCTATGTGTTAATCCAGGTTATAAACTATCTGTATGCCGAATTTTGTCCAAATCCATCCATCCGTTGCAGCGTGAAGAAGCAACAAATATACACATATACACACAAACTTTCGCATTTATAATATTAGTGTGATGTGATAAAACATATAATATTACGTTTTTATGGAGAAAAGCACTGCTAACATTCATTGTGAACTATTTGCACGCTATCTTTGATGGCGCACGATGTACATTTGTCGTGGGGGTTAAGTAAATGTCGTGCGCAGTCCACGGTGAGAGCAGTCGGTCTATTTCCTGTGCTACCGGAAGCTTCGTCTCCACCGGCCGTTATTGTTGCCGACTGCCCGGACCGGAACGTACCGGTACCGTATGTACAGCACGAGAGGTTGCATTTCTTGACATGTATAGAGAGGTACATGGATATGGCGACTAAAATTGCTATCTATTTATTTTTGGGGGAATTAAACAGTACATAATGTAGAATCAATGAAAATAATTGTTGCATCCTCAGCATAATAACAAATACTTAACTAATATTTTTCTGTACATAGAAAATACATATTGAAACATACGTTACACAAGACATACACAAAGGTATAGTTATTTCTAGAAGACGTTTAATTAGAAACTTCTATGGTTTTTATGACGGTATTTCATTAACTTAAACTAAGAAAGGCAGTGGACCTATAATCCTTCCTTGTGGTAATCCTTGTGTCATTATACTGGAAGATTGGGACATAGCACACCACTTCGCTCCACTAGAAATAGTGGGTTTTACAACTGCCATCATTCGACGCACACAGGCAAAGTCATACTAGCGATAATCCTCTTCGAATTTTGTAATTTACTAGCGGCCCGTCCCGGCTTCGCACGGGTGGACATTTCCTTTTTAATATAGCCTATGTTACTCAGCGCTAATGTAGCATTCTAATGGTGAAATATTTTTTTAAATCAGTCCAGTAGTTTTTGAGTTTATTCGTTGCAAACATACAAAAATACGAAAATACAAAGCTTTCCTCTTTATAATATTAGTATTACTAGTGGCCCGATCGCAATATCGTCCGCTTCAATGAATATTAGATTTATATAGACCCGTATTCCGTGATAGTTTTAACAGCTCGAAAACTTTTTTAAATTATTATATTTATTCATACAAATTTTGTCCTGACATTATTATGAACACAGCAAAAAATAAATCATCTGGCTAATTTATTTTTTGTTCGGTCGAGCCGTTCTCAAGCATTCTCAAGTGATGCTCTGACATACATGTAGCAATTTATTTGTATTAATATAGATTTTAAAAGTTTTGACAAAAGAGTGTTTGCAAAGAGTTTTGTTTCCGACACTTTCTAGTTAAAACAATTTCGTTTCTCTCAGTAGTTGTGACGTATGAACGTTGCTTGGTCCAAGTACATCGTGTTTCGGATTAGTGTGTCGTGTGCAGGCCTCGTAGGTCGACACCGTTTCCGCTGCCAACGGAACTCCTGTAGCCAACGACAACTATTTCACGCCACTGTCCGAATCAGTACAATCAGAGCTATCTTGTTTCACGGAATAGTTTATGTACCGTGATACAATACAATGAGTTCAAAAGGCATGTTCAATATGAAAAAATCAGTTATTCATTTTTTTTTAAGTTAGTTATAGAAGCCGTAATATATTTTTGTGGGTATTATCTGTATGTTTGCCTAGTTGTGCAGAAACTACTAGTTAGGTATTATGTATATAATACGGTAGGTATCATTAATAGCGCTTCAGCGCTGTGTCGTGAAGTCAAAAATATGGCCCCGATAGCTTTTTTCATGCGACAAAGCGTGTCAGTCTTGTGTAAATCCGACATTTACAAATATTCAATGTAGGTTTATCACTAACTAATTAACGAGGACTATTTAAAATCTAAGCTGTAGCTTGTACGTGTACGTCGTCAGTCGTTAAAGTACACTACTCGTATAACTGACGTTCAAAATCGCATTGCGGCAGCAGCGGTTAGGTAAATACTTTTTAGAAATGTACTTTACTTTTTATTTTGTTTTCGACTGTCAATTGTCTTTTATTTAGCGATTCATGTCTTTGGTCGTTCTATCATCACTTGGCTTGGTACGTTTTTAGGGTTCCGTAGCCAAATGGCAAAAAATAGAACAATGTCACGTTCAGATCGCGTTGGGACATATTGTTTGTTACCCCGTTTCCGTTTCCGGATCTCTAGTGTTCGTTCACTGCAGATACAGTTGCTGCCGGCTGACGAAACCTCATGTTACGTTTGGTGTAGAATAATCTGTGTTTTAAATATAAAGAGAAAAATTAGTTTTACATATTAATGTAGAACTTTTGAGTAGGAGCTCGGCATAGTTCGGATTGCGAACTTGCAAGTAAAGGTAGTTTCCCAAATCTAGGTTATCGAATGAGTGACTCATTTAAAAATACTGGATATGCAAATGAAAAAAAATCTCCTTCGTTCTACGAAAGATAGGATTAGGCGTTGGTCCCAGTTGATGTCGTAAAAAAGTAGTCATTAAAACCCACCAAATCGCAATTGGCCACAGTGGTGTGTTATTTTTATGATGGTGTTAATGACGATAACCTTTGAACAGCGTTGCGATAAATAGATCATTAAGTTTTTATTTAGAGTTTCTTGAGTGTGTCATGCTCTCTTTATTGTCTCTGCGGTGGTGACGTAAGCGTCGGGTCGTTACGTTCCCTAAAATATGGTTGAGCGAAGCCACGACTGATTCATATGTCTTACTCGTGAACGGGTGCCGCCTGTGGAGGCTGGTCTGATCTTGCATACTTATCTTATTTTTAGTATTATTCACTATAGTTTGACTTTGTTTTTCTTAAACAATTTTTAACTTTTATTAGAGTACTGTAGCGGTACTGTACGACATTGTGGAAATTGAAACTTTTACCTGATGTAAATTTGATAACTTAGATTTTTATTTTGTTTTTTTTACATGTTGTAGTTGTCTTTTATATTTTTTGTATTTATTTGTAATGGAAAGTGTCCTGCTATGATAGATTAGATATATTTTTGACGCTGTAAGGGAGAAAAGAGCTGTAGGCTTAGCCAGAGTAACATTAAGAAAACGATAGCGAAGTTCGAAAATAATAAAATGTATGGGATTGACATAAGCCGCGCTAAATCATGTGGTCAATCTTATGTGAATCCCATACATTTTATTATTTTCGAACTTCGCTATCGTTTTCTTAATGTTACTTTGGCTACCGCCACTGGACACTTGCTGAGTTTCTTGCCGGTTCTTCTCAGTACAAGACCTCCCGCCCAGAGTAGACTTACGAACCGATGACATTCACAAGTGCTACTTGTAGCCTAAACTGAATAAATGATTTTCTAATTTAAATTTGAACGTGAATTTGAACACTTGGTGGGCGCGTCCCTATAAGATTAATTAAGTAGGTACTTTCTATGACAGTCAATTCGATAGACTTTATTTGTTTTTATGCGTTATAATACTAAAATGTTTAGATAATACTATATTATAGATATACTATAATAGATAAGACTATTCGTGTCTCTAGTTCAAAACTTAAGCCCTTTGTTTCCAAAGTAAGAATTTATGGCCAAGAATATTTACCTCCAGTTGAATTTCAAACTTAGCCAACCAACGTTTCAAGTGGACACTTATAATTAATGACCACCCCTGTCGCCGTTACGTCGTCATTTTCATACGAAATATGAATATGTGCCGCGCTTGGTCCTTCTCAGAATACCTAGCTAGATAGCATCAAATGTACAAATAGGCTAGAAATGGTATAGAAAACATACATTAAGTTAACACACAACACTGATGAGTCTCTTCCAGTTATTTAATATTAAGCTCAATAGGCATGAAACGCTAAACAATTTCTATCCTAGACATTTTTCATAAATTAATTTAATTGATTGGATAAGATCATGATAATAATGATGAAACTCCAATTAATAGACACTATCGGCCTATAAATGTTAAGTAATCTTAGTATTTAATAGATAATCTTAAAACCAATTAAGCTTACAATCAATATAAACATCAGCTTAATTCCCCAATATCCGAAAGCCCCGTACTTATTAGGATTACCCTCATTTATTTGTTTACCCGACGTATTTCTGCCGCTAAGCAGCAGTGTCTTTCAGTGCTGTATTCCAGTTTGAATGGCGTGAGATCCAGTAACTAGACATAGAGACATCAAAACGAATGCCCTATACTATAGCTAAATGTAGTTTGACGGTAGTTATAAGCAATCAAGCGCAGCCCAAAACCGCAACGACTGCTGACTCCGCATTTGGACTGCACTTCGTGCGTCAACAAAATAATGTTTAGTTAGCAATAAGTTACCTATAGAAATATGTAAATTTGTTATTTAGTCTTGTAAGAACAGTCTACGAATACATTTGTAATTTTGATAAATAAATATTTTTTTAATATAATTCCTGGCCGCCGTAACTTAACTCGGTTAAAACGTTTTTTTTTATGTATACATAAAATATTTAGATTTTTTAAATCCCGCTATACAACGTGAAACAGAATGGTGTGGTTAAAATAAAACGATCAAAAGTGTATCCGGTCTAGATCTTGTATGTGTTGTAACTGAGACATTATTGTTGTTAACTTTGATTTATCATGCAATTGTTAAGGGTGCGCCGTCCATAAGTGACAAGTGTCATATGTTTCATTTGAAATGTCGTCGTCCATATTTATTTGATGCCGCGCGGCCATACTAATTTTGTATGGGGAATTTAAGGTGCTTAATAAAAAATAATTATTTAAATAACCACTTGATGAATCGAAAAAGTAGTCTAGCAATTTGTAGTTTATCCATTGATGATTGTTTAGACAAAATCAGAGGTACAATAATTTAGATAAACTATAAGAAATCTACTAAACGCCGCCACTCGTTTTCATGATTTTTGCCCGACTTTGAATGATATTGTAGAAAAAACTATAGCGTGTTATGAATTTATGGTTCTGAGAAATTGTAAACACGTTCCCTATGATACTAAATATATATTTTGTTCATTTAATACGATAGTATTTTCAATTATATCTACTTAACCGTAACTGCATTTTTGGCATTTTTTTGTCGGCGCACCCTTAATTAATTATTTATATTAGTGAAGTCATGCACGGCAGGCGCGCATAAACAAGCAATAGTGATCATAAATGTAAGTACACAGAGTTTACTAAACCACCAGGGTTGTGACTTGTTTAGTCTGATGTGACGTCACAATAGACGACCTCCGTGGCTGAGTAGCTTGCACGCCGGACTTTGGGCGGCGCTAACTCTGAGGTCCCGGGTTCGATTCCTGGTCGGGTCAATGTCGAAAACGAACTTTTCTATATTGTGTCGGGTCTGGGTGGTTGTGGTACCGTCGTTGTTTCTGATTTCCATAAAACGAGTGCTTTAGCTACTTACCTTGGTAAAGAACAACGTATGTGATGTTGTCTAATATTTCATATTTATTTATTTAATTTGATAGAAATATTTAATGAAAAATTGCTTAACAAATTAAAGTTAATAAATTATGTCTTAGTAACTCTGCATACAAGATCTAGATGGGTTACGCTTTGGATTTTTTTATTTAGACCACACTTTTCTGTTACACGTTGTATAATCCTATCTTTAGTAAGTAAAGTAAAGCCTTCTTTCCCTCTGCTGGACAAAGCCTTCCATAATCCAACCCTTGCCGAATGCGTGTTGGTGATCACATAGTTCTCGGCTCTGCATCAAGAAGTTCGAAATTCGCTTACATCAAATTTTCATTTTTTAATTTTGACGACCTCCTTGGTCGAGTGGTTTGTACACCGGTTTTCATGGTGTCGCTATCTCTGAGGACCCGGGTTCGATCCCCGGTCCGGTCAATTTAGAAATTATTGTTTTTTCTAAATTGTCTCGGGTCTGGGTATTTTTATAATAAGTATGTATTTAAGTTTATTAAGTATGTTTATCCGTTGTCTAGTAATCATTTAACGAGTTTCATATCGAAGCTTCTCTTGGGCTAGATAATCGGTGTGAGTGTAGGAAAGTTTTATTATTATTTTATTTATTTATTTTAATAATATAAAGAGGAAAGCTTTGTATTTTTGTATGTAACGAATAAACTCAAAAACTACTGGACCGATTTAAAAAAAATCTTTCACTATTAGAATGCTACATTAGCGCTGAGTAACATTGGCTATATTAAAAAAGAAATGTGAATTCGATGTAGCATTGTTACATATGTTACGTTTTATATTTACATGTAAAACACTAGTTTTACTTATGGCATTGTTTATTCTCTAACATAGAAAATAGTTGGTGGACTAATAAACGTGGTTAGCGATTATTGAAACGGCGATGATTAAATTGTGCTCATCCTAAATCCTTTGTCGAAAGCTCGCGATCAACTTTTCCGAATACCGAAAATCTCACTCGGAAAACTTGTGATTAATTTTTAATCCTCTGTCCCTATTTCGCAGCTCTACCATAATAAATTAATTTTTGCATCGTTTTTGAGAGAAAAGGATTATGGACTTTCGCTTTATCACATTATAAGGTATCAAGATCTGTGAGGTCTTATGTTTTTGATGGATTTCTACAGTGTGCGAGAATTTGATTTATGTTGTTGCAAGGTTGTTTTATTAAAACACTACCAAACAACATTGTCATTCCCAGTGCCTAAAGCACCAGTATAATGAATGGGATATGAAAATTTGATTATAATTATACAAGAATTACGTTTTGCAATGCTTTGTCTAATTAGATACTCATCACCATCATCATCATCATCATCATCAGCCTATATGAATTAGTCCACTGCTGGACATAAAGTCTCTCTTTAATTGCACTGAGTACGATCCGCAGCTACTCTTTTTCCGTTTCCTCTTATAAAAAATTATAATAATGAAAATACTTCTGTAATTCATTTAACATCGTTTACATCTAATATAACTACGCCAAGGCATCCCAATAGGCAATATAATTTGCAGCCTGCATAGTTGTTACATTTTGTAGAATCACAATATCTTTAGTCAACGAAAAAGAATTCCTGCTTTTGTGTTTGACAAGTCGATTAACGGAAAGAGTATTTTTTAGGTCAACGACTTATTGGGAGCGATACGAAATGTATATTTTAATTAAAATTGGAATATTGGAGACCAAATTGATTAAAGAACAGCATAACGTAAGGACATTTTAATTTTTCTCGTGAAAATTAAAAATATGGAACCACTTCTTAAGGTTTTCCCATCATTGCCTTCAGCCTAGGAACGTCCCAAGACTGGGTATTGGCCTTCACACACGAACAATAGTAGGCACATTTGTAGATCGCGATCCCACCATGTGTATCATTCTTGAATGTAATGTAAAGTTTTGCGCTTGGCAACATTCATTTTTATTTGCATGTATAGATAGATAATTACACTTTTAAGCGTAATTCTATTTATAACCTCTTTGGCAATAGTAGTTATAGCGATGGGAACTTATAGTTTATTAGTAGATCGTCAGCTTTAAACAGTGGTTGGTAAAGTGAACCAACCATTGCGATCCTTATTAAACAAATACGTGATATGTCTAAATCACGATGTTGGTATTTTACTGTCCATTACATTTTAATTCGAATGTCATTGCAAAGTAAAAAATACTGATCTTTGAATGATCACAAAATTATTAATAGAGCCGAAAAATATTACTTGACCTCGATTCTGTGGATTTCCATCCGTAATAAATTGTTAGTTACGCTTTAGGTGTCCTTAACAGGCTGTAGTTGATTTGCTAGTCGATTTCCTACAGCACCGACCGCGGTCGCGTAGTTGGTTTTGAGGGTATGTCCCTCCCTTTTGCCCTCTAGATGCTATTTTCTAAGGCACGTATTATTAACAGGATGACCGCCGCTGAGTCACAATACAAATTCAATTGTTTGACGTTCAAATGGCACTTTAGGTGTTGAAAGACTTATTTATTTTTTATAATAATTACAAGATATAATTTTGGAGGACTTGCGAAAGTTTCCACTAGTGCTTTCTGAGGCTGTGGTTGATATTTTTTTAGTAAAATTTTATCATGTTATTTTTAATAGCATTGTGAATGCAAACATTATTTAAAATAATTAATTTAATTATTAGTAAATAATATAAATTACTTAGATAAATGATTGGTCTCGCGCGCTCGACTAGACGCCGCCGCCGGCGTACTTGTTAAATGCGGCAAAAAATACTACGCCGAAGTCGGCGTACCCGAGTCAGTCGCCTGCTGTCAGTCGCGTTACAAAGTGTGTGTGAGGTGCGCGTACCGAATGTTTTGTAAAATTTTGGCCATGAACCGAAGTAAAATGCCCGTTTGCGTAGTTAAAATGTGTAAAAAAAATACTACAAGAAATAAGAAGGGCACCGTTCTTACATACTTGGACGCCCAATGTAGCACCAGTGCCATAGAACTATTGAATTTCTATTGTGTCTGGTTTAAAAACAACTAAGTAGTTAAACACACTGCAATATTGAGTTGCCGCATTCACGGAGCTATTGTTTTTAGGTAACGCGGTATCTAGTCGAGCGCACGAGACCAATCATTTATCCAAGATAAATTACATAATAATTGTACATACCTACCATGTTTTTTTCCATAATAACGACAGAACTAATCACAACTAAAAGTAAAAATCATTATAACTGATTGTCCTTGCATCGATTTCGTAACGCTCTGGTTCATTCTGACATATGACCCCCATTTGTTGACAAACTGTTCTTACGATCGTTTTGAGTCATAAATCATCAGCCAGAGCCCTAATTTACCTCTAATTTACACAGTTATGTCGAATGCATGTGAGTAATAACATCAAACCGCGCGGTTTAATCAAATTCTGTTAACGCTCGCAACTTTAACAGCCTCTAAAGGCATATAATGATCGTCGACTAGTTTTACAAGCGTTGAACGTGCTATACGGCCGACATAAAAGATCATTAACTTTGTTTAGTACACAATAACTTGGAATGTTCCTTTTTATGCAAGTCAAGAGTATAGCGGGCCGATTATTGCTGCTTATAAATATGATTCCCTTTATCGGCAATAAGGGATTTTCTTGGAAAATGTCAGTGGCTACCGGATCGTTGTCAGTCCATTATCTTACGGTCTTATTGTAAGCTTTTGCCTATTCCAGCGAGAAAAGACACAGGTGGAGAGATTAGGGTGCCTTCCGAGGGATGTGAACGATAATATACGCTATTAAGAACATTGCTTCTGATAGTGATAATCAACACGATCGCTGGTCACTAGCTTAGTTGCTTTCACTTATGTGGATATAGGAAACGTGTATGTATTATAATACATAAGTATAAAAACATATGAAGTGTATGTTCTATACAATAAATAGCAATAGGATGGTAAATATAATTAAAGTGTAATCTTCATTTTAAAAATAAAACACTGCTTTTTATTTAGTAATAATGAACTGAAATAAAATAAAAATTAGTTACAGGGAACTTTCAGCTGAAACTTTTGTTTGTGTAGCAATAAGTACTATAGGAGATCCGCAGAAGAACAAAGGTAACCGACATAGCCCGAAGAGTTGCTAAGCTCAAGTGGCAGTGGGCAGGTCACATTGCTCGCAGGACTGATGGCCGCTGGGGCGGGATAGTCCTGGAGTGGCGACCGCGTACCGGAAAGTGCAGTGTGGGCAGGCCTCCAACAAGGTGGACCGACGATCTGGTGAAGGTCGCGGGAAGCCGCTGGATGCAAGCAGCACAAAACCGGTCGTTGTGGAGATCCTTGGGGGAGGCCTTTGTCCAGCAGTGGACGTCTTTTGGCTAAGATGATGAAGTACTATAATACTAGAAACTCAAAAGATCGTACACAACTTCAATTAAATTAATGAAGATCAGTAATAAGAACTATATAATATAAAGGAATGCACTTTGAAATCCCTCTGCCTCGCGTTTGACTTAAGGAGCAATAAAATCTTGACAAATAAGTACATGAATGATGCACTGAGCTGTTTTATGATACGTAGTCGTTTTAAGGGTATAGTGGGACGACATTCTTAAGATTTTAAATATTTTAATGAGCACGAGACCGAACTGGCCTCAGAAAAATGTGAGTTATCTATGAGCCAAGCAATACTTTAAGTTAGGTTGTACGAAAACATTTTCTAGGTGTACATTTGCATATATATTGTATATGTATATCTTTATAGAAAATTAATGATAAAGCTCTACCAAAGTCCGAATAAAGTTTTATTTTAGAATAATGTTTTTTGTTGTTTGTGAGCATCCGGTATTTCGGCATAGTTGCATGCGCTATGATCACGGATGTATCGAGGTTATTGTGGGTTGGTGATTATGAGCAGACAAAGCGATCTACCCTCTCTAATTTTATTTTATTATCTTTATGTACTTTTGGCGTCAATACAGACAGACCGTCAAGGCTAATTTAGAATAAATGATTTTTATTTTTGATTTTGAACTAGTGTTCTTTTTTCTTTGTTTGTTTTGTGTGCCTACCTATACCATTCATCCGATCACGATGATACTAAGTAGAAAGCCAAAGTCTTTGGCTTGTTGTTGTGCGCACGCCTGTGAAGCACAAAAAAGTCGCTAGGGGGGTTGCACTATTTATGCTTGGTCTTGAAACCTTGGAACCCTTTGCCTGAGACCGCCTTACTACTATACCGCACGAGCGTATAAAATAGTTATGAATAATCAGCTAGGTATATTGATTTCTTTATTTTAAAAAAATCTACAAAACTGAAATCAATATACAAAATTACTTTATTTCTCTTTCTTGACATTATATTTTTGCTGCGATTATTACTTATAAACTTCGATGAATTGCTTCTATACAGTTCCGTTAAATGGTATTTTACATTTATTTTATTAATTAAAACGCAAATTTCAAAGAAACCTCCAGAAAACAGGCTATGAACATTGAAGATTATGTTGTCTTGCGGCGGGCGTAAGGAACGAGAAACATTTTAAGCTGAAATATTTCTTAGTTCAGTTTGGCAAATCGCAGTGCAATGTTATAAAGGTTGTGTACATTTTTTACTTTGTTATCTTATTTTGTTTACTAAAGCTTACTAGCATCAGAATTTTAATTGACGTTATCATTTTTAAATACGTAGGTAGTATACATCCTCAAGGGAGGCCTATATCACGAAATTGCACTAATTCTAGAAATAGGCCTCCCCCAATTGAACCAGATGTTCGGCAATTTTTTTTTGTGACAATATCGTTTGCATCGCATCGCTGTTACTTGCACAGGTAATGTACAGTCGGCGGCAGATCAACCTACCCAAATCTGTCAAATTTCTCCAACGAATATTGATCCTTATAACCAAACGATAAAGTTCAAAATTGATTGTAGAAATGTGACAGTTTTGGGTAGGTTGATCTGCCGCCGTGTGTACATGGCGTAAAATGTCTAGCGTGTATACTGCGCTGCCCTGTCAACGTCCAAAGTGCTGAATTCGTTAGACACGCCAGATTTTTTGGTATAATGCGTGCTGACTACGTAACCCAAAGACCGGTTTTTCACTCGTTAAGGATGATATCCAAACATAAAGTGAAATATGTATTGCGGATATAATACTTAACGAAAAGAAACAACGAATTAAACTATTTTCATTTTGATTTATTTTCCTTTTTAACTTATTGTATTTCAGACGCATGGGTATCAAAGAGATTGGCCCACCAGCGATAGACAGGAATAAGTGCAAGAAATGAAAGAAGGCTTTGCCTTCAATTGACATAATATAGCATAATGTATGACTTCAGTTAAGCTAAGTCTTACTGCTAAGCAAATGCCTCCGTCATTGGAATGAAGTCATCGCTACAATTATAGGCTGATAGATATTAATAAAAATATTCTATCGGAAATGTAAAATCACCCTTATGTTAGTATGAGACGGAACTGTTGAATACTGGAACAGTGAACTTTTTACAGTCTTTTATAACATCGCTGAAGTGACATGATGGCGACTGGTTGCTTTTTACGTGGTTCAACTGCCCGTACCCGTACCTCATGTGCCCGTACGGCCGTAGATCTTTTGTGCCGGGATATGGCACGGAATATGCTATATGCACGTAACGTGTTTGTAGAATAATCCACAAACACGTTACGGTACAGTAGAGTGCAGAACAAGCATGATAATTTTAATATTAGAAATTAAACTTGAAATATATGATGAATACCGGAGGGCAGCGCGTCTGCCTAATCCAAGTATTATTTGCAATGGGATCACGTCAACAAAATTGTAAATTTGTATGCCTCCTGTGTATCTAGTACAAATATTATTCGCCACTCAAACACGTGAACGAAATCAGAAATTAGTGTGGCTAGTGTGGCTCTAAAGTAGCTTCTCATAGTTACAAACAAGAAAAGTTTTTATTGTATATATTTAAAATAATTGCTAAAATATCCTTTATTAAAAAAATCCTTTAATAGAAATTATATTAAAAAAACTAAGTATTAATTAGCATAACCAGAATTAAAATTTAACTAGAACACTACCACAAAGCGTAGGTGTAGTTTGGTTAGGAATAACAAACTTCGTGAATGAAGTTCATTTTAGCCAAATACATGGAATATTTCATTAAACTAGTTGGTTCACTTTGATAATTTTCGTCGGAACTTTGCAAAGCTGTGCAACCAAAATAGTCAGATCGAATACCACCGCAAAAGCTTGGCTCATTAGAAATTTACCAAGAGAACCGTTAGTTTTAATCAGGATAGTATAAAAGAACTAAAATAAATAAAGTATATCCAATACAATACATAGTTCCACTGCTGGGTAAGGCCTCCATCATTAAAATAGAGCTATTGCTACAATTCCATTATTTATTTAATTTAATTTATTATTAGCCAACGTTTGGTACAATGAAACGGGTCAAAATATTTAAATATAAGGTTACTGCTAATCTGGCATGCTTACCATTTACATAGGTTGATCCAGATGCTCTTTACAAACATTTGACGACCTCTTTGGTCGAGTGGTTTGTACAACGATGTCATGGTGTCGCCATCTCTGAGGTCTCGGGTTCGATCCCCGGTCGGGTCAATTTTGAAATTATTGTTTTTCTAAAGTGTCTCGGGTCTGGGTGTTTTCTATGTATAATAAGTATGTATTTAAGTATTTTAAGTATGTTTATCCGTTGTCTAGTAATCATTTAACGAGTTTCATAACGAAGCTTCTCTTGGGCTAGATAATTGGTGTGAGTGTAGGAAAGTTTATTTATTTATTTGTTTGATCTTATTAAGTGTAAGTTTAACAAAACGTTCACTGTCAAAACGTATAACAATAACAATTCAATTTAGTTTGGGGACTGGGCTACAGCTGGTCTGCATAGAAGTAGGGTTAAGTTATATGATTTGTATGAGCAGAAAAAAGCTAATAATAATCCTAGTTTCCTTGAGTATATTAAAAAGTATTCAAAAAATTAAACGCGAAGAAAACTAAATGTATATAAATGTTAAAAACGTTGTTAGTACAATAAAATTAAACGATGAACTTTTGGATCTTGTAGAATCAACGGTGTTCTTAAGTATAACCTTAGATTCAAAATACAGTGGAACCCTCATATAGTACTCTTGCGGGGAGACTCAGTTCCGCTGCTTACGCTGTAAGAAAAATTAGACAGCTTACGGATGAAAAAACAGCTCGATTAGTTTATTTTAGTTACTTCCACAGTGTTATGATGTCTTATGGAATCCTTCTGTGGGGTAAAACTGCTGACATAGAAACCATTTTTATTTTACAGAAAAGAGCAGTAAGGTTTATATATAAGTAATCTAGGAGCACGCGTGTCTCTTAAGGAGTTGTTTAAAGAAATTAATATTCTAACGGTTGCATCACAGTTTATTTATAACTGTATTCTATATGTGCGCCAAAACATTTCTTTTTACAGAAAACATTGCGATATACAAAATCTGAATACTAGAAATTAAAATAAACTTGTAATACCTAAACTTTGACTGCAGAAAGTTTATGGATCATTCATGGGACGAGGTGTCACTTATTTATTATAATAAAATCCAGAATGATGTTTTAATTTTGCCCATTGAGAAATTTAACATACATATTAGTAGTTATAAAATTAGTATACATCTTATGATGTATACTAATTTTATTACTATATACCTAATATCACAATCAAATAAAGGCATGCTTTAAGAAGAGTGCTCGAAAGTGAAATTGAAAAAAGTATACAACAGTTAAAATATGATATATAAAAACTTGATGGCGCTACCGTTGCTTTGGTGATCACAAGCCCAGGCTATGTAACGAACTGGCCACTCGACTACCGAGGTACAAATAATACGTGGTGCCACAGATGGCTCGCCTAATTCCTCTTTTGGGTGTCAATGATTAGGTATTAACTAGTTAATGGAAGTTTCTAAATCTGTCACCGACCATAACCTAAAAAACCCCGGAAAACGATACTGAACATCATTATAGTTTGTAAAAATTCCGATACGATTAATCCAAACCTGCTTTTAGAGCTTAAAAAATCTTATCAGACACAATCGGAATGTATGATTAGGTCAATCAGCGGTAGATAAAGTGGGCAGTCTAATTCGTCGTGTCATATCAAATCAAGCAGACAGACAGTCACGAGTCAAGCTCAAGGCTGTTAAACCTTAACCCTGGTGTTTGCCCATTACTATAATTACAATACCAACTGTATACAAGTACTGGATGTGATAAGATCTGTTGCTTGACCGCTTGGTATATTGGTTTGTGTGAATGCCTTATTATCCTGCGAAAGACGTCGTTTGTATATTAACATTAACTATAATTATCACATTTCTAAAAACATATCAATGCCTTTGATTTGACATTTGAATATCAAATATTTATCACTTAAGCATACTTAATTTAACTTAGAAATAATAATAATTGAAAAAAAATGTATTTAGTTAATATTATCATTTAAAACAGTATTAAACTAATTTTAAGGGATTTATTGGCAAGTAGGTAAGTACTTTTCGAAAAATATTGGTAAAATATGGTATAATTATTCAAAATTGTTGTGCACGTCATCCTACCTCATTATACACACACTTACATACTATACTTAAAAACTGCGAGTATATATTATAACAATAACTTAGATCGTAAAGCAAGAAACATTTCCAAAATTAAACCAGAGCAAAGGAATCTACGACATGCCACATAAATAAAAATCCAAATAAAGCACTGTGATAGTAAACCCGTACTTATACCTAATTAATAGTGTTGCAAACCTTCATAGACCATTTTAACTATTAAACAATAATTTATTGTAATTTGCGTACAAAATCACTATACCAAGATTATTATTTCCATATACCTAATGAAGTTTCAATGTCCGATCTAGAAACTAAACATTCGAAGAACGTCTACAACGGGTACGGACTACAATTGAATTATTCAAATACAATATAGTGGGCCGATATTAGCACAAGTAGAATTAACTATAAGCATTACACCAAATAACTTATCGGCGCATTCCGTCACGACCGTTGATATTTAGTTGTAACAAATATTAATTGTTATGGTTTCGATGGTAATGGTCATAAAAGTGAACAAATTAACGCCTGTTTATTAGTGAACAATAAATAATTGTTGAGAGGCATTTAACACGTATTTGTAATTAACGAAATGGTTATCTGGAACCTAATTATTGATTAGGGAAATAATTATGGATTACGAACGCTCATAGAACTGCCTAGTGGAATTCTTGGTTTGGATGTAAATATATATTTGTATGCTACTGCACATAATTAGAGTCAAAATACTCATGTGATCGTTAAGACTGTAACTCATATATTATTTTATAATATTTCTTCTATCGAAGAATTGACAATTTTATTATTTTTACTCAATTACTCAAAAATTATAAATATGGTTATAAATATGGTATGAATCTTATTAATATCTGCTCTGAATCAATATCAGTACAAAATTTATTTAAATGTTTAATTTTAATTAGTTGTACCACGTTCTGGTTGTCAATAAAATAAATACATAAATCCAATCCAACCTAAGTGAAACCGTCAAATTAAAACTATAGGTAACAAATTCTGTCCAGTGAATGAAATTAGTTATTCTGTGGCATTATTAATAAGCACCTAAACAATTAATTACAAACAAATTTTGGCGCAGGGACATTTGAATACCGCTGATTGAACGAAGCTAATTAGCGTAGTTGTCAGTAATTACGAATAAAAATGTATGGACTTTTTTTAATAATTAAGTGCTAATTGCTGCACTGAAGCTGAATTAATAAATATAATTATTATAAAATACAGGGAAAAAATTAAAATACATACCCGACCCAGCCAGGAATCGAACCTGGGTGTCCCGCAATCAGGGCGGCTGCACTGATCATTATGCTACCGGGAAGCCTGACGTAAACACTGAATTTTTTACTGCTTTCTGATTTTTAGACTGCTTTTTAGCGGCAGAGTGCCATTTATCCAACGGTTATTGAGACCGATGGCTATGCAGATTCATCTATAGATAGAATAGATTTAACTATTCTCTACCTGATCCACCATCAGATATCAATTTGCAGAGACATTTAGGCAATCAATTCAGTAATATTAGCTATCATGCCGAAACAGTTAAACAAATTGATGTTGAAACCGCATTGCAGCTTTTAATTGCTATAATTTAAACCTATTTTCCGAATGTGGGGTAATACGATTTGAAATAAAAAAAATCAAGCATAGATAAAATATATTTTTTATAGATCACGGTTACAATTCTGATCTTACTGGATCGTTAACGTTAATAACAAATCGTACACAAAAATAGCAACGATTGAGACACATTATCAGCAATAGATATTTTATTGTAAAGGTTAAATAATATTTTTTTATATCTTATAAAGCGCAGTCCCTTCATGTCACATGATGTTGTGGTGGAATCGCACTTCAACCGGAATCCAAACTACTGAGACACTGGCTATCTTATCTCTACCTGCCAGACCTCAACAATGCTACAAATATTAATGTTATGGCGACATATTTAGATAAGATGGTGGTAGCTAGCCAGGCGGACAAAAAAGTCCTACCACCAACCAAACCTAAGTACATAAATAATTCCCGCTGGGAATCGAACTCGGGACCTCTGAGTCTAAGACCGGCGGTCTTAACCACTAGACACAATAATGAAAGCTCATATACTGTCTTAAAGCTGATACAAACAAATTCAATAATTCACTAGGCGTCTTGCACACGTTGCAAGTTAAGTTAGCACAACGCTCGCTGAGCTGACTAAATTCTTCAAGGATTTATAAAATATTCAAGGTGTTAGCAAACCATGGGTGGCGGCTCCAAACGGCACTGAATCAAGAGTTCTACAAACAATTGAACGCTACACCTACACTAAATATACATATGTATATGTGCAGACACTATGTTTATTCACACGGCAGCAGAACGGAGAAATACGGCACTAAAATCATCAATCTTGGGGATATAACAGATTTTACAATGAAATACCGCGTAAAAATAGCTACTTGGTTTGGATAACAAGAAAAAATCAAAATTATTCATAAACTAAATATTAAACGAGTTTAAAGATTTGCTAACTATAAATTTATATGATCAATATAATGTAATTTTTGTCATATCAAAGGTTTTACTAAAAGAAACAGAGTTTAATAAAACAATAAAGGAGTATTTGATAGAGCAATGTTTTTATTCGTTAAAGGAATTTTTTGGATATGTAATTATTATTATTCATATCTATTGCTGTTTTTGTTATTTTTGCCTTTGTTAACTTAGTAAGTAAACAGCCTATAATTGTCCCACTGCTGGGCAAAGGCCTCCATCATTGAAATCAAGTCATCGCTACAATTGATGGGTAATGGCTTAATCACCACGCTTGCCAAATGCGGGTTGGTGATCACAAACCCGGGCTATGCATCGAAAAATCCGAAATACATTTTGCCCGACCTGGGAATTGAACCCGGGACCTTCGGGTATCGGACCGAGCACTCCACCACTCGACCACCGAGGCGTTATTTAGTATTACCCTAGAATTAATACTTTTGTTGTATCATCATCATCATCATAAAAAAATATATTTAAAAACCCCAATGTTGCAATACCCTTACAAGGTCATGTTAAGGGACTATTTATAATATGATATAACATGATGCAATAAATAATTATGACTATGACTCTGATTATGAAAATTCCGGCATACTCAAACAGTTAAGGATAAGGCTATATAAAAATAAATAAGATACCTACTTTAAAAAATCTCTCACTATAGTTCGGAGCGCCATCGCCACGCGAATAAGACGTCAAACTATTCTAGTTTGTAAGTACCACAAAAATCAAAACAAGTTTTCTATTGTTGCATCGGCTCTTATTGTTTGTGGTGTGTAGGAAGAACCTGAATGCTCTAAGGTTGATGGAATGGTGATGACAAGCGGCTTTATTATGTGCCTTGTCATGCATACAGGAAGATTCGGTAGACGAAAAAAAAGCTATTGACGATGCGAACCAAATATCATTTCCTTGCTTGCCTATAAAGGCGATGAGATCAGATGCAATGACATCTGGTTATGACACTTTGTATGTGCTGAAAACGGCAGATGCATCATACATTTTGATTTAACCAATAAAAAAAAAGTATGTTAGGTATCTCATCATCGGGGGCAAATAATTAAATATTAAGATATAGTTTTATACAATGTTATAAATTTGTATGAAGAAATGACCACTTGCTTAATTAAAAATATTGTTTACACCTTTTGTCCATTTTTTATTATATTGATTATATTGTTATACACCATTGAATTATATTTCACGTGCTTAGGAAACAAAATAACGATATTTTTAAGTCAATGCAATGACGGATATTTTATATTAAAAAAAATACAAATTATTCGATCCAAAGTTTTCTTGACTCGTGGGCAGACGTTTCTCTACGCATCGAATGATTGTCATAATTGTTAACATTTTAGGTAATTAATGCGTGTTTTCGTTATCGTAACGGAGTGATGTGTCTGTTACGTAGCAACTATAATCTGTGTTATAAGCTTAATATTACAATATCGCGCAATATCTTGTTGACTGAGGATGTACATCGCGATATACTTGTACGTTCAATACAAATTAATTTCACACCGCACCGTTTACGCTTAGGGAACGATGGTTCCGTTAAGTTTGTAAAGCAAGCTCAAATTGTTATTCATTGCGTTTACATAATAGATAGGTATGAAAGTTCGGTAATTGTTTTGGAAACATGCGAAATTAATTAATTTCATTTTGGGTTTTCATCGGATTTTCCAATATTTATTTCAAATTTAGTGTATCTCTGAAACGTTTGGTTCGATGCCGACTTAATGAAAGTGACTTATATTAATTTGTCTTATTAAAACCATTTAATTTCAATAATTCATTCATAATCTTCAGTATTTTTTTACTATTAACATATTGACCCAAATATTTTCCTGTGTAATAAATAGAGTATGAGCGAATTATCGTTATTTTTAAATGGGTTCTGCATACTTCTAAAAAAGCATGTAAATTAATAATAATACATGTACTTCAAATATGTTATTAGAAGTGTTTTCTAATGACAATATGAGATTGTATATTATGTCATACTGGTTTAATCGACACCCTACATATTGGTAATGAACTTTTTCCGTCATTTAAACCGATTCAAGCCCCATAGTAATTGCGTTCATTCTCGACTGCATCATTCATACGAAGGATGTTATTATCTAATGCCTGCGTAATCGATGTCATCAGTTGCAAATGCGCTTGACAATTTACCTTTACGTAATTTGTTAAACGTAATCTTTACTTATTGGGAGCTCAATTATGAACAGATTGGAAATATGGATAAGTTATTTCGAAATTAGAATGCCTTTATGTTATTTTACATATTATCTCGTTTAATTATATGTTTTTAGCGCTCGTGGTAACAGGGTCACAGGAACCCTGAAGAGAATTTGGAACGCCAGGATTAAATAATATTTAAACTTAACTTGCGTAAAATTCGTAAAAAGTATTTTATTGAAATGTACCTACTTACAGTGTTTGCGTAAACTTTATAAAACAAAGTTTATAATTACATTAGGATGGAAGCAACGTATGTAATGTGTGGTTTTACAATAGTGTCACTTTTAATCTCATCTATGTTGAGGTTAAAGTCTTTTTGCACAATAGGTATACGGGCCGTTAAATTAAATTTTTAACAATGATGAACTACATTAAAATTGTAACGATACCCGCTACGTGCAGCCACGTCTACCTACCTTATAACTTAGCGTTAATTGTGACACAAAAATTAATCCTTTTGTCTAATAGCTTTGTTTACCAGCGTTCGCCGTAATGAGATGTGCCAGCGCAACCATGAACCGATGGCCATGACACGCATAGGGTATGCACGAGCATGCGCACTTGTCGAGCTTAAATTACAAAGCACGTTTACTGCCTATAAAGTTAACGCAATAAACGGGACATAAATAAACATAATATTTACAGAAAGCTTACCATAAATGACGACTCCGATGCACTGGAAAACGATTCGTCTGTCGCTACAGGTAGGTGTTATTTCGATGCTAATTTTAATGTCGAGCTTAAAAGTTCATTTTGCAATGATCTGTGACTGTGACGTATTTATTGTTTAAATTTTACCTGTTGTCCTCTTAAGGAGAAAAGGCACGTAAGCTGTGACAACTTTTGTGGCATTGAAGCAGCGCCTTCTTGTGACAAACGAGGTGAGACACAAATTTGGCATTTTTATTAATTACGTTAATCGAAGGGCCAGTAACAGCAACCAGTTGTAAATTTTCTTTTTCTTTTTTTCAATAATTAGATATCTGCCAAAAAAGTACACATAACTTTTTTATATTTAGATGTAGATGCTTAATAAAGTTATAAATACGAAACGGGAGAACTGCAAGTAACTGCGTTTTTTATGTCTTACGAGTTTCTGAGAGGGACAATAAAGTTATTTTAAATATTATGAAAAGGAAAACGTGTTTGTTAAAACTCTTTTTGTATTATTTGCTTAGCTTTTGAAGTTGTGCTTAGCTTTTGAAGATGAGTAATTAATTTAAGTGTGTGTGAAAAAGTGAGAAAGGAAGTGCTTAATGTAGTTTTTGCTTGCTTAAATCAGTTTCTATTTTAAACATTGCTAAGAATACTAGGGAGTATGTAATGTTACGTCTTGTTAGTGATCTGAGTCTGTCCTGACTGATCCTAGTCCTGGTGTGAGTTTTAAGTTTCTTAGATGTAGGTATATTAGCTATTTGTGTTATAATAAACTAAATAAATGCTAGCCAGATACTCAGAAGTTAGGATTCCAGGTATAGAGTGCTTTTATTTTCGGTTTAAATATCGACGGTAATTGATTAAGTACTTGCCTTCCGGTGAAATAAAGATTAAACGCTTCCCCTGTATGGCATAATATAAAAACAAAATAAATATTTAAGTACTTTTTTTTAAATATTTACAGTCTGCAAACGAGCAGGCGGGCCGCCTGATGGTGAGCAGTCACCGCCGCCCATGGACATCAGCAACATCTCTGATGTTGCTGATGTGTTGCCGACCTGAAAAAAACTTCTTTACACCCCTTTTAAAAGAGCCCATGTCGTAGCTTAATAGGAAAACCTCGGATGGCAGCTCATTTCACAGTTTGATGGTACGTGGAATGAAGCACAAAATAAATCTAATAACTTTTTACCACGGCAAGTTTTGCGTGTTATCTAATCATTATTATAAATCGTAGTATGTTCTTAAGTGTCTATTTTATTATAGTTATTAACTTTAAAGTATTTATTACTGTTCCTTGGATGCTCTTAAAATAAAATCAAGTACTTAAACTGAACTGTAAATTGTATATATAAGTAATTGTGTTAAAAGCCATAAGCTCGTGCGCGTCGCAAATTCACAACAAAAGCCATCCCCGAGCATAAGATAAGATAAAAGAGTCGGCAATCTTCGGATAGTTATCTCATGTGCTCCTCGAACTCGGAACGACAAGCGATGAATTTTAAATTTAGAATCACTAAGAGAACCTACTTCCCTTTTAACTAATTAAAAATAATAAATGTTTATATGGTTTGTAGTTTTGTCACTTCATTTGTTTTGTTATTTTTATTAGCTCGACGGAACGGTATGCGGGTTCAGGTAGCAATCTTGAAAGTCGAGCGACTTTCGCAAAATCGGCTCACAGAAGAATGGGTGATCGAATTAAAATATATCGATCCTCTCCATGTTTCGTATTGTTGCATATTAATCCGTTGGTTATGGTTATTGTCATAAAATGGCAGTTGTTTGGAGTTTAGGTTTATAGGATTATGGTGATTATTATTACAGATGTTATTTAAGAAACCAACCGAACGACTAAACCTCTTACTATCGATATTTCAACAGATAATAACGACTTGGACACTTAAGCGTTTTATGAGGTGATTGTGAGCTTCTACATAGTGTATGTCATTTACTATATATTGATTTCAACAGAATGTAACTTAAAAGTAAAATAATCACACTAATATTATAAATGCGAAAGTTTGTGTGTATGTATGTGTGTATATTTGTTGCTTCTTCACGCTGCAACGGATAGATGGATTTTGATGAAATTCGGCATACAGATAGTTTTTAACCTGGATTAAAACATAGGATAATTTTTATCCCGATATTCCCAAGGGAACAGGAACCACGCGGGCGGCCGCTAGTAAGTAATATAACACTTGAAGATCGAAATTTACTTTTTATTTTTAGATGCTAATTGCTGCACTGAAGCTGAATTACTTGAAGATCAGCAACTGTGGGTCTAAAAAAGACAATGTCGTCGTTAAATGTAAATCATGTGATCATTGTTCTACTGAAAACAATCTCGATTGGCTGAAGTGCTATAACTACAGTGAAAGCCTTAATAAGATAAGAAAACTTAAGATCTAGACTAATATGTAGGTTCGACGACCTCCTTGGTCGAGTGGCTTGCACACCGGTTTTCATGGTGTCGCTATCTCTGAGGTCCCGGGGTCGATCCCCGGTCGGATCAATTTAGAAATACCTGTTTTTCTAAATTGTTTCGGGTCTGGGTGTTTCCTATATATAATAAGTATGTATTTAAGTATATTAAGTATGTTTATCCGTTGTCTAGATAACCATGTTCTCGAGTTTCTTAAGGAAGCTTTTCTTGGGGCTAGATAATTGGTGTGAGTGTGGGAAACATTTATTTTATTTATTATAATCATAATTAATTAATTGATCTATAGGTTCCTGAAGTTGTTCTATGCCATTAGCCGCGACAACTTTGCGGTGACATCTCAACCGTTTTAGATTGTCCGAACAAGCCTTAAACGCAAAACGGATAACTTTAGTTAGCCGTGATCGACGCGTTGAAACAACGAGCTGTTCAAAGCCGTCGTGTACTACCTCCAAAGGTTGCTTATCTACGATGATATTTACAGTCTGCGCCGCCTTTCCCCGTATTTTGTTGAAATGTCAAGCACTAACGAACATCCCATTCTAACGTTCCACTGTGTCACTGGTGCTCCATCAATGTTAATTGAATCTAAAGTTAATTAGCTTAAAAGGATTTGTGTTACCTTTTTGGGTCACGATTGTTCAAATAGAGACATTAAGTTCCTATTGTGAGCCAATAGTACTAATACGATTTAATCGGGTACCGCTTTGACAGTATCTGTAAAAAGTTTGATTGACATAACCGAAAAGGTCGGAGGCGATGTTATAATTGGCGTAATGTACAAAAGTTGCAAGCGAACCACATAATTACATAGTCAAAGAGGAACGGTATTGCTTTTATAAATTCGTTGTAACATTAATAACAGGAAACCGCTGTGTGGGCAGGCCTCCAACATGGCGGACGACGATCTGGTGAAGGTCGCGGGAAGCCGCTGGATGCAAACAGCACAAAACCAGCAGAGAACGTATTTTGGCTGAGATGTGAATATCAGCTGTTGTTAATCACAACAGCTGTTGATTGATATTCTAGGAGATAACACTATTTACTTTTTACTTTGAAAGCCAAAGGCGCCCATTCAATGTCAACAACTACCGTCACTAACATCCGATCATAATATTTTTACAAATATTAAAGATCAGTAGAAGTAGGCCAGCTATTTATAAAATGTTGCGAACAAATTACAAAAACACAAATGTTAAAAAATTTCTTGTTGAATAATTTCAGTGGACTGGTTAGAACCACGATAGCTCAATTGGGAGACCACCTGATCCGGTATGTTAGAAGGATGCAGGTTCAAATCCTGCTCGTGGAAATTTTTCAACATTTGTATTTTTTTAATTTGTTCGCAACAAAATTTGCGTTAAAAATATTAGAGAGATAGTTGAGCTAAGGACGCCGAGGTTGGTTTACGTGACTACGGGTAACCGCGTATAGTCGCATTGCACGAGCTTCACGGGAGTCTGGAGGGCGCCCAAGCTATCTCCGCATTGGCGGGAGCTCGCCGAGTGGAATTTGGATTTGTCCGTGGTCCCAAACCACACTCACGATATTTGATGTGATGGAACAAGGAGATTAGGTGGGTATTACCCTTCTCCAGAATCCCTATCAAGGCCTTCAGACTTGAACGGGGAGGCGGGAGCTGGGGGAGAGTAAAAAACAACTGCGAAAGTTATATTTAAAATTAATGACGTCAAGGTTAACCGCAACAAACAAAATGACTACTTTCTCCCCGTGTACTATGCATACCGGGCATGAGTAAAGACAATGGAACAATAGAATAATTAGGGCCGCGCATGTTCGCTCATTTCCTATAGAACATGCTTCCTTAATCTGCCCATGCTTATTTGAATATTAAATCAACGGTGGTAGTGAACCCAGCCCATATTTTTTATGCTACTTTTGCAGCTATATAAGTACATATTGCTTACATTTATGAGCCTTTAGGGTGTGATTATATTACGTTTATTTTTATTTAAGGTTCTTTGTGTGAGAGAGTGTGTAGTAGATAGTAACAACATAGTCAACATAACGAAGAAATTTGAATTTAGAAAATCCAGAAGCACAAATTTACACAAAAGCAGAGAACGCCATCCACTTCCCATACATAAGAGGTCATCATTTTCAAAATATAAATAAATTTAAGTATTTGTTGTTAAGAGAATGCGACGAATTAAAAACTTTTCCGATGAATGAGGCTTTTAAAGGAGGCTGTTCTCTTTGTGGTTTGGAATCGTATTTTTTTTAATTATCCATTTGTTTTATCTAGATTTTAAACAAGACAGTAAAGCTAAAAAACCAAACCAAAAAGAGATGCAGACACTGCCACTATGAACTAACCGAAGTTCTTCGGCAGTCAGAAACAGATTACAGATCACTAAACAGGGTCTTAACTAACCTGAATACGTTCGAAAGCCAAGGATTACGTGGGAAACAAGAAAACTTTCCACATACCACATAATCCTGGAGTAATGTAATTATGCCGGGATTTTGTGGAAGAGTGTTTACGCGCCGTATTTCTTTAGAAAATGGAATAATCGCAAAATGAGGTCTTGGAAAATGGGACATCTGTACGAAATGAGAGGCTGGAGCTTGGCTCATGTTATTCTCCATGTTGTCTAGTTAATAAGACTGAGCAGGTACGTCTTAACACACTTTTAATTGTACTGGAAATTTAATTTCACCGCAACTCCAATTATGGCGTCGTGTTCTTTATTTTCTCGTAATGTAGTATTAACATTACCTCATTATTCTATTGTTATAAATCTGTGCCCTGTGTGTAAAAAAAATAAAATAAAAATTATTTAAGGCACATCTGCGGCAGAAATATAAGTAGGTGTTGGTAAAAAAAAATAGTCGTCGTACCTACCTTTTTGTATGGTTTGCGTTTTTGGTAATTTTGACGAGTCTTGGGTGGAAACTTTTAGAAGAATATTGATGAATCTTACTGAAAGGTGAATCATTTCTATGTAGCACCACCAACAAAATTGAACGCTCGCCTAGCGCACGTATTACCTCCTTCCTATAACACAGGCCGGCTACAGGACACCACGCTGCGTCGCACGTCGCCGTCTTTACGTGTAGCATAGTTTTTAATTTATTGTATATTATTTGTATGTATGTTACGACTAACATCATCATCATCATCATCATCTCAGCCAAAAAAACGTCATAAGTTATTTTGAAAGGAATTTGCCATAATCGCCACGCTTGGCAGGCGGGTTGGCGATCGCAGTAGGGTGAGAATAATCACAGAGAGACGCTGCTGCCCGTCCTCTGGAATGGTCCCATAGTCGCTTTCTACGACACCCACGAGAAGAGATGGGGTGGTGCGATTCTTATCCCCGGCACCACACAGGTTAAGACTAACATACATACACATAATAACCTAACGTCCGTAAAGTATCTATTCTATGGGCCTCTTTTTATTTTACCATCTTGTACACTTTTTTGTTGCCTGAAATAAATAAATCTATCTACACTGGCCTGCAAAAATAAGTACTACACTTTTAATATTTATTTATTTTCTAAACTATAGAAGTTAGAGATTTTTAAATAAAAAACGTTTTGCAGCTATTTTTATCAGCTTTCTTTAAAACTAAAGTAAATTATACATTAGTAACATTTTCCTTTTTGTTTCGAAAGTATATCTTGTGTACTTAAAAAGTTATTGCAATTTTAAAAGTGTGATACTTAATTTTGCAGGCCAGTGTATCTATAACACAGGGTCCTTAAACGAGTTGTGAAAAAGCAAGGGGTGGCTTCGCAAGTTGAGACCGGCTAGTGAGGCGCATCCCTGCTCCACAAGCTATCTTCGTATCTGGACCCCGCTTCTGATTCCATCGGTTACGAAGGCCGGAACAGATGCGATAATTTATTAATTGAACTCTAATCCCCCTACAAATAAACAAAGAATAACCTCCAAAAAGTTATTCCGTGTTTTGTCTCTTTTACTCTAATTTGAAATGACGTTTAGATGACAGGAACAAAACACGGAATAACTATCCCGAGCTTTTTCTGCCAAAAGACGTCTACTGCTGGACAAAGGCCTCCCCCAAGGATCTCCACAACGACCGGTTTTGTGCTGCTCGCATTCAGCGGATTCCCGCGACCTTCACCAGATCGTCGGTCCAGCTTGTTGGAGGCCTGCCCACACTGCGCTCCTGCTCAATGCGGGTTGGTGGACACAAACCCGGGCCAACACCAAAAATACCGAAACATACTCTGCCCGACCTGGGCATTGAATCCAGGACCGTAGGGTATCGGGTCGAGCGGTTTGCCAATTGGCTACCGAGGTGTTGCCTATCTAATACATAAACCTAAATATAAAAATCATAATTAATGTTTCACCTGTCGCCAACAGCTTCAATTGATTTTAATTGCCAAAACTTCAAAGTCCAGTACACTATTACATTGACGGGCATTGAAACACATTGACCATTGCAATAACACTTCATTTAAATTCTTAGTAATCAAGCGAAATGACTTAAATGATACTTTAGCAATTTGATGAATGGTTTCTGGAGATATTGTTATATTAATTCTGAGTTCGGTGGGGCAATTAACTATTGTGGTTTCCTGCCTTTGGCACTGCTCGGGCTACTAAAATAAATATTATTGTCAGACTTGCCAAGGTAACAGCCACCCACGCACCAAAATAACATAATGGCTCACACAAAGTTTCAAAACTATTTATTAGGCGCTTCATTTCATTTTAGATTAGTTTGTCGTTTTTAATTGCGAAAATAATGTTTCAATTCGGACGTATTTCAATAAGGCATTGTTTCTTCATCTATTTATTTAATTAGATAATATACGTTATCCTACTGCTGGGTAAAGACCTACACCGCATAAACAACAAAAGCATAAATAAGTGCAGGCTCAAATCCTGCTCGTGGAAATTTTTTTACATTTGTGTTTTTGTAATTTTGTTCGCAAAAAAATTTGCGTTAAAAATTATATAAACAAAACAAATATTACATTTTAATAAATAGCACATAAAGTTGTAAGTTGGGCTTTGTATGCACTTTTAAGTAATCATCATCATTTCAGCCCGTATCTACCCACTGCTGGGCATAGGCGGCCTCCGTGTTACGCCAATCCCTTCTGTTTTGAGCTGATCACATCCAGGTTTTCCAGCGACCAGCTCTATATATCTGGCCCATCTAGCAGGTGGTCGTCTTTTGAGTACCTACAGGAAAAAGTAACGTAAAGTATAGTCTGACCTTAGAAGTGAATTTTGTTTGCATATTATAAAACAACAAGTTCTATTTTTGTATAAAAGCCCAAGTGACAGATACGTTGTCATCATTAACAATGAGCCTTAGCGAAATTTTATTGTAATGGAAGTTTTTGTCAAAAGTGATAAAGCTATTTCATGGTCGACTATACCTTGCATAGAGTCCGTACCAAGACACGTATGCATACACACACTCTATAACTATATATTCTGTATATTGTAACTATATATTCTGTTGCGGTAATACGAATTCGTTAATAGTTTGAGCGAGATTAATAATGCGTTGCTTAGTGCGTCTAGTTTTAATTAATATGTAACTTCTATAGGTAAGAACCTATAAGTGGTTTTTATGTGTAATAACTTTATAACCCTATAAAAATTTTGTAAACCTTGGTTTTTCTAAGATATTAGAATAAAATAAATAATGTTCTGTTTGTCACTCAATTATTCTCTTTGACGCAAACAAGGAAACTGCTGTTACTTTAGCGCATTCCAGCTGTTATTTAAGCTAAATTTTTGCGTGTAAAAGCGTGTTGACCCCGTGCGAGCAGTTAAGGGTTAATTTGGCCAGGAATCCGGTAACCCGGCATTGCGATAGTAGCTTAGCTTGCAAGATCACGCACTAGCCGCTGCGCTATCGTGCACTAAATCTACAACGTTTTACCCAGTTTTACCATCAAGCCTCAACTCCAACATATTCTTAGTCAATTTACTGGATGCCTCAGCTCTAATTACCATAGCTATTAGAAACATTTTAATTACTAGTGTAAGTATTCTGAGACCGAATAAGGGATGTGCTAGAAAAAAGGAGCACATTGTAAAGCGTTAGCAACTAAGTCATGGGCGTAAAGATACGCAATTGGCGAGTCATCGAAGTACTAGGTGTAATCGTGTGACCCTCAGTCCTCTTTTGCGAAATATCCTTCTACGTGAACAGCGTTTACTTATGTATAGTCGACAATAAAATTGCTTTACCACCTTAGAAGTAAATTTTGTTTGCGTATAATAAAACAACGAGTTCTATTTTTGTATAAAAGACCAAGTGACAGATACGTTGTCATTATTGACAATGAGCCTTAGCGAAATTTTATTGTAATGGAAGTTTTTGTTAAAAGTGATGAAGCAATTTCATGGTCGACTATATAGTCAGCAACGTCGTCGATAACTTTACGTTACTTTTAGGCGAGTTTAGGTATTCAAAGTTAGTGATATTGATGCTCTGTCTACCCATTTTTGGGAGATGTAATTTTCACTTATGAAACGGGCCTCTGTTGGTTTAAATGACCACAATAGTATCTCAGTGGCCCGTTTCTGTCTTTTGAACTCTGGGAAAATTGTTATTATCAAGCCATTGTGGAGTTTTAATAACAGAATCCAGTCCAAGCTTTAAGAAGCACAATTCTGAAATACTAACGAAAGAGTATTTTAAGAAATGTTAGTCTCTTAAAAGTAAAATAATTCGAAATATTTCTCACAGAGTAAATCTTTACCAGATTCAAGAAATTCGACAGTGATTGCTAACTTATTATCACACTAATATTATAAATGCGAAAGTTTGTGTGTATGTATGTGTGTATATTTGTTGCTTCTTCACGCTGCAACGGATGGATGGATTTGGATGAAAATCAAACAAACCTAAAGTTGCAAGTTTTTTATTGCTTACGGATTAGCACCTTGTCTCCATCACACCTGATGTTGAGGATGATAAGGCAGAAGGTGGTAGCGCACTTAACGCGGAACCCTTAACTACTGAGGCACTCTAGCTGTCGAAACACAATAATGCTACAAACATTGATGTTATAGCGACATATTTAGATAAGATGGTGGTAGCTAGCCAAGCGGACCAACATGCACCAACCAAACCTAGAATACAAACATGTACCCCCCGCTGGGAATCGAACCCGGGACCTCTGGGTCTAAACCGGTTGTCTTATACACTAGACCACCAAGTTGATTAAATTTGATGGTGCTCGTACTATATACACCATAAATATAATATGCACAGATGCAGATATTTTCGAACGACTATGTTTTGTTTTAATTTCGACTGGACCGCACAACTGCAATACGCATAGCTGCACTACCCATGTTACCCTCCATCAATATAACCGTCTCGTTCACTCCCAGTCCTCAGCCAGATGCCCCTCAGCCACTGCGCTAGACGTCGAGGGTCTGAATTATGCCGCAATACCATCAGTTACTGCTATTTACGACGACATAGCGCCTCGTAAATACTCAAGTAAATGCTTGCACGTCTTCTGAAGCTTGTTAGAAATGGAAACAATAATTAGAGTGTCAATTTATATTCTTTTATTTTTTTTTTCAGGTAGGGGAAAAGTGGGAAGAAGTAAACTGGGAGTAGGGAAGACTTTTGGTTAGCAGTTGGACATTATAAGTAATAAAAACTTTTTCTTTTATAACAAAAAAGTCTTAGTTAGGCTTAGCAGGGACTGGGTCAGATTTTAAAACATTTTTTATTTCAATATTTATAACGACGTTACTGTTAATTATAATTATGCGTCAGGGTCGACGTCGACTATCACCAATTTATATATAGTAAGTAAGAAACGATATAACTTCTCTTTATAATCGAACCAAATAAAATAAAATATTTTTATATTTTTGTAGTGTAGCATTTATGATTACGTTTGCTTTATCTACTCAGCAGATATTGCATGATGTCGTAAAATAAAAAAACGGACATTTGCCATGTGCATACCTGGGTGATTGTTACCTACAATACATCATTGATTCTCAAGACAGTCTGAAGCACATGAGTAAGTCTGAAGTACAAACCCAGAAGAACTTAGTATTCTGAAAAATAATGGAAGGTTAAACCAGCATTGTAAGTAAACTGAAGAAATGTTTGACTACTAGCTGCTAGTAGTCAAACATTTCTTCAGTTTTAACAAATCCATTTATTTGTTTACAAACTGTATGTACAGTGTATACACAGACAATCCAGATAAGTAAAACATAATTTAAAAAGAGCACAAACACCAAGCCTTAATATCAACAAAGTTCTTAGATCAATAAAAATATCAACGTTACCATATTTTCTTTAGTCAGCGTTCGAAAAAGTTCAAGACATATTTTTTCGAGTTACCTTTTTAGTAAATATGATCGCGAGTAAGTCGATTTCGTTGTCATAGTGAGAGCCTTTTATCCAAATGAAAATCCACCCTTGTCGTCAAGCTTCAATCCTCTTATTCGGGTAACTGGGGCCATCAATGCGTAGACCATATTCTTCTACTTGATTAACTATTAGACGCTGAAATGTAACACTCGACGATGTACTTTGTATAAAGAATAAATAGCTACAGATATGTTGTTATTTGCTTGGGCTTTATCAATGCTTGAGCTTAGGTTAAGTATATTAGAGTTTTTATGTCACAATTTTGGCCATTTATGATATATTTATTTATTTTATTCGGGATAACAACAGCTTATATACTAAATGTTTTACAAATATGTCTAATCATAACGAAGCCAATAACAGTTATCCACATGTTTTTTTTGGAAAAACAGATTTATGTGTCTTTATAAAAAGAAAAAATTATAGCATACATCAGGAACACAACCATCTAATTATAATTTTAAGCTAATACAAAAGTAGAAAAATAAATCAAGTCAATCAAAAATCAATCAAAAAGTACAAAAATAATACCAAAGTAGAAAAATAAATCAAGCCTAAGCTACTAAATGAAACACGGCTTTGTATGAAGGGCTGTAATATTTTATTCATAATCTTTTGACCTATGTTTCTTGAACTTTTTTAAGTTGAGTATAATTTATTTATTTCATTTATTGGTTTATTTATCGAGATGTAAACAACACATTAAGAGGTTGTACTTTTGTAATGCCCTTGTTTAGTATTTGTTTATTTAAGAACAGCAGCAAGAACACACACATATGACAATGCATTTATACACTTCTAGATTTACAAGCTAGTGTTGTCGAAATGAAACAACTTTTACGGATCTACTCGCGTTTATTTTACACATTACTTTATTTAATGTTTAGCCTGACGTTTCGAACCCTTTGCAGGGTCCGTGGTCACAGGGAGACTGAGGTGTTGGTCGTCTCATAATAAGTTAGAAGCTTGTATACCCTCATTTAAATTTAATCAGGTGCGTTCCGTTTTACACAGAAAAAGCTTACAGTATCTTTTGGTCTGGCAGTATGGTGGTAGGGCTGGGATTTAATTTTTTGCATGATGGGATGGGAAAGGTGAGAAAAGTAGAGTATACTCCTCGGGATAAAACTGATTTTGCCTTGGGCGCGCTTAAATCCTTCACTGCTCTCAGGACTCCATTTTAATCCCCTCGCTTCGCTCGGGAATCAACTCAAAACCCCCTCGCTACGCTCGGGAGTTAAATCTGGAGTCCTTCGTTACGCTCAAGATTCAAATATCGCGCCCGTGACATAATACAGTGCTTTATCCCCTTGGCGTACAATCTACTATTACGTGACAGGAGCAAAACACGGAATAACTATTCGGACCTTATTCTTTATCTATTTGTAAGGCACACAGAAATCTATTCCATGCAACCAACCATAAACAAATCTACATATTATATGTATCTACACTACCCGGCAGGTACTCCATGTCATCAAGTCAAGAGCTTCACATAAAGGAGTCACTCCTGTTCGGCGTAAACGCATAAGCTGTCAGTTGAATGGTACATTTCCTGCTCGATCAGATATGCGTTAGCTGTACAAAGCCACCCACGAATACTCCGTACCCCCGGCCCCGGTGCGAAACGTCTATGTTACCTGTATTATACGCAACCTATTGTATTGCTACCAACCTGTTTAGAGTAAGAGGCAGACAATTTGAAAAACCATTTTCTAAGTGTTTTGGAGCTTAGGAGAGCTTAAGCTTCGATGTTTTATAGTAAAACTGTTTACATGATGTTACATTAAGTAGGTTTACGAATAGAATATAATATAAAATAGTTTATTGTTTAAACTGTGTACAATTTGCGATTGAGGATGACATTTGAGTTACAACAGTTTTTAGGTAGATTTAAATTAATCAAAAATAAAAACTATAATAATCTAAGTAAAAAGTTGCCTCTTTTTCAAATTACAAAAACACAAATGTTGAAAAAATTCCAAGAGCAGGATTTGAACCTGCACCCTTCTGACAAACTGGGTTAGGTGCTCTCCCAATTGAGCTTTCGTGGTTCTAACCAGCCCGCCGAAATTATTCAACACTATTTACTTTTTACTTTGAAAGCCAGAGGCACCCATTCAATGTCAACAACTACCGTCATTAACATCCGATCATAATTCACAATTCAAAAATTCAAAATCATTAATTCAGTTTAGGCTACAAATAGCTCTTATGAACGTCATTATGCCATCGGTTCGTAAGTCTACTCTGGGCGGGAGATCTTGTACTGAGAAGAACCGGCAAGAAACTCAGCAAGTGTCCAGCTCTTTTCTCCCTTACAGCGTCAAAAATATTGGAAAATGTCCTATCATAAAAAGACACTTTCCATCACAAATAAAAACACAAAATATAATATAATATAATATAAATATAAATAATATTTTTACAAATACTAAAGATCAGTTAAGAAGAAGGCAAGCTATTTATAAAATGTTTTTTTTTTTGCTTTTATAATTTTTAAGGCAAATTTTGTTGCGAATAAATTACAAAGACACAAATGTTGAAAAAATTTCCACGAGCAGGATTTGAACCTGCACCCTTCTGACATACCGGGTCAGGTGCTCTCCCAATTGAGCTATCGCGGTTCTAACCAGCCCGTCGAAATTATTCAACACTATTTACTTTTTACTTTGAAAGCCAAAGGCGCCCATTCAATGTCAGCAACTACCGTCATTAACATCATTTACCGTCATTTGTTCGCAACAAAATTTGCGTTAAAAATTATATAAACAAAACAAATAAAACATTCGTTATTTAAGTTTTATTTACATTTTGAAGGTCGGTATTCCATTTAAGTTATTATGATATATATGATTAAAAGTATTGTGAATAAAAGTATATTATTGACTCTCTACTCTAACGTTATAACATTGGTCACTTGACCATGATAGTTTTAAGTGTTTTTTTTACACTGAAACAGTTAGAATTTTTTGCAGAAAAGTTATGGGACACATTATTGACAAAATCGGCGGCATTAGTTTGCGGATGGTTTTACAATAACAAAATCAAGTGCTTGTGTCAGATCGGGAGAGAGATGCATGGAAGAGCTTGGGCCTTGTCCAGCAATGGGACTGTTGGGTTTTAATGTCCCACTCGCTGTAAGAAGCGGGTGTTAACCTTGTGTCTCATAAAAACGTGTGAAAGGCAATTAATTGTAGGAACTGAATTAAATTGAACGAACAGGATGGAGAAAGGACTTTCCGGCTTAGCACAATAGACAAACTGTTATTATTTTTTTTACATGCCTTTAGTTTTTGCTCCAATATTAATAATTTATTATCAGCACTTAAAAGACACTTAAAATGATTGAACAAAGAGGTGTTAAAAATATAACAGTAGTCAGACTTAACAAAAAATGAAACGACTTAATTATTTTAAAAGTTTCCTAATAGTAATATCCGTTAAACACACTGCATCTAATTGTAACGCCATTCAATTTCGATACGGATGTTTAATAAACATGACAGGTTCTTGTGAGATAATACTTTAGAACAAAACGGGTGTAGGTAGGTGTCGCTACCGCTTTAGCGTGTTATTTAAATAAGTAAATAAGACGCCTGAATGAAGGCCTGGGATCATTTTGGAATTTCACAGGTATCACCGGTTATTATACCGTTCGAGATTTTTCGATGTCAAAAATAATTATGGTTATATATTTTTGTTGCGAACAAGTTAGGTACAATTTGAAAAACCACAAAGTGTTGCCTCGATAGCTTAGTTGGTAGTGCACCTGACGCGGCATATGAGTATGATAATGAAACTTCTTGGTTTAAAAAGAAATGTTCTTTTTTTTGACAACGTCAAGTGTCTTTGTCTTTTATCTTTTATCTAACATAATATGTTCCATGGGTGCGGGTCCATCATAGCGGGTTGCAGTGGCCTACTTCCGACATTTTTCTCGTAGTCTGAATGTCAAGGTCATTATCATCATCATCAGCCCATTCTATGTCCCCACTGCTGGGGCATGAGCCTTCCCTAAGGATGGATGGGAGAATGGGCTGTAAGCCACCACGCGGGCGCAGTGCGGATCGGTGGTTGTTAACGAATGCTAAAGCAGCCGGGACCAACGGCTTTACGGGCCTTCTGAAGCACGGAATAGAATGGAATGTCAAGTTCATTAAGACAAAAAAAGGCAAAATCGAGGGCCGTTTCGAGGGCAGTTTGTCCCACATTCCGAAAAATTCTTAGTTCGTCCCACTTCACTATTAAAGTTGTGCTTCGTCCCAAATTACAAGTAGATTAAAAGTAAAGTCAACAAAAAAGTGAAGTGTACTTGTTTAATTTTTTTTGAACAATAATTCAATAATAAAATAACTCTAAACATGCTGGTATACATCATCTTTAATAACCAGTATCACAATTAAAATCACAGAAATTGTATAATTATAATCATCTTATGAAATGAAGTCCAATCGGTTGCATGCAATAAACGTTTTGGATAGATGGCACTCGATAAGCTCTCGAAGAGCTCGATGGAGCAGTGGATAACGCGCCCGGTATGCGTTTGCTGAGGTTAAGCACTTTCGCAAAGGCTGGTCATCGGATGGGTGACCAAAAATGTATCATCTCGAGTTCCTCCGTACTTCGGAAGGCACGTAAAGCCGTTGGTCCCGGCTGCATTAGCAGTCGTTAACAACCACCAATCAGCACTGGGCCCGCGTGGTGATTTATAGCCCGTTCTCCCTATCCATCCATAGGGAAGGCTCGTGCCCCAGCATGAGCTGATGATGATGATGATGATGAGATAGCAATACTGCCGCTAAAAAGTAGTCAAAATCAAAGCAGAGAAATAATTCAGTGCTTACGTCAGCCTTCCCGGTAGCAAAATAGTCAGTGCAGCCGCCCGGATTGCGGAAGACCCAGGTTCGATTCCTGGCTGGGTCGGGTAGATAGTTTAATTTTTTCACTATTATTTTATAATTACTGAAGTCCAATATATAAAAAAAAACATTTGTGATGGTTAAAACCGTACACTAATCGTAATATAATGTGCTAAGTTTTCATAATATCATGCCAAGACATTTTTAGCATTCAAGAGGCTATGATCTACATTAAGATGACGTAAATAAGAAAAAAAGAACTAGTTTAGGAAATGCTACACCATCCAATAAAGTATATTTTCTAAAGAATTCGTGTCCATAACACTCTTTAGAATACACAAGAAGAATAATTTTGTACGGAAATTTATATAACGCCTACAAACTCCGTAAAAAGATATAACAATTGAAAGATTTCGGGGATATACTTATAGAAGGTATCATTACTTTATCGTATACGGTACGGTTACAATAGAAATGTGTGTCAGGCCTATGGAATTAGAAAACATTTAAAAGCGTTGTTGTCTATATTTAACCTAAACGATTGTTACTTAAACGTATTTTTATATAGGTCTTATTTAAAACGTATTTAGGTGTAAACAATATCTATTGTACGCCAGGTAAAATAAGGGCATCGTTCGCGGTATCGAGAATGCCTGAATAACTACTGGTCCATAAAGGAGCTTATTAAGTAAAACCTTCTTATATCATATCGCTAAAGCGGAAAATCATGTATGTACACGTGTTTTTACCCTTTCGGCACATGCTATCCGTTTCCCAAAACACCTGTTTCCAAAACACCCGTTCCCAAAACATCCGTTCCCATCATTAATTATGTATTTTTCTAAATTACCCTTTTCTTAAAATATACGTTTCCTCTTAAGTTGCGCAAACGTTGTCTTTAGCTGAACTTCATTTGATTTTTCCCGGATCAAAAAAAAATTGAGTGGTAAACAGTAGGTTCTTTAATCACTTACAGAAGTGTCTTATAAGATACTTTTGGTTATAAAAATATAGCTTGCCTAATTCTTAACTGATCTTTCAATATTGAGTGGTAAAAAAAATTGAGTGGTAAACAGTAGGTTCTTTAATCACTTACAGAAGTGTCTTATAAGATACTTTTGGTTATAAAAATATAGCTTGCCTAATTCTTAACTGATCTTTCAATATTGAGTGGTAAAAAAAATTGAGTGGTAAACAATAGGTTCTTTAATCACTTACAGAAGTGTCTTATAAGATACTTTTGGTTATAAAAATATAGCTTGCCTAATTCTTAACTGATCTTTCAATATTGAGTGGTAAAAAAAAATTGAGTGGTAAACAGTAGGTCCTTTAATCACTTACAGAAGTGTCTTATAAGATACTTTTGGTTATAAAAATATAGCTTGCCTAATTCTTAACTGATCTTTCAATATTGAGTGGTAAGCAGTAGGTTCTTTAATCACTTACAGAAGTGTCTTATAAAATACTTTTGGTTATAAAAATATAGCTTGCCTAATTCTTAACTGATCTTTCAATATTTGTAAAAATATTAAGATCGTATGTTGATGACGTAGTTGTCGACATTGAATAGGACTCCTCTGGGTTACATACAGAGTAAAGGTATGATTCCGAACTCCGCTGCACGCAGCATTGCTGCCGCGGCATTGCTGCGTAGCTCGGAATGTAATCTCATATAAACTTATAGAGAATATATGGGGACCAGTAGTGCTGCGGCAGTACTGCTGCGACAACACTGCTGCGTTCAGCGGAGTTCGGAAGAGTAGATAGTGTTGATTAATTTCGGCGATTTGGATTGAGCCACGATAGCATAGTTGGTAGTGCACCTGACCCGGCATGTCATGAGGTGCGGGTTCGAATCCTGCTCGTGGATATTTTTTAACACTTTCTTTTTCAGATATACTTTTATTTTTATTCAATATACATGTACTATTTTCTGACAGTTGTTCTTTATGACCAACATCGGAAATAATCATAATACATAGTTATTTAAAGCCTATTCTGGGCACAGTAAGGGCATCGCTAAATTATCTAAATTAAAGTTTAAAACTATATAAAAGCTAAAATATATATATATATATATATATAATACTATATATATATATATATCTAAGATCAAAAGTGTTTAATCATTGTGAGTAACTATGAGCACATACACATATAAAGTAAGTAATGAAAATAGCTTTCTGTCAATCTAATATTTTAATCAAAATATCGTAAGAATTTACCAGACATGGCTGTTGCTCCGTTTTACATATAAATGTCTAAACGATAATGTTTATATCAGGTGAGATCAAGGCACTGTGCTTACCCGTAACATATAAAAAAAAATATACCTTTTAAAATACTTTTTTTATATGCCACAACTATTTTCGTTATTTTTGCATCAAGATTGTAAGGACTGACCTATTATTAAAAGTATAAGCATTCGTATCGAATAACCTAAGTGCCACAGAGGGTTTGTTAATAAAGTACAGCATTAATTTAACATGGCAGACTTTAATGGTAATTATAAAATTTATTAACACCAGCCAAGCAGCTGTATGGACCGCACTGAACAGTGGAATGAAATGGCGAAGTTACTTTATTGCATTATATATCTCCACCGTTACTACTGTGAAAATACAATTATATAAATAGTATTTCTCGCAAGCTGTGAAGAGCTTAACTTCCTAACTTATAAGTTAATTATGAAAAATTAAACAAGGCGAAGTGTTTGTTTATCTTCATTTTTCGTCGTAAAGGCGCAGCGACTCAACCTGTTTTTTTTACTGAAATGAAGGAAATAAATATGAAAAAATCATGTCAAATATAAGTTAACTTATAAAACATACACAAATGTAAAAGATTTAGGCGAGATCGCGAACTCACTTATAAAGGGTATATATAGAGTGTGTAACAAAAGCCCTGTCCGATCCGTAAAGGTTTTTGTACCGAAATTGCTCAAATTACCCCAAAATTATGCTAATTTTATAAATGTGACCACACTTTCCATCAATGGCGGCGGCGCCAAAGGTCCTTCCTACCGAAGTGCCGACAAAAGTATTGCCATGTAAATTTTGTCATTTACCAAATTTTTTATCGGGGTAAATTTTACTTTAAAATAATTACGTAAATAGAACTGAATCTCGATATATAAAACTCGGACAGGGTTTTCGTTACTTATTTTTGATGCGTGCGTGATCCCGAGCCGTCCTCGTGGCAGAAGGGATGCTACTAAGCTCAGGTTAGTAACCTATCTCCGACTAATTGCATAAAATCAAAGCTGGCATAATCCAAAGCAATTAAATCATTAACATAATAAAATTCGCGTGAATATGATGAATAGACCTGATCTAAGATAATATTCATTTAGTATTTGCCTTCGCATAAATTAAGCGGTCATTGAAACGACAAATACGGATTAATTAAACATTGAATAAAAAACTAGAATGATGATTAAAGCAATTTGTCTCGTTAGCGAAGTCAATGTCAAAGCAAAGCTTTATAGATTAATATTGTTTTTTTTTATAGTTATGTAATATGTATTAAACTAAAATAAAATAAAAATTAATATAATTACTGAGAAATTCTATGTAGTTTCTTGTGATGGTTATACTTGTGCTTGCCGTTTGCTGTCCCGAGTCATCTCCTTGGTAGAGAAGAGATGGTACTAATGCTTATAGATGGAAGAAAAGTCCCAGATATGCCAAAAGTAGCACAGCATTTTCCCTTATCTGAAAATAAAAAGTTGCCATCTGTTAAAAAAGGAGGTCACCTATCATGATGACGTGACATTCTGGATCGGAAGAGTTCCACGTTCTTTATGATGAACCATTCACCAAGATTTAAAAGCCATAGCGGTTTTTCTGCTGCCAAGTCTTTAGCGGTCCTGTTCCTTTGCAAGGCCCTACGGCCTTTTATGTACGATCAGTTGCAGTAATGTCACTTTAAAAAAAGTGAAAAATAACTTCCTCCGAATATAGGAATATATATATATATATATGAAGACGTTTTGCCTATTTTAAACCATTCTTTGGCAACCAACGTCTTCCCTTTTGATTGGAAATTAGCCCACGTCATTCCCATCCCTAAATCCAGTTCCCCTACTACTTTCTCACAATTTCGTCCTATTTCCATCCTGCCATTCCTATCCAAGATCCTTGAAAGCGCTGTACAAAAACAACTATTCTCATTTGTTTCTCGTCAGAACCTTATAAGGCCGTACCAATCTGGTTTTCGTCCTGGTCATAGTACAGTAACTGCTTTGTTAAACGTCACAGACAATATTCGCCACGCCATGGATAACCGGTTGTTTACGATTCTGGTTCTACTTGACTTCAGCAGTGCTTTCAGCTCCGTCGACTATGACATTCTTCTTGCCATACTCCACTCCCTTAACATTCCCCCTTCTGTGATCGCTTAGTTTTCGAACTATCTACGCAATCGTCACCAAAGGATCAGGAGTGATGATTCTTTTTTGGAATGGGCTCCATTAACTGCAGGTGTGCCACAGGGTGGTGTGCTCTCAAACATTTTGATGCAGCCAATAGTCATTCTGCTATTGAAGCGATTAACGATGATCTCCTCTCGATAAAGGCATGGTCAGACGCGTTTGGTTTGCTTGTGAACCCAGCTAAGTCACAAGCAACAGTTATTGGTAGCAACAGATTCTGTGACAAGATGGGTTATAATAATCTCCTCAAGGTTACTTATAATGGAGTGAATCTTACATATGCAAGCCAAATTAAAAACTTAGGCCTTATCATTGACCACACTTTATCATGGAGATCACAAGTAAATGAAGTAAGTAGGCGCATGCAGTATTTCTATTATTCTCTCAAGCGACTTCAGTTTTTCTTGCCGTATGACACCAAAATTATGCTTGCTCAATCGCTTCTACTCCCTCTTCTCGACTATGCCGACGTTTGTTATTTGGATGCTACTGAGGAGCTGCTTAACAAACTGGAGCACCTGCAAAATCTGGCAATCTGGTTCATATTCGGTCTACGGAAGTATGACCACGTGTCCGATTTCAGATCGAAGTTAAAATGGCTCCCTATCCGACTTTGCCGAGATATGCACATCCTCTACCTCCTTTACAAAATCCTTCACTACCCTCAGCTCCCTCATTATCTACGTTCCCGGTTCACTCACTTTCCTGCCACTTCCCGCCCCAAGCGTTCTTGTGACACAAGAACCCTTATCTGTCTTCAATCCAATTCCAAATTTTTCCACAATTCTTTCACCGTCCATGCAGCCAAGTTGGGGAATAAAATGCCTCCCGACATTTGTGAGAGTCCATCGGTGGAATCATTAAACATAAGTTGAAAGATCACTACCTTACCAACACTGGTAATCAGTAACGTCATATCAAATTATACATTAAAATTATTATATGTATATAGTTATATAGTTTAAGTATATGTATCAGTAATTAGTTCGTAGAATAGTCCCGCAAACTCTCGTACCACACCACAGCTAGGGTTGGCTGGAAAAGATCTCTTCTAGAGATAAGCTCACCTTTGTACATGTCTTGTATAACGTCTGTTTTAATGTGTGTTTTATATGTGCAATTAAGGGTTAAATGCTAGTAAAGTTCTAGAATATTATCAACGCCTTCCCAATCAGATGACAAATAATGGCAGACAGACAACAATCGGGACCCAGTTCTCCACGTGACTTCTAAAACAAACCTCATAGTAATATACATACGCCTGCTCATTTCCTATCCAAAATTGACAAATTTCTTCAATACATTTTCAACCATATTCTCTATACATAAAGTTCAAAGTCTATTGAGGAAATTTGAGTTTGTAGTTATCGAATGTGCAGGCGTGTGTATAAAACGCTATAAATATATTACTTACTAGCGGCCCGTCCCGACTTTGCACGGGTGGACATTTCTTTTTTAATATAGCATAAGTTACTCAGCGCTAATGTAGCATTCTAATGGTGAAAGAATTTTTTAAATCGGTCCAGTAGTTTTGAGTTTGTTCGATGCAAACATACAAAAATACAAAGCTTTCCTCTTTATCTATCTATCTAATACCTTTAAACGAGCAATTCTTTTAGATATGTATATATTTAATCTGAATTTCAGAAACGGCTCCAACGATTTTCATGATATATAGTTTGCTGTATACCTATATATCGATATATATACATATATATATATATATATATATATATATATATATATATTTACGTCTTACTGTCGATATTGCGTCCTACATGACGGTTTTTACATATGTTGTTGCGTCCGACCGACTTGTTGCATCCGGTATACGGACGTAAGATCGACCAAGGCTCAAACTTTGTCAAAAGGCTTGTTAAGGTTGGTACAATGCTTGGGCAAAAATTTAGCATGGACGTTATTTTGTCACGGGAGTGATTTGTGCCGTATTTTTTAGTTTCGCGTTTTGCCGCGTGAATTTTGGAGGCCGCCACTTCGATGTGTATATTTGTGGCGTATATTTTTCTTTTATTTTGGCGATCGTCTCACATCCGATTGTATTCGTATTTATAAAGTTTTTATGAATATGTAACAATAATGATCTTGCGTCCGTAATCTGCGGGCGCGCGGGGCGAGTGAAGACTTGCATTGACATGCACTCGATCGTCAGTCCTGGCCGGGCGGGCGGGCGGCCGCCCGGCCAGGACGTTTTATTTACAAACCAAACCGAGCGTGTACGGACGTGGTTACGCTTACGGAGTTGAAGAGAATAAAGAACAGCATGAAAAGAAGTCAAAGGATTCTTAAGTTACTTAAAGGTAAGTGCATTTATAATTAAATAGAAAGTTCATTAGATAAGTGTTCCAAAAATATTTTGTTTAAAGTTGTAGGTATATGGTTTCATAGAAAAGGGCTCTGACTGAGCTTAGTGTGGGTGGGTAAATCAATCAATCACTGCTCTCGTATTTCAGTAATGCAGAGGATCAAGCTCAGGATGGTTGTTGTAATTGACGTGGACAACTTTTTTAAAAGAAGTGATTTTATTCAGTTCTATAAGTCTAAAAATGTTTGGCCATGGCATTCCACTCATTTAATATTGCAAAAACAATGTGTTGCTTGTGGTGCGAGTGCGATAAATAGTATTTTAAAGCATTTGGTTCTACCTATGAAACGCAATGACATAAAAATGCTCATTGAATCTGCATTTTTCTGGTGCAATGTTTGTGATTATGCCATTTACGACCATTATCCGGAAGACGAATGTTATTACAACAGACATTAATAATACTTAGCTGTACGCTTATCAATTTTAGTTAACAGGTAGGTAGGTTACTATTTATTTTATTGTTCATCATCATCATCAGCCATATGACGCCCACAGCTGGGCATAGGCCTCCCCCAAGGATCGCCACAACGATCGGTTGTCGGGGGTTGCCATAATCGCCACGCTTGGCAGGCGGGTTGGCGATCGCAGTATGGCCTACTGTTTGAGGGAGGCGCTGCTGCCCGTCTCCTGAAGGCGGTTTTCCCTTTGTCGCCTTCTACGACTCCCACAGGAATATAGAGGGCAATGCTGTTCTAAGCCGGCATCACACGGCTTTTATTGTTAACATTACTAATAACAAGTTTTTTTTTAATTAGGGAGAGGCGAAAATAAAGAAAATCAACCGAATACTACAAAATTATTTCCAGCTACGAAACAAGATAATGAGGTAAGTACCTACCTTCTTACACGCCAGCAGATCATTCTACCCAAATCTGTCAAATTTCTCTAATCGGTATTGTAATTTCTCGACGAAATTACAATTACAATTGTGGTAGGTTAACCTACTGCTGTCTGTACTTATTTTCATGCATAGGGCGAATATATCCATACTCATGTTATAAAGGCAAAAGTAACTGTCCGTTTGTCTGATTGTTATATTTTCTATACACTTATAATTACCTATTACATTTTATAATTTATTTTCCTTGGGGAAACGCAACAAAGACTGTTTGTTACCAAACAGGCTAAGGACGCGAACGCCCGCATTGTTTAGGTATTATATTTGAGACAAAATATTACAATCCTATCTTTGGGAGTGCAAACTTCTACTTTGACATTATTGCTATAAACATAAGTACACTTACCGCGCGTTGAAGAATTTTGAAGAATTAACTAATCTATCGGTGGCGTAGTGGTTATCGCAGGCGCTCGGAAAGCGGAAGGGCCGTGGTTCGATGCTCTGCTGAGGCGGTTGCTACTATACTACAATTTTTTTTAAATTGATTATTTATTTTATTTACCATAGATACATACATATAATCAAGACTATTATCCCCAAAGGGGTTAGCCATAGCCAGAGACTGGGCAATGTGCCCCGCAAAAGCAGTCCTATGCTGTCGTAGTCATGTTTCACCAAACAATGCCTGCACATGTGCTAAGCGGGACAGCTGGTGAGCCCATTGCCGTTTTAAGCTGTTAGATATTTATGCATTTCTGACTCCGTTAGTCCCCTCTTACGACATCCAGGAGAAGAGGTGGGATGGTAGTATTCTTTTAATGAGCCGCCACCACACAGCTTATTTTATTTAAATTAAAATTAAACTAAATAATGTTATGAAAATGTAAATTGTGAAGATTATTATTATGCAGATTTGCATGAGATGCGCATTTTAATTACTGTATAATAATTTAAATGCGCATTATCTTTGATTTGACTAATTATAAAGTAAGTTAATAGATAATCTGCATAATAATAAATCTTCACTATTTACATTTTCTTAACATTTTATTTTATTTTATTTAAATATATTTCAAAATTCACAACTCTTCATCTAAAATAACAAACTTATATATGTATTTAAACATACAGCAAATAACGAATTAGATAGATAGATAGATAATACTTTTATTGCGACACTATAAAACATAAACATGAACAAAAGAAAAACAATTATAATATTACAAAGTTACAATTTGGCGGTCTTATCGCTTTTAAGCGATTTCTTCCAGAAAACCAGTCGGAGGGAGAGAGCAAATTAACTTTAAGATCAGAGGTGAAACTATGAAAACATACTAGAATAAAGTGGTTTTTTTATATAAATATCATCTAAATAAAAAGGTTAAAACGGCGATGAGCTGTCACGCTTAGCACATGTGCAGTCATTGTTTGGTGAAAAATTTACTATGGCAGCATAAGACTGCTTTTGCGGAGTTTATTGCCCAGTCTCTGGCTAACCCCTTTGGGAAAATTAGTCGTTATTATATGTAGGTATGTATTTTAAATAAAATAAATAATAAATTTAAGATCGAACCACGGACCTTCTGCTTTCCGGGCGAATGCCATAACCACCACGGATACATTAATTCATTCGTCAAAATTTTTCTACGCTTGGTAAGTAGGTAAGTACTTATGTTTTATGGCAACATAACAATGTGGATTTATATTATGACAATAATAATATGCCATTTAAGAGATGCCCTCGTAATTCCTTTTTTGGTGGTCAGAAACATTGCTACAATTACCAACCAAAGCTATTATACTGTATTAACATTAATATTGTATTTTCTGTTGCAGGAAGTGTCTGATTTCAGTCCGGATTTTTCAGATACTGATTCAAATTATACTCCGCCTAGACATGATGTAAGTATTTTTTATAAGCTCTAAGAGCTTATATTCTTATTCTAAAACCAAAAAACACAATTACAAACAATAATTTGCGTCCCAATACACACAATCATATATATTATATAATACATCTGTTACTGTATTGAATTAATTATATTTCTTGTTTACATTATAACTTATCTTACCTAAAAAGTTATATCATAGCCAATTAATGTTTATTTATTCTTATGTGATTTTTATCACAATTTTATTATTATGGAAATTATTATTACACAAGAAAAGAAAAAAAGGTCTAGTCTACATTGGGCTCAGGTGGGATTCGAACCCACGACCTTTCGCATACCAGGCGACTATAACCGCTAATACGATACCGATAATACGACTATGCTAATTACATTTAAAAAATATTACACACTCACCTGAATTCACAATGCAATACATACTTACAATACTGTCAACAGTCTTAACTCAATAGCTAACTTAACTTTCTTCTTTGCAGACTAGCTCTGATGAATCTTCTATGCAAGATACCTTATCCAGTGAGGTAACTCAGTCTTGCAATGGATCAACAATGCCTCAAAAGAATTTTACTTCAATAGAGCGTATGCCTTTGTCTGATAACATTATTGATCAGCCTTCAAATGTAAATGACTTAACTCATATAAGTAACTCTCCCGGCAGTTTTGTTGTCGTTGAAAGTAAGTTCATAAAGTCTGGTATTTTAAAAGTAAATAAAGTAAACGAAGTAGCTTTGGAACACGGTGTAGCTGTCAACTTTAATAATGAACCACAAATAGACGATAATTCAAATTATAATATAATAATACAAAAACCAAAATCTAAAAGTACAAATATCATTCGTAGTAAAGACTTTTGTTTTTATTGTGAGGCCTTCGTTTTGAATTTTGCCAGACATTTACTTCGACATCACATTAATGAAACAGACGTACAAAAAATAATATCGAAACCTAAAAAGAGTCTTGAAAGAAAACAACTTATAATGGATCTACGTAAAAAGGGTAACTTTATTCAAAATTCAACAGAAGTCATTAAGCCCATGAGGAAGCAAAAATTTACTGATTACTTACCATGTACTGATTGTCTAGGATTTTACTCCAAAAAACTTTTATGGAAACATAAAAAAAAGTGTACTGGTGGTAAAACAAGTAAGAATGTACAATCAGAAGCCCAAAACCTGTTACTAAGGCATTTAAAAATAGATGAAAACCTTAAAAAGAGTGTATTTCCCCGAATGAGGGCCGATAAGATATCGCTTCTCGCGAAATCCGATGTCCTTATCTGTGCTTTTGGATCTCAATACCTGAAAACCCATAGGGAAAAGCACTTTGTAAATGTAGTCTCACGAAAAATGAGAGAGCTAGCTAAATTATTAATTGAAATAAAAAATATTAATCCCTCCATAAAAAGCTTGTTTGATGCATTAAGTCCAACAAACTACGATGTTATAGTAGAAGCAACAAAAGTTGTTGGAAATTATGATCCTGAAAAAGACAGATATGAAACACCCACATTTGCTATGAACATTTCAACTAGTATTAAACAGTGCTGTAACATAGCAATTATATTTGCTTTAAAAAAACAAGGGCCTTACATGGAAATAAGTACTGCTGAAGTAGAATCAAACCTTAAAACTTTGATTCAAATCATAGACGCTAATTGGAAGTATGATATATCTAGCCAAGCTGCAACCGATCTCAATAAAAAAAAGTGGAACAAAATAACTATAGTCCCCTTGGCAAATGACCTAAAAATTTTAAAGGAATACCTTAACAAAAAGTCGGAAGAAGCTGCAAATAAAATTAAAAAAGAATCCTATAACGTTGCCACATACATACAGTTATTAGAGACAGTATATTGTAGAGTTTTGTTATTGAACAGACGCAGACCTGGAGAACTTCAGAGAATTAAATTATACGACTATTTAGAAAGTGAAAATATTTCTGATAAATATGAAGAATTTGACCGGGCACTTACTGTATCTGAGCGAGTTTTAGTAAAGAGATTTAAAAGAGTTGTCATTCGAGGCAAACGTGGACGTGGAGTTCCTGTTTTATTTAATTTAGAAGTTCAAAATGACATCATATTACTGTTGTCGATAAGAAACACATTTGTTTCCTCATCAAATCACTATTTGTTTGGTAACCCAGGTTTTGAAAATACTATCTATGGCTACAAAGTATTAGAAAGACACGCAAGATTATCAGGAGCAAAAAACCCAAAATCAATCTCGTCTACGAGGCTCAGAAAACATTTGGCGACCTTATCCCAAATTTTTTGTATGTCTGAAAATGATATAGAGCAGTTGGCCACATTTATGGGTCATACCAACGAAGTGCATAAAAAGTCTTATAGGTTGCCAGACGACGTGTACCAAACTGCTAAGATTTCTAAACTCCTCATTCTCATGGAAGATGGGAAAGCAGATGCTTTCAAAGGAAAATCTCTAGACGAGATTGATTTAGATTTAAATGAGGAGCTAGATGAAGGTATGATTGAAAATGATCAGATCTTAGAATACGATTTCGAGCCACCACCAGCAGCTAGTTCTGATTGCGTTCAACAAATATTTTGTGAAAACGATTCACCTCAGGCAGGACCATCTGGTTTACAGAATAATCCTTCTCATTCCGATCACCAAAAATTACCACCCTCAATGGCTGTAAATAAAACTAGAAAAGGAAAAAAGAGGACTTTAATACCTTGGACAGCAGAACAAAAGAAAGTCGTTTCTGCATTTTTCAAATTTCACATAAAAAACCATCAACCACCCAAAAGACACGAATGTGAAACACTTAAAGAAAAGCACTTGGATTTACTTAGTAATAAAGACTGGCTTAAGATTAAAGTTTTTGTGCAAAATACTTACACTAAGAAGTAATACAGGGTCGTTTTTTAACAGTGCACATAATTTTATATGATTTAGTATCGGTAATACAACCTACCTACAATAAACAAAAGTAAAAATTTTGAGAAAAAAATTTACTTATCGGATTTTCTAAAAATTCAATGTGTTAAAATGTCCACAAATTTTTGAAAATAAATGTTGCTTATTCCATTACCTAAAAATAAAATGACGTGGTAAAATGTCCACATTTCTTTTTAATAAATCGGATCAATGAAATTTCTTCTAAAAACATTTGCTTTTGTTTATTGTAGGTACGTTTTATTAACGAAACCAAGCCATATAAAATTATATGCACTTTTAAACCCTGCTGTTATCTACCCTGCGTACGCAGGACCACCTCAGGGGCGGTAAGGTAGGTGTCAACTTGGCCAAATCGAACTCGTTTGATGATTATATGCACAAAAATCTCACATTTTGCTTTTATTAAATCGGATAATTTTTTTTTTCTAACGGCAAATCGGTTTTTTCTGTAGGTGGGTTCTATTAACGATAATAAATTATATAAAAAAAACAATGTGCACTGTTAAAAGAATCCTCTGTAATAAATACTTTGTGTTTTGATAGCTGAAAAAATGGAAATGTTTGATTACATTAAATGGTTGATTTAAGTGCTTGAATTTTACAGACTTATGATTAAGACAGGTCTATATCATTTTATTTAAGTATCTCGTTTATCTTTATGTTTATAATATTTTGTTTATAAATTTATTTTATAAAGCTGATACATTTTATTTAAAACAAATGTTTTTGTTTTTTATTCTACCGTTTGTAGCAGTACTTTTAATAATGCTAACATTAAATTACTGTAGGTCTTGTTTATTATGTTTTTCATCTACTTTTTGACATTACTGTATTTAGAATATGCTGACATTAAATTACAGAATGTCTTGTTTATTATGTTTTTTGTTCTATCATTTGAAATAGCTTTATTTTATAAGTATATAGGTACTGACAAAAATACTGTACTTATCTCTTTTTCAATATTTTGTTCTAATGTTTGTAATGGCGTGGTAAAATTATGTAGCAGCGGCATACCTAAGTTAGTTTAAGTGTTATATAAATATCTCTAAACAAAGGCTGATTATAGGTATTAACATATATATAATATAACATGTTAATCACTGCTACATAATCTAATCACATAATATTAGGGCAATAATGATATTAGGCATTGACCTAAAATTTTATTTTGTGTAAGTTTTTTAATATAATTTTGTTGTTTACATTGAAACTAGCCCTAATATAATGTGATCAGATTATGTAGCAATAGTATACCTAAGTTAATTTAGGTTCTATCTAAATAACTCTAAACAGAGACTGATTCTATGTTATCGTAATGAATGAGTATGTTATTTTTATGAGGCATTGGGCTAAAATTTTATTTTGTGTTTAGGTTTTTAATATTATTGAAAACAATAAAACAAATGACTGATTAGTACAAATAATTCTTTTATTTTGAGTCGATCTTGATCCTTACATAATTAAACAGGTTTGTTACAGTAAAATGTTTTTTTTGGCTTGCCAATTTCGGAGTCAACCTGGAAAAAAGTATAAGTTAAGTAAAAAAAGTATATGTTTACCCCCTTATTCATAAAAACTATTTAAGCATTATTTAGTTAATCATTGTTTTGTCTCCTATTTTCGAATTCAAAATGACGTTTGTGTGACGTTGACAAAATATTAGTTAACTAAATAATGCTTAAATAGTTTTTATGAATAAGGGGTTTTTATGAATATGTTAAAGGTTCGCAATCTACTAAATTAAGAAATTGAGTACCTACATCGCAAACCTTCTAAGAGTAATTCTTCAAAAAGGTTTCTCCGCTTAACTTTTATGGCAAGTTTTTTGAAGCAATCTTTAAATAAATTGTAGCACATTTAAAACGCTAATAATAATTGCAAATTTTAAATGTGCTACAATTTATTTAAAGATTCGTTAAAAAACTTGCCACGACATTTACGCGGAAAAACCTTTTAAAAGAGTTACTTCTAATGATGCATTGGAGCAGTAGTTACAGCTGTAGGTAATCACTCTTTTTCTGGGGCAGACGAATAAAAAGTTATAGTTTAGCAAAGAGTCCAGCCGCGCCTGCAAAGCTACAGAGACTCGTGGGGTGACAACTTTTGAATATCACGCGGATAGGCAGCATGTGCAATTCTCCAGCTAGCTATCCACGTGATAGGTATAATTGCTCTGTCGTTATCCTCGTATCCCTGTCGCGTTGCAAGTTCGCGAATTCCGTTGCCAACCTATGGCATCTGGTTTTAAACATATACTACTGCGAAGCTTGCGCATTTGCGGCCTGTTCTGGTACATCTTGATAGGTAAAAAAAGTATGTAGATACCTATTTAAACTGGTGGCAGTTAAAAAAAACAGTCAATTAGTTTTGACCGTTTTAACAAAGAAGCTTCAGCCTCAGGCTGCAAAGACCATCCATTGTAAAAACTTTTCCACTACAACTTGTATAAAAATCAAAGAATATTAAAATAATAAAAAATGCTTACCATGACTTAAGGCGTACACATAGGTGACATCCAAGGTTTGGTATGCGGGATGACGGTTCTTGGAAGCTTAGTGGAGATGAACGGGATACGTGCGAACGAAGCGAGAAGATTGTAACTGCAGCAGACGCATTGATAATTCTTTGTCATGAACGGACGCGAAAAGTGAGTATAATCGACGATATACAGTGTGCCGTATAACCTTCGTCGTGAACGGACGCGAAAAGTGAGTATAATGGACAAGATATGTTTGACGATATACAGTGTGCCATATAACCTTCGTCATGAACGGACGCGAAAAGTGAGTATAATGGACGAGATATATTTGACGATATACAGTGTGCCATATAACCTTCATCATGAACGGACGCGAAAAGTGAGTATAATGGACGAGATATATTCGACGATATACAGTGTGCCATATATCCTTCGTCATGAACGGACGCGAAAAGTGAGTATAATGGACGAGATATATTCGACGATATACAGTGTGTCATATAACCTTCGTCATGAACGGACGCGAAAAGTGAGTTTAATGGACGAGATATATTCGACGATATACAGTGTGCTATATGATCTTCATCATGAACGGACCTCCAAGATGACCGAGAATTCTTCAAAACTGAATATCACCCTATCATGTTTAAACGTAATTTCTTTACGATCACCTCGTTTATGTACAGATAAAATAATAATATTCACTCAAAGACGTATTGAAATCCCATTGGAAATGGGAGACGCAAAAAGTATCGACAATCAAAAGACGCAAGATAACGTCTACGATTTAAATATATATATATATATATATATTTATATATATATATATATATTTATATATATATATATATATTTATATATATATATATATATTTATATATATATATATATATAAAATTCTCGTGTCACATGTGACCTTTCCATACTCCTCCAAAACGGCTCGATCGATTTTTATGAAATTTTAAATGTAGGTATATTCGGTAGGTCTGACAATCGGTCGCAATCAATTTTTATACCCCTAAGTGTTATGGGTGGTCCACCCCAATTTTTTGTTTAATTTTCCAATACAAAATGTTCCTAGCTGTGAAACATACGATTTGTTTGTTTTGTCGTCATAGAAACGATTTGATTGTATTGTTGACATAGAAACTGTTAAAGCGATACGAAGTCCTCCGGGTCAGCTAGTGTAAGTATACATACATACATACATACATATAATCACGCCTCTTTCCCGTAGAGGTAGGCAGAGACCACTTTTTTCCACTTGCTACGATTCATACATACTTGTTTCGCTTCGTCCACTTTCATTATTTTCTTCATACATGCTCTTCGGTTTAGGGTACTCTTGACCTGGCCTTTTTCCAAGACGTCCCCGATTTGGTCTCGAAACTAAACTTTTAGTGTAAGTATATAATAATATTATCTGAATCTCGGAAACGGCTCCAGCGATTTTCATGAAATTTAGTATGTAGGGGGTTTCGGGGGCGATAAATCGATCTAGCAAGGTTTAATTTTTTGGTCATCCAGGTAGTAATATTAGTATGGCGAAAAGCCACTCGCGTAGCTATGAAATAGTTTAAGCATCATTGTGGTTAGCCCAAAAACATCGATCACGTACTCTATATATCGTAACCCAACACTGATTCGATTTGACAAGGCTGTGTTGGGGCAACCACGCGGTCACTGCGCACCCAAACATCCGCGTGTGTTTTGTTGCCATGTGATTATATAAACACACAGATGGGAATATTTATAATACGCTTTAAAAAATATATAATGACGGACGATCTCGACTAATAGGTATAAAATAGATTGGTGGGAGACCGCTAAAATACGAGACCTATAGAAATATTTGAGAAGAGCCCAGAGTGAAATATGTTAAATAAAAGAAAAATAGTTATTAATGCAGGCAAAGCGCTCGGCTAGATGTCTCAAGATCCTGAGTTCAATTTCCAGGTCAGGTTGGTTGTGATCACCAATCTACATTCGGCAAGCGTGGTGATTCAGCCAATAATCGTCAATTACAGCGATGACTTGATTTCAATGATGGAAAGCTTTGCTTAACAGTGGGAATATTAATACGTGAAGCAAAAACTTTGTACCCCTTCTTATGAAAATTGCGCGGACGGAGGAGTATAGAATTTCGCACACTTATAGTTTATATAGAGACAGAGTGCAGAATGCTAATATTTTTTTTAATTATGCATAAAAAATACATTATATTAAATAAACATTGTTTCATATATTTTTCAAAAAATTTAAAATGGAAGAGGAGCCGCCAAAATCTGTTAATGCCAATCCAAACTCACATTCTATCTTTTTTAATTTTTCATTGCTTAAGATACAATCCGTGCAGCCTTAATAAAATATTGTTTGCACAGCTTTTAATAAAAAATACCCAGTGGTCGAAATTCGACCGTAATTTCAACCACTGGCGACCGCTAGTTACTATTAATAGCTGTTCCTTTCGACAAACTAAACGGCTCTGCGGTGTAGTGGTAAGATTACCGGTCTTAGACCTTAGTCCTGGGTTTCATTACTAATGTACACGATTTGATTGGTGGTAGATCGAGCTGAGTTCATAGCCTGCCTTTCTTCCACCGTCTTATTGTTTGACGAGTTTAAGTTTGCCGCCACACAGTCGAACAATCGTCACTTGAACTAATGGACTATTCATAAATAAATAATTGATCAGTAGGCTTAGCCAAAGTAACATTAAGAAAACGATAGCGAAGTTCGAAAAGAATAAAATGTATGGGATTGACATAAGCCGCGCTAAATCACGTGGTCAATCTTTTGTCAATCCCATACATTTTATTCTTTTCGAACTTCGCTATCGTTTTCTTAATGTTACTTTGGCTACTGCCACTGAGTAGTCAAATAGGTACTAGCTGTTTGGTTCGCTATATTCAATACACTTTTGGAAAATATTTGAGATATGTTACTGAACTCCGTGGTCTAGACATAGGTAATATTGTAAGTTCTAATAAGTTCGGTTCTCATATCTGTGAACATCTGCGCCTCCATATCGTCTCGAAACTGCTGTTGTTACCTAAAGCAAGTTTATTTTGTACATGAGTGTGTTTTCTTATAAAATATACGTCAAAAGCAACATATAGGTATACAGTAAAAAATACAGTAGGTATAATATTGTGCTTCGGAAGGCACCAATGGATTAGCGTGCCTTTCGATAAACAATATTGTATTATATTATGCATTTCATATATTTTATAGCTTTGTACATGATGTTTACTGTTCTGATTGTTGTAATGAGTTATAGTTACCACCAGAGTCAAACCTGGGACCAGGCAGCTAAAGTCATAGCCATGGTTCCGGAAGACTATAAATCAATTTAAAATATAACCCTAAAACATTGATTGACAAAAAATCTTTCAACCTCGAATACGAACGCAACACATGTGAGTTTTAATTTATGAGTGTTTAATTACCGCTTTGTTCTAATTTAGTTTCAACAAAAACGTTCAATCATGTTAGATAACATCAATATGTCAGTGGTTAAGGTTTTCACACTGGGCAACTACCGATCTCTATCGGTAGATGTCGCCCGATAATTATATTAGCTTTGTTTTTTTTTTCAAAGTGATATTGAAATGCACAATCTTTTAGATGTTATATCTTGTTAGCCAAACTAGGGTGGGAATTATTTTTAAGACCATATATTACTTTATTCTGGCATCAATCAGAGAATGAGGTTATTGGTCGGCGTCAGCAAACATGGCTACTGGCAACTAATTTTAATTGGGTGCATATTTATTAAGCGCAAAATGTTTTTTTTTAATCTGTTAACTATTATGTTAATAAACACAGGTGAAATGTTTTTCTTCAAAAAGAAAAAATATTTCTATTATCTTTGCACTTGACTTCGTCTACACTTCGTTCGCATCAAAGACACCGATCTAATCTGACGCAGAAAAATAGTTTAGCTCTCAAAATTATATGCCCTATTTCACCCCCGCTTGAGATAGGAATTTCTAAAAGAACTACCATTCAAACTTTCATGTCCCATGTCACCCTTTGGCAGTTATTCCCAAAAACCCTTCTTAGAGCTCACCTTTACAAGTCCTTACAACATGACAAAAATGGCCAGGTCGCGTTTGGAGCCAGTAAACTACCTACACAAATTTTTGTTACCTCCCACTATTTCCTGAATAATCCATGGCTTTATGCAAATGTCTCGTTTATCATAATTTGCGAAAGTTGTAAATAAGCATCCAAATTAGGAAGTTCGTGAATGCATTGGAATAGTTGCACACATAGCGAACTTCAACTTGCGCTGCCTTAAGAGCAACACTGGGCGGTGTTTCCTAGAATATTTAGAATTAAATTACTCATTGGGGATTTGAATTACATTTTAATGAGATGTACAGTACAATTGCTTTCGGAATGTAAATTATGAGGGATGTTTCTATAGATTGTTAAACACTGTGTGGGTCGTACATTGAGATACATGCTCTTCTTAGTGACATTGCGAGAAGCCTATGTTTAGGTCTCCAGTGGACTGGCATGATCTTGATGATGATGATGATGAATGATTGAGATTGACGTAGAGTATGATCGTTATGGACATCACAAATTTAAGGACGTGTAAATGTTTTTTGAGCCAGTTTGAAAGAGCGTTTGGTACTGCGTTTCAATAGACTCGTTGTAGACAGTGGTTCTTATGACTTATGTTATCCTGGTACTCGTCTCTGTATGATGCTATACATTAAGCAGCGATCATGTTATTCTGAATTTGATTGATTGACATCTATCAATACGGTTACTTGCTTAATTGAAACATTTTCTTTTACAGTTTAACGACACGAACGTTACACCACCTATTTGGCAATACCAGAATACCAGAATGTTATTAAAACGAACTTGTTGATAATTCGTTGGATACAAATTGGCAGAGATCGTATCTGTTACAATATGTACGTAGATGTAGCCCTATTTCAAATTCACACGACCAAATAACTCGTGTTAACCCTCTTACCGGTCCGTAACGAGTTCTATACCGTACCAGCGTTATCAATGATCAGATTATACGACAAAACTTGTTCGAACTAATGGCTTCGAAATATCTACATTGGCTCGTTTCGAGAACGGAAATAAGATTAAATTACAATTATATTTCAATAGTTATATTGGAAACATTTATTATTGATAGCGCTTACATTTTGCACATTGATGTTGTATGTTTAAATGTCTTTCCTTTTGTTGATGTCGTCGGTTCGATGTAGGTTTATTCTTTGTAAAGTTGTGTAAATGGAAAACAGAATGTATGCGATTTACGTTTTGTAAACAATGCTAACCGCATGAATTCAGTTGAATTAACTTGATATTATTCATAAAAGTTCTTAAGCAAAAAAAACTTTATTGTTGTTGGCTTAGTAAAAGTTGTATTAGAAAAGGTTAATTAGAATATATATATATAAGGGTTGTTCTCAAAAAAGTGGCGCCGTAACCTGTCAAGTGGTTGTTGTTTGGAGGTATGAAAAATTTAAAATTATCTGTATAATTTCTGTATGGTATATTAATTAAAGAGACTTTTTACATAGAGGCCGAGTAAAATTATAGAATTTTAAGAGGTATATGTGGAACAAATAAATATTGGAACATCTGTTTGTCTATAACCTGGCATGTCCAAACGTGAATTTGGCTACTTTGGAGTGAAATAAAAAAAAATTTCTTTGATACCAAACTATAAAATGATTAAATTTTAATTCTTCACATATTTTACTCGACTATACATCATCAATCATATTAATAACTCGTATTATTTCGAATCTATTTGTATTTGAACTATGTCCAGAGTAATTTTCTCCGTAACCTGTGTTTGCACACTACTGCACAATACTCAGATACTATTGACATTATGAATACCCCGTCCCCGCCTAAATTATCGGTCAGTATTGCGCTAACGACCGGCGAGTTTGTACGCGTGTAAGTTTCAACAGCGTTCCAGAAATATTGTCGAAAAAGAGCCATTGGTATTTGTAACAAGTATGTTGTCTTTAATATGACCTTAATATTTTCGTTTCTGGTTGTACCGTTCGGTGAATAAATTGATTTAAATATGTAAAATAGTGTGTGTAAAGTATTTTATGAGTTTGTATTTGAAAAAATGAAACCATGGTGTTTTAGAGGATAATAACCGTCATTTTCTCACTAACCTGTTCGCTTTAACCTGCTTCAAATTAACAGGTTAAAGAGACTCTGACCAGGTTAAAGATAATTATGACTTTTCTCCTTATATCCCGGTACTAATTGGTTCAATGTTTTCAATTCTCCGTTTAATTTATTTAACATTAAGAGGATAAAATTTAATTAGTAGTTATGATGATATTTTGTGACAATTTATTTTATAAGTTTTCATGTTCTTTAAGAAATATTAAATTAATAAGTTTTAACGGCTTAAATCAATGTTATATTAGAAAAAGAAATAAGTGATTTAAAAATATATAAATAAAAAGTTCGCAACAAAATTTGCGTTAAAAATTATATAAACATTTTAGTATATATAATTTAAAAATCGAGTTATAAATGCTTCTGCTCTTTTAGGCCCGATTTTTCAATTCTCAGATAAGTTTTATTCAACGAATAAAATTATCATTGTGACATATTTTCTATAGAGAATCTGTCATTATGTCAAAATTATTCATCGAATAAACTTTAACTGACGATTGATAATTTTAGTAATAAAGAAAATAAAAAGTAGCTCTTTAAACTTGTTTAGCTATCTAACTTTATTTTACATTTTGTAGGCAAAATGACCAAAACGACAAATAAAAAAAAGAAAGAAAGAAAAAGAAATCTTGGCGCGGAAAAGAGAACTACAAAAAAAGATATGAGAAAATTAAAAACATAACCCAGAGCTTTTAGCGAAATATAAAAAAAATAATAAGAAAAAGTACAAAAAACGGAAAGAGGAAGAAAAAGTCGTTTCTATAAATAATTAATTAACTTATTTCGTTGTCTAATTGTTTAGTGATTTTGTAATTATATAGATAGTTTAAATTAAATAAATACTGTTATTTTTAATTTGAGACACTGACTATGACAGTGATTCTGATTACAATATATTTTAATTACCTCATGATTATATTTTACATAATAGTTACATTACCTCTTCATCGTAAATTTTTAACAGTTTGATTGATCCAAAGTGAAAAAGATAAGATTTTATTTCATTGTCTGTTTTGTTATTTTTAAATTATACAGATAGTTTGAAATCAATTATTTTATTACTAACTTGCAACTTTGTTATAAGTATAATTTTAACTAATAGGTACAGTTTTGTTTTTATTTCTGCAATTTTTAATTATAAAAGACTGATTTCCTGCGAGCTAGCGACTCACTTGGCGCAAGAAATAATACTTAAATAATTGAGTGTTATTTTAAATTTAATAATTATACCTAATAAAGGCTGATTGTACATATTTTAAATGTTTTCTTACACTAACCTATTTGATATTTCATTAACCTGTAGCATTTTCTCGTTAACCTGTATAGTATCTCTTTAACCTGTGTTATTTATTTTATGATAAGCTCTATTTCCCACATTTATGTGAGGATTCCATTCCCTCAAACTGATTCATTTTAAGAAAAATACTGAGAATACATATTTTAAAAGTAAAAGAAATATTTCGCCAAATTTACAAAATATATAATTTTAACCTGGCGGTGCCACTTTTTTGAAAACAACCCATAATGTTTGTCTGGGATACCAAAATGTATGAAGGCTCTTACAACCTTCTATCGTAATTACATGAAACTCCTTGTCCGAGACGAGACTCGACCCGTTCCTAATAATGGTTTCGAATAAATGTTTGGAATAAGCGTTTCTGAATATTTTTTGTACTTCTCTTGACAGATATTTCGAAGAAAAAAATCAGAATCTCTCATTTTTCTCATTATATTTCAGACGTCGTAGATTATATAGTTTTAAACGTCTTGGACAAAGAGCTTCATATCTTTATATAATATAAATCTTCTGTGCGTGTTGAACTCCTTCTAAACGGCTGGATCGATTTAGATGAAACTTTCTGTGTGTCTTAATGGATTCGAGAATGGTTTGTTGAAAGATTTACAATTGGACCCGGTAAGTGGCGCTGATGTAGGGATCCATCATGGAATACGGGTGTTCTTAAGCGGACAAATGATTTGTTTGTTTTGTTGTCATGGAAACAGTCCTGTCAAAGCGGTACGAAGTCCGCCGGTCAGCTAGTGTTCATATAATTATGAAAGACTTAGAAACTCTTATTAGATGAGAGAGAAACTTCTTCTTTATATTGAGTTTGTTTAATCAAAAATACTTTCAATTCTAAATTAACAATTCGACATTAGTCACACACATAGATTTTATACCAATCAAATGACGCAGTTACACATATTATTAAACTTGAGCGCACACAATAGAACGCTTTGTAGACTTTAATAATTTCGAGCAAGCTTTTTAGTAATTTATTATATTGAATGCGCAATCATTAACAGCCAAACTGCTTACGGAAATAAATAATGTAATGTAACACATTACTTTTAGATAGGGCTTAGTCAAATGGTGTACAGTAACAAATATATGTGATGCCCTTGACCAGTCTACTTTTTATTTTATGTATCGGGCTCGTAGGACCAATTTATGCAAACAGCATTAAACGACCACCTATATAAACCTTTTGTGTCACAGGTTTTTAATTTTCACATTTTATTAAGAGGAGCGACAAATCGTAAGCTGTAACAATATATTTATGCCATGGTATTATTGAATGTTAATTGGGTATTTTTGTTAGATTACTGTTTTGCACATATAATATACTGCTAGGAATGTCATTATAAAATATAATAACTGTTAACAGTACAATCAACCGTATAATATCTAACATAAGCATGTGACACATTATTTGCCTGTGCGAAGGTTCAGTGACAGATACAATTTATGTTTTTAATCATGCATTCAAAACATTGATTGCACTTATTCGACCTCAATCGTTAATTGTCATACAAATTCCATTATAAAAAATATCCTCTCGGCGAAGCATTTTATACTAAGCAAGTTGCAAAATACTGGCATTACGTCAATTGGAATCTTTTCTACGTTTTGTTTCTACAATTATACTGTAATTCCAGCAAGAACAGCTTTGTTTCCACAACGGCGATTACAAACTACCATTTCGCTTGTTTGACTTTCGTTCATAACATAAATAGAATCTCTATTGAACACATTCAAGATGCCTGGTCGTCTGAAATTCCTGAAAATTATTCCTGCGCTGCGTCAAAGGCAATTTGTCCTTCCAAACGTTTTACTAATAAATGGGAGCTCGAGTGGGAAGTGAAGTAATTGAATGAGGTCACAGCCTTAAGGGGTACTTATTTTCTCAAATATTCCTAAATTATAGGGCGTTCATTTATCACGATTAAGAGTGACTCGAGACGGGTGTGTCATTATATCGAACGTTTGCTGCGGAAGAGATAAAATCTTATCTACTAGTGATCGTTGTCTGACGTATTGCAAACGTGCCTCTGTAATTGTTTGTGATTCGTTTTTATTAATCAATTGCTATACCATTTATTATGTTTTATTGCATCCTTTTCCGATGCAAAAAATTTTTTTGTTTGTTTATTGTTAAAATGTACGCAGAAAAACGATCTTGTTACTTATTTAGAAAATTTTAAACCCTCTTTATTAACCTTCTTTTAAATTGTAATACTACATGAAACTAATCTCTCGTATTTATGTTTCGTTCTTTTTCATCGAAAAAGAAACAACCTATGTTTTGGTCAGCGCATTTTGCTCTGAACATATCACCTACAAAGCTATTCAATTCCAAATTCAACTGTACAAAGTTTCTGCAGCTCACAACGTTTTTGTCAAAGGAAACCCTAACAAATGTCTGCTCTGCACATGTTCACTGCAAATGAAAATAGTTTACACAGCGTTGATACAACGTGCTGTACTTTAAACGTTAAAAACTGTGTATAGACGATATATACGTTACTAATTCAGCTTTGTGAAAGAGTTTTAGAAAGCGAACATTATTTTGCAGTGATCTTCCTTTGATACATTTATCAGAACAAAATAATATGTTTCTGATAACAAAGATAAAACAGTCTAGCATAAATTTTATTAAATACTATTTTACAAAAAAATATTTTCTCTACGACGACAATTTTTATGAAGATACATTGTTTGCATATGACTATATAATTTATATTGTAAATACATTGTAAATAATATAAAAGAAATAAGCATAGAGATCCTTGTGTGGTGCCGGGGATAAAGAATTGCACCACCCCATCTCAACCCGTGGGTGTCGTAAAAGGCGACTAAGGGACCATTCCAGAAGATGGGCAGCAGCATCTCTCTGAGGTTACCCTCAACCTACTGCGATCACCAACCCGCCTGCCAAGCGTGGCGATTACGGCAAATACCCCCCATGATACCCTTGGGGGAGGCCTTTGTCCAGCAGTGGACGTCTTTTTGGCTGAGATGATGATGATGAAGCATAGAGAAATTCATAAAAACCTATTCCCCCGCATTAATAAACAAAGTGTAAGCTTAGAGCAGTTACTCCGTATTTTGTTCCCGTCATGCAAACTTCATTACATAATAGAGTAAAAGAGACAAAATACGGAGTACTACTCCAAGCTTATTAATAAGCCCTATTGTGTTTACGTTTACATTAAAAAAATTACCCAGACAATAAGACATCGGTACATGTAGGTACCCATTTAATTATGTCTTTCTTACTGTTTTAGTGTAATACAATTTTAAATATTGGTCCACTTACAACTACACTGAATTACATTATCAATTCTACAGTCGCTAACAATGATGATATTATTGAAACTTTGTGTAAATTTAATTATATTGTATCGGCTAAGCCCAATTATGCAACGCGATTGCATAGTTTACACATCTGCATGCCTCAAGATGGGAAGACAGTGGATCAGCATAATTGATTAAGGCACTTCGCATTGATTTGGGAATATTGGTTTGACTAAAACACATTTGTGCTGTAGTGCCATTGCCCAAATTAACTTAAAATTAATATCAATAGTATCTAGCTGGAATGTATCAAGGGCTTAACTGTCTTTATATGTAGCAATACACTTTTCTCTAAAGAATTACTTCACAGAACTTCAATTTATTTTTCTCATGACAAACTATTAAAAATATTGACTTAATAACTTTTTGTATATCTATACCTGTCTCATTACTTTGCTCCAAATCCTCATATTTAAAACCTATATAACTTATTAGCCGTACTGTTTCTTCAGAATAATAAAAACTTAAACAGTATTTGGTACCTAAATAATAAAATTAGCCTTACCTTCTATTAAATAAAAACCAAAAATTACATGATTAATATTTTGCATTTACAAGATAAAGTTTTACAAGCCAAAGTTCTTTTTCTTTTCTATTAAAAATTTATCTTACATGGTTAATGTTGTCCTTTTTTATTTTAATAAGTCTAGACATCTTTATATTTCAACGGTGTTGGAAAACGAATAGAATTCAACACCAAGCGTGATGATATTATAATACGACATAGATAATTATTTTGAAAGCGAGGCCACTACTTGACTAAATGGAGTGTTCTTGACAGTGCGTCTGATTGTTATTCATACGTTTGATGTTCGAATACAATTATATCAAATTGTGTTATTATGCGAGTATTAATTTGCTAACCAATCCGAGTATATTGTGTTTCTCACATTTATAATTATATATTATATAAATATATATAAAATATTTGCGTTTCCCTATGACATGACACACAAACACTAAAATTATTGTGTTTAAATATACATAGCTATTAGCATTATTATGTATATAGCTAACTTAGTTAAAATAACAATATGTGAAAATATAGTAGACAAGTAGTTCCAGAGATAAGACCCGACAAACAAACAAATAAACAAACATAGTCACAACCGTTACCTCTTTAATAATAGTATAGATACTGTAGATAGGATTAAACTAACTTTTACTATGAGCTGCATATAACCTCCTTACAATAACATATTCGATGATTCAAATACTCATCCAGACTAAAGAGGCTTACATAAAAATAAATTAAACTAAATTTTACTATGAGCTGCATATAACCTCCTTACAATACCTATACCAATTAAGTACTATATTTTTTTGTAGTTCTGAGGCGACTCACAGGCAACAATAAAGATACTGCATCTTTTTCAATTTATATATTAATAAAAGGACGATTGAGGATAATAATTGAACTAAAGTACTATACGCTTAATATGGGAATATTTTCTTCAAGCTTTTATATTTCCAATATTCACAAAACTGTAACTCATAAAGATATTTCGTAGGCATCTTAGTTGGGGCCCACAATTGCAGATTATCAGCTTAACGCTTTCTATAGAATTCTATATAATATTCACTACACACACCTACTCGTATATCCAACAAACCGATAATATTTTGGCGTGTTTACGCCGTTTTCTATTATGAATAAGCCCACATAGCTGCGTGATGGTATTATCGAATTTCCCATCACCGATAAACCCTTTTGCCTAAATGGCATATTGAGTATTCAACTTGCCAGCCCCTACATAATATCGGGAGATCGTTCCAACCTGTCGTGCTTAAATGGGGGATAGATCCAGTATGACTTAGTGAAGGCACCTGTTCTATTGAGCTGTTGTTTAGACGCTGTATAGTATAGTATATCTTAAACATACATGCAGTTGCTATATTTTGGAGAATGATTTACAAAATGGTGTTAAATAAAAAAAGAACTATAAAAATATTTTTTTTTTTACTTTTATTTTTAAGTTGCTGCACTGAAGCTGAATAAAATATTTATAAAATACAGTGAAAAAAATTAAATGCCTACCCGACCCAGTCAGGAATCGAACCTGGGTCTTCCGCGATCCGGGCGGCTGCACTGACCATTATGCTACCGGGAAGGCTGACGTAAGCACTGAATTTTTTCACTGCTTTTTGATTTTTGACTGCTTTTTAGCGGCAGAGTACCATCTATCCAACGGTTATTGCAACCGATCGGCTATGCAGATTCATCTTTACAGATGAAACACCACAAATTTGATAACACAACGCTATAGTAATTTTTACTTTTTTTTTTAAGTTCTAATTGCTGCACTGAAGCTGAAATAAATATTTATAAAATACAGTGAAAAAATTATTGCGGAAGACCCAGGCTCGGTTCATTTAATTTTTTTACTGTATTTTATAAATTTTTATAGTTTTTATTTGGCTTTTAAACTTATTACACTTTTTAAACTTTATCATTATAGCAATTAATGCAAACTAATATAAATGAGTATCTATTATTTTATCTAAGTAAATAACTTAATATGTATTTTTCCTTATATTATTTATTACCATTGATTTTGTCATGAAACTTCTTGTTACGTTTTGAACTTTCAAGTACAATATTTTTCGAAATATAAAGAAACTAAAATAGCATCACTAATCTAACATAAATTAGGATACTGACACTTACCTATCAGTAGTTCCAATTGCCTGCCTGATCATTTATAAAAACACGTACATAAGTATGCGAAGGTATTCTGTAGCAGATTTTGCTTCAATATCAACATCTCCTATCTATGGACAGTGATCTTAAAGTCACAGGTGCTCTTTCAAACTTAACTTCCTGATGTAAATCCAAGAATGGGGCCCAAGTACCACCCTTGACCGCCGTCAAAGGCTTGTCTGATAAACGCTATTCATTTAGCGAGCCCGTTGGTCCAAGGGCCGATCTTTGATAACGTCTCACAATTAGACCTAGATTAGATGTTATGGATGACGGCAACGGTTGGACGTAGATAAAACGGAGGTAAAATTTAAATGAAATGGAGACAACTAATTATACAAAAAATATTAAACTAATTAAATGTAATACGGGGTTTTATCAAAAACCTATCTCATCTCTCACATACCTTAATCACACTAATATTATAAATGCGAAAGTTTGTGTGTATATTTGTTGCTTCTTCACGCTGCAACGGATGGATGGATTTGGATGAAATTCGGCATACAGATAGTTTATAACATGGATTAAAACATAGGATTCTTATCTCGATATTCCCACGGAAACAGGAACCACGCGGGTGAAACCGCGAGCGGCCGCTAGTCATAAATAAAATTGTTACGGTAGATTAATGATTTCTATGTGAAAGAAAAATAAATTTCTTTATTATGTATTTATTAAATGTATAAGTAGTTGCTATGATTTTATTAAAAAAAGGTATATGATACGGTTCAACTAGCGACTTTTCAATCATGTGATAGAACATGTAGGTAGTATAATCAAATGTAGTATTATGCCTACGTTATGTAATATGTATTGACATTTAAAGTTTTTTTTAAAGTTACAAACTAAACTTTTATCTTTGATTGGGTAATACCCTTCCGGATTATAACACTTCAAAAATAAGTTTAAGCTACTAATGAGAAACCAGCCCTTTATTATGGACTAATTATCAATATATTTATGTGTATTAATTTATCAAAGTTGGCTAATCACAGTTATGTTTATCAATGTGTACCTACTCGAAATCGCTTCTATTTGAGTTTGAAACTTAACCTATCTGAACTGCGAACTATAACGTCTCAGTGACTCAAGCTTAAGACAAGTTACTAATAGCTATAGATAATTCTAATGAACACCGATTATAGACGGCAGAAATTGCAAGTTCTAGTCGGGTAAGCCAAATCGTTTTCCGATTTCTCTATAGCGCACAATTATCTCGTGCCCCGATAGTAGTACAAAGTATTTGCTTACCCGACGGTATAATGAAACGGAATCAACAGTGAGCTGCTGAGATCGCTGCGAGCGGCTAGTGTGCAACCATTTATTGTTTACTTGGCAAAGATTAGGAGCACGTCGCAGATGGGACACTTCTATCTATACGATTAAAACTTTTTTTTCAGTTAATCTGTAACTATTATTTATCTCTATTAAAACGATATTTAAAAACCAATAAATAACAAAAAAATATAATAAATTAATAATTTGTAGTGAGACAACCCCAGAGAGTAATGCAATATGACAATATTATTAAAGATTAGTTTAAATAAACCTACAACTCGGTTCTAGTGTAACTTTTTGTTGATTGAGGAATGACTATGTATATGCAAGTACATACACACTCATAATCTTAAGTTAGATACGATTATTTCCCCTTATGTGGCCAATAACGCTTACTCGTAAGATAAAAAAAACAATTTCTTATCTTTTTTGATATCTTACCCTTGTGGGAAGCATAGATATTTCCCATTTAGTAGTAGTTCATACCATTAATATCCTTTCTACCACCCCATGCTTCTTCATCCCCGAAGACAACTACCGTAAACAATGAAATATCATTAAGTCCGGTATTAGGTATGTAATAATATCCGCAGTTAATCTTTGCTCATAGTGTTGACCATTCACAGGCCAAGCTCTCCAGAGGACCGTGAATACGTAATGTGATAAAACGATGCATATTTAAAGAGAACTGAAATGGCACAACACTATACGCTGAATTATTTTCTCATGTAAACTTAACTTACTTTTACTTTGATGTTAAATACTATATTACTTTCTCCTCTTTATATGAATAATCGAATGATTTGTTTTAATTTTACACAGCTTTAAATTGATTAAAAGTAATAGAAACTATTGTTTAAATAATGTATAGATTAATCGATAGTCGATGAAGGCCCGTCGTTTAAAACGAGTTGAAAGTTTCGTTGCTATCAGTATTGAATATCCAATTCTTTAAATATTCTGTTAAAAAGTAAGATTCTAATTATAATTATCTGTGACAGCCATATGTGTTGATTAATTACTCGATTTTTTTATTTTTTTTTTATTTTATTACTTGATTGATGTAAGATACAGAACATAGCAAATGCTTAAATAAAAAGTGTAGTTTTGGTCTAACTTGTTAGCCACCATACATTATATACTATAATAATGTACCGCCAAGTAAAATTGTCGTTTAAAAGCAACAGCTTCTTGAATTACTTTTACGGCTGAAGTATGATATGGTTGTCCGCTATTAAACTAGCTATAGCCTTTAATTCACTTTAAACTCTGTGTTTTATCTTAGTCTTGTTTTATCTTACGAAAGTTTCGTTGCTATCAGTATTGAATATCCAATTCTTTAAATATTCTGTTAAAAAGTAAGATTCTAATTATAATTATCTGTGACAGCCATATGTGTTGATTAATTACTTGATTTTTTTTATTTTTTTTATTTTATTACTTGATTGATGTAAGATACAGAACATAGCAAATGCTTAAATAAAAAGTGTAGTTTTGGTCTAACTTGTTAGCCACCATACATTATATACTATAATAATGTACCGCCAAATGAAATTGTCGTTTAAAAGCAACGGCTTTTTGAATTTCTTTTACGGCTGAAGTATGATATGGTTGTCCGCTATTATACTAGTTATAGCCTTTAATTCACTTTAAACTCTGTGTTTTATCTTAGTCTTGTTTTGTCTTACGAAAGTTTCGTTGCTATCAGTATTGAATATCCAATTCTTTAAATATTCTGTTAAAAAGTAAGATTCTAATTATAATTATCTGTGACAGCCATATGTGTTGATTAATTACTTGATTTTTTTTATTTTTTTTATTTTATTACTTGATTGATGTAAGATACAGAACATAGCAAATGCTTAAATAAAAAGTGTAGTTTTGGTCTAACTTGTTAGCCACCATACATTATATACTATAATAATGTACCGCCAAGTGAAATTGTCGTTTAAAAGCAACAGCTTTTTGATTTGCTTTTACGGCTGAAGTATGATATGGTTGTCCGCTATTATACTAGTTATAGCCTTTAATTCACTTTAAACTCTGTGTTTTATCTTAAATCCACGACGAGATTTTACTGAGGACCAGCTATGTCATATCATATCTCATAACTGTTAAAATACATTGTTGTTAATGGTAAAAGTTAGGTCCTATATTATTTCCAACATAAAAACTATTTTCTAAGCTTATGCTGTAAAAATAAATAATCGCCCAAAACTGAACATTAAAATAATATCATTTTCTTATACCCGTAGCTTGCAATTAATTTGTCTAGAAGCGGCAAAAGTTTTTTTATGTATTTCCAACGACTCTATTGGGTACATAATGCATTGTTGGGAAACTTTCCGCAAAGTTGCATGCGTTTGCTTCATTTTTAAAACTGCGCCGTTAATGCGGAGTTATGCTACGTTATTGGATAATTAAAAGTTTGCTGTTCTATTTTAATTTTGCGGAGAATCGTGGGAAGTTAGCAAAATAATTGTCTTTCCAGTTTGAATTGCCCTAAGACCAGCTATTTTATTTCTTCTACTTGCATTTGTTTTATTTCAATGAATTGCTAACATTAAATTTTAGATAAATAGATAGATAGAAAGATAGATAGATAACGTCTTTATTTGGACATTATAGACACACACAATATACAATCGTAAATAAAACCCACCCGTAACAATTATCAGTAAAGTGCCCATGAGCGTAGCCTTGACCGTGTTGTAAAAAAATATTAAAAATTTGTAAATAAAGATTTTTTAATGTATAAGCTGTGCAGTGTATATTATGTTTATAATTGACATTAAATTAGATAAGGATATAATAATATATAAGTAAAATACAAAGTAAAATAAAAGAAAAATAAAAAAAAAATATATATAATAAGTGTGCTACCTAGTTCGCTTTTGTTACCACGCCACCTACAAAAATCGTTTAGGAATACCTAACTTCTGTTCGGCGAGCAGATGAGACTTAAGCTGTTTTCTCAAAGAGAACTTAGAATGCAACCGCCTTATTGGGGGAAGGATGTTGTTCCAACACTTAGTTGCATGATATCGAAAATTTCCAGTGAAGGCAACAGTCCGATTGGAGTCCGTCCGTAACGGATGGATGGATTTGGATGAAATTCGGCATACAGATAGTTTATAACCTGGAATAACACATAGGATACTTTTGATCCAGATATTCCCACGGGAACGGGAACCACGCGGGTTAAACCGCGAGCGGCCGCTAGTTAGTAGTTTTTTGACTCTGTGGCCGGAAAAATATACCTACGAGACGGCTCGATATACGGAGGTCAAGAGTTCCAGGTCATACAGGCAAAGTGGGTTTTTAATCACCAACCATTGGGCAAGCGTGTTGTTTAAGCCAATACCCGTAAATTGTAGCGGTGACTTAATTTGAATATTGCTTGTTCTGGCTTGCCCAGCAGTGTACAGTAAATAAGCTATATACTATTGTTTACTTTGATTTTTTTATAGAAATAATTAAACCACTTCTAGTCCACGTCATAAAGCATTTTATATCACCAAAACTTTATTAACTCGGTCACAAATCTGGTATACGATAACAAATAATATGTAATAGTCTCTCGAACTCGTGTTATAGCCTCAGATGTGTTTTATTGGAACATTTGAAGGCAGTCCAACAATAAAACTAGTAGGAACTTTCGGTGTTATAAAACTAGATTTATTCGTTCGTCTGGGATCAGGGTGTCTGCTCGCAAACGTTGTAGTTTGGACAGCTTTGATCTCTAGATTTGTTTGCCTAAAGTCTAGATTTGTTTGCACTTTCTTGAGTGTATATTTAAAAGCATCATCGTTATCAATCATGTAAAATGATTCAAATCAATTCTTGTTTCATGATTAGATATATATAATTTATATATAGTAGCGACCACCCGCCATTTCGTCAATTTGAACCCATATTGCGTAAACCACTGCTTCAAAACTAGTGCTTTGATTTTGTTTCGTAAACTTAATTAAAATACTAAGCAACATCATGTATAAGCTTTTTTATCAATACTATAACCGTCATGCACTGCCGTGATTGTTCTATAGTCGAGTTCAAAACATTAAGCATATTTGTCCGTTGTCAAAGTAACTTCCGTCAACTAACATTCCATTGCAACCATTGATACATTACAGCGAAAGGGTCCTATACTGTTCTCGACTACCTAAATGCTGATTTGCCGCCACACTACCCTCTCAAACACCATAGAACATCTCAGCTTATCTACAAACAGAAGCGAACCGACTGTGTGGAACAAAGCAAGGCCATAAGCTTATCCAATAATACTTTAGTCCGCCAGCGTCACTTTGACTCTCTCGGCTTTAGTGCTCCAGTGTCCGCCAATACCGATACCGGGCTAAGTCGACGCATTTGCTTCGGAGACACGGACCAGCTAAATTAGCTCACGTTTTAACATAGCAACGCTGTTTGGAGATATTCAGGGTAAGCAATCCGAATGGGTTCAATATGGAAAGCTTTAAACTAGAAGGGATAGGAAAAGTTTGTTGTGAGAAATGAAATCTTTGACTTTAGAGTACCGACAGTTGACTACCATCTTCAATCAAACATCTGTAGTTTAGTGGTTGAACCTGAGACACAGAGCTCCCAGGTTCGATTCCCAGCCGACGTACGTTCATAGTAATTCACTTGGTCGTAGTGCTTGCTTTGAGACTACCACAATCCACGATCTATTACTATCATGCTACCACCATTTTATCTACCCAAATCTGTCGCCACATCATCAAATGTTTTATTTGAATGTGTTTGTGATCGCGTACACTAAGAAAACAATATTTAAACGTCGTTAGAAACATCATCTGGCCACCGGAGATAGCTTTTATCTTCTAATACAAACATCGAAAACAAAACAATAGTCGCGTAAGATAAGAACTTACTCATATATATAAAAATAAAAACAGTTAAGCCAAGCGCGTGTCGCATTTAACTACAACGTAGAACACAACTTGGCAATAAAAGGCATTGTCGTAGTTTATAATATCATTCGAGTGATAAAAATATCAGTCAATTCCTGGGTCACGTCTGAATTCGTTAAGTGTCTGAATGGCACCAGAGTATGCCACGCCCCCGTCAAGTTTAGGAAGTTATTTTGTTAAGGCCCAATTACACGACTTCATTTACTACGCTATGACAATGAGTATTTATTAAAACAACAACAAACAAACTTTCGCACGCACAGTGGTCAAAATTCGACCACCATCATTATCGTTAGCTCAATGTACCCGTTGCTAGGGCACGAGCCTTCCCTATGGATGGATAGACAGAACGGGGCCATAAACCACTCGGGCCCAGTACGGATTGGTGGTTGTTAACGACTGCTAAAGCAGACGGGACCAACGGCTTTACGTGCCTTCCGAAGCACGGAGGAGCTCGAAATGATAAATTTTTGGAGACCTATCCGATGACCGGCCTTTGCGAAAGTTACTTAACCTTAGCAATCGCAGCCCGGGCGCCACCACTGTGCCATCGAGTTCCTTCTAAATTCGACCGTTTCGTAATGAATAATAATTTTGTAACCCTACCTTATTTTATTACACAAAAAATATATATTTTGGAACTCCATCTCCTTTTAAAATTTAACTATACCAAAATCACACAATTCTCCGTAGGCGTAGGTTAATATGCTTAAAAAGGGGCAAGAATTAGGCTTAACGTATTAAATAAATATAAAACTATACGTCTTTAATATTAACAAACGCAGTTTTTTGTATATTTTTTCTCGCAAAACATTTAAACTAAACTACAACCCTGTAAATTGTCGTCGGACAATATACTCGCCTCGTAATAAAACGTACATAACTCTTAAAACCTATCTTCAGGCAACAGTAAATATTTTCTAAAGCAAGAAAAACAAACACATTGTCATACACGTCTTTATGCTTAAGCAATTAGTTAAGTAAGCTAGGTATACTCTTATTATGTTTCTATACAATGAAGTTATGTAGTTACATACAAACAATTATGTGACTGTCACAGCCAGCTTTCATGACATATAATAACCTTAGCTATGTGAAGGACTGCATGCACTTGACGTAACTCCAGACAATGACCAATACATAGGTACGTTAAATGAGCTTTCATATGGTGCATTATTGTGATAATCTATATATCGCGGTATACCACTGGCTGATTGATTCAAGAAATCGCTCGTAGGATTTGTTTTCATATTTTTTCTAAATTTATCATTACTATACAGAACGATCAAAACTACAAACTTAAGATTTGGAAGGTATGTTTCTTTATGTGTATCAATTAAAGTTTAAAAAAATATGCAAAAGTATAAATTAAATTTATTTATTTTTTATTGTACTTTCTTGTTACAAGTTTCTAAATAAATAAAAAAACGAGTGAGCCTTACAGTAGTCGCATATGATCTGTAACGTTTGACACCTCACCTTAGTAATAAGCAATTTTAACATTATATTCTGAAAAAAATGGGTCAGATATTATTTAAAATGATTTTCCATAACAAAGAATAATATTTTATAATGACAGTTGTATTTTATTTAATTGACACTAAGAGTAATGCAATACCGCACGCTCATTCGTCAAAATAAATGGCGCGCGCTTCCCCGATTGGTTGGTACCATCCGACGGCCAACTCTACCACCACGCGCTCATTCGTCAAATCAAATGACGCGGGCTTGCGCGCTTGCGCGCTTCCCCGACTTCCTGTTACACACTTCCGTCCCATTTCACGAAATCTCTCCACAAATTGCAAGAAAATGAGAGGAAAGTATTCTAAATCGATGGTTACACATCAAAACACTAGTATTTTCGACCTACCTACTTATTTGCGTAAATATTAAATACGTCAATAGACACGTTTGATGTAACGGGCCCTTAACAGATGTAGTGCCTAAACACAATAGCGTATAAAACATGTGTTAATAAATTGAATGCGACAAGTGACAGCAGTTTGAATTCATGCATACACAAGGGAAACTAGTTTTTGTGGATTGAGATGTGGCTATTCGTTAAGATTGTTATCAGTGACAGGGGAAGCGCGTTTTGCGAACACAAAACGTTGAAAAGAAACGCTTGATACTCGCCTATATTGTACAAAATTATTTTGTTATTTAAGGATTTATTAGGTGCAAAGCCCGGATTTGTGATCACCAACCCGCATTTGGCAAGCGTGGTGATTATGCCATTTCCTATCAATTGTAATGATGACTTGATTTCAATGATGGAGGCTTTTGCCCAGCAGTAGGACAGTTTTAGGCTATTTACTTACTTATTATGTCAAAAAAATTATCCGAATTCAAAAAAGTGAATAACGTTTTAAAGGTACTATAAATATATTGTCGTGAAACTATTTTTACCTACTTCAAATTTAGCTTACCTACTTTATAATATATTTCCTAAGAGACTAAGTTTATGTAACCATTGAACGTTTAACTCAATGTAAATTTGTTAATATCTTCTCCTGGAATAACTACCAGCTGCTTCTCAACAAGAAAAGCATTTACATAAAATTGAATAAATTCGATTGTTGTATAAATTAAAACAGAGCAAACAAACATTTGAAATTACACAAGAAACACAGAATGCTTACATTAGCCCTTTAAATAAAGATGGATTTAATCAAAACTAAATAATATAAAGCCCGCCACGGGCTTCTACAATTTTCGCGTAATAGGAAAATTTCGAGCTAACAAATGGTTCAAATCAAAAACCAAGAACAATTTGAAGGCATTCCAAAAGCAATGAAAGAAATAAACAGCCGGTATGAAATGAAATGAATGGAGTAATTTGCTTTAAATCCTTTTTCTGTAACGTAATTTCGAGAATTCTCGGAAACGCTGTTCGCAATGCGAAATCGCCGTTTTGATAATTCAATTATTATAAATTATTATCCGAAACGAAGTTTCCATTACTGTCAATAACAATACGGAATACAAATCCAGTGTTGACCAAGGAAGATTGAAATATTTGGAACATTTTAGTAATTCGTTCGTCGCGCCCTAGCGAAATCATAGAATTGAAATTGAAATATTTTTCGGAAGCGCCTGTTTATTATTTGAATGCAAACACGCCAATTGAAACATTTACATTCACTATAAATTTATTTGCTGCTAGAAGCCTTAGTTATTTTTTAAACACGTAGTTTCAGGTCCATATAAGAACCATATATGTAGTTAATATATTTTATAAGTTTATTTTATTTTTCATATACTTACAAATAATTTAAAAAAATTATCGGGGTCTATCTTCTACCTACTACCAGCTATATTATTAGAACTACAATGGTATGTATTGAAACAGCAATTGATGACTACAATGTGCTATTAGCGGAACCCGGACCTGTATTTTTTTTATTTCTCTTCGGGTGCGCACTTAATTTTCGTCTCACCTAATGTTATGTGATGATAAGAGCGATTGTGGAATCGCACTTCACACAGAATAAAACAGTTATGTTACCTACCTAATGGCGACATATTTAGATATGATGGTGTTAACCAGCCAGGTGAACTTAAAACCAATTTTACCACCAACCAAACCGAGTACAAGCATGTATGTAGAAACTCTGAGACCAGTAGTTTAACCAGTACATGTAAAAGGTATGCACCCTAGTGAGTCGTTGCTCTCAAAATGTTTGCAGGAATTTAAAAAACGTTGACGCTGAAACAAAAGCCAGCTAAAATGGCGTTCTAAAACAAAAGCGTCGCTAAAGCGGTCGCGTATAAACTAAGAGATATCTTTGCGCCACGCGCGCGGTAGCAATTAATAAAGAAAGCCCAGCCTCCACGCTTGTTAGCATGCAAATGCACCAATCCTCAGAAGATTCCCGCAATGTTCCAGTCATTAGTGTTTGCGGATGCGACTGCAAAAAGCGGCCACTGCTGTAAATGACAATTTAATAATTGCAATGGTTGGGCCACGCGAATTACGCGCTTATGCTGCCCTATCAAGTATTCAATTTCTTTGCAATTAGATATTAATGTTTTGCGGTGGGAGCGATATGAATCTGCGACATCAGCTAAAGTTGGTTTCATTATTAAAGCTGTATATGATAGATATATATATTTTTTTAATATTTTTATAAAATATCGTAAAGGAGTGGCAAGCAATTAACAGCAGTAGCACATATAATGATAAGCTGTACCAACAACAGATAAGTGAACAATAAAAAAAAATATATAGCAGCGATTGTTGTGAAAAATGAGTGCACTCAACCAAACCATTTTGAAAAGCAAACACCCAGACCCGAGACAATTTAGAAAAACAATTATTCCTAAATTGACCCGACCGGGGATCGAACCCGGGACCTCAGAGATGGCGACACCATGAAAACCGGTGTACAAACCACTCGACCAAGGAGGTCGTCGAAGAGATAGACAATACTATTGCGGACTTTTTGTAGACCTTTTTAAAGTGTATTATTTTGATCTATCTCGTAGGGTTTAGCCAGCGTTTGCAATGTAAGCGCCAAAAAAATGTGAAACCTCTAAAATTATCAGTGTTTCTCTACTATATTATGCATGTATTTATACACCTTGTTGCAAATAAACAGGCATTTATTTTTGTTAGAAATAAAACTTTGATTTGTATTATGGACGAATCGATTATCGAGATTCAATTTTGTTTGGTGGCATAATGGCCCCATCACTAGTTGTTCTTTTTTTATACTCTTGTCTCTGGAAAGCAAATATGGCTGGTTGATAGTTATCGTGTGTTGATAATTAAATAGATTTTATGTAGTAATAAGGGCATTTGGAGCCGTATTATTCTACTTAAGTGGATTGTGCAAACTGTGTTTGTGAGTGTGCGTCGTAAACGAATTGTTTCGGGAAAACAATTAGCCGGGATGTCGGCCACACCGCTGCGGGAGTAACAGGTATTTCAGTGGGAAGGTGCACTTTGGGGTAGTTTGGGTGTGTTTAGGGAACCCTAGAAGACCCGGAGCCGGATTCGGGCCCCATCGGACCATATGGATCCCGTTCAGGACGGCGGGAGCGGCATGGAACTGTAAGTGGAATTTTTTCTATTTTTAATGTATAATTTTAAGCAGTAGCATAGTGTGTGTTGTGGGTTTCCGCAACATTTTGGTAGCAGAGCGTAGTTAATACCGGACCTCTAGGTTAATCGGTGTAATTTTGTGTATTTTTTGTTAGTTCGTAATAGGTTAAGCTCATTTCGTGTAAAATCGCACTTCCGGGACAGGTGCGGTTAAATTGTAAGGTTGGTAGTACCGTTGTTTTCGTTCGTTCATTCATTTGGGCTGGGACACTTCTCGGAACGTTAATTTAATTTAATTTCGTTCAATTGAAAGCATCGAGTCGATTCGGGATAATCGATTCCGTGTTTTCGTTGACTCGTTTTAATTTTGTGTTTAGGTTTATTTAGTTTAAATTATTTCTAATGACAGCGTCACGGCAGGAGTTGGCTCAGCAGCTCCGGTGGTTCACCGGGCTGCTTGCATTAGTAGATCGGCCTAACCGGGAGGACGCCTTGGAGACGCGTTCGAAAGAAATGCAGGCTCGTTTCTTGTTGGCCGAGCGGTCGGTAACCGCTCTATTGTCAACCGACCCGGTCGGGGAGAAGGAGCTGGCCCTCCACGCCCAATATGTCAAGGATCTGGAGCACATCCAAGACATTTACGACGAGGTCCTTCAGCGGGTGAAGGACATCGAGCGACTGCGGGAGGGGAAGCCTGTTGCGCGCTCCGCTTCGCTCCACACCTCTGGACCCAGCGCCATGGGAAGATTGGGTGCCCTGGAGGTCCCGCATTTCACCGGATGTATGCGGGACTGGGCTGGATTCCGGAACATGTTTTTGGCCTTGGTGGATACTCGGAAGTATTTCACCAAGGCCGAAAAGCTGGCATATCTCCGTTCCTTCCTAGACGGAGAACCCAGACAGCTCGTACAGCATCTGGAGCTGCAGGATGCGAGCTACGACACCGCCATGCAGCTGCTGGAGAAGCGGTACGAAAAGCCGCGTCTTCAGGCGGACGCGCACGTGACCCATCTGCTGGGATTGCCGAGGGTCAACCATAGGGCTCAGCTGAGGGCGCAGCTGATCACCCCGCTCACCGTGTCCTTAAACGGGTTAAGGACGCTCGGACTGCCCGTCGACCAGTGGTCCTTCCTTCTTCTGCACATAGTTCTGGCCAAGTTGTCGCAGGAGATGAGGGACAAGTTCGAGCGGAATCGACTGGTCCACAAGGATCTCGGCAGCGTTCTGCTCACCATAGGGGAACTTCTGGAGTTCCTGGAAGAGGAGGCTGGCCTGCTGGAAAACCAGCTAGCCTCCCAGGAGGCTCCGACAAGTGCGCCGGCCCGCACTTCCGGAGTCTACGGCGCCCAGCCGCCACGCAACCCAGGGAAGGGTCGCGGCAGGCTGGTGGCTGCGGCCGCCATCAACCCCGGCTCTGGATGCCGGATTTGCGGACAGCAGCACTTGGAGCAGCTATGTCCAGCAATTCTCGGGCTGCCCACAAAAGAGCGCCGAAACCTCGTTCGGACACGAGGATTGTGTTATGCCTGCCTGGGAGGACATAGGTACAATGAGTGTCCCCAGGCGAGGCCTTGCGATGTGTGCGGCGGACCGCACCATCGCTTACTGTGCACCCGTAGTGCTGAGGGCTCAGCACCGGTTCGGGAGAGGGGATCTCCCACGGGTGGCGGTTTGGGGCCGGGGTCAACTCCGCCTCCGGAAAGACGGAGTCCGCCACGGCCGCCACACTACAACCCCTCGTACACCCCGGCTCAGGTGAGTTGGGGACCGCCGGAACGGAGCCAGGTTCTGGCTACAACCCGGCACCCGGCGCGACCAACACCAGGAGTTGGTGCCTCTAAGGGCCACTGGGTACAGGGAGCCCCACCTCCGGACCCAACACCCGGATACTCGTACGCGTATCCTCCGCCGCCGTTGCCGGAACAACAACGACATGAGAACCGTCAACAGTTCTCACCGGTACTGCACGAGTACCCGAGGTTGGAATACCACCCACCCTATCACCGGTATGGTAGGGCAGCTGGATACGCACCACCCCGGATGGTGGCCTGCACGCGTCCGACTTACTGGCCGAGTCATCACGGTTCGACAGGGTCGGCTGCTGGCTCTGACGCGTGACTAGCCTGTGGTCGGGCTACGTCGGAACCGAGGACGGTTCTTATGCCCATCGCGCAGGTACGCGTTTGGGGACCTAGGGGGGACTTCGTCCGGATACGAGCCCTCCTAGACACTGGGGCACAGGGCTGCTTAATTACTACGAGGGTAGCGAGGCGCCTACGTCTGGAGTGCGCGCCTCCCTCAGTTCCGATTCGGGGAGTCGGAGATACAGAAGTGGGGGGTCTGTCCGGTCAGACCCACATTTCCTTCTCTCCTGTGCATTCCGCTTCGATACGGATTGCGGCGGCCGCGATCGTACTCGACAATCTGCTGGGTTGGCATCCACCGACAGACATTCCGCGGGACGCAATGTCTGACACATCAGGTCTCATGCTGGCAGACCCTCATTTCGAGGAGCCGGCTCCGGTGGACCTCATATTGGGAGCGGATGTACTGGGCTGGATCCTATTAGGGCCTCAGCGGAGTCTGGGCCGCTCTTCGTTGGTAGCTATACCTACCATCTTTGGACACGTTTTAATGGGACCGGTTTTCGACCAGGAGACGCGGGATGTCTCACCTGTCGTCGCTACTACCTCCATCGCTAGGACGATGCAAAAATTCTGGGAACTGGAAGAGCCTCCCATGGTCTCCCGTCTGGATCCGGAGCATGTGGAGTGCGAAACCTTTTATAAGGATCACACACGCCGGATGGCGTCGGGTAGGATCGAAACTCGACTGCCCTTTATCGACTGTCCCCCTCTCTTGGGAAAATCGAGGGCGTTGGCAGAGAAACGACTCTTGTCCATGGAGCGTCGTATGTCTCGCGATCCGGTACTTCGGGAAAAGTATATCGAGTTCATGCGAGAATACGAGGCCTTGGGGCATATGTCGCGGGCAACTGTCGACTGGACAACGACAGATCATTTTTTCTTGCCTCACCACGCGGTGTTGAAGGCATCATCTGGAAAACTACGGACTGTTTTTGACGGATCAGCACCGTCGTCGACTGGAGTTTCATTGAACCAATGTCTCCATTCTGGTCCGAAGTTACATCGGGACATTGTCGACATCATTTTAAATTTCCGAAGACACCAGGTGGTGATCGGTGCGGACATCCGGATGATGTTCCGCCAAACAGTAATACATCCTGCGGACAGGAGGTTTCAGTTAATACTCTGGAGGGAGCATTCGGAGGATCCCATCACCGTCTACGAGCTCAACACCAACACGTACGGCCTGAAGTCGAGTCCCTTCATTGCCATCCGGTCACTGCTGGAACTGGCGGAGCAGGAACGGGCTCGCTTTCCCCGGGCAGCCGCTGTACTGACACGTGACGTGTTCGTAGATGATATCTGCACAGGGGCAGCCTCTCTGGAGGAGGCGCTCATCATCAGGAATGAGCTGATCGGACTCCTCGCGGCTGGTGGTTATGAGTTGAGAAAATGGTTATCCAACGAGCCACAGCTTCTGGTTGGGATTCCGGAAGATCACCAACAGAATCCTCAGCTATTCGAGGACGCAGGAGACCCGAACTCTATCGCCGTTTTGGGAATTAAATATCAGCCGGTTCACGATATTTTCACATTCCGGGTAGAACTGGAAACTACAAGAGTTTGGTCGAAAAGGACGGTCCTTTCCACCATCGCTCGGATGTTTGATCCAAATGGATGGATCAGCCCGTGCATTTTTATGGCGGAGTGTTTATTGCAAACACTGTGGACACTCGGAGTCTCGTGGGATGAGCCACTGGTAGGGCTCTCACTCGACACTTGGCTCGCTCTGATCTCTACGATCGAGGCGATCAATCAGGTGGCGTTGCCGCGGCGGATCTTGCCGCGGGGCAAATACAGGGCAAGCCTACATGGCTTCTGCGATGCGTCAGAACGAGAGTATGCCGCAGTGGTGTATCTGCGAACGGTGGACTCGAAGGGTCGAGTCGCCGTCTCCTTGCTTCTGGCTAAAAGCAAGGTGGCTCCCCTCAAAACTAGGCTGACAATCCCGAAGCTGGAGCTTTGCGGGGCGCATCTATTGGCCAAACTGTTGTGCCACGTGCACAAGGAACTGACGTCTACGGTGGACATCCGGAATGTCTACGCCTGGTCTGACAGTCAGGTAGCTCTGGCATGGCTACGCGGGGCACCCCACGTATTGGAAACGTTTGTGGCCAATCGGGTATCTCAGGTACAGAACTCGGGCATCGAAATTTGTTGGAGGCACGTTCCCGGCCCGTGGAATCCTGCCGATTGTGCCTCTCGGGGCTGCACCGCGCCGGAATTGGTGCAGCATGCCCTCTGGTGGGGTCCAGAGTGGTTAAAGGAGGGTGAGTCATCATGGCCGGTCACCATGATCGATGGCTCTCTAGGGATGCTCCCTGGAGTAAAAGTTTTGGTGACAACTAACGAGTCAAGGCCGGATCCGAATTGGTTGACGGCTCGATACAGCAAACTGGACAAATTGCTAGGTGTAACTTGCTGGATCCGGAGATTTCTACATAACTGCCGCCATCCAGACAAGAGGCAGTTATCACCCGTGGCGGGTGCTGAGGAACGCAGGAGTTCACTGTTGGCCCTGATACGGCTGGTTCAAGCTGACCGGTTCGAGGACGAACTGAAGATTTTGCGCGTCGGTCGCGCCAAGCTCAAGGGAGCGATCTCTCGGCTCAACCCATTTCTGGATGCGGATGGACTGTTACGCGTTGGAGGTCGCCTCAAAAATGCCGACCTGCCCTTCGGTAGCCGTCATCCTCTGCTACTCCCCAAAGGAGGACCTTTGGTAGAACTGGTGGTCTCGGATAGACACCTGAAAAACGCTCACGCGGGGTGTAATGCGTTACTGGCGATATTACAGAGGGAGTTCTGGATTTTGTCCTCTCGGAGAGTGGTTCGCAGCGTGTTATTTAAGTGTGTGGCTTGTTATCGGGTGAAGGCCTCCACTATGCAGCCACAGATGGGGGATCTCCCTTCTGACCGGGTTTGTCAGACTACTAGGCCGTTCGACGGGGTCGGTACGGATTTTGCTGGACCGTTTCTGGTGAAAACCACAGCCTATCGTAACACTAGGGTCACGAAAGCATACCTGTGCGTTTTTGTCTGCCTGGCCACTAAGGCCGTCCACCTGGAAGTGGTTTCGGCTCTGTCTACGGAAGCCTTTGTCGCCACGCTGGATCGTTTTGTTTCGCGACGGGGTTTACCTTCTCTCATTCGGTCCGACAACGGTACCAACTACAGAGGCACTGCCAACTACTTAAAAGATGTGAACGATTTTCTGGATAAAAATTGTAATAGCATAAGTCAAGCTCTCGCACAGCGGGGAATCACATGGCGATTTAGTGTGCCAGCCTGTCCCCACTGGGGCGGGATATTTGAAGCCGCGGTAAAATCGGCAAAAACCCACTTGCGCCGGGTAGTCGGGGAAACTACCCTCACGTATGAGGAACTTACAACTGTGTTTTGTAAGGTTGAGGCGGTTCTCAACTCGCGTCCGCTTTGTCCACTCTCCTCTGACGCAAATGACATGGAAGTCCTGACCCCTGGTCATTTTTTGGTCGGTCAGCCACTCACTGCCCTGCCCGAGTATCCCTGGAAGGATGAACGCAGACACCGGATGTCTCGTTTTCAAATGATACAACAAATGAGTCAGGACTTGTGGCGTCGTTGGTCACTGGAGTATCTGCATTTATTGCAGCAGCGTGTAAAGTGGACAGACCGGACGTCGCCCCCTTCGGAGGGGGATCTGGTTTTATTAAAAGAGGCTAATTTGCCATCGTTATTTTGGAGACGAGGTCGCATTTTAAAGTTAATCTGGGGCGCGGACGGGACTCCGCGTGTGGCGCAAGTGTTGGTTGATGGATCGGTGCTAAATCGCGCAGTCGCGACCTTAGCTCGATTACCGGTTGACTAGTTTAAGATTTCAGGCTAGAAAGCGGTACGTCCGCTTTGGGTGGCGGGATGTTGCAAATAAACAGGCATTTATTTTTGTTAGAAATAAAACTTTGATTTGTATTATGGACGAATCGATTATCGAGATTCAATTTTGTTTGGTGGCATAATGGCCCCATCACTAGTTGTTATTTTTTTATACTCTTGTCTCTGGAAAGCAAATATGGCTGGTTGATAGTTATCGTGTGTTGATAATTAAATAGATTTTATGTAGTAATAAGGGCATTTGGAGCCGTATTATTCTACTTAAGTGGATTGTGCAAACTGTGTTTGTGAGTGTGCGTCGTAAACGAATTGTTTCGGGAAAACAATTAGCCGGGATGTCGGCCACACCGCTGCGGGAGTAACAGGTATTTCAGTGGGAAGGTGCACTTTGGGGTAGTTTGGGTGTGTTTAGGGAACCCTAGAAGACCCGGAGCCGGATTCGGGCCCCATCGGACCATATGGATCCCGTTCAGGACGGCGGGAGCGGCATGGAACTGTAAGTGGAATTTTTACTATTTTTAATGTATAATTTTAAGCAGTAGCATAGTGTGTGTTGTGGGTTTCCGCAACACACCTTATATATACCTTCCTCTTGAATCACTCTATCTATTTCAAAACAACCGTATCAAAATCCGTTGCGTAGTTTTAAAGATCTAAGCATACATACATACATACATACATACATACATACATACATACATAGGGACAGCGGGAAACGACTTTGTTTTATGATAATAATAATAATAAATAAATTCGTTGTTTTTATACTATGTAGTGATAGGTAGTGATGATAGTTACGATAATCTAACAAAGCATTTTACCACTCGGCCACAGAGGAATAAAAGATTGCATATTGAAAAAAATAGGCACCGAAGCGCTACTATTATCACTTACAAAACGGCGTCTGTATTTCCAGTGTGGTCTCAATTAAAATGTATGGGCCCAATGAATATATCAGTACCAGATTGGAATAACAGGGTCTGTTGTGCAGGGCCGGCTTTTGTTATTATTCGCCCGTTTGTGTGCCCGATCGCGCCGCTGAACAAAGAAGATTATTTTTATTGCACTCTAAAAGGTGCAACGGACCAAAAATGTGTGGAATTGAGAGTGAAATCGATACATCGGAGCTTTTATTTTCGCATGATCGCTCTATAGCTCCGCGTCGAGGGGACGCTTTCTGCGTTGATGTATTGCGTTGGCTTTGGCGTCGCACCGCTCTGTCCACTCTTATAAATACATATGTCGTATAATGGTTTTCAATCAGAGCTAGCAGGAGTTTGGCAGCTGGAACGTAAATAAATGTTTGGCCGTTTGTTGTGGCTAGTGACTTTCGTTTATTTTTATGTAATGCTTACAGTACAAACATAAAAATACAATTGTCTGATTTGATCCGTTTCCTGTCCCATATACTCGTAGTATGACGTGATACATAACAATTGGATTTAGTTGTTATATGCTGGCAATTGCTTTATGGAGCAATAGACACTTCGATCAACATTAATCGAAGAATAGACAGAATCATTTTATTTGTTTACGACAACGGAGTAGCGCTTTGATTTTTGTCACCACATGGTAAATTACGATAAGGCGAAGTTGGAAGCGCATTTTATTTTATGTTATTAGATAAAGTTACAGAACCAATTTTGTAATTTTGTTGTTATGGCGATTAGTGGTAAACTACTCGACCACAGAGGCAATACAACATTAAACTAAACAATGTTAAATATAAAATTAAGAAAACGTCGCTTTGAAAAACACGCTAACGCTTCGTTTGTTTAAAACATTTGTTTTCTTTGAATGTTTAGTATGCTTCGTTTAGTTGGATGCTGGCTGCACAGCAATCGTTTTGTTTTTTTATTGTTAACCCTTTAATAAATTGTAAATGCACCGTCGTCAAACACACTTGACCCCCCCCCCCCTTTCCTATCCCCACAGGAAGGATGAGCTCCTTGCTGGACAAAGCCCGTTTGTGTACCACTATTGTACTATTCACGCGAATTTCTCTTGGAATCCCTTCTGTCACATAAAGTGTACTATTATTCACAGAGCACTAACCTAGTTCAAAACGACAAAGATCCCAGCGATGATAAATTGAGACTCCACTCCACTGTCTTTCAGTTTCTTCGTGATAGTTTGAAAAATGTGTTTTAAAATCGCATGCGAAAGTTATTTGGCATATCATTTATTACGAGTAGGTATGTCAATTTACTTAGCTAGCATAAACTTATCGTGGAACTATAATGTTAAAAAAATAACAGTGCCAAGGTATCATGTTAAAGCAGAGTGTTATACCTAAATACGTATGTGTAAAGATTAAGAGCTTTTGTTTTTTTTTCTTGATTAAACTGACATTTAATTTTACTTCGTATTAATATTTTTTTCTTGATTAGCACGATTACATTATACCTACCAATTTTAGCAAAATTGGTAGGTATAATGTAAGGTCAAGAAAAACAAAAACACAATAAACCTTTTTATTAAAAATTATATATCATAAAATAAAATAACAAACATGAAATAATATTACAATGTTCTTATAATAATGAAATCATAAAATAAAAATAATAACGTTAAAATGAATTGAATATTAAATGTCATTTGTGTTCACAAAAGGACTACTTACCTATAATATCCACTGATGTCAGATAAAACCTTAACAAGATGGATCGCCTCCTTAATATTTCTAGTTTCAGCAAACAACTCAATTCAATTACTATTTGTGATTGCCTTCCAAATTACAGAAAGTTGTTTCTGCCCTTCTCAATATTATTTTTTATTCTCCTGCCGAAATCAAGACTGTTCTTTTTTTGTATGTTACATAGGATATAATATAACATTATCAGGATGATGTCAGGATGTGGTAAAACTGACCCTAAATCTTTATTGTCTTTTACTAATATTAGGCTCTACACTTAAATGTATAACTAAGCTTTTAAAACCATGTACTTATGTGTATATTTAAAGTCGTCAACCAAAAAAAAAATGTTTAAAGGCAAAACCATTATTTTGTATTCCTAAGTTAATAAAAATGAAAAGTGAAATTAAACGAAAAGAATTATTTAAAATATTATTTTACTCTTTTTCCACATCTAATTTTAACAAGAGGAAAAGGTATGTCTTGTTACTATCGCTCAAAGAATTTTATGAAACCCGCTGAAGGCCGGTTCTACAAACGGCGGCCGCCGGCCGCCTCGATCGCGAAAGGTTATGGTTACGTCTCCCAGAATATTAGAATATGATTTATCAGGCTTCAGTATTTTTTCAACCGAATTCTCGTTGTTTTTAGGCTGGTTTCTCAGTTCATAATTAGACAATTATAAAATGTTAGCTGTGTTGCCGAAACCACCCGACACGCATTAGCTTTTTAAGATTTTAACTTGCTCTTTCTTTGTTTTATTACACACACAGATATTACTTTGACATCAATTTGATGTGGTCATAAAAGTAATAAGAATTATAGAAAATGTTTTTTTTTGTTAAGTTTAACTAAATCAAAAAATACGCGCGAGCAAGTTTTGTTGTTGCGGATTTGTTTGTTGCCAGAAAGGTTTTCATCAATAAATAAATAAAAAAGGTAAAGTAACTATAAGGTATATAATATTACAAAATCGTTGTGAACTGATATTACTAGAGCATTATTACTTATTATTATTACTGTTAGTTAATTATGTTTTCAACCTAAATAAATTTAACTATTATTTATTTATTTAATTAATTATACAGTTTTATAAGCTATATTGCTCTTTTTTAAGTTTATTTTATTTCTATTATACTGTGAATCCAATTTTGCACATGATAAACTAATCACGTAGAAGATTGCAGTATTTAGTTTAAAAAAGAAAATCCTTAACTTAACATAATGTTTTAAACAATTATTTCATACTTTAAAGCGTCTGTGAAATTGGCCCAAGTCTGAAATAAAACCGGCTAGTATTACGACTTTGATTAAAACGCGGAGATGCCTCCACGGATGTTTGCCGCTTACGGAAAAATTATACCTTCATTTTTTACATTTTAATATAAGTTGCCAGGATTCGTTTCAATTCCATGCTTGCTGTGAGCGCAGTCGTTCGTGTTGACTTTTTTGCTTATGCATGATCAAGTTATTAAACGTATTATATTCGTATACTATCAATACCTACATTAAGATAATGTAATGACACTTCAACAATCAATCTAGCAAGATTATCTTTAGTATCAGGAAGAAGGTACCTAAGGTGAACTCGTAAGAAAATATATAGACTGAATGTCTCATCATCGTCCTCATCATCTCATCATACGTTCGTGTATGCTCTATATTAGTATCTATTGTTTTTTTTCAATTTCTTGATTACGACTTACTTACTTACTTCGCTGGCTTAGCGACCCGAAATGGGTCTTGGCCTGCGATGTAAGAATATGACTTAGGTACTCACACTGTAACATTATTTATTTATATTTACATTTTATTATAATTATGCTGACATTAAAAAGTATCCACATACTCGTAATTGGACTGTATGTAAGTAACTTTGTAAAAACTAAATACTCCTTAATCGTGAAAAACCAATACTCCTTTGCTTAGTGATAATGGTATCGTCCTTTCCTTTTTTCAAACGCTCGAAGGCTTTCCTTTAAAACAAAAGTACCACCTACCGCCATTCTATTTTCTACTTTTATTTCTGCGTACGCATTCACCATTTAGACGCGGTCTGGTTTTGATGAAATTTTTTGCCATACATTTTGACGTGCTCGAGATTTCCACCTAGATTTTTGGTGAGACTTGGCACGGTGTTACCGCGGCGGCGAATGCAATTTGCTTAGTTGTAACCTCTTTACCTAACTGTCGGGAGGGCGCAATCCTCTAGGATTTCTCATTTCAAGCTCAATTTGGGAATTTGGCGAGTATCGTTATATAGCGGCGACGCGACGTGTCGCAGCAATTTATAAAGTAATTTCATGAGTTTTTCGTTTAATCAGTGTTACATAGGTGCCCACTTCAAAGTGAGATTTCATTATTTTAATATTGAATTCTGAATTTTTGAATTCTTTGGTCTTTGTTTTCGCAGTGAAATTGCCGTTTGAGGCAATCAGCAAACTCTATTAAAAAAAAGAATCCTGAATCCAAAATGTTACATCGAGAGTGTTATTTTAACTGCCTCCCGTAAATTGGGTATTCTCAATAAGGTGAGGCGGTTTTTTACTCCCGAGCAGCGCTGTTTGCTGTACAAGACTCAGGTGCGATCGAGTATGGAATATTGTTCCCATCTATGGGACGGCTCCGCTAAATACCTCCTTGATGTACTTGATAGACTGCAAAGGCGAGCTGTACGCATTATTGGAGATGCTGAGGTTACAGCCTCTCCTGAGGACCTCCAGCTGCGTTGAGACATTGCTTCTCTCAGTGTCTTCTACCGGAATCACTAAGGAGAGTATTCTGAAGAGCTTTTTGATCTAATCCCGCCCTCTCCTTTCCTTTCCCGGACTACACGTGCTGGTCTTAGGAACTACCATCATACTGTACAGATAATCAATACTCGAACCAAAAAATTTGGCAAGTCGTTCCTCTGACTATTCGGCTTTGGAATTCTTTGCTGGTGCATGTATTTCCCAGTTCCTATAGTCCCGGGTCTTTTAAGCGGGGCGTGAAACGGCATTTGCAGGCTGTCATGAATGGGTGCGCTTGTTACCGTGCTTGTTGCACGGTGGGGAGCGCTCTCATTATTTTCTACTGCATCGGCTGCTTACCATCAGGCAGGATGTAGTCACTATGACGTGCCAATATATATAAAAAAACCAAATGCACTAAAGATCGTCAGCATTGGTACGTTTTCTTTGTATTTTGAGAAAAGTCTCAATAAGCCAATTTGCATTTTGTTGACGTTCATTCTTGATTTCTGTAAATAACTGAACCAATAAATACATAGAAAAATCACATCTTAATGACATTCAAATATGTTAAGCGTACATTTAGGATACTTAAAATTAGCATAAAAAAACTTGATTGATCAAAATTATTTTTTTTCTTTACAAAACGTGTAATCTCTCTCAAAATAGCATCATTTAGGCACCTCCTGCAAAGGTACATCAACAATGGGCACACCACTCGCAGCCGTTGGAACAATGTCATCCGTCGGGTTAGCCCATTCGTAGTGAGCCGTGAAAACGAACTGCGATTACCTTTCGCCGTCGCACAAAAGGCGCATTCGGCCGTGGGCGGGCAAAATTGATTTTGTTCAATTTGCCCGGCAAGACTGCGCCACAGTGTAGAAAAGTATTAGTTTAAGATGAGGTAAACACGATACGTGTCCTACAACACAAAATCGATTGGGACATAGGACTTAACCCTATACTTGGCAGAGTTTCTTTTTGTGAAATTTTATACATTTTTCGTATAAATGTGTTCTTTATTCACTACTCAAAATTTTTTGTAAGTTAAGTGTCTTAAATAATGCAACATGCCAAGAAGAGGGCTAAAATAAAACGCACAAATGTGATAATTTATTATTTTAAGAACGTTTGATTTGATAAGATTGGTTTGCAAAAGAGTCTATTAGAGATTAGAGAGTATAGTCGATAGTAGTATTATTAAAATATTTTATTATGAATAATTATAAGTGTAAGTACAGACGGCAGCAGATCAACCTACCACAAAATGTCAAATTTCTTTAAAAAAATTTGAACTTTAGTATTTGGGTATAAAGATCAATATCGATTAGAGAAATTTGACAGTTTTGGATAGGTTGACGTACAGGCGTGTGTACGTAAAAACCGGACAAGTGCGAGTCAGACTCGCTCATCAAGGGTTCCGTACAAATTTATGGGTACATATTATATAGTTCAGGAATCGAGTCTCGAACTTTACCAGACTGTTAGGTACTACATACACCAAAGTTATTAGGTACCTATACATATAAAAGAGGGAAAAGGTATTTCCTTTCGGTATTTTCATTCTTCGTTATAAATCGAAATTATACATCAAAAAAACTAATAAAAAATCTGTTTATATTTGTGCAATTAAAGCCCTTTCAGACAATACCCCACATGACACGGTTAACTTAATTCAAAATATGGACACCCGTTCCTTGCATAAAAACCCTGTTTTTTTTGTGATTTAATTAAATATCTATAGTTTTCAGACTTTTCCCTGTACTTGTAGTATAAGACGATAATACTTGCCAAACTTCATATTTCTAGGTCAACGGCAAGTACCCTATAAATTTTGATTCCCTTGAGAGTGTCGAAATATACGTTTTTTGCGACATAAACGGCCGTATCTTTTATTTCGTTAACTTAGACGTTTAATTTTTTCACACATTCAAGGGACCGCAGACCTGAGTATATGGTTTTAATTTCAACTCGATACCTCCACGCGTTCCCGAGATACTTACTTATTGGTTGGTCTTGTCAGACAGACAGACAGACAGACGGACAACTAAGTGATCCTATAAGGGTTCCCCTTTTTTCCTTTTGAGGTACGGGACCCTAAAAATAAGATTAAATTATTATTTTATACAAGGAATTATTTTTAATTACTCTTTCCAAGTATTTTGACACTTTTATCAATGCTTTACAAATTATACTATACGGTCAGCACATCTATAAAAAATAAGAAACAAGTTGCAGAACCAACCCTTATATGACTAACATTGGTTGTTTGTATTGAATGAATATATTTTCTCTACTATGGCCGAAAAGGTATTCTGAAGCACAGGTTATCAACCCCCGGTTGCAATGGCAAAACAAAACATGGCATAACGGACCGGGCGTAACGCATTCTTGCCGCGACAACCGAAAAAGGCTGCATTGGAAAAATAAGCAAAATACCTCCGAAATAACAACGCTCTGGACGCGTCGACTGAATTCTTCGCTGGGGATTCTCGATATTCATTGAAGCTTGGACCTAAAAGTACCCCGTAGAGTTCATGTGTGCAAGGATTGTTTTTTAAACGAAATTAAATTGCATTTCGATTTGAACTGGTAGGTAGATCCAGTTGGATATTTGCCTGCAGAATGAGTGGGATATGTAAGTGGGTTTTCGAAAAACTATGACCACGAGCTATAGGTCAAAAATCATAGTACCATTGTTTGTGTGCCTTTTCCAATGATTTGCGCATATATTGTTGTATAGATGACATCGTGAGTGCTTTTTCAAGTTCTTTACAATAATATGATGCAGGTACTTGATAAAAAAAATATAAAATAGTTAGTAGTTATTATTTTATATATCATCATCATCATCATCAGCCCCTCCCGACTCTCTTTGCTTTTGCCATCCGCTTCGATCCTGCGCTACTCTGGATATACTACTACTATTATTGTTATTTTATTACTCCTCTATTTTATATATATAGTTTGATAAATAAATTATTTCAGTTATTTGATGATGTTAAAGCATGATTTCAAAATATCTGCACTTTATTCCTTTTTACAGTACTTACTTCTGCATGTGAGTAATTGACAACGGGATTATTACCTTGATTTTATATGTTTTTGAGTATCCGTTACATGAACAGCCCATACCTTATTCTCTTTTCCCATACTACTTGCTAAATTCCTGATGTATGGGGATGATACAAAGATTTACGCATATATAAAAACTATTGAAGATGCTATGAAGCTTCAGGGTGACCTAAATCTGTTGTGCAATTATTATCATGATAATCCTATCGGAGTCAACGTTGCTAAATGGCTTTTGGTCAAACAGCAGGACCCCTATACGCACATCCATGCACCTTCATGCACATTTAATATAAATTTTTACACTACACACACCCTAACACACACATACCACATACTCACACGCTCAAACACCGGTCACACACTCGGTGCGTACCTACCACTGTTTTTACTGCTTTTCTGTTTTATTATTATTGTTATTATTTTTTGTATTGAATCCTCCCCTCTTAATTTATTTGTTTTTTAAATTGTTTTTGCCGTTTCTGAATTATTGTGTTGTCTGTCTGTTTTGTTTTCTGATTCGCTTAAGCGACATATTAAATATATAGTTTTACAATGTAGGGATCTGTAATCGGCAGTAGGTTAAGTACCTATACAATGTAATAACTTAGTTTATAAAGTGCTTTAGATTCTATGTTCATAAATAAAAAACAAAAAAATACTTTTTAAAATGTACCGATTTCAGGTAGAAAATTATGTTAAATTATGTTTTAGGTACGTAGATAAATGAAATTTTGTAGTTTAACATAGCTTTTTTTTGATGAGCTAATTAACTATTACTTACTTAAAACAATTTAAAAAATGTGTTAGTGTGTGTTTAGTGTATCAAAAATAAACTGCATTAATCTTGTCTTAATGAATCGCTTCGCGTTTAGCATTTATTCAATTTCAAGTTTTTTTATTGGTTAGTATATGGGTACAATTTTACGGTATATAGAAATGAAAATGGAGTCTCACTACACGTGTTATTACGGAAAGAACTCGGGTGAAACTCAAAAACTGCATTAGATTAAGCGAAAGTGTTACTACGTCAAGCGGTCAAACTGACATGGGTAGCTTAAATTAAATGCCTTTAAGTTAGTTTACGACATTAAAGTCAAAGGGGCCAAAATGGTCACTTTGCCTTACGAGATGCGACAAATTAAATTTTAAAGTTTGAGCCAGGAAGTAGTGGGCGTTAGTGAATAGTTATGTTTGTACTCGTTAGAGTTGCCTCCCGATTCTGAAAAGTTTTGTAAAACTTTTCAGACGAAACTTATCTTTGTGTCTTTCTGAATACGAACAAGTAACAGTAGAATAGATTTGTACGTTTCTAACTCGAGAACGGTATGAGAACCAGCATAGTGCGAATGTTATTGGATGTTCGGTCACGTTGACGAAAACGGGAATTTGTCTGAACCTCTCAATCGCGGAACAATACTAATGAAAACACCGGAAGTATCACGTAATTTGCAAAATGGCGAATACCTAAAGGCGATGTCCACTAAAATAATGAATAAGTTGCAATTAGATCATATTTTATCATTTTGTAAACGACAATTTACTAATTGATATATTTCCTCTGGCAGTTATCAAAATAAATGTGATTACCGAAATAGTTTATTAGTTCTACATGATCAAACTATTTATTTTAGATTTTTTATAAACAAACTTCTTCATACAAAAGTAGGCTCTAATTAGACGACATAGAGTCCATAGAATTCGATCGCTCAATTGTCAAAATTTGACATTGACTTTTTAAAAAGTTTAACGCACAGAGCATACAATTGTTGCGGGTTTTAGTGTAGCAAATTTACTCTAGTTTGTCTATAGCCAAACTTCTTCATACAAAAGTAGGCTTTAACTTATCGAAATTTGAGATTATAGTCGCGTGGTCGAGTGCGGTGTGATCACACCGGTCGGGTGTTGACGGAATAATAGCCGCGGTGTGATCACACCGCTTAGTGCTTGAGAGGACGCTGTATGTACGTACTTCTCATTAATTCTATAAATGTGTGACAGTCAACCCTATACCCTTTGTTAGTGCGTCTAGTTTTGCTTTGATGGCTATATCTTACAACGAAACATCGTCGTATATCTTACCTTCTAGTCAAGCTCATGACTGATCTGTATTTATGGTCATTTGCCAAACGGATCCTACAATTATTTATCCTTTAAATGGAGTTCTGTCACCCCAAAGTTTATTTTGAAACCGCCGAAGAACTTAAGGCCCTCTCCCGTTATTGCTTTTTTCTAAGGGACGACCCATAGCCCCCTGGAGTATCGAAAACACATCTGTAAATTGAAATGGAAAAGGGTCGAAATTCGTAAGGGTAATAACTATAAGTTTGCGATTCTAGGTTGAAAGTTGGCCGATTGGAATATACCAACCGATATTAGGTGAATTTCACCTATCTTGACCCATCGCGGCCAATCGGTTTTACAGATTTGTAGATCGAAAACGAGCATCCACATCGAAATTCATTTATTCAGTTCCGGATTTATAAGTAACCCTCTTCACATTGTGGGATTTGCTTACGAAAATTTAGAAAATTGTTTTCTTTTTTATAAACATAACATAGTATTTAATGTCAGTGTCCTAGGACTACACTAATGATCAATTGCGCATGTTTACCTTGCCAATAACCCACCTATTGCAAGCCCAATGCCACATAGTGGATTTTCACAACCTACCTTACGACGACAACCAGGACGAATGGCTTAACGTGCCCATTGAAACTGTACGTGTGGCGCTTAATATTTGTCGCCTGTCCAATGACCCATCTTGGTAAAAGTTGCTTAACTTACATGATTACTACCTGAACGCATTACCCACTATGCAATCGAGCTCCTAGAGAGAACAAGCAGGATAATGTTGTTTTGTTCTAGTGACCTGAATAGCTATGATGACATTTGTGTGACATTTACCCTGGCATTTCAGGAACATTTGGTGTTGACCCATCTACCATAAGAATATGGACATATACGAAGACAAAAAAAAACTGAAAGAAGGTTTATACAAACTCTATAGGTAATTATTGTGGCCATATAGGTAATGTTTTAGACGCCTCGGTGGTCGAGTGGCAACGTGCAAAACTCGACATCCGGAGGTCCTGGGTCCAATTCCTAGTCGTGCAATGCGTAATTCGATTTTTTTGCTGTTTAGCCCAGTTCGTGATTGTGATTATGCCCTTAAATGGTAATGATGGCACGATTTCAAGATGAGGTATTTGCCCAGCAGTGAGACAATTGACAGGCTTTGGACTCTTTAACCTTACTAAGTGACTGGAAAGCAGGACAAACAGATGAAATTGATCATCGTCATCATCATCATCAGCTTATTTTTATGTCCGCACTGCTGGGGCACGAGCCTTCCCTATGGATGGATAGAGAGAACGGGCCATAAACCACCATGCGCGCGGGCCCAGTGCGGATTGGTGGTTGTTAACGACTGCTAATGCAGCCGGGACCAACGGCTTTACGTGCCTTCCGAAGCACGGAGAAGCTCGAGATGATAAATTTTTGGTCACCCATCCGATGACCGGCCTTTGCGAAAGTTGCTTAATCCCAGGATTCGCAGACCGGGCGCGTTAACCGCTTTACCATTGAGCTCCTCGATGAAATTGATGATGACCACTAACATTTACGTAGCAAGCTAGGAATAAATTTACTAGTGGTAGACTTCTTGTCAAAATCCAAGACCGGTGGTGGTCTAACCAGAGGCGGAAAAGACGTCGAGCTAATGACGCTAAAATGACGTAGACGAAGCGTTTCCATCACACGAATTACGAATAATAAATATCAGTGGCACCAGTTAAGTTTCCAACATTTCTCCTCCCGATTCTATATCTTATCAAAAGTCGAATTTGAATAACGGCATTTGACGTCGAAGTTTGCAAGAGGGGGGTGACTATTGTGAAACTTAATGGAACTTCTCTAATAATACGACTGGAAGTAATATATTCTTTGTGGACCAAATTCTCTGTTTCAATAACGCGAGGGAACTAAACAGCTTCGAAGTTTTGACTGTATGTCATCAATTTCACTGCAAACAATAATTTGATAGAAATAAAGCTATGGTACACGGAAAGACCGAAGCTGTTCACCCGTAGCACTCACACACTCACTGAGACTAAACTAATAGGTTTGATAACTGGATGCCTTTTTTAAGCCAGGTGAACACATTACGTGTACCCGACCCAGATGGGGTAACCCAGGTAACCCTGATGGTTATATGGGAGTCGCTCGTCCGCCTTTCCACCAGGTTTCGGACAGGTGTCCTGAATAGTTTTTTTTTCTGATACTTAAACGTTACTATACACGTGAGAGTATTTTCATCATTAAATTCCAAGTCAGTAAAATTGTCTAGATATATTTAATGTAACAATCCAGAAATTATTTATTGTCTTTTTCTTAAGCTCTGCACACGCAAACTTAATGATATTCATTTTAAAACAAATTGAATTTGATCGAAAATGTAGCGTATATAAATTTATGGTGCTGCAAAACGATAAGTCTATCTAAAATATATCTTATTTTTAAAACGTTGTCTGGAAGAAAGGAAAAAATCACTTTGACAGACCGACCTTTCCACATCTACTTTCCAACATTAATTCATTGTCAAAAATGTTTCCGTGGCACAATTAAGTATAATTTATCTTATACCAAAGCATTAGCTCGGCAAATTTACGCATTAACTGCCGAAATTTACAGATAGACAGGATTAACTTTCGTAATCAGATTTATGAGTCAAATCGGCTTTCAAGGCGAAATTCGTTCTCCTGACTTATAGGGTTAACTAAGGGAAGTAAATAGTTATTGAAGTCGTCACGGGCGTCAGGCGAGAGCAAAGATTTAATTTGTTAAAGTCAGTGTCGAAAGTGGCACTCCGTCTTCTTTGTTTACGTTGAAAAGGCGAAGTGAGAATACAAATTAATTTTGTTTCGAACGTGGGAAGGTTTGAGTTATTTTGTAGGTTATGTTGTATTTGATACGTCACAGTGTTAGTGTTAATGTTGCTAGTGTCGTTAAACTTATTATTTTTCTATGCGCCATTATTGCCTTATTTAAAAATGTACAATAATTTATATGGAGTTTTTAAAATAAACAAGGGTTATAAACTGTTTTCCAAATTTATATATTTTTATCGCAAGTCTTATCTAAAACGTATTACTTGCCAGTTGGAAGAGATGAACCGATGATCGAGCTTAGTGTAGCATTTCGGTTGTTGTTGTAATAGTTCAAGTTAGGTTGACGTTTATTAACTGCCATGTCTTTTATTTATTTGAAGAAAAAATTCAATCAAATATTATATTAAATTTTACAAATCAATTTAACCCTAACCCATGCCATTCACTATCCTCACATATAAATATTTTCATCAATATTTTTATCTATTGTACCTTTCTGCTGCTAACTTTTACAGTTAGGTATTTGTAGTATAGCTTTATACACATTATTCAAATTCGTCTGATAATTTAGTAGGTACGCCAATATAGTCGGCGATCAAACCGCACAGTCTATGGACCGCATCTCCATCGAAACGAGCTATTCAGGCCACTAGCAAGCCCTTTATTACGGCAAATGCACCATTTGCTTAAAATTTCAATACGAAACATCGGTGAAGGGGACGAAAATGTGACTTTTATTCATCCCGTTCCGTGTACAGTTTTAAATTGATTCCATTAGACGAGCGAAGTAAAAGATTTTTAAATTGATTGTTTTTTGGAAAAGTTTTTAACAAATATCGATTATCGACAAATATCGATTATCGATTATCGATAGATTCGAACCCACACCCTTTGACCGGTTCGAGCACAACCAATTATGCCATCGTTTGATTGCTTATTTGCTAATAGTCGAAACAAACCTTTATTTTTATAGTATTATGTCTTAAATAATATAGTTTTACGTAAATTTTGTTGCAAACAAAATACAATTTGAAAAAAGACAAAGTGTTGTAAATATTCCACGAGCGGGATTGGAATTCGCGAGTTGGTTAGAGCAACGATTGCACAGTTGGTAGTGCACCTGTAGGCTTAGCCAAAGTAATATTAAGAAAACGATAGCGAAGTTCGAAAATCATAAAATGTATGGGATTGACATAAGCCGCGCTAAATCACGTGGTCAATCTTTTGTCAATCCCATACATTTTATTATTTTCGAACTTCGCTATTGTTTTCTTAATGTTACTTTGGCTACCGCCACTGACTTGGCATGTCATGGGGTGCGGGGTCGAATCCCGCTCGAGGAAGTTTTTCAACACTGTTTAAAAAAAATCTTTTTCTTTTTTTTTACTCTTCTTTTTTTATAGTACCTATATTTTTATAAATGCTTTCTTGCAAGGCTAGGGCTAGCGACCTTGGGTTATGTAGGACTATAATACTATATACTCCTCTTCCCTCGTCCAACAACGAAACGCTCGATAAAACGAGATGTCCCCTCACTAAACTAGTACCATCCCTTCTCTGCCACGGGGATGGATTGGGATCACGAACAGCGCCGAGTTACCCCCCACAACGGCTTGCCAAAGGGCTTAATGGTACTTATGGTTTTTATATAATGCATTATCATCAATCTATTAAGTCCACAGCTGGGCTCAAGCCTTTCCAATTAAAACAAAACAAGATCTTGTTACACACGCTCACCACTGTGGCCCACTGTGAGTTGGTGGATTTTATGATGATGTGTTGATGAGGGAAGGGAACCAATAAGGCTCAGCGTGAGGAAACAAGAAATATAATAAAATAAAGTAAATACAAGCCAAACAGACAGAGAAGACAGCTACCGAAAAAGTCAAGTTATTATATAAAACATAGACAAAAGCACCGGCCCGATGGTCAGTTCGCAACATATGTCCCTCTCTTTCATCAGTAAGAAAACAAAAGGTCAAGAGGGAGAATGAGACCACGAGGAGTCCGTCAGACCGGGAGAAGGACCAAATGTTGATGAGGGAAGGGAATCAATAAGGCTCAGCGTAAAGAAACAAGAAATATAATAAAATAAAGTAAATACAAACCAAACACATAGAGATGACAGCTACCGACAAAGTCAAGTTATTATAAAAAGCATAGACAAAAGCACCGGCCCCATGGTCAGTTCGCAACATCTGTCCCTCTCTTTCATCAGTAAGAAAACAAAAGGTCAAGAGGGAGAGTGAGACCACGAGGAGTCCGTCAGACCGGGAGAAGGACCAAATGTTGACGAGGGAAGGGAATCAGTAAGGCTCAGCGTGAGGAAACAAGAAATATAATAAAATAAAGTAAATACAAGCCAAACAGATGAAGAAGACAGCTACCGAAAAAGTCAAGTTATTATATAAAACAGACAAAAGCCGATGGCCAGTTCGCAACAACATGATTGTACATGAATTTGTTGGTTATGTTTTCTTGGGTGTAGTGTTTATTTTATATCCACCTGGCTACGACCTATCTAAAAATGTTACCATAACGTCAATATCCATAGCATTTTTGTGTGCCTACACTACAGTAACGAGGATAAGGTAGCCAATTCCTCATCTTCAAAAGTTGAGGATTACAGGTGAGGTGCGCTTCTACAATCGGCCTATCATCACCTAACATGAGGTGAGATGGAAGCCAAGTGCTTCATCATTATCATCATCATCATAAGCTAATTTTTATGTCTCCACTGCTGGGGCACGAGCCTTCCCTATGGATGGATAGGGACAAGTGCTTAAGTGCTTACCAGAAATTTATTAAATAAAATCTTTTCTTTACATAAAGGTAGTATTAGGTCATCCCGTGTAACACCTTTTTAGCTTTTAAAATATGAACCGCTGTAAACATCCCCGAACGACAACAATCTAAATGTTCGAAAGCCGCATTCAATTATTTTTAATGTAAAAGTTAAAAAAAATGCGGTTGATTTATCATCCAGTTTCATTCGTTTTGATTTACGGTAGCGGCGCGCGAATATTAAAGATTCGTATTGATATATTATTCCTTTATCCGCTATTCTCCCCTCCATGCTATTTATGAGTCGCCCCTACCCTCATAACTTTCATCGTCCTTTTTTACGTTGAAACTTGTAAAAACAGGCTACGGCTTTTCATGAAGTATAAATAATACTTGCCTTTTCGATGTACTGCTCGGTAAGTTTTTGGAGAAGCATATGATTTCTTAAGTATCTATATACTGTAAAACATATTAATACACAGCTACGCTCACAATCTGTAGCAAACAAATATTACCATTAAATTTTGATAGATTATAGCTTATCTTATTAAAGCATGAATTTAATTTTAACAGGCTTTAACCATTGTTTAATGCTTAATTAATTAAACATTATTATGTACTTTTAATATAAAACTTGCCAATTTTTTACATTCTATTATATTCTTATTTTGTAAAATGGTTACATTGGAAGAGGTATTTCTCTTATGTATCCACTCTAATTAAAAACTAAAGTAGGTACCTAATCTTTTTATTTGGTTAATACATTATTTAAACATAATGTACATAAGGTAAGAGCTCATAACAATGGTAACTAACTTATGTTGCGTTAATGTACCTTCTGGTTACAATATTAATGATATATTTCTCATATAAAAACCTTTTCCGTGGCGTACTTAATTATTTGTATACTGCTTCAATTAGATGGGCAAACGAGATAATCGCCATTTACCTTTCGCTGACGACCCAAAGACGTATGAAGGAGGGGGATTTCATCTTTACAAAACCATAGACCTGATATCTGTAACTAAATGAATTAATATTTATGTAGTTCATCAAACGTGGACATGTTTCATTAAAAACAATCTTATAAGTCTTATAAAAGGGGTTCCTCCAACTAGGGGTTAGGAAAGGTATTAGCTAATGTTTTAATTATACTATCTACAATCACAATTACATTGTAGAATTATTATTTTTATACAAATATAATTATTATGGCAACATTTATGGTAGCTATACAAGCTGATTTTAAACAAGCCCTACCACCAACCAAAACAAATACATAATTATGTAAAATGTTTTATTATTTTACTTTTTACTTTGAAAGCCAAAGGCGCCCATTCAATGTCAACAACTTCCGTCATTAACATCCGATCATAATATTTTTACAAATACTAAAGATCAGTTAAGAAGTAGGCAAGCTATTTATAAAATGTTTTTGTTTTGTTTACATAATTGTTAACGCAAATTTTGTTGCGAACAAATTACAAAAACACAAATGTTGAAGTAAATAGTGTTGAATAATTTCGGCGGGCTGGTTAGAACCACGATAGCTCAATTGGGAGAGCACCTGACCCGGTATGTCAGAAGAGTGCAGGTTCAAATCCTGCTCGTGGAAATTTTTTCAACATTTGTGTTTTTTTTTACTTAAATATGTGTGCTGGCCATTAGAGGACTAACCGTCTAAATTAATAAAATATATTTCGGTATTACGGCTTCGTTTGTCTATACATCAATATGTCTATGCGAATATCCGAAAGCTTACTCATCAACCTCCTTAATGCTGTCCGATTGTGATCTTTTCATTTCCAGTCAGCCATGAGTAATTTCTCAGAGACCCGATGGAGTTATAATGAACGCGAAAATTATATTATTTCTGATTACTCCATTGTTTCACGGATTTTGATTAAGCGGGTTTCTGGTGTCGAATAATTTGTTGGGTGGGACGAATTTGAATTATTCGGGATTAGCGAGATTTTGTTACTAAACGTCGATTACGATTCCATTTTGATTAATAATTTATTTTTATTACTTTCATCCATTCTCTCTGAATTAACTAAGAAAAGCGTTTAGTTAATTTAAAGACTACGGCTGAGCTTGGTAAATCAAAATTTAATTTCTATTTGAAAATGGTTATGCCGCATATTTTTTTATAATGAAAGTCAACTTCAATTGCTGGATCAAGTACTGGATCTTTCCAGTACTGAGGCTGAATATAATTACGTAACAGACTGTTTACGTGAACACCAATGAATTGGACCACCACCATACAATACTTCAAACCCAGTCGTACTTTTCCTAGTATCAGGATCACCTGCAAAATCTGCATCACAATACGCTTTTAAAGTCAAATCGTTGCCACAAACATATTGTATACCACTACTAACTGTATTTTTATTATATCTAAAAATATTCCTAATATTTGCAAAATCATTTAAATTAGTATGTTCTTGATACCTACTGCAATAACCAACATGAAAAGCCAGATCTAATCTTGTTTTATTCACCAAATACAACAATGAACCAATTAAATGCCTATATCGATGCATATCATCAACTCCAACTTTCCCCTCTTGATGTATTTCGACCAAAATATCAGGATGACTACTATCTTTTAAGTTTTTGTAATTAAATTTTTCTAAAATTTGATTTATATAACTCTCCTGATAATTTTTTATAAAATTTTCCTTTACTCTAACATCAAACCCTATAAACTTTTCAGTTTTATCAAATTTCCGCATTTCGAATTCCGTTTCTAATTGATTTATTAATTTATTTAGGTCTATCTCTTTTTACCCGACTGCGTCAGAAGGAGGGTTATGTTTTTCGAGTATATGTATGTATGTATGTGTGTATGTATGTATGTATGTGTGTATGTATGTATGTATGTACGTATGTACGTATGTATGTATGTATGTATGTCGATTTCTTTGGCACGCCCTACAGCCCAAACGGCAAGGTGGATTTTAACATATGAGGTGTCGTTAGATTTGTTTTGACTGTGAGAGTGACATAGGCTCTAAAAAAATCCGGAATATATTTAATAAAAAATATAAAAAAGTTTGAAATAAAACAAATTATTAAAAAACAAACAAAACAAAAACCCGAATACTAAAACAACTACATATATATAAAACAGTTATATACTCGTAAAAACCGGACTAACATAAGAAATAACTGCAAAGAAAAAAACTGAAACAAAAAAAAACAAGCTCTACGATCCCAGAATTCAATTTGAGCAATGTTGAATGCATCGTGAAATATTTCCTTGTCCGATACCTATACTTAAATAATAAAATCTATAATAAATAAGTATTTATAAATATATTAAATATTGATAGTTGTCGCAAACAGGACAATCATCAACCAAGCGGTCGTGGCTAGCTCAATTAAATCCGCACTCTCTTTGGTTGGTTGGTGATTGTCCCCGCTTGCGACAACTATCAATATTCAATGTATTTATAAATACTCATTTCTCTTTCTCATTTCTTTCTCTTTTTCTTCATTAATTGCTTTCTGCCATAAATCTTTATCAAAACTATTAAAAATGTATGTTTAAGTTAAAAACGAACTCTCGAAAACATAATCCTTCAGCCTAGATGGCAATCTTCTCTCTCTATTCGGTAAAGTCCTCAATCCATCATTATTAACTAGTTCAATTGCATCTTCAAATTCTTCATTATCTTTAATTATTTTATCTTTTCTAACCTCCCCTCTCAAAATAATAATATTCTCTTCAACGCTATCTTCAAAATTCTCAATAAATTCAACACCGACTTCAACATTTTCAACACTACCTTCAAAATTCTTAATATCTCCAACATCAGCTTCGACATCTTCAACACTATCTTCAAAAACTTTTTCATCACCACCAACAACTTCATCACCAACTTCATCACCAATAACTTCACTACAAACTATATCATCACTCTTACTATTATTAAATTTCACATCTCTCGAATAAACAATTTCTATAAATTTAAATTTATTGATACAGATGTAATAATATATTATTGTCTCGCAGTCTGTGTTTCGTAGTCCACGTTTCGTAGTCTGCGTTTCATAGTCCGCGTCTCGTAGACCGCGTTTAGTAGACTGCGTTTTGTAGTCCGCGTCTCGTAGTCTGTATTTCGTAGTTCGCGATTTGATTGTACCCTCGTAAAATTCTCTACCGACCATAAGACACATGAATGTCCATAAAAGACAAGTATGCTATTAACATAGTCATCTACTGAACGCGTAATTCGTTCAAGCTTAATCACACCTTACTATACCTTACTTAACATATGAAACTCTAAAAACCATTTACCCCCGCTTTTCTATTCACGCCTAAATATAATAAGTAAAATGTAATTAAAATGGCTGGGCGAGATAAGATTCGTAGTGCCAAGCCGTACGTTGGTAGAGAGCTGCTCATAATGTACCATAAAAAGGTGTGTTAGACTTTATCACCCCTGTAACGGGTGTTACAACATGCAACTTCACGTGACACACGGCCGCAAAGCACGTTTGGTGTGTGCACAATGAAGTATCATAAACTGTATAATAAAATAGGGTATATTTTAACATTGTGTTTAAGGCTGCTTTACTCATAATAATACTTTGAAGCATACATATTTATATTTATTATGTTTATTATAAAAAATTACTTTTTATTTTCAAGTGCTAATTGCTGCACTGATAGATGGCGCACTGAGCCGCTATTAACACTCAAAAATTAAAAAAGCAGTGACAAAATTCAGCGTCTCCTTCCCGGTAGCATAGCGGTCAGTGCAGCCGGCCCGGATTGTAGAAGACCAGGTTCGATTCCTGGTTGGGTCGGGTGGGCGTTTGATTTTTTCACTGTATTTTTACAATTTTATAAATATTTATGTTTATTATTTACATTTTTTTAAATAATTACTTTTTCCAGCAGTGTACATCTATTGGCTGAGATGACGATGATGATGATTTTTTATTATTCAACACTCAATAGCTCGGCAAGTGCTTGACCAATTAAAGTATTGCGATCTCTTCCACACTTCTGTAGACACGTTTAGCCGTTTAGCCCGGTTATTGTCGTTAAATCCCACCAACCCACAATGGACCAGTTTGTTAGGTTATGGTGCGATCTCCATGTTTTTCTTCTCAACCCTCAAGACCCGTTATCCCGAGTCGAGGTCCTTTAGTAGCGCCCTTGGGTTGTTCCAATCCCATTTCAATCCGAATATCTCGAAGAGTATAGTAATCTAAATCGAAACGGAGAGACACTTGCATGATGCCGTTCCCTCTAGAAATCCTCTGATAGTGTTTCGATCACACGGCTTGAAAATAGTGCCTTACAAATAAATAAAGAACAGGGTCGGAATAGTATATCCGTGATTTGTCTCTTTTACTCTAATTTGAAATGACGTTTACATGACAGGAACAAAACACGGAATAACTATTCGGACCTTATTTTTTGTTTATTTGTAAGGCACTATAAGTTTGTCGCCGCCCCCAAATTTCCGGTGTCACTGTAAAGCCCATTTAATAACAAAAGCTAAATCTCACGAAAAAATATGTCTCTATTATGTACGAAATTACTCAACGTGAATCTACCACTATATGTCATAATATCTGATAAAGAAGATTATAAAGGAGAAGATTAAAGAATGGGGGGATACATATTAAAACAAATTGTTATCTGGGGGCTGGGCAGTGCCCTCGCCAAGTCGAACAAAAAAGCGGCACGGCCGCATCATTCTTTTCTCGAAGCAGTTCAGGCCATTTTCGACCCCCCATAACTTCGTTGTGGATAAATCTAAAAGCCTGAACTTTTAGTAACCAAACAGGCATTGTATAAACACGGTATATTTCAAATTTTCTTTATACATAATTAGCTAACATAACAACATCTTATAGTGACCATATCATGGTCGATTTGGTGGTAGATTTTTACCATCAATGGTCACCATAAGATGAAAATGAAATGAAATGAAATAATAATTTATTGGCACACTGTTACATCTTTTACATATACAATATAATATTTCACTATTTATTTACTTATTTATTGCACATGTAGCTACAAATATTAGATTTTGTAATGTAACAATATGTATGCCAAAGGCTACCGGCTCAGCTTAATGCGACATAGGCATAATGCCTATGTAGCGCTGGTTTTCGGCCAGTACCGTTTGCTTTCAAAGTTTTTCTTAAAGGGTACATGCAATTAGAAAGAAGAAAAACCTGCTTTAGCAATTCACAGAAAGAAAATAAATAATACATGTCGCCGCACTCAACATTAAAAGCTTCGTCTTGAATGTTTATTGATTATTTGCTATCAAATTATAAACGGAGTAATTTAATCTAAAACTCTTTTGTAAAATTGTAACACCTTATTTAGTTATAATAATAGTAAGTTGTGAATTGAATAAGTAAATTATCATAATGAACAATTATTTTGATCAACAAACAACTGTGGTGTTTTAAAGTAAGTCGATTAATTTCTATTACAATGTTGCTTAGCTTGACTATTTGTGAATAAGCTTTAAATAAATAAGAAATGAATTATGGTATTGCTTTACATTAGTTATTTGCTAATTTAATAGAAACTTGATGTAAATACATGCGCCAGTAGCGCCATCTTGACCGGTTGAACGGAAGTTTCATTTGGCGGGAAAGATGGCGATGCTAGGCGCTTGTTAAGAAAATGTCTGGCATTCTGCGTTGGAATATTGAGCTGAACACACTTGTAAGTTGAACCTATGTTACTTTTAATAAAAATAATTGATCTGCTTTAGTGTTATTTTTATTCTATTCTTGATAAGTATTGTTAAGTTTAAGAAATTAAAGTAACAAGTTTTTGATATTGCTTTTAGTGTTAAAATCTCTAGAGTAGTTTTGCTAGACGAATAACGTTAATAATAACATTGTTTTAAATGGCAGAACCAACGGTTCTGCATACTTTAAAAACATAAGTACCCGCTTTTCTCCGATATCAGAAGTGGGATCGCTCCGGCGATCTCCATTCTGCCCCGGTCATAATTAATCATTTCAGATCCTAACCTGACGCATCAGAACCCTGCACGTCGTGCATCATGAGCGACTCCCGGTCGGACATGTCGTCGCCGGCGCCGGCACCTTCAACCAGCAACGCTGCAGTGGCAACCTCCGCGAGCGCGCCAGCTGCGACCAGCGCATCTGCACCAGGTGTGTCGCAGCCTTGCGTGCTAGAGCCGGCTACGGTACCAGGACAGTTTGGTAACGTACCACCTGATTTTTTCTTGCATATGGTGAACATGATGCAGTCTATGAGCGAACGGTTGTTGAACCAATCGCAGAGTGATAAGATAAAAATAACTGACGTATTCTTGCCCTCATACGACCCCGATGGTAACGTTGGAGTCCGTGAATGGTGTGATCATATTTCTATGGCAAAAAATACTTACCAGTTTAGTGACTATGACATTCGTATGAAAGTCACTAGTTTATTAAGAGGTCGGGCTAAAATGTGGGCTGACAACTGGCTCGTGACTACATCTACCTGGGAAGAATTACGCCAAAATATTGTTACGACTTTTGAGCCCGAAAGCCGCTACTCTCGTGACGTTCTCAGGTTTAGGGAACACTCGTACGACTCGTCAAAAGATATTGCTGAGTTTCTAACACAGTCATGGATTCTATGGAGGCGCGTGACCAAGGACAAGCTAGACAATAAACACGATGCGGTTGAGGCGGTGATTGGAACAGTGAGTGACGAGCGCCTAAGAATCGAGTTAATGAATGCCAGAGCCACTTCTGTCCCCGAATTAATCTCTGTTGCCTCTTCTATTCGAATTAAACGTCCAAATCAAAATACCTCTAACCAACCTCAGCAAAAGCGTGCTAGGTTTTCCGTTGATAATAGAATGAACCTTCCGTATTGTAATTTTTGTAAAAAGAATGGTCATTCTTTTAATAATTGCCGTAATAAGAATGTTACCGATTTGAATATTCAATCAACTGATAAAAACCTCACCGCTTCTTCTACTCCAATATCTAAGCCCAGTGAAAGACATTGTTCTTTTTGTTCCAAATCTGGCCATACATATGACACTTGTTATCGTAGAGAGAAACAGATAACCTCTAATATAAATTCAGTATCTCAAAATAATTCTAGTTTGAACACTATGCGTATGCTTGTCGGAAATATAATGATAAATGCAGTTTTTGATAGTGGCGCTGAATGTTCAGTCATGCGTGAGTCGATCGCTAATAAATTACCAGGGCGTAGGTCTCAATCGGTTTGTTGCTTGCGAGGTATAGGACCATTCCCGATTGTATCAATGAGTTCTTTGACTACAATATGTGTAATTGATGACATTAACGTCGAAATAAAATTTTATATCTTGCCAGACTATGAAATGACGTCAGACGTTCTAGTTGGTGCGAATATACTGCATGAAACTGGTCTGAGCGTTGTCGTAACCCATGATAGAGCAATATTGCACTCCTATCCCCGTGTAATGCACTTACAATCAAAGAGCTCTTTATTTGATAATATTAGTCACGACTTGAATGATAGTACTCAGATTGAAAAACTTTTGATTTTACTTAATAAGCATTCCGATCTATTTACGTGCGGTTTCCCGACGTCTCGTGTAAACACTGGCATGTTGGAAATTCGTTTAAAAAATAAAGACAAGTTTGTCGAGCGAAGGCCTTATAGGTTGAGTCCGGTCGAGCGTGAAAAGGTAAAACAAATAGTAAAAGAACTCATTGACAACAACATTGTACGCGAAAGTAAATCGCCCTACTCTAGCCCGATCATTTTGGTAAAAAAGAAAAACGGTACCGATCGTATGTGCGTCGATTACCGAGAGTTAAACGCTAACACGATACGTGATCATTTTCCTCTACCATTGATTGCAGACCAGATTGATCAACTGGCTGGTGGTCAGTACTATACTTCCCTTGATATGGCATCTGGCTTCCATCAGATCATTATATCTGAGGAGTCAATTGAGAAAACTGCCTTCGTAACCCCCGACGGACTTTATGAATATCTCACCATGCCGTTTGGTCTCTGTAATGCACCTTCTGTGTATCAGAGATGCATAAATCGGGCTCTAGGACCCCTTTTAAGCCCCGGTAGTGCTGGTAATGAACATAATGATAGTGTAGCCCAGGTATATATTGATGACGTCATCAGCAAATGTCGAGATTTCCCTACCGGGTTAGCAAACTTGGAAAGGATATTGATTGCTCTACGTGAATCGGGATTTTCAATTAATATCGATAAGTGCCTGTTCTTCAAACGCTCTATAGAGTACCTAGGTAACGTTATAGAAAATGGGCAAGTTCGCCCTAGTCCCAAAAAGATTGAAGCCCTTCTGAAGGCTCCTGTTCCAAGCACGGTTAAGCAAGTTCGCCAATTCAATGGCTTAGCTGGATACTTTCGTCGCTTCATCCCGGATTTCGCACGAACTATGGCTCCTCTATATGAATTAACTAAACAGGGCACACGGTGGCAGTGGACTCATGCTCATGAGCAAGCGCGTCAAAACATTATTGAATACCTCACATCCACACCGGTCCTCACAATTTTCCAGGAAGGTCAACCAATAGAGCTCTTTACCGATGCCAGCAGTCTAGGCTTCGGAGCGATACTTGTCCAGGTCATTAGTGGTAGACAGCACGTTGTGGCTTACTTCAGTATGCGAACGACGGACATAGAAAGTAGGTACCATTCCTATGAATTGGAGACTCTTGCCGTGGTCAGGGCTATTAAACACTTCAGACACTTTTTGTATGGTCGCAAATTCAAAGTTATTACAGATTGTAATGCTTTGAAAGCCTCAAAGCACAAACAAGACCTCCTACCACGCATACATAGATGGTGGGCTTACCTACAAAACTTTGAGTTCGACATAGAATACAGGAAGGGCGAGCGTATGCAGCATGCTGACTTTTTAAGTCGAAACCCTGAGCCTTTGACCGTCAACGTCCTGAGCAGCAACTTAGAGTGGCTCAACATAGAACAACGTCGTGACGCTGTTCTTAGACCCATCATAGACTTACTGCATAACGGAGACCAAGTCGCTGGTTATCTCTTAGAAGACAATGTTTTAAAGTCGTTAAAACAGAATGAAATATTAGGCGAACATAAACTAATTGTTGTGCCAAAGGCTTTCCAGTGGAGCCTTATAAATACTTTTCATTCTGCACTTAAACACCCGGGTTGGGAAAAGACTCTCGATAAAATTAGAGAGACTTATCACTTCGATAAAATGAGTACTGCGGTCCGCGACTTTGTTGACAACTGCGTAGTATGCAGAACATCGAAGCAAACTTCGGGAGCTACGCAGGTACGTCTACACCCCATCAATAAGCCAACAGTACCATTCGAAGTCCTACACATGGATGTTACCGGAAAACTTGGCACTCCAAACGAACAGGAATATGTTGTGGTCACTATCGATGCCTACACAAAGTATGTACTACTGCGTCACACAAATGATAAAAGCCAGCATAGTACTCTCGCTGCCCTAAAACAGGTAATTCACCTCTTTGGGTCCCCACGACAGATTATAGTTGACGGCGGGCGAGAGTTCCTGGGCAAATATAAAAATTACTGCGACAGGTTTGGTATTGAAATACATGCCATATCACCAGGCGTGAGTAGAGCAAATGGTCAGGTGGAAAGAGTCATGACAACCTTAAAGAACGGTCTCGTTATGATCAAAAATTATGAAACCTCTGATTGGCATACTGCATTGGAAAGTCTTCAGCTTGCTCTGAATTGTACTGTACACCGTACTACTGGAACTGCTCCACTCACACTCCTTACTCGACGATCAAAATGTGTGCCGCCAGAGCTATTAAATTTAGTTAACTTCGACAATGCATCAATAAATATTGAGGCGTTAGAACGGTTTGTTCAACGAAGAATAACCGTACAATCCGCAAAAGATAAAGAAAGGTTCGATAAGGGTCGCGCAAGGATTCACAGTTTTCAACGAGGAGACTTTGTTTTGATAAAAAACAATCCTAGGAACCAGACTTCTTTAGACTTAAAATTTAGTGTGCCTTATGAAGTTCACAGGGTTCTCGAGAATGACCGCTACCTGGTGAAAAAGGTAGTCGGCCACCACGGGCGTCCTCGCAAAGTAGCACATGACCAGCTACGCCGCGCCCCACAACCAGGCGCAGGCGCTCAGGCAGCCGTGTCGCCCCCACACGAACCACTGCCCGGGCCGTCGGGACTGGCTCGATCAACCTCTGCTTCAACGGCACCGGACGCGTTAACAGCGCGCGAGCAGGCAGCGAGTGAGCAGGCCAGCTAAGCGCAATCCTATTGAAAACTAAAAAGTTCCCGGTGAGAAACTTTCATAATAATTTAATAAAAAAAAAAAAAAAAAAAAAAAAAAAAAAAAAAAAAAAAACAATAATGATAATTAATTAAAAAAAAAAAAATAACAAAAACAGCTATTGGCATGAGGGGCCTAAAATAGCAGACAATTATAAAATCTGTTGACGTGTTGGTTGAGGCACGATCAATAGTATGTCCTATCCTGAAAGAAATATAGTCCTCTGTGTACCACGGCGTTCAAGACCGCCCAGAGCACAGCATCGACCTTTACCATAATTCCTTAGAGCCTCTGTTTACAACAGCAGCAACCTTTCACCACCCTATCCTCCCCTGCAATTTTATTGCATACTGTCATTAAATATGAGCAGTATCCAAATGCTTTACACTATTTATGTTCTGTTGTCACGTGGAGTGAACAGTTCCTACTTATTATTATTGACACAAATCAATAATGACTTGCACTTATTACTATAGTGCTAAGTTCAAAAATAGTCCAAGTAGTAGGCTTAACGTACTGTGGAAGTACCCAGCCTCAAAAAGATTATTTTTCATTCACAGGATAAAGTGTGGAGCGATCCGGAGCAATGCAGAGCACGCATTGCACATCAGAATGGCCGTGTCGCCGCACTCAACATTAAAAGCTTCGTCTTGAATGTTTATTGATTATTTGCTATCAAATTATAAACGGAGTAATTTAATCCAAAACTCTTTTGTAAAATTGTAACACCTTATTTAGTTATAATAATAGTAAGTTGTGAATTGAATAAGTAAATTATCATAATGAACAATTATTTTGATCAACAAACAACTGTGGTGTTTTAAAGTAAGTCGATTAATTTCTATTAAAATGTTGCTTAGCTTGACTATTTGTGAATAAGCTTTAAATAAATAAGAAATGAATTATGGTATTGCTTTACATTAGTTATTTGCTAATTTAATAGAAACTTGATGTAAATACATGCGCCAGTAGCGCCATCTTGACCGGTTGAACGGAAGTTTCATTTGGCGGGAAAGATGGCGATGCTAGGCGCTTGTTAAGAAAATGTCTGGCATTCTGCGTTGGAATATTGAGCTGAACACACTTGTAAGTTGAACCTATGTTACTTTTAATAAAAATAATTGATCTGCTTTAGTGTTATTTTCATTCTATTCTTGATAAGTATTGTTAAGTTTAAGAAATTAAAGTAACAAGTTTTTGATATTGCTTTTAGTGTTAAAATCTCTAGAGTAGTTTTGCTAGACGAATAACGTTAATAATAACATTGTTTTAAATGGCAGAACCAACGGTTCTGCATACTTTAAAAACATAAGTACCCGCTTTTCTCCGATATACATAATGCATCAGCATGAGCACATTTACTTGACTAGCTCGAATAAATGCTAAATGCCATATCTTCATGATGTTGTTAGGTTAGCTAATTACGTAATAACTTAAGACAGAAGGTCCTTTAAGTAGGCACTGAATAAATTAACCGACTTTGTATTACATGTATCTCACAACTTTTTACGGTAGAAGAACTGATTTGCGAGACTTGGTTTTTTTTAAGTATGTTTTTGATGGCATAAAGCTACTCATGAAGAAACAACATGTGTCAGTAGCCCATTAAAACATTGCCTTGCTGAAATTATACGAGGAATAAACTTTGTTAGAAAGGGAGAAGTTGTTAAGACAGTTTTAATAACCTAGATATTCATATGTAACCTAAGAATATGAGGTGTGCGTCTCCAAGTTGGAGATGAAAGTTCAAAAAGTAATTTCACCTGAAACTACTTGAGTACGCCTGTATTCTCCGGTGATTCATTCGTTGTTATATTCTTAACGAAATGCCATCTGTTCATCGTATGTGCACATGTAGGTACATTGTTTTGATACAATCTAGATGTGACGTTCAAGTTCAGTGCGTCTATTTTCTTAATGTCTTTCGGTAGTCATCGCATTTCCGAACACCGATATTAATTTCCACGTCCATCAATAATTAGATTTATCATGTATAATAACTTGAATTTAGAACAACGTACTTTATTGCGGTTTTGTTTTGATTTTTCGTGTGAACTATAAAGAGCTGTGTAACTATAACTCCTTAAATGAATGATTGGTCTCGCTGCGCTCGACTAGATACCACGCTACCTAGATACAATAGCTCCGTGAATGCGGCAACTCAATATTGTAGTGTGTGTAAGAACGGTGCCCGCCTTATTTCTTGTAGTATTATTTTTACACAGTTTAACTACGCAAACTGGCACTTTACTTCGGTTTATGACCAAAATTTAACAAAACATTCGGTACGCGCACCTCATACACAGTTTGCAACGCGACTGACAGCAGGCGACTGACTCGGGTACGACTTCGGCGTAGTATTTTTGCCGCATTTAACAAGTACGCCGGCGGTATCTAGTCGAGTGCAGCGAGACCAATGGAATGATTCGATGAATATCTAATCATTCATCTAAGTATAACTCGTTAATTAGTTACGTATGAAACAATAGTATTTCCCCAGATTTAAAAATAAATAAATAATAAGAAATAGGAGTAGCAGGTAGCAAAAATATACTTTATAATTGATATAAATCCGACGACAGCCGAAACACGAAGTTTGCCGAGAGACATTAAGAAAGTAAATGCACTGTATTTAGAAGTTGAAATACTCGTAGAAACAGAAATTGACGAAAGTTAATAATATTTTGTATATTTTTATCTCACGTACAGACATTGTAAAAAAAATATATATCTTGAATCGTCATTTCGCTCTCTTGTAGATAGTGGTTTTTGAACTCTGTCTCTTTGTAAATAATTGTTGTGGATAACGGTGTTGATTGTCTGATTATTTACCTGTTATGGTACCTATTCACTTTGTAATATATATTGGTCAATTGTTTGTTGTCCCAAATAAAATAAAAAAATAGGTATGGAATATAAGCATAACATAATATAAGCCTTAGAGTAAGCTGTTATCATCATTATCATCAGCTCATTTTTATGTCCCCACTACTGGGGCACGAGCCTTCCCTATGGATGGATAGGGAGAACGGGCCATAAACCACCACGCGGGCCCAGTGCGGATTGGTGGTTGTTAACGACTGCTAATGCAGCCAGGACCAACGGCTTTACGTGCTTCCGAAGCACGGAGGAGCTCGACATGATACATTTTTGGTCACTCATCCGATGACCGGCCTTTGCGAAAGTTGCTTAATCTCAGCAATCGCAGACCGGGCGTGTTAACCGCTGCGCCATCGAGCTCCTCCTCAGAAAGCTCAGTAGATAACCTCTTAGTCGCGTGCACAAGCGGTCACTGCGACTGAAGTGACAACCACGACCACAAATCTGCCAAGAATGTTACGATCAAGGAGAAAACATAAGAGTTATAAGACTATTACTAACATTGCTTTAGTATTGTTCTGAAATAATTTATACTTAATTAGTTTTCTAAATCTCTGAGACATTGTATTTCTACCTTTGTCTTCAGATTCACTCAAACTTTAAAACGCTCCAAAGTTTGGAGCTCGCTCGCTCCAGAAACATCAGCGGAGTCATCTTCAAAATTGAAACGGAATACCCAGTGTAGCATTAAAATTTCCCTGTCAATTACGTAACCTGGACGACGCGACACCAACTTCGAAGCGACTCCGTAGCGCCAAAGAATTATTAACGACACGAAACATACAATTTATTCACTCCTTACACGAGTTGTCGACTGTTACAGGTACCAAATAAGTTGTATTGTTGAGAGAACTTGTTGTTAAGTAGTTACTATGTAATATCGTGAAGAGTTGTTGACTTTTATTTAGTATGAAATCATTATAAACATTGTTACTTTATATATAAAAAAACCGGCCAAGTGCGAGACCGACTCGCGCACGAAGGGTTCCGTACCATTATCTATAAAAATATTTAAAGTTTCTACCTGTTATCGTTATTAAGACCGAGAACAAAATTGGAAAATAATCACGTTTGTATTATGGGAGCCCCCCTTAAATAATAATTTTATTTTATTTTAATAATTTATTTTTAAAGTGAATAGTATAACTCAATATTCTGTGAATATTTCAAGCGTCTACCTGTTACCGTTATCAATATCAAGCAAAAACGAGCAAAAAAATCACGTTTGTTGTATGGGAGCCCTCCTTAAATATTTGTTTTATTTTAATTTAATTATTTATTTTTAAAGTGAATATATAATTTAATATTCTGTGAATATTTCTGTATGGGAGCCTCCTTAAATATTTATTATATTCTGTTTTTTAGTATTTTTTGTTATAGCAGCAACAGAAATACATACCTAATATGTAAAAATTTCAACTGTCTAATTATCACGGTTCATGAGACACAGCCTGGTGACAGACGTACAGACCGACAGACAGTTATACGGACGGACGGCGGAGTCTTAGTAATAGGGTCCCCTTTTACCCTTTGGGTATGGAACCCTAAAAACGGCGTGCTTAACACCGTTTTTTATGTCAGAGGATAGTTTTATTTTAAATAACTAAATAAATGGTTACAAAAAAGAAATGTCCTCACTTTCCTAACACATTGACTGATTCATCAAAGCCCAGCCGAAATATATGGATCTAGAAAGCTGAAATTTTAACTTTAAGATGTTAAAGATTTTGTTGAAATTTCTATGAGTACACGGAATATGGGTGTTTACGTGGTTTCAATAAGGACAACTTAATGCTAGAATAAAGCCATTAAACTAACGAATAAAATATTCATACAACAGACTTAAATAATTGTGTTCCTTTTTATTTCGATGAAAGAAATCGCACAATCCTCCTTATTTACAGACAAATCTCGAGTAGCAATCAAGAGGCGAAATATATTCCGTACAAAAAGACTGAGCGAAAAAAAAAACAAGAGCTATATCCAAATTTGCCGCAATGTCTTCTTTCCCTCATTTCCTGCAGCGACGGCAGGAAATAAAATCGCCATCTAGTCGGTGTTAGTAATTTAAAAATAACGCGGCAAAAAGAGCGGCGACGCGAGTTTGGGAGGCTAACTGCGGAGTGCTGGCTCGGTTTACCGCTCACCGCAAACTTTTTCAGCGTCCACCATTAAAGATTTAGGTCCGTTTTGTTTTTTCTTTTGTTTAATTGCGTTGAGGGATTCAAAAAAAGAATAACTCTAAAAAAGTTTACAATCTCGTACAATGTTTGATGGATAAGTTCATAACGGATCCCGTGGAAGAAACTTTTACCAGCGCTCGAGACCTACTTGATGAGGCAATGTAAGGCAGTAGGTACTAAAGCAGATTCGTTTATTGGTATGTATATAAAAAGAAGCATACGTCAGATGTTTCCACACGTTCGGCCGTTCCCAATTCAGCAATAAACAATTTGGCAAGCAAAGAGTTTGCCAAACTTCGACGCATACTTTTTTAAATATGCATCAGGTTCCCATCAGTATATGAATTGAAAGTTTACCAAAATTTCATTACAGTCTAGGTATGTAATCACAGCTTTGCCGCTGGCGGCAGCGCTTTGATTGGACGATTCTCGGTAACGGCTAGCTTTGAAAATCTATAAACCCCCACTGCCCTGAAACTGCGAGCTAAGTTCAGTAGTAGCGCCAAAATTAAACTGTCCAATACTAACAACCTTGTCGGTGAAGTTTTCTTTTACTTCTTTATAAGATACGACATTCGCTTTCACTTTAATTTACAAATGCCCTTACAAATAGACAAAGAATAAGGTCCGAATAGTTATTCCGTGTTTTGTTCCTGTCATGTAAACGTCATTTCAAATTAGAGTAAAAGAGACAAAACACGGAATAACTATTCGGAGGTTATTCTTTGTTTATTTGTAAGACCATATAGCTTTTTTATTCTTCAACTTTTTATTTATTTATAGATTTTGCTATAATAGGTTACATACATTTTACAGTTGTCAAGGTAAAAGTAGCGTTTCAATGTAATTTTAACCTGAGGTGTAGAAACAGTAAGTACCTACATTATTAAAATGAATCTAAAGTTTTAAATTTAATACAAGGATGTACCTATATATAAACATTAATTTAAAATGTAATAAACAATTTAGATAACATAAATTTAAATAAAATGTCGTATGAAATGAATGCAACATTAGTTTTTTTGGTTTTCCATGAATAAATAAAAAAAATAAAATAAATAAAATTACAAACAGCAAAATAACTGTTGATTTGTGGCAGAAATAGCAACACTAAAAAAAAACATCTTTCTATCTTCCCTTAAATGATGTTTTGAATAGATACAAACGAAGAATTAATAAAAAAAGCTACTAAAAAAAGATTAAGGGACAAATTTTAAAAGTTATTGAAAATAGAAGCGGATATATGATAAGCCACATAATAAGACACGATTGTCACCACTATATTTACTCATGTGCTGTCACCTTGCCCTCTAAAATAATATACCAAAAGTAACTTTTATTAGTTTATTCATGTAATTCAGCTAATTTTATGATGAATGTGTGCGCGATCGTGATGTCTGGAGGCAAATCGTTTAAGACTAGGTAAATCGTTAAAGCCCTCTTTCTTTGCTCGAAATTAAATTAAATTATTGGGTAATGTGAAACTTGAAACTTGATTTCATTACATTATTGGGAACTACTTGGTTCAACTTTACTTACCAACATACTAGAGTTTCATCATTCGTTGTCATACATAAGTATTACAAAGCTTTTGCTATGTTTTATGTGCAGGCGTCCTATGTCTTAAGTGTTTTTTATGTCCTAATTTTTAAACATCATGTTTTTATAACCAAATTGAAAATGATATTTCCTAATAATTATTTGTCATGCCTACGCTTCAGACCGAATAAAATTCCCTTTGAACCAAATAAATAACATAAAATCATAAACATTGAACCCTCTTAAAGAGATTGCTGCATAATTAAAAATAACTCGAGTCGGCCCTTAATATGCATTCAAGTGTAGCATAAAACACAGTACGGGGCCAAAGTGGCCATTCTGCATTGAAACTCAGGCGGAAATAAAGTTTACTAGCACCGAAACTTCGGGTCCCAACTAAATAAGTACCAATTCCTGGCTATTATGATTTGTCGTTCCCCAAAGAGCGTGGCAGAATAAATTTTATTAAATCCGGGAACAGTTTATGAGAGGACGCGTCAGCACTGCTGTCTTCCTGCGGGATAACGTGGGTTTTTAATAAAATAAATTACTGCTTACGCTCACTCTGCGGAAGAATATCTGGACGTTATCGGCTATCTTATTTATACATCTATTCAACGTCAGGGTAGAGGGTGCTCTTATAGGATTTAAGGTCATAAATTCTAATACTCGTATAGGTACAATAGAGTTTTAATTGTTTAGGACACTGATCAGTGCTCGCCGCAGATGAGAGGTTAATAAAATGGCATTGACATATACAACCTTATTTTTAGTTTATACGAAAACCGAAACAAGGGTCAAATATTTTCATTTAAAGAATCAGTACAAAAAAAATTAAAATAATATCTTGAAAACTCACGAAGTTACAAGCTTTTTGTGCTGTCTCGTTGTGTTTTTTAGTAGGGTATACTTTATTTGAGATTTTGTAAATATTATTTAGTCAAAATGTAACATGGTATAAAAAATATTAAAATCGATTCTATTACTGATTCTGAACAAACAGTTTTCAGGTTTCGTATAAACTAAAAATAACATTGTATAGCATAGCATAGTAATCTATATATTGAGCCAAATATACATAATATGCTTACTTGTATTATTAAACGCCTTTGAAGTCAAATTAGAAGCAGAGACGGCGTCAGATTAATTTCAAATAGTTTAACTGCTTGAACAAATTACAGCAAATCTACAGAAAGCTCTTGATCCTGTGAAACATATCGTGTCTATCCATCTTAGGTGGCATTGCAAACTTAAACTTTATTGTAAGGACGTGAAGATTCCTTAGTAACAGTGTAGTTGTAACTAGTAGTATATGTTATGGTTTCTATGGGCTCGCTAGGATGCTAGTACCTGGGTACGCTTGCCAAATACAATTATTGTGAATATTTATTTATTTGACACACTCACTCCTTCTTCACGCACAAACAAGCCCTACCACCAACCAAATCGAGCTCACAAATATGTACTCCCCGCACCGGGACTCTGAATCCGAGACCGATGGTTTTAGACCACAGAGGCGGTGAGAGGGTCGCCGCGATACTTATATGTCTTTTTCTGGCAGTCTCCTCAATAAGCCGCCATCTTAACATTTTCTTTTCCCTATCTTTCTTCTTTTGCCGTATCATCTAACTTTCTTTCTAATTTAGTCGTCTAGTTTTGACCTGCGTTCCTGTATGTGTATGTAAGGAACGCTTGTATCTAAATGGTTATTATCCTGTATAGTAGGTATTTCATTTTTATGTGTTGGGTACGGTTAGCTATACGGATAGGTATCCGTATAGTGCAAGTGCGAAGGGTTTGAAATTAACAAGATAAAATAACATCATACTAATATTATAAAGAGGAGCTCGATGGCGCAGTGGTTAACGCGCCCGGTCTGCGAGTGTTGAGGTTAAGCAACTTTCGCAAAGGTCGGTCATCGGATGGGTGACCAAAAATTTATCATCTCGAGCTCTTCCGTGCTTCGGAAGGCACGTAAAGCCGTTGGTCTCGGCTGCATTAGCAGTCGTTAACAACCACCCATCCGCACTGGGCCCGCGTGGTGGTTTATGGCCCGTTCTCCCTATCCATCCATAGGGAAGGCTCGTGCCCCAGCAGTGGGGACATAAAATGAGCTGATGATGAATATTATAAAGAGGAAAGTTTTGTATTTTTGAATTTTTATGTGTTTGCAACGAATAAACTCAAAAACTACTGGACCGATTTAAAAAAATATTTCACCATTAGAATGCTACATTAGCGCCGAGTAACATAGGCTATATTAAAAAGAAATGTTCACCCGTGCGAAGCTGAGACGGGTCGCTAGTATAAAATAAACGCAAGTAGATCCCAATTGTTTCATTTTAATGAAAACCTATAGTTTCCTCATTTGAAACAATACTATTTTGTGTTCAACCAACCCTCTTGTGTCTACTGTGGAAGCAATATCTAACATTAAGCCTACAATTAACCTCAAGCGAACGCTTATAATGAATGTTTCAATAAATCAGCCAAATTGCCCTTTATTAGACATCTTACATCACTTTAATTGAGATAGGCGACGCAATCGAGCGGAATTTTCGTCTGTTTCATTTGCCTGTGAGCTTTCGTCTATATTGTGAAAAATAGGCTTTTATATGAGAACATTCACGACGTTGTTTTGAAGGGAAATATATAAGGGAGGCCTTTTTATGAACTAAAGTAATGACGCACTAAAAAAACTCCGAACATTGACATGAAGAGTACAAAGGAACAAAAAATCATGTTACATTATTACCCGCTTGTTAAGGTGGTGCTAACAAATTGATATTGCGTCTAACGTTACCAGAGCCTGGATTCCATTGTTTCAGTATCACTAATCATTATTAAAAAATATATCAACGCAAACTAATTAAAATTTTTACTTTTTATTTTCAAGTGCTAATGCTACACTGAAGCTAAATTAAATACTTATAAAATTTTATAAAATACAGTGAAAAAATTAAACATAGCATAGATGGCGCACTGTGCCGATATTGGCACTCAAAAATTAAAAAAGCAGTGACATAATTCAACGCTTACCTTCCCTTCCCGCTTGCCTTCCCGGTAGCATAGCGGTCAGTGCAGCCGCCCGGATTGCGGAAGACCCAGGTTTGATTTCTGGCTGGGTCGGGTAGGCGTTTAATTTGTTTACTGTATTTTATAAAATTTACACTAAAAACAATACCAAAGTAGGCTACACGCTTCAATGTAACATTTCCACTTACTTAATGATACTGTTAGTTAAGAGGAAATACTAAGGTCGACTGAATTGAAAAATATGTATCAAAAGTAGACAATCAACGTTTCGTAGTCCCCGGATTTCCCCTCCAAAACTGGACCGATTTAATTACTTTTTTTCATTAAAAAATTTATTTTTTATTATTTATTTTTTGAAAGGCTTTGGTTGTGTCCCTATGTTTTGCTTTTTTTATAATCTTGTCAAATTTGTTTGCTGGATGTCTAAACACAGCTGAAAATCTGGCCAATTTTCAAGGTTTTTAAAGATGAACGTTTTTAATTAATAAAAAAGATATGAATTATATTTATGAAAAAAAGCCTTTCTTTAATTTTAAATGAAAAAAATAATTAAATCGGTCCAGTTTTGGAGGAGGAATCAGGGGACTACGAAACGTTGATTTTGTCTACTTTTCATACATATTTTTCAATTCAATCGACTTTAGTATTTACTCTTGATACTGTTAAGGATATTGTTTTTCTTCCAATCTTTGATTGATAGAAAATAACATAAGTGGTTTTCAGGAAGCTCGAGTGGTAATCGACCTTTGGATAACCGGTCCAGAGACTGGTTGATTTATTCTAGATTTTTTTTTTAAAGGAGGCAAACGATCAGGCTGGTCACCTGATGGAAAATAATCACCGCCACCCATGGACACCCGCACAACCAAAGTAATCGCAGATGCGTTGCCGGCCTTGAGGAAGGAGTTGGATCTTGAGGAGGGAGTAGGAATTGGGAGGAGGGGTGAGAGATAGGCCTCCGGTACTTTCAGTCACCGGACGAAACAACAACAACGAGTGCCATTGTTTCACGTCGATATTTTGTGAGAGGGTGGTATTACGCCGAGCGAGCCGGCCCATTTCGTGCTGCAACGCAGCGTGGCTCTACCACTCAGACAGTGTCACTCATTTAGCACCACCAGCCCCCCGACCGCCTAACCGATCGCTTTGACTACGCGTATAGTTTATGACGTTATCTTGCCACCTCGCACCGCCTATGAAAGCAATATCAAAAGCTAAAGGCTTTCGATATTGCTTTCATAGGCGGCACGAAAAGACAAGATGACGTCATAAACCACACACGAAATCAAAGCGATCCGTTAGGCGGTCGGGCCCCAGGGGTCACATGTATTATCTCGTAACTATTTAAAGCACTATGAGTGAATGAAAAAATTCAAAATAATAAAAATATTTAAAAAGGAATTACGTCTTTATCTATTGCTAAATACTTGCAAACGCGTTTCTTGCGACTGTGAGGGTAGTTCATAGTGACGTAATACCGTCGACTTGCAGCGTAAATCACAAACTATAAAAAAAATCACCGAGTCTTTTGGGGCCTCGGTAGCTCAGCGGTATTTTGTTACCCGCAGAGCATTGGACCAGTTATCCAAAGGTCGTGGGTTCGATTTCCACTCGATCTTTCAGAGGCAAATTTTTTTTTTTAGTAATTTTTTTTTTCTTGTATTTATAGATAGATAAACAGATAGATAGATAGATAGATAATACTTTTATTGCAACACTGTAAAACATAAACATGAACAAAAGAAAATAAAAAATACAAAGTTACAATTTGGCGGTCTTATCGCTTTCAAGCGATTTCTTCCAGACAACCAGTCGGATGGAGAGAGCTAATAAATAATAATAAACAATAATATACATGGCATTGTTAATGCAAAAATTCAAAATAATAAAAGTAGGTGGTCTTCACATTATATTTCATAGTATGAAATATACTTATAATAGTTTACCAAGCGGTTCACCGTAGCCGAAATCGGCAAGACATCATCATCATCATCATCATCACTAGTGGGCATACATTTAAATGAGCGGATGATGATAAATAAATAAATATTAGACAACATCACATACATTGTATTAATCCCAAGGTAAGTAGCTAAATCACTTGCATTACGGAAATCAGAAACAACGACGGTACCACAACCACCTAGACCCGACACAATATCGAAAAGTTCGTTTTCGACATTGACCCGACCGGGAATCGAACCCGGGACCTCAGAATTAGCATCGCTCAAAGTACGGCGTGCAAGCCACTCGGCTACGGAGCTCGTCATGTTGATCATAATGATGATACATCTAAAGGATTTCATACATAATAATAGCAACGCTTCCCTTTCTAGAAATAATTTACGCCTTCGTGCTATAATTAAAACATAAAATACGTTAAACTGATCACGTCGCGTCAGCGTGAAAATATGGCGGGCGTGGTGTAGCGAGCCAAATTAGGATCTAAGTAAACGGTATTAAAGAACCTGACAAGTGTGAGATGAACTGCACGCCTGTCGTTTTTGATGTCTGCAATGATCTATGTCATTGACGACCTCCTTGGTCGAGTGGTTTGTACACCGGTTTTCATGGTGTCGCCATCTCTGAGGTTCCGGGTTCGATCCTCGGTCGAGTCTATTTAGAAATTGTTGTTTTTCTAAATTGTCTCAGGTCTGGGTGTTGTCTATGTATAATAAGTATGTATTTAAGTATTTTAAGTATGTTTAATAGTTGTCTAGTAACTATATAACGAGTTTCATGACGAAGCTTCTCTTGGGCTAAATAATTGGTGTGAGTGTAGGAAAATTTATTTATTTATTTATTGTAAACAACGCATCAGTCACCCTCACTATAATTCAAAATGATATACTCTATAGTATAACGGCTCCCGCCCACTTTTTGTAGAACCGATAATCAGGCCGATTTTTTTGCAAAGGTTTTTACCGACTTCTTGTAGGACGTGTGCGTTGCAACATAGAACTCCATAAGTAACATTTTCACCGACAAAAAATTGGCCACCGATTATCGGACGTAGGCAGGCACTTAAGCTGTGCAGCCCCCTTAAACAAGTGGCAAAATGGTAATAGAATGGAAGTTAATTCAAAATTCAAAATTCAAAATAATTTATTCAGTTTAGGCTACAAGTAGCTCTTGTAAATGTCACTATGCCATCGGTTCGTAAGTCCTTATAATAATGATAAGTAATTATAATGATTATATGTAATTATACGTACTAGTGGTCGCCCAGTGGTCAAAATTCAACAGTAATTTTATTAAGCTGCACGGATTGTATCCTAAGCAATGAAAAATTAAAAAAGATAGAATGTGAGTTTGGATTGGCATTGACAGATTCCGGCCGCTCCTCTTCCATTTTTGAAATTTTTGAAAAGACTACATATACGTGTGTGTCAAATACATGGTAGTGTGTGTAATGTTTGCTCAATGAATTTTTATGCATAATTTAAAAAAAATATTAACATTCGGATAACCTTCTCTATATAAACTATAAGTGTGCGAAATTTCATACTCCTCCGTCCACAATTTTCGTAAAAAAGGGGTACAAAGTTTTTGCTTCACGTTTTAATATACAGGGTGTCTCATTTAAATCAGTCAGTATGGTAATGTCTGAAACTATAAGACATACGAAGATCTGTTCTTAGGAACCATGTCATCGATTTTGATAAGAAGAAAAATTGCATTCATTCATTTAAAAAAAAACCTGTACTCGGCTCGGGAGTCAAACCCGGTTGTTTTGAAAAAAATAAACTTACACTATTTCTATTTAGATATCGATTGTGTAAGTCTTAAGCAGTAAATGGCTCTATGAAACATGATGTCTAAAATGAATAAAATGTATTGTTTTCACATAATTTAATTTATTTTAGTAGGTGTTCGAAGTGCCCACCGTTACATTAAATTTTTGTAAAAAAGGGGCACAAAGTTTTTGCTTCACGTATTAATATAAAGATGAGGTTGGCATAAACGTCATTTATACGTATCGTTGACTTATGTGAATCCGCTAGAATAATCATTCTATTTGATTTCTATTCTATTAGCGTTTTGCCACTTGTTCTTCTGCACGCTAAAAGACGTCCTGAATGGGTGGTAGGAAAAATATTTTGAGATGATTCAAAAGCGCTTATGTAATAAGTTTACTTGAATAAAGATTTATTTCATTTCTAGTTACGTTGTCCAAATATTATGTTTACTGTTTAAGAGTGATTGAAGAACAAATAAACAAACATCCGATACTTTCACATCACATCACACTATGATATTATAAAGGCGAAAGTTTGTGTGTATGTCTGTATATTTGTTCCATATTCACGCTGCAACGGATGGATGGATTTGGATGAAGTTCGGCATACAGATAGTTTATAACCTGGATTAACACATAAGATAATTTTATCCTGATATTCTCACGGGAATCACACTATAAATATAGGTACTAAAAACGACAATTTAATTTTCCAATACAAAATGATTTCTTTGTTTTGTTGTCATGGAAACCAAAGATAATTTAATCACTTGATGGAAACTGTCAAAGCGGTACGAAGTCCGCCGGGTCCACTAGTCTATATATATAAAAATGAATCACTGAAATGTATGTACGCGCATAACTTCCGATCGACTGCACAAAATTGGATAATTCTTTTTTTTTGAGTTTGTTATTGTCAGGACAAAGTTTGTACAGAAGAAAATTAAAAGAAAAAAAAAATATTTTTAGTAAAATATGACTTTTTTAAATATCATGTTATGAAAAGTGAGGGAGTGAATGAATGTGACTGAATGACGTACAGAGCATTTGACAACTTCAAATGGACAATACGTCATCCCAATATATAAGATTATATTTATAATACTCTTTGTCCTTAGATGAATGATAGGTCTCGCTGCACTCGTTCATTTAAGTCTTTGTCATTACCGCTTTTTTTGCAAAAGATATCGGTGTTTCGTGTGTTTGAAGGTTTATCGTAGTGTTATTTAATGTTATTGATTTAAAGAAAATGCCACCTGTGAGGCGTCAAAATATCGGTCGGCGTACGCGTAATGCATATCGAGTTCACAACACGGTCCATGAATCATGTTCTTCTTCACTATTTCATACAATTCTAGATTTACTTCGGGAATTTCTGCGCAAATTATTGAGTCAATTTCTTCTGGTCTTATTTTTTCAAGGCAGTACTCTCTTCTGCCACTCTACAGAGTACATCCAAAATCGTACGTCTCCGAAGACATGATATACTACAATGAAGTTCATAAGCGCTTTGAGTTTCTGCTTGAACACTCGTGCTGTTATGTCATGACGATCGCTGGATGATTGACCGGATAATAACAGATTAGTGATTTCTATCCATTTTGGGTTGCACGTGAAAGTAATATATGGCGCACGTAGATCATAGCATCTTGCGCATTATTCGTGCATGTGTCTCGGGCTTTCCACATACGTATAAAAATATACATATATATAGATAGATAGATAAAGCTAGAGTAATACGTATACATATTCTATCTTCTATCTAATATTTATAAAATTCTCGTGTCACATGTAGGTTGCCATCATACTCCTCCGAAACGAGTCGATCGAGTTTTATGAAATTTTATATGTATATTCGGTAGGTCTGACAATCGGTCGTAATCTTATTTTTATACCCCTAAGTGATGATAAGGGTGGTCCACCCCAAAAATTTTTTTTACCTTTTTGGATTTTTTTAAAATTTTTTTTGCTTAAAGTATGTGGCATCAAAAAATACATTCAACCCTAAATTTTCACCCTTCTATCACCCACCCCTATTTTTCAAAACCAAGTTTGTGTTAGCTGAAGATTGGCTAACAAAAAATATTGTACACACTGTAGCATTAATGGATAGATATAGTTTGTTAGTGATATTGTCGTAATTAATGTTATTTAAAGGAATAAATTATAATCATCATCAACTCATTTTATGTCCTCACTGCTGGGGCACGAGCATTCCCTACGGATGGATCGGGAGAACGGGCTTTTAAACCACCACGCGGGCCCAGTACGGATTGGTGGTTGTTATCGACTGCTAATACAACTGGGACCAACGGCTTTACTTGCCTTCCGAAGCACGGAGAAGCTCGAGATGATACACTTTTGGTCACCCATCCGATGACCGGCCTTTGCGAAAGTTGCTTAACCTCAGCACTCGCAGACCGGGCGCATTAACCACTGCGCCATCGAGCTCCTCAAATTATAATAATTTAATTATAATAAAGTAAAAAAAAATAATGTTTAGTGTTTTGTTATTTTTATATTCCGTCATCGTCCACAGCGCTCCATACCTCTTTCACTCATATACACATCCTCACACACTTAACTACAATAACTTAGTTATTTTTTATCTACCCTACAAATTCCCTAGAAATAATTGGCAATACAACGTTTGCCGGGTCAGCTAGTTATTAATATAAGTAAGATAAAACAAAAGTTTCTTCAGATCTGACACCAAAGTTAGGACTAAAAGGACTTTTGTTCCGGGACTCAAAAATTGAAGCTTTGTGATGTACAACAACTCCGTATAAACAGAAGCAACTATCATTTGTGATCCTGGACAAATTCGCGTTCGTTACTTCTCATCATGGTGAGAAACGCTGAAGTAAAGTTTGGTCATGTCCTGCCACAATGACGAAAGGAAAAACTTTTCAGTGTTGTTTCATTTGACGACCTCCTTGGTCGAGTGGTTTGTACACCGGTTTTCATGGTGTCCCCATCTCTGAGGTCCCGGGTTCCATCCCCGGTCGGGTCAATTTACAAATTATTGTTTGTCTAAATTGTCACGGGTCTGGGTGTTTTCTATGTATAATAAGTATGTATTTAAGTATTTTAAGTATGTTTATCCGTTGTCTAGTAACCATTTAACGAGTTTCATAACGAAGCTTTTCTTGGGCTAGATAATTGGTGTGAGTGTAGGAAAAAATTATAAAATATTTAAAGATCGTCAAAACGTACTTCTAGTATTAAACACTATTATCACATTTTATATTTAATACAATATTGTTGATATAACATATATTGATATGGTACCTTAACGTTTTAATTAAAATCTACACATGGAAGAAAGCTGTTTAAGGACTGCGCTGTATGTTGTTGTTGTGTTACATATTAAATCATAAGGTTTTTTTAAATTCCTTATAGGTGGTGTTTGTTTCTCAGCACCGCAACGGCACAAGCTGAGGCAGGGTCCTGGTTGGCCTTCACACACATTCATGCGTCCCTATTGTTGTTTTTTTATGTTTTCTTATTCACTGTTTCTTCTTTTTTCTGTAATGTCTGTGTGATCGTCAATAAATTTTTTTTTCTTTCTTTCTTATGGGTAGCACTTGGCCTTCATCTTATCTACCCCCTGGTCTTTATGACGTTTGGCCCACCAAACCCCCCAGGGGTGTCAGTAAGTATAAACTTTAAAGTCGCATGATGGCCCCCTGATGCTCATAACAAAAACCGTAACGACATCGTAGAGACTTTGTCGTTGAAACTATTGTCATACTAACATTCGATATTAAAGTTCGCTTAATGAGCCATTAATGGGCCGTATTCAGATTTATCATAATTATACGGGTGGTTGGAACCTCGATCGAACGACTTTAAAATCTGCTTGATAACGGATGTGAACACGTAAAAAGTTTCAACGGCTACTCAGTCGTTAAAACTACGCTACGATATCGTTACGGGAATCAGGGCACTAATGACAAGTAATGGCCGAAGGTCAAGAGCGAACTTCACCCGGAATACCCAACTACTGAGGCACTGCAAGGCATGTATATGTATACTACATACAACAAGCCGTCTATAATTGTTTTAAAGCAACTTCCGAGATGCGGCTTCACAAAGCTTACGGTCACAAACAAATTTCTTACTACACTATTATGTTGCTTTTGAAATACGACATTCAAATACCTGTTTGATGTTACAAACGGCAGTTTAGAACAACAGGGTTTGACAAAGTAGCAAAAACAAGAGGTCGCAACAAACAGAATAGTTTCATGGTCTAAAATGGGCCATTAACTCCACGATAATGGGAGGCAGGTGGCCGTTACTTCAGCATTGAGATCCGTACTCTCTGTTAATCGGTTTTTAATTGCTTTTCTATCCCTAAACTAAGGCAGTTTTGGAAAATTTCTCGCTCGATTGTTGCACAACTTGGGCTATCGCCGATATGATGACTTGATTTTGATTTAGGACCATTGTTGTGCTACTATAGTACAGTTGTTACTAGGCTTCTGCTGCGACTCCTTGGTAGTTAATTGAGAAGCTCGTAGGCACTGCAGTGTGTATGCTTAGATCGCGATAGTTACAGCTAAACTGCTATCGCCATCTTTGTTAATTGGTGGGCAATTTTAAGACTCTCCGGTTCCTCTGCGCTTTCTTGTTTTGCTGTTTCCTCTTAACTGTTATCGTAATATGAAAGGCACCGCACCTTACCCGCACTGGGCCTATTAGAAGAACTACCTGTTTTGCAAAAGATATATAAGAGAATAATAAAAGATTAACGTATATTTTTTTATTATTACTTTGAATTTAGCATTCACAATGCTATGTTACAGTTACAAGATATAATTTTACTAGAAAAATTAATATAATTCCCACTCAATGAGGCGGTCGATTTTTTCTAGTGAAAATTATATCTTGTATATTATTAATGTTTATATAATTTTTAACGCAAATTTTGTTGCAAACAAATTACAAAAACACAAATATAGAAAAAATTTCCACGAGCAGGATTTGAACCCGCACCCTTCTGACATACCGGGTCAGGTGCTCTTCCAATTGAGCTATCGTGGTTCTAACCAGCCCGCCCGCCGAAATTATTCAACACTATTTACTTTTTACTTTTAAAGCCAAAGGCGTCCATTCAATGTCAACAACTACCGTCATTAACATCTGATCATAATATTTTACAAATACTAAAAATCAGTTAATCAGAAGTATTAACGCAAATTTTGTTGCAAACAAATTACAAAAACACAAATGTTGAAAAAAAATCCACGGGCAGGATTTGAACCCGCGCCCTTCTGACATACCGGGTCAGGTGCTCTCCCAATTGAACTATCGTGGTTCTAACCAGCCCGCCGAAATTATTCAACACTATTTACTTTTTACTTTGAAAGCCCAAAGGCGCCCATTCAATGTCAACAACTACCGTCATTAACATCTGATCATAGTATTTTTACAAATACTAAAGATCACTTAAGAAGTAGGCAAGCTATTTATAAATGTGCCTTTGGCTTTCAAAGTAAAAAGTAAATAGTGTTGAATAATTTCGGCGGGCTGGTTAGAACCACGATAGCTCAATTGGGAGAGCACCTGACCCGGTATGTCAGAAGGGTGCGGGTTTAAATCCTGCTCGTGGAAATTTTTTCAACATTTGTGTTTTTGTATATTATTATTTAACGTGTTTTTTACAGTCACAGTATTATATTTATATTTAACAAAATTATAAAACTATTATTAAAGGTAATAAAATACTTCAAAATAGGTACTTCTGCAACTAAAAGCAACCATCGAGAATGAGTCTCGTTAATTAGAAAGAAAGAAGAAAGAAAGAAAAACATTTATTGACACACACACAAGCACACAAAATACAATACAGTCAAAACAAAGCAAGAACTAATAAGAATAGAAGGAAAACAAAAAAACAATTAAATGAAAATATAAACAAAAAGCAGTGTGTAAGGCTAACAAGGACCCTATCTCAGCATAATACTCCCACGACACTCGAAGATGGGCCGAGTAATTAGGGCCGTCATCATCATCACAGCTCACTTTGTCCTCACTTCTAGGGCACGAGTCTTTCAAGGATGGAAAGGGAAAACAGGCCATAAACCACGCGGTCTCAGTGAAATGCAGCCGGGACCAACTGCTTATAACGTGCCTTCCGAAATACTGAGGAGCTCGAGATGATAGATTTTCGCTCACTGATGTAAAAATGTATATTTCGGATTTAAATTACCCAAACATTTATTATAAAACGCTGTTCGACCAGGATACTACCTACACGTAGTGTTTCAGTAGCTTAATTGACGAGCAGTTGCCTGAACTTCGTAAGGTCGTGATTTAAAATCTAACCTAGAAAATTGCTTTATTTTTGTTATATCGTTTTCGAATGACTATCGTACTTATTATAGAGTATAGGCCCGTATAGGTTGCTCCTCCTGAATAATTTATGCTCATTGTAGTCCACTACACTATTTTCTCAGTGATATAGTTTTAGACCCACCATACCACCAGTGGTATGGCCGGTGGTATGGTAGGTCCGCAGTGGTACATATTTATCTTTGATAGCTTTTTTAGTTTATAGAGGTAATTTTTTTTAGTTTAGTCAACCTCTGGGTAAAACAACAAGGGAACGATACCCTGCCGACTTGAAAGCAATGTTGCTTTACTGCAAGAATAGATATGATAGTAATAATAATTTTTATTATTTTGAATTTGGCATTCATAATGCTATTTATAGTTACAAGATAAAATTCTACTTGAAAAAATCAACAAGTCTCTGGAAGCTTAAGTGGGAATCAAACCCACGGTTATCGGTAGCTCAGCGGTCAGAACACTGGACCGGTTATCCAAGGGTCGTGAGTTTGATTACCACTCGAGTTTCTTGGAGACTAGTTGATTTTTCTAGTAAAATTTTCTCTAGTACCAGTCAACATGTTGGTAGCAAAAGTCTAGTACATAAGATCTGCAGTTGAATTAAATCAGTGTTACCCCAAGTCTTATTCTGTGCGAGTGTGGCTGCGGGCGGAATCACGTGATCTATACCATCTGTAGTTACACACTAAGTAACACATTACGTCATTGCCAGCCCCACAAAGTTCCCACCGCGACAGGGCTCGGCACTCCAACTTTGTTCGCGACTAACTCCACAGTATTTGTGTGACACTTCCACTTTAATTTTCGCAAACAGGCGTCGTACACTTTAGAAATGATGTGTTCCCTTTTTTCCTAGCGTCCCAAGAGCGTGTTTTGTTTACTCTGGTTTCGGATTGCAAGTCACTTTTTGTAAATGTTGTGTTTTTACGTTTAGAACTGTGGTGATGAATTGATTAGCTTTAGGATGACTTTTTGAGGGATGTTTTCTGTAGCTTTAAAGCGTCATTAAATATAATATTACAATCAATTTAATCAATCTTTATATAACTATGATGAATATGCATTAATGGTAGGTAAACGTCAAAGACAACAAACATCTTAAGACTTTAGTATGCTGTCAGCAAAATATGTTACACTGTGCATATAACTTCGCTTGATTCGGCTTTCCAGCCCCACTAAAAACGGGAAGCAAGCAAGTCTTTAGCTTTGTAGTTGTTTTTAAAATTCTTAATAATCTTGCTTCAGTCGCCGAGTGTGGTAGTCTGGCACTGCGGATTAAATTACGATTTTACACATTATACGAGAATCTCTCTGTTCAGCTACCAGCGCCTTGGAAAATGTGTGAGTAAATTTTTACTAATAAGAATTTTAAAATTATTTGAAATGCGACTGCCATAAAATTGCATTTTTTATTCAAAATTTTTTAGTCTGCCACCAGTGGCCATTTAATACAAATGAATATACTGCCACTAGTGACAAGTTAAGAAATAATTTTATTCTACCGCTATAGGTAGAACAAGAAATAATGGTATAGTCTGCAACAAGTGGCAATATATAACAAACTATTTCACCGCTAGAGGTATAATGTAACGCCGTCAGTCTTTGTTTATTCGTCTTGCGTATGAGATCGAACTTAATACCGAAATCCTTACTGTTGGTTGAGGTTAAGTTAATTTTTTTTCCCTAGCGAAAAGCAGCGTAGCGAGGGCCAGTAACGGAAGAGGGGAGGGCAGTCACGGAAGGATGGGAGCAAATTCCCCCCTTAAACGTATAATAATGTAACTTTTATAGATTCACTAGTGGACCCGGCGGAATTCGTACCGCTTTGACAGTTTCCATCAAGTGATTAAATTCTCTTTGGTTTCCATGACAACAAAACAAACAAATCATTTTGTATTGGAAAATTAAATTGTCGTTTTTAGTACCTATATTTATAGTGTGATTCCCGTGGGAATATCGGGATAAAAACTATCGTATGTATTAATCCAGGTTATAAACTATCTGTATGTCGAATTTCATCCAAATCCATCCATTCGTTGCAGCGTGAAGAAGGAACAAATATACAGACATACACACAGACTTTCGCATTTATAATAAGTATTAGTAGGATAACCTCAAAATTTCTTTATTGCATATATCTGAAACTATGCGTCTCCTGGGGGGGGGAGTAGTGGATATAGTAAGGGAGGGGCCTCCCCCTCCCTTACTATATCTTTCTTTATTCTCCAAAAACAAATGAATCTTGAAAATAGGTTTACTAACGTCGAAGATTTAAAAAACCTCCTACCTACCTACCTAAATACCTACCTAAATACATCAATACATCATTAAGTTTTTATTTAGAGTATCTTGAGTGTGTCATGCTCTCTTTACTGTCTCTGCGGTGGTGGCATGTGCGTCGGGTGGTTACGTTCCCTAAAATATGGTTGAGCGAAGCGATGGCTGATTCATATGTCATGCTCGTGAACGGGTGCCGCCTGTGGAGGCTGGTCTGCTCTTGCATACTTATCTTATTTTTAGTATTATTAATTATAGTTTGACTTTGTTTTACCTAAACAATTTTTGACTTTTACTAGAGTACTGTAGTGGTGCTGTATGACATTGTGGAAATTGAAACCTTTACATAATTATCTGATGTAAATTTGTTAACTTACATTTTTTATTTTGTTTTTTACATGTTGTAATTGTCTTATATATATTTTTTGTGTTTATTTGTAATGGAAAGTGTTCTGCTATGATAGGGCATTTTCCAATATTTTTGACGCTGTAAGGGAGAAAAGAGCTGGACACTTGCTGAGTTTCTTGCCGGTTCTTCTCAGTACAAGATCTCCCGCCCAGAGTAGATTTACGAACCGATGGCATAATGACATTCACAAGAGCTACTTGTAGCCTAAACTGAATAAATGATTTTGAATTTTTGAATTGAATTTGAATTTACCTAAATAAACCTTTTGTTAAGTCAGTAACAAAACAAAATAAATAGGTAGGGTAGTAGCCCCCAGTGTTTGACAGAACCCGTGACCAACATTTGTCAATGACGACCAATGTTATTTTTTGGCAATGAAGTGTGTCGAACACTGGTCTTAAAGAGTCGAACACTGAAGCCACTACATCTTAAAAAACCGGCCAAGTGCGAGTCGGACTCGCGCACGAAGGGTTCCGTACCATTATCTAAAAACGCGGCAAAAAAATCATGTCTGTTGCATGGGAGCCCCCATACAACAGACACTATTTTATTCTATTTTTAGTATTTGTTGTTAAAACGGCAACAGAAATACATCATCTTTGAAAATTTCAACTGTCTAGATATCACGGTTCATGAGATACAGCCTTGTGACAGACGGACAGACAGACAGCGGAGTCTTAGTAATAGGTTTCCCGTTTTACCATTTGGGTACGGAACCCTAAAAACCAACCAAAATATACTAAAAACCACCGGAATAACTATTTAACCCCTTACTGCAGAACATGTTGTCAGCCGCTTACCGTTACTACTACCATGATAAACAATCCTGTAGAGAGCACAGCCTGAACTCACTTACCGACATATTAGCAGCAATAATTTAAGGATAATGCTATCGTAATTTCGCCCGAGCGGCTCTCTAAAATCTATTGCCTGTAATAAACGCGAACCAAGTCTATGGGAGCAATTATTTAACGAAAATACTGCTTAACACACGTTTAATGAAATTACGAACAATGCACTGCCAAAGGGATACAATTTAAGGATTTTAATGAATACGTTTTCATTACTTGCGCATTTGGAGCGGCCTACCTTTTTAGTAAACTTATTGACTCAATTTAAGGTAAAATTTCGAATAAGGACCTACACGGGTAGGTCATTAAAGAAAGTTGTTGGATGTTTTAATTAAAACCTTCTCGTTTAGGTACCTACACGGCGCGCTAACAAAGCACAAGTTGACGATGATATTATTACATTTAGCACGGTCGATTCTACATCTAATTTCTGTAATAAATAATAATAAAAAAAATATTATAAAGTTTTTTTCTGTTTAAAAGGATACAACACTTAAAAAAGCGAATGCTCGATAATTGACCTTTGACAACCTTTGGCAATCTGGGCTACTGTTTTTTTTTTTATATTTTACAGGAAAGCACAGTGCCTTGATCTCACCTGATGTAAAGTGATGATATTTTGTCTGAGTGGTAGAGCCACGCTGCGTTGCAGCACGAAATGGGCCGGCTCGCCCGGCGTAATATCACCCTCTCACAGAATATCGGCGTGAAACAATGGCACTCGTTGCTGTTGTATTTCGTCCGGTGAGTGAAAGTACCGGAGGCCCAACTCTCATTCCTCCCCCTTCCCAATTCCTACTCCCTCCTTAAGATCCACCTCCTTCCTCGAGGCCGGCAACGAATCTGCGATTACTTGTGTTTTGCGGGTGTCCATGGGCGGCGGTGATTACTTTCCATCAGGTGACCCACCTGCTCGTTTGCCTCCTTTTTAACATAAAAAAAAAATAAGGCCAATGATAGAAGCGCACTTTACCCGGGAACCTTAACTAGTGAGGCACTGGCTATCTTATCTCTGGCTGCCGGAACACAACAATGCTACAAACATTGATGTTATGGCGACATACTTAGATAAGATGGTGGTAGCTAGCCAGGCGGACTAACAAGCCCTACTACCAACCAAACCGAGTACACAAACATGCTGGGAATCGAACCTGGGAGCTCTGGGTCTAAACCGGTGGTCTTAGCCACTAGACCACAGAAGCGGTTAGAATAGTAGTAGTTTCCATTGAGCTACTTTAAGCGGTAATTTAACGGAACTTGTATGATAAATCAAGTAAGGGTAAGAGTCCAGGTATCCAGGTGGTTTACTATGAGCTCCTTAACACAAAATAAGGAGACTGCAAAATGAAAACTTCATATAAACGCGTTTGAGCTTAAACAACCTCTCCCGGACAGGGATTCTCACAACAGCTGCGATCGCATTATGCTGAGGTTTTTTTTTGGAGAAAGATTGCTGGAGGTTTTGTAGAAGGACCGGCGTCACGCACTTAAGTGCGTGTCTCCGTGCCCTACTAGATTCACCGAAGGGTTCGGATCGGATCGGGGAGCGGAACAATCCCGAGGGCGCCTCTAAAGGCTCGGACCTCGGCTCGGGTAGATCGGGCCGTGGAGGAGGAGAGAAGCGCCCAGGTACATGTCTGTACCTGGCATAGTGCACGTGTGAACCGTTTCTTCGTACCCTTGTTCTACGAGTACGGTGTCTTGGGCCTAAATTAGTGTGCATGTTTAGTGTATTCTGTAAATGTGTAGTGGCATATAGAGGATCGGGCGGGGGATTATTCTGAGCTGTTCTGAGATTCTTTGTCCGTGAGATGAGAGGTCTATGTGTGCGTTACTTGAGGTATGTATTAAGTTTACCTTCTTGGTCATATAGCAGTATTATTGCTGGCAGTCGCAAAAACGGGACGCTAGTAGCGGCGTTTATACATATTTCAGTGTATTTTACCAGTAAACTTAGCATTTTTGTTCAAATATGTATACAATCAGCACTCTTTTTTATCGGTGACTTTACCTCCGTGATTGAAATTTATCGAGTTCATAAATTCATGGGTGCCGAATTGGGAAGGTGCCGAACCCTAACCCGTTTATATATACACGCGTAACGATTTCACAACTGCAATATTACTGCATAAGATCAGGCTCCAGGTCAGATTTAAAGCACCATGCAATATGAAAGAGGCTTAAGAAGAAACACTAAGGTCGACTGAATTGAAAAATATGTATGAAAAGTAGACAAAATCAACGTTTCGTAGTCCCCTGATTCCTCCTCCAAAACTGGACTGATTTAATTACTTTTTTCATTAAAAATTAAATAAAGGCTTTGGTTGTGTAGGTACACAACCAAAGTCTTTATTTAATTGCTAAACATAGTAATGTTTTCCTTTTTTTCATAAATCAATTATTTAAAAAGATATGAACCTTAAAAATTGGCCAGTTTTTCCGCTGTGTTTCCTAAATTTTACGAGATTATATAAAAAATGCAAAACATAGGGACACAGCCAAAGCTTTTCTTCAATTTTAAATGAAAAAAGCAATTAAATCGGTCCAGTTTTGGAGGAGAAATCAGGGGGCTACGAAACGTTGATTTCCTCTACTTTTCATACATATTTTTCATTTAAGTCGACCTTAGTGTTTCCTCTTAAGGAATGTTTCAGTAACAGAGTATGGTGAGATTGGGCATCGGTCCCAGTTGATGTCGTTACATGGCAGTCGCTAACAGCTTCATTTCACTAGTGGTGGTGGATTATATAATCATAACTTGCTGTCCATTTGGACATAATGGCTCATATGGGAAAACTGAGCCCAGAGGTGGAAGAGCTCGTTGGTGTAATGGCTAACGCACCCAGTCTGCGATTGCTAAGCTTAAGCAACTTTCGCAAAGGTCAATCTTAGGATGGGTGACCAAAAATATATCATCTCGAGCTCTCCTATGCTTTAGAAGGTATCTTTAAAAAACGAGCTTAAATATCCTTCCTTAAAGGTTGGCAACGCATCTGCGATCCTCTGGTCTGGTTTTGCGGGTGTCCATGGGCGGCGGTGATTGCTTCCCATCAGGTGACCCGCCTGCTCGTTTGTCTCCTTCTAATATATAAAAAAAAGAAGGCACGTAAGGCCGATGGTCCCGGCTGCATTAGCAGTCGTTAACCAACAATCTGCACTGGACCCGCGTGGTGGTTAATGGCCCGTACTCTCTATCCATCCATATGGTAGGCTCGTGCTCCAGCAGTGGGGACATAAAATGACATAAAGTGACGGAGCCCAGCAGTAGAGTTTTCAAATTTTAATACTGATGATGATTTAGTAATGAAAAATCTAATGACTGGATTCAATATCGAAATAACTAAATCTTTGGTAATAATTTAGTGAAAACGTAGAAACAGTTTTAATTTAATAAATAAACATGTTTTAGCTTAAGTAAGATGAGTCGCTTTAAAATATCTTTCCAAAGCAAATATTTGATCTTTTCAAGCCTTCCATAACTTTGGAGCACAAAGAATTCTCCATCAATAGGAAGGATGAAAAGTCACCTTCAAAGAAAATTATCATCGAAACTTTACTTCGTAATTATTAGAGCGAATAAGGGAGTCAAAATGAACAAAAGAAATATTAAGTCTTATAAAGAAGTTATTCGGGATGACAAAAAACTAATTAACTAAAGTACTCGTAAAGTTGTATGAAACATTATTAAAAGAAATTATTACAAGACTCTACTTGACAGACCCTCTTATGTTTTTGAATCTATATCAGTTAATTTATCTCACTGTCTTTTATTATAATTGGATAAGAAAAAACTAAAGGTGTGATTCCGTAGCCAACTGCGGGCAGTAGCAGCACACAAACGCGACGTGTCGCAACGACACTACTGATTTGTATGTACTCGTATTTCTATGCAGACCAGTGTTGGGCAAAAGGCAATTAGTTACAAATTAACAATTACAATTACAAAATGTAATTGGCGACTTCAATTACAAATTACTTAAAAATTTTGAAAGTAATTAAAATAACAATTACAATTTGTAATTGCAATTACTCATTTACATGTTTAATATATTTTAAAGTTGAGGTAGCATTTTAAATAAAACGATTAGATAATGGTTAATCAAAATGTGTATAATTAAAGAATATTGATCAGAAATTATTCATTCGAATGATCATTCGATTGGGTAGGTATTAAAATTATTTGATTATTCGAATTGTTCGAATGAATTTGCATCATTTGAATGTATTTGCATCATTCGCATGAATTTACATTAAATAATGAAATGAAACTACACGAATCAAGTTATTAATCAATGGAACGGTTTTTTAATAACATAGGTACAAATTTTTTTTTGGGTACAAGTGCTATAATATTATGCAATATCAAATGAATGATTCATTCTATATTTTCATTCGAATGAATTTAGGTGCTAAATTAGAGTTCAAAAATCATTCGAATAACGAATGATCATTCGAACGCAATGTATGGAATCATTCGAATAATTCGATTGCTAATTTTATTAACAATCGCCCGTCACTAATTAACTGTCATTCTATCCAATGTAACGGCACAGTATTTGCTAAACTGTGGTAGCGGTGCAGAAAGAGGTACGCGCGCCTGTGCACATTCTATGCCCCATGCGCCGCGTGCGCAGTTACAGCCTCACATACTCACAAAGTCATAGAAAACTCTATAGGTACTAAAAGCATTAGTTTCTGTTCGCCATACGGTTGTGCTGCAGGCAGCAAGCGAACAACCGCTCTACTGTTGAAGTAGGTAATTGAGTAATTTCAATTACAAACTAATGTAATTAAAATTACCAGTTACTTATGTAATTGAATTACAATAATTTCAATTACATGTAATTTCAATTACAGTAGTTCAATTACTAATCACTGAATTAGTAATTAAATTACAAAAGTAATTAATTACGCCCAACACTGATGCAGACGAGCGACGCGTCGTCCTTCGTCAACCTATCGTAGCTAGCGAAACGTCATCGAAACATAGAATCAAGCATAATTAACCGTTAATATTACAGTTTGAAATCATAAATCATTAATCACCCTTGTGGTCTAGTGGTTAAGACCGCCGGTCCCAGACCCAAAGGTCCCGGGTTCGAATCCCAGTGAGTGTGAACATGTTTGTGTACTCGGTTTAGTTGGTGGTAGGGCTCGTTTGTCGACCTGGCTAGCTACAATCATATTTTTAAAATATGTCGCCATAACATCAATATTTGTAGAATTGTCGTGTTCCGGCAGCTAGGGATAAAGTAGCTACTGCGCTCTTCCACCACTGGTCAGTGTTTGCTATGGATAGAAAAAAACAAAAAAAAAGCAATAGCGTCGTAACGACATGTCGCGTCGTCTGCTGCTACGGAATCTGCGGCTACGGAATCTCACCCTAACCGTGGGACATTTTGGGTTTAATACTATAAATTATTTTAATCGATTGATTTACACATTGTTGCACTTAAATTGTAGCTTCATTAATTTTGCTTAAATTTTACTAGCATTGTTTTCTTTTTTTATTTAATTTTTTTTATTGTTTTTTTTTATATTATTATTATTATGAGCCCGTAGTGTCCCACTGCAGGGCAAAGGCCTCCCTACCCTCTTTCCATCTTTTTCTATTTCTATATATTTCTTTATTTTTTATTTTACTAAATTAGAATAACTACTGTTTGTACTTTGGCCGTAAACTACAACACGCTGTTACAAATCGTCTACTTCCCCCATAGGACGGGCTACGCCTAATATGGAGGATTGTATATTGTAAATTTGTATGTTAACTTGTGAAATAAATCATTTGCTTTACTTTACTTTACATTTATTGATACACTATATATACATATGAATTAATTTAATATCACCACCATTTTATATCCATTTAATTACATTGTTAACTTTTTATTAAGCTTTCTTGACACTCTTGTTGCAAAAATTGGGAGAAGCCGCTGACACCTGAGATACTGGCATTTTAGCCTAGTTTGGGTGCCAGAGTCTTCATAGGAATTTGTTTATAACTTTTAAGTCAATAAAGAAATTATTATTATTATCTCTTTATTTATCTTTTTTCTTAGCCTAGGTTTGTTATAATATTAATATAAAAATAAAATACAAAAGCACATACAAAACATAAAAATATTATAAAAAACCTAGACTAGGGTGCCGCCGGCAACGGGGCAGGGCTCAAGCTGCCGTTGGTTAGGGCTGCAGAGACAGGAACCTTCGGACTATCCGCGCCGTGTCCAAGAGTGCCGCCTTCTGTATCTGACCCTTGATCCAACCATTGAGCGAGAGTTTTTTAAGGTGTTGGTCGAGACTTTTCGCTACCAGACCGTTCGCAGACACGACACAATGATTGTCGAGTCAATATCCCACATGGCGGCATCCCTCGTGAGCCAAGTTAAGGTACTTGCTGACCTTGTCCTTCTCGGCCTTTACAAGGTTCTCGTCATGTGGGATGGTGACGTCGACAAGCACTGCCCGGCGTTGCAATCGATCTATCAGCACGATATCAGGCCTATTAGCTAGAATAGTCCTGTCCGTGATGACAGCTCGATCCCAATAAAGCGTTGCACGGCCGTTTTCGAGAACCAGCGCAAGTGTGTACCTGTAGAACGGCACTTCGAAGTCCACAAGACCGTATAGAATAGCAAGTTGCTGGTAAATAGGTACCTGGTAGCTAGGAAGCTTCCAGGTTATGTCTGTGCAAATACTCGCCGTTAACAAGATGAGAACAACCGGAGATAATATTATTATTAAACCAGCGGACTATTGAAACTCTACGGTTCCTAGAACTAGAGGTACCTAGTCAAAACAACGAGAACAATAAATTACTCTGTTATTTATCTTATAATTTTCTGCCGTTAATTGGTAACTTGATCTTATGAATATTTATAATAGATACAAGAAATAATAAAAACAGTTTTGTAAACTCCAGCCTACGAAAGGTGAAAGGTCCCTGAATTGAGTTTGCGTAAAAATATCTTGTTATAGACGAAGTATTTTCTGATGCTATACATTATTTTTATGAATGATTTGCTCATTGTTTCTACGTAGGTACACTTTTTGTAACTTCTTAAGTTAACTTTGTTTTTAATTTAAGTTATTTCTCCTGTGTATTTTTTTATATTACAATGAAAATGTATCTATCTACTTTAGCTGAATACCTAAAAAAAAATTGATCATATTTATTACACTTAAAAAAAACAACGGTGTAAGGACCTTTTTCCTGTCATGCGGATAGCCGTACGATCTGGTTCGCATGCGGGCTCCCGGCATCCTAGCATTTCGTACATGCTTTTCCTATCACGCGGGCAAAACGCGCGCGGGACACGGATTGTCTGCGGGCACGTTCTTCTACTGCCAGTACAGTTTTTGCTGTCGTGCGGGTTACACGTGTGGTCATTGTACGCATACAATCGCAAACAAAACTAAAAATTGGTACAGAGAGACTTTTTTTGAAGTGCATTTTGGCCCTTTGTTGTGGAACAAGCAGGACGACCTTTACAAAAACCGGGATGCAAGGGTGGCTGCTTGGCTGGAAAAAACAATGACCATTATGTATGGGGGTAGCTTGCTTTTTTAAAATTAAATTCTTCTTCTTCTGACATTGCATTTGAACACTGCGTTTAATTTCTAAACCTATATTTTGCTCTACTTTTTATTTTTTTATTTAGATAATTTACATTAAACATTCCAGTAAGTGATCTAGTTTCAAGATAAGGATCTACTCTCAATTGTTTTTATATTTTTTATTTTTGAAAATGATATAAGCGATAATTACTTTTTTAACGTTCATCTCTGTGCACGAGTATAATCACTGCAACACGCACGACACTGCAGCGGCGAACGAAATCTTTGTTCTGCGTGTGGCTCGGAGCGTATTATAACCCGCATGCGGGTGAAAATACGCATGACAGGAAAAAGGCCTTAAAAGTACAAGACTTCTTAGATTAGAGGGTGGCGCGGCGTGGTTAAAATAACCTCAAATAATTCTAATGATTCGTTGGCGGCGCGGTTAAAATGACCTTAAAATGACCTCGAAATGACAGGGAAGGGGTGCCAATTAACACGGATATTAACGGAGGCTCACAGGGTAAGCAATTTGAACGCGGATCATGTCGCAGCCCTAAGCAATCCGAAGGCTTCCGTTGGATTTGGCAAATTCTCCAACGACGAATTTAATGGCATTCCATTTCGGTTATTGGTTGAATTTATGTATGGCAATTTGGAGATCACTGATGATGCCTGGGACTTTTTGGCGGGAAATTGAAGTTATATATTGCTGCTTCATTGTGTACTCTTAAATTTGTAGTTTTTAAATTAAAGATAATGTAAGTTAATAACTGTTCAAATTCTTTTAAGAAGTTTGCGTTCACTTTAGGACTGAAGGGCTCACTTAAGTCCCTTACTGACGCCTAATCGGTTGGGCATATAAGAAAATTATCGTTATCTATCAAAATTATTAATCATCAATCTTAGTAGTGGAAGCGAGCAATGTATTCAAAAAGAAACTAGAAGCCATGTCTAGAAAAAGCTATAATTAAAAAAATGTGTTTGAATTTGGAACGTAAATTCTTAAATCGAAAAGTTCTGACTTGATTGACTCGCATAATTTATCACGTTCTTTAAAAAGTTCAAAACCTCCGTTGTTTAAGTATGGTAGCTTGGTAGATTATGTAGAAATGAGTTTGGAGTAACTAGTTTTTTTTAGACATAACGTCCACTCTTCCAAAGTTTGTATGCTATTGGCGATATAGGAGATTTAGATATTAGTTTATGAGACTGGTAAATAGTTTTAACGTTACACTCGGTAATATTTATTTATTGAAACATCAACCAATACTTTAAAAAATACGTTCTAGATAGTAAAAAAATAAAACAAAAAACCCGACTGCTAAAACAACTATATAAAAAATAACTGCAAAGAGAAAAAACTGAAAAGAAAAAAACAAGCTCTACGATCCCAGAATTCAATTCGAGCAATGTTGAATGCAACGTGAAATGTTTCTAAATAGGTACATTGAATATTGATAGTTGTCGCAGGCGGCGGGCGGGGACAATCACCAACCAAAGAGAGTGCGGGTTTAATTGAGCTAGCCACAACCGCTTGGTTTGCTATTTCACGGTGCTTTTAACATTGCTCAAATTGAATTCTGGGATCGTAGAGCTTGTTTTTTTCTTTTCTGTTTTTTCTTTTTGCAGTTATTTTTTATATAGTTGTTTTAGCAGTCGCGTTTTTTGTTTTATTTTATTAATTTGGTTTATTTCAAACTTTTTAGTTTTGTAAAGTAAATAACCAAGCATTTCAAAACCTACATAAAATAATTATATTAAAACGCCTTACTCTTTCAAATAGCAAAGTCATAGCGCATATACCAACTGTCAATAATCTGATTAAGGCGAAAAACGAAACTCTTGACGTCTAGTACTTTTGACCGACAAGTTCTTTGAGTTTTTTTTAAACATGGGAATAAAATCTGCTAATATTCCCGAAAACAAAACATCATAAAACATTGCTGTACTTAAATGAAAATTATTAACTACATCTACGTCCATAGAAAAATTGGCCATATCCTTTAAATTCCGTAGATGTTGTAGTTCGTTTAAAGAATTTTGGTTTTTTGGGGTCAAGATTATTAATAGCTAACCCGGCCAATGTTTTTACGACACATCATATGTTAAAATCCACCATGCCGTTTGGGCTGTAGGGTGTGCCAAAGAAACAGACATATTACATACATACATACATACATACATACATACATACATACATACATACATACACACACACACACATACATACATACATACATACATACATACATACATACATACATACATACATACATACATACATACATACATACATACATACATACATACATACATACATACATACATACATACATACATACATACATACATATATACATACATACATATATACATACATACATATATACACACATACATACATACATACATACATACATACATGCATACATACATACATACATACATACATACATACATACATACATACATACATACATACATACATACATACATACTTACACTCGAAAAACATAACCCTCCTTCTGACGCAGCCGGGTAAAAAATGCTTTTTTGTTGTAAAAATGAAATTTCCTATTCACATGCATTTTATTCCATTATGCCAAGAGATCTACTGCACGTTCACAGTTCCCTCATTATCTTTTGCAAAGAGAAATCACTATCCCGGTGCGGTTGTCAGACTAAAAGGAAATGCATGATTAGGTAGATATCTTTATGAAAGGTCACGACTCTATTTATCGTCGTGAGAATAATGGTATAGGGAATAGGGTTACTTAATAATAAGCAAGCGCGTATAGCTCGTCATAATATAAGGAAGAGTTTAGGTTAACCATTTTTGTTAGATTGTTAAATGGATGATTGCTGAGAAACTTACAGTGGAACTGGCTATCTTATCTCGTAGTATCTTAGCTAGTAGACCTAGGTATTAACATCATTGATGTGGCGACTAGTGCTGTCTCTGATAAACTTTAAACATATGCTGTTATGGATAAGCTATCTGACACAGTAAGAGTGAGTAGGCTTGGCTGTTTGTACACCCTCCAAGCTTCACTTTAGGCATCATATTGTTACTTACAATCGATCGAGATTCAGACACAATCCAAAAAGTAAAGTCGAAATACAACAACAAGCAGATCCCCAATACCGTGCTGGAATACTTAAAAGGGCGGACTTCAATTCGGGACCTGGAAAAAATGGTGACGTCAGCAGAACCGCACCATCACTCTTGATCCGTTCAGACCAGCGGAGTGACAGATCGCACGTTGTCACCGTCCGGGCCGCGTCGCACTGACAAATGGAATAAGAGGATTCCCTTGACGTCAAGCCGGAGTGCTCATAAAATCATACGCTTTGCGTGGGACGAATGTGTTATAGAGGTCGGGCAATGTAGCATTAGCGCTTTGTAAAAATGTATTTTTGAAAGATCTGAACACTCTGTGATTCTCGGCTCAAAATACAATTAGGATTAGGGTATACGTTGCTATTTTAGTTAGTAAGGTTTGGAAGTAACATTTTTCAAAAACAAAAGATTCCAGTTTATTCTCCAATCTTTTGTTTTTCAAAAATATCAAAGAGAAAAAAAGATAATATGAACATCGTTGTCACATTGCACAGATTAGTAAGCATTCAAAGTTCACAGTTTGCACCATTCGAACATCGATTTAAATCGATGTATTCGAATTATAAACTATTCCAATGGATATTTGGAAAATGTTTTACCACTGATGTCAATCAAATTTAGCATTTCCAAATCGTGATTCCTACATTAAATAGTTATACAATATTTAGTGTTTACCTCTGAATTACTTAGATAATTTTTTCTAGTGATGTGTTAGTTTGTTTTCTCATTTTCTCAAAAGATGGCGCTAGCGTTCTATTAAAAAAAACTGTTAAAAAACTGTCACATGAACTTCGATCAATAATGTTTGATCGAAACACATGAATAACGAAAGATTGTAAGATTGTAAGTTCAAGTCCAATCTGAGGCTAGTTATCAAAATAAAATAAAAATATAAATACTAAAGTATATAAATTAAAATATAAATATATTTAAAGGTATATAACCAAACAATATTACCATTTCATCACCAGCGCATAATATACGTCCCCATTACTGGGGCAAAGACTTCCCTATGGATGGACATGGAGAACGGTACATACACCACTACGCGGGCCCAGTGCGCGTTGGCCGTTGTTAACGACTGACTAGGGCTCTTTCAATTTAGACGTTTGTTGTCGGACTGCTAACGCACATTTGCAGTGCGTTCCTTAGTAAAACAGTCGCACGACAACAAACGTCTAAATTGAAAGAGCCCTAACAGTCGGAACAAACGGCTTTACGTGCCTTCCGAAGCACGGAGGAGCTCGAGACGATATTTTGGGTCATCCTCCGATCATCATCACCGGCCGGCCGTCCGATGACCGGCCTTTGCGAATATTGCTCAACTTTAGCAATCGACCGGCCGCGTTAACCACTGCACCATCGAGCTTCTCTAAAAAATATAAGCTGTTTGCACAAACCCTTGGTCCCACAGCTACCAGTCAGTGGGTGGCTGTGTCGTAAGCCAGCTGTCGGCGCCTGCCTCCAAGCTTGTAATTAATTCAAGGCAATAAGCCCCCCGACACATTTTGTGCACACGACAATGCATCACACACAATCCTGCGTGTTGTCGCGACCATGTCACCGCCTGAATAATGGACTGGCCTGTACGTACCTACATACTATACAACGCTCACACATATTGATAATAATTGTTCCGCTCACATTATGCGTTTTGCTTGTAATCACCTCGGGTAGCTCATAGATGTGGATAGGTATATCGTCGATAATTACTGCAATCCAGTGATTTGCGGTAGTGACTTATGAACTGGGTTTAGCTCGATAATATGCGAATATAAAGGCCGGCAACGCGTCTGCGATTCCTCTGGTTTTGCGGGTATCCATGTGCGGCGGTGATTACTCTCCATCAGGTAACCCAACTGCTCGTTTGCCTCCTTCTTTTATAAAAAAAACATAAAAACATAAACATTTAATTAGTTTCCCGTTTGTAACAAAAAGGTAAGATACATTTTTATAAATCAAACTCAACGTACTTACATACTTAAATGCAAAAAACAAACACTGGATAAATTGTTAGTTTTATCTTATTAGTGTTCTGGGTTTTAGTGTACACCAACAACCAGGGGCTCAATTTTAAAACGTCCACTATCGTGTACCAGTGGCCTTGTCAAAATCAGGCTATTGATACACTATTGAGACGTTATTCATTTAACAGACTTAAGATATAGATGTTTTAAGTCCGCCTGACTAGCTACCACTATTCAAGTTTGTCGCCATAACATATATCTCAGACAATAAAATACACCAATCTCAATATCGATTCGAATAGACCAGCCGTTTCTAGTAATAAGTCCCAACAATAATCCCCACATTGATGATTGATTACAATTTTGCATTTATACCCCTCTCTCCAGGTTCAGACGTACAGTCGGCGGCAGATCAACCTACCCAAATCTGTCAAATTTCTCCAATAAATATTGATCCTTATAACCAAACTATAAAGTTCAAAATTGATTGTAGAAATTTGACAGTTTTGGGTAGGTTGATCTGCTGCCGTGTGTACGTCTTCATAAATCCGTCGTTACATTGAATAGCGCTCACAAAACTACTATGTAACTAGGTACTTTGGACAATATGAACATATCCAAACGAATAGTAATATGGATATATCTAAAAATATATTAGACAACATCACACATTGTTCTGATCCCAAGGTAAGTAGCTAAAGCACTCGTTTCATGGAAACCAGAAACAACGATGGTACTGTAAGGAGGTTATATGCAGCTCATAGTAAAAGTTAGTTTAAAGTATTTTAATTTTTAATTTTACACGATGATTCAAATATTCATCCAGACTAAAGAGGCTTACATACCTCAGAATAATAACTAAATTATTGTTCTGAGTTACATACAAATACAATAAACTAACATTCACTATGATTATAACCTCCTTACAGTACCACAACCACAGAGTAGATAATACCACAACCACCCAGACCCGACACAATATCTAAAAGTTCGTTTTCGACGTTGACCAGTCCGGGAATCGAACCAATTCCTCAGAGTTAGCGCCGCCCAAAGTCCGGCGTGCAAGCTTCTCGACTACGGAGGTTGTCGCTGGCATATCGGAAAAGTTTGCTTTTCCAGAAAGCCACTAAGGGCCCTCGCGCACGGCGACTTTTTGTAGCGATGCAGTTTACGAAACGCCGACAGCATCGCTACTAACGCGCGTTAGTCGCATTTGCAACGCGCTACTGAAGCGATGCTAACGCGCTACTACGCGCTAACGCATCGCGACTGTATCGATGCAAACGCGCAACCGTGTCGGACGACATCAGGGAGAGAACGGAGGGAGGGTGGCGCGTGAGAAGGGAACCGAGCGTTTGCATCGCGACTGAATCGCTATGTTATTTTATATAATTGTTATGTTATGTGGGCGAAGGTTAAGCTAGCATCACCATCGCGAGTGTCACCATCGATGCGAACGCGCGACAGCATCGCTACTGCATCGCTACAAAAAGTCGCCGTGGGCGAGGGACCTAAGGCAAGGCATATTTTAAAAAAACTTCGGGTAGAGGCACCAGTGGTATCGACACTATTTGTTTCGCCAAAAAATAACATAGATTTTCATTGAAAATTCACGTGATGACAGATATAAAGCAGGTGGTCTTTGCTAAAGACTAAAATCAGTATCTGACTTCTATTATTAATAATTAAAGGGAAAAAAAAGTCGCACACTGGTGCCGTACCCTACTTTTCGAATATGAAAATCTAATCTAATCTATAAAATCCAATACGGCTTATTTACTTTCAGCGAAAGTTGCCCTCTGCGTATGACAGATTTAAAATGATTATTTTTTTAAAGATTTTATGAATTTTAATTTATTTATTAAATCGAATGGGTTTGATCTACCCAAAGGCTAAAATCAATGTTTAATGATAAAATACATCGCGCAATTTTTACGCAAACAGTTCTCTGAAAGTAATCAAGGCTTTACCTAGCAGAGGACGAGATTAGTCTAGATGGAATTTGTGATGTAGTTAATACGTAACTTACTAGTTACGTATTAACTACAATACATTTTATTACTATAAAATGTATTGAGGGTATGTCTGTCATGGACAGAACAGTATGGAATAAATGATTATATAACTAAGACGTGTTTTGTTTCGCTAGTCGCCTTCCCATACAGTATAGTGGCGGGCGACGACGATGGGATGGCGACTAGCGTAACAATACACGTCTTACTTAAACAGTCCTTGCCATACAGTATAAAATGGGGTATTTGACAGGTTTTAGAAAAATATGTCTAATGGTTCATTATAGCATAATATATTTGCAATTTCATTAATTTGTTATGAATTTCTTTATTTTTTATGAAAATCGCCATTAAAATTCAAATTAATAAAATAGCCGCCAAAACGTTGCATGCAGGTCACGTGATGTCGTGACGTCACCTGCTTGTAAGCAAAATTTTAGCTGTCAAATTAAACGTACAAAACTTTAATTGACATTTACTGTAAACAAGCTGGTGACGTCACTCCAAATTCAGCGTCATCCCGTGCGTTTTTGATCACGTGGTTAATCATAAAAAATTTATCATGTTATTAATGATTTTTTATAAACATCATAATTATTTTAAAATTTTGTGCTGGCTAAATTAGTTTAAAACATGTTTACTATTAAGTTAACAACAGTTTGATCAATATTTTCATTGTAGTCAAATACCCTATATGTAACCCAATAAGGCCGCGCGGCAAATTGAAATTTTGTATAACTAAAACTACTATAAATAAATAAATAAATAAATTAGTTTATTTTCATGCAACAATTTAAAGTTACAAAATAACAGGCCCATAGAGAAATACCTTATAAACTAACATATACATACCAATATACATTTTTTGTTAGTAATATACAAAAGTTAATCTATGTTAGTAGGTAATTATTTCGACACCTTCGGTGCCGCTTCGATGGCGCTCAAAGGTCTGAACACCACTCCCTTCGGCCAGAAGACTTCTCTCATGAAGGCATCCAGCTTAGTTGATGGGACTCGCACCACAAGCTTTGAAGCTAGCGTTGTGGCGCGACTCCAGCGGCTCCACCCTCAAAAGGAAGTTGGTCTTCGTTTGTATGTAATATGCGATATCCTTCACGGTAGTGGTATAGTGCAGGCGAGACAGATACATGGCCGTGGTCGGTGTCGCAGCACGCAGCAGGAAGTTAGGCCCTGTCGGTGCTATAGGTACCATAATAATATATTTTTGCAACTGGTTACACATTAACTACACGAAATAAGGAGACGCAAAAGGGAGCTTCATACAAATGTTCGAGTAACGCACACATAGACAACCTTTATTTATTTTAAAACTTTTGCAACATATATTACATGGCGGACTTAATGCCTGAGGCATTCTCTACCAGTCAACCATAGGGTGGTGCAGAAATAACAAGGTAGGTGCAATTGGGTGAAGACAACAATTTAGAAATAAAAATAATATATTATAAAACGCACAGTACATACCTACATATATACAATAATAATATAAATAAATATACTTATATACACTGTGGCGGCTCCACCTACCGCATACGCCGCACATTATTCGACACGAAGCAAACACCTTCTCAACCGTGTCAACAGATGGCGCCACAGACGCAAATCAACGACGTCCCCATACCACGACGTAAAATAGTATCGGAAGCCTGCATCGCGGTAGCGAAGTTTCACCATCTCCTTCGCTATGTATAGCACCTCCAACTAACATCCGTTGGACCTCGGTCCCCGAGCTATACCACCCAGCTCGGAGGAAGATCTTCCCTTTGCCTTCCTCAATGTGGCATCCTACCTACCATTGGTCCCCTACAGTGGTGACCCCGACGTGATTACTTACCATCGGCTCCCCAAAGTGGTGACCCCGACGGAGCACAGAAGCACCCACATCATCGTCGCAGCAGCGCCCATCCCATCACTCCACATCTATCATCTACCTTCGCCAGCAGTCACAGCAAGCCAGCAATCTAGCCACAAGGTTCCACCGCAGCATCTTGGACGACGCTTCCTGGACCTCCGGCACACTCGAAGCGAAGTTTCACCATCTCCTTCGCTATGTATAGCACCTCCAACTAACATCCGTTGGACCTCGGTCCCCGAGCTATACCACCCAGCTCGGAGGAAGATCTTCCCTTTGCCTTCCTCAATGTGGCATCCTACCTACCATTGGTCCCCTACAGTGGTGACCCCGACGTGATTACTTACCATCGGCTCCCCAAAGTGGTGACCCCGACGTGGATTACTTACCACTAGCTTCCCACAGTGGTGACCCCTACGGAGCACAGAAGCACCCACATCATCGTCGCAGCAGCGCCCATCCCATCACTCCACATCTATCATCTACCTTCGCCAGCAGTCACAGCAAGCCAGCAATCGAGCCACAAGGTTCCACCGCAGCATCTTGGACGACGCTTCCTGGACCTCCGGCACACTCGACGGCATCATCCCGACCTGGTCTCCGCAGCCCACGACCGGTGCATCAATGTCGGCCGCATCACTCCGGCGTGGCAGCCCTGCACACCAGCAGCTCGGACCCACCGTCATCATCACCTGTCTCGACTCACCGCAGACAGGAACAGCACACTGCATCACTGGCAACGCGCCTTCACCCCACCCGTCTCGACTCACCGTAGACTGGGGCATCCTGCAGCAGCACTCTCCACTGGCACTTGCAAGCTCTGACGCACTGACTGCTGAGCACACTTACTGACATCGACCTCTGGTCTCGGGGGGGAGTGATGTGGCGGCTCCACCTACCGCATACGCCGCACATTATTCGACACGAAGCAAACACCTTCTCAACCGTGTCAACAGATGGCGCCACAGACGCAAATCAACGACGTCCCCATACCACGACGTAAAATAGTATCGGAAGCCTGCATCGCGGTAGCGAAGTTTCACCATCTCCTTCGCTATGTATAGCACCTCCAACTAACATCCGTTGGACCTCGGTCCCCGAGCTATACCACCCAGCTCGGAGGAAGATCTTCCCTTTGCCTTCCTCAATGTGGCATCCTACCTACCATTGGTCCCCTACATACACCAATATAATGTATATTATTACATAAACTACTTTTACAAATATAAAACAAAAATAAACATTTAATACATAATTTATAATTAGGACGTTACTGAGATGATTCTGCCAAGGTTTTATCAAAAAAGAGCATACGGACTTTCTTTTTAAAGGCGTCACGACTCGTAGCCATCCTGATTTCAAGAGGTAGCACATTCCATAGGAGAATGGACTGAATATGGAAGGACGAGTGTACAACGCTAGATGTATGGGAAGGACAGAGAAGGAGAAGACTATTAGTAGATCGGAGATTCCTACTATGAGATGAGCAAAGGTATTGAAAATGAGGAGTGAGATAAGAGGGAGCATTTGGAGAATTAAGCAGTGAAAATAGTGTCGTCAGGGCTCGTACACGCCTCCGCTGGCGAATGGGCAGCCATTTTAGCTCGGATCTATATTGCGAGATGTGGTCATATTTTTTGAGGTTAGAGATGAACCGTATAGTATTGTTGAGCACCTTTCAGGTGCGGTTTCACTGTTTCCTGTTATCGTTACATTTACGTTAAAGAGGATACTAATAAAACTTCCATAATTTCGAATGAAAATAATCTTCGTTGCAGCGTCCGTAAATAAGGTTAGTAATAAAGTATACTTATACGTAATACCTAATGTAAGTAACATAATAAAGATACAACTAAAATAGTACGTTTTTTGTCAGAAGTCATCACGAACCATACATTATTTTTACAACTGCACCTATCAAGATTTAATAAAAATATGCAAATTGGCCAATCGCTAAAAATCTAATTTAGTAAAGTTCTTTTTCCAGAACATATAATTACGCGTTACGTAAGAGATGTGTCCATAAAGACTACCGTGGCGGGTCGTGACTCCTCGGATTTCTTGGAGTCCCGCCCCAGGCCCCAGCGGTAGGCAGGTTTTTAGTTGGTCGGCCATAACGTCAGGGTAAACCCAAATACGCCGCTGTATGATTCGGGTGAAATTTCCTAGACAAAAACAAAGGAATGCAAAGTTAGTAAAACACGGTGTCGATGTAGCAGTTCATCAATAACGATTACTAGCAGGCTGTGCAAAACCTATCGCTTTCTACCTTATAAATTTTTGCCTCAAAACAGTATGATCATATGCTACTTAAGTTTCTTTTGCATAAAACCTTCTTATGAACTCTTTAGCGGGGTAAACAAGTGTTTATTATAAACTTTTTTGTTCTCCAACTTTCCCGAAACCCAGCACCAATGTTTACTAGTTAGAATGTTGTTACGTCGTACGCTCTTAAGGAGCGTGCATTTTGCATGCATTTTAAAATGCTCGCAACTTTGCTGCGCGCAACGACATAGCGCATAGGTATTGTAAAACTCGAAACAAAAGGTTGACAAGGGAATCCACTATACTCAATATGCGACAGCACCTCCCATTTTTTAAAGAAAGCGCTTTCTTACATCTTTCTTTTTATGATTGTTCTTCTTTTATTAGAGTACTTTTGTTTCTTAAGTGAAATTTCCTAAGTTAGAAAGGCGGGGCTTTCGTTGTAAATCCGTACTTACTCTTTGAGTCGTAAAAGTTGGGCGATTGAAAAAATCGTTTCTCCGTTCCTACTGATGCTATGTAAGGTAAAAAGTTCACCTTTGATATTCTCGCGGCGATTGAACGATTCGTCTAGTCAGTTGCCTTTGATAGGTTTAGGCAAATCTCCCAATTGGAAAAATACGGTTTGCACACATGAACGGGAAACAGCAAAAACCACTCAATACTCCAATGTTACTTTACCATGAAATAAAACTTTAAGTTTAATCAGTCTTTTGACTTTGATTTAATAGGTATGTATGTATGTCTTAGTTAAGTTTGTTCGTATATTTAAGACCACCAAAATTAAAGCTGCAATGTTTAGTTGATAAACTAATTTCTTAATGTGTATACCTTTAAATTAATTAAAGTACTGTAGGGCTTTACAATAAAAACACAATATAACTTGAATTATGTATTATCGAGAGACCATTTACAATATCCTCCCACACTGTCTACCATAAGTCAAAGTCAAAGTCAAAGTCAAATATTCTTTATTCAAATAAACTTTAGAAAAGTGCTTTTGAATCGTCCATAATTTTTTTACCTACTACCCATTCAGGACGTCTATATTTTAGCTGTGGAGAAGAATGGGCGCAAGAAACTCCACAGCTTTAATTCAATATGTAACGACATTTACAAAATTATATGCCGTTACGTTACCAAGTTATACAAGTTTAAAAAAAAAATCTTAACAATATTTTGGATTAGAAATAGATTGGAGCATTTTAAACCCATGCTGTTTTGTCTTCAATGTAATCAGACACTTTATAATAAGCTTTTTTATAAAGCTTTTCTTTAATAGCGATTTTAAATTTATTAATATCTAGTTTTTGGATATTACTTGGAACTTTATTGTAAAAACGTACACACAGGCCTCAAAATGAATTATTTACTTTGTGGAGCCTAGTATTAGGTACTGTTAGTTTGTTTTTATTTCTAGTGTTTACATTGTGAATATCACTGTTTTTAGAAAAAGTTTCAATATTTTTATATACATACATTAGGTTCTCGTAAATATATTGTGATGCAACTGTCATTATATTAATATCTTTAAATCTCTCCCGAAGAGAATTACCAGCTTTTAGATTATAAATTGCTCGAATAGCCCGCTTCTGCAGCACAAAGATAGTTTGAATATCGGCAGCATTGCCCCACAGTAAAATGCCGTACGACATTACGCTATGGAAATAACTAAAGTAAACAAGTCTAGCTGTTTCAATGTCAGTGATCTGACGAATTTTCATTACTGCATAAGCCGCAGAGCTCAGTCTACTCGACAATTTATCTATATGTGGGCCCCACTGTAGCTTTGCATCCAACGTAATGCCTAGAAACACTGTGGTGTCCACAAGGTCCACATTCTTATCTTTAATTCTTACACTGGTTTTTACCTTCTTAACGTTGGGTAATACAAATCTTATACATTTGGTTTTTTGTTCATTTAATAGCAAATTGTTAACACTAAACCAATGAACTATCTTTGAGACAGCATTGTTCACATCGTCATCAATCGTCTGTCGTCGTTTCACTTTGAATAAAAGTGAGGTATCATCTGCAAACAATACTATCTCATGTTTGTCTTTTACAAAGTAAGGCAAGTCGTTAATATAAATTAAAAATAAGAAAGGACCAAGAATTGAACCCTGTGGAACTCCCATTGTAACCACCGATCCCGGAGATCTATTACCGTTAACATCAACCCTCTGAACCCTTTCACTCAAATATGAGATAAGAAGATTCAGTGATGCATCTCTAATTCCATAGTGGTAGAGCTTCCTGACCAGGGTTTCATGTAAAACACAATCAAAGGCCTTGGATAAATCACAAAAAACCCCTACGGCATCGTGTGAATCCTCCCAGGCATTAAATATTTGAAGTAAAAGCTCAACACCAGCGTCAGTAGTCGAGCGACCCCTAGTGAAACCATATTGTCTAGAATGTAAAAGTTTATTTCTATAAAAATGAACTTGAATTTGGTCTAGAATTATCTTTTCAAATATATTACTAAATGTGGGTAACACAGAAATTGGTCTAAAGTTAGAGGGGTCACATGTGCTACCTGATTTGAATAATGGGATTACTTTACTGTGCTTCATTAGGTCAGGAAAAACACCACAGTCAATGCATTCATTAAATATGCAAGCTAAAACTGGAGCTATTGTCTCAATAACGGATTTAGTGACGTCGACGGAATTACCCCACAAATCAGCAGTCTTCTTTTTATTAAGAGTATTAAAAGTTTTAATTATATCTCTAAAATCAATTTTTTGAAAACTAAAATAGTTTTCACTAGGTTTGACATTTTCCTTTAGAACCGCTTCAGCTACAGTGGGGGAGGAGTCCAAAGCCTTTGTAGTTGAAACTGGAATATCAGTAAAAAACTTCTCAAATGCCGCAGCAACATCAGCATCGGAAGTTAAGGTTTGATTTTCGTAGCTCAATTTGTACTCATTGTTACGACTTTTGACATTTCCAGTTTTACTATTTATAATATTCCATGTCATTTTTATTTTGTTATCACTTAGCTTAATCTTTGAACTCAGGAACTTTGCCTTTGCTAATCGACATACTATTTTAAATAACTTAGAATAATTTTGACATACATTTTAAAATCTTCACTGGTGTTATAGTTGCGTTCATCATATAGCTCATAAAGTCGCTTTCTACTTTTGTGGATACCAATTGTAGCCCATTCACTAAAAGTAACAGTACCACTAACCGAGATCCTTTTTGGAATAAAAGTTTTATTAAATTCTGTACAATATTTATGAAAGTACATAATAATCATCCTCTCTTGTTTTCTTCTATTTCCTTCCTCACTTTTCCTAACGTTCTAATTTTAAAACTCAGGCCGCGCAGTGTGTCACAGAGCTGCCCGAAGAAAGGAGTTCCGATCACCACAGTACCACTTATTCATGTGACAGTACGTTAGATATTCAAAAGAACAAGAAAATGAAAAAAAAAATAATCCTATATTATTGTATATTCTAACAATATATTTTGTCAAAAGATAGAACCACTGTATACAATGTTCTATAAAATAGTCAGACCTCATGTCGAGCCAACTTTAATGTGGTAAATGTATCTCTTTTAATTAGGTACTGATCTTTGTAAGTCTTGAGCTAAACCACATTGGCGACTAGTCTGACTGCGATGTGGGTCAAAAGGTGTAAAGTGCACTACGTAACATCAAAATAATAAAAAAAACAGCAAGATGACAGCAATAAGCTTAAAACTAAATCGTATAATCATGGTTTTTTAATTTTGACAAAAAGAGTCTTCTTAAGAACAAAGGATTAAAAATATCAAATTTATTACTTCATTGCGAATTCAAATAAAAAACAAACTAACAATGTTTCGTAGTTACCAACTTCTCATTTTGCTAATTCATAATCAAAAAATTACCCACAACATTTTCGCACTGAACTTTATATTCCCATAATTATGAGAATGTGAGGTGTAACCTTCAGTTTTTGTAAGCAAGCCTTTCACACAACACATAAACACATACAAGATTATACAACCGCCGCATAAGGCTTTGTTATAGACGCGCTTTTTGCAAAACCCGTTCATAAAACTGCACTGGCGAAGTGGATTGACTAATAAGATTAGCATAATTGCGCCGAGCAAGTGCACGCGAACCCATTGCTTTTCATAATTAGCGCTGGTTGTTGTATAACGTTGAGGTGTTGCCGTTCTAAGGGTGTACATATAGAAAAAGGTAACAGCGGGTAGTATATTTTTTATTATAATAAAAACTAAAAACTCCATTCTAAAGATAAGTCACCTTTGTAAAAGTCTTTGTGGCCAGCTGTCACTCCCACATAGGAAAATTCGGACGCGGTTAATGTCTATTCTTTACCTTTTTTTTCCTTTAGTTGATGGCCTGTACGATTAGCACATTTAGCCAGTCAAAGTAATTTTTCTTACAAGTAATATATAAATAAACAATATTTCCTTCTTGTATAGATGATGATGAATGATAATGGAAATGAATGAGTGACAAATTATATACCCTCCAACCCCTCGAGTATCTCAGTAAAGATGTGGGGCTTTACTAAGTCCTCGGGCGGACTTCTTGAGAGAATTTGAAAAGTGAAGTTGCACTGTTTTGTTTCGTTTGCCAACACTCGTGCGCACTTACAAACACTTAACGGTTAAGAATCCACCATTATTTCACATTAATATTCGACATAATACAAATTTTAGAAAATAAAACAAGACCGCAGACATGACTCTTCACTTTCCCGCCAAGAAGTCCCTATTCTCTACTTCATCATCATCATCATCTCAGCCAAAGACGTTCACTGCTGGACAAAGGCGTCCCCCAAGGATATGAGGGGTATTTGCCGTAATCGCCACGCTTGGCAAGGCGAGTTGGCGATCGCAGTAGGTTGAGGGTAACCCCAGAGAGATGCTGCTGCCCATCCTCTGGAATGGTCCCTTAGTCGGCTTTTACGACACCCAAGGGAAGAGATGGAGTGGTGCAATTTTTTATCCCCGGCACCACACAGGGAATTCTTTACTACTATTACTATTACTATTATTACTATTATTCTCTACTTGCTGCCAACTAAATCACTTTTAGTAGATTAATAAAGGCTAATGATGAAGTTGATGTCATGCACAATAAAGGATTCATAAAAGTTGTTTATATTTATTATTATTGTTATTATATCAGCCATAACTGTCCCATTCCTGGGCAAAAGCCCCACACTTTTTCTACACCTTCCGGCCCCCTGCAACATCATGCCAGTCTTTCCTATCAAGGTCGTCTCGCCATTTTCATCTTCTTTATATTTTAATACTCAGACAAGCTTTGGTTATATTTATTTCATTTATTTATTTATTTATTTATTTTTTTCATTTTACATGCTAGTTTACAGATTATGCGTCCAAAACACCGACATGTCATACATCAAATAAAAATGTCAAATCTTAAGAACTAGAGTCACAGATAGGTTACAATAAAATTATGTCACAAAAATTACACATTAAAATAACAGAATCAAAATAATTAAAAATTAAATAGCTTATTCTATAGTTTATTTAATAGTTGTGGTCAAGAAAGTAAAAGGCTGCCGCCACTAAACGCCCTAAGCCATCAGCAAACAAATCGACATCGTCGTATTGAGCGAGCATGTCCCCGATGAGGCGCAGGGCGCGCGCGGTAGGCGCCTGCGCGGCATGTACGGTGCGCGTGACGGGCCGCAGCAGCAGGCGCGGCCGCCGGCGCGGCGCGACCAGCCCCGAGGTGGTTTGCGGCACTCGCGCCGGCACCGAAAGGGACACCCGCCCGGATGTATATTCTTCACATTAAAGCTGGTTCCGGAATCAAGAAGGCTATGGATTAGTTCAACTGATATTAGCTCACCAGACACGTTATCAACATTTACAAACAATTTCAAACGAACTAACTAAGTTGGCGCAGGGGGTCTTGGCCTCCCAAAATAAGCGCCTCCATTTAGGTCTATCCTGCGCCCTGTCAGTTACCCTTGCCCTCCTGTCACCTTACCTCCTGTCAGTTATCAGCGTGGGGCTCGTGCAAGTCCTTCCCGACCTCGTCCCTCCAACGGTACCTGGGACGACCAACTGGCCATAGTAGGCTCATCACACATACGCCCGCTTCATCGCACGATTTTACAAATATGTTTTAAGATTTCATTAAAACCGTTATAGTGCCATGTAAGTGCCATATGTCCCAGATTCAGTTCTGTTAATAAAGGTAATTACACAAGTTTCACAACGCCGAGTGGTAAAGTGGCCCGACGTCCAAAGGTTCCGGGTTCAATTCCCAGGTGGGGCAAAGTGTGTTTCGGATTTTTCGATTCATTTCCCGGGCATGAGATCACCAACCCGGATTTGGCAAGCGTGGTGATTAAGCCATTACCCATCAATGTTAGTGATAACTTGGATCGATGATGGAGGCTTTTGCTCAGCAGTACGACAGATATAAGCTATTTACTTCACTATTCGAGTTAAATTTTCTTAAATTTATGATACAAAACATTTAAAAAATGCTTGATGCAAATTCCGTAACTATAAAACTCATTCTAAATAAGTCATAACTATAAACAACATCTCAAGTGAGATTTTCTATTCCTTCAGCTCGCTTTTAGCCCGCTCACCGCGATGCTAAAACATGGCTGCCATATTAAAGCCTTAACTTAGGTTCATGTGCAAGCAGCACTCAGGTGGATGCATTTACTTTTTATACTAAACGATAACGTCTAAACTTCAAGAAGTATTTTAGTTGACCTACTTAGTACCTACGTGTGGGTTTTGTACATGAGATCACTTATTGGTATACGTTTAGGTCTAAAATATAAACTTACACGGTTAAAAAAGTATTTAAAAAAGTAGTACTAAAGTATTAAGCTACTGAAACACTGGGTTGTTAGGCACCACCAGGTCCAGAAAAGAATGATAGTAAATAAAAGAAAAGATCTGGGGTAACCAAATTTATTCTCTCAGGGATGGGTGTCGTCGGTCGCTGTAGTGCTGTGTTGTCGCGCGATTGGAGTAAAGTACGAGCGCGCAGTTCGGCGCCTAGGTCAGCCTAGACCCGAGCCATAGTCTGCACCGGTGGAACCTGGATTCGGGTGTGGTGGATCCGCCGCTGATGGACTGCGCCGGTGTACCGGATCCGCCGCTGGTCACTGCCGCCCGAAACGCAGGCGGGTAGGGTGCGTGCAGATGCTTTCCGCTCCCCGGTAGGTGGACTTTGTAAGTAATAAAGTATTTAAAAAAAGTTAAAAGTATATGTGGGATAATAATGGCGATAAACTTGAGTATTTGTGAAATTCAAAAAATAGAATATTCAAGGCTTTTCAAGTTTAATTAATGTAATACCGATTTAGATGCTCATTTTGTCGTGACACTTCGAACACTTTAAGGGTCTTATAGCCACAGGAGTACTGAGATGTTGGTTGCCTCATAAATAATTTGAAACTTACTATTATCAACTATTTTTAACGAGTGCGTTAAAACGAATTTACAGCGGGTTGTAAACTCAAAACACATGGAACTTTTTTTATATTTCCGTACCCGAGCATCATCTTAGGGATGAATTTCAATTCTTTACTATGTATTTGAGCTTACTTATGCAATCAGGAACCAATCCATAGATATGCCAAATTGAGTTAAATAATATAGAAAGCTTTTATAATGCACCATCTGTCAATCCTGTAAAGATCAATATGATCTGACAATTTTGACTGCACAAATCATTTCCATGACAATGTTACCAACCCACAACCATTCCTTATGGTTTGTGTGTGGATTGGTAACTGTTTGCATAAGTAGGTTCTATCATCATCAGCTCATTTTATGTCCCCACTGCTGGGGCATGAGCCTTCTCTATGGATGGATAGGGAGAACGGGCCATAAACCACCACGCGGGCCCAGTGCGGATTGGTGACTGTTAATGACTGCTAATGCAGCCGGGACCAACGGCTTTACGTGCCTTCCGAAACACGGAGGAGCTCGAGTTGATACATTTTTGGTCATCCATCCGGTGACCGGCCTTTGCGATAGTTGCTTAACCTCAGCACTCACAGACCGGGCGTGTTAACCGCTGCGCCATCTAGCTCCTCCTCGTCCTATGGTCCTATGGTATACTATGATAAAAATTGGTCGGGTCGTTAAAGTATGTCCGTATTATTTTAACTTATTTTCAAGCTTGCTAGTTATTGGCCACTTGTTCAACACTTCTCTTTGTTTGTTGTAATCGTTTTTTGTACATATTGTTGTTAAAAAAGATAATTAAAAAAAATTTTTAAAAATAACTCATATAATTTTTTTTAAATTATTTAATTATAAATATAAAAAAAAATTATTATAAAAAATTATTAATTTTTTTTTAAATTAATTAAAAAAGATAATTTGTATGGCATCGAAGCAGTCGCCAACAAACAAGGCATGTGCTGAATTTGGACCTTTTGATAATAATCTATTTATCTAACATATTTGTCGTTTTCGTTGACGTAGTGAGACACTCGGACCAAAATTTGATATGTGTTCCGTCTTCGTCTACTCGGAAACACAGATAGCGAATATTGCTGTCTGAACCACAGAACAGTTAAACCTTCTTTTTCTATTCCGTGGTCTGAATAGCTACATAGGTAGTACACACGCCTGCATCTACGACTACCACAAACGTCAAATTTTCTCAATAGACTTAGAAGTTTATGTCTATTGCAATACGGTTGAACATTCATTGAAGACATTCGACAGTTTTGGTTAGTCTGAAGTGTACAGGCGTCTGTACAATAGTTGGCTGCGCAACCGTAGCAAGCAAGCTAGCAAATATTTAATAAGAGCTCGTATTGTGTTGCACTCGCGATTCAGTTTGTTCACTCTTCAATACAGATACATTGTTTCGACTGTATTGAAGACGGAATAGACATTTTCAGATCACGGCTCTTACCGTCTCCGGTACTAGGGCAATATATTTTGTGATGTAAATAAAACTGTTATGTGGAGTATTATTCGTTTTGATGGGAACTAGGGGACTAAGATGCGCGCATGTCACTGTCTTCGCAATAGTGAATTGGTGTTTCATGTTGCTGCGTATCTAAAATATAGTTGAGCTAATTTACAAGTTTCGATGCTCTTGATTTGATTTCATTAGGTTCTTTCTTACACGCTTTATGGTTTCAACTTTTAGTTGGGTCTATATTGATGCGTTTATCTAATAGTGTTTTTGTAAATGAATCTTGCATTATATATTGGTTTCTTTTTTTAGTTATATACCTCTTTATAATTGTGACTTTGTGACAAATAACTGTTAAGGTGCAAGTACTTTTTAAACACGTACCTAAGTATCTGTTTATTATTCGTAAACGTATCTGTGAAATATCTCTTAACTTAGCTCAATCGTTTTTCAGTAAAGAGGTATTTGCAAACAGTTTGCAAAAATATAAAAGCCTGATTTTGAACTCTATCATTTCATAGTTAATTAACTAATTATATTCTTCTTTTTCATTAAAATTTATATATTAAATTCAGTAGATATAAGTTTTACGTCTATAATTAGAGATTTGATATTGTTTGCTTTTTATTTTTTCTGTTTTATTATTATTGTTTTTTTTTTTTTCTAATACGTCCCACCAGAGCATGTCGTGGCGACCTATAATTGAGACAGCATTTAGCTTTAAGATTTAAAATTATAGCTTCTTTCTAGTTTTAATGTATGTCTTGTTGGTTGTCCTATTTAAATAAATAAATAAACAATTTAACCGTTTATTTTTTCAAGGCAGTTTCTTAAATAACGAAGTTTTTGAAAGATGTGCTTTTGTTCAATCCTCTGTGCTATGGCCACCCATAAAGCGTTTTCGTTGTATAATATAAAAAAATGGTTACCTAAATGCATCATCAAGTTTCATAACAACCATTCAAAGTTTTTACTACTTAAGTATGGCTGTTCCATTATAATCCGTTAGTGGTAACTTAAGTAAGTAGGTAAGTGGTTACTATAAGACCAGATACAACAAGAAAGCTTCGTCTCACTTTTAAAAATAAAACTTTTACATTCGACGTTCAAATCTGAACAAAAGAAAATATTTTGAAGAAAAAAAAAACAAAACAAAAGGTCTGTCCAACCGAACTTACATCGCAGTGTTTTTATCCAAATTTCACCTGTAATGAACAGTGCAGACTTTTCATTAGACCGTTTGTAAACAAAAAGAACGGTGAAGTTTGAAAAAAGAAAACTCCACATCCTAATTGGCTGTGAGCGGTATCACAGGTAGTCGGCGCTACTCCGGCGGGCGGCGCCGTTCGAATTCTAATTAACTATCTCCCTTTACAATTTATTTCTTTTACCATTAATTTTGCACAAAAAAGAAAGAATTTCACAGTAAGTTAAAAGCTTTTTATTTTTTCCGTCAGTTTGTTTGAAGTTGGAAGTGACAGCATGATTTTTTAAATGTGATGAGATGTTTCAATTATGTTAACTGAATTTTAATTTCCCAATCTTAGGTAGGTAATAAACATTAAAAAACAAAAACAAAGGGTGCTTTATTTCATACTTCGCTTACATCTTTCTATATTTTTGTTTTATTCCAAAACATTTAAGAATTTGGCCTTCATGTTACGCGATACGAAAGTAATTGACAATGGAGCTGGAACCGCTCTTAACCCAGCATCCTCACTACTGAAAACCTGGCTATCTTTATCTGTAACTGTCATAACACAACAATACTTAGATAAAATGATGATAGCTAGCCAAGCGGCCTCAGGCTTGCTTGGTGGAGAACAAGCCCTGTCACGAACCAAACCATGCTCCACTTTGTTTATCACTTGTTTTTAACAAGCTTGTTTATTAATGGTGATATTATCAACCGAGTATGCATCCCCGAACGTCACACGGAAAATATTCCGCAGCTGAACACCGCCAAGCGCTAATCTGACTCACACTTACACTCAGCTAAGCAATTTTAATGAACACCGTCGCCAATCCTATTAATCACACACATGTTAGACCAGACTTAACTAACAAGCTTTAGCCCAAATCAAGCGCGGAATACGTCACCAGTCATTTTATCAATTAATGAGGGTCCGCACCCTCAGCGGCCATTACAATCTAGTGCGAACATAAATTGCGATAGAGGCCGCTCCGGGGCTTGTTTCATTTCACGACTGAATAAATCCAAATGTTATGCCGCCGACGCCCCGTTCGAACGAACGGTGATCGTTCCATCTGCGCTTCTCGGCCGGCCAATAAATTCGTTGGCGAATTAGCGTTGGCCAATGACAGCTTCGGAATAAAAATTTGACAGCCACGATCGTCTTTTGTTGCGTTTGTAAGTGAAGTCAGCCATACTGCGTCAGTGCTGGGTAAAGGCAGAGTGAACGAGAGTGCGGCAACTTCATACAAGCGCTCCGAAACGCACGCTCACAAACTCGTAGTTCACCTACATTAGCACACAGAAAAAAGCACGGGAACGGAGTACGCGATGACGCGGGCTGTCCCCGCAAACGTGGATCGGGCAGCGTATGTTGCTGTTTAACTGAGAATAACAAGTATGTCACTGAGCGCTGCCGATCAGATACACGTATTTTTCTTGGTTTGGGTGTCGCGATCGCGAATTTTGTTGCATATAGGTGGGTTCCTATTGAAAATGTCTGGAAAAAAACGGGTGTTTCCCACTGGTCAGATTGATAGTCAGACTACTCTGGCCAACGGGATTTTTTTTCCCGTTGTTCAGACCAGCTCGTAATGTAGTAAAGTACTGTTGAATTCAAAACCACCAGTACAGTCATATATTTTTTAAATAGGTTTTATTGAAACTCTTCGCAAGATATTTCATGGTACCTGTTGTGTATGAGGATGTCTCAACACACACAACCATAATCCCAGTTTCTCCTTTTTTACTTTGCCGACAGATATAACAAGGTAAGTTTACAATATAAAAAGACACCCACATTCACACAATAATAAATTAACTATGTGTGACTCAACCCTAGCTGGTAGCGGTAGGTACAGTTCGGTACTTCAATTCAAGGTCACGGCACTGTTGCCGCACTCTCGTTCACTCTGGTAAAGGCGTCCATCATTGGAATCAAGTTATCGTTACAGTTCATGGTTGATGTTCAAAACACAGATAGCGCATTAAAAAATCCGAAACACACTTTGCCCGGCCCGGAGATTGCACCAGACCTATAAATATGGAGTCAAGCGTTTTAAAGGAAACGTCTTTCAAAAATATTTTTTATTTTATTAGAACGACCATCTGAAAATATTTAAGTACCTACTCGTAAGTAATATAGATTAATATCGCACGTTTGGCAAGTTTATTCAAGGGAGTTTAAGAAAATACGCCATAATTTATTTTATTCTATTACCGTTTTCCAAACGCACTCGCCATAGGATAACAATCAATGAGTCATGTTTGTCAGCTCGATTCATTGATAGTCAGCTGTTTTTAAGTATTTTAGTACAACCAACTCAAGCATCGTTCTAAAACCAAACAAGACAAAACCAATTTTAAGTAGAAAGTAGCAATTGTCTTAAGTTCTGTAATACCGGTTATTAGCTTATCTTAACGACAACCATCATGTTGATAGCAGCTAAGCATTGCTTACCTTCTCTACTCTGCCGTCGGAAAAAGAACGCAGTATTCGACAAAAAATCAATTTTCCTGTTTTGCTAGAAATGGCATCATAAGGCATATAAAGTAAATAGTCTATAACTGTCCCACTGCTGGGCAAAGGCCTCCATCATTGAAATCAAGTCATCGCTACAATTGATGGGTAATGGCTTAATCACCACGCTTGCCAGATGCGAGTTGGTGATCACAAACCCGAGATATGCATCGAAAAATCCGAAATACATTTTACCCGACCTGGGAATTGAACCCGATATTACTTCGCGATATTACTTCTAAATACTAAGTCGTAATGCAGGTTAATGCTGATACCTACTGTGTTTTGCAATTTCACATTTAACTAAACCAAATAGAACAATCAATTGATCACACGTTCAATACGTATACAAATTATATTTATTTTTGGTCATTACAGAGTTACAACCTCATATTTATAACGATTACTGCTTCTTTCCTAGTGATAACATGTATTGTACTAATTAGAAATGCCGTTCTTAGCAATTCTAGGCAACAACGCCGTACTCAACACGTGTACTGCATATTATCTTGGTATAAGTATTATACATTTTTTTTTTTTTTCGATTGGCAACACTGTTCGGTTAAGTTGTCAAAATAAGTAGCTCCTTTTAAAAATTAGATAAAAAATATTTTAATTGCATATTTATTACTAAATTTGTAATACGTGACTAAATTAAGTGACAAATAACGCCTACTAGTGTTTTCTCTGACAAAAGTTGTATAGTTTTTAAATTATTTGTAAATGTAATTTCCCAACTGTCATCGCCAACTGATTGATAAATAGTTTGCTTAAAGTTGTTAAAAAACAACTTTTGCTGTGGACTGCAGCAACTAAAACCGGGGAAGTATTGTTTTCATTCTATTAATTATAGCTACTGTCTAGTAACTTATGTGTAAAACTTCCGTAACCACTTCATTCGATTTGTAAGTGTCAATGTATTAGGCCAATTCATTGTTATTTTTCAACATAATAAAAACATTAATAGATGTGCATCTAAACTGCAAAAGTGACATTGGAATTTCGGTGTACATAATCTAACTAATCTAATAAAGAAATTGCAACTGTACTGTAAAAATCAGTACCAACTACATAGCAGCCTACTTATTTGTTTATCTTCATATTTTGTCTTTCATTCCGTTTCTGTACCAATAATACCTAAAACCTAATTTGTTTTAATTGTAGATCAGTAGAATTAATTAATAATTACAACACAAAAGCTAATAGCCCCTTTTATTTCTATTTGTATGTGTGTGATACATCTACCCCCACTAGTTAAAAATTATAATTGAAATTTATGATATTCTTACTAGCTTCTTACAAAAAGTAAATAAACAAATAAATTTGCAATAAATAAGATTTTAACCATTTGTTTACAAATTTCAGGTGAAAATAAACCACATACTTAACAAAATGCTGACCCGTAAGGCTGCTACACAAAGTACTGAGCTAAAGCTTAGACAGGCACTTCAGGAGCTTAAAGTATCCCAGGGGGGTAACCACGAGCTCTTATAGCAATATTATTGCAGTTGTGGAAAAGAGACGCGAGTATATTCGTCGCTACACGCGTCTCGTTTTCACAACTGCAATAATACTGCTATAAGAGCTCGTGGTTACCCAGCAGGAATCATACAATCAGCTGTTACGGGAGAGGGATGAGAGTGAGATGGAAATAAAATCCATAATTGACAAAAACTCACAGCTCAAAAATGAATTAGGCCAACTACACATTCAACATCAAGATGTGCTTCACCAGCGTGACCAACTTCAAGATGTGATCTCCACCTTTGAGCAGCAATACAACACCTATGAGAGGGCACTGGACCGCATCACTGAGTTGGAAAGGGACCTTAGTGCGGCAAACCATCAAATTTCTCAACTTGTCGAGTCGCAGAAACAGCTTGAAGTGGATCAGACTCAGTCATTATTTGATGAGCTAATGGCATCGCCTGGTGGAATTTCTGTACAGCAACTTCCGCATAACAACCTTAAACCAAATAGTCTGGGGAAGAAAAAAATCAAGAAGTATGTAAAAATAAATAGATTCATAAGAAAAACTGAGAAATTAATTAAGAAAAACAACTGTTTTTACAAAAACATTGCTCTTCGTAAGGAGCGTATAAGCCTTATTGATTCTTTAGAAATATATAATAGTAAATTGATAGAAAGTAGGCAAATGTATGTCCGGGACACTAAGCAATTACAGACTGATATTCAACGGTTACATGAGTCACTTGACATAATTAATAAAAAATACTCAACTTCACAAAAACAGATTGAGGAACATATTCGATCAGCCACAGAATTGGTTGATATGTGCAAGTACAATGCTGATCGGTATGACTCATTAATAAATAATGGAATTAACAGTAATGAAAAGTCTTCATCATTAATCAATAATTTTCAGGTAAATTCCAATAACTTGGAATTCTTGAAATCCCAGTACATCAGCCTGTCCAAAAACATATAAATGTAATAATAAGATTATTCCAGCCCCAATACAAAAAAACAATGTCAATAAATTAGTTAGTAAAACAGTTATGTTCTCTGATAAAATGGGTCAGGGATTAGGGTTGCTTATAAATGGAAGTAAAAATCAACTAGTTACAAATATTTGTACCCCAGGTAAATCAATGAATACTATAGTACGTAACTTAACACAGCACACGCTAAATAGTGCATCTCATGTTATTTTATTATGTGGTGACAGTTCACAAGTAAAAAAACGTGACATAATAAATAATATTAATATTTTGTTAAACCTGCAATCTGAAACAAATTGCAGGCTAATAATTAGCGCTTTTCCCTATTGTACAAATTTAACCTGGGAACAAAATAAACGTATTTTTGACTTAAATTTATTATTATATAATTTGATTTGTCGTCATAGTGACACTATTTTATTTTTTGATATTAATAAATTTATTTATAACTTTAGTTTGACTTCAGATACTATGTATCTTTCTAAGAAGTCTAGGACTCAAATAGCTAATTTGTTAGCTTATAATTTACAGGATACAGTTATAGCGGCTATAACTAAGTCTATACATAATAACAAAACCATTAGTAGTTCTACTAATGAAACTTTTAAAACTAGTAGTAAGGTAACAACCTCTGGTTTAAAGTAAGGTCTAAGACAAAAGCCAAGTCCACATTCATTAATATTGTCCATCAGAAAATTCAGGGCTTGGCTGGCAAGGACTTAGAATTAGAACTGTTTGCAAAAAGTCAGACTATTCATATATATTGTATAACTGAGCATTAGCTAAGAAGTCATGACTCGTCATTCCATGTTAACAATTATCAAAGAGCAAGCGCGTACGTGCGAAGCACAGCCATACACGGTGGTTCCCTAATACTAGTAAGAAGTAATATTAAATACAAAAAATCGCAACGATATTGTAAACCTTTCAGTGGAGCGTAACATTGAACTATCGTGTGTGGAGTTCAATAGTTTCGTAATAGTGTGTGTATACCGACCCCCATCGGGCAACTTCAGTATTTTCGAATCAGTAATGGAGGACGTACTTAGAAAATTAAAATTAAAAAAGAAATTTGTTTTAGTATGTGGAGATTTTAATATAAATATTCTAGAAATTACCTCAATGAGTGTTCGTCTTGTTGCGTTATTTAAATGCTTTAATCTTATGAATCTATTTCTCGAACCTACTAGAATAACTTCACATTCTGCCACTTGTCTTGATAATGTTTTTCAGACTATGACCCTGTTTCTAAGTCAGTATTTGATAATCTTACGTCTGACCATTGTGGTTTAAAAGTGACCTATGATTTTGATATTAAGGATGAGCCAAAAATAGTAAAATGTAAACCAGTAACAAAGAAACGAATGGAGTGTTTCAAAAATAATGTAGTTTGTAAAATTGATGCGTTACCCTTTGTACATGATGACCCAGATGTACTATATAGTAATCTTTTTGATTTTATAAAAACAGAATACAACCAAGTTTTTACTACTAGAACAATTAAAAATTCCCAAAAACTTAAGTTCTGTGATTGGGCTACAGCAGGTATTTATATCAGTAGAAATAGACTGTATGAGTTATATAATTTGAGGCAATGCAACCATAGCCTTAGTTTTACAGAATATGTAAAAAAATATTCTAAAATGTTTAAGAAAGTGTGCATATTAGCAAAATCAAATTTCATTAAAGACAAAATTAAAAACTCTAACAATAAAATTAAAGCCACTTGGGACATTATAAACCGTGAAACAGGTAAATTTAAACCACGGGACAATACTTTCACTCTGAGAGTTAATAACACCCTTGTCAATTCGGATTTAAATATTGCTAATATTTTTGATGACTATTTTTTAAATATACCAGTGGTAACAACTTCAAATTTAGATTCATCACCAGAAGCTGCACAATCTTTACTCAAAAAACATGTACCAAAATCTAATCTGTCTTTTCAATTTGAATACATTGATTCTATGAATATTATAAAAACATTCAAATCACTTAAAATGAAAAACACTAGTGATTTGTGGGGCATAAGTATTAAGGTGATTAAGAATATTATATTTTTATTGCACCCTATCTTGCAGACATTTTTAATTACTGTATCAATAAGGGTATCTTTCCAGAACTTATGAAATTCAGTAAGGTTATACCTTTATTTAAATCAGGAAACAAAGAAGACCCTAGTAACTATAGGCCAATTTCAATATTACCAGTACTAAGTAAAAATTATGAAAAACTTATACTCGAACAATTAATGGCATACTTTAACTCAAACAAGCTTCTACATAAGAAACAATATGGTTTTACAAAGGGTCGTTCCACTACTGACGCAGGTGTTGCTTTAATAAAACATATATTCGATGCCTGGGAGAAGTCTCAGAACGCTCTTGGAGTTTTTTGCGACTTATCCAAGGCTTTCGATTGCATTGAGCACAGGACTCTGGTGATGAAGTTACACTACTATGGTCTTAATGATTTTGCACTTAAATTGATAGAGTCGTATCTCAGTTCTAGGACACAAACTGTCGATATCAATGGAACTAAATCATATGGATCTCTTGTAAAAATGGGAGTTCCGCAAGGGTCAATCCTCGGGCCCTTCCTATTTTTAATTTATATTAACGACTTGCCATTCTTTGTGGAGAACTTCTGTGAAATTGTTTTATTTGCAGATGATACTTCACTCATTTTTAATGTTACTAGGTGTAAGAATAATTATGATGATGTAAACAATGCTCTAGCAAAAGTACTCAGTTGGTTTACTGTTAATAATCTACAGCTTAATGCAAAAAAAACAAAATGTATTAAATTTACACTACCTAATGTTAAAACTGAACCAACTGATATTAGAATAAACGGTGATAAATTAGATTTGGTAGACTCAACAGTCTTCTTAGGTATAACACTTGACTCAAAACTTCAATGGAATCCTCATATATCGAAATTGTCCGGTAAACTCAGTTCTGCTGCTTATGCTATCAGAAAAATTAAACAATTAACAGACGTTGAAACTGCTAGAACAGTTTACTTTAGCTATTTTCATAGTGTCATGTCGTATGGTGTCTTACTGTGGGCTACAGCAGCTGATGTTGAATCTATATTTATTTTGCAGAAACGAGCAATAAGAACCATTTATAGACTAGGTTCCCGAACTACTTTAAGAAATATTTTTAAAGAAATTGGTGTTCTTACAGTTGCATCTCAGTTTATTTATAATTGCATAGTTTTTGTGCGTTGCAACATCAACTCTTTTACTAAACACGGTGATGTACACAATTTCAATACTAGAAATAAGAAAAAACTTGTAATGCCACTGTTCAGGTTGCAAAAGGTTCTTGGCTCTTTCTTGGGGCAAGATATACACTACTATAATAAAATACCTAGTACTGTACAAGATTTACCTTTAGATAAGTTTAAAAAACATGTAAAATCTTCTTTACTTAAGAAAGGTTATTATACAGTCAAAGAATATTTAGATGACAAAACAGCTTGGTTATAATAAAAAAATAAAACTACTCTTTATTTTATTTTATTGGGATCAATAATTACTTTAAAAATATCTTAGCGCTGATATGATAGCCTTTATCAGCAATGTCCTACAGTTTACAAATAATATTTATGTTACGTTAAACTTTTCATTAGGTTTTTATTTAGAGTATCTTGAGTGTGTCATGCTCTCTTTAGTGTCTCTGCGGTGGTGGCGTGTGCGTCGGGTCGTTACATTCCCTAAGATATGGTTGAGTGAAGCGATGGCTGATTCATATGTCATACTCGTGAACGGGTGCCGCCTGTGGAGGCTGGTCTGCTCTTGCATACTATTATTTTTATTATTATTAACTATAGTTTAATTTTGTTTTTTTTTTGTTTTTTTCTTAGACAATTTTTGACCTTTATTAGTGCTGTATGACATTGTGAAAATTTTAACTGGTAACTGATGTTTTGCAAATGTAGATATTATTATATTTTCTCTTTTGTTTTTTTTTTTAATATGTGTGATTGTCCTTTATTTTTTTTTGTGTTTTTATTTGTGATGGAAAGTGTCCTTTTATGATAGGGCATTTTCCAATATTTTTGACGCTGTAAGGGAGAAAAGAGCTGGACACTTGCTGAGTTTCTTGCCGGTTCTTCTCAGTACAAGATCTCCCGCCCAGAGTAGACTTACGAACCGATGGCATAATGACGTTCATAAGAGCTATTTGTAGCCTAAACTGAATAAATGATTTTGAATTTGAATTTGAATTTGAATTACATTTCCAAGGAGTCATAGACTAAACACTGTAATCGACCATATCTTAAGTGATACTGAAGCTAATATTAAAAAAACTTTAACTTAAACTGTATTTTTTAATGAAAAATCCTTTTACCGCGCTTCACCAGAAACCGCCAATTCGCAAGTACTGCGTTTACCAGTACGACGACGGCAGTAATTAACTATCGATAGAAATTGTAATTTTTTGCTGTAAGTACAATCCGCAACAGAAGTAACTGAGCACTTTCGTTTCAGATCATCATAATAACTTTGCTAGAAGGTACTATTATTACTTTAGGTTGTTTGACAAACTACTAAAGTGTACAGCTGCTTTCGTTGCTGACTGTACCTACCTTAAATTTCATAGCCTGCTCTGAGCCTTGTGATGAAGTAAAGTGCTCATATGCACGACATCCATTGCCTTTGGTAAATTACCAGCTAGTTAAGTTGGGCTTTAATCAACCACTTAATTATAGCGGAGCCTCGATATGATGAGCAAAATAGATCGATTGCAATTTTGCTCAGTTTCACTTAATTATGGGCTTTTCATACCACGAATGAACCTGACCCATCCTATAATTGAATGTATTATCCCAATATAATGAAAATATCACGTAAAAGAAAACACGAAAAAAACATGCCCTTACAATCTTAAATGTTAAAATGTAGATATCGCCATCTCATCCATCTTTAGTTAGGAAATAAAGTCGCTGGAATAAAAAAGCGTGAGATGTGTGGATTTTTAAAGCTAAACTTAAATGATCGTAACGCTCATTGACCTAATATTCAACGGATAACCACACCAATACCAATTTTTTAGCTTCCGGTGTGATAGGAGTTCTCGAATTGATAATAAATGTTGCGTAACCAGTGACGTCACTGGCAAAATCCAATCGAAAACCATCTTTTTAAAACGCATAATTATTATATCATTTATATACCACCCAATACCTAGTATTAATTTTCATGATGTTAGTCTAGTTAAACAAGGTAGATGCAATATAATGCCTATGCCTAATAAAAAACAACACGTTTCCATTAAGCAATATTCGAATAAAGGTAAAAAAACCCATTACGGCAATGTCAACTCTCGCACCATTATCATAAGGAAAAAAAGACTTAATTTAACGTATGCACGCAAAATAAACTTTGGTAAACTTCGGCGCGCCTAATCAAAATTAAGAGGGCCTTAGTGAAGTCGGAGGCAAAAAATAAGGCTGCCATGTTATTCTTAAACAAGAGTTCAATGTTGGGTAATGAATATTAACGAGCCGAGCCCTCGAAGCTCGCACCCTCGTCATGACACCGGCGATGTTATAGGGCATGAGCGTGTGGGCACCAGCATAACACAGCGTTAAGGATGGTTCAGGCTATATGCTACGCTGAGGCGTACTGAGCCAAAAATCAAACGAAACAAAAATCTAAAAATGTTTCTCAGTTGAGGCGTAGGGCATGAGTGTATTGGCACCGAGCGTAACACAACGTTAAGGGTGGTTCAGACTATACTACGAAGTTCAAACACTTCAAAAATCTAAATATTTTCTTCAGTTGAAGTATAGGATATGAAGCGTGTGGGCACAAAGCATAATACAGCGTTATGGGTGGTCTACGCACTGAGCCAAAAATCAAACGAAACAAAAATTTTAAAATGTTTCCCAGTTGAGGTGTAGGGCACGTGAGCGTGTGGATACCGAGCATTAAACAGCGTTAAAAGTGTGGGTTCAGGCTATGCTACGCTACACTGGGGCTGCAATGAGAAAAATTAAAAAAGTTAAAAATCTATTTTTTTTAATTCAGTTTAGGCTACAAATTATAATCAGTCCATAAGTACACACGCCTGCACAAACTGTCAAATTACCTCAACAGACTTTCAACTTTCTGACTTAGGTATATGGTTGAAAATGTATTGAAGAAATTTTACAGTTTTGGATAGGTAGATGTGCTGGCCTCTGTACGGAGAAGAACCGGTTTTTTTTAGTTCAAGGATCTCCCAGAACCGAACCCATTAGACTTAAAGAATCGTTGTTGGCGTAATGACAATCATAAGAGCTCAATAAAATGTAGCTTAAACTGAATAAAACAATTTTTATGTTATATAAAACCTGGGCGCTCGAGTACAAGTTCCTAACAATTCCTTTGTTATAGACATTCTCCGATCGAGCGACAATACCGGTTCAGTCAAAAAATCGGCTCGGTCCCGGCTCGTTAAAGCCTGAGCAATCTTGTATAGTGCTCCATAGTGTAGGGTTACCGACTAGGTAGAAAAAACAACTCAGTCAAAATGAAATCGCACCCTCCGGCGAATAAAGTGGTAAGCGATATTACGACCTTATTAATGTTTTTCCATTTTTATCTTCTAGGATGCCTGCACCATCTCCTTAATTTATTTTACATTTTTAGGTCCAATATTAATGGAAATAATCAATGAGACCACTTTTTTGCAAGAAACAAGGTTGAAAAATATTATAAGAGAAAAAAGTGGAAACCCTATGTTATGACTCAAAACTTAATGTCCCTGCAACGTATAGTTACATCGCGATATTATTCTGGAACCGTCGCATAGACGCGAATTCAGCCACCGATCGTACCACTTTATTCTGGTGACAAATACACTGCCAGGCCGCTGCTGTAATCGGCGTTTACGGCTCCGTGTTTTGAAGTATGATATTGAAAAGATATTATATTTGATATTCATTTTTAAATATGATTACTGTTATAGTTTAAATTTTTGTAACAATAATAATATTACTATATTATTATTATATAGGACGCAGTGCAGTGGACGTCTTTTTGGCTGAGATGATGATGATGATGATTATTATAATAATAACATCACAACTTGCTTGGATGGTTCCATTAATTCAACAAGTATACTTCAAACCACTTTTTTAGAAAATATAACCAATCAAAATCATGAATTAAATATTTCTCCAAACCAAAGCAGGAAATCAAACATCAAATTCAGTGTAAAGCCCTCTGAGCAAGAAAATAATTTATTCATTCAAAATATTTCATTTTATTCCGACTGTTGTGCTGGTCAAAACAAAAATAAATATATTTTTATTAAAAGTACCAAATTAATATAACACACAGATTTTTTGAAGTTGATCACAGTCAATCTGGAGGTGATGCAATGCATTCCTGAGTAGAAAGGGCTAAAAATAAGAAAATAATTTACACTTCAGACCATTTGGTCTGGAGCGCAAATTATACCCTATAATATTAAAATCCAAAGTCGAGGGAAAAAAATACGAATTAAAAGAGATGCAGCAATCAGATTTATATGATATTAAAAAGAATTGGTTACGTGATAGCAAAGGTAATAAAGTGATGTGGTCAAAAATTAAACAAGTTAGCTCGGTCAGTTCAGAACCAGATATTTTACTTTCAAATATGAATACGAAGCAGAATATGAGTCCCTGAAAATATTTTCCAAGCCTGCACGTGGTAGAAAACCAAAAAAGGAGCATTATGCCCACTTAAATGTCCCCGAATAAATAGAAGATTCAAAAAAGCATATAATAAGCCATTTGCCATTTCAAAACCATTGTATAACGATCTAATGTGCTTATGTACATCTAAAGCTATTCCCAAGTATTACCATAGTTTCTACAAATCACTTCAGTGTAAAGAATCTAATCAACTTTATGAAAATGACACAGAAGAAGAAGAGCATGATTAATGCCATAATGTTTGTAAAAATAGTAAATAATTATAGTAAAAATAGTTAATTGTTAGATAAAAAATAGTTAATGTGAATCATACAGAAGCCGACCTATTTCTTAAAGCCTATGTGGCTTTTATTTTGTGTTTTTTTTATAAATAAAGTCATTTGTTAAATATTAGTCTTGAGCATTTATATCATTCACTAATTAGTTTAACAAATAGAGAGAGATAGAAATAAAAGAGATTGATTTATACGATTTTTGTTTTGAAAAAATAATAGAAAATTAAAAAAGAGATATCAATCACGTGTTAGAAGTTATTTTGTAATTATGTATGCCAGAAAATATACCTGAATTTAAAATAAACGTTGATTAATTACCATAGTCGTTTTTTGCCCTTTTATTTTCACTGTATCGATAACACATTTAAAGTTATAATCACCAATGCAATCACACAGTTTTAAGTTATAAACTTTTAGGCTTGGTAACAGGACCAGTAAATTATTAGTTATATTTATTTATATTAATTTAATTTATATTTTTAAAAATATAATTTTAAAATTGATTTTGAAATCGTATTAATCCTAAATTTATTTGGTTGCATTAATTTATTACAGTAACGAATAAAATAAAATGCACCGGGAATAAAAGCATTCGCATAATATACGTAAAAATAAAAAACAAAAATTTACCAGAACAAAGTGGCAAAATGATGTTACGCACAGTGCAATTTATGTCAAAATATATTGAAAACTATCGCGGTGTCTTATTGCATCGGCTGTAGAATCAAGACGCAGAGGCGGATAAAGTGGTTAAATTACTAACAATAAAAACTTTAAGGAACGTAGTCGGCATTATGCTTTTTTGCGATTATTTCTTTGATTTTTTTATAGTTAATTCTTATATTCCTACAAGGCTTTAAAAATTAAATCTGCTTTTAATTAAGAGCAAAAAAATTTGTTTCGGACCAGTAGTTTTTGAGATATTAACCGATTTATGTTTTTATTTTCTCCTGTAAAGTTGCCATTTTGCAATTACCACTATATTCTCCGGATAGTGCGAAATGTTTCAAAACGCTATGCTTACTTAACGTCAGAAGGGGAGATTGTATTTCTTTTAACAACCCTAATGGACTGGAACGATAGATTGAATAATAGGAATGGTTATCCATGAGAAGAATAATGTCGCATGGGGAAATTCTGTAGGTACAGTTCCAATTAGGTTAATAATAGTTGTTGTTTAAAGTTTACGCGAACTCTACACATTGACATGAAACCACGGATCTACTCGCGTTTATTTTACACATTACTTATTCTCTCTTCTTAACGTCAGGATAAACATTAAACAAGTAATGTGTAAAATAAACGCGAGTAGTAAAAGTTGTTTAATTTCAATTAATAGATGTTATTAAGCTGTCTAATTTCTACAACGACAATCACGTTATTATTCGTCATTTGATTTCATGACGTCAAAGATAATTATTCAACTTTATTACTTACCCCCTTACAAATAAACACTATTTAAGCATTTATTTAGTTAATCATTGTTTTGTCTCTTTTTCTCAAATTGAGAACGACGTTTGTGTGACGTTGACAAAACAATGATTAACTAAGTAAATGGTTAAATAGTGTTTATTTGTAAGGGGGTTAGTAATTAGCTTAGTAACTTTTACCCTGAACGTTGCTTGAAAAGATTTTTTTTGTTGATGATAAATAGAGATATATCTTTGTTAATAATGATGATGATGAATGATAATATTAATGAGAAGTGAGAAATGATCTACCTCCCTACCCATTGAGTATCTCAGATTTACTAATACTTCACGCGGACTTCTTGAAAAATTTAAAAAGTGACGTTGCACTGTTATTTTTTATTTGCTAACACTCATGCACGTTAACGAACCTTCAAAGGGTTAATAATCCACCATTACTTTACATTAATATTCAGCATAACATATTTTTTTAAATAAAACAAAACCGCAGACATGACTTTTCACTTTCCCGCCAAGAAGTGTCACTTGAAATGTTTAATAAAATTATTATTTTTTCATAATATTTATAATCGTGGCCTGACTAAAGCGTGTACCAAATAAGCCCCAAACCGAAGTTTTCAACATCGGTTTACAACAGTGCGGACAGTTGTTTGCAACGAAATTTCGGTTGACCTTTCCACGACCTTGGTGTGCGGGCGCGTGTTGAAAACTTTGCAAAGTAAAAAAAAAATAAAAAAAAACGGCAAGGCTGAAGCCTTGATTACAACAAGTGTGGACGGAAACATCAGCGGCGGTTGTAAACCAGCCTCCCGCCAAAGTGACCTGGTGGGGAGACTTGTTTACAACAGTCTGGTACACGCTTAACCACTCAGTTGTTCTTGGACCAGTCACAATAGATATTCAATTGTTCTATGGCACTGTAGTTACCTTGGGCGTCCAAGTATTAAGCGTGAAACTGCGAAAAGTGGCATGTGAGAAGGAAGTCCTTTGCTCTGCAGAGGACCGGTAGAGATCGTTGTGGAGATCTTTAGGGTAGGCCTTTGTCGAGCAGTAGAAGTCTTTTAATTGAGATGGTGATGATGGTGAAAGCTATGTATGCACAATTTACGAAAGTACCTAATATTGAACTCAACAATGTATACGTCAATATTTATGAGAACACTTTGCTAGTCAAATAAGCTGTTATACTTTAAAGTCAGCACAACTTAGTTTTGTCTTACATTAAGTTTACTACACTTTGTAACGAAGTCCATGGTGAATTCCGATGTAAACACGGACTCTTATATCTACAGCTTCATGCACGGACCCTACAAATAGTTCGAAACGTCAGAAAAAAATAATATTAAGTAAATTGAACGCAAACAGATTTGTACACGTGATCGAATCAGAACTAAGGAGATCCGCAGAAGAACAAAGGTATGCGACATAGCCCGAAGAGTTGCTAAGCTCAAGTGGCAGTGGGCAGGGCACATTGCTCGCAGATCTTGAGTGGCGACCGCGTACCGGAAGGCGCAGTGTAGGTAGGCCTCCAACAAGGTGGACCGACGATCTGGTGAAGGTCGCGGGAAGCCGCTGGATGCGAGCAGCACAAAACCGGTCGTTGTGGAGATCCTTGGGGGAGGCCTTTGTCCAGCAGTGGACGTCTTTTGACTAAGATGATGATGATGATGAGATTCGTGCAAAGAATTTCATTTTAAAAATTGTAGTCTCCCGAGTAAATGTAAAACTAAAGTGCACCAACCAGTTTTATTTATTTATATCCAATAACGTTACTTAATACCCAACTAAAGTACTAACTCACTTAGTCGACGGATACGGAGCATAGATTCGAAACGGTCCACAGTAAATAACTTCAATTGTGATGTTTTCTTTGCTAATGTCGCCCCCGCTGGTAATGTGCTCGGCCATTAAAAGGACATAAATACACAATCGTCTCTATAAACGTCAGCGTGCCTCGTAGTTTGTTGTCGTAAATAAACTGCACACTGCAATCTACAATGTTACATTTTATTATCTGTGCAGTTTTGCGAACGGCAGCGGGCTGCATTAAAGACGTTAAAACGCGAATTAATGACCCCAACAATCATTTGTTACGTGCTGAACCATTTTTTTAATTTGTATCTTATTTAAATAGGGCAACTAAAAGTTTGAGGATTTATTCTACTTTAATCTCTTTGAAAGAACAGTTCTAGTTTTAGTGGTATGGATGACATTCTGCCGCAGTAAAAAAAGCAGTCTAAAAAAAATTATGAAAGAGCAGTGGAAAAATTCAGTGCTTTCGTCAACCTTCCCAGTAGCATACCCCCTTACAAATAAACACTATTTAAGCATTTACTTAGTTAATCATTGTTTTGTCAACGTCACACAAACGTCGTTCTCAATTTGAGAAAAAGAGACAAAACAATGATTAACTAAATAAATGCTTAAATAGTGTTTATTTGTAAGGGGGATAATGGTCAGTACAGCCGCCCAGATTGCGGAAGACCCAGGTTCAATTCCTGGCTGGTTCAATGCCTACCCCACGGCATTTAAACTTAAAAATAAAAAAGTAAATATTTAAATGTTGTTTTGATGTAACTAGTTTTTAACTAGGCATTTTTTTTAATTTATTTTATAATTATTTTGTGGTTTGTTTATTGGGTCAGAGCAGGAAATGCATTTTGTCATATTTCTTTTCCGTTGATTGTGCAATGAGATTTTGGTATGCTTTAAAAAATCACCTCACCCTTAATATTATAATTTAATCTAAACGTAAGTATAGGTTTGTCTGCAATGGTTGTTAGTACATCAACGCAAAACAATGCTACTTGGCGGCAGAAATAAATAAATAAATAAATAAATTTTCCTACACTCACACCAATTATCTAGCCCAAGAGAAGCTTCGTTATGAAACTCGTTATATGGTTACTAGACAACGGATAAACATAATTAAAATACTTAAATACATACTTATTATACATAGAAAACACCCAGACCCGAGACAATTTAGAAAAACAATAATTTCTAAATTGACCCGACCGGGAATCGAACCCGGGACCTCAGAGATGGCGACACCATGAAAACCGGTGTACAAACCACTCGACCAAGGAGATCGTGAAATAAAGCATTATGGTGGTTTTATATTATGTATTTTTGACATGTTCAACTAATATTACTAGTGGTCTCTCAATGGTCGAAGACCGACCGTAATTTTTATAAAAAGCTGTTTACTAAACAATATTTTATTAAGGCTGCACGGATGAAAAATCAAAAAAGATAGAATGTAGGTTTGGATTGACATTGACAGATTTCGGCCGCTCCTCTTCCATTTTTGAAATTTTTGAAAAATTAATGATACAATGTTTATTTAATTTAATGTATTTTTTATGCATAATTTAAAAAAAAATTGCAACCTGCACTCCTTCTTTAAACAATGTGTAACAGAAAGGTGTGGTCAAAATAACAAGATCCAAATCGTATCCGATCTAGATGTGGTATGCAGAGTTACTAAGACATAACTTTAATTTATGATCACTACTAACTGCTTGTTTATGTGCGCCTGACGTGCATGACTTCACTAATATAAATATTTAATTAACAATTGCATGACAAATTAAAGTTAATAATTATGTTACAACTTTCTGTTACACATTCTATAAACTATAAGTGTGCGAAATTTCATTCTGCTCCGTCCGCACAATTTTCACAAAGTTTTTGCTTCACGTATTAATATATAGATTATAATAGAAACAACAGAACAATAATTCAAGTTCATTCTTTTTTTAAATCGCTACGTAAACCACTTGTATTTTTTTAATTGCCCAATTCGTAGCTGATCTATCATGTTCGTAGCCGTTACGGCGCCTCGCCGCCCGTCTACGCTCGTAACAGTGCTACGACAAACTTGCCTTTATTTGAGGGCGACACGATTTTTGGAGAGCACAATTCCTACCTTTTATTTTAAACCTGATTTATATTGTTATTTCGTGTGTTGTAAGCGCCGTGTTTGTTATTTGCGTGTCGCAAGACATTAGTATGAAAACGAGAGCGTTCAAGCGCTTTATTTTCAGTTGGTGCGTAGGATGCTATAACGTGTAAGGACCCTATTTATTATAAGAGACGTTTGAGTTATCGCCTATACTTTTATTAACACTGTGGCTAATGTGTTTTTTGACTAACAAAGTCTCACGAATGGCAAAATGTAATAACGTTATATTAATTAATTACATTAAACTGCTTGTTGTTAATTAGCTAATTATCAAATTACATCAAATAGGATATGAGTGTCACTTTGAATTTTACGCATTGAAATAAATGTAATTGCAATAACACTAATGAAAACGAAAATACATTTCAACAAAATTGCTGTTCCTGATACTAAAACAGATAAAACCGAATGACCAGTGTCAGCTATTTCAACGTAGCGTGCTATTTTTCACTTAAACTAACGACTGGTACAGTAAATGACCGTTTGTATCGCGTGCGATGTTATCGTGTACTGAAACGTACGAAATCCTAATAATTGTAAGTATATGTAAACAATGCCCTTATGTTTTACAACGTTATACGTTTAACGAATGTCCTTCAAACAGGGTCGGACTGGAATGAATCGAATTCTCGACACGGCAATTAGTATCAGGGCTATCGACTTTGTCATGTGTATCGAGGCAAGGAACCCCCAGTGACCCAAGTAATTGGTCGAGAAATGTCTCCTATCTGTTGAGTGGGCCCCTGGAAGTTTCACTAATTTGATTAACTGCTCGTGTGATGAAGCGTTTTGTCAAAAATAATTGACTGCTAAAAACCTTGACCGCCTTTTCTAGCTAGCGATTGTGACTGTGATCGAATTCAATGGGCAAATGTTAAAATTGTTTCTGTGGTCCGGTCGTTATGGAAATCCTTGGGGGAGGCACTTGACCAGCAATGGACGTCTTTTGGCTGGACGTCAGTCGCTAATAACAGTCTAACAGCATTCTGTATCCCGATAATTTAAAGGTAAGATAACCAGCCCCCCGACCGCCTAACCGATCGCTTTGACTACGCGTATAGTTTATGACGTCATCTTGCCACCTTGCACTGCCTATGAAAGAAATATCAAAAGCTAAAGGCTATAAAAAGCTTTCGATATTGCTTTCATAGGCGGCACGAAACGACAAGATGACGTCATAAACCACACACGAAGTCAAAGCGATCGATTAGGCGGTCGGGCCCCTGGTCATCAGTAGGTAAGTATGTCAGCTAAAATGCACTTCCATCTTCGACACTATCGTCATTTACAATCAGATGCGATAAATGAAAATGAAAAGCGTTTCCTCATTACGGAATAAAAACAAAAAAACCCTCATTTGTGTACGATATGTAGGTAGTATATTAGGTTCCAAGACTAGTGTCTTGGAACAAATATGTTCAAGTAAGTAAGTACCTATAGTTTAAAAAGAAAATGTATTTCATATCATAGTGACTCTAAAATGCCAATTTTTTTTTAGTTTGATATACCTTACAAAAACTACAAAACACAACGGTCAACAGTTTGAACATACCTTTGTTGTTCTCAAATCGATACTGCCATGGTTTCTTTACAAAACATGTTTATACAATAAATCTGACTGTGTAACGCAAGTAAAACAGATGACAAATGGTCGTTTCCTTTCTGGCCAATTAAAAGCTATTTCTGTGGAGGTCGCATGTTGGCTGCGGGGCTGTACAACATTTTTCTTAATTATTCCATATTCACGTACATTACTCGTACAAGTGAAATGTAATGTTGGTATTAACGACATGTAGGTACCGCTTGTATTAAAAATACACATGACTCCCACATTTACCCAGTTAAAGTCGAGGGTAATGTTTAAATTTTTTTATATAGGCATTTCATTGTGTTTTTGTATCAGTCTCTCGAGATAAGTATGATATATTTTTATTGTAATGTACCTTGCATAGTTGTTATTCACCGAGACATTTTAGTGGTTTTTTCCCGCATGTGGGTAGATCAGACCATGAAACTGAAAAACTTTCCCCAAAAAACATAGGTCAAAAAACGAGATAATTTTTTCACTTTTCTATACGAAGCCTCTATTGACCGAGCATGATTTGTATGGGAAAGTTAAAAAATTATCTCGATGGTCTGACCTACCCACCTGCGGGAAAACAACCACTAAAATGTTTCGGTGTATATTACATTACTTGCGACTTCGTCCGCGTGTATTTGAGATTTGAAAAGAAACTCTTTTTTAAATAAATTAAGCCTATGTTACCCGCAAGGAACATAGCTTTCTATCAGTTAATGAATTTTTAGAATTGGACCAGTATTTCCAGAGATTAGCCCTGACATACAAACAAAAAAAGTCACAAACGTTAACTCTTTATTAATAGTATAGATTTTTTTTCCTATAGTTGATGGCTTCGTGCGATTAGCACATTTAGCCAGAGTCAAAGTAATTTTTCTTACAAGTAATACATCCAATACAATATTTCCTTCGTGTATGATGATGATGAATGTTAATAGAAATGAGAAGTGATAAATGATATACCCCCCAACCCCTCGAGTATCTCGGTAAAGATGTGGCGCTTTACTAAGTCCTCACGCGGACTTCTTGAGAGAATTTGAAAAGTGACGTTGCACTGTTTTGTTTCATTTGCCAACGCTCATGTACTCTCACGAACACTTAACGGTTAATAATCCACCATTATTTCACATTAATATTCGACATAACACAAATTTAAAAAAAAAACAAAACCGCAGACTTGACTTTTCACTTTCCCGCCAAGAAGTCCAATAGTATAGATTAAAAAAATATTGTTTTGCTTTTGACAGATGTCATATTTGTTTAGTTAGTTCATATTTTGAAACAGGGGACCTTGCAGGTCTGTGGTACCTTGCTATGTAGTATTAGTACTGCCCGATAACAACATATTGCAATTCTACAAACAAAATGGCAGCACAGATTGCTAGATGAAGCGACGGATGCGATGGGTCCTCCAACCCCACTGGCGTTGCACACAAGGAATGAGCAAAGTCAACAATCTCCTACAATTGAATTTGGACAAAGTTCGTAAATAAATATAACAATTCGATTTGACCCACCACAGCTGGATCAACAGTGTTAATAATGCTGCTAAAAACTGGTTATACTCGTAGATATTGCTAACATTCAACACATATTGAGTTTTCGGTGAGAATCTGTGCAAAGTTGACAATGCCCGGGCAGAACTAACTCTGAACGCCTTCCTAACTTTGCCCGTAACATTAATACGATAACTATATTATATACATGTAATGTACTCACCGATTTCTTTATTTGTTCGTGTTGTACTGGTGTATTTCTAGGCAGCATTGTAACTAACGTTAGCATACTTACACGCTTTCTTAGCCGTAACATTGCAAGAATTATAGTTATAATTACCTGAGCTTTATCAGGTTGAACAGCATAAATAGCTGTCGCGTGCACAGCAATGGCTCGCCAGCTGATATCCCGACCAGTAACGTAGGTAACGTGAAACTCAAACGCGTACTCGCGCGTTCACTCGAGCAAAAACAGTAGCAAAACGTTACAACATACAGTCACGAGCGACGCGTTTCCAGAAAGGGAAAAGAAAATTACGCGATTCGCGGGGCTTCCTTCGAACACTGGCGGCGCATAACGGATTTTTGAACTTATCCGAAATAGAATCTTATTTAAATCCGCCAGCGCGGAGAAAGGATTCAAATTTAATTCGATCGTGAATCAAGAATCGCAGATCGCTATCTCGGTCAAAATTTTAATGGAACGTCAAAGATCGCTACTAATCCGGCGCGTTGAGCGATGGCGCCTTTAGTAAGACGAAGCGGTGGAACGTGATTAAAGACCTCGAATCATGTAAGCCGGGAAGCCGCACCTCACAGCGCGCCCGCGGAAAATTAATAAGCAAAATGACTCTTCTTTACCGGCCTATAAATTACATTGATGGTGACTGGCAGCAGTAACAGAAGCAGTAAAAGGCGCGCTTTATTAGAATCGAACAACCGGTGAAATTTATACGTGTCACTCATGGCATTACGACTTGCAGAACATTGTGGTTAGACGACGACAACGACCTGATATTGGAGATACTGGCAGGCGAGTCGTCTACGACCGTTCTATAGCGGTTCAGTTGGACGTCACTAATTCAATTGTCAAGTTTGTTGTAGCTTGCTACGACGAAGTCTTGTGCAGCACGCGCTAAAATTTTGTTGTTTAAGTATTTTATAGTTCTAAGAACATAGTTTAAAAGATATTGGTAAAAAATTTAATAATGTATAATGTATGTCGATAATGGAATTATATGTATGATTGATATTGTAATTAGTAATTTTAATAATATGTTATAATAATACTTCACTATTGCTTTGGGTGAGTGTTGAACCTGTAATAATAGTTTTAAGCTCATGTATATAAATAAATAAATAAAATAAATAAATTTAATTCCTTATTTAAATTGAACTTGATATATTTTAAGCAGTAAGTATTATTAAATGAGACGAGATTTTACCGCCTCTGTGGTCTAGTGGTTAAGACCACCGGTCGCAGACCCAGAGGTCCCGGGTTTGATTCCTAGCAGCATTTGTTTGTGTGCTAGGTTGAGTTGTTTGTGTGCTAGGTTGAGTTGTTTGTCCGTATTACTAGCTACCACCATTTCAGCCAATTATGTCGCGATGACATCAATGTTTGGAGTATTGTTGTGTTCATCGTACATTTTTATTGTGAACGAACGGAGCTATTAGTGCATTGTCGGGACGTTAGAGGGAAGCTATAGTATTGCATACGAAGGGTCGCCATGGTAACAGACATTGATAAGATGACATTTTAAGCCACAGTTTACCACAAAGCTATAATGTGATAAAGCTCAAGTTTATTAAACCATTTGTTTCAGCAGCATTCGTAGTCGTAGCGTTTGCGGTGCTGGGGGTGTTGAAGGTGCGAGGGATTGTTGGAGGTACGTGGGGTTTGGAGGTGCGAGGGGGTGTTGGAGATGTGAGGGGGTGTTGGTGGTGCGAGGGGGTGTTGGGGCTGCTGGGAGTTGATGAGGATGAATCACGGTGCCAGTTGAGTGCTGCTGCAGGCGCACGGTGTAGTTCGCGGCGCAATTGTGGCGCTTGAACTGCAGGGGTATTGGGGATGCGAGAGGAAGTTGGACTACTGGGAGTTCATTAGGGTGGGAGGTGGAGTTGGGGCTGCTGGAAGGCGTAACTCCAACTAAACCTTTACTGAATAACGAACCTAGGACTTTAGTATTCAGAAACTACTGAGACCGATCTAACCCCTACCACAGAGGCGTCGACTGTCTCGACAAAACTAATAACGAGTAAGATGATAATGAACGCGGCGAGCCATTCACATCTTCATTTCCATAGAGTTTATTGTTTCGAACATTTTTATTGTGAACGAACGGAGCTATCGGTGCATTGTCGGGACGTAAGAGGGAAGCTATTGTATACTTAAATCAACGAGGGGCCGCCATGGTTAGAGACAAAGGCTCCTTCTAAATCAAGCCCGACGCTTTTAAAATGTCGCCTCATCTCCGCCTCCTTTGTTGCTCTTCCCATTTTAATACAAAGAAGATATGACAACTCAGATTACTTTCCTACATTAGAATATCTGATGATTTGGTTACCGCTGGCGGTTGTTAACGTGATAAGTCTGTATGAGCTGTTGTGTTATTTTTAGAATATTTTATTCTTAGAATAAAAACCTAAGTCAAAGTCAAAGTCAAATATTCTTTATTCAAATAAACTTTAGAGAAGTGCTTTTGAATCATCCATAATTTTTTTACCTACTACCCATTCAAGACGTCTATTTTTTAGCTGTAGAGAAGAATGGGCGCAAGAAACTCCACAGCTTTCCTAGGTTTAGGCATCGTATCCTATTGTTAGTGCTGTTTCCGTTCAGCTTGCATGTTTGGGTTGTGATCTTACGAGTTCAGCAACTTTCACAATGCTGGGTCAATGGATGAGTGACCAGGTTATAATATCTCGAGTTCCAACGTGTAGATAGATTGTTATGGTAAGATGGTAGCTAGTCATCAAAATCGGCTATGGCTTGAACTTCCCATGTGCTGTAGGTATTGTTCATAATTAATTCTTGGGAAGGTCTGAGCTTTGAGTCGTTGCCGCCAGTTGCCGCCGTCCGTAAGTGACAAGTGTCATATAAGTATTTTATTTGAAATGTCATCGTCCATATTTAATTGATGCCGCGCGGCCATACTAATTTTGTATGGGGAATTTAACGTGTTAATTTGAAAAATAATAATTTTAAAAACTGCTCGATAAATCGAAAATGTGAGAAAGACGATTCCTAGTTTAGACCATCATTAACTATAAGATATCAACTAAACGCCGCCACTCGTTTTCATGATTTTTGCCCAACTTTAAATGATGTTGTAGAAAAAACTAAGTATAGTGTGTTATGAATTTATATATTTTGTTTATTTAATACGATAGTAGTATTATATTTATAATAATAATTTAAATTAGTATTTTCAATTATATCAACATAACCGTGACTGCATTTTTGGCCTTTTTTGTTCGGCGCACCCCTAAAGAACTCTGTTGTTTATTGTGAAATAAAAACTTAGAACCTCATCGGTCATTATGACAAAAGGAAAAATAGGTTAAGCTAAATTTTACTTCGGACCGCATGATTTTCTAAATATAACAATAATAAAACCTTATTAAATAATTCTGTATGCGTAATACAACTAATTTATTGAAGTGAAATTTATAGTGGGAGTCACTTCGTTTTGTCGGAACCCTAATTATTTTAGCACCGAATGCCACGATAAAGTGAACTTTAATATATTCTGTGGTAGATCGTAATTACGATAATAACTTCTTAAATTTAGGGCGGGCACCTGCCATATATACGCGCCTTTGACACCGTTTAGTGACACGGTGGTTACAAATTTAGACTTTATGAGGGAAGTGATAAGATTGTTGTTGTTTACTATACACGGGGAGCATTGGGTTAGGTGCGAACTGGGGGTAGCTTTCAATTAATATGGCAGCTAAAGGTGACACTAGATTATGAAAATGCGACGTTGCGTGTCACACGTAGTTGTTTGGATGTACACTAGTAGGTAGGTAAGGATAGGCTCTGCCCATTAAGTTTAAACGGATGACAGCCGACCAAATGGATTCTTCGAAATAGACGCCTGATTACTGAGCACGCTCGCTCGATTATTGAGGCGCTGCCCTCTTAGACATGTGGCAAAACGCTATTAGAATAGAAATCAAATAGAATGATTATTGTACGGGATTGACATAAGTCAACGATACGTATAAATGACGTTTATGTCAATCCCATAATCATTCCATTTAATTTTTATTCTATTAGCGTTTTACCACTTGTCTAGGGGAGCTGACAACCGATTTATTTCGATAATAAAGCAGATTATGACATTACTCAGATTATTTATTTTGTTGAGGTTGATAGGGATTTTTTTTCAATGTCTTTCGTGGTTGTAGCCATGTACAATAGTGGGTAAATAAAGGTAGGCACTGACGATAACGCCTCGGTGGCCGAGTGGCAGAGCGCTCGGCCCGATACCCAAAGGTCCCGGGTTCAATTCCCAGGTCGGGCAAAATGTATTTCGGATTATAGCCCATTATAGCATAGCCCGGGTTTGTGATCGCCAACCCGCATTTGACAAGCGTGGTGATTAAGCCATTACCCATCAATTTTAGCGATGACTTGATTTCAATGATGGAGGCCTTTGCCCAGCAGTGGGACAATTATAGGCTGTTTACTTACTTTACTTACTTACTACTGACGATATGTTCAAAAATATTAATTCAAATAAACGGCTTTTAATTACTGTTTAGCCACTCAGTTGTTCTTAAACCAGATACAATAGAAATTCAATTGTTCTATGGCACTGTGGGCCATACCTTGGGTCTCCAAGTATCTACGTAGCTATACATATAAACGAATTCAACGAAGACACCGTTACGTATCAATAAAAAGACGAGGATTTGTATTATTAGCGACGTTGTAGGTATGCAAGAACAAGACCCTCTGTCGCCAGTAGTCATAGTACACGTTTGCACAATTCGTACTACCCACAAACTGTCAAATTCCATCAATAGACTATGAACTTTACGTGTATGGCATATGGTTCAACATTTATTAAAGAAATTTTTCCTTTAATTTTCACATGCTAATTGCTGCACTGAAGCTAAATTAAATATTGGGTCCTTGCCTATGACATTGACGTTTTTTTCTCACTTATAATAGTGGTCACTTACTAAAAGTCAATACCGGTTGTTAATATTATTGTACACCTTTAATTAAGACTATGTTACTTAGGCTTCAGTAATAACAATGATTACTCATTTTGTGTCTGTATCGCCCAATTTTTAAATGTCTGCTATTTTTAGATACTGAAACGTTTGTTTCAATAGCTACAGCTAAAAATTGTATTGTATTGTATTTATAGTGTTAATATAAATAGATGCTAAGAAAATTTAAAAAAAAAACGTTAGTATGAAAAATATAATTTTATAAAAAATCTTCGTACAAAACGTCAATTTCATAGGCAAGGACCTAATATCTATAAAATTTATAAAATACAGTGAAAAAATTAAACGCCTACCCGACCCAGCCAGGAATCGCACCTGGGTCTTCCGCAATCCGGGCGGCTGCACTGACCGCTATGCTACCGGGAAGGGAAAGAAATGCGGTCAGAATGAGGTACAGCCGTATGTACTTACATACCAAATGTTTTTGTACATGTTATTGGTATAGTGGATATACACCTTAAGTGCCTTTCAAATAAACAAACAATAAGCTCCTAATAGTTATTCCGTGTTTTGTTCCTGTCATGTAAACGTGAATTCAAATAAGAGAAAAGAGACAAAACACGGATTAACCATTCGGAGCTTATTCTTTGTTTATCCGTAAGGCACTAAGTGTAATAGTACCTCACCTCTCAAGGACCAAATGTTTAAAGTACCTTCCCTAATATTCCATAACATTCCCAATTACAATTTCACTAAAACAATTTCCTCCACTAACAACAGTTCCAATACTCGAAACGGCGTATAGGATTTCTTACGATGCCATTTACAGCGTACATTGGTCCAGCCAACAAAATAATGTGACTGCAGACCGTTCGCAAGCTATTGACCTAAAACATTACGGCAATAGCGTTTAGTTGTTTGGAACTACAACGAGGGGTAAACGGTTCAAACATGTTGTAGATTAACTGAATGGAAATAACAGGACCCTATGTCATTTAAATTATATTTGAAATATCTTCCACCGCACAAGAGTAGACTATATATAATGTATTGATGTATTTTCCGTTGTAACTGTTAATGCTTTAGGTCCTACACTTGATAAATATCATATTATTATAACACAAATAAATAAAATAAAAATATTAAAATGCTCGATACAAACATGTTTAAAGATAAACTGTACAGATGGCTCAAAGAGAAAAATTTTTATGATATACAATTTATTTTAGGAGTTAGTTGAACATTCTGTTATTATAGCATAAAATAATTTATTTAAAGAAGCGAATTACGAATACATATCTATTTTTGTTTTTAAATAATAATTTTTAAGGTTTAAATTTGATAATTTTACTTTTAATGTTTAATTTTTTTATTTTTTTTTATTTATTAATGAATTAACATATTAACTTTGATATAGGTATTGTTAAAACTCAATTTATATTTGCATGCTAATATAATATTAATGGCGAAACATGTGCAATTTAACAATTTTGTAAAAACCTTATACCTAATACCGTGTTTTTAAGCAAATCAATTTATTTATTTATTATTATTTATTTATTAAACAAACTGAGACACAACTGTGAACGTTTTAAAACAAAATTAAGGTCCACATGTCTTCTCAATGCTTATGCTATATTCAGATATAATATTTTTTTGGCGTCGGTAGTCGAATAGATAGATGCACGGGTTAAGTGTCAGAAATCGTGGCCCAATCACCACATTTTTTTTAAAAAGAGTTTGCTGTTTGCCCTAGGCGGCGTTTTCAGCGTAGGCACCGGACTTTGGTCAATCACCACAGCTCCGCTAGATAACACAAGCAACATGCTCGCTCAATACGACAATGTCGTTTTGTTTGCTGGTGGCTTAAGAGCGTTTACGCCGCACACTAGCGCCACTAATGAAAAAAAAACATATCTAGTAATTAGAGATAGAAAATCAAATTATGCTCAACAAACTATTTGAATGAAGTAATTTAGCCCGGTGCCGTTTAGGTGCCGTAAAATTGCTAAATTACTTCATTCAGATAGTTTGTTGAGCATAATTTGATTTTCTATCTCTAATTACTAGATATGTTTTTTTTTTTACATAATTATCTGATGTAAATTTGTTAACTTACAGTTTTTATTTTAACAGCATTGTCCTACAGATAACAAACAGCGTTGCGTTAAATAGATCATTAAGTTTTTATTTAGAGTATCTTGAGTGTGTCATACTCTCTTAATTGTCTCTGCGGTGGTGGCGTGTGCGTCGGGTCGTTACGTTCCCTAAAATGTGGTTGAGCGAAGCGATGGCTGATTCATATGTCATGCTCGTGAACGGGTGCCGCCTGTGGAGGCTGGTCTGCTCTTGCATACTTATCTTATTTTTAGTATTATTAATTATAGTTTGACTTTGTTTTACCTAAACAATTTTTGACTTTTATTAGAGTACTGTAGTGGTGCTGTATGACATTGTGGAAATTGAAACTTTTACATAATTATCTGATGTAAATTTGTTAACTTACATTTTTTATTTTGTTTTTTTTACATGTTGTGGTTGTCTTATATATATTTTTTGTGTTTATTTGTAATGGAAAGTGTCCTGCTATGATTTCCAATATTTTTGACGCTGTAAGGGAGAAAAGAGCTGGACACTTGCTGAGTTTCTTGCCGGTTCTTCTCAGTACAAGATCTCCCGCCCAGAGTAGACTTACGAACCGATGGCATTCACAAGAGCTACTTGTAGCCTAAACTGAATAAATGATTTTGAATTTTGATTTTTTTTTTTAATTTTTTTTCATTGTCGGCGTAAACGCTCTTAAGGCGTTTAGTGGCAGCAGCCTTTTACTTTCTCGACTAAAACTATAAAATAAACTATAAAATAAGCTATTTCATTGTAGTAATTTTGATTTTGTTATTTTAATTTGCAGTTTTTGTGACATAATTTTATTGTATATCTGTGACTCTAGTTCTTAAGATTTTACATTTTTATTTGATGTATGACATGTCGGTGTTTTGGACGCATAATCTGTAAACCAGCATGTAAAATGATAAGCATAATTGCATTATTTCCTATTAATGTGTTAAAAGTGCATTAATAATAGTCTATTGAAAAAAGAATGTAGTTTCATTGTAAAAAACATAGGAGGAGTTGAGGTGAAGTGTGTTTTGACCCGGTTTTATCGTCAGTTGGCCTTATCTATGGTCTTACCAACAAGTGAAATGAAGTTTCTCCGTTGTGGTATAAAGAAAATATTATTTTATTTATTTGATTATACGTGATTTTATTTTGATTTTAATTGGTTATATTTTACCATTCTATATTTATGATTTATTTTTAATTATTTAATTCTGATTCTGGATTGATTGCGGTAATGTCTTACTTATTGTACATACCCGTGGAGTTACAGCATACCAATGTTACTGTATCCTTGTTTGTATGATTATATTACTGACTCTGACTGTAACGCTGGAATGTGTGATAAATATATTAATAAATAAATAAACGAATAAATTATTTATCTAAACATTTGCTCGTACTGACTAACGCAAAAAAGCCTACCACAATTTCCTACTATTAAAACGTCAACACAGCGCTGCACAAACACAAGCCTTTGAGTGCGCGTCTTTCAAACGCAATACCCTACGGGGAGTGCGAAAAATCCTTTAGCGAGAAACGGTATCAAATTTCAAAATTAATCGTACACATTTTCGGAAACACAGTCTAGTTTTGAAGCGATCGTATTCCTTGCATGCTGCAAAAGCGACTTTGAATTTGACTTTATTTATCTGTATAGCTCTAATGTAAATAATAATAAAGTATCATCAGTATCGTGTAAAATGTACCTATTTGTATTGTATTGTGATACTTAAAGCACAATATTCTAATAAAATAATAACAATTATAGGTACAGACGTTGGTTTAATGCTCTAAGGGGCTTATTAATAAACAAAGTGTAAGCTTGGAGTAGTTACTCCGTGTTTTGTCTCTTTTACTCTAATGAAATGAAGTTTACATGACGGGAACAAAACACGGAGTAACTACTCCAAGCTTACACTTTGTTTATTAATACGGGGGTAAGACATCAACCTATCCGAAACTAACAATTTTATTCAAAGAATGTTCAACCGTATTGCTATACACAAAAACTTCAACGTCTATTGAGAAAATTTGACAGTTCGTGGTAGCCAGGGTACCAAGTGCGAGTTTCAATCGACAATCGTTAACGTTAACGAAAACGAGAATTTGTATGGCAAAATTTTAACTCTTCTCGTATGTCTACTCCCTCCTCAGGATCCAACTCCTTCCTCAAGGCCGGCAACGCATCCGCGAATACTTTGGTTTTGCGGGTGTCCATGGGCGGCGGTGATTGCTTTTCATCAGGTGACCCGCCTGCTCGTTTGCCTCTTTTTAACATAAAAAGAAAAAAAAATGTCGCCAGGAGGCGCTGCTTCAATGCCATACTAATTTTCGTTTCCGTAAACGTAAGAAATCGCATGAATACGGATAGTAAACAAAACACACTAGGCACCCCGATGTTTTTTTTAATACCTAGCACGGCAAATGACTCCATACCACCTGATGTTATGTGGAAATGGAGTCCAGACGCGAAGACAACTGCAGCGTGAAAACAACGCAGCATCAGTCAACAACTCTCCCGGGTTATTTAAGCGGGGCGTGAAAAAGCATTTATGCAGGCCGCCATAGTGTGAGCGTTCGGCATAACGTGGTAGCGCTGTGATGAACGCTTTCACTTCTTGGGCTTCATTGGCTGCTTTTCATCAGGCAGAGTGAGGCCATTTTGGCGTGCCACAATAAAAATTAAAAAAAAACATCACTCTGCCGGCCCACGAAAATGATGTGCTGTGCAGACGAGTGTGTGTACCTGATAAAACGTGTCACCCGATAGTAAATACCAATAATACAAGGTCGGTAGAAGGGCTCTACACCTTTATTCCTCAACTACTGAAGACTCTTATCTGTAACTTTTTTTTTACATAATGGTCAGTGCAGCCGCCCGGATTGCGGAAGACACAGGCTCGATTCCTGGCTGGGTCGGGTGGACATTTAATTTTTTCACTATCCTACTAATATTATAAACGCGAAAGTTTGTAAGTATGTTACTACGTGATGTTTGTTACTCTTTCACGTAAAAACTACTAAATGGATTTGGATGAAATTCGGTATACAGATAGTTTATAACATGGATTAAAACATAGGATAGGTTTTATCCCGATACTCCCACGGGAACGGGAACCACGCGGGTGAAACCGCGAGTGGCCGCTAGTATCTTAGAATTATTTATCTCTGACTGTTGGAACATATACCTACTACTAGCATTGTTGTTATGTCGACAGACTTAGATAAGATGGTGGCAGCAAGCCAGGCTGATTTCAAACCACCCAAAAAACTTAGAACCACACAAGCTTTTACATTTACACTCATTGAAAACAATACAGTAGGTATAAAAAAATCGTGAAACGTATTTTTTTAACTAATTTACATTAAAAACGCATAAATAAAAAAAAATTCTAGCAAAAAGCGCTTTTAAACCCCACTCTCGTCGTGATTTAGTAAGCTTGTTTCAAACTTGCTTGCAATACGAAATGGCGGACCGCACCACCACTTTGTAAGCGACATTTCAGCAAAAAGTAATGGGAAAACTGACTGGAGTGACTGCTTCAAATGAAAGCTCACTCGATTAATTGGAGTGTCAACTCTTTTGTTTGCCTGTCTCATCCTCTGCACCTTCGCCATTATACCAGTGTGGTTAGCTCAGACTCAGAAATAGAACGTTTAAAGGGGATAGAACGTTTGCGGGCATATCCACCCGCCGCCATTTTGTTTTTTTTTCAAAGTTGCCGCGCACGATGTAAGTGCTTTATATGGATAGAGGATACTTATTAAAACAAAAAATGTCAAGTAATATGGTACCCTAAAGTGTCACGTTCCCGAGATATTTGGAGGTAAAGATCGCCATATGAGAACCATGACCATCATTAAAATAGCAGTAATTACGTGTGTATATGCATTCTATCGCATTCAAATATTAATTAATGGCGGCGGGTGGATATGCCAGCTTCCATAGAAAATTGTTCGAACCCCTTTACTTTAAAATATTTGAGAGTGAGTGTAATTTTCTAATTTGTTTTTATATCACCAATCAGGCGTGCACTCACCGTAGTCTTTAGACATTTGCAACATGTAAAAACCTATTCTTCCATTTTTAAAAAACTCTGTTAGTGTAAATGTATTTGTTAAATTCAAAATTTTAAACTAGAAGGTTTTAACCGTTTTATATAACCTTTAACCAAGCGTGGCGATTACGGCAATTACCCCTCATATCCTTGGGGGAGGCCTTTGTCCAGCAGTGGACGTCTTTTGGCTGAGATGATGATGATATAACCTTTTTAATAATAGTGAAGTGGTGTAACCGGCTTTCACCATTTACAAACTGCAACATTTTAAAGTTCAAACATTTTGCCAGTGAGCATTTTAAAAGTGTTAATAATTTAGCTACAAGCGTCAACCATACATTTGCGGTAAAATATTTTATTAAACGCAATCACATTAATAATTCTTCGTAAATCAAATAAAGCTTGTATTACCGTCATTGTCGAAATCTAGTTTCTTTTCTATTGGGTACTTGCTTGAGATTGGTGTTTTATACAATTGTATAAAGTTGTCTTCCTTCCTCCTCAAGTGGCCACTTCACTCCACCCCGTAGTTAAAATATCCCATTATACCGACCGTATTAGTCTCGGAGACGTGGTTAATTAGATCAAGTAAGCTGTTGTCATGATTTATTGTTGAGTCGTGTCCAACCCACACATCAAAAACTAATTGATACCGATTTTGACGTCAAGCCACAAGCTTCCTAGCTTCTTTATTTCCTTCCTGTATGATGATGATGATGAATGATAATAGAAATGAGAAGTGAGAAATGATATACCCCCCAACCCATAGAGAATCTCAGTAAAGATGTGGGGCTTTGCAAGTCCTCGGGCGTACTTTTTGAGAATTTGAAAAGTGACGTTGCACTGTTTTGTTTCATTTGCCAACACTCATGCACACTCACGAACACTTAACGGTTAATAATCCACCATTATTTCACATTATTATTCGACATAACACAAATTTTAGAAAATAAAACAAAACCGCAGACATGACTCTTCACTTTCCCGCCAAGAAGTCTCAATAGACATTGTATTGGAATGGAAACTATGAGGACGTCTCTGTTTTTGTTCCGTCAATTGAGTGTTTATTAATAACTTTTTTGGTTACAAATTCATGCTTCAGGCCCGATTTTTTAATCCTCAGATAAGTTTTATCCATCGAATAGTATTGTCATTTTGACATATTTTCTAAGGAGAATCTGTCACCAAGTCAAAATTATTCAATGAATAAATTTCAGCCTTATCACACTAATATTATAAATGCGAAAGTTTGTATGTATGTATGTCTGTTTATTTGTTCCTTCTTCACGCTGCAACGGATGGTTGGATTTGGATGAAATTCAGTATACAGATAGTTTATAACCTGGATTAACACCTAGGATAGTTTTTATCCCGATATTCTCACGGGAATCACACTATAAATATACTAAAAATGACAATTTAATTTTCCAATACAAAATTATTTTTTAATTATTAATTGTTTGTTTTGTTGTCATGGAAACCAAAGAGAATTTAATCACTTGATGGAAACTGCCAATGCGGTACGAAGTCCGCCGGGTCCACTAGTGTATAAAAATTGGTTAGTGTTTCAAATACCTGTTACATGATTTTATTTATACGTTGATTATACGTTTGTGCCATATGCTTTGGAACCGTGAGCGGCTTATTTATATCTTTGTATCCCATACTTACCATCGTCGTTTATTATTAACAATACAGTCAATAACAAAAGTGACTCGACTTAAAACGAACGTCAAATCGTCAAATTAACGATAGATCATCGTACACCCTCGCCTAATGAAATGAAATTCAAGCGTGGTGTGACATGAAAACAGGACTGAATAAAAAGTCGGTCACTCCTAGAGTGATGTAGGCGCAGCATGCAACGTACGAGCTTGACGAATGAAACCGGTTTCCCACTGTGTTGTGGTGTTTTTTTTTGTTTTTTTCCCCTCCTCGTATTCTTTTTTTTAATGAGGCCGCGTTGAACGCCTTATCTACTGTGATTCATAATCCGCGTTAATACGGGTGGTGTTTGTTGGGTTAACATTTGGGTGATGATTTTGATGTCTTATTTTGACGAGGTTTTTTTTGTAATCTTAATTAATTGATTGGAGTTTAGTATTTTGACTTTAGTATACTAGTAGTATTTTAGTATGCTATTAATTAACAACCTGTTTTTATAATAGGAAAAGTGAAACTGTTTAGAATTGTGGAAAGAAATAAGAATTTAAATATGTATTTCACATGTTTTCGTGCTACATAATCGGTACTAAAATATATAAATAAATAAACCCAGGCCTGCCTGGTAATAGAGATTACAATCTGCCACGTAGCATTGTTTTGAATGGTTGTGTTCCAACTTCAAGGGTAAATCCATTGAAAGTACAAGGCAAAGCATAATAAGGATTGTAATACGTACAGTCTCGAGCAAAAACATGTTAACAAGTGTAACTCTTAATACAATGGAATAAGAGTATCATCATCAGCTCATTTTATGTCCCCACTGCTGGGACACGAGCCTTCCCTATGGATAGGTAGGGAGAACAGGCCATAAACCACCACGCGGGCTCAGTGCAGATTGGTGGTTGTTAACGACTGCTAATGCAGGCGGGATCAAAACGGCTTAATAAGAATATATACTTACATTGCAACTGTATAATTGCTTGCATGCTGCTAGCTTTCTTGCCTGCTGCTTGCTTGCATGCATGCTGCTTGCATGCCGCATGCTTACTGCATGCTTGCTGCATGCTTGCTGCATGCTATCGGTGCTCGTTAAATCTTCGCCCCTGTACTACAAAACAGTGTTTACAGTTAAACAACGGCTAAATACGCGTTTAAAATATTGTGTCTCTCTCTAAATGTATTAATTACCAAGTGACAGCATCTGTTTTAGGCATTGTCTAATTTTAGCCATCGTTTTGTGGTATAGCAGTCAGTGTCACAATAGCGTCCATTTGTTTTGGTGGTCGCTTTCATCCTGCGGGCCAGTATGCTAAAGATAAAAATAAAGAGAGCCTTTATTTTTAGGTTAAAATTGTGACAATGCATAAATTTACATTTTTACAAGTTATATTCCTAAATTGTACGCCGACATAGGGCTCCTCTAATTCGCTTTACTCTATTTCTAATCCGTGTCTTTCTACTCCATAGCTATTCTGCCGTCATAAGGAAAAAGGGCACAACTAACATTTTTTTTTAAATTTGAGTTAGATACATATTTGGAATCAGGAGAAAAAGGCCTATCTTTTCAAACCCGTTTTTCTCCTGATTTGAAAAATGTTAGATGTGCCTTTTTTAATTATGACGGCAGTATTGCTCTTCTAACCCTTTTTACATGTGACGGACTGGTATGCTAATTTAAGTTAAATGAAAAAATAAAAAAAACCTCAGATTAAACTAATTTCACGCCGCTAATGTCTCGCACGTTTGCGTAAACATTAAAAATCCATTTGGAGGGGTTTCCTAGCTACTATTTGTTAGTGAACGGATTTTGAGCGACGCGAAAACTTTTCGGTCAATATTTATGGACCACTTTTCTCTGAGCGCTCTGTCCATACTCGAGTGTTGCCCCTTCCTCCCCTTTTTGTTTTTGCTCAGCGTTTAACGATGCACTGTGCAATCAGGAAGAGTTAATACTCCAAAGTTTGTTATTTATTTAAAAATGAGCTATTGAATTACCTATGTTTGACGCAAAAGTTGGATGCTGGTGCTTAATGAGTTTCTGTTTTAATTTGGAATTAACGGCAGCTGAAGTTAAATACGTGCAAGTACGACGTGTAAACTGATTTTCTTTCTAAGCAAACGTTGCGTTTCGATAATGCTGTTTTTTGTAGGAATGTGGTGTCGAGTGTGGTTTGCGTTATCGAATAAGTTCAACAGACATTGGTAAAATATTTGTATTGAGTAGTTGCAATAAGCAGGTATTAAACCGTCATCAGTCTATATACAAGCCACTGCTGGGCTCAATCTGTCCCACATTATATTCTTAATGATAATGAGCCTTCAACTGAGCGAGCCAGCGCAAGAACTGTAAATTATATTAGAATAACTTCATTAGACATAACAGCTTTGTTATCAAACCTATACAATCGGCACAAATGTATTCCACGTATGGCACTTAAGACAATAATGCTTACTGCTAACCATTATGGCCACCATTCCGCCACGAAAGCGATGCCAACTTTTTTTAATTAAATTGACTCCATTGATTGTTTGTTATTGTTAGAAAAGATTCCGATAATAATGTATTTATTTTATTTCTTACACACTGTTCACGACTTACGAGTATATATTCCATTTAGGGTAGGAAATCTGTGATTGGGTAATCAGTGGAGACCATTGTGCTTTCCACCACTGGCATCAGTCTGTCCTTGTCGCGGGTTTGATTCAAAGCGGGATAGATTTTTTTGTATTTTAATAATAACTTGTTTAATACCTACTAGCACACTGTTTGATATAGGACCTCATTGATTAAAATGGTGGTAGCTAGCCAGACAGATTAAAAAGCCCTTACATTACAAACCAAGTTCAATAATGTACCCTAGTGGGTAACGAACCCGCAACATTAGCTCTGTGACCAGCTGACTCGCGAAACTACATAGTAAAGGATAGCCTATATACTGTCCCACCGCTGGGCAAAGGCCTCCATCATTGAAATCAAGTCATTGCTACAATTGATGGGTATTAGCTTAAACACCACGCTTGCCAAATGCGGGTTGGTGATCACAAAACCAGGATTACAAGTTAAATCTAAAAATCCGAAACACACTGTGCCCTACCAGGGAATTGCACCCAGGACCTTCGGGTATCAGACCGAGCGGTTTGCCACTCGGCCACCGAGGCGAAACTACAAGGAAGAACTACATTATAGAATAGAATAGAATAGATTTTTTTAATTAGCATACACACTTAATTATAACAATTATACAACAATAAAGGAACAGGTTCTTGAGTGGAGACCACGACTCGGTAAACGTAGTGTAAGACGCCCTCCGGCCAGGTGGGATGATGACCTGCGAGAGACTGCAGACAGATGCTGGATGCGTCAAGCTGAGGACATGGCGCTATGGCGCTCATTAGGGGAGGCCTATATCCAGCAGTGGACTAAGATAGGCCGATGATGATGATAAAAGGAAAAAGAAAAAAACTGATAGACAGAAAAAAAGAACAGATGAGTAATAATAGGTAGTGTGTGAAGTTAAAGCACAAATTAGAACACTTCCCAAACATGTCCCAAATGACAATTTCGCAAAACCAAAAAAAAGATATCTTCATTTACTCAGATACCTACCTGAACTATCAAAACAGCTTCCACATCATCATCTCAGCCAAAGACGTCCACATAATTCAAGCAAATGCTGACATCACAAATACCTACGTCAAAAAAAGAAGGAATTACCCCCCTATTCGGTTTACAAGTTAAAAAAAGGCAAGCACAAAAAGGCGGTCCAAATAAGACCCGGGCATAGGATTAAGGAACCCTAAAAATGTAAATAGGATAGAGTATCGAGTCCTGATACCCTACCCATAAACAGTCATCAGACTCAAGGCTCCGGACAAATTCTTTTGATCTTGTTTAGGGTAAATCTTTTCGATTTATATGTTAATTTGTAAATTTGAATCTTGCGCCGCATCTTACCCCGCCACACTTGTTAATCGCGATGCCTTTAGCTGAGATTTTAATGTCATATGTGTGGGGATGTATGTTAAAGCAGTAGGCTTGTTATTTTCGGTGTATGGGCGGATTTGGACGATTGTTGTGTCCCGACAGTTAGAGATAAGATAAGATAACCAGTTCCTCAGTAGTTCAGTGTACAACGTGTAACAGAAAGGTGTGGTCAAAATAAAAAGATCCAAAATGTATCCGATCTAGATCTTGTATGCAGAGTTACTAAGTCATGATTATTAACTTTAATGTGTTATGCAATTTTTAATTTAATATTTCTATTCACAAGTCATAGTTTTAGTTTAGTTATACTGGGCTGTGTCCGCACTTAGCCATTCGATTTGGCCATTGTACGTATTGTACCTTCTGCCTACTCCAACCAACCCAAATTATCCCAGAAGGCTTGCAGCCTTTTCAGGCTGCTGCAGGCTTCCGCAAGCGTTCTGGGTGTTTCGAGAAACCGTGCCCGTTCGTCTGCCACACTCCTGCACTCCATGAGCACGTGTTGTGGCGTTCCTTCCGCCTCCATGCATCCTCTGCATAGAGGGCTGTCGGTCACACCTATCGTAAATAGGTGCTTGTTTAAGGGACAATGACCAGTAATAATGCCGATGATTTTACGGATCCTGTCCCTGTTTAATCTAAGGAGGTTGCGGGCAAGCTTTTTTGATGCCACCGGAACTGCATTCTTGGTTTGCCTGCTACCTACACTGTTTCTCCATTCTGTTAGATGTTCTTCTTCGGTTAATTTGCGCAGCCACGTTTTTATCTGGGCCTGAGGTATGGGCAGCAGTGGTTCCGGTCCATAAACTGCTGCCATCGATCCTCTTTTGGCCAGTTCGTCAGCGGCGTCATTACCCTGTGAGTTGCTGATTCATTCACAAGTCATGTTCCCGATCCGATCCGAACCCTTCGGAGAATCTACTAGAGCACGGGGACGCGCACTTTTAAGTGTGCGATGCCGTTCCCTCTAGAAAACCTACGAAGGTGATTCGTTTCGACACGGCTTGAGGTACCCTTTACGTACCTCGCCGCCCCCAAAAAAGTCCGGTGACGCTGAAAATGCCGTTAGAGACAATCCGCAATCTCTCTCAAAAAAATTAAAAAAACAAGTCATGTCAAAATCAACAAGTTAGCCCTATTGGTTTAGTAAACTCTGTGTACTAACATTTATGATCACTGCTGCTTGCTTATGCGCGCCTGACGCGAATCACTTCACAAATATAAATATTTCATTAACCATTGCATGACAAATCAAAGTTAATAATTATGTCTTAATAACAACACATACAAGTTCTAGATGGGATACACTTTAGATCTTTTTATTTTGACCACACCTTTTTCTTACACGTTGTATAGGGAATGAGCAAATTCATCAATGAGCATCATCATTTACCATCAGGTGCAGATAAGGAAAGTTTTTAAGAGCGTTTACGCCGCACACTAGCGCCGCCAATGAAAAAAAAACATATCTAGTAATTAGATATAGAAAATCAAATTATGCTCAACAAACTATCTGAATGAAGTAATTTATCATTTTTACGTCACCTAATGAACACCTGACATGTTATGGTTTAGTTAAATATGGCGTTATAGTTAAAAGTGGCCGTAACGACTTATTTAACTAAACTATAACATCTGAAGTGTTCATTAGGTGACGTAAAAATGCTAAATTACTTCATTCAAATAGTTTGTTGAGCATAATTTGATTTTCTATCTCTAATTACTAGATATGTCTTTTTTTTCATTAGTGGCGCTAGTGTGCGGCGTAAACGCTCTTAAGATATGGAATTTTAAAGAATCTTTACACTAAAATGTATGTGTAATTTTTTATAATATTTTAGATAGTTTTAAAATTTATGTATTTTTTTTAAGACTAGAACGTAAGCAATTAACCTTTATTAACTACAAATATTTTGACAAAACATCTAATAATTCAGAATCATAATATAACATATACACAGTAATTAAACATATCCTAACTAACTACATTAAAGAAAAAAATAAAGAAAAACAAAATTAAGATAACTAAAGACAAAGTAAAACTTATAAATCTTTAAAATTTATATTCTTAAATATTGAAACCTTATGTAATTTAATAGAAAGTATCTACATCACTCTAACTTGTTACAATCATTACAGTGCAAATGTTTTGCTAATTGATATTTCATAAAATTTGTTATTTATTTATTTGTTTAAACATATAAAACGAATTACATCAACACATTATTTAATATACTAAATAATGTTTGAATAATTACACTTTATAACTAGGTATCTTGCTACCAAAACATTCGTTGACATTTAAAAATTTAATGGTTTTCATGTAGCCATCTTATAAATACCTATGTATTTCGTTTTTTGATCTCCTCAGAAATGTTGAGTTAATACGAATACACGTCTTCAGACAGTATTTCCATATTTATCTGAACTCGGAGCGTTCTCTAAGATAAGAAACTCTATGAGGGTTCCGTTTCAGTCTGGAGTTAACCTCATACCTCACATGATTTTGTAAATTACGCTTAGGATCATTTACAAAATCACCGATTTCCTATAAGACGTATAAGACGTAGTAGGAAGACGTAAGCCCAGCAGTGGGACAAGATGTAAGTAAATGAGATAACCACAGTTTTTAAACAAAGAATGTTTTACGATTGAGTTTTTTTTTTAATTATTTTTATTTGTCATTTTGGATTCCGTATATTTAGTTGTATTATTAACATTGAAAATATAAAGTAATCGAAAACGACGACTACCTCAGGTGGGACTCGAACCCATGACCTTTTGCCATCCGGGCGACCGACAGCTCTATCATCTGAGCTACCGAGATATTAGTAACCTTGTTGTTAAAACAAGTGCTTGTCTAAACAAGCACTTGTTATCTGTCTTTGCCAAGGCGTTCGAGCAGCTGCTCTACACTATCCTATTTTGGCACTTCAAGAACCTTATAGACTCTCGTCAGCATGGCTTTGTGAGGGGCAGGTCGACAGCGACTAACCTCACTTCATTTATCGAATCCGTCTCTCACAGGCTCGACGATCGTTCTTCAGTGCATGTAATTTACACAGACTTCAGTAAGGCCTTCGATCGAGTCAATCATGAAGTGTTGCTTTCCAAGCTCTGTGCGTACGGTATTGGCGAACCCTTGTTGGGCTGGTGCCGGTCGTACTTATCCGACAGATCTTTCAATGTAGTGGTGAATGGTTTTTCCTCGGACTCTTTCCCTGTTGCATCTGGTGTCCCGCAAGGGTCACATCTGGGTCCTTTGATGTTTAATGTCTTTATCAATGATATTGGAGAGTGCTTCAGGAATTCCGAGTACTTATTATTTGCAGACGACCTAAAGTTTTTCAGAAAAGTAGACATCCAGTCAGATGTAAGTTTATTGCAGAACGACATTAATAATTTAGTGGACTGGTGCAAGGGAAAGCATATGGACTTGAATGTTTCCAAGTGCTGCTGCATGAAATTCTCACGGAAAAAAAAAGTCTCTGAACATGAATATAGAATTGGTGAAGATACTTTGGTCAATGTTGACACTGTTAGAGATCTTGGGGTTCGCATGGACGAGAAACTTAACTTTAATCCTCACATTGATGATATTTGTTGTAGGGGCTTCAAAAACCTTGGATTTATCCTTCGTCATTGCAAGAATTTTAAGTCTCCCAGAACTAAAATTCTTTTATACAATTCGTTTGTTCGCAGTGGTCTGGAGTACTGCGGTGTAGTATGGAGTCCTTTTTATGAAGTGCACTCAAAAAGAATTGAAAGCATCCAAAAGCGTTTTTTATGGCACCTAGCATACTCGTGCAATTTAGGCAAGCATATAATAAAATATGCTGATAGGTTAGACCATTTTAAAATGGATTCTCTTCTGGATCGAAGACGTCTGCAAGATATGCTCTTCCTCTTCAAGCTAGCGAATGGCATCCTTGACGCGCCAGGCTTACTGGGTTCGCTTTCCTTCGCTGGATGGCTTAAAATGACGTTCATAAGAGCTATTTGTAGCCTAAACTGAATAAATGATTTTGAATTTTGAATTTTGAATTTTGAATTTTCTCAGCTCCCCAAAAACTCCCTCGGGCATCGAAAGGGAAGGTACTTGTGGACCGACCTTGTAAGTCCAACCTTGGTCAGTACGCGCCTATTAACCGTATGATACGAGAATTCAACGTCTTAACAAGAACCAAAGACTTGGATTTATTCGGGGGTGGCATTCGCAGCTTCAAGAGGTCTCTCCTTTCATAATTTAATGGAAGGATTTCATGTTTTTTTACTGTATTTATTTTATTTTATTTTTATTTTATTTTTTTAATTTTATTCAATTCTATTTCAATTTATTTTATTTTCAATAGCGGTATTAAGTTTTTTTTTTTGTTGCGTATGTTTATTGTCAATGAATTTTTCGTCTTAATGTAATTCTAATGTTTTTATTTATAAATGTTGAAATTTAAAATTTTAGATTAAGTATTTAATGTGCAATTGCGTGTGGTCTTCACCTCTAATTGTATTTGCATCTAGTTTTCTTTTTTTTTATGTTTGTCCCTATGTTTTTCTGATGTAAAATACGTTGGTGTTCTAAATAAATAAATAAATAAATAAATAAATACCTACGTATTAGCCAGCATTGCCACATCTAGGAGCCAATGAGTTGGCTTACGCCCGTTCCCTATATTCTATCTGTCTGTTGTTTTGCTTACTGGAGTTAGAAATTTGACATAATTTGTATGGAGCTTATGTCAAATTTGTATCTATAGTAGGCAAAACAACAGATATTAGATATGTCATAATTATAATTATATATGATAATTATGTGATATAACCGCAGAGTTCTAAAAAAACATTAAAACCTTTGTGTACTTTTAAACAATCGCGTTCCATAATAAAGGTTTTAAAAATTTTACGTAAGCAACTTAAAACGCCTACGATCTACGATATCTATTCTGAGTAGTTTGTGTCACTCCCTTAACCCCGTCAAAAACTCTCATCATCATCATCTCAGCCAAAAGACGTCCACTGCTGGACAAAGGCATTCCCCCAAGGATCTCTACAACGACCGGCTTTGTGCTGCTCGCATTCAGCAGCTATCTCACTATTCATTAGATTCATAAAAGATTCAAAATCATTTATTCAGTTTAGGCTACAAATAGCTCTTATGAACGTCATTATGCCATCGGTTCGTAAGTCCACTCTGGGCGGGAGATCTTGTACTGAGAAGAACCAGCAAGAAACTCAGCAAGTGTCCAGCTCTTTTCTCCCTTACAGCGTCAAACATATTGGAAAATGATTCATTATCATAAAAGGACACTTTCCATTACAAATAAAAACACAAAATATAAAGGACAATCACATATATTTAAAAAAAAGAGAAAATATAATAATGTCTAAGTTTGCAAAACATCAGTTACCAGTTAAAATTTTCACAATGTCATACAGCACTAATAAAGATCAAAAATTGTCTAAGAAAGAAAAAAAAACAAAATTAAACTATAGTTAATAATAATAAAAATAATAGTATGCAAGAGCAGACCAGCCTCCACAGGCGGCACCCGTTCACGAGTATGACGAGTATGACAATATGAACTTACTGACAAATGACTTCATCAGTGAAAGAATGTGTCGCACGCCACCGCATAATTCGAAAACGTTTAAGCGAAGCAAACGAGCATGCCAGGAGGTGAAATCTCTTTGCGCAGCACAAATTTTATCGAGCACTCGTAATTTCCTTTGATCCCTCATCTATATTCAATGATCCGAGGACCGTGACGCTTGGTAAGCGAATTCATTATATCCGCGTGCTCTTTATAACAGAGACGAATACTTACAGGGTGTGTTATTTACTTTGACGCGTCACTCAAGGGCACCGTCGTCACGCAAATATTTACACGAGCATCGAGTAAAAGGGTTGTTTTTACTAGCACTGGCTAGTTTTGACGCTTGATTTCTAACAAAAAAGTATAAGCATAAAGAATACATATTTTTTTTAATAAATTGATGCTTGACCGGTCTTTGTTGCCAGGTATGTACTTGGTAGTAAGCACTCACTAAGATATCAATTAACTCATTAGTGACTATTTGTGGTCCCTTATATTTTTTCGGACACGACTCGAAGAAAGAAGAAGAGAAAGTAGTTACTTTTGAAACCAAAGTAAAAATGACATCAGCTTTCATCTTGTACGTGTGTGTGCACCTGCGTGTCTTGTGCAAGTTTTATTTCACATTCGATCATGTTAATTGATTTGCTCCCGTTGACAAACGAGAAGTGTTATTATGCTGTTACTAGGCACCATGATAAGTAGATAGATAACATCTTTATTCCGACACTATAGACACACAAAATATACAATCGTAAAAAAACATAATTTCATAACACAACTATTAAAAAATACAAAAATGTGTGTGTGCCGCAGCATCTCAAAAGGGTCGTTGCTCAGCGTGGTATTCACTCGCATAGCAAGTGAATCGCTGATTTTCAGCAACAACCAGGAGTGACCACGAGAACGGTGCCCATAACACTTATATTAAAGTGCCCATGAGCGTAGCCTTGACCGTCTAGTAAAAAAATATTAAAAATGTATAAGCAGTGCAGTATACATTATGTTTATAATTGACGTTAAATAAGATAAGGATATAATAATATATAAGTAAAATACAAAGTAAAATAAATGTATATTTATATATATAATTAGTGTTACCGCCTAGTTCGCTTTTGTTACCGCCACCTACAAAAATAAGTAATCAACAGCACGGGTTTATTAAATTAAAAATGGGTTTGCTCTTAACCTCAATCTGGGCAAGGCGACAGCCGATGGCCGACAAAACCAGATGAGGTTTTTGATTTTTTTATTTATTCTAAAAACCAATACCTGCTGCCCTTATACTTAATGTTGAAGCAAACTTGCCCAGAAAAAGCCTGTTTACTCTTACTTTGAAAGACAAGGGGTTGTACGCTATTGGAAACACAGACGTTGAGATACAGACTCAAAGACACACGAAAAGCAGTGTTCCGATGGCGAAAAGGTACCAAGTCTTCTATGTTGGTTATCGAAATTGACTTACCTACATCGAAACGGTATGCTTCGGTCAGTTATTTCGAACATCCGATTAGGAGGCAAGTGCGCGCTGTAACAATTTATGAGAGCGATAATATCTGGATATAAATTCAAAGGATAACAATGAGACCCTTTATTGCCACCGTTGTTTTCACAATTCGGTCGTGCCGTGTGGAGCTTTTTTTGCGAACATAAAATTGGGTAATGTCACGTCCCTTGATATACAGATCTTTACGTCAGAAGTTTATTGCTAGTGTAAATTTATTTGGCGCTTGGCGGTTCATTCTATTGGCGGACATTTTTACTTGTTTTTATCACGATGTTTGTATAAGAAACGGCCATTGGAATTGTAGGAATACGTGAATCTGATATAAAAGAAATGCTTGAAGCGTCTAGTCAGGCAAAAAACTGTTGGAAAATGGGTATGGTTTTTTTTTTTGTTTTCTTTCTGTGTTTTGTTCTTGTTTTCCAAAGCTTCCGCAAACACTAAACATTGAAATTAAAAGAATATATAAAAAGTTTTTAAGATGTTAGGTACTTCGATTAATAATGGTTAGGTAGGAACTTGGTTTTATCCTGACATTTTTAACCCTTTTTTCCCTTATTACCTACCCTTTTTCTTGTTAGACAAACTACTCATAGTGTACTTGGTTAAGACCTATTTGCGTGGTCTAATATAAGCTGATGACGTTGATACCTACTCATAGTCAAGTTTATGTAACTTTTTTACTTAAATATTTATTAATTTTGACCACTTAAAATACATAGATCGTGATGCTGAATGTACCTAATAAATAGTAAATAAAAAAAGCCAGCAAACAGCCTATGGGTATGGTTGGAAGACCCAGGTACCGCTGGCAGGACGAGGTCAGTAAGGACTTGCGCTAGTTCAACGCGGATGACTGGCACCAGATGGCGCAGGACCGACCCAGATGGCGACTCTTATTATCGGAGGCCAAGACTCACTTTGGGTCGTTGCGCCATTCTAGTTAGTTAGTTAGTTAAACAGCCTATAACCGTCCCACTGCTGGGCAAGGGGCTCCATCATTGAAATCAAGTCATCACTACAGTATGGGTAATGGCTTGCCAAACCCGGGCTATGCATCGAAAAATCCAAAACACATTTTGCCCGAACCAGGAATTTAACCCGAGACTTTCAGGTACCATGTCAAACGCTTTGCCACTCAGCCATCAAGACGTCCTAATAAATAGAAATATAAAAACAATACAATATATTCAACAAAAACACATAAAGACGCCGACGGTCGTTCTAAAATTACTAACATCCACTGTCGGAATAATTTCTTATATTAACACTACTTATATCGCAATTTCCAATTTATTATAATAATAATAAAAAAAGTAAATTTAAAAAAAAAATAGAAAAAATAGATAAATAAATATATCGAGAAAAGATAGATAAATATATCTAGACAGTTACATAGTATACCTTGATTCCAAAATTTACTTTGGGTTACTGGTTAACTTCTTACTACTATTACTGCGGTCGCTACAGTTAAGGCGACGCATTGGAAATTTACGTGGCGGGCATCTTGACTTTTGACAAAACATAAGAAAGTTATATTTGATGACATGATTTTTCATTTAATTGACTTCATTTTGCTAGTTGCAGAAACACGATTTGTTAACTTTTATAACAGAGAAAAAAATACCAAAGTAACCTCTTGTAATCCCTCGCACGCCATAAGCACTACCGGTAGTGCATAAGGTCGTCGGATGTATATACCTATAGCGCGGGACGGAACATAGATTTGCATTTTACAGGCAAACCAGACCGATTTAAGCATCTAAATTTTCTTAGTAGATTAGTCTTAACCCACACTTCAATATGCTAGTTCATTTTTTTAACTTATTTGTAGTTTTAATTTGAAAGAAAAAAAACAGTTTTTCTTATGGTACGGGGCGCAAACGCTCCGTATTAGAATAATTGTTTAGCGATGCGTCGCGCAACTTTCGCAAAGACCGATCAGAGGATAAGTGACCAAAAATTAAGCTCCTCAATTATTTCGTAAGGCACGTTAAGCCATTTGACATGTCTTCATTAGCAGTCGTTAACAACCAACAACCTTTATTGGGCCCGCTAGTTGGTTTGTGGTGCATTCTAAGTACCTGTGGTGTGTCCCTCCATAGGGAAGGCGCATCAGTAGAAAAATAAAACGAGCTGACGATGACATAACTTCTACAAACCGGAAACTCAAAACATATGTTCTCTAAAATGAACACTGAGATAAAATATGTCAATATAAGAGGACATAGATAAAATGTTTTCTCAAACGAAATAAATCCCCGCCAAAGGGTAACGTTACATGACATGTTTATCCAATCAGATTCAATCATCCATTCGTGTCTAGTTTTGACGTATAACCCTTTTTATTGACTGCCTACTTCGAAGCCTCCAGCTAGTCTACCTAAATTCAAAAGAACTCGTGTTTGATTACTATTTAAGTCTAGATTTTAGACAGTGTTATATTTTATTATAGCTTCCTTAATTCCAAGCTTTATTAATGCAGAGCAGAAATTTGTTATTATTAAAGTTAAAAAGATTTAAAGCAAAAAGTTTATTACCTATTCTAAGCATCTGTAATAGTCGTAGGCAAGCATCTGTGTCATTTATTACGAAATCTACTGTGTTCATAGTGTCCACGTGCCTTACTTCGCTATCTCAGCGACCCGTAGTGACAATATAAGATGACGTCACTGCACTCTGTTTTGCCACAAAATAATCTCGTTATTTTGTGGTTCTACGCAGCCCGAACAGTCCTTGACAACTAAGTACGTCTTTCCAACGACGGTACAAATAAAATGTGCCTTAAATTATATAATACATTAATATTATCATTATTGAGACTAAGATTTACTTTAGGTCGTTGAGCCAGCGAATTAAGCAAGTCAATTATTAATGTAGGAATATTCGAGCAACATTCATAAACTAATGACGACGCCGACAAATTTTCATAACAACAATCACGAAAACGTCATACTAAGTTACCCACACAAACGGTGTAACGGAATCAGGCTGGGTTGTCACACTGAAACCGTGGTGCGCAAATGAAAAACAATTAATTCGCAATTCGGGGCGCGCAACATCTGTACTCTAATTGAGACATTAAGCGTGGGATCGCCTCAACGGGTCTTTTAATAACGCACATATATAACTGATGGTGGGGCGAGGCGAGCGCAGCCCCGGCTAAATGATGGCCATACCCCGCAATCGTCGCTCGGGAAAACTCCCGGATAATTGACACAAATGTTGCGAAACGACGCGAATGCGCGGTCCTGTTTATCCGCTGGTATCACTGGAATATTAGTCGCAGAACCGACAACCGTTGGGGTTAACGAGTTCTGGAGTGGAGACCGCGTATCGGCAAACGTAGTGTATGTAAGACGTCCTCAGACTAGGTACAAACAGACTACAGACTAGGTACAGAGAGGCACTTGCCAGCCGCCTTGCGACAACTCTTGCTGAAGAGTAGCTGCGGATGGTGCTCAGTGGCGTGCAATTGGAGAGGCCTTATGTCAAGTTGAACGCCTTGGTGACCGAGTGGCAGAGCACTCGGGCTGATACCCGAAGGTCCCGGGTTCAATTCCCAGGTCGGGCAAAATGTATTTCGGATTTTTCGATGCTTAAATAAGACGTTACGGCCACTTTTAACTATAACGCCATATTTAACTAAACCATAACATGTCAGGTGTTCATTAGGTGACGTTAAAATGCTAAATTACTTTATTCAGATAGTTTGTTGAGCATAATTTGATTTTCTATCTCTAATTACTAGATATGTTTTTTTTTCATTAGTAGCGCTAGTGTGCGGCGTAAACGCTCTTAACTGAAAACTATTCATAGGAATATTACGATGTAAAATAATTGTTTAATAAATTACATATATTTAATAATTTAACCATAATAGTCTGCAAATTAAAAGCAAATAAAAACCCCTATTTATAAACAAGCCAATACTCGCTACTTAGCAATTTCTTTGTTATGTCATTAAAAGAAACGTCCGTAAGAAAATTACATTCTATAAACATGTAACGTACATTACTCAATGGTAGTGAAGACACTATGAATTCATAGAGAAATCTAGATAGCTTGAGTTAAAATATTGGTGACTATACAATGGCTAACTATTGACGTTTCTAACGTCGGTTTTCTTAATTATAGAATAAAAGTTGTTACTTATGCAATTACTTTTGCTTAATAAAAAGCTTTTACTCGTTTAACACACGTATTTATAAACAAGACATTACTTAGCAATTACCTTCTTTGTTCTTAGAAATGCAATTCAATTTCATTTTATAAACAAGTAACGCTTAAACTAGAATTGAAGTTTTCGTATTAAATAAAATAAAAGTATTATTATTAGTATCAAATTCATCAAGTTTATATTATTTTAGACTTAACACAAACTTTCACACAGCTTGTGTCACAATAAATTCTTTGAGAAATCTAACCAGGGGCCCGACCGCCTAACCAATCGCTTTGAATTCGTGTATGGTTTATGACGTCATCTTGTCGTTTCGTGCCGCCTATGAAAGCAATATTTATTTTATTTATTTATTTTTTATTTTTTATTTTGGCAACAAACAAAGCTAGCCTTTAGCTTTTGATATTGCTTTCATAGGCGGTGCGAGGTGGCAAGATGACGTCATAAACTATACGCGTAGTCAAAGCGATCGGTTAGTCGGTCGGGGGGCAGATTGCTTGAGTAAAGATATTGGTGACTATTGCTTGGCATAGAGTTCTGACTTTTGACGTTTCTAATTTCATCGGTTTACTAAAGAATATAAATTGTTACTTAAGCAATTACTTTTGCTCCAGTATGAGCTTTTACTCGTTTATAAATACGGGTGTAAGAATACAGACAGACCCCTTTTATTTAGACAGTGCAAAACTCCTCGCCCAAGTACCACCACGCCCAAGGACGAGGTGTTGACCCTGATACCTCAGTTCTCATAAATAATGCTATTTCATTAGTAATATTCAACAGTTTTACGTTATAAAATAATTATTCTAAAATATTACATTGTCCCCACAGTATTCTGAAATTTCACCCAGTGCAAGCTTCGCGCTTAGTTACTTTACGACAAAATAGAGAAATCTTACTGGCTGCAACATAAAGCCACGACGGTGCCCATAGACACTTAGTTTGTGCGGTTGGCAGCAAAGACAACTCATACAAAGGGACGTCGGTTATTGCGCTGAAGTTAGTAAATATGAGCGTCTTTTGTTCGAGCCAATAACAAAATGGTGTATCAATTTTGCGGCGCTCGTGGACATTAGTTTTGTGGAGCTGCGTTTTCTTGCAGACGTAATAAGTTTGAATGTTTATATTTTTGTTAAACAAAAATCTTTGTAGATCGGGGAAAATATGGTTATTAAATTAAGCATACGAAAGCTACAGCTTCTCTTATTTATTTTTGCTCATAGGTATGTCTGAAATAGTTTGAATTAATTTCTTATATTAGCCGATTCGTATCCTACTTTATGCTACAGCGGAAGCGCCAGGATAATAAGTAACAATGAATTTCTTAGAAATAAATTTTGCTTTTATCGTTCTTCTACTACTGTGTGTGTGTGTGTACTACTTACCTTTAGAACGAGCTCATGCTACTAATAAATAAATCCTACACATATTTTCCAATACCTCTAAAATTGTTCTGGTATGAAACTAGTTTCTAGTTAATAAAACAAACATGTTAAGTTTAAACTTTGCTAGCTCACAGAAATTCAGTTCATCATGATTTTATACCGATATGTCAATAAATACCCGTGTGGTTCCGGGGATAAAAAATTGCACCACCCCATCTCTTCCCGAGGGTGTCGTAAAAGCCGACTAAGGGACCATTCCAGAGGATGGGCAGCAGCATCTCTCTGAGTTTACCCTCAACCTACTGCGATCGCCAACCCGCCTGCCAAGCGTAGCGATTACGGCAAATACCCCTCATATCCTTGGGGGAGGCCTTTGTCCAGCAGTGGACGTGTTTTGGCTGAGATGATGATGATGATGATGAAGTCGATAGGTAGATGCTATACATATGAGGGAAACGCTAGGCCGATGGAGGGAGACCTTATGGTGATGGTAAGTGGTGATAAGGATGAATATGATGAAGGTAAATAGTGCCTTTGACCTCTATACCATTGAGGAACTGGACTATTTTACTATAGATGGAACACAACAATACTGCTAACATCAATATTAGCTAACAGTTCGATAAACATATCTGCTCGCCCTTATTATGAGACAACACTTTCTTGTACAGTTCTGCACAGACCACCCACTTGCTAACAAAAGAAGACACTATGCTGTATGTAAAGTAGTATCATGTAGAACCATGCTCGGCAGGAGATTTTCCTCCCTGGTAGGGAGGTAGACAATACAACATAGCAAATAAGCATCATAACATATATGCTCTTAATAAAATGTAAAAACATAATTAAAAATCGGCTGCAGTCAATGGACTATTATGAGACAGATACTATAATCGTAAAATAAACAAAACACAAACACACACACACACACACCAATCACACCCGCACACGCACACCTAACACTCACGTTCGCATTCTCAACAAACTATTTGAATGAAGTAATTTAGCATTTTTACGTCACCTACTGAACACCTCACATGTTATGGTTTAGTTAAATAAGACGTTACGGCCACTTTTAACTATAACGCCATATTTAACTAAACCATAACATGTCAGGTGTTCATTAGGTGACGTTAAAATGCTAAATTACTTTATTCAGATAGTTTGTTGAGCATAATTTGATTTTCTATCTCTAATTACTAGATATATTTTTTTTTACATTGGCGGCGCTAGTGTGCGGCGTAAACGCTCTTAATACATTATCATTATAACCTTTTTATTAGTTTAGCGCTTGTTTCGAATTACTAGGGTTTTTTTTTGCTTTTTTTTATTGTTTTAATACTTTTTTTGTTATTAATAATTTACTTACACTTAGCTGTACTAAATGTGCCAATGTCACTTTCATCTATCGTTATCCTGTTTACCTTAAGTGGGTGCCCACGAAACAGTTTTTCTAGTGTGGGACCACCGTGTGGGACCCATAGTCAATGCATCTTGTGTTGCTACGATGTTCTCGAATAACCTAGCTTTGTTGATTGCACACCTATGTGTTTTGAGACCCCTGTAACACAGCTTTGGTAATAAAGTAGTCTCTCTCTCTCTCTCTCTCTCTATTTAATTTTTAAACCCGCAACTTCTAAGAGTCCGGGTCCGGCACCGTACCAATCACACACTAACGCCCAATGTAACAAAATTTATTTGACCCTCTGTTTCCCTGAATTTTAATTTTGTTAGCAATAAAATTTGCTTGATATTTATACATACATAATTTTGAGAGGTATTTACATAGGTGAAATTAATTCAATCTGTTTTCGTTACTCGATAAAACAGATAAGTTATTTTAAAACAACAGAATATACCGTTAAAATGGGTAACGTTATGCCTGGTATCGTTACCTGGGTGGTGGCATTTTTAGGAACTAACTGCTCTATGCGGATTGGCTAAAGCGCGTTAAGTAACGAATACCGTAACTCAAAATTCAAAATTCAAAATTCAAAATCATTTATTCAGTTTAGGCTACAAGTAGCTCTTGTGAATGTCATTATGCCATCGGTTCGTAAATCTACTCTGGGCGGGAGATCTTGTACTGAGAAGAACCGGCAAGAAACTCAGCAAGTGTCCAGCTCTTTTCTCCCTTACAGCGTCAAAAATATTGGAAAATGCCCTATCATAGCAGAACACTTTCCATTACAAATAAACACAAAAATATATATAAGACAATTACAACATGTAAAAAAACAAAATAAAAAATGTAAGTTAACAAATTTACATCAGATAATTATGTAAAGGTTTCAATTTCCACAATGTCATACAGCACCACTACAGTACTCTAGTAAAAGTCAAAAATTGTTTAGGTAAAACAAAGTCAAACTGTAATTAATAATACTAAAAATAAGATAAGTATGCAAGAGCAGACCAGCCTCCACAGGCGGCACCCGTTCACGAGCATGACATATGAATCAGCCATCGCTTCGCTCAACCATATTTTAGGGAACGTAACGACCCGACGCACATGCCACCACCGCAGAGACAGTAAAGAGAGCATGACACACTCAAGATACTCTAAATAAAAACTTAATGATGTATTTAACGCAACGCTGTTTGTTATCTGTAGGACAATGCTGTTAAAATAAAAAATGTAAGTTAACAAATTTACATCAGATAATTATGTAAAAGTTTCAATTTCCACAATGTCATACAGCACCACTACAGTACTCTAGTTAAAGTCAAAAATTGTTTAGGTAAAACAAAGTCAAACTATAATTAATAATACTAAAAATAAGATAAGTATGCAGAAGCAGACCAGCCTCCACAGGCGGCACCCGTTCACGAGCATGACGTATGAATCAGCCATCGCTTCGCTCAACCATATTTTAGGGAACGTAACGACCCGACGCACACGCCACCACCGCAGAGACACTAAAGAGAGCATGACACACTCAAGATACTCTAAATAAAAACTTAATGATCTATTTAACGCAACGCTGTTTGTTATCTGTAGGACAATGCTGATAAAGGCTGTCATATCAGTATAAAAAGTATAAAAAATAATTTTAATAAATTGATTCAAATATAATATGTGATTTTTATTATAACCAGGCTGTTTTATCATCTAAATATTCTTTGACTGTATAATAACCTTTTATAAGTAATAAAGACTTCACATGTTTTTTAAACTTATCTAAAGGTAAATCTAGTACAGAATTTGGTATTTTATTGTAATAGTGTACTTTAACTGTAACTGTACTTTTAATAACGTTAGTAGTAGTTTTAATAACACTACCAATTTAACTTTATAGAAATAAAGCTACTTACCGATACTTACAATGTGAATTTGGTAACGGTATCAAGCTTTGATTTAGACTATGGGAATAACGTAAGAGTCGGGCTACTGTTTTGTTGCAAAAAGCGTTTGTTTCAGATTAATGTAAAATGTGTCTCCACATCGGCAGCCAACGCTCGGCGGCGGGATCTCTTTGTTTGCTCCTCGTTACCGCGCCAATAAGCTGGCTAAGTAACTCTAAAAATAGACTGCACAAGTCTTTTGTATGCTTTGATAGAACGTACATTGGTTCACGTGTATCTTTTTGCCGGGAGCCGGGATCGTCTCGTGTTTTTGCCCGGCACTCCGGCAGTGGCGCGAAAGTGATTTATCATAAGGCAACATGCTGCGGTTGAGACGAAAAATAAAAGTAATTCCTTTTGTATTTGCCGAGTGGGTCGGCCTCCCAGAGACATATTTGCCAAACGCGTGAATAATGGTGTCTTGCTTTGACATAACCTGTGAGCTTGAACGTTTTTTTTTTGCTTGATTCAGTGGAGCGCCGTCTCTCATTTACTTTGCCAATTTAATGTGTTGTAATGTTGACCTCTAGACGTTTCGGTTGCCTTTCGTTACGGATTTGTTTTTGCTGGTGTGTCAGTTAATAAAATGCTAACTTTCAAACGAAACTTTTTATGGATCACTCACGTAAAATTTTGCATACGTTTATTTTGTCAGCCGTTTTAAATGCCCACAGTGTCCGTGCTCAGTTAGTTAATCATTGTTTTGTCTCTTTTTCTCAAATTGAGAACGACGTTTGTGTGACGTTGACAAAACAATGATTAACTAAGTAAATGCTTAAATAGTGTTTATTTGTAAGGGGGGTAGGTACTAAAGTTGTTCCTTGTATCAATGAATTATTGTTGTTCGTGTTAATCTACGATTGTATTGTATAAATTAATAATATGTTAAATATGATTAGTGAAAATAAATAATAAGTAATTTGATTGGTCGAATGATATATAATGCAAAATGTCAAATAAAAAATTAAAAATACGGTAAATTGAGTCTATTTAAAAAATGATGCTTTTTATATTATATTATACTAATTTAAAATAGATGGATTAAGTCCGCTTGTGTAGCACCATTTTATCTAAGTATATATTTATCTAAGTCTTTCGCCATATCAATGATATTAGTACAATTGTTAACAATTGTAATACAATAATTGTATTATCAGCATTGAAGACAACATGGTGTAGATAAGATGGTGATAGCTACACATGCGGACTTAAAACACTACTACCAATAATAATTTTACGAACCTATTATGCTTTAAGCACAAAATCTTTACGTATCGCTGCCAGCCAATTCACCCATATCTATTACTGTCATTAATCAGCATTGCAGTTTGAAGGGTATGGAATCCGGTATGGATTATGAGAGATTATTAGTGAGACGTCAAAAGATATCGCTTCCCATCAGGTTGGCCATACTGAGGGTTCAGTCTGTTCCCCTAATGTGTATCTGATTACTTTGAAATTCAATTTCCTGGAACGTCTTATAGCACAAAATTATTTATGTTCATAGTAGGTAATAGACCTCTAAAACTAAGTAAAGTCGTTCAAAGTAATTACAGAAAATGTAATCTTTTTGGTTCATGTTTAACTACACGCTTCTCTTTTCTTCTTTTTATAAATTATAAATTATGGGTAAACACCGTGCCATTATCTCACCTGATGTTAAGTTCTTCACTCACCCAGGATCCTCAGATACTGAGGCACTGGCTATCTTATCTCTAGCTGCCGGAACACAACAATGCTAATCATTAATGTTATGGCGACAAATTTAATAATAAGATGGTGGTCTTCAGTCGAATCATTAATCCTCACTACTTTAATCGCAACGGTAGCGTGACGATTAATTAAAAAACTTACCTTTCAAAAACTCTATGAGAATGGATCTGTAATATGCCACGATTTTAAAGCCAAAGTCTGTGTTTTAAAAACTACAAATAAACAATTCAATATACCGCGTATAAAGGATACTAGTTCCATCCCACCTCAAATCCCCATCTTCGGATTCCATTATTATCCAATTTGCGCTGAGAGGCAACGTTCGTGCGGCGTTCTCAAAACGCCATCAAGTCGCCGCCAAACCGCTTTCACACTCTAAAACAATATTTTGAACACAATAAAATTCTTTCTTTATGCCCTCGTTGTCCATGAAAAAGGCATAACATTGTGCGCTGAATTTATCGTAGAAGACGAGGGCCCAGATGGCTTTCCTCATAAAATACAACGAGTGGTTCTGTTGGTAGCATCGTTGTACTTAAAGATAATCACAATTTACGGGTATAGGCCCTTCTTTGGTATTTCGGGAACACTTTCCCTGAGAACAATTATGTGGAGTAATGACGAAGTGCAAGTCTAGGCATCGGGCGGCTTAGTTTTACGGTGTGCGAAGAACTTTTATTGGCTGTAAAGGTGAATTATATTCACACGCGTTTTCTTTATAAAAGTAATGATGCGAATGCTTGTTTGATGTAGTTGCGGCTAACCGTATTATGCTCTATATTGTACAAATAGTATATCATCATCAGCACATTTTATGTCCCCACTGCTGGGGCACGAGCCTTCCCTATAGATGGATAGGGAGAACGGGCCATAAACCACCACGCAGGCCCAGTGCGGATTGGTGGTTGTTAACGACTGCTAATGCAGCCGGGACCAACGGCTTTACGTCCCTTCCGAAGCACGGAGGAGCTCGAGATGATAAAGTTTTGGTCACCCATCCGATGACCGGCTTTTGCGAAAGTTACTTAACCTTAGCAATCGCAGACCGAGCGCGGTAAGCACTGCGCCATCGAGCTCCTCAAATAGTATATATTATTTGTAAATGTATGCTGTCTAATGTATGCTGTCATCGTTATCAAAGTTTTTGACCTATGCATCTGACTGACACAATTTAACTTAACTCCGAATTTTCTCCATACCAGAATTTGCTATTCTTACCGTGAAACCACGGTAATATTAACCAAGTCTATTTCGTCGCAATCTCCTATAAACATTCGAAGAAACTTAATGGCAGCTTTTGACTATTATTAGCAATTCCAATTTAATTTGTATAATTTTTATTGATTATATTGATTTATAGTTGACATTATATTATTATTATTATTTGAATGTTTTTAAGACAGTGGCATAAATGTTTCTTTTATTTATTTTTTTAATTTATAATTTTAACAATTATTGTTGTTATTGTAATTTAACATTTGTATGCCTTAAAGGCCAAAACATGTTAGGACATCACTAGCTAATAACACCTGCACCATGTGTATACTTATGTTTTAACAAATAAATATATCTTTATCATTATCTTCCCTTGGTTACTGAACTCTTTGAATGTTTAGATATTAATTAGTTACAGCTGACCCAGCGGACTTCGTATCGCTTTGACAGTTTCTATGTAAACAATACAATCAAATCGTTTCTATATGACAACATAACAAACAAATCATATGTTTCACAGCTAGGAACATTTTGTATTGGAAAAATAAACAAAAAATTGGGGTGGACCACCCTTATCACTTAGGGGTATAAAAAATAGATTACGACCGATTGTCAGGCCTACCGAATATACATATAAAATTACATAGAAATCGATCGAGCCGTTTCGGAGGAATATGGCAACCTACATGTGACACGAGAATTATATATATATAGATAGGTTTATATGATACAAAACATCACGTTGCCATTGCCACGTTGACGTGTTTAACTGAATCTCAGCTATTTATTTATTTATTGAAATAGGTACACTCGCAGAACACACATTAAACATTATGAATATGATACAATCAATATTTGTTAAATTCTGATATGAGCTCCATTATGAGTGACACATCATTCTTGATTTTACTTTAATTAAGTTAAGTAAGTTTAAAATAATTATCAAAAAATAATTAATAAATTAATTAATTAATTAATTAATTTAATTTAGCTATGAAGAAAGAAATGTAAGCTTCATTTTCCGTATAAAACAAAGTAATGAAACCGTAAAAAGATTCTTATGTTTAATGTGTGGTTTGCAAAAAAACGTGAGCAACACGGCAGCAGGTAACTTGATAATGGAAGACTCGAAACTTTGGAGAAAACCATAAAAATGCTATGAACCTTGTTCTCGCAGCATTGTTTGAGGCATTGTATAAAATTTGACTTGTTATAAAAAACGTTTTTGTAAAACATTGTAGATAGGTAGCGTTGTGAAAATATACACGCGTTCTACATGGAAACAATCAAACGTAATAATAAGAAGAGCGAATATATTTCCATGCCGAAAAAGTGTAATTCTTATTTACTTCAAAAACAAAATATACTGCCAATATACAAATTGCAATTAGAGACTCTTGATATAAGTAGTAAATAAATAACCTATAACTGTCCCACTGCTGGGCAAAGGCCTCCACCATTGAAATCAAGACATGACTACAAATGGGTAATGGCTTAATCACCACGCTTGCCAAATCCGGGTTGGTGATCACAAACCCGGGCTATACATCCAAACGGTCCCCCTGCCCGATCCTCTAAATGCCACTACACATTTACAGAATACACTAAACATGCACACTAGTTTAGACACAAGACACCGTACTTGTAGAACAAGGGTACGAAAAACCGGTTCACACGCACTCTATACCAGGTACAGACATGTACCTAGGCGCTTCCTTCCTCCTCATCGGCCTGGTCAACCCGAGCCGAGGTCCGAGCCTTTAGAGGCGCCCTCTGGTTGCTCCGCTCCCCGATCCGATCCGAACTCTTCAGAGAATCTAGTAGGGCACAGGGACGCGCACTTTTAAGTGTGTGATACCATTCCCTCTAGAAAACCTCCGAAGGTGATTCGTTTCACACGGCTTGGGGTACCCTTTACGTACCTCGCCGCCCCCAAAAAAGCCCGGTGACGCTAAAAATGCCGTTTGAGGCAATCAGCAATCTCTCTCAAAAAAAAAACATCGAAAAGTCCGAACACACACTTTGCCCGACCTGGGAATTAAACCCGAGACCTTCGGGTATCGGGCCGCGCTGCGCCACTCGGCCCGATAATGAAAATCAGGAATGACAATCAGGAAAACATTGGATAAACTGGAACCAATACATAATTTTTGTCGTTACTATTCCGACGTAAAGGCTAAACAACAGATGGTGACCACAAATAACTATTTGGAACTCCTTCGTGCTTCGGAAGGCTCGTTACGATAACATCTTACGATAACTAACAACTGAGGCCATCGGAAATCCTATCCAATCGTAAGATAGCAGTCGTTAACTCTCGACAACCAAGATTGGGCCAGCGATGGTGGGTTGGGGCCCGATCTTCCTATGTGCTATCGTTCATTTGGGTAGGCTTGAGCCCAGCAGTGGGACGTTTTTTATTCATCTCACCTGATGTGTGATGATCATAGATCGGAGTAGGTAGAGCTATTTTATGTACTTGCCATATGATAGAATAATATAGATATTCCCCGAATGAATGTGAAAGCATACACTTCCTATAAATATAAGGATAGTTGAATAAAAAGATAGAAACTTGATTAATTAAACCACATATATTTTTTTATGTAACAATTTCTTATATTTATACAAGAATCAAATAATCGAATCCCGGGGTATTAGTCGGAATCTCGTGAAATATCCATATTAACATCAATGTTTGCGGTCAATGAACCTAAATAGCTCTACCTACTCCGATCACTGGTGATGATAAGGCCGAAGGTGGAAATATATTTCACCAGGAATCCTCAGCTACCGAGGCATTGGCTATCTTATCCTTAGCTGCCAGAACAGAACAATGCTAAATATTAATGTAGATGAATCTGCACAGCCATCGGTCGCAATAACCATTGGATAGATGGCACTCTGCCGCTAAAAAGCAGTGAAAAATCAAAAAGCAGTGAAAAAATTCAGTGCTTACGTCAGCCTTTCCGGTAGCATAATGGTCAGTGCAGCCGCCCGGATTGCGGAAGACCCAGGTTCGATTCCTGGCTGGGTCGGATAGGCATTTAAATTTTTCAATGTATTTTATAAATATTTATGGCTACTAATATTATAAATGCGAAAGTTTGTGTGTATGTATGTTCGTATATTTGTTGCTTCTCCACGCTGCAACGGATGGATGGATTTGGATGAAATTCGGCATACAGATAGTTTATAACCTGGAATAACACATAGGATACCTTTTATCCAGATATATCCACGGGAACGGGAACCACGCGGGTGAAACCGTGAGCGGCCGCTAGTATTTAAATAATGTGGTATTAGCTAGCCAGGCGTACAAACGAGCCCTACCGAGTACACAAACATGCACTTCCAGCTGGGAATCGCATCCGGGACCTCTGGTTCTGAAACCGGTGGTCTTAACCACTAGACCACCGAGGCGGTTAAGGAAGTCGATGACGATGACTCAAATTCAAAGATTCGTAGCCGAAAGGATATGTGCTCCGATTGAATGCGAGAAATCGTGTTTCCCATAGCTCCGTCAAACCACATGAGTAAATACCAGCAGAGCCCAAGCTTCCTTATACCGCGTAAAATTTATACACACTTTGGTAGGGTTGTCATTGAGGTCATATGAGGTTATATTAAATACTTAGCCCCTTACAAAAAAACAAAGAATAAGGCCCGGATAGTTATTCCGTGTTTTGTTCCTGTCATGTAAACGTCATTTCGAATTATAATAAAAGAGACAAAACGCGGAATAACTATTTGGACCTTATTCTTTGTTTATTAGTAAGACACTCACTCCAAATATTTTCTTTTTAATATTTTTGTTTTTCAATAACTTGTTTTTTCAGATTTAGATAAATTCTAATCTGACATAAAAGTCACATTGGCAGATCAAATTACAGTCATTATACACGTTCTAAGATTTCATTGCCAATATTTATAATGTTTGCTTTATGATCAAAGTGTTCGCGTAACTTTGTGAAATAGGCAATTTTTTTTATATTTCTGGCATTGTTCAAACACACGTTTCAGTAATTAGCCATATTTTACAGTAAACCGCTCTAATTTAAATCAAACATAACAAAACCTCAAATAATTACAATATTTTACGAGCGATGACAGTTCACAACACGAAACAACGCGTGTGACACTCACTGAGATTGTCCGCTGGCTGTGCCGGTGTAAAGCGGTTTGTCTTCTCGCGGCGCGTACGTGAAACCGCCGGTGAGAGGTCACGCACACATAACCGTGCATGTAGTAGTGTACCTGTAGCAGCGCGCTCTAAAGAAGCTTGGACTCTGTTCGGGTATTTTTACTCATGTGGTTAAACTACTGACGTGAAGCCATACCTAATTTTATAGATAGGATAACAGGGCTTTTAGTTAAGTGTACATAGCAAATTAATAATTAATTAGCTCTATAAAAAAATATAGTTTTTGCCTCACTCACCAATTACATGCTTGAGATATAATATAAGCCTGTATATTCTGAAGCTTACGTAGTGTGAGCCTTTGAACATAATAGAAAAAAAACAGTAAAAAGGGATGGTTAATGGCACCCCTTTGAAGGCACAAACGACAGGGCAACAGAATAATGGTTGTTTTAAAATAACTCTTCCCCGATATTGTAATAGTAAGATAATAATAATGGTCATGCGAAATTGGATTATCCCAATTGCTATTCAAAGAACAAAGGGGCAAAACGAACAAAAGATATCGGGAAACATATTGTGGTTTAGATCACAGTTTTTTTTGTTTTTGTTGCGTTCGCGGCGTACGTGTACGTACACTTTTTTGCGGACGAGATTGTACGCCAAGATTTGTGTGCCCCAAACAAAAAACGATTCGTGCTCACTGTACATAAAAACGCTTTTCCCTTCTTTTGTTTCGCCGCACGATGCCGTTAGTATGTAGTTTGAGCTTGTTATAATTTATAATAGTTTACGCCGTACACGACATGCATGCAAAATTACATTGTTTATAAGAAAGGTTTCATTTCGCTTCGTCTTTCTTTCTTATGGTAAGTGACGATAAAGCGAAAGATATAAACGAAGTGACCTGAACTTGAAACCATCAACCTCTTAGGAACTGACTAATGCTACTTCTATACTTCCTAGCCGATATTGGCTACGGTGACTGCCAAAAAATAAATAAAAAGAAAGTTCCGCCAATCCGCAGTATTACTGACTATATACCTAGGTAAGTACTAGTGGTACCGGCGGACTTCGTACCGCTTTGACAGTTTCCATTAAATTCTCTTTGGTTTCCATGACAACAAAACAAAGAAATATTTTTTATTGAAAAATGAAATTGTCATTTTTAGTATAGTTATAGTGTGATTCTCGTGGGAATATCGGGATAAAAACTATCCTATGTGTTAATCCAGGTTATAAACTATCTGTATGCCGAATTTCATCCAAATCCATCCATGCAGCGTGAAGAAGTAACAAATATACAAACATACATACACACAAACTTTCGCATTTATAATATTAGTGTGATTATACCTACCTATAAATGCCGTGATATCATTTTTTTAAATGGCGACAGACTTCATCTATTACCCAGCTACACTCAGAACAGCTCTAGATATGTAACTGAATTTTAAAATTTAATTTTTGTCAGTATTTAGTAATCACATTTTTGGTTGATTTCCTATGCATGTTGATTGGCCATTTTCCTATGGGAAAATACTTGCTTTTCCTGAAGAAAGGAACATCGAAATAACCCATACCGTATTAGAGTATTATCTACTTAGATCCGGTCAGCTGAACTTAACGTAATTAGGAGCATGTAATAAAATGGTTGAGGATTATGCCCCTTCCGAGAAAAATACCAACCTGTTTTTCTATTTTATTTTCACCGGTATATTAAAAAAAAACATGAAGTAATAGTATTTACCCCGTAAATAAAAAGATAATAAAATAAAACAAAAAACCCGACTGCTAAAACAACTATATAAAAAACATTAATTATATACTCGTAAAAACCATACTAACCAACTCATAAAAAATAACTGCAAAGAAAAAAAACAAGCTCTACGACCCCAGAATTCAATGTCAGCAATGTTGAATGCAACGTGAAATATTTCCTTGTCCGATACCTACACTTAAATAATAAAATCTATAATTGTTACCGACCAGCAACGTTACAGCCTCTTTGGATTTCTCTTTGGTCTACCTTCCAAATTCTAAGTTTGATTGACATCTTTTATATCAAAAATATATGTGAACAGTTGACAATAAACTGCTATAACGGGAAAAAGTGGTCTCATTGCTCGTGCCCTATCCTCAACATTGGTGTCAGAAGTGTGTAGTTTTAGCCATGCCCATCACTACACGATCACGTAGCATCTTTTCAAAAAAATGTGACCCGGTAAGTAACCTACGAGGTAGCGCATCTATCCATGGTGCCCTAGCATCAGCGCTCCCCCGTAGGTCCAATTCCACAGTGGAGAGTGCTTCATTGCGGGTTAGCGCTTCTAACCATGGTGCCCTAGCACCAGCGCTACCCCGTAAGTCGCACTCCACATGCCACAGTGACCAGATAACTACTCCTTCTAATAATTCCCGTACCATTGTCGACCAAAGCGCCCCAGCGCCGACCAGTCATAGCGAAGCTAGTCCAGCTTTTGCTTCTTCTGTATTAGAATCGTGTAAGCATACTGCAGGTTCTCATTCCGCAAGCACCGTAAAAGCACTACAGCACGCTGCCCAAGTTAAACATGCTCGACGCCTAGCCGAAATTGAAGCCGAGCGTAAAAAGGCTCTGGCAGAGCTTGAGTTACAAGCCGAGCTCGCCGCCATCACGCCAGCCAGCCACTCTTCGCGTTCATCGAGGACAAGCTACGTGGAGCAGTGGTTAGCAAACTCGGATAATTTGAGCGTAGTGTCAGACCGTGCTAACATGCATCCTTGTTCTAGAGATAACGTTCCACCTAAATTCTGTGGTGATGTGGCACATAATCTACATCCGTGCTCGTTTCCTGAGCCTCCTGTGCTGGATGGTAGCGGTCTCATTGAGTATGCTGAGCACAACCTGCAACCCCTGCCGCGCACTGGTGCCGTTGAGGAGGATGTGGGCCATGTCAGGAAGAACTTAAACACCACTCCACAAGCAGGGAACATGTTAGGCACACACCACCTTAGTGAAAATTGTAAGTTATATAACAAAAATAAAGAAAACAATGAAACAACAACACGATACAATGAAATAACTTTACTCGCCAACGCCATTGCGGACCTCGCAAGAAAAAACAATTTTAAGGTAAGTGACCTCCCTAGGTTTGATGGTCGCGCACTGGATTGGCTGTCGTTCAGAAGGGCCTTCGAGCAGTCGAAAGGCCACTTTTCGCCGAGCAACAACATTGCTAGGATCGCCTCCGCACTTCATGGGTCAGCTAAGGAAGCTGTCGCCTCTCTTCTTCTTTCCGCCGGCGACCCAGAGGTGGTGATGAAAGCCCTCGAGAACAGGTTCGCCCAACCTGAATTTATTGTTCTCCAACAACTGGCACAGGTCAGGAGTTTGCCGAGGCTCGGTGTGTACGACAGTGCACACGAACTCAACATCTTCGCGTGTCGCGTACGTAACTGTGTTGAAATAATACGCCTCTTAAATCAGCCCGAGTACCTCGCAGCCCCTGAGCTAGTTCACACAATAATTGGTAAGTTGACCCCGTTATTGCGGTCCAGGTGGATCGACTTTGCGGCATCTCATCATCGTCCCGGTAATTTTAAACTCGAAATTTTAGCGGATTTTTTGGAAAACGAAGCAAATTTACATGTGAAATTTGGTTTATTTTCTATGCCGTCAAATCAATCCACCAATGTCAAGACGCAAAACGTCACTAAAATGCCAGTGACAATGACTTCTCATAGAAGTCATTGGCCAGCCAGAGATAATGTATATGCCGTCCCATCCGTCAAACCACAGTATAGTAATGAACCATGTAAGTACTGTCAGTCTAAGAGTCACGGTATGACAAATTGTAAAGAGTTTTTATCTCTCAGTATTGACGACCGCTGGCAGTGGGTTATAGAGAATAAAGTTTGTCGTAGGTGCCTTAAAAAGGGTTCCCATCAGTACATGACATGCAAAGTCAAGTGTGCAGTTGACGGATGTAGGTACAGTAAGCGACACCATACAACGTTACACCGTAATGCAAATTCAGCTCCCGCTTATGTCGCCGCACCGTCGTCGTCGACCGATACTTTTGTACAGTCGAATGCAGAAGGGTGCTGCTTTAAAACTAATCCTAACATTTTAGATAATTCACAGTCGGTTACTATCGCGCATAACTCAATGCCTTCTGTTGCCGTATCACCGAATCTTAAGCCACTTCTTAAAATGGTAGCGGTTACTATTACCGGGCCAAAAGGTACTATGGATACATTCGCCCTCCTTGATGATGGAAGTTCCGTGACGCTTTTAGATCAATCAGTAGCTGATTCACTAGGTGCCGCGGGAACTAAACACGCGATCGAAATCAACTGTATTGGTGGGCTGAGTAAGAAAACTGAGACAAGTAGTGTAACTATACAAATAAAGGGAAAGTATAGCTCAAACATTTACGAAATTGTGGCGCAAACTATACCAAACTTAAGTATTAAAAGTCAGTCTGCTGCCTTTAATGATATTACACAATTTAATCATTTAACCGACATTATACACTTTATCGGTTATGACCAAGCGAAGCCGATGCTGTTGATTGGAGCAGACAACTGGCACCTGATATTGCCGCAAGCTGTCCGTCAGGGTTCCCGTTGTCAACCAGCCGCAGCTTTAACGTCGTTAGGCTGGGTTTTGTTTGGTCATCTGCCCCATTCGCATCACACTTGCAACCTTATCACCAATATCGAAACATCATATCATGCAGATTCTAATACAAGTGATCTCGACTCCATCTTGAAAAACTATTTTAAGATGGACTCAATAGGGATAGCGCAAGTAGCGCATCGAAATTCGAACGACAAGCGCGCCATTCAAATTTTAGAGGCTACCACAAAGCTCCTTGACTCCGGCATGTTTGAAACAGGACTCTTATGGCGTAATGACATCTCGTATATCCCAAACAGCCGTGAGCTGGCCTTATCCCGCTTCACCAGCCTCGAACGCAAGATGGCTAAGGATAACTCATACGCGGAAGCTTATAAGGCAAATATGCGAGGTGTCATCGACAAGGGGTACGCCGAACTTTGTTCTGAGTCGAAACCGGTAGGCAATGTCTTGTGATATCTTCCACATTTTGGTGTCATCCATCCCCATAAGAAAAAACTGCGCGTCTTCCATGACGCGGCAGCAAAATGCGCGGGCGTTAGCCTCAACTTCTTACTCTTGACGGGGCCAGATCTGCTCCAACCCTTGCTGGCCATAGCCATGCGTTTCAGGGATGGGCCAATCGCTCTAACCGGGGACATCAAGGAAATGTTTCCGCAAGTTAAGATCAGACCCGAGGATAGAGATGCCCAGCGCTTCCTTTGGAGGGATAACCCAGGAGCACCAATATTAGAATACCGAATGTCTTCGATGATATTTGGCGCTGCGTCAAGTCCTTGCACCGCGCTATGGGTGAAAAACAATAATGCCCTTCGTTTCCAAGCGCAACACTCTGAAGCGGTCAGAGCTATCATCGAAGACCACTATATGGACGACTACTTGGGAAGTTTTGACAGTACCAGCGAAGCTGCCCAACGAGCTTTAGAGTTAGTTTCGATTCATAAAGCAGCTCACTTCGAAATGCGCTCATGGGTATCTAATCGAAAGGAAGCGTTGGCGCTGATCCCCTCCGAGCTGCACGCAAGTGATGTTACCGAGGTAGGACTAGGACCGTCATCCCCATCTCAAGTCCGTGTTCTTGGCCTGACTTGGAACGTCAAGGAAGATAAACTGTGTTTCGTGAAATCTCTTCCTAAATTACCTGTGAAATTTTGCAAACGTTCTGTCTTGTCTTTATTAATGTCTATTTATGATCCGTTTGGTTTCTTACTCCCGATCATTATGAAAGGTCGTGTGTTATTTCAGAGGACGTGGAGATTGGGTATTAACTGGGACGATGAGTTGCCAAGTGCACTAATCGAGCAATGGAAAACCTGGTTCCACGAAATAAAGACGTTGAACGAAATTTCTATCCCTCGTTGCTATATGCCCGAAACGCTAAATATCGTAAATTTGCAGCTTCATATTTTCGCAGACGCGAGCGAAAAAGCATACGCATGTGTGGCCTATTGGCGATTCACTCTCGCAGACCGTAGTGTACATTTGTCGTTAATCGGGGGAAAAGGTCGTTTAGCTCCACTTAAGCCTGTCTCGGTTCCTAGATTGGAATTACAGGCAGCCTTAATTGCTTCACGTTTTTGCGCATTCATAATCGACGCTCACAGACGGAAGCCTAACCAAACTTTCTATTGGTCGGACTCTTTAACTGTTTTAAGGTGGATTCAGAGTGACGCCTGTACGTTTAAAGCTTTCGTATCTTTTCGTGTGGGAGAAATCGCCGAAACGACGAACATACAAGATTGGAAGTACGTCCCCACAGCTTTAAACATCGCAGACGACGCTACTCGTGAGACTTCATTAACGTCATCATCCCGGTGGTTCAGTGGCCCTCCATTCCTATTACTTCCGCAGTCGGACTGGCCCCATGAACCACTTATCAATGTCCCTCCGGTTACCGAAGAACTTAAGATGAATTCCGAATCGGTGGGACACATAACCCTAGAGCAGCGGCGTAACTTACCTTCACCGGTAGTTGCCGACCACCAACGTTTCAGTAGGTGGATGCGTCTCCTACGCGCGACAGCCCGAGCTCATCAATGCGCGAAAATGTTTCGGCCAACATTACGCCAAAATTTGGTCTCACTTAGAGATTGTAATAAATTCCTTTTACTCTCTGCTGAGGACTTGAAATTTGCCGAATTACATCTCCTTCTTAAAATTCAATTAGATTCATTTTCTGAGGAACTGATTCGCGTCCAAGCAGCACGCCCCGTCCTATCCGATAGTAGGCTAAAGAACCTTGCTCTTTTCATCGGTGAAGACCATCTGCTGCATCTGTCCGGCCGTACTGCTGCTTCGGAAGACGTCGAATCACACCCGATAGTTTTAGATGGTAGACACCCTATCACCAGACTGATTATTCATTTCTATCACATGAAATATGCTCATGGTAACAACGAGCTGGTGGTGAATGAGCTTCGTGGGAGGTTTCACATCTTTGGTTTAAGACCGGCAGTCAGAAGCGAGGCGCAGAGCTGTCAAGTTTGTCGCAATCGGAAGACCAAGCCTGTGTGTCCACCACTAGGTGACTTACCAGACGCTAGATTAGCGCACTCTCAGCGGCCCTTCACTCACGTTGGACTGGACTACTTCGGTCCCCTAACTGTTACAATCTGCAGGCGCACGGCGAAGAGATGGATCGCCCTGTTTACGTGCCTCACCGTAAGAGCAATTCACCTCGAAATAGTCGAAAGCCTTTCCTCGGACTCCGCTATAATGGCTCTTCGGCGTTTTGTTGCACGACGAGGGTGCCCAGCACGAATATACTCTGACAACGGGACCTGTTTCGTCGGGGCAGCCAAAATGCTGCCAGATCTTTACGATTTTTGTTCTAACAGGAAGATAGAGTGGCATTTTATTCCACCTTCTGCGCCGTTCATGGGGGGCTGTTGGGAGCGACTGGTCCGGTCAGTGAAGAATACCATCCAAGTGACGCTCAAGGAACGCTCGCCGAAGGTGGAGGTATTGCACACTTTATTGATGGAAGCCGAGTGCATCGTGAACTCCAGACCCCTCACGCATGTTTCAGTAGAGCCAGATTCAGACCAAGCATTTACACCTTTCTCGTTCTTGTTGGGCACTTCCAGCAATGACTTACCCCTCGCAAAATTCGATGACGCCGACCTGTCACGAAGAGCTGACTGGAGGAAGGCTCAGCGGCTCGCTGATCACTTTTGGCAACGCTTTGTGAAAGATTACCTGCCTACGTTAGTGCCTCGGAAAGGGCCTGTGGCGTCTGATAACGCGAGACTGAACGTGGGTGATCTTGTGTTTATCGCCGATGGAACGCTGCCCAGAAGCTGTTGGCCGCGTGGTCGCATCCAAGCCACTTTCCCGGGCAAAGACGGGATCGTCCGTGTAGTAGACGTTCAGACGAAGGGGGGTGTGCTGCGCAGACCCACTCGCAAAGTAGCGCTGCTTGTCGGTGGCCACTAATTTTGGGTGCTTCACACCGTCGGGGGCCATGTTACCGACCAGCAACGTTACAGCCTCTTTGGATTTCTCTTTGGTCTACCTTCCAAATTCTAAGTTTGATTGACATCTTTTATATCAAAAATATATGTGAACAGTTGACAATAAACTGCTATAACGGGAAAAAGTGGTCTCATTGCTCGTGCCCTATCCTCAACAATAATAAATGAGTATTTATAAATACATTGAATATTGATAGTTGTCGCAGGCGGGGACAATCACCAACCAACCAAAGAGTAGTTGTTTTAACAGTCGGGTTTTTTGTTTTATTTTAATAATTTGGTTTATTTCAAACTTTTACTTTTTTTTATTAAGTATATTCCGGATTTTTTTATAGGCTATAAACTCACTCATGTCACTCCCGCAGTCAAAACAAATCTGACGTCACCTCATATGTTAAAATCCACCATGACGTTTGGGTTGTAGGGCGTGCCAAAGAAATAGACATACATACATACATACATACATATATACATACATGTACATACACTCGAAAAACATAACCCTCCTTCTGACGCAGACGGGTAAAAAGGAGAAGTGTCTGCACTTACCTACCTACCTATCGTTTTTTTTTTAAAGATTTTGTTATTTTGTCTACATTTACCTATACAACGTGACTGATCTTCAAGGAATTTTTGGTCCAAGTCAAGCCCTAGTGACCGTCAAATCTCCAAAGGTTTTCTATGGTTCTAAATGCAAACATGTCCCTTATTAGATACTGCAAAGCGTTCGAGACGGATGATGAGAGTGGAACCCTAGAGTGCCTCTAAAGGATAGGACCTTGACTCGGGTTGACCTTGTGGTGTGGGGGAAGGTCACACGACTAGCACTCATGATACATAGGTAGTGAACGTCCAATATAGTTTTAATAATGTTACTGCAGTGAAGAAAATTGTGGTCAGTGCTATGTATAATTATCTTGTGTAAACCGCATTCAAAATATCTTAAATAGATATGCGTGTGTATAATATGATCTAGACAAGCAGCGTATACTCATATTAAGACACTAATAAGTCTTAATTACGTCCTAAAAGTAAGTTGTCTAAATTATAATGAATAATGTTATATCTATACTAATTTATAAAGAGGGAAGCTTTGTATTTTTGTATTTTTGTTTGTAACGAATAAACTTAAAACTACTGGACCGATTTAAAAAATTCTTTCACCATTAAAATGCTACTTTAGCGCTGAGTAGCATAGGCTATATTTATTACTAGAAAAAAAATTGCTTAATGATAAATAAATAGAATTACGATTTGTTTGTTTTGTTGTCATAGAAACTGTCAAAGCGGTACGAAGTCCGCCGGGTCAGATAGTCTTCAATAAAACTGCTATAAAACTACGTACTACGATGTCGTCATAGCCGCGGATGACAAGCAAGTCCACCTCGCTTGTTTTTATTCTCCGCGCCTCTTCTTAATCGTAACTACGTTCTAAACGCAGAACGCGACGGCTGCCAGTAGGCTCGCCCAACCAAGAAGTATCGATCACTACAATACTATCCTTTTTTAATTCTAAACGTTGAGCGCTTGACTTCCATCTCACCTGATTTTTACCTGATTTAGCCGAAGGTAAATAATTTCTTTTACTTTCCGGTATCTATTCTTTATCCGGGACAAAATACCCCTGCTTGAAATCGGATCCGTGACCTCTGAATATAAAACCAATGTGAGCATTAGACCATAGACGCAGAACAAATTATCGGTTATCACTTATCACCAACAAAAGTACGCAAACAACTCCACCAATAAAGACCATATTATTTAAACTTGAACACGAAACTGTAACTCTCTGAGAGTCAACAAAAACAAAGTAAGGGTACGATCGTAAAATTACTGAGCGCGACGACGAGGCACCCACGTCCAATACCCTCTCAAGAAGTATTACTAGCATTATGAGGGGTCACAAAGTGAGGACGGCGATATTGGCCGCCCTTACAACGCACCGTAAGAAGGTGAGGAAAGTTCTCATAAAACCTAAGGAGGCAGGTGCATTCCATTTGCCGGGCGGCGAAATGTGCGAGTATTTCACGCGCCTCGCCCCATTACTGTCGGTACACCGTGTACGCTGTAGCAGAAGGGAGTGTGCGATAATAAAAAATCTTTTGGCGAACGTGTTGATGCTATGCCGTCGGTCTGTGGAATGTCAAACGGTTCTGTTGTCGCTTTGGGCGGCTGCTTTTTTCTATTGTTTACTGCGGACGGCGAATCTCTTTTGTTTTCCTTGCTTTTTTTCTTTTGTTTCTCTATTTTTACTATCGATCTGTTCTTTTTAGGAACGTTCACGTTCGTGTTTATTATGTTATCGAGCGGCTTACGTGTTTGGTTGCGTTCGTGTTAGTTTGGCAACTTTTACGATGTTGGATTAGCTGATGGGTGGCGGAATTGTAATGACATTGAAATGTTTAAGCTCATCTGTACTTGAAAAGCACGTTACGCTGTAAGTTAGAACCTACTATTTTTCGTGTTGGAGAGACTCATGCTACATTTATGAGTTGAGAATAATAATGTTTCTTACTTGTAGCAATGTCTTTAAATATTTATACGTTTTACGGTATGGAGTATTAATGATACCGTATCTTTTTTGTTGATAAATTGAGTGTTGAAGTTGAATGAATTATCGTATCGTGTAAAGTATCGTAAATATTTTTTTTATAGATTTTAAATAATATTATCTCATCGACATCGCAACGGCTATGGCGATCTTGCGGGGATTTATGGATTCGCCCGAATGTGTTGAACAGTTGTGTCGCCCTTATGTTCCTGAAAACTATTTGCGTATACGCTCGGGTCGTAGACATCGGCAGTCTCCATTGTGTCGTATGCATGAAGCACTAAACGCGCTCCTGGTAACTTTTCCAGAAATAGATATATTTTTTGATAATCCAAAAAGGATAACTAGTCGAATTTAGCTACCAAATTGTATCTCATTTTTTAGTTTTTAGTTTTTATAAGTGCAATTTATGTGCCTAGGTTTAAGATAATTATGTAATTGGGTTTTTATCCGTTTAATTATGTTTAATAAATAAATAAATAAATAAATAATAAATAAATTATTCCTTGATAAAAGGTAGTGGTTTTGTTACATTACTTAAAATGCAAAATCTTACATTTTAAAAGTTGTAAATTTTTCAAGATAAATAACACCCTGCATATTTGAATGAGGTGAAAAATATTTTTCGATTTCAATCTGTGGGATTTTCGCTATTTTTCACATCCTTTGAACTTGTGCCTGCTTAGTTGCAGACCTCTGCTGTTATAATAATATCAAAACAGTCCGTAAATTGTTTATTCAAAATAAGTCCCACGGAACATCGTATCGCGATATGGATTCCCACGAAGAAATAAAGATTCACTATGAATACTTGTATAAATAAACCATTCCTTACATCTGAGGAAGTTTCGCATAAAAACGGGAAAATAAAAGGAAGTATCGTAAGGCGCTGCGCTATCCACATCTATGATTTACGATTAAGGTGGATATATGAAGGTATATTCACGATATTATATCGACATATTCAAAACATGTAAAATAATTTCTAGTAATATTGGGTTTTCATTAAATTAGACAATTTTCACAAAGAAACTTGCGATAATGTGACGAGAAAATATATCAAGCTCCCATATGTACCAAATAAATAAAATTATGTTTACAAAAACAGAGACAGAGATACGTGGAAGGAGGGAGGGGCGGCCTTTGCCCAGCATTGAGAAAGTAGTGGCTGATAATAATACTAATAATAATACACAAACAGGTGTTTCAGGAGAGTAAAGTAGTACGAGGGTACTGCTTAATTCAGCTAGACTATGAAATTGAAAATGACATCACAAAATTACATAAAACAGCGCGTACGAGCACCGGCCGTGTACTCGTAGAATGATCGACTAAAATCGCGCGCCCGCCGCCCGCAAGTAAAGAATGTCCAGCTAAATGCTTAATTGTCTATCGCGCAAATAGAACGTCGTCGTCTGTAAGAGACCCTAATAGAACGTCCTGTTCATTAAAGTAAGGTAAATAAGTAAGGTGAGGCATGTGAGTTTGGTGAGATAGGTAAGATAGGTGAGGTAGGTGAGGTGGGTGAGGTAGGTGAGGTAGGTGAGTTAGGTGAGGTAGGTGAGGTAGGTGAGGTAGGTGAGGTAGGTGAGGTAGGTGAGGTAGGTGAGGTAGGTGAGGTAGGTGGGGTAGGTGAGGTAGGTGAGGTAGGTGAGGTAGGTGAGGTAGGTGATGTAGGTGAGGTAGGTGAGGTGGGTGAGGTAGGTGAGTTGGGTGTGGTAGGTGAGGTCTACGTATACGTATTATCCTGCATATCTGTAGCATGTGAAACTATAATAATTGTTCATGATTATATATCTACCTATAGTGACCATATTCTAAACAGGATTGTTTAACTCTTTAAAAATGTGTTCATTATAATTGTAGCCCATAGGCTCACTGCTGCCACCTCAAAACTTTGACATAAATTTTTGAATTTTTAAAAATACCAGTAAAAAGGTCTTCAAAGTAGTTTAGTGGTCATAATAGTATTGACATTTTCTACTGCTTTCAGTGTAAACAGTTTTGATAGTAAAATATAAATTGTTATTTACATAATACCTTCATACAGCGAAAACCAATTTGCGGGGGCGGGATCTTTCAAGAAGCAATATTATTAGAATAGGTTCCCTCAATACTATAGAAAATTTCATTGCGATTGTTTATGTAAATATCTTTTTGCTGCTTCGAATCGGTTCTATTGGTTTTATGGTCTCACAATATTTTGAAATTAATAAACTGTTTGTATTGAATATTGGCAATGCAAAGGTAGGAATGCAATATTAAATGTATCTTATATTTTGTTATCTAAAGTTTAAGCGAAAATATATTCTTATATTTGGCTTATTCCCGCCTGCTCCAAGATTTTGTTCCCAAGCGCTCCAAGAGTAAAATTATATATTAATATTATTTTGCAAAATCGTTCCCAAGGGCTCCAAATGCTTGGCTAAAGCATGTTCTTCCAAGAGCTCGATGGCGCAGTGGTTAACTCGGCCGGTCTGCGATTGCTAAGGTTAAGCAGTTTTCGCAAAGGCCGGTTATCGGATGGGTGACTAAAGATTTATTATCTCGAGCTCCTCCGTGCTTCGGAAGGCACGTAAAGCCGTTGGTTATGACTGCATTAGCAGTCGTTAACAACCGCCAACCCGCACTGGGCCCGCGTGGTGGCTTATGGACCGTTCTCCCTATCCATCCTTAGGGAAGGCTCGTGCCCCAGCAGTGGGTACGTATATGACCTGGCGATGATGATGGTAATGATGGACATTTTTGTGAATTTACCCTACCTGATAATGAAGTTACCCAATAATCTTCTTAAGATTGTTTAAAACTAAAAGAAATGGGAAAATTGAAGGGAAAAGCGCCGCACTAAACTAACGTCCGTTCCCATTAACCTACTATAGATCCAAATTTGACATAAGCTCCATACAAATTATGTCAAATTTCTAACTCCAGGAAACAAAACATCAGACAGATAGAACATAGGGAACGGGCGTAAGCAACATAGCGCAACCCATAAAGATAACCGATTTGTTGACAGAGTCAGAGGTCAGGAGTCATGATACCTACTCAGCATTAAGTGAAGACTAAACAGAAGAGCAAATACTGCACGTCATCAGTGCAAAACTCCAAGTGTCCTAAAAGCTATACCGCTCATCGATCCTTCTCATAAAAACCGTCCCTGTTCTCGAAAAGCTCTTTTTAATACAAAATTCAGGCTATTCATCAGCACTATGTATAGTGGGATAACCGCTGTATAAATAATTCGCGAAATGAAGGTGCCTTCACGTCATAGAATAAAGATGAGCGATCATAGACGACGACGCTCCCGTCCCGGCTCGACTATTCCAGTTAACAAAGGGCTTTACGATCAAGACATACTATCCCGAGTTTGAGATTTCTAAATCTATACATATTAAATAGCCATTCGGTTTTTGTCGTTGTGAGGACGACATTCACAGCGCCATTTTAACTACTGGGTGGCCAGATTGAAGTATCAGGAGTTCAATTTTAAATAACATTAGTCTCGGTGAATGTTGTTACTTAGTAGTCGTTAAAAACCACAAATCAGCATTTAACAGTGTATTAGGTTAAGGACCAGTGATTGGAATGAAATGGGGCAAATGAAACTAAAGCTGCTGACAAGAAAAAAAGATACAGGAAGAAAGTCAAGACTAAGAGTTGTTAAAACCACCGTTATTGTGGTAATATATAGATTGGGGAAAAAGTCTTTTCGCGTTTAGTGTGTATGAATTTGTAATAAAATCTGTTTGTCTATACTATTTGTATCTGGCTGGTTTTGGTATCATTAAAAGTTTAAATTTTAAAGAAGATAATTTCAAATTCAAATTAGGAAAATGTGTGATTTTTATTTGTTTTTCTTACTGTCAAGATGAGTGAATCTAATGAAGAAATTCGATGCAATTGAAAATTTTACTACAAAAAAGGTTAAAATGCAACGCAAGCCGCGAAAAAAAAAATTGCGATGTTTATGGACCTAGTGCAGTGTCTGTGAGAGTAGCACAAACTTGGTTTAAGCGTTTTCAATCCGGAAATTTTGATGTCAAAAATGCACGTCGCTCTGGTTGCCCTATCACGGAGAAAATGGATGCCATTTATTTTTTTTTATTTTTTTTTATGTTAAAAGGAGGCAAACGAGCAGGCGGGTCACCTGATGGAAAGTAATCACCACCGCCCATGGACCCGCAAAACCAAATTAATCGCTGATGCGTTGCTGGCCTTGAAAAAAGGAGTTGGATCTTGAGGAGGGAGTAGGAATTGGGAGGGGGAGGGGTGAGAGGTGGGCCTTTTTCATTGACATTTTTGAAAAAGTGGAGCAAGATCGGCATATCAGTAGTTACGACGTAGCTGAAGAACTGGGAATTGACCACAAAACAGTTTTGGCGCATTTGAAAAAAACTGGGTACACAAAAAAGCTCGATATTTGGGTACCTCACGAGCTCACTGAAAGAAACCTAATGAACCGTGTACTTATTTGTGATTCTTTATTACGACGTAATGAATCCGAACCATTTTTGAAGAAGCTGATAACTGTAACTGTAACTGTAAGTGGATTACGTACGACAAGAATGTGCGAAAAAGGTCGTGGTCACAGGCCGGTTAGGCTTCACAGACTGTGGCGAAACCCGGGCTAACTCGCAACAAGGTGATGCTGTTTGTGTGGTGGGATTGGAAGGGCATTATTCATTATGAGCTGTTACCACCAGGCAGAACCATCGATTCAGAACTCTACTGCAAACAACTGATGAGATTAAAGCAAGAAGTTAAGAGAAAGCGGCCGGAATTAATCGACAGAAGGGGTGTGGTTTTTCATCATGATAACGCTAGACCTCACACATCTTTAGCTACTCAGCAAAAATTAAAAGAGTTTGGCTGGGAGGTGTTAATGCATCCGCCGTATAGTCCTGATCTTACACCTTCTGATTTCCACCTGTTTCGGTCTCTTCAGAATTCTTTAGGCAATGTCAGGTTAACATCACGAGAGGACTGCCAAAACCACTTGTCGCGGTATTTTGATCAGAAGCCCCAAAATTTCTATAGCAATGGGATCATGTCCCTACCTACAAGATGGCAAAAAGTTATCGAACAAAATGGCACCTACATACTGTAGTTAAATGTAAATAAACTATAAGTATTAAAAAATGTTTTGAATTTTCTTAAAAAACGCGAAGAATTTTTTTCCCTAACCTATTATTTTTATCGAATCCCGGATCCCGTAAATATTTTTCATTCTAATTAGTACACATGAAATTTTTCGTTGTTGTTTTTTATGACTATTCCAATGCTTTTTCATATATTTTTTTTACAATTTATCAATCATTACACATTTATGTAGGCAAGTCTTTTACTACGAGTATCTCGTCAATTAATGTTTATGCGTCTGCTTATTCGGTTTGCTGTAGTAAAATTATATGATTAGCGAATTTTGACATATTCAATGTTCAGAAAGAAAAATGTAAATGCGAACGTTAGATATGTTATGAATTACAACAATACGAGTAATTTCATGTTTACTTAGAATAATAAGAAGTAAACCTATATTTGGGATTTGATTTGATAAAAAAATGGTTTTAACACTGTTAGTCGGCAACCTTAGGTACTTACCTAAATTAAGGGGTCCAATATATTAATATTGGACCCCTTAATATCAATCACTGGTTATGCTTATGACCAAAACACCCATGTGGAAAACCTAAGAAGAGCTGTTTGTAGGCTGGTGATGGTGAAGAACCAAGTGGCTTACCATAAACTCTTAAACCAGAACTGTAACAGTATTGCTGCGGTTGTGAAAACGAGACGGCTGTAGCGGCGTACATGCGTGCGTTTTCACAACTGCAATAAAATTGCAATAGTACTAATCACGGTAAGGCAACTAGGTACATCATCATTTTGGCCGTTTAGACATCGTTAGCTATTCAGAGATTCCTAGCATTTTTGATAACTGACCTTTTTACAGCAGCAATCCAGCACATATTTTTATTGTACCAGTATAAATCGCGGTATTCCTTTATTTGTGGCGGGCTTGTTATAATTGTAATACAAAGAACAAAGTAAAGCCCGTTGTTATCGAAGCTCGCGTGATTATTTCAATTAAACATGAATGGCCGTGCCCGCAACACGTCACCCGAGCATAATGTAATAAATTGCATGAGCTTTTAAACATTTGCTAAGTAAGCGCACTAAATCAAATAACACATTATGACCAATGAGGTCTGCCGCCGTAATTAACGATAGTGCATTTATAATTTGGTATTAGCTAACATGGCTATTGAGTTCAATCATCACATCACCATTAATTTTTATTTTAGTACACACAGTTCAAACATAGTCACTATGAAAATCAGTAAAAAAAAATTAAATGCAACTTTACAATTATTATTATGTCTTTGTACTGTCCTCGGGCAGTCGTACTATAAAAAGTCCTCGAGCCGACTTCTTGAGAGAGTTTGAAAAGTGACGTTGCACTGTTTTGTTTCATTTGCCAACATTCATGCACACTCACGAAAACTTAACGGTTAATAATCAATCATTATTTCACATTAATATTCGACATAACACAAATTTTAGAAAATAAAACAAAACCGCAGTCATGACTCTTCACTTTCCCGCCAAGAAGTCCATTTGGTCATACAATCTATTCGTAGTCATACAATTTATTCACGTCTTCTTTACCATTGAAATGCTGGTGTGACACATTTCAATGATTCTGGGAGACTCTTCAGTCAAAATCCCGCAGAATCGCAAGCACGTCATGTTCATAAGGAGATTTTTGATACCTACAAATCATCATATATCTACAGCTTCATGCAAACCATTCAGCCGAAATTGTGAACATCTTTGAATAAAAATTACGGTCGAATTTCGACCACTGGGCGACCACCAGTTTTATTTATTAAACAATTGACAATATTTAATTTTGATGAATCGTCCAAGTATAGTAACTATACTTGGACGATTCATTCTGAAACATTGCCGCCCAAACGTTTCACAAAAGGAAAACAAATAATTCCTTACATCCAATCACATTAACCGTTATTTGACAATATTGCGGAGCGCGACCAATTTCACTGAAACTAAAAGCGAAATCCAATTCGGAAACAACTAACTTGAATGGCACCTGTCAAACGAAATGCGTTTCGTTTATCCGCGTGCCCAATAGAAAAAATACTCTTAATTACGAAGGCCATGCCCATCGTACCAAATACTTTATAACGACCCGTCTAATAAAATAAATATTATTTTTTGTTCTACAAACTCGTTAAAGACATTGCTGGTGTGTTTCCTCGACGCTTAATGGTCGTTTCCGTGCCGATACATTCGGAAAGTGAAATTTTTTAACAATCGATTTCGTTGGTACGCTCTTTGTTGTTCAGCGAGTTGTTCCTTATTGTGGCCTGTATCTCATTAACTTCAAGGTGGTCGTTTGTTTCTTAACCCACGATGAAAGAAGACACAGTATTAAAGCAACCCCAACACAAGTATTTTACCTATGGTTATTCATCAGTTAGTTGTTAAGTAAGATTTATTTTAATAAAAATATTTTCTTTCATTATTTTGAATTTGTTCTATATGTACAGTAGTGTATATGTAGTGTATATGTAGTGTATATGTATCAACGAACAAGACGGCTACTTAATATTATAAAGCTAAAGAGTTTGTTTCTTTGTTTGTTTGGTTGAACGCGCTAATCTCAGGAACTACTGGTTCGAATTGAAAAAATATTTTTGGTGTGATTATTCCATTTATTAACACAGCTAGTAATATTATAAAGAGCAAAGCTTTCTATTTTGTACGTTTACAACGAATAAACTCAAAAACTACTGAACCGATTTAAAATAAATTCACCATTAGAATGCTACATTATCCCTGAGTAACATAGGTTACATTTATCACTAGAAAAAATAATTGCTTAATGATAAATAAATAGAAATACGATTTGTTTGTTTTGTTGTCATGGAAACTATCAAAGCGGTACGAAGTCCGCCGAGTCAGCTAGTAAGTTAAGTGTGATCAAAATCCACCTTTTTCTGCCATCTGAACCACATTGTACGACATATTTTTGTATACACTACTAGGTACTAAATATAGTCACACGTGTATGCAATAAAGTCCGTCGTTAAACATTTATTTATACTCTACGCGCTACCATTGATAGCGCGTTATGAAGTTTATGAAGTAGTTAACTTGTACACAGTTCCTATCAAACGCTGCTTGGTCCCCAACACTTGCAATAAGTGTTACAATGAAGAAGAGAGCAAAGTTTGTGTTATAGCTTCAGGCTGGCTCACACAAAATGGTATTAAGTCGTATAGGAGCTTTCGTTATACATCTTATGAGTGCGTTGAAAAAGAACAAACTGTACCTATTAGGTATAAATATTATTACGTGCTGTTTGATCTCCAATGTAAACTTTTTACATTAGGTTCTTATAGCATGAAGGCAAAGTCATCTCAGCCAAAAGACGTCCACTGCTGGACAAAAGCCTCCCCCAAGGATCTCCACAACGACCGGTTTTGTGCTGCTCGCATCCGGGCTTCCCGCGACCTTTACCAGATCGTCGATTTTTTTTCTTTATACACACAAAATAGGCTAAAGTTGACACTTCGTTATAATCATCTTACTGATGCCTGTACCAGGAAATCAAACTCCTCCATGTAGATAGCGTATAATGCCCTATCTTTTTATGTACCTTACGATGTTTTTTTGTTTTTGATCAAAAGTTACTTCTTGTGAAATTCACTAAAGGCAAAACTTTTATTCTCCCCGTTTGTCACAAGGAAGTGCCGCTTCAATGCTATACACATAATTCTTGTTTTGGTTAACGTGATCGGATCGAAAAAACTCGCACTACACAGGTGAGTTGAGAACCCAGCTTTACATAATGTAAATATGGTTTAGCAAGCGGCAAAGCGTAACGATGTAGGCAATATATTCCGCTAACTCTTGAAAAAGTCTACATTTTTGCACCAATAAATTTGACCCGCCGCATTAACTATTTATCGGGCAGCCGACTGGCTACACCTCAGTGTATCGGTATCGTTTGAAAATCGACAAACATAAATCCCTCCGGGCACTCTTATCGTGGCCGGCCGTGATATATTATTAGTTGGTGACTTCTCCTTCTACGCCCCCGCTTTGTTATACAGCTATAACGAGCCTAATTTATCGTGCCTGCCGTTTATAATGCCTTTTTGCTACGGCATTACGTGTTACTATAAGTCGCTCGTTCGAATATGGCTCAAAGGATAGATGGGGTCACATTTTTTATGGCACTGCGACGGGAAACGAGCATACGGTCCGCTAATTGAAGGCCACCTATGTTTCTATGCCCTGTAATTTCGTTGTGTCCAGTACTGATCCACGTATCTCTTTAAACTAGAACACAGCTATGCAAAACAGGAATACAGGAATGGATTAAGGGGCGGCCGTCATCAATTCTGTACTTTAAGTGCCTTACAAATACAAAAAAATGTAATTTAAATAATATGTAGTGTTAATTCCGCTAACTCACTCGTTTATACAGCTTGGATGCAGTACGCATGCACCGCCCTCCCGCCCGCAAAAAGTATGCACATGCAGGAGAAACAATGCGTGCAAGCGAAAATGCACACCAACACCGATACCCGACACGTGTTTCGCCCCTCCACGGGGCATCCTCAGGAGCTGTTGACTGATCGAGAGCTGCGCACCGACTGTTACGGCTACGCAGCTCCCGGCCCCTTTATAAAGCGCCATCGTTTGACATTTGTGACGTACTACCCGCGACAATAAACTGCATAAACAATAAGCTGTATAAACGAGTGAGTTAGCGGAATTAACACTACATATTATTTAAATTACATTTTTTTGTACTATGGATTTCCGCAAAATAACGCCTGATTCCATTAATTGCCTTACAAATAAACAAATAAGTAATAAGGTCCGAATAGTTATTCGTGTTTTGTCTTTTTCACACTAATTTGAAATGACGTTTACATGACAGGAATAAAACACGGAATAACAATTCGGACCTTATTCTTTGTTTATTTGTTTTTTGTGTCAATAAATGTTTGTCTTTCTTCTTTCTTTCTTTCTCTATTTGTAAGGCACAAAAGCATTAATATTCAAAAGTTTCTGTTTGACACAAGTCATCTTCAAGTAAATATCAATGTTCAAGTCAGTAGAAAAAGTTTTCAATATAAAACGCCATCTCTAGAAAAAAGCTTTCAATATAAAACGCCATCTATATCTTCCTATCCCTATCTATTCATAGGATAGGATCGTGCCTCAGCTGTGGGCAGTGGGCTAAAAAAGAGCTGGTGATGATAAAACGCCATAGAGGAAATCCAATAAAAAGCCCTACTTACTAGGTTAGAAGCAGTGGCTGCGTGCACCATAGCAATCATTGAAATTATACCGTACGCATTATTCAGTCGCGCGTATAAATCGTAGCTCATGCATTAAACATTCAGGGCCTCTTAAATAATAAGAAAAGTTTTGCCTTCTCGAAGGTGCTATTGTTTATTCTATTCTTTCAGAGGTTCAGATTGGAAAGCCTTTTTACACCCATCCCATTTACTGGGCCTAGAGAATACATTCGCTGTATTGAGACGAAAGGAAAATAGCAGAGCGCTTTGTCTTCAACCGTCCGTTATTTTCTTGAAAGGCACTATAAAAAGTGTACGTAAAACATTTACGGACCATAAATTTTAACATTGAAAGGTATTTGTGGCCATTAATGAAATTGCATAAAGGGGAAACTCTTGTTTACGATCATTAAGTATATAAGCAGTAAAAACGTTATGGTGAACTAAACGTCCTATTCTTACGAGTGTCAATAAAATTATGTAAACTATTGCAACCTAAATAGCACGGCCTAACTAGCAATATTTTTTGAATTATTTGAATTTTTTTGAACTTTAGAAATAGGAGTAGCACTACATATCTAGTAAAAACACTTATACTAAGGTTACATTAAGAAATTAATACCAAACAAATTCAATATTGCGAGTTAGAAACATTACCCTAACAGAAAGCGCCATCTTTCGATGAACTAAAACATTCAAACAAAGTCAAACAATTGTTTGAAGGAGAATAATGAGCGATTGTTTTCGACCTAAACACACCAAACTTTTAGGTTTTTTTCATAAAGTATTTTTTACTTGTAATATTAATTTGTAAATTCTTAAAAAGTACAGTGTAATTTGCAAATCTACTATTGGGTCCTTACCTATGAAATTGTCGATTTTTTTCTTACTTTTTAATAGGTGTATTACTTCTAAAAGTCAATACGGGTTGTTAATATTATTATACACTTTTATATAAGACTATGTTACTTAGGTTTCAGTAGAAATAACAATGATTATTAATTTTGCGTCTTTATCGCGCATTATTTTTTAAATTGACTTCTTTTTTTGTTCGCGGAATTGACTTTTTGTTTCATTGTAGCTTTGAAGGGTCTTGTTTTTTTTCTTTTTAATGTCTGCTATATTTAGCTAGTGAAACAAACACACTATTCTATAATTTTTATTGTGTTAATATAAATAGAATCTAAGAAAATAAAAAAAAACGTTAGTATGAAAAAAATATAATTTTATAAAAAATCTTCATACAAAACGTCAATCTCATAGGTAAGGACCTAATATTTTTACATTTATTTCCAAAGATGAACTATGACTGAAACGTCTCGACATTTTGGACACTGACAAAAAAATATAACTAACATAAGTCAGTAAGTTTATTAGTAGTCATTTATGTTAAGAGCGTTTACGCCGCACACAAGCGCCGCCAATGAAAAAAAAACATATCTATTGATTAGAGATAGAAAATCAGATTATGCTCAACAAACTATCTGAATAAAGTAATTTAGCATTTTTACGTCACCTAATGAACACCTGACATGTTATGGTTTAGTTAAATATGGCGTTATAGTTAAAAGTGGCCGTGGCCGCTGTTTTCATTACGCTAGTGTGGCGTAAACGCTCTTAACTTACAACACACCAACCTTTTTAATTTTGTTTTAATATTTGCTTACTAATACCGACAGTAATAAAAATCAGTTTATTTGCAAATCTAAAACGACGACCTCTATTTTTACCATCCTCTCCAGAGCCGAATTAGACATCACAACACTGTCCACCAAATGTTTTTAAGGGAAATAACATGAGTTGGTTTATTAGTAGTCATAAACGTTAACGAGATACTGGAACGGCATCAGTTTTTGAGATTGGCCGACATAAATTGTGACAGGAAAGTGGGCCCTAATTTCATGGACGAATAAATACGGCGACAGCAATCGACGGGTCTGTATCAACTATCTCGTTTTGACGCTCTATTATGCTTTACGATAATTAACTGCTTTGGGGAGTAGCGGGTGCGACACATAATTGGGGCTTGGTTGCCATCGAAATGTAGAAGCTGATTAATTTGTCAAACTGAAACAAGACATTCATATAGTCTTGGCATAGTATATTTGAGACACTTAACTAACAAAAAATTCGGGTAGTGAAAAAAAACTCTGCCAAGTATAGGGTTAAGAAATATTTTTTCGAAAAACGTCTTGAATGAGTCGACATTGATTTTTGAAAACGTCTTTCTACGAACATAATTGTTATGATGTGCACTTTATTGAATAAATAATGTTTTATTTTCATTCTGACTTGAATAAAGGGCTGTGGTCTTGTGGTAAAACCACTAGACTGACCAGTAAAGCGATTTCAGTTATTTCTCATTATACCTACCTTAGATATAAGAAAGCTATTGTAATTTTAATGTATTGGAAGCACTGAATAAATAATTACTTTACTCACTTTATTTTACACCCAGTGGTGCCAGTTTCGATTCCAGCGGAGATCCATACTATTGATAAGGCTTGCTGTTCGTCTGGCTATATATACCAAGATGTATGTAATTCTTATCATAACAACAATGTTATTCGCGTTGTTAGGTGCCGACAGTCATTTTTAGGGTTCCGTAACCGGAGGGTCCCTATTACTAAGACTCCGCTGTCCGTCCGTCCGTCCGTCTGTCTGTCTGTCTGAGTGAACTCTACTCTCTCTCTTTGAACAAATACTAAAAATCAGATTAAAATTTATATTTAAGGTAGGCTCCCGTACAGCAAACGTGATTTTTTTCCAATTTTTTCTCGGTCTTAATAACATTAACAGGTAGATTTTGAAATATTTTTATAGATAATGGTACGGAACCCTTCGTGCGCGAGTCCGACTCGCACTTGGCCGGTTTTTAATAGTGTTTAAGTAGACAAATGATTCCGCACTACCTGTTTTTATACGGAAGCGGAGTCCAGATCCTGATGCGAAGACAGCAGGCTACTGAAAACTGATTGTGCACAATCTGAAGTTCTCTCTAGATAGGCAGGGCAGATCTGTGGATCTGGTAGTGGTTGAGGGTTCAGAGTGAAGTGTCTTTCCACCTTCGGTCTTATCGTCACTTACCTTCAAAGGAAATGACAGGGAAAACAAAGAAAGGAGTAACAGCGAAAATCCTGCCCTACAAATGTAGATACCAGTATGATATTTATTTCCATTTAACCGTATAAAGAGAATTTAAACTCAAATAGGTAGTATTTCAGCATTTTCCTGCCGGTGCGATAACCGTGAACGATTTACAAGCGATAAAGATCTACCATGCTCGTGAGACCGGCGTACGATTGTGCACAATCTGGTTTCAGTTCTCTCTAGATAGGCAGGGCAGATCCACAGTGGTTGAGGGTTCAGAGTGAGGTGTCTTTCCACCTTCGGTCTTATCGTCACTTACCTTCAAAGGAAATGACAGGGAAAACAAAGAAAGGAGTAACAGCGAAAATCCTGCCCTACAAATGTAGATACCAGTATGATATTTATTTCCATTTAACCGTATAAAGAGAATTTAAACTCAAATAGGTAGTATTTCAGCGTTCTCCTGCCGGTGCGATAACCGTGAACGATTTACAAGCGATAAAGATCTACCATGCTCGTGAGACCGGCGTAATTTGCAACACAACTCTTGCTCTGAATTTAACTTTGAAGGATTAAGGAAGGCTTTTTTTTTTTTTTTTTAGGTAAATAAATAAATTTTCGTCATAATCACGCCAATGATCATTTTATGTTCTATGTTGAACGAGGTGGTTTTGGACCTTTATTGGAGTCAAAAGGTTTTCGTACACTTTCTAGTTAGTACTAGGTTTTTTTAAAAATAATTCACGGGTAAGCACCGTGCTTTGATCTCACCTGATGTTAAGTGATGATTAGGCCAATGATGGAAGCGCACATCACCCGGAATCTTCAACTGATGAGGCACTGGGTATCTTATCTCTAGCTGCCGAAACACAACAATGCTACAAACATTGATGTTATGGCAACATATTTTTAGATAACATGGTGGTAGCTAGACAGGCGGACAAACAAGCCTACCACCAACGAGTTAACTCGCTACTTTTAAAGATTTCGTGCACACACACTAGCGGCCCTTCCCGGCTTCGCACGGGTGGACATTTCTTTTTGAATATAGCCTATGTTACTCAACGCTAATGTAGCATTTTAATGGTGAAAGAATTTTTTAAATCGGTCTAGTATTTTTTGAGTTTATTCGTTGCAAACATACAAAAATACAAAGCTTTCTTCTTTATAATATTAATATGACTAGCGGCCCGTCCTGGCTTCGCACGGGTGGACATTTATTTTTTAATATAGCTTAGGTTACTCAGCGCTAATGTAGCATTCTAATGGTAAAAGATTTTTTTAAATCGGTCAAGGAGTTTTTGAGTTTATTCGTTACAAACATACAAAAATACAAAGCTTTCCTATTTATAATATTAGTATGATAGTATGATATGACAAATCTATTCTAAAATATAGCGTAGCTTAGATTTTACTATACATATGAGGACGGATAAACCTACAATATATAATACAATTAAAGAAACATAAATGAATTACATACAAATTATTTAGCACTGTAGTATTCGAATTAACACCATGGTAAGTGGCGAACCAAAGTCAGGTTTGCCAACCGCTAGACTTATGGATGTTTTTTTTGTAGAGTTCAAGACTTTTGAACGTACGAACGTTTGGCGTAAATTTACATTTGCCAGCTTTAGTAACTATTATTAATTAGTACGAGTACAATATTATTATATTACAATGTGTATTTTATTAATCTTCTATGATTTTTCATACATTTGATTTAAATGAGCTCATCGAGTAGGTATTTTGTATAGTATTATAGCCAGTACTTATGCACAACTTAAATGCATACATTGAAAAAAGACTATCTTTATTTAATTTTCATTTCATTTAATTTCATTGCCTTTCAGTAAAACAAACCGTAAAACGCGCAAGTAAAGTTTAAATTTTGGGCCCGGCTCGCAACGGATCGCCCATCCGAGTTGTAAACTTTAATCGGACTCCGCAAATTCCATTTACTTTAATTGAGGACGGTTGTCACAATTGTTATTTGGTTGTCATTGCCGATGAATGGAACCTGAGAGTTACTTACATTACCGAATGAATGGCGTAACGCGGAAATTTTGGGTGTTTTAATTCATTATCTTTCAAATTACCTCTCTTGTTTTTTGGGAAATGTACAATTTTGAAATTCGGGTTGACTAAGTGGCTGTAAAATAAAATAATAAATGTTTATATAATTTTTAACGCAAATTTTGTTGCGAACAAATTACAAAAACACAAATGTTTAAATGTTTTTTTTTTTTTAAATAATAAAACTAAGTTTTTTTTAACGTAATCATAATAATTGATTAATGAAATAGTTGACAATCTAGCTCAGGGATGGGCAAACTACGGCCCGCGGGCCATCTCCGGCCTGTGAATGATCGAAGTCCGGCCCGCGACCATCAAACAAAAATTCATGGTGCGTCTGTGTTTAAGAAAATGGTACACATTTTCTGTATCAATCTTTTTATTTCACAAAAAAATATTTATTTATTGAAAAAATACAGCAAAAAATTCAATAGTCTGGCCCGCCATAGATTTTGTTAGTAAATATTGTGACACGAATGAAAAAGTTTGCCCATCCCTGATTCTAGCTTAACCGAAAAGTGAGTTAAATAACATGTTTGGGGTAATTTATTTAATTGAAGATAATGTTGGATAAATTGATACGAGTCGGATGCAGTCACAACAGCCAACCATGGATGACCACCTGAACAGGAATGCATGAAGGTTACGTACGGGTTTAAAGCGCTTAATGAGTTAGTAATCGATTATAAGAAAAGAGAAGTAGATGGGTCTACCGCAACTAGCAATCGTGTTTCGTAGTTCATTCCCTAACCATTTTTTGTGCTATATTGTATGGGATACTAAAAAGGACGTAACAGTGTCTATTTTACATCTAAATTACGAGAACATTTTATGAACGAGAGAAAAAGGGTAAATTCAAATTATTCTAAAGCAAGTCTCCATAAAAGTGCCTATTAAAAAGGGTACGAAATAAAATGCAAACGCCAATCGTGAACATCTGCTTGGAACCCTTTTAGACTAAAGTTTAACATTTTGGAACACACAATATTAAGACTAGCATTGGAGTGTAGGACGAATAAACACACAGTTTGAAAGCTAACACCAGCGACAAACTTTACTAATGCGTTTGTAAGCTTACATGCAGATCTAAGATATGGAGGAATCACAATATTACCAAATCAGAGAACTTCTGGTTTCCCTATTTCTTTACGCCTCTGCGGGACAGCAAAAGAAAAAGAATAGATGCGTTGTTGGAGAAGGATATTTGGAGTGATATGGAATGAGTTTCGCACAAATTCTCTAAGAACTTGACATCAAGCAGCAACTCACATTCTTCAGGCACATATTTTGGCGTGATAGTGCGTCAATGGAGCGCGTTTTGGTCCAGGTCAAGGTTCAGGGCACCCCAGGGCGTGACCTACTCACGCAAGATATGAACGGACCAAATTAAAATAGCGTAGAGAACCCCCTTGTATAACGCATACACAAGGACGGCAACCGTCAGAGAGGAATGTTATGGCGACGGCTAGTCAAGCAACTGAAATGACGACCACAACCACTCTACCAAGAGTAACGACGGAGATCAAGAACGCGCCAATGTCAAACTTATAACTGACACTAGCAATAACATACTCCATGAAACGATCTCGATGGCTGAACGTGATCGATGGATTTGGAAACGTGACACCGCTCGAATGTATTGTCAGTACGCACTTGTGGTTTTATTTCGTCTACTCTTAGAAGCTTTGACCATATTTCATGTTACTATACAAAATTAAAGCGATCGCAAACGTGTTAGTGACGTTTCACATGTTCAAGAAGTTTTACTAGTTTGCCCACCCAGCTTATGTGTGGTTGTCGGATGATTGGTAGGACGTGACTAGAGGTCAAAGGGTCAAACCGACGAATGCGGAAGAAATGGAAACAGCATCTATTGTCAAATCTATTGTCATCTATCGATTATCGAGACTATCCTCTTTCACCACAGTTGCTGCTTATTACATTGACGACTTATCAATTCTAGGAAATCAACCTCACAAACGCCTAAAGGTGCGCCAGACTACCTATATGACAAAAATGTTACATAGCATAGTTAAGTAGTATGTTTTATTAGTGTGGATGATAAGTGTCAACAAAACAACCTTATACTTATTATTTTGTAACGTTGTTATATAGCATACTTAAGTAACATGTTACTTAAAGTGGACTCACCTTAAGAAGTAAAGCTGCGTATGATTCAATACATTGAGTTAACACTATTCCAATTACCTAACGTATAAGAGAGTGCATAGTAAGTATAACACGTCCTGATAACCTATTTTTTTTTTTTTTTTTTTATTGGTTATAGGCAGGCATTTGACTACACCTCACCTGATGTAGTATTGCGCTGCGTAGTCGGAACATATTCAGCGTGAAAAATACTGAATCCATTTGTGCCTATTCATTTTTATGGGCGCATTCATTTGCCTTTGGGTCGTAGGTGAATAAAATTTTATCATGCATAATTTGAACCACTTCATTGAATTGTATTACGGTGGCCTTTATATAATTTTATTACATCTAATAAGTAATAAACTAATAAAGGGAAGCGATCTTACAAATGGAACAACTTTCGCAATGCCATGTCAGCGGATGAGTTATGAAGTTAAAATATATTTCGTCCATTTGTTACCTAAGTTAGCAGTGGTTAATAACACCAACTCGCAATGGGCTGGTGTGGTGTGCTAATAAAGCTGATGATGGAATAACTAATAGCATAGAGAGAGTAGACAAAATTTACGTCAGTTACCAGTTTAAATTTTCACAACGTCCTACAGTACTAACAAAAGTCAAAAACTGTCTAAGAAAAAACCAAGTTATTAATACTATACTATTGTTAATAATAATAAAAATAAGAAAAGTATATTGCGTCAAGGTAATTTCAATGGTTGACACTGATTACTTATCCAAATTGTTTAAATAATTTCACAATATTGTAAAACAATATTTTACACACAGGATGATGGACCTTCTTATTTTTCATTTGTAAAATGCATTTAGTCAGTCTACCTTGGACCGACGATCTGGTTAAGCTGGTCGGTCCAAGCTGAAAGCGGGTGGCTTCTGGATGAGAACAGAACCGGTCGTTGTGGAGATCCTTGGAGAGGCCTTTGACCAGCAGTGGACGTCATTTGGCTGAAATGATAATGATGATAATGCATCTAGTTAAATTAGCGCTTTCTAATATTTACTTGAGTTCCGCCCGTGATTTCACCCAATAACCTTGGAAATGCGCAGAAGAATTACAACTCTTTTGTGTCTGTTATCATGGCAGGCGACGAGTTAATTAAGAAGTCCATGACACGTTTTTTTTAAACTTTTGTGTATTTTTACAATCTATTTAGATTTGGTCACCCATCCGAGGTGCCTAAAGTCGTTCATAACCCGAACGCGCTCACTGTTAACGAGCTTGTTATTTATTTTTGATGTGTAACAACTTTCCACTCGCTTTCTATATAAACAATTTGTGGGAGTGATTTCGTGAAATGGGACGGAAGTATATGTAACAGTGTAACTGAAAGTCTGGCGAGCGCGCGCCATTTTGTAAATTTTGTCATTTGACTATCAAAGGTTATTTTGGTATGTCAAATGTTTTCTAATGAGTGTTTACTCCATTTATTTTGTAGGTAGCTATAAAATGATGTAATACCTGACCCAATTTTTTCAGAATATAATGTCAAAATTGCTTATTACTAAGGTGAGATGTCAAATGTTACACATCATATGCGACTATTGTAAGGCTCGCTCGTTTTTTTTGTTACTATTCATTGCCAGTGTCGCATGTCGCGTTAAAAGAAATCTAGTTTCGACAACTAGTTCCGTTCTGTTGACCACTTTCACTGTCATCGTTCGTCTGACCTTCGTTGAAGTAAAACCGTATTTAAAGATCGAACAAAAAAGTTATGAACTAAGAAGGGTTCATGGTCATAAAGAGATTATATTTGAAATAAGTTTTAATGTCTCCGTAGTTTTTAATTGGATTTAGTGCAGTGTAATTTTAATATGATTATTTAGTTTCTTACTTTAGCTTCAACAATAATCAATGACCATAATATATCGTAATGTAAAGTATGATATATTTTAAATTGAACAAATTTTTTTTCTTTATTAAATCGCATTGTTGTCTAATTTGGTCAAATTGTGTACATTGCTTTGGGTTGCATCCCAGTTCAATATTTTGTCTTTCTTAATTTTTGTCATGTATTTTTGGATGTTCCTGTAAATGTACCAAAGTAAATAAATAAATAAAACAGACCATTTCTCTTCTCCTATTGTTGTGCACAGCAAGGCCCATAATGGCACTATAATTTAGTTTTAAGATATAAGACCTTTTGTTTCACTGTGCAAAATTACAATTGAAACATAGGAGTGTGTTTATACCTTTGTTCTATTGCTAATGCTATGTTGTGCATTTATATTGTTATTTTAATATTATATAGTTATTTTTTAAACTAACTTACTTTCTTTTGTTATACTGCACTAAGTATAAGAGGAGAAATGGTCTATATTATTAGTATGGTAAAAAGTCAAAAGCGTTCACCATTATTGCTTACAATAGTAGGATATAATTATAAAGACAACATAAATATTTTTTTATATTTATTTTCATAACAGACATGCAAGTATTAAAAGAAATACTTACCGTTTAGTTTAAAATCACAGTTGTACTATAAAAAGGAGCATTTTAAAATCAGTTAAGTTTGTATTTCAAACCACATAGCTGATTTTGAAAAGCCATTTTGTAACAAACATTCAGTCTTTTGATATTAAAAGAGAAAACACAATAAGATAGTCCTAGGAGATCCAGAAAGACATATCTTATGAGAGGTCGGTAATTCACACTTTCGTTTTGAAACATACACTCAACAAATTGGTTAAAAACGTAACAAAATATAAAACTTAATTGCAGCAAATCAACAAGAAACAAATTGTTTGTTAACCTCTTAGTGGCCTTTCTTGTGGTCCCAGTGCTTATGGTGCTCATGACCTCCCTTCTTGCCGTGGTGATGATGATGATGATGATGGTCGTGGTGGCCTTCTTCTCCATGATGGCCTTTGTGATGATGGTGATGACCTCCATGATGATGATGACCCTTCTTGCCGTGATGATGTTCGTGGTGACCACCGTGCTTGTGTCCATGGTGATGATGACCGCCCTTCTTGTGACCGCCTTCGTGGTGATGGCCTCCGTGGTGATCGTGGTGCCCTTTCTCGCCGTGGTGATGATGGAAGTGCTTGTGCTTCTTGAACTCATCGTGTTTGTCGACTTCGTGGTGTCCCTTCGTGTCGTGCCCTTTATGGTGATGGCCATGCTCTTCGTGACCATGACCGTGTTCGCCCTTTTCACCATGATGATCGTGATGGTGGTATCCGTCGTCGTGGTGGTGATGCTTCTTGTGACCGCCGTGTTCGCCGTGGTGGCCTTTGTGGCCTTCATGATGATGGTGGCCATGTTTGCCGTGATGATGACCGTGATGTCCTTTATGTCCTTTGTGGTCATGGTGACCGTGGTCATGGTGATGGTGACCGTGATGCTCGTGACCACCGCCCTTGTCCCAGTGATGGCCGTGATGGGAAGCAGCTGACTCTAAGTCGGCATCTCGCTTCTCCCGGATGACTTTAGCTGAGGCGAATGCTGCCAAAGCAACAACACCAAACACCAGTAGGCATCTCATGGTTGGATGTGCTTTGGTAACTGATACTACTGCTTGCAGCTAAGATTTTATATAGCTAGTATCGTTCGCTGTTAGGCAAGTCTCAATCGATAGTGTCAAGGTTGTTGTAGACGTCGGAAGAGATATCAGTTTCAGGTCGTTTACACCGAACACTTCCATGTTTCACGAAGTCAGAGATTTCTTTTTAATTAAAAAATGGTTCAATGTTGTGTAGTATACCTACTTTTTTGTTGAATGCCGTTGGTTTACGCGAACACTGCACATTTTAAATAATATATAAGAAATCAAAGTGAATAGATTATTAGTAATATTTTTTTTTAATTTCCAACGGTTTCTTCTATTTTTTTATTTGGTAACCGACTTTTAGGTATGCCTTATAATTATACTTTTAGTCTTAAATTCGAGTGTAGATTTGCTTGTTTACAATTTGAGTAAATTTATTGGATTTTTGTTTTTAATAACATCAGTTTATTTAAAAATGAAGGGAAGTTTGTTGTGTCAAGTCATCACTACTATTGATGGGTATTGGTTTACTCACCACTCTTGCGAAGTACGGGTAGGTGATTATAAACTCGGGCTATGAGTCGAATCCGAAACACTCTTTGCCGGACCTGGGCATAGATCCCGAGACCTCTGGATATCGGGCCGAGGTAATTGCCACTCGGCCACCTCAGGCTTAAATTATCAAACCACAGTATATCCCTTCTTCCCCCACAGCCTATTTCAACTTCAACAAACAGAAACTAAATAAAAGATTATGCTTAAATTCAATCTTCTTTCCAGTTCATACAAGTTTTTTTTGCTACATACATTTTTTTACTTCCATACAAAACATAGGTTCAATATCGAGCGACATTTAAACCTTATGCTCTCCCAAAATAAGTTTGATTTTAGTTGACCCTTTTCCTAATATATAGGGATACCCCAAAAACCCTTTTCCTAATTCGGATTGACGTGCAAATCGCACAGAGTATGCGTAAACAATGGAGACGGACCGATGTATTGCAAATCCTTTAACTATTTTCATCATTTTAATTTTTGCATTCACTATGCTTATTAGGTAGATACAAGATACATTATTTACTTACAGTCTCAGGAAGTTAGAGTGGGAACTGAACCCACGACCCTTGGTCCAATGCTCTGACCGCTGAGCTACCGACACCCGGTCTCACTTACTCCAATTTGTGATCACTAACCCTCATTTTGGAGGAGCTCGATGGCACAGTGGATAACGTGCCCGGTCTGCGAGTGCTGAGGTTAAGCAACTTTCGCAAAGGCCGGTCATCGGATGGGTGACCAAAAATGTATCATCTCGAACTCCTCCGTGCTTCGGAAGGCACATAAAGCCGTTGGTCCCAAAATTAAACAAATGACCCCCCGACCAGAACGGATTGAAAAACATTTGCTCCGACTCTTAAAAATTCATTTAAGTGGTTTTTTAAGCGCTAGCGACCCGTGCGATACATTAAAGTTGCGTCTCACCGAGACGCACGCGCCGGTGGTTTTAGTTTTTACAGTGCTTCAGTTCCTGAAAAGTTATTCAGTGATTAAGTGAAATTTGACACGTGGTTTTGGCATAAAAGTGATAATTACTCAGAAAGTTACTGAGACGCGTAGGGTTGTTGCACACCAAAAGTTGCGCCCTCGCGCCCTCTACACGACGGTGCAAACTGCAGATTTTTCCGGCCAGCGGTTTGGGAGATATTGAACTTTTCGTACCGAAAAATCATAACCTCTCAGAAACGAGGTCAACGATCCAGAGGCGTGCGGCTACTTCTAACGTAACGAAAAGGAAGGGGCGAGCCGGGCGAGTACGCCGACACCTCGAGCAGCACGGGCGGCCGTCGATAACTTAAGTTATTTAAGTTTTAAGTTTCAAAATTCTTTTTTCATAAGTTCCTGTGATTAGAAAATTTGTCTCTTTATTTTATAAAATAGTAAAAACGTAAACTCACCTTTTGGCGAAAAAATTTTGAAAATCGCACGAGAAACTTTGGAGCTACAGAATTTTGAAGCTTAGGGTAGTTTTTACCCTTAGCCCTAGTTCGCTCATTATCAACATTTTTAGTGTCTTTTTTGTGTGTGTATTGGCTCGGATTTGTCCTATTTATTGTGTTAATTTCAGATTTTTAGTGTAGGTATTTTAGTAGTTATTAATTTTTTGTGTTTTTTCTTGTTATAATTAATTAGGGGTAGTAGTAGGGGTAAAATCGGCTTCACCAAGGGTTCTACATAGCTCTTATACCCTACCCACCCAAAATCCAGTCGCCGTAGGCCTTAAGCTTGCGTTTTTACCATACGGCGGCCATTTTGGTTTTTTTAGGGTAAAATTAGAAAAATTTTGTCGGGTGGATATCTTCGGTTATAGACGTCGTAGAGAGCTGGGGTTTCAATTGGAGGGCTTTTTACACCCTCCTCTTGCATCCTGGTGGGAAGAAAGGGCCGAAGCGGCACTTTACCCAAATGGTAAAAACTGGCCAGTGGAGGTTGTAGCCCAGAGCCACCACGGTGCAAAAATTCCCATCTCGCTACGACCAATAGTTTGGTCTGGGCGAATTTCCGAAGTTTTCGGTGGCCATTTTGTCCGCCATTTTGAAATCGAAAAAGCGCCCATATCTCTGGACTTACCAGCCCGATTCGAACGGGAATTTGTATGGGGACTTACCCCGGACTAGCTAGACCTCACCCTAGTGTTTATTTACAGATCCGAGCCAAATATTTTTCCGGAAAACCCGGGAAAACTCGGAAAATTCGGGCTACCCTTTTTTATTTTTGTTTTGGATAGGGTATCGGGAGCTGATCCCAGATATCGTTTTTTTGCGTGGCTACGAGCAGTGGGGAGATATAGCGCTTCAAAGATCCCGGCAACCATTTTTACCGCCATTTTGGAAAACTTGGAAGTGCCGTGACTCCCTAACTGCTGGGAGTAGAAACCCGCGGACTTTTCAGTGGTGGTTCCCCTTTAGCCCTCTTATACCCTCCTAGGGTAAATTTACCCTAGCGTGACCTCAAGGTCAAATTTCATCTGACTCTACAGGGACATAGAGGAGGGGGCCCCAACGGAAGGTTCTAAGGAATCACAGTCCTGCGGTGGATAGTTTCTGAGTTATAAGGGTTTACCATAACTTTTACCCTTATAACCCGAAGTTACCATCTGGAGTACTCCGAGACTATTTACCGCAGGAGGCCGCGAGAGGTATCGGGAGAAAGGGCTCGGGGAGACCATTTTGTTTTATCTAACAAAAAATTGTGACTTTGGCATTTTTGGTTTGTTTTTCAAAATGTTTTGACCTGTGTGTATTGCTAGGCATTACCAACCCTTTGAGCATAGATATATAAGTTAGGACCAGTCGCTGAGATCATTAAAATAGACAAAAATTTTCTTCAAAATTTTAGCACTTACCCCATTTCGGGTAAAAAAATTTGTATTATCTATTGTAATTGCCCTAGTACGAAGCCCTTAGCTTACGCTAGAGCCAATTTTGACCTGGCAATACAAATACCAGCCGTTGACAGCTTAACTTCATTTTAATTTTAATTTTACTTTATTTTATTTTTACATTCTACTTTCACTTTTATTATTTCGGTGTTTTATTAGTTTTAGGGTGTAACTACACATTGTTATTTAACCTCACTCTCTATTGAGAGTGCTAAATTCTTGACACAAAATTGACACATTCCCCGATATGGCCACAGTCAGGACCCCGGCAGGCCCAAGTAAAAACGACCCCAAGGGCCGGACTATCTCTCCGAAGAAAACTGGCAACGGACTCTATACATCCGGAGCCAGAAAGAGCGCAGGAGAAACTGTAGACGAGCTGGAGGGTAGGCCGGCCTTTGGAGCCAAAGTAGTAAGTAGGAGCCCGGTGGCAACGTCAACAACCTCAGCGAGAGGTCCCGCGAGTCGGCTACAGATGGCGATCAAGCAACTGGATGCTGGGTTGAAATATCTGGCCGAGCCGCGGAACCTCAAGACGGAGGTCAAAGAAGGAGTCACCGTGGCACTCAGAAAGCTGTGCGACTTTGTGAGGGAAGCTGAGGCCGAACTAGATAGGGTCAGGAAAGAAAAGTCGGAAAGTAGAGTCAGTGTGAAAGATGATGGAATGATAGAGAAGATTGAAAAAATGATTATAGAGAATGAAAGAAGAGGTAGGGAACAAGAAGAAAGACAGAAGCTTACGACAGAAAGAATAGAGAAAATGATGGAAGAGAATGAACGAAGAGTTAGGGAACAAGAAGAATGGAGGAGAAGAGAAAAGGAAAGAATAGACGACCTCAAAAAGACACTCTCCGAACACAAGGAGGTCATAAAGGGAGTATCATATGCGAGTGTAGCGGCTGGCAGGATGCAGAAATCTGCACCGATCGGCGAGCAGCTGCACTCGATTATAGTTACAGCTAGGGACGAAACCGAGACCGGAGACCAGGTCATCGAGCGAGTACGGAGAGCGTTCAAAGCAAAGGAGGGAGGAGTGGAAATAAGTAGGATACGAAAAACTAGGGAACGGAAAGTGCTCATCAGCTGCAGCAGCAAAGAGGCGAGAAGGGGCGTAAGGGAAAGATTGGAAGGAGAAGAAGGAGGCCTCCATGTAAAAGAGGTAAAGAATAAGGACCCCCTTTTGGTCTTTAAGGATGTCCTACAGGCCAATACAGACGAGGAGATCCTCGAATCCCTGAGGAACCAAAACAGGGACCTTTTCTGTGACCTCGGAGAGGAGGAGGATAGGATCGGGGTCAAATTTAGAAGGAAAGCACGCAACCCGCACCTCGCACACGTGGTTTTGACGGTCTCCCCACAAATATGGAGAAGAGCAGTAGAACGAGGGTCCGTACAGCTGGACATACAGAGAGTAAGAGTGGAGGACCAGTCCCCACTCATACAATGCTCTGTGTGTCTGGGATATGGACACGGTAAAAAATATTGTAAGGAGACCGAAATCAAGTGTAGTCACTGCGGAGGGCCACACATGCGGGCGAGTTGCGAGGAAGCGCTGGCAGGATCGCCCCCATCTTGCTTAAATTGTAGCAGAGCCGGAAAGGGCAGCGTCCATCATAACGCTTTTGACGCTGACTGCCCGGTCATGAAAAGGTGGGACGACCTAGCGAGAGCAAGGGTGGCTTATTATTAAGGGCGTCCCGGGAACGACCCAGCAGCCAAGCGGCCCCAACAGAAGCCAGAGGTACACCGTGGCGCAGGCCAATCTCCAACGAAGTAACCTAGTGACCGCAGAGCTGGTCCTAGAAGCTTCGAGGAGGCTTCTTTCCGGCCTTCGCCCTGGTGCAAGAACCGTATGTGGGCAGTATAGGCAGAATGAAGAACTACGGGCCGGCAAGGGTCTACCAAAGCGCAGGACAGGAAGAGGGTGCTGTCAAGGCGGCGATCATGGTCTTTGACGCTGACCTTGATGTGGAACAGCACCCAGAACTCACGACAAACAACATCACAGTCGTGAGGATCCGAACCAGCGCTTGGTCGATCAACGCCGTCTCGTTTTACTTCGAGCCTAACGCCCCTATCGAGCCCTACTTCGCCCAGATAACGAGGATCGTTGCGAAGATAGGTACGGCAGGACTAGTTATCGGGGGCGACGCAAATGCCAAAAGCGTCTGGTGGGGTAGCGCAAGAACAGACCTCAGAGGGCAGGAATTGGCCGGGGCACTCCATCAATGGCAGTTGCATATCCTCAACATCGGGAACACACCTACGTTTGAGGTAGAAAGGAACGGAAGGACCTGCACCAGCGTAGTGGATATAACGGCGGCGTCAGCGGACCTGCTGGATAAAATCGTAGACTGGAGAGTGGACAGAGGGATGACAGGGTCGGACCACAACGCCATCCTCTTCGAACTGGATCTCACAGTAGGGAAATGCATCACACTAAACAGAACCACACGCAAATACAACACAAAGAAGGCAAACTGGAGTGAGTTTGATGACAAACTCACGCAGTTACTTCTAGCAGACAACATAAACACACAAAACATAAACAAAATTACTAACACTACACAAATAGAAGAAATACTACACAAATACACAGAATCAATCACACAAACATGTACACTACACATTTCAGCGAAGAGGACACAACAAAAACTTACCATCCCATGGTGGACCGACGAGCTGTACCGCCTGAAAAAGAGAGTCTCAACGATGAAGCGAAGAATCCGCAGCGCGGCCCCAATCCGACGAGCGAGAGTGGTGCAGGAATACCTAAAAGAAAAGGAGATTTACCAGAAAGCTGCCAGAGATGCCCAGACCACCAGTTGGAAAGAGTTCTGCCAGTGACAGGAGAAGGAAACTGTGTGGGATGGGGTGTACCGGGTGATCAAGAAGACGGAGAGGAGAAAAGAGGACCTGCCTCTGAGGAGGGACGGTAGAATTTTGGGTCTGGATGAGTCGGCTGTATACATTGCAGAGAGGTTTTACCCCGAAGACAGGGAACAAGGGGACACCGACGAACACCGAAGAATACGGGAGCTGGCGCGGGTGGTTAATAACAATAGTCTCCACGAAGTACACGACCCACGCTTCACGCTGCAGGAGCTGATGAGCACGCTCAAAACATTTAACCCCAAGAAGGCCCCGGGTGAGGATGGCTTCACTTCAGATATTTGCAGCAGAGTAATTGCCAGCCACCCCGAGGTCTTCTTGTGTATAGCTAATAAATGTTTTGAGCTAGGGTACTTCCCGAGGAGTTGGAAAAAAGCAGTAGTAGTCATCCTGCGCAAGCCCGGGAAGAAAGATTATACAGAGGCTAAATCGTATAGACCCATCGGGCTTCTCCCGGTGCTTGGGAAAGTTTATGAGTATAAAGTATTATCTGGTTCCTAAGTTCAGTCCCTGGCAATACGGGTTCGTGCCCCAGAAGAGCACCGAAGACTCCCTCTACGTCCTGATGAACCATATTAAAAGTAACTTAAAAAAGAAAAAGATCATTACTATAGTATCACTGGACATAGAGGGAGCCTTTGATGCGGCCTGGTGGCCTAAAATCAAAACTAGGCTAGCAGAGGAGTCGTGTCCCGTCAACCTGAGAAGGGTCATGGATAGTTACTTGGAGGATAGGAGCGTGGAAGTAAGATACGGAGGGAGGAAAACAGAAAGGAAGACTAGCAAAGGATGTGTGCAGGGGTCGATAGGAGGACCGATCCTCTGGAACTTGCTGCTGGACCCATTATTGTGGCAACTGGCCGGGAAAGGGCACCATGTGCAGGCGTTCGCTGACGACGTAGTGATGGTGTTTGTGGGGGACTCAGGACTGGAAGTCTCAATGAAGGCTAACGGGGCGCTCTCAGATGTTTGGGATTGGGGTGTAGGAAATAAACTGAGGTTCGCAACCAATAAAACGGTTGCCATGACAGTAACCAGGAAATTAAAGTACGACACACCAATTCTAAATATGGGGGGGCGGGACATCGTTATGCAAAGAGAGATGAAGGTCCTGGGTCTAACCATAGACGATAAACTCACGTTTAACACCCACGTCGCGGATGTATGCAGGAAGGCCCTTAACATCTACAAACAACTGAGGACAGCAGCAAGGGTCAGTTGGGGTCTGAACCCCGAAGTAGTCAGACACATATACACAATGGCTGTAGAGCCCGTTATCACCTATGCAGCGGCAGCATGGGCCCCCGCGGCCCAAAAGATAGGGACACGGAAGGAGCTGGCAGCGGTACAGCGAGGGTTCGCGCAAAAGCTCTGTGGCGCGTACCGCACAGTCTCCCTCAATTCGGCACTTTTGCTGTCCGGGATACTGCCCCTAGACCTCCGCATTCTTGAGGCTTCGGCCTTGTATGACGCGAGGAGAGGCAGATCTCGGGCTTTGCCGGATGACAGGGAGATGGAGGCGCCTGTTGGCTTCGCGGAAATCCCGCACCCCGCACTGAATGTGGGGAGTGAGTTCGTGGCCCTCGGGGACCAAGAGGCCCTCGATAGGTACGCCGTGCAGGAAGTTCAAATTTATACTGATGGTAGCAAAATTGATGGAGGCGTCGGCGCTTCCATATCCATTTGGAGGGGGGGAGCCGAGGCCAAAGCAATTAAATTACACCTAGCCAACTACTGCACGGTGTACCAAGCTGAACTTCTCGCCATATTCAGGGCGACTGCGGAAATTCTCAAGAGGGGTGAAACGAGCTACGGTATTTACAGCGACTCCAGATCTGCGCTGGAAACCTTAACAAACCGTAGCTCGCTCCACCGCTTAGCACACGATTCGCGGGCAAACCTGAAGGAGGCCTCCACGCGAGGCAAAACTGTGAATTTGTTTTGGATGAAAGCCCACGCGGGACTGCCCGGGAACGAACGCGCGGACGAACTTGCAAAGGAGGCTGCATCTTTGTCGCGGAGGAAGCCGGACTACGACCTATGCCCGGTCTCGTTCGCCAAGCGATTCATTCGTGATGAGTCGATTGGCGAATGGGCCCGGAGATACGATGCGGGGACGACGGCCTCCGTGACGAAGGTGTTCCTTCCAGATGCGATCGCGGCATATAGGCTCGTCAGAAAAATCAAGCCGACTGGTGTAATAACTCAAATAATGACGGGGCACGGTGGGTTCTCCTCGTACTTGAATCGCTTCAAGTGCAAGGAGAGTCCATCGTGCATCTGTGACCCCGAACACGAAGAGTCGATACTGCACGTTATTACGGAGTGCCCGGTCCATGAGTATGAAAGAATGAAGTATGAAAGAAAGATAGGTATGAAATTAAATAAAGAGAGTATACACAAAATTCTAGCCAACAAATACATGAGAACGTCATTTCTGGAACTCTGTACTAATATAGCCAGACAAGTAATAAAAAGAAACAAGACGTAGCAAAATGTATGTTCTTACCCGTATATTGAATATATCAGAAGTAACATACAACGATAAGAAAACAAGATGTAAAATATAAGATGTAAAATAGACAGAATTGTAGAAATAAGAATAAGTAAGGTTAACAATAATAAAGAAGAAATGAGTATTAACTAAAGTGTAAGAAAATGTAAGAAAAATAAGTATAGAATAAGCATGAATGTTATATAGTGAAATTAAGAAACTGCTGTAAGAAATAGTATGTAAGTTAGAAAATAAGTATAGTAAATAAGATATAGGATAAGTAGATGGGGCACATCATCGTGCCAAGAAAATGTAGGCGTAAACAGTAGGAAGATATATATATATATATACAGAAATACAATGTCTCCGACACTGACCCACGTCGGGGGACAAGTAATAATAAATAAATTAAAAGAAAAAAAAAAAAAGCAGTTGGTCCCGGCTGCATTAGCAGTCGTTAACAACCACCGATCCGCACTGGGCCCGCGTGGTGGTTTATGGCCCGTTCTCCCTATCCATCTATAGGGAAGGCTTGTACCCCAGCAGTGGGGACATAAAAATGAGCTGATGATGTTGATGACAAATCCGCATTTGACAAGCGTGGTGATTTAGCCAATACCAATCAAATTGTAGCAATGACTTAATTTTAACGAGGCTTTTTCCTAGCAGTGGGTGTACATAGGCTTAATAATACTACTACTTACTCCTCTTGCTCAGCGACTCAAAATGAGTCTTGAACTCCTACAAGAGTGTGCGATTATTTGCCAGTCACAGGTTTCTAGGTGCTCCAGCAGGTTCATTTTGACCAAATCTTTTCAGCGGTATTTGGGACGCCTGACTGACCACTGACTGTTCTCTAAGAACTACCAGGTACGAGAGGTGAGACTCCCACCTCTCGAAATGGTATGAGGAAGGTTTACCCGCTAAAACCTAGTGAAACCAGTCTCACCGCTTGGCGACCGAGGCAGGAACAACGCGTTGTTGTCCCCCAGTCAAACGGTCAGCCCGGCTCAACCCAGCCTTTTTTTTTGACCCAGGGGAAGACTTATTAGATTATGATCACCCGACCTTGAGGAGGCCTGTCGGTTATGTAGGTCATCCGTCCGCCTTTACATACCCACTGACAAGGAGAGAAGCCCCAAGTCAGCTGCCAGGAAGAAGTCCCAGCTGGGAGGGCGAGACGGAGGGGGAGACCCACTAACCCCTGGAGGACCAAACTCCGATAAACAGAAGGCTAGGTGGCAGTCACGGGACCTGATCCACTGGGGATTGACCACGCGCGGGCCACCTTGTCGCCCATGTACCAACCTGTAGCATCAAATGATGACAGTAAGCGCCAGTACATAGGCGAAAACGCGCACGCAAAGAAATCGCACCTCAAACACGGCACGATATACCAACAGGCTCAACCCAGCCTGAGTTGGGCCGGGCTGACCGTTTGACTCTCGAGACAAGGGAAGTGTCGGTTCCGTTTGGCACCAGCGCAGCGACAAGCTCGCCGTGCAGGACACTGTCTTTATAATTAGGATTACTAAATAAAGTAACTTGTTAGCAACAAATTCTACGTAAAATAATATATAACCGTAATTGGACCCAGTTTAGCTAAAAGAACTCCAACCACAAATAGCTAATTTTAAGATATTTGAATTTTAAGTTTAGATAAAAGTTTAACAATTATGATTTTTTTTTTTAATAATTGGCATAAGTGGGCTGCCAATTTTTTATTTAAAAATTTGTAAAACATCATTGTTAAATTTTTATCTAAACTTAAAATTCAAATATCTTAAAACTACTTAGCTATTTGTGGTTTTTATTCTACCATAAAAGAAACAAACGCCGTTGATCAGTAAAGTTAATTAAAAGTATTCCAACTGAATTTTTCCTTTGAAGCTCCAAGTAAAAATAATATACGAACATCCGCATCATACGGTTCGCTATCGCGTTCGACGTTCAAAGCCTTCACGATAACAGCAACTTAAAAGATAAACCTTAATTGAAATGTCAAGAGCATTCTTTGTATAACGTTTTAAAGGCAATAAATCTAGTTTCAGCAACGTTTGCAATAGAGATTCAAAGAGTTAAATACTACCAAGTTTTCTGGAAACGGCGGAACGAATGTTTATTTCCATTTCCTGTTACTGTCTGTCTGTTTCTTTCTGTCTGTTTACAGTAAAATTGAATTAAAAAATATTATTTTACGACTTCAGTCTGACCTTTTGACTTCAATTTACTAAAATGAAACAACTTTTACGGATCTACTCGCGTTTATTATACACATAAATGTTTATCCTGACGTTTCCGTAAAAGTTGTTTCATTTCAATGTGTAGTGTTCGCGTAAACTTTAGAAAACAATATTCAATTTACTAGTTTATTTTATTCACTGTTAGTATAATTAGTCATACGCATTATTATCTAAGTTTAGGGTGTAAATAGATTTTACATAAAAAATCAATAAACATCGCCTTTTTTAAAGTTTATTTGTTAAATTATATAAATAGCTTATAAAGATTCTCAATTTATCAAAAAAACACAAAAACGTATGATTTTTACCTAAAATAATGTAATTAAAAAAAAATTGTACTCCACTATTTTTAATGGCAGAAGCGCTACAGTAATTATGAATATTAACAAGGCGCGTAGACACAAAGTGACAGCAAAATTTTAATGCAAAATCTGATGAAAACACGTCCCCTTGAGTGCAAAGTGATATCAAGTGCTTGTTAATTGTCCACTGACCAACTATAAAGGGTTGGGTAATAACATTCTGTATCGTTTTACGCTGTGTTCGACAAGCGCGTTTCGGTAAAATAAGAGTGAGTTGGGAAAACTAAATTTTGTTTGAACCGCTATTCGGTGCATTTGAACTAATTATATTAGTTAAATTAGCTAGTTGCATTTGTTACTGTGTGTTTGTTCCAATTCTGAGCTCAGCGCTCTCAGTGTGCAGTGGAACATCGCCTTTTGGTGGCAAACGAAGCGAGTTTTATTTTGCCTGACCAATTCTCGTCTTTTTTTCAGCTGATGTTAAGCAGAAACAAAATCTAGATGCGAGGATAGCCAGCGAAGCAGGATGTACAGTCAACAGCAAAAGTAGATGATGTTTACTAGATTTCAAAATAAGTTTCGATAGTGTAAGTCGGTATTTTCTGTCGGTATTTAGACACTCGAAGGTTTTCGATATGCGTTTAAAAAGTTTTGTTTTTCATATTGATTTCATATTTTGAAACTAGACCGATCATCATTTACCTTTGCTGTTGACTGTACCTCACTACCCGTCCTCGCCTTGTCGACTTGCAAGTTGCTTCTTCACATCTCGTTTTCGTTTAAAGGACCCCATGTTGTTGGAAGGACGTGTGATGGGAGGAAATTTCAATTTTGATAACAAATTTTCGTTAACGTGATCGAATGGAGAATATATCTCGCTCAGGTATTTAAGCTTTACCACATTATAAACATCACTAGCAGTTGGGTCATCCGGCCATAATACAGTTACGATTTGGAGGGTGGATCCTTACCTAAGCTTAAGTAACATGAATCGGAAGGAATCTACTATATCGCTGCTTTATTATGTACATCTACATAAACACATACGTATCTTATAAAATACATAACGTACATATAGCATAGCTTGGAACATCAGAGGGTATCAAATTTAGTTTTCAGAAGAAGCATTATCTGTTTGTATGATCTTTATATCAATCGTAAATTTTATTTTTATAATCATATTTTATTTGTCTCGAAGAAGGTTATTGAATTAATGATCTATTTCCAAGAATGTTTGGAAACTTATTTTATTGTCGTATATAACGTTGTTATATAACTACTATAAAACTTACAACAACATGTAGACTGCAACTTGATCAATCACAAACAAGAATTGAATTGTCAAATCTTTCCTACAAAGAGGGATAGTCTCCCCACAGTCCGAATTTCCTGTTTATTCTTTGGACTGGACGGACGAAATATGATCAAGCGGCAACCTCCGAGATCGTATTTATTTGTCTTGTTAGTGCAAATCTATTGGAAAAACGACAACGTCGCTGTATGCCCGCGTGGGGCGTAAACAAGGTACTCCCGACTTATTTGTTGTTTATTATTGTGATTTATAGTTGTGACAAAGTGCTTTTTAAAGTGGAGAATAGACCTCTTCTCTTTGTAACGAATTTGAAAGCGATTGTTTTGATTTGTACTTAAATACCTACCTACTTACTTAGATGTATTAAAAACTTTTTTCGTTTGGAAAAACGTTGTCTAATTATTTCTTCTAATCTTAGCTTCTAATCTATTAACAAGATTTTATTATTTTTACAAACTTTAAAAAGTGACATTTTAATTGGATTATTAATTTGGTTTGAAAATATTACGTAGACGTTTGTGTGGGATACTGAAATGTGGGTATATACTTTAAAGAAGTTAAAACAGGTGTATATTACATTCAAGAACTGTAAAAATTAGGTGTAATTTTTATTTTTTTTTCAAACTTTTCTTAGTAATTATGTTTTTTATATTATTATCATTTAATTTAATAAAAATGTTAGATTCCATAAAAAAAAAATCGTTACAAACAAAAATACAAAAATACATAGAACTGTATAATTGCACGTTTTAGTTAATACTCCTAGTTCATAAAACAAAAAATTACGTTGTCAGGATTCATTCTGAAACCTTAAGAGCGTTTACGCCGCACACTAGCGCCGCCAATAAAAAAAACATATCTACTAATTAGAGATAGAAACTCAAATTATGCTCAACAAACTATTTGAATGAAGTAATTTAGCATTTTACGTCATCTAATGAACATCTGACAATGTTATGGTTTAGTTAAATACGGCGTTATAGTTACAAGTGGCCGTTTTTAACCGACTTCAAAAAAAGGAGGAGGTTATTAATTCGACTGTATATTTTTTTTTTATGTTTGTTACCTTAGAACTTTCGACTGGGTGAACCGATTTTTATGATTCTTTCTTTATTTGAAAGCTGGTACTTCCCGTGTGGTCCCATTTTAATTTGGTCCAGTTCTGATGATGGAATCCTTAAGGAATTGAGGGAACTTCTCAAATATTGTAGGCATACCTATAGCGATTTTGGTATTTTCAGAAGTAAATCAAGCATTTGCATTCAGAAAGTATGATTTGATGAAGTGTAACTGATGAAAACGACCACAGATTGCCATCGGAACTCCTCAATGAAAAGTATTTCACGGGTGGCGATAAAATATCTTGATTAAGATAGTTAAGCGACTATGACGAAGCAAAAGAAGCAGGCAGGCACCGGAACTCAGTTTTTGTTTCCTACTTTGAGATAGGCGTTTCTCGTTTTCTTCGCTTGTCTCATTTAAACGGCGCTGTCTCATACGAGCAGCGCGTTTAGTAGGTCTACCCATATTCGCTTTTGATAAATAGATCGAAACAAATCACTAAAAAGAGAGAAATAAACAAAAATTTTAACAAAAAAAAAACCGACTCCAAAAAAGTAGACTGATAAAATTGCACTAAAAAGTAAAAAATAAGCGTTAGACTTATATAGACAATAATTTTATTAGGAAAATATATAAGTACAATTATTGTTATTTTGGAGTCGGTGCCAGCCAAGGTAACTTTAACATAAACATTTAACGACATATTATATATTAAAATCATAATAGTACCTACATTCAATCTTATGCATGAAATTTTGACTACAAACGCGGACTGGCACTGGCTTCAAAAACTTCGTTGGCTGGCACTGGCTCCAAAAATAACAATAATTGTACCTATATATTTTCCTAATAAAATTATTGTCTATATAAGTCTAACGCTTATTTTTTACTTTTTAGTGCAATTTTATCAGTCTACTTTTTGGAGTCGGTTTTTTTTTTAGCTGTAACGTCTTATTTAACTAAACTATAACATGTAAACGCGCATGTAAACCAAACAATGTAAGCATGCGTAAACGCTCTTAACAACTTTTGCTATGGGACAATTAGACATCAAAAAAATACAGCTACTTATCCTGTAAAATTTTTAAATCTTATATTCTAAAAATAAAGTGTTTTATGTTGAACATAATAACCAAATACTGTACAAGTAGCATACGGAATCTTAAAGGCAATACCTACAAATAAATTAAATTAAGGCGTGAGCATACTACAACGCGCTCCAATTGTATGATTTTTTCATCTCTCCACCCATAATATACAGATACGACACCGACTCGTTGCTGTTTGCAATTAATCAATTTCAACTGAGCCTTTCACCCCAATACGACTGCTATTGATAATTAATAGAGGTTATTTAACGAAACTCAGTGAATAAGAACACGGTTTATTGAAGTCAACGGAATTGATGGGGCTCTCCTCGAGGAGACGCCTACACACTCAAAGGGTACTTAAATTCTAAATTCAACTCTGGCAAAACAAATGAGAATCATAATACTTATTTGACACTTCGATAAACTCTCTACCACCTCTCCACCGATAGATCTATGACGGCCACAGACGAACTATGAATTCTAGCAAATTTACAATAACACCAAGTAAAAGGTAGGAAAAAATATTCAAAAATTACTCTTAAAGACTTATTTAGCTAGTGGGCTGCCTGGGTGGTCTCGATTAATTTATGTCAACATTTGCAACAACATTTGCAATTACATGGCGGACTTTATGCCTGAGGCATTCTCTACCAGTCAACCATAGGGTGGTGCAGAGGTTACATTGGTAAGTGCAATTAAGTGCGATGACTTAAGTGGATAAATTTATCGTCAAATAATGTCGAAGGCGAATAGAAGCAGAGAGATTTCAACACCTTGGACCTTTGATGCGCATCCTTGATCATAGCAACTATCTCGAAATTTCGGATACACAAAAACGATAGTAAATAAATCTCGTTATTAGCAACTCAATATTTAATTAAACACAAAACTTTTGGAAAACATTATTTCACCTACGCCTAAACAACTAACAGATTAAACAAATATTAAATGTTCCTTGTTAATGATCGGAAACAACAAATGCAAATCGAATACAAACAACTAGTACCAGATACCTAGCTGCCAATTAAATACTCCTATTACACAATGTAAAAAAATATTACACTTGAGCATTGCGACCTATGCATAGAATAACGGTACTAGTGATTATGGTACCATATTACTTTTTTTTGTATTTTTAAGTCTAGACAGACATCTTGATATTACTAGTAAAATCAAAAAAAATAAAAGTTATGTATATCGGAAGAGTTATAGTATTCGAGTAAAGGTACTATGGCGGTCACATACGCTTTACCAGTCTAAAGGCGAAAATCCTTTGCACCGCGTCGCTCGCTTTTAATATAAGCCACAGCGGCGGCGGCGATACGCATGCACGCGATTTGTTCTTCAAACCGGTAAAGCCTTCGAGACCCACATAGTACATATTGTGGTTTATTGCTCCAAAGAACAAGGACACTTCATCACAAGTATCATTAACCTGTGACGGTATCGGCGAGAGCGCGCCCCGCGCCGGAGGTCACTTCGTCAGTCGCATTTATGTTCTACGTAAAGACGGCCCCGCACACACTCACACTGTAATTAGCTTTACGTAAATAAATATAAATAATATAACAATTTTCATGTTTTTAATATGAAAAGCACGCGTTCTAAACGTATGTTAAGCCGTTTGTTGCCCCAAGATAACGATGATAGTGTAATGACAGATCCCGCAGAGATAAATCATGGAGAATTGGATAAACCAGGTACGAAACATTAATTTTCTTTTTTAAATTTGGTGTCTAATCTACAAAGATTGCTTTGATACAGTTAATTATCCTATTTTCATTTAGATACATTTTTAAAAGCCAAATAATTAAAGCAACCTGTTCCACATTTACATACCAACTTTTTTTTACGGAACAAAGACTATTATGTAAAACAAAAAATAATAGAGAAAATAAATTCATAACATCTATAAAACGTTAATTTTAATGTTTTATATTGAACAAATTAGGTATATTATTTTAACATACTACTTTATTTATCGGAAATTACGTAATAAAGTTCTGGTCTACTTGCACATGTCACTTTGCTCGAGGGAAATTATTCTAAATTTATATGGTCTATGTGTAATTGTAACTTTATTCTGTTCGAAAATGAGATACATCCTTTTCCTATCTGAAAGTTAACACTAAAACGTAATATAAAAAATCTTGTTTTGTATTTATGGTTTATATATTTTGATTTGTTTGTTGCTGCGATCTCTTATCTATATTGATTTTTTGTCACGGTCGACCGTGACATTTCCACTACTACATGGAGCTGAAAATATTCGACAAGAGATTACTGAAGTATGGGAGTCTTCCCAAAAAAGTATTTTTTTGGTCACCAGACTGATGTTACAAGTATAGACAACTATTTATCTCCACTACAACTTGCACAAAACTATGAAACACAAATTATTTCTACCAACAAAACTAGCCCAATACCGCTTAATTGTGTTGCTGAAAATTCTATAAGACATAACTAACAATTTCCACTGACGCCTGAAAATAACTTTTCACTAATGCCTTTCGCACTTGAAATACCATCCAGCTTTGAAAATTCACCGGCTATTAGCTTACTTTATCTATTTATTAATACGTGAAGCAAAAACTTTGTACTCCTTTATTACAAAAATTGCGCGGACGGAGGAGTATGAAATTTCGCACACATATCCTATTAATATTATAAACGCGAAAGTTTGTTTGGATGTTTGTTACTCTTTCACGTAAAAACTACTGAATAGATTTGGATGAAATTCGGCATACAGATAGTTTATAACCGGGAATAACACATAGGATAATTTTTATCCCGATATTCCCACGGGAAAGGGAACCACGCGGGTGAAACCGGGAACCACGCGGGTGAAACCGCGAGCGGCCACTAGTAGTTTATATAGAGAAGGTTATCCGAATGTTATTTTTTTTATTATGCATTAAAATGCATTAAATCAATAAAATAAACATTACACACACTACCATGTATTTGACACACACGCATAATTTGTATTTAACACATACGCATATTATACTCTTTTTAAAAATGCAAGAGGAATGGCCGGAATCTGTCAGAGCCAATCCAAACTCACATTCTATCTTTTTTAATTTTTCATTGTTTAGGATACAATCCGTGCGGTCTTAATAATATTACGGTCGAACTTCGGCTACTGGGCGACCACTAGTTATATTAGATTTACCTTCGATTTTAACATTGGATGTCTCGACTCCCATGCCTTCTCCATTGAATTCACACGTAGATTGTCATGAAAACTTCTGTTCTATTCATGATCACGGACACTGGACCCAGTCCCCTTCAACTTCTAAATCTTATAGTGCATCTAATAATTCTAGTGATGATGAACGCTCTGCTCCACTCAAGAAAAGGTCCAAGAAACGTCTACGTCGTACATCTCATTAGTCTGAAGTGAAAAGAAAATGCTTAAAAAGTGTTGGTAAGAAGTATGTCACTAAAAAAGAAAAAGTAGTTAAGGGCAAGGCTTTAGAGGCAACATGCCACTGCAGCCCCCTCGATAAGTGGCAAAACTCTAATAGAATAGAAATATTATTTGATGGGATTGACATAAACATCATTTAGGCGTATCATTGCATTATGTAAATCCCGTACAATAATCATTATATTTGATTTCTATTCTATGAGTGTTTTGCCACTTGTCTAGTGGTAAATACTTCAAATCGCTCTCCTGCAAAGTAGAGATTATGCAAAAGTAACTTTATTCTATGGATAGGTCGATTGCATAACAAAGGCTGAATAGCCATTCTACCTCACAAAAAAATAAAGATGGCTGACAATGTGACGAATAAACCGGTGAATTTATTCTCAATAAGCTGCCGACAGAAAACAATGGGAGTAAACAGACCCATTGTTCGGCATGACATCTCCATGAAAATCCTGTACGGATTCTGTTATACGTTGCCTAACTTATGTCACAAAAAAAGAAGACTACAGAAGATAAGCATACAAACGTGCTCGAGAAACGCACTAGACAACGTGCCACGGACGCGGAATCTCAAAAATCCGAAATATCCGCGTTTAAAGTGTCACACCTGCGAGAGACCACGCGCTGGTGTTCCAAGCCCGTACTCCAGCAAAGTGCGTCTGCCGGCCATCAACCTCGTGCCGGTTACGACTGCTCGCCCGCCTGCCTCCCACGCGTCGACAGCCGCTATCGCTGTTCAAAGGTATGTTCCTTACCCACTAAGCACCTAGTTGTTCACATCACCGTTCCTCGCAGTTCAAACCTCCCTATCCTAATGTAGCGCAAACTAAAAAAATACAGTCCACTAAACAGCATAACATCGCCCGCGTCACCATTTTTGGTGGAACGATGAACATGCGGAATCTCGCAACTGCCCTCGAACTGTTTCGAGATCCGTGTTCGTGCATCAAGTCTGTGCGCGTTGCACGAGCGCGGTATATATGAAGCTTGTCTTCTGACCCTCCTTATTTTGTGGTTATGTGCTGTTGACTCCGTCCTGATCGTATCTCGTGGACAATGTGGCTGGGATTGTAGCAAATATGTCTGGGCCAGACGCTTACGTTGAAACACCAACACTAGACTGCCAAGATTGTTTTCTTGTTGTTTGTGTTATATCGATGATTGAGCAAATATTTGTAAGAGCGATGTTATAAGTTTGTTCCAGTTTATACGTAATATAACATGGTTGAAGCGAAAGGCGGATAGTGGGATGTGTGCGATCATGAATTTATTTTTAAAGCTGATTTATAAGTTTTCGAATTTCTAGTCTGTGTTTAAATGTTTTTGTTTTTCACTATTTTCATTGCTTTGACCAATTAGAATCACTGATTGAACACATCTTGAAGCAATCTTGGGACTAACTTAAAACCGCCGAAAGAGACTAAGGCGACATTTACGATTTGTCGAATATAACATTTTCAATTTCAATGCGGGTCCGCGTCCTATCTGAGGCAAATCATCTTTTTCAAGTACATTTTTTTTATTTCTAAGTAAACTTCAGCTTCCTACTTAAATATATTACAAATAGGCATTCAAAGTAAAAGCACTAAGCTACCATTTTCGATGATCGAATTTCGATCACAGTACCGTTTTCCGATGATCGAATTTCGGTCACAGAACCGTCACGACGCACATTCACGGTTATGACTTGATCCGCTGAACGTGCCCACCCCACATACATATCTAAAGCAGAGGAGGAACCAATTCCATTAAGCTATTATCTCTTTACGTACGAAACTTTCTCTGAGTGTGTTTTTTGAACCCGCCCCGCGTGCATTTTCCATATGAATGCATCTATCGATTAGGATTATGCTATCAGCTGAAAGTATTGGATTGAGGTCGCTTTGCTGAAATTTTCTGATATTGGCTTCACCAACTTGTTTTTCCTTATTACAAATGAATAGGCTTCGTGCGATCAGCATATTTAGCCAAAACTCGGTTGAGTTTTGAAATATTATGGATTACAATGAATGATAATAGAAATGAGGAGTGATAAATTATATTCCTCCAACCCATTGAGTGTTATTAAAAATGTGGGGCTTTACTATACTGAGGTCTCACGCGGATTTTTGAGAGAATTTGAAAAAGACGTTGCACTGTTTTGTTTTATTTCCCAACACTCATGCATATTTACGAACACCTAACAGTTAATAACCCACCATTATATCACATTATTATTTGATATAACACAATTTTTTGAAAAAAAAAACAAAATCTGGGTCTTGCCTCTTCTCTTTCCAGCCAAGAAGTAAGTTCCCCACAAAGAAGAACGACCGACAGGTACTTTATAAACCACAGACCATGATAATTATAATCTGTCAAAATTAGCGGGGAAAAAAAAGAAAATCGACTAGTGACGCTCCGCCAGCCTTCTGGCAGTTTGCGGTGCGACGTGCGATTTCTCTGTTCATTGCGATAATTCATGACTGTTGTCTAAGACCGCGGTAGTATAACGCGCAATGAACTAGACATTCACTTGTCTAGTGCAAGACGCTTCTGCTTCTGACCGAAGCCTGAGTTGTAAGTAAGTCTAGTGATATTTTAGTAGCGATCCACTTCTGATCACCATGTTCGCATAAATACTCGTGCCACGTTGATTTGACTACTCCCCTTAACTATTTTACTAACTCTATCGGACTGTTATCTAAACTTTATTTATACGATTTGCTGATTACTGCTAATGACTACTAATAAATGCTAGGACTAACTTTGCGTAGCTCTTTTATGTATAGTGTGTATATGTATTTAAACTATTTACTAAATCCTTTTATTTGTTAAAAAAAAGTATTAAGTTGACACTATAGTACTTATACACTATGAGGAACTCGATGGCGCAGTGGATATAGCGTGGATATAGCGCGTTCGGTCTGCGAGGTTAAGCAACTTTCGCAGAGGCCGGTCATCGGACGTGTGACCAAAAATGCATCATCTCGAGCTCCTCCGTGCTTCGGAAAGCACGTAAAGCCGTTGGTCCCGACTGCTTTAGCAGTTGTTAACAACCACCAATCCGCACTAAGCCCGGGTGGTGGTTTATGGCCCGTTCTCCTTCCCTTCCCTGTAGATGGATAGTCTATAGGGAAGGCTTGTGCTCTAGCAGTGGGGACATAAAATGAGCTGATGATGATGATACTCACCTTTTGTGTTATTAATTTCGAACTGTTGGTGTCATTGGTTTTGCTACTTCTTTTTTGAAATAAATATTTATTAGAACACACAGTACAAACGTATGTATAACAAAAAATTAAAATTGAAAAATGAGTCCTAAAAGGTCTCCACTCAGCATTCTTTTTTTATTTGTTATTGATATGTGTTATGCAGGTCAATAATTATTTCATACTCTTATATTGTGATTGTTATTTTATTTGTTATTGTTATTTGTGAATCATCAGTATCAAAATATTAGCCACCGGTGGCAGTTTTCAAAATTGAACCATTATTACTATTAACATTTTCTCATTTCTACAAATTGGATACCAAAGCACATTGAAGGTTGAATGCAAAGAGAAAAAAAGACTATAAACAGAACAAAACTAAGCAGCAAAAAAAAGCTGAATGCCAGAGAAAACGGAACTAAAAGAAACGCTAACTACACAGGCTGGCGAAAAAACTGAGTTCGGTAGGATTGGTTGTTTATCACGGTCAGCTTAGTGATGGGGCATTCGGCATTCGGCAAATGCCTGCGCATCCGCGGACTGGTATTGCGGTGTAAGGCGACACACATAATGGAACTTATTGTGATACAGATAAGATAAATACACTATATTGTACACCAAAAGACATTCTGACAAAAAGTATATAAAAAGTACACGAACAAAGGGCGGTCTTATCACTTAAAGTGATCTCTTCCAGAAAACCTTTGGATGTAGAAGAAAAATTAAAGATAAAAAGTGGGCTCGTCGTCGTGTCAGTGCATGCATCGTGGATTGTGGATAGCTAAAACAAAATTTAATACCTATATACAAGAGTACTGTTATTGTACTGTAAATAATTAAAAAAGTATTACACCTAATGTTTAGCATCTTTATTATCAAACTCAAAATCATTGCGTAAAAGTCAAACTTTGTGTATTGTGATGCGGATAAACTATATTTCAGATAATACTTAGCAAGATTTTTCTTTTAATTGATTAGGGTAAGTCCAGGATAGATGCCCCAGTAGGATAGATGCCGCGATTTTAAGTACACAATGATACAAGCATCTTAGCCTAAAGTTATAGTACGTATAATAGGAAGCGATCCCCCCGCACCGCTCAGTGCCTTGCAAATCGTCCAAGAGTGGCCGCGTTTCGCCAGTGAGTGCAAAAATCTTCCGCGGCGAGACCTTGCCGAGCGTCGAATTAATATTGATAAGTATCTTTCAACGGATATTTTTTTTGTCAGCTGTAAAATGAAGCCGATTTTTATATAATTTGATAGACTATCTTATAAATTATATGGGATAGCTATGTTTAATTCAATTTTTAGTTTTATTACATTTTCTATTAAAAAAGGCACCTATCCTATGCTAAAAGGATAGTTGCCTATTTTTTTTTGGGTATTGATGCCCCTAGGGGCATCTATCCTTTCCCGTACTTTTTTGTCACAGGTGGCAAGATTCCTCGCAAATATAAAAGAATACTAGGTGACGTTCCGCGTAACACCGGGTGGGCCGAAGATAGCTTGCATTTGACCTTTCATGAATTGGAGAAAAATGAGGAAGGTGTCAACGAAATAGCTAGAACTTACGGAATACCTTCTAAAACTTTAAGAAGGCAATTTGAAAAAAAAAATAATATTAAAAAGAAAAAGAATAAAAAATAATTAAGAAATGAAAAAGTTCCTAAAATTTCATTGTTTTTTTAAAGATTTATTAAAAAGTTATGCTATTTTTGTTAAGATGTTAATTTGATTTTTGTTACTTTTATTATGAAAAAAATACAAATTAATAAAGACTGATTATATAATACATGGTTTGTTTGATTTCTTTTTTTTTTTTTTTTTTTATACTTAGCTCGGCAAATGACTTCATCCCACCTGATGTAAAGTGGAAATGAACTCCAGACGCGAAGACAACTGGTGCAGCGTGGAAACAAACGTAGCATCAGTTAACTTCACTCTGCCGGCCCACAAGGTGCTTCTTCACGCCTCTCTTGAAGGACCCCATATCATAGGAAGGAGGGAAAACGTGTGCTGGTAGACTATTCCATCTTTTGGAGGTGCGACAAAGAAACGAGTCACTAAATTTCTTTGTGCGTGATGGGATACTTGAGACAGTGAATCGGTGACTCCGAAGAGCAGCACGTGTACTCCTATGAAGAAAGGGAGAAGGTGGGATGAGGTCAAAGAGCTCTTCAGAGCACTCGCCATGGTATAAGCGGTAAAACACGCTGAGTGACGCAACGTCTCTACGCAATTGCAGAGATTCGAGAGTATTTACCACTTCTGCATTGCCGATAATGCGTTCAGCGCGACGCTGCAATCTGTCCAAGGCATCGAGAAGGTACTTAGCGGAACCGTCCCAGATGTGCGAGCAATACTCCACGCAAGACCGTACCTGTGTCTTGTACAAAAGGCACAACTGGTCCGGCGTAAAGAATCGCCGCACTTTGTTCAGAATTCCGAGTTTTCGTGAGGCTGTTTTGATCACGGCTTCGATGTAGTCCCTTTGGTTCAGATCGCAGCGTATCGTCATACCGAGCATGTTGATACTGCTCTGCAGGCGTAGAGATGTACCCTGAAGAGATGGAAGGGGAAGGAATGGTGACTTTTTTGCCGTGAACGCGCACACCTGTGTTTTCTTGGCATTGAACTCAACCAGATTATTGGTGCCCCAATTAGATATGAGGTCCAATACCCGATTGAGCTCAATGACAAGATTAACTCGATTCACTTCGGTTTCGACCCGCCCAGCCGCTGGGTGACCGTTATATCCTCCATGGACCGTACTATCATCTGCATAGCAAAGAATATTTCCAAGTGGAAGCATATCATTGATATGCAGAAGGAACAGCGTGGGGGATAGAACGGACCCCTGAGGGACACCAGCGTTCACTGACATGAGCCGCGAAGCGCATCCATCAGATATAACACGGATTCTGCGCTCATGCAGGAAGCCAGCGACCCAGTTGCAGAACTGAGCAGGCAGACCGTATGCCGGGAGCTTGGAGAGAAGAGCTTTGTGCCAGACCCGATCAAAAGCCTTGGCTATGTCAAGGCTAACAGCCACCGACTCACCACGCTTGTCAATAGCCTCACCCCAAAGATGTGCAACGTACGCTAGAAGATCACCCGTTGACCGTTTCGGCCGAAACCCGTATTGGCGATCGTGAATTATGGAGTGTTCTTCTAGGTAGTGGACAAGTTGTTTATTTAAAATGCGCTCCATTACTTTGCACAAAACTGAAGTTACGGCTATGGGGCGGTAATTCGATGGATCTGACCGATCTCCTTTTTTGGGGACCGGTTGCACATTAGCTTCTCTCCAAGATTCCGGCACACAACCTGAAGAGAGCGAGAGACGGTAAAGGCGCGTTAACACGGGGGACAACTCCGCTGCACACATTTTTAGGACTATTGGAGGGATGCCATCAGGACCATTAGCTTTCCGGACATCGATTGACTGCAGCTCCGCACGGACGTCACGCTGCCTGATTTTAAAATCGGGCATTGTGTGGCCACAGTGAGAAATTGTAGGTGGCTGTGCATTGCAGTCATCGACTCGGGAGTTAGCCGCAAAGAGTTTGGCCAGGAGATCGACTTTCTCCTGCAGCTTGTGAGCTAAAGTTCCATCAGGACATCTCAATGGTGGCAGCGAGGGTTGGCAGAAGTTCGATTGCACGGCTTTGGCCAGACGCCAGTAGCTACGGCTGCCCGTAGGATGCGTCAGTAGTTCTTGGCCGACTCGTGCAACGCGCTGGGCATCCGCTCTAATGTAAGCTCTTTTGCAGGACTTGGTGGCATTATTATAGGCTGCTTTCAGCGAGCGGGTTTCGGGATCCCCAAGAGCTTTACCCCTGATCCAAGCGCGGTATGCCGCCTGCTTGTTATCAGCAGCGTTGGCACACTCGCGGTTGAACCAACGGTTGCGCCTGCCTTTGCTGATGAGATAGGAGTGCGGAATATAGTATTCTATCCCTAAAACTATCTCATCAACAACTGCAATCGCACTAGCTGTCGGGTCCTTCCCACTGAAGCAGCGCTGCCCCCAAGGAACGGATTTCAAAATGCATTTGATCCTCAGAATTCAAAAAATGTATTATCGAGTCTTCTATCCCTGCATCAGGCATCTATCCTTTGAAGCAATCATACAATGAGTCTTCTATCCCCCACATTAGGCATCTATCCTGCTTTTAAGAGGTAAAGTAAATTAGTATTTACTCAGAATTGAACTAACTTGAAGAAACTTAAACTAAAATAATTATGGTAATATCATAGACCAAAGACCAAAGTTTTCAGATACTAAGGTCAAATTGTTGATAAAAATTCACTGACTGAGTTGCAGAGCTGTTTTAAAAAGTGGGGCATCTATCCTGGACTTACCCTACCAAAAAACTCTGATATTGAAATATTCTTGTATTGGTAATTGATTGATATCTGTCTACGTGCATTTCAAAACAAGGTTATTTTATACTTTGAAAATCTTCATGGCGCGGCAGCTGCGCGAATTAAGCAAGTTTCTCTATGCTGGGTCACCGGATCGATGATCAAATAAAAATAGCTCAACCTCTTTCTCGTGCTTCAGAAGGCTCGTTAAACCGTTGGACCAGTTGTTGTCGTAAAATGACAATCCTAATAGCCCATAGGCTACGATGGCCACTTGTCTCAGAAACATAAAACAAGATACCCAGTTCTTCTATAGCAAACATCCGTGTGAAGTGCTTTGTTATATTTTGCTCACTAATCATCATGCAAGATAATGTGTTTATTCCACTTTCATAGGTCACTATTTTCTATTTGTTTGCAATTTTCTGTTTAATTTTTGTTTTATAAACTTACATAATTCACTTCGTCGAAATGTTGTGTCTATATTTAGGAGGTTATAATAAAACACCAATAACTTGCTGGGTAGGCATGTGGTGTGATCACATCCGCTCACCTCAACGCTTGGCTGCCAAGTGACGCCTGACGCGGGAGGTGTCACCCCTCAAGATGTGTGGGGTGAGATGCGTTATGTACGAGTATGTAGTCACGAGCTTGAACATGTACATACACTTTTGAATAGTTATACTCTTATTCCATTGCATTAAGAGTAGTGAGTGAAGGTACGTATGCATTTATTGAACGTCAGTTCACAGCCTAGAGACGTTTGAAAAAAGAGTTGAATGTGAACAGAGCCTAAGTTCCCAGTCGGCGGATCAGGGCGACTTCAATCCACTCTGCACACAAATCTCGCGGCGACGTTGACTTTAACGGAATATCGAGCCGAACGGTGTTTCGGTATCGTGTTTTCGGAATTATTTCCGTTGCCTGCTCGCCTCGGATGTGATTTTGATAAACGGTACACTGTTCTGTTCGCCTGAACGTGAAATTATTATTTGCTCGCGATATAGTTGACGGTCGCCGCCGATATTTCTGCCGTTCCACGTTTTCTGACTTACGAGGCGAGGAACAAAAGAGTTTTGTACCGCTGTTATGGTGACTCTTTGGAACAAAAGAGAAAAGCTATACACGTTAACATCGCCTAATTATAAAAGACAAAATAGATGAATTTGTTCTTTGCTTTTCTTTAACATGAAGCAGTCAGTAATCCCAAGTGTATTAGGTAAATATTGTATTGTACTACACTCTCCACTCTACCTACATCTCCGACCCGTGAATGGTCGAAGTCCGGCCCGCGACCATCAAACAAAAATTCAAGTGCGTGTGTGTTCTGAAAAGGCATACCTATCAATATTTTTATTTCACCAAAAAAATATTTTTTATTGAAAATATACAGCAAAAAATTCAATAGCCTGGCCCGCCATAGATTTTGTTAGTAAATATTGTCACGCGAATGAAAAAGTTTGCCCGTCCCTGTACTACACTTTGCGTGTGCGACGCCTCGGTAGCCGAGTGGCAAGGCAAAGCACTCCGCCCGATACAGGAAGGTCTCTGGTAAAAAAAGTTAATAGCCTATAACTGTCCCACCGCTGGGCAAAGGCCTCCATCATTGTAATCAAGTCATCACTACAATTGTTGAGGCTTCATCACCACGCTTGCCAAATACAGGTTGGTGATCGAAATACGGGCTATGGCTTTGCCCGACCTGCGAATTGAACCCGGAACCTTCAGGTATCGGGCCGAGCGCTATGCCTCATAGGTGCGTTACTACAACCGCCATCTTACTTCAATAACCAGGACCAACGGTTTCACTTTCTTCACTTCTTCTCAAACAAGGAGCTCAAAAACATTGAATTTGGTCACCGATCCTGTGATTTGGCATTCCGAAAGTTACTTTACTTAAAATACCGCTTTAGCCTCCTTCATCAAGCCCCTCACAGACAACAACACTTTTACAAAATATATTCTCATCAACACAAATATAACGGTAGAAAAACAATTTGCGACATTCGTACCTACCCATCTTATAAGAATAACAAAAGAAATTCGCGGCGTATCTACGAGCATTGTCGACGTAGGAGAGTATTGTTCCTGCAACACCATAATGTGATTGGATACGATCCTGCGGACAACTGACAACGAGGCTAAAGGACTTAGGTAATTAGTTTAATTACTAACGTGTGGGAAAATGAATCGACAATCTCGTAGATGGCGGCCGAGTAATCGGAGAAAAACAAACCTAACAGGATGTGGCGGGACTTATTAGTTTGTAAACAGTTGTTTGTAGAATATGGAAGAAAGTTTCTACTTCCAAGTTCTACAGCTATTTTGAGGACTTTTAAAATATATTTATATGCAACTAGCATACAGGGTCTAACAAAATCAATAAGCGAACGTTTAAGGCGGTTTCTATACATCATTCTGAATACAATGACAAAAAATGGGCTCCAGTTTTATAGTGATTTTTCAAAGTTATGTTTTCTAACAAACTTCAATTAAAATAATGCATATCATGAACTCCCTGTGTGGTGCCGGGGTTAAAGAATTGCACCACCACATCTCTTCCCGTGGGTGTCGTAAAAGCCGACTATGGGACCATTCCAGAGGATGGGCAGCAGCATCTCTCTGAGGTTACCCTCAACCTACTGCGATCGCCAACCCGCCTGCCAAGCGTGGCGATTACGGCAAATACCCCTCATATCCTTGGGGGAGGCCTTTGTCCAGCAGTGGACGTCTTTGGCTGAGATGATATCATGAAACATGCTGTATCTTTACTAACATGCACGCAAGCGTCAATAAAAAGATAGTGTACAGATACACTTACCGCACACAATTGATAAACCATTGTATGACATTCATACACGCACGGCTATCTTTGTGTGCGTGTAGTACAGCTGTACGGGTTTAAAGAGGGTGTATTTTTTGGTGAATTATAATATTGTTTTATTGATTATCTAGGTAACGAGCCTGTAGTTTTGGACCAAATTTGGTGAGCATGCTCAATGTGATGTATACATGCTCCCCTTAAACATTCGCTTATTGATATTGTAAGACCCTATATATAATACACTACATACTAGCATAGCTTTGGCCGTGACTTCGTCCGAGTTGATTTCGTGTTTTTCTCAAATAAAATAAATTCTTAATTTTTTTATCAAAATAAAATATTATAGGTTATGTTTCTTGTGCAAGGACTGTATAATTCCATCAGTGAAAGAATGTTGTAGAGGATGATCAAGAGATCGGGCTAGAACCCACAACGCTTGCCCAATTGCAGTTGGTTTGTGTCAACGTCTGTTCTTACAATAACAACCAGGAGTAACGGCTCAGCATCTCTTCCGAAGAATGGAGGAGCTCCAGATATTTCAATTCAGTTACTTATCTGGTTACCCGCGATTGCTAAAGATGCTTCACTTGCAAAACCGCAGCCCAAACGTGCCCTACGCCATCTAGATTTAAAGTTAAAAATACGCCACTATTATGACTATCAAAACTTATACGTGCTGTTTGTAGGCCAAAAAATGAATAATTGAATTGACACGTCTCTCCTACTCGAAAGCAATATACGAAGTCATCGATGTGAAATAATTATGTCAAATTTATTTACTATATATCGGTACGAAATCCCTTTGAGTATCAATGACTTTGATGTCAAGAACCTATAAATATTTAAAGGATCCGCTTATTTCTGACGAAATCAATAACGACTTTGACGTGGTAGCCGAGTGTGTTTGTTACTTACTTTATGGGTATTATAATGTTTTCATAAAACAATATTTTTTGCACACTTAGCTCCATGCATCTATGAAGCTATGTGCGGGGATCGTTATAATATTTATAGACGTTCTCAATCAGCATCATCAGTCTACAAATGTGCTAGAGCTGGCAGCAATAACAAGTATACTAACACAAACATTAAAAAACTGTTAAGAACCAATACCAATTTCTAAAAGCAAATGTTGACAAATTCTCCCTGTGGGTGCTCCAGCAGTGGGGAATAAAATAAGCAGGTGACGTAATGAGGTGATGATGATGAGGCTGATAAAATTTCAACGACCGGAACCAGGATTCGCACCCTCTGACAGACAGGGTCCGGTGCACATCCAATCATGCTAGACCCGTGCAAATTTATTAAGACTGTCAGTTCTACTCTCACACTTTAAGCCTGCTTATAGTTCTATTTTCATATTCCAATTGCTAAAACACTACTCCCACTATGATAAGTACCATTTATTCTAGAAGTTAATAGTTAGGTTCTCTTCAGCAATCGTAAAACAAAATGTCCTATGCCAGCTCTCCGAAATCCGAAAAACGTGTTTTCATCAATCATTTCCTTTTCGCATTCAGCGGATCGCTTCATTCACGGAATTTCTTTGTAAGCGGAATCAGCGAGTTGTTTTTAGGCTCTCTACTTCTGTCCGAGCCTTTTGTCTCCACTCCAAAAGAATTTATGTGGTAATAAGTATGCTGTTTTTACTGAGGATTGTGCAAATGAGTAATATGTTTTTTATCTTAGCCATTTTCGTTGCTGCTTAGGGACCACTGCCACTGTGGTCTGAAACAATATGTTGTATCAAGAATTGAAATTAGTATGCCTCAGTAATTTTGAAAGTTAAGAGGTTGAATGAAAGTAGAATGACAAAAGAAGCAGGTATTATAGGCGGTTGCCAGTTTAAACTGCAAAAAAACATTTAAAAAAACAACCCCTGTTAATTGAAATGAAACAACGTTTACGGATCTACTCGCGTTTATTTTATATATTACTCACAGGGAGACCACGGACCCTGCAAAGGGTTCGAAACGTCAGGATAAACATTTAATAAGTAATGTGTAAAATAAACGCGAGTAGATCCGTAAAAATTGTTTCATTTCAATGTGTAGTGTTCGCGTAAACTTTAGAAAACAATATGTGACCCAATACGGACTGGAAATAACCCCTGTTAACTTGTAAAAACATATTTATGTTGGCATTATAAATATATGTATCAATAGAATGAGACTTAGCTTTCTTGCATTGATTGTTGGCGTGTAAAATGACAAACAGAGTCGAGTTCCTAGTTCACTACGAAACCGTAGTAAGGCTTAATTAATACCGTAAACAGCTATTAACAATGACTCTATCATAGACTTCCTTAGTCTGACTAATTCTTTCCTTTGACTAACACGTAAAAGTTAAAATAAAAAGGTCAAAAACTATTGTCAAAATATAAAAGGATTTAAAAATGGCCTCGGTATATCTTCGTCTCTAATGTGATTCATTTAGTTCTAATGAAGCAAAAAACTAGTTTTCACATGCCACGTTTCGCAAAGTACTCCGAACACTTTCAATTATTGTGACCGTCACAAATTAGGGCGCAGTTGATTTAGGGTCGACCTCAAATGTGAAAGTTTAAAATGTTTCGCGGACGCCGCGCCGGCCGTACATTATCGGATTAGGCTGACGTACCTTTTAAGTCACATCTGGGCTATGGCGCAAATGTCGCCTTCAAAATCGGAGATTATGCCAAACTTATATTTGAACTGCACGAGTTTAAAGTGCTTCGTCGTGTTAATTGCTAAATTGAAGGGAAGCCCTAGCTTTCTTGTTTAATCCATTTGATTTTGCACACTAAAATGCACGATCAAAATGAAGTGGACAAGCAGTCTAAATCCTACTAATATTAAAACGCGAAAGTTTGCTTGGATGTTTGTTACTCTTTCACGTAAAAACTACTAAATGGATTTGGATGAAATTCGGCATACAGATAGTTTTTGACCTGGATTAACACATAGAATACTTTTCATCCCGATATTCCTACAAGGACGGGAACCACGCGGGTGAAACCGCGAGCGGCCACCAGTAAATAATAATATGAAAATAGTACTAGGACGCGGCAAATTTTATATGAAACGTCTTAAAGCGAGCACGAAAGGTGCATGGTGGATGGTACGTGGAAAGGTTTTTTTATATAGAATGTTAGGCAATAATGACTATCTCCTCTGCCTGATTGCAAATAGTGGAGCAGGTTTCTGCCTCACTAACATCCTCACCTTGCCTACCCGCGAGTTGCACTGATGCACTGGCTATCTTATCTCTAGCCGCTTGAACACAAATGCTACGAACATTGATGTTATGTTAATATGTAAAAAAAGGTGTTACTAAAAATACAACAACCAGCCAAGTGCGAGTCGGACCCGCGCAAGAAAGGTTCCGTACCATTATCCATACAAACGGCAAAAAAATCATGTCGGTTGTATAGAAGCCCCACTTAATTATTGAAGAGAAAACTTCTTTAGCGGCGTTGTAAACTTTTTTGTAATGGGAAAAAATGTTAAATTCGCGTCACGACACGTGACCTGATCGAAAATTCGTAAGACGGATGGAGAGTAGACAGCCGGCGCGGCGTAGGAGAGGAAGTATCCCCCTCTCTTTCTACGGCGCGGCGAAAATGTATGCCTGCTGTTTCGTTTAGGCGGCGCAGGGCGCTTGCGCGAATAAATTGTCATGTTTGTGTACGATAGCGCAATAAATAAATATTGTATTCTACCACATAAATGATAGTACTTTTATACTGATAATTGAAGCAATTCGTGCAAAATTATTCCCTAACCATTCCAAAATATCAAAAATGCACAACGTTAATATTCAAGTTTTCACTTCTGCCGGCACTCCCGGAGTGCAACCCGTCGTTTTTTTTATTTTTATATTCTGTTTTAGTATTTGTTGTCATAGCGGCAACAGAAATACATCATCTGTGAAAATTTCAACTTGCGGTTTACGATTTATGACGTATTAAAAAAAACTACTTACTAGATCTCGTCCAAACCAATTTTCGGTGGAAGTTTGCATGTACATCATATATTTTTTTTAGTTTTATCATTTGCTTATTTTAGAAGTTACGGGGGGGGGGGGGGGGGGGACACATTTTACCACTTTGGAAGTGTCTCTCGCGCAAACTATTCAGTTTAGAAAAAAATTATATTTGAAACCTCAATAACATTTTTGAAGACCTATCCATAGATACCCCACACGTATGGGTTTGATGAAAAAAAAATTATGAGTTTCAGTTCTAAGTATGGAGAAACCCCAAAATTTATTGTTTTTTTTCTATTTTTGTGTGAAAATCTTAATGCGGTTCACAGAATACATCTACTTACCAAGTTTCAACAGTATAGTTCTAACAGTTCCGGAAAAATGTGGCTGTGACATACGGACGGACAGACAGACAGACAGAAATGACGAATCCATAAGGGTTCCGTTTTTTGCCATTTGGCTACAGAACCCTTATTCGTGGCTGGTTGCAGCTACAAACAAGTCAGCCGTTGTGCTTCGATGTGGACTGTATTAAAACTCGTTTCTTGATTATTTCTTCTTTATTCTTCATAGGTGGGGTCCGGAGAGCTTACAAAAATTTGCTCTGACCGGCCTGTATTTATACATTTTGGGTCATGCCCGTGAGCGTGGTGGGGGCAAATGTCGGCCCATGTAGGTATACAATTTTTTCCACTACCCACATGAACCGTCGTAATTTGCAGTTGTCCCTTTCGTTTTGGACCTCCCTTTCTTACATGTATTTTATCTACCCTACGGTATCTCTCGTAATCTGGATACCTTACAATATTAAAATATTATATTTACTTTAAGATTTAATTAACTTATTTAATTATCTCTACTTAGTGAGGCATTAGGCCTCTGGGCACGTTTACCTGGCCCTCTTTAAAACATACCACAGTTACCTTGTGTTAAATGAAAATACAAATATAAGAAATATTTATTAAAATAACATATAAATCTAATATATTAACCGTATTACATTATAAAGTTATATTCGCTAACTAATCCTATACAATACAATAATGAGACTTCTGTCCGTAACAGGCTCCCCCCGGCGCAGCATCCGTGTAGCCTCTTCACTCCATCGGTAGGACAGCCAGTCTCGTCGTCGGTCGTCGGAACGTGCCGCCCTTGGTGCGCACCTCTGCGTTGCGTACTTCATATCTTCGTAACGACGCCTCTGGGCCATACATTGCGGGGTAGTGTGTTGTCCACAATTATGACCACGTCGCCCTCTTGTACATTGCGTCGCTCGGAGTCGCGCGTGCCGCCGCGCGGTATGAGTAGTGGTAGATACTCGCGCAGCCATCTTCGCCAGTACTCGTCCGCCAGCGCCTGCGCCGCCCGCCATGTGTTTCGGTCGGCGCGTTCGCACGGCCCAGTGGTGGGCAGGCCGCTCGAGCTGCCCAAAAGGAAGTGATTGGGCGTCAGCGCTTCCGGGTCGTCGATGCTCACAGAGACGTGTGTTAGAGGCCGAGCGTTGGCAGTGTGCTCGACTTCAGCCAGTAGTGTTATAAGTACTTCTTCACGCGGCGACTTCTCGTTGAGTGTAGCGCGCAGCGCCGTCTTTACGGTTCTCACCAGCCGTTCCCATGCGCCGCCTTGGTGCGGCGCGCCTGGTGAAATATAGCGCCACTCTGTGCGTTTTGTTAGCGCATATTCTCGTAGCGCTGGCTCCCATTGTTCGTATGCGGCCTTTAGCTCTCGGTCCGCGCCTTTAAAATTCGTAGCGTTGTCACTGTATATAATCTGAGGCCATCCCCTCCTGGCCGCCATTCTTCTTAGAGCCATAATCGCAGAGTCTGTAGATAAGCTCGCTGTAAGTTCAATATGCACAGCTCGAGTAGTGAGGCATGTGAATAGCGCCCCCCATCGTTTCTCATGACGCCGGCCGATAGTCACAATCATCGGGCCAAAGTAATCGAGGCCACAGTTCGTAAACGGCCGTACAAAGGCTTCCATACGTGCTCTCGGTAGGTCACCGTGCACCGGCGTCGTAGGTAGCGTCTTTCTCACTTTACAGAATGCACAATTGAATGCCACAGATCTCACAGCCGGCCTCAGTCGTAGAACCCAGTATCGTTGTCTTATTTCGTTGACGACGGGTTCATTGTGCGAGTGGTGGGCGCGACGGTGCTCACGATCTAGTAGCAACCGCGCATACGGGTGGCTGCCGTCCAGTATTACAGGCGTAGTAGCGGGGGCAGACACACCCGCTGCCCTTATTCGCCCTCTTGCTCGTAATACTCCGTCTTTGTCGATGAACACGTCGAGTCGCCGTAGTCTGCTGCCCGCGCGTAGTTTGCGGGACGCTTTGAGGCGGTCGATGTCGTCTGCGAAGCTCTCTTGTTGCGATTCAATTATTAGTAGGCGCTCGGCCTCGTTGATATGTTCAATCGTCATTTTACTAGCGCGGCGGCGGCATCTCTGAGTGAATAGTAGCACGTTCGCCATCGTTCTTACTAAACGCTCGTAGGAGGAGAAGCGTTTAGCGTTGGGCACTACTCTACTATCACTCTGCCACATATGCGTGTGCGTTACGCAGTGTTCACTCTCCGCGCTGTGTTCGTTATTGATGTCGTCACTCGCAGGCCATTCAGTTTCGTTTTCGTATAAAAATGCCGGTCCGACAAACCACCGATCATTTTTCGTTTTCGTAATCTCACTGCCGCGCGTTACGTCGTCTGCGATATTGTGAGCCGTAGGGACCCATCGCCATTGTGACGGCATCGTCGTTTCTGTGATCTCAGTTAAGCGATGCGCTACATAGGGGGTGTAGCGCACCGTGTCGTTGTTAATCCATTTTAACACTGTTTGTGAATCAGTCCAATATACGACTCTCTCAGGTTGCCATCTTTGCTCATTCAATACTGAACTTGCTAGTCGCGTAGCTATCAATGCCGCTTGCAACTCCATTCTTGGAATACTTTGTTGCCTTATCGGTGCCACTCTGGCCTTAGCAGCGGCAAGTGCGACTCTTATTTTGCCATTTTCACCCTTCATTCTCCAGTATACTGCAACGCCGTAAGCGACCTCGCTGGCGTCACAGAAAATATGTAGCTGCTTTCTCGTCACTCCCCCCGTATGTAGACGCCGGGGTAGACGCAGACTACGTAATGCTCTCAAACCGTTTAACCATTCGTGGAACTCGCCGGCCTCGTAATCGGGTAAGGCCTCGTCCCATTCTATTTTTAACCGCCATGTGCCTTGTAAGATGATCTTCGCTCGTATAGTATAATAACTCAGTATGCCAAGCGGGTCAAATATTGACATAACCGCGCTCAACGCCTCTCGTTTAGTAGGAGCGCGCCTCATTTGCTTCACGTCGTCGCACACGCGAACCATCTCAGTATTAAACGCCAACTCGTCTGTAGCAGCGTCCCATAGTAAACCGAGTGTCCTTCCCCATTGCTGATAACTAGCGCCGAGCTGTCGGGGTGCTGTGTCACGGCTTTCTGCTGGCAGCTCACGCAAAACGCGCGGTCTGTTAGAGTTATAACCGGCCAGCGTGAATCCTGCCTGCGCGTGAACCTTCGCTACCTCCTTTATTGTTGCAATCGCTTCTTGTTTGGTGTCGTAGCAGTCGACGTAGTCATCCATATAATGGTTTCTCGTAATCGCTTCATATGCTCGTGGATACTCGGCAGCGTGCGCTGCGGCGTTCGAGTCTCTTACGCTGTGCGCTAAGAAAGGTGAACTTTTTGCTCCGAATATCATCGACGTCATCTTGTAGCGCGTAGGTGGCTTCGTTCGGTCGGCGCCCCTCCATAGAAACATCTGAGCGGGTTGGTCATCTTTACATATTTTAACTTAAAGAAACATCTCTCGTATGTCGGCCGTAATCGCGATAGCTCGTTCGCGAAATCGTAGTAGCAGGCCCGCCAGGTCGCGTAGTAAGTCGGGACCCTCTAAAAGCTCGTCATTCAGACAAACTCCATTTGCTTCGGCGGCCGCGTCAAAAACAACTCGTAGCTTTCCGGGCTTATTCGGATTCGTTACGGCGAAGTGAGGTAAGTACCATAAATGCGGGCTCATCAAATCGCTCTCGCTACTTTCCTCGGCATAGCGTTTATCAAACAGATTTTCTATTTGATTCGTATAAGCTCGCTTAAATTCGTCAGACTTGTCCATCTTCCGTTCTATGGATTTTAATCGTCTCAGTGCCGATTCGTAACTCGGCGGCAGCGTGACGTCATCACGTCGCCACGGTAAGCGAACTTCGTATTTTCCGTTGACTTTCTTTGTCGTCGTGTTAAATAGCTCTACGGCGCGAGCATCACTCGGGCTCACTCGCTCTCTTTTCGTTATTCCCAGTGAGTCGATTTCGAAGTGCTTCTTTACCATAGCATGGAGTTCGTTGTCGGGTGAGAGAGTGCGCGAGATCGTCGCGCATTGCGGTGTGTTTACGTATAACACCGCTACCGTATTACTCTCCATCAGCACGCTTGACCGTGGCGCTGATCCGTGTATTACCCACCCCAGCTTCGTGAGCGATGCGATCGGTTCGTCTCGCTTGCCCTGTAGCAATCTTCGTGTGACTATGAGATGCCAATTGTCTGCCCCAATCAATATTTGAGGCTTGACATATCCGTAGCAGACGTCGCTGTTTGATAGCTCTTTCATGTGTGCGTATTTCAAACAATCGTTGTGCACCGTCTGTCCGTTGAGTGATAAATCTTTCATTGTTATAGCTTTTATGTCGAATCGTTGTTTATTCGTAGTAGCAATCAACTTTATATTCACCGTCTTGGTTTCGCACGTCGTTGGTGTATTTACGCTTCGTATTTGCAAATCGTTCGCCGGCCTACGTGGTCCGCCAGGTCTTGATCGATTAGTGTGACAGTTGACCCTTCGTCGAGTAGGGCGTACGTGTCGATTGACCCCTTCGGTCCCTTGATGGTAACGGGACACACTTTCAGCAGTACCTTAGTAGCATCGGTCGAGTGATTAACCGACGCTACCATCTCGGTTACATTCGGCCTGGTGCGGTGCTCGTGTAGTAAGGCGTGGTGGGGATGGCGACAACCATCAATGCCGCACAGATCGCGTTTATCGCATTGTAGGCGACGGTGTTTCTTATTGGCACAACGGAAACACACTCCGCTTTTCTTTACCCAATCCCATCGTTGTCTAACCGTCATGGTTTTAAAGCGATCACATTGCGGCACGTCGTGACGTCCTCCACAACATAGACATTCTTTGTTTATGACGTCATCATTCGTTGCGTACACAGCTGTGCTTTTCTTTCGCTCGATTCGATGTTTCACGTTCGCTCTCATCTCGGTAACAACGTTCTTTCTCGTAGGGTTGTAGCTCACGTATGCGTACTGTAGGGCTCTGTCGGCTTCTCTCATGAGAAAGTGGGACAGTGTAACGATCTCAGGCTCGGCATAGCTTCCGTAATCAATTGCATAGTCGCACCACCTTGAGCGCAGGTGCGGTCCGAGCTTGTCCACAACTTCTCGCGTCAACATCGGGTTCCGTAAGTAGCCTCTGTTGCCGATATTATCGAGTATGCAAACTATGTTTTGCAGTTTGATTGCGAACGTGTTCAACTCGCTGGCCGTCGTGCCGGGTCGCGGCAGTCTTCTAATGTCATCCAGCGCTCGATCGATTATAACTTCCGGCCGTCCGAAGCATTGCTCGAGTGTTTTCATTACAACTTCCGGGTCCACGGCCGTATATAAAAGAGCGGACACCGCTTCCTTTGCTTCATCTTTAAGACAGCTTCTTAATCGTGCCAAGTTCTCGGCTTTACTAAAGTTGAATTGTCTAGTCGTATCGCGCATTGCCGCTTTGAAAGGCAACCATTCGACCGGCGAGCCGCTGAATATAGGCAAATCCAGTGCTTGTCGTGCAATCGGTCGATTTTGCATCATTTTCTCTAGTGTGAGTGCGAGCTTAACCATTCCCGTGTCGTCCTTGTTCGTTTGGCCACGGGGCTCCGCCTCTTTCACTGCGTTTTCGTCTTCGACATATGGCGAGTCAGTGAGGTGGCGACCTCTGTCCATCTCATTTGCGCGCGCATCCTTTTGTTCTAGACGCACATTTCCGACTTTATTCGTATCGGGTCCATGCGCGTTCCGACGCCGATCCAACCAGTCATCCACTTTCAGTTGGGTTATATCGGCGGGTAAGCTCTCTGGTTCTATATCCGTTTCATCTTCAATAACGGCGATTTCGTATGCAAGTCTCTTATTAATCATTTCCGCTTCCAATTGTATCTCTCGCCGACGTACTTCGGCGAGTTGCATCTCCGCTTGAAATTGCGCATGTTTAATTCGTGAGGCGACGCTCGCTGTTGATCGTACCGACGGTGGCCCGGCTCTGGGCGCGTCGGGTGGGGGTGCGTCGTCGTTGCGTCTAATTTCCGTAGTGGCGGTGATGCCGCGTTCAGCGGTCTCTGGGGGCGGTTCCAATGGCGTCACGGTTGAGGCATTGTTTGAGGGTGATTCTGGTGGTTTGTCAGGTGTTCGTAGTCCCGCTGTCGCCTCGGCTTGGCCTTGTCTTCGGGTAGTCGGCATCTTCTTTCTTGCTGTCCCTACCAATCTCAAACGGGCACGCTATGTGGGGAGCCCGTCCAAGGATGGAGTTCGTGCGGGAGTGGAAAGGAAGGACCTACCCAGCAGAGAGTCGACGTGGACAACGGGGCGCTCGCGCATCGGTTGGAGTGACCGACTGCTTAGGCAGTGCCTACAGAAAGGACCCCCGCTCCACGACAAACCGTACTGGCGTAGCCGGACTTAAGCTTGCCTTGAAAAAGGCAAACTGACGACCCCGTCCGATAAGTCGTCCCGCCTTGAACGGCGTTTACTCAGAACGCCCACCGTTTGGCACCGCTAGGTGATGGGACGTTTTTGAGCCGCGGTCCGCCTGCGTTAGACTTGTGGCAGAACACAAGTGCTACAATGCGTTGGTGGTTACGTCAATTCGTTGGTGGTTACGTAAATGCGTTGGTGAATCTTCCAGCCGACGTTAATGGATGAAAGCTTCTGTTCTTCAAATCGTCCGAAGTATTGTTCTGATCTTCTAAATCCGGCTCAGAAGGACCAAAGGAACTGTTCGTGGCTGGTTGCAGCTACAAACAAGTCAGCAGTTGTGCTTCGATGTGGACTGTATTAAAACTCGTTTCTTGATTATTTCTTCTTTATTCTTCATAGGTGGGGTCCGGAGAGCTTACAAAAATTTGCTCTGACCGGCCTGTATTTATACATTTTGGGTCATGCCCGTGAGCGTGGTGGGGGCAAATGCCGGCCCATGTAGGTATACAATTTTTTCCACTACCCACATGAACCGTCGTAATTTGCAGTTGTCCCTTTCGTTTTGGACCTCCCTTTCTTACATGTATTTTATCTACCCTACGGTATCTCTCGTAATCTGGATACCTTACAATATTAAAATATTATATTTACTTTAAGATTTAATTAACTTATTTAATTATCTCTACTTAGTGAGGCATTAGGCCTCTGGGCACGTTTACCTGGCCCTCTTTAAAACATACCACAGTTACCTTGTGTTAAATGAAAAGACAAACATAAGAAATATTTATTAAAATAACATATAAATCTAATATATTAACCGTATTACATTATAAAGTTATATTCGCTAACTAATCCTATACAATACAATAATGAGACTTCTGTCCGTAACAATCCTAAAAAGACTATTAAGATATGAATCTTGACTAGACCACTAGACTAACTAGACCACAAGGGCAGTTTTTTTTTTTTTTTTTATTGGTTATAGGCAGGCATTTGACTACACCTCACCTGATGTTAAGTGACGGTGCGGTCGAGGATGTTAAACAAAGGAGTTTAAATGTCCAGTAGATTTAATGTGTGTATCTCTTACGCTGACTGAATTCTCGATTCTTGCATTTATAATATAAGCTAGAATGTATCAATAATATATACCTATGTGTTCCTGATACGTCCGACAGGTACCAATAATTTCTCAAACGAAGTTGCAATAATATTCCTCCTTAATGATCTGCCGTTCTGTCAAAATATTTTATCACAGCTAAAGGAACTGCAGACGGAGTTCAAATTAAATTTGAAACGAACGCCCTGTAATATCATGTAATGTTTAACTCAAATTTATAATATAACCCAGCCATCCGAAAATAGTTTAAGCAAAACAAGTTGGCTCAATGCAAAGCGAGCTCCCTCCGAATTTAAATGCAATTCGGTCCGTGCCAACTAAATTAAGATGTGGTTTGTGTATACGAATCGGTTTGACGGGAATATTGTATGATACAACTTGTATGCAACATTTCAAAACCCATTAGTAGGTAGGTAGGTACCATTCAATTAATTAAATATTTCTTTATTAATCCTTCACAAACATAACAAATTTATAAAGGGAGTTATAATACAGTAACCTAAAATTGTGAAGGACTGGTGCCTGAAATGGGTTTATAACAAACCTATAGCACAGGTCACCAGGCCCCACCCGCAGAAAGGATACAGAGTTAATTTAAGACAAGAAATAAACTAGTCGAGCTAAACAATACTTAAGACTAATTTAATCTAAACTAGCTGAGACATAGGATACCAGAAATTCGTGCGTATTAGTGTAGTAAGGTGAGAGTAAGGTGTTAGTGAACGAGTAGCATTTGTGTGTGGGTGTATGTGTGGGTACTATGGCTGGTATGGGGTCGAAGCGTATTGTGTTATTTGGTGGTGTTTTGCAAAATCTATGGCGCAGTGGTTGTCGCACCCGGTCTGCGATTTCTAAGGTTAAGCAACTTTCGCAAAGGTCGGTCTTCGGATGGGTGATGAAAAATTTATCATCTCGAGCTCCTCCACGCTTTAGTTTGTTAAGTTAATCAAAGACATAATAAAAAGCAGTGTACTCAAAAAACTTTTTGCAAAACAGACTTTTTCTCGCCTCGTATGGTTCTGGGAGGAGAGGAGCTTGATGGTGCAGTGGTTAAAGCGCCCGGTCTGCGAGTGCTAAGGTTAAGCAACTTTCTGCTGGGCATCGGATGGGTGACCAAAAATTTATCATCTCGAGCTCCTCCGTGCTTCGGAAAGCACGTAAAGCCATTGGTCCCGGCGGCTGCATTAGCAGTCGTTAACAACCACCAATCCGCACTGGGCCCGCGTTGTGGTTTATGGCCCATTCACTCTATCCATCCATAGGGAAAGCTCGTGCTCCAGCCGTGGGGACATAAAATGAGCTGATGATGATGATGATTCTGGGAAAAATCCTCTGCTCGCGCAAGTGGAACCCATTAATGAAGGTTCGAGCTGTCTGCAGCCGCTCTAGAAGCTGTCTCAGCATTTGTTGAACAGCATGTGCTGCTTAAGAAATGCTGAGACGATACAACAGTGCGGCAAATCAAATAGCAACCTAAACGAGCTACAGTACCGTACTACGAGTAGTTCAAAAATGATCAAAATTTAAAATTCAAAATAGTAGTATAGTTATTTTTTTATTTTGTTAAAATGAGGCAAACGAGCAGGCGGGTCACCTGATGGAAAGTAATTACCGCCGGCGCCGCCCATGGACGGGTGTCCATGGGCGGCGCAATACCAAAGTATTCGTAGATGCGTTGCCGGCCTTGAGTTGGAGTTGGATTATGATGAGGAGGGAGTAGGAATTGGGAGGGGGGAGGGGTGAGAGATGGGCCTCACTCACCGGACGAAACACAACAGCAACGAGTACCATTATCTCACGCCGATATTCTGTGAGAGGTTTGTATTACGCCGGGCAAGCCGGCTCATTTCGTGCTGCAACGCAACGTGGCTCTACCATTCAGACAAAAATCAGTTAAGACTAGAAATTGCTCTTATGTAAATGTCACTATGCCGTCGGTCCATAAGCCTACACAGGGTGGGAGACCGGTACTAAGAAGAACCGGCAAGAAACTCAGCAAAGACAAGTGTAAGCACACCCACTGTACTCACTCACTCTGTAGTGTTATGTGTACACACCCAATGTACCTACACACCTACTCACGCTTACTGTATCACTGTCATAAACCGACAAGGGATGATTTCGTGTATACGTTACCGTACATACTGTATTTGCGTTTTAATTTTTCACACATTCACTTGTTTGGGCAGATAAAGCAAACACGCTAAGCCAATAACGGCCTTATAATTTACGTTCGCTTTTTGACTTACTGGGACAGTCAATGATTAAAAAGTCTCAATTTGTGTGTAAACAAGCAAAATTTAAAATAAATTTTGGAATCAAGTTTAAAATTCGCGAGATAGAAAAGTCAGTAGACTCAAAACAAAGCGTGCATACTAGAAACATTTATGGTTGTTTAGAAGACAAGAGAATAATTATGATATCATCAGGGTTAATACTGCTCTGCCATATCCACCAGGCAAAAATATGAATACCTCTCTTACTCCTTTAAACTCAAAAATCGTAGTTCATACTGCTTATGAAACTACTTCAGTAGTGCTTTAAAATACCTAATCGCTTTAGCAAATGTACTAAAACTTGTAAACAGCAATAATGATACGTCTTAAGACGTGTCCATGTTATGAAGACTAGGTCACTCCCATATATGGCCGTCACATCTCTTTCAAATTGAAAATTGTACCTACCTCTTCCCCAGTTACAGAATGCAAAGAGATTGTGAGTAACCACGGCTCACACGAATACATTTTTCTCCCACGTTCGCAAAATCAGTCAACAACTCGAATTGTTGAGATGGCTCGGGTCCTTCGACCCTCGTCTATCACCTGATTGCGGAACGCAAATAAACCCATTCGAGCCTCGCCCTAAACTGACTGAAAATAGAGCCTTTTATGCCGCGAACGGGGGTGACAACAACGGACAAACCGTAACTGGCACGTGAGTAGCTGAAACAGCACTGAATAGTTTATAACACATTTTGCTCCGTGTTATATAATTCTATTATTTAGTGAAACTTTTGTCTTATCAGGCAGCATACAAATAGGTACACCTTACCTGACTTGCAGACTAACCCTTATCGCCGCCCGGAATATGAGTGACGTTTTTCATTGTCGGACAAACAATTCAACGGAATAGGAGCGGGTTCCGTTGAATTGTTGAAACATCGTATTTTTGTGTCGAAATAATAGCATTGAGATTATGGAAATTCAACAATATTTTCCAGATTTGGAGAATACACGATTGTCGCGACAATAATATAATAATATAATATGTATTCATGCAAATAAAGATTTGATTTGATTTGATTTGATTTAATATGAAACTTATTTCTCGTTTTTGTAAACGTGGATATATAGGTTAAAGGACCAAACTATTTAAAAACAATGTAATTAAAATTGAAATAAACCTCTTTTAGTCCTATTCAATGTATCTCTTCTTCTGGGCGTCATATTTTTTATGGCATACTAATTGACAACCATTACGTTATAAATTAAATTCTCACAAAAGTAACACAAAAAAATACATGTAAAGACATTAGGTATGTGATCCCTAATCCGACGTTGGTATGAATAAATGATAAAGGAAGTGTTTTGACATTTTGTCAACAATAAAATTATTCAAAGGAATAATGTGATACACTTTCAGAAAATAAAGTTCCTATAAAAAATTGTTTACAGATATCTTTTTGTGTCAGTTAATGCAGGTACTCTAAGGAAACTCCTTCTCAGTTTACACCAGTCATTGAATCCTCACTATAAACAGTCTCGAGCAAAAATATGCTACCATAATTGACAAGTGGTTTACAAGGATGCCTTTAATGGGTGACTGGCGTTGATCCCCGTCTAGGTGTTTATTTATTTATAATAAAACGTGAAAGTTTAAAAGTGTATATAACTACCTAGTTAGGTACCTACCTACTTGTATTGTGATTTCATATGCTTATATATATTTTACAATGTAATGTAATGTACCTATGTCAATTATTGTATTATCGATGTAGATAAAACGGCATTAACACGAAGCTAAGTGGTTTTAAATGCTGTACTAATTTTAAGGCGTAAGTAATCATGTTATTGAGCAATAATAAAAAAAACACATTTACGCTTCAAGTTGTCACAGATTTATTGATGCTAGAATTACAAACCTAAAAATTATCATTATCGTATACTTTTGCTGCATATATTTGCGTATTTTTAATAAAATACTCATACTCTTAGAACTACACCAATATAGTGCCACCACAATGATGGGTATGGTGAACAGCATGCAATAAATAACCGAAATTAAGTATATTGTTTTCTAAAGTTTACGCGAACACTACACATTGAAATGAAACAACTTTTACGGATCTACTTGCGTTTATTTTACACATTACTTATTTAATGTTTATCCTGACGTTAGGCGCGAAAATATGTCTGCAGTATGCGAACATTCCCTAGAGGGGCCCAACCATTACATCAGATTTGATAAACCACAAATATTCGCTAGAGAACAACGATTCATCCCTAGGATGATACGCGGGGCTATTGAAATTAAAAAACATCCTAATTTCAATAGAGAAGATGGTTGGAATCTACCACCAGCTTGGGATCCCATCATACAAAATATTAAATCCCAGACCCAACACCATACTGCCAGACCAAAAGATACTGTAAGCTCTTTCTGCGTAAAACGGAACGCACCTGATTATATATAAATGAGGGTATACAAGCTACCAACTAATTATGAAACGACCGACACCTCAGTCTCCCTGTGACCACGGACCCTGCACAGGGTTCGAAACGTCAGGATAAACATTAAATAAGTAATGTGTAAAATAAACGCGAGTAGATCCGTAAAAGTTGTTTCATTTCGAAATTAAGTAGTATTCAATTAAAAATCGTAGACAGAAATCGTTGAACACTTTTCTGGTGCAGACATTGTCCATTTGTCTATAGTAACGCCATAGTAATATTTACATTCGTGCCTGTACTTTAGAATAACATCATAAGCCCCTATAATGATCCATTCTTGGATGTCGGTCTATTCCACTCTTCTACCTTGTGCCCGCTACAACATTAGTATACTAATATTATTATTGGTGAAGGTCGCGGGAAGCACAAAACCGGTCGTTGTGGAGATCCTTGGGGGAGGCCTTTGTCTAGCAGTGGACGTCTTTTGGCTGAGATGATGATGATGATTATTATAGCTTTAGCAATATTACTAACATCAAATAGACAATACACAAAGTGCAACTCAACACTTTTCAGTTTGCATGTTGAACAAATATGGTTTTGTTGTCCATTTGTCCATAATAACACAGTTATGCTCGTGTCTGTACGTTAGTATCATCATCATCGTCATGGAGGCCTCTTCGTGATCCATTCTTGGATCTAGGTCTATTCCCTTCTTCTCTCTTGTGCCCGCTGCAACGTTAGGTGCATGTTGAACAGATATTTTTATTAATTTGTCCAGAGTAACTTATTGCTTGTGCGGACATTGGATATCATTATTTCACAAATCTTTCCGTGATCCATTCTTGGATATATGCTTATTATTTTCTTCTTTTTTGCCCGGTAGTAATGTGCCCGCTGAAACGTTAGTGTAAACGAATATCATTTTAGAGCTAGCAACATTACAAAAGGCGCTATTAGTCGTACACAGGCGCTGGCAATATCAAATAGACAATACACAAAGCGCAACGCCTCGCAACTCAACACTCTTCAGTTTGCATGTTGAAAACGTTCCATTCTACGCCACTATTACGTTGCGAGCGGAGATAAAACTGTACAATGCTTGAAGAGATACGGTTATGTCGAAAGAAGGTTTCTTAAAATAGAAAAATGCTCGCTGCAAACTCGCAGATGTACTGTGTTAAGACGCTTAGAGGTTTTTACGTCGAAATAATGGCAGCATTTTGCTTACGTCATTAATGAAAACTGGAGGTTGTTGCGCTCTAGTTTTTTAATTTGTGTAAACAAGGAGGTTTGAGTCAGTTTATTCTTTTAAATGAATGTATTATACGGTTTTGGTAAAATGAGAAAATAGCCTCTATATTCAGTTGTACCACAGGTTGTACCTAGGTATTTCTTTTATGAAAAGTCTAAAAATACTATAATAATTACATTTATTGTTCCCTTTCTTATATCCTTTTAATACCGTACGGTTCAGTGTGACTTCACTTACCTAAGAAGGTAAAAGTACACCCCAAACTTAATAATTCCAGGTCGGGTAAAGCCCATTGTCACCCAAAACTTAGCGAGAGTGGCCTCGGGAATAGATAATAACGTCTTCTCCATTAAGAACGATGCCAGTTTTAAAGGACGGGGTGACCCAAAAAGGGTGGGATGTGCTGGTAACCTCAAAGGTTACTTGATTCCATTAAAAGGGGACTGATTGTGTCAAAACGGATGTATTATGGCTCTTACGAACTATGCCAGTCAAAGTTGATTTTGTTTTGGAACAATTTTCAACGTGAAGTTGTCAAAGTGGATAATTATACCTACTATTTCATTAATAAGTTGCCAAGGGTTTATCATTAATTATTCGTAGTCATAATATACATAGTAGTTTTTATTACGCTAAAAGTATTTAATGTGCAAACATACTTTTTAGACCAAGTGCGGTGCAAAAGTACGGTCTTAAAAATTGTTATATCAAATATTATGTGAGCAAAGTGATGGATGCCTCATACATAATGTTTATGACAAAGAAAGGGGTAATAAAGGCTCTTGCCGAGTTCCATGCCGGCTCTTGTTATTTAATACAACATTTTTCGTCGTATAGACTTGCAAACTGATGGTGTAGTGACATTAATGAGAACATTATACGGCCAAACTGTAAGAAGATTTTATTATTTTGTATAAAAACTTTTCTAAGGGGTTGTATCGGATTTTTTTTAATATAGGTTCATGTACAGAGAAGGTTAGAGTTTCAAAGGAGTCCACCACGGGGGCATCACACACCGGGGGCCTAACCCACGAACCCAGATATTTTTTATTATAGTGATTTCCGCCAAAAAAAATGTTGGACATGACGGCAATTTTGGTTACGACAAAGTCAGGTAAACAAAATTACTGTCAGTGTAGTGTTTACATGATTTTTTCTTATCGATGTAGATATTTAATAAAAGTGACTTACTTTCTTTTAATTTACAACGGTGAAGCGCTTGATGTTTACCTTATCTAATGGCAAGTGACGATAAAACCCGAAATTGGAGGCACATTTCAACCAGAAACCTCTACTACCTAACTAATGATGAATGATGCAAAAACTATTAGCGTTGCATGGAGATTGACAGTTCTTTGGAGTTAACCTGTAGCTCTCTATGTGGAACTAATTGACAGCAGTCCACCCGTTCCAGCACGCTTAATTTTGAAATTCGAATGAGAGCACTTCATCATTTTGACGTGCCACACCGAACGCCGAAACGCGACGTCCGGACTCCGGAGTGAAGTTATCGCGATCCTATTCCATCCCACACGTAATCCATAGCGAACCTGTCGCGATTTCATTTCGTTCCCGCAAACATGCCATTGTTATTTCTCAGATGTTTTCGTATGCTTTAGTCGAGATCTGCCGAAGGGCATATTGATAAACGAGCGCTTAGGCCGCACGACGCGCATACAAATATATTGCTCGAATATTTCATGTTTAACGTCTGCCGTTCGCGATATGGTGTAAGCCGACGCGATGATTACGACACTAGGAGGTTTGCTTGACAAACGACTGGATTTTTTATGGGAAATAGGATTTAGCATGATATACTGCATGCTAAGTGTCAGTTATCGACCCTGAAGTAACTAAGTTTTTGTGTGTTGTTAAAGATACTGATACTCACACCTTATTTTTTTAATGACGATGATGATTATAAAATAGCAATCACGTGTCACAATGTCCGATTTACATTTTAAATGACATTAGCACTAATCTGTATTGGGCTAGATTATAGCCTGATCTTCCCACGTGATATTGTCCACCTGAACCAGCATTGGCACGTTATTAGACTGACGATGAAGACAAAGCTTGTCTTATCTTAAAATGTATTAAACATTAATTAAGCTTACTTAAAGAAAACCCCTCAAAAACATAAATGTGAAATGAGAGCAAAGTTCAATATTATTATATATTGCTAACGGAGAGTATTTGCACAGACACAGCCAAGTTGCCAGAATAATTCACCAGCAACTTGCTCTTGGATATGGCCTTGTTGAATCGGAGGTGCCGTACTATAAGTACGCACCTGCGCCAGTACTCGAAAATCAACGCCATCGGTCATGCAACGCTCTACTGGGATCGCTCTATCATTACGGATAGGACTATTGTCGCCAATAAGCCTGATATCGTGGTGGTCGACCGATCCCAGTGCCGGGCAATACTGATTGATATCACCATACCTCATGATGAGAACCTCGTGAAAGCCGAGAAGGACAAGCTCAGTAAGTATCTTGACTTGGCTTACGAGGTTACCGCCATGTGGGATGTGGATTCAACCATTATTGTACCGATAGTCGTTTCGGCAAACGGTCTTTTAGCCAAGAGCCTCGATCAACACCTAGAGAGGCTCTCGCTGAAAGGTTGGGTCAAGGGTCAGATGCAAAAGGCAGTACTCCTTGACACGGCACGTATTTTCAGGAGGTTCCTCACTCTGCAGCCCTGCCACCGGTAGCTTGGGCCCTGCCCCGCTGCTGGCGGTACTCTAGGATTAGGTTTTTATAATGTTTTATTGTTTTTATATTAAAATATTGTAAAATTCTAGTTTTAAGAAAAAAAACAAATAAAGAGAATAATAATAATAAACTTTCCTACACTAACACTAATTAACTAGCCCAAGAGAAGCTTCGTTATGAAACTCGTTTTATGGTTACTAGACACGGATAAACATACTTAAAATACTTAAATACATACTTATTATACATCGAAAACACCCAGACCCGAGACAATATAGAAAAACAATAATTTCTAAATTGACTCGACCGGGGATCGAACCCGGGACCTCAGAGATGGCGACACCATGAAAACTGCTTGCCAGTTCTGTTAGCTTGAACTTTGCTTGACACGCTGCCGCGTGTCTAGATGTGAATTTGAGTGAGTAGCCGCGGATCGTGCTCAGTAACGTACACTTGAAAATGTCCTGCAGACTACTGGGGATGATAATGTTAAAAATAATAATAACTTAAACTTTGACTTTGACCAAAGTCGATGGCCAACTGAGCTTTACCAGACGCAGCTCCGTAAAAAAACCATTACAATACAGGTGAAAACAACACGATCAATTTTTCGTTAAAGGTAACTTACTCCCGGGAGTTTCGGCCACGCGATAATGTTCGATTTGAGTGGTCATAAAATATTTTATGGCGACAGCCAGTGTCGCCCGGCCGCCCCGCCCGCCCTGCCCGCCCAATTATGAAGGAGACCTGCGTTGAACTCAGTGGCTGAAACACTGAACCTTTTTCCATGTGACGACACGACTACGCTTTTACGGAATACCAAATTTTTTTGAGCGATTTGTCTATTATTCTTAATCGGCCTTTACAGCGTTACCGGCCTTGTTTGCAGCGTGAAACTTAAAAGAACTTTAAAGCCGTGTGATGGAAACAGCGTCAGACTTATCTAAACATCCATCTAAAAATCTAAAAATCACGCAAGCGTAGGTCCCCTTTTTCTGCTAGATTCTCCTAGAGGTTCGGATCGGGAACGGGTACCGCTAAGCCACAATGTGGAGTGGGCTTATGGCCCATTCTCTCTGTTGTAATTCCATTGGTAGGAAAGGCTATGCCCCAGTGGGGACATGAAATAAAATTAGTTGGACTACCTTCGTTTGTTACCAGGCGACGCTTCTTCCCTATACAATACTGTGCCATACAAATTCTCGTTTAATGAATAGAATAAAATAGAATAAAATACTTTATTGTACACATTAAAAAACACATATATTATGTTAACAAAGAAATCAAAATTAAATTTGAAGTCGTACAAGTGCGGCCCTATCACTAAAAGCGTAAATATCTTCCAGTCAACCTAGGGGTGGAGAGGATTGATAGGTAATATTATGTAAGATGAATAATACTCGAACTAGATACCTATTCAGATTACTTTGGCAATAGCTAGTCAATAGATAGTTGCCTTATTTAGGTAGTTCACAAAGGTATCTTTGTTTATTTGTTTATAGCTACATCTATAGTACCTATACGACAAATAGTCGAAACAAACTATATCTTAATTGTCTCCACTATCTCATTGTATTAATTATTCTTTTTTTAATATAGCCTATGTTACTAAGCGCTAATGTAGCATTCTAACGGTGAAAGATTTTTTTAAATCGGTCCAGTAGTTTTTGAGTTTATTCGTTGCAAACATACAAAAATACAAAGCTTTCCTCTTTATAATATTAGTATGATAGTATGATATCAACAATACCTTGTTAATTAGATCCTCAGAGGACGCGTGAAGAAATTGGTTTTATTTTTTTTATATAACAACTATCATCATCATCTCAGCCAGAAGATGTCCACTGCTAGACAAAGCCTCCCCCGAGGATCTCCAGAACGACAAGCTTTGTGCTGCTGGCAGCTAGCGGCTACCCGCAACCTACACCAGATCGTCGATCCACCTTGTTGGAGGCCTGCCCACACTGCATTTCCCGGAGCACGGTCGCCACTCGAGAACTGTTACGCCCCAGGCCATCAGTCCTGCGAGCTATGTGCCCTGCCTGCACTTGAGCATAGCTACTTTTTGGGGCTTTGTTAACCTTAAAAATCAATCAATATCATGATAATAAAATTCATAAAAACCATTATTTTTACTTATTCAACTTGTAGTTGACTGACCAACAAACGGCAGTTCAAAATTAAATTAAATGTGAAGTTTTCTGTAAATCGGCCATTTTGAATTATTTTTCCAGTGTTGCAATATAAAAATAAACGAGAGTAAACGGGTGGAAGCTATTAGTATAAACAAAAATACACTTGCTTTTGCAAACCTGAAAGCTATTAGTGCAACACTAACAACTACTCTTAGTTAGTGATAGATCGCAAAGTATCGAATGTCGTTACCGCGTCGCGCGCTTAAAATCATCCCGCCTCGATTTTAATAGGTTGGAGTTGGCCAGCTATGAAGATTTATATTCGACTTGGCTGAGGTAAGGGGTATCGTAAAAATATATAGGAGAAAATAAAATTATTTTGAAAGAGGATTTTTTAATATCACTTTAGATTCGCCCGTTTTTATAGTCAAAGGATGTCGTTCTTGGTAGAAAAGAGGAAAGTAAAAAAGTTTATTCGATTTCTTCTGTCATTAAACTTTTTAATATTCATTTGTTACTGGCATAGGTAATAATATCTTTGACCACGACTGAACGTATAAAAACTGAACATAATTATAACTCAGCAAATAGTCTATATCTGATAAGTCACTGTAAAGCGCATGTGTGAGTAGAGCGACCTCAGACATGCGCTTCACCAATACATACATAATTTACACAAACACTCTCTACACATATTAGAAAACAATAAACGTAAAACAAAATCATAAAAAATTGGCACGAATTTTTTATATAAAATCTTATTTAATAAAAACATACAAATGTTGGCAATAAATAGCAAACAATACTGAAACGAGCTAAAAGCAAAAAATGAGCACAAAGCCTGTCACATAAATTAATACAAATACAATTTATGCATAAAAATAAATACGGATTTCCCTACTCACGAGTCTTCCAATAAATTGAAACATCAAAGGCTTTGTAGTATACATAAGCTTCATTTTGTATGCGACTGGCAAAGCAGTCTACTGTTTGGATGACTTAAGGTCTATCCACACAACACAACGTTATTTGTAGACGCAAATGAAAACTCTAAATATCCTTTAAACGCTTACTTATTATACTACAAACAAAGCACAGCTTGAAGTTCCGAACGATTCGGATAGTCCTGTAGCCCGTGGACATTCAAATCACGAAAAAGGTTACCGTTTGTCTTTGTGAAATTGTTATAGATTTCGCCATTTTATATACTAAAAGCGAAGTCTTAAAGATCGTAACCCGCCGTAACCCTAAATAGTGATAAGTCTAAAATCTCCATATATGTTAGTTATTTACATTTCTAGGTTACCGCATTTTTTCGTTCTTGTCATGTTGTACATGTTTGTTCAATTACCATACGCAATAGTAAGACTATGGAAAGTTGCCAAACATAAATTTAAGACCAAATGTAGTCCGACCATTTTGAAAATAATTTACATTTTTGAGTTACAGTTTCAAATTTATACATCCAGACGCCAGATATACGCCAGATATCAACCCATACAAAACTGTCAAATTTCCTAATTATATGTTCAAACATAAAGTTAAAAATCTATTGATGAATCTGTTTGTGGTGACAGAACGTTGCGAACTTGCAAGGTGATGAGGTGACCTTGAAATATCTGAAGTTCCTCTGTGTTTCGGAAAGTACGTAAAACCGCTGAGATAGAGGTTGTCGTGAGATCGCAGTCTTTCAAACCTATCAACCCTAATGCTTAAGAATAAACAATAACATGTAGAACAGAAACTCTCGCTCCGGACGGGATCAAGGTCGCGATATGAGAGTAACTGTTAAACAGAATGCTCTGTCGGGCTGTCACGGCCGGCGCCGGCGTCACAGCACGCGCGTTTGCCGGTTGTTGCTTTCCGTATTTTATATTTGTTGGTAAGTAAGTAATACTTACTTATATGACTTCATTTGGTATGGTAGGTACTTACCATAACTTATTATTTATAAGTATTTATGTAGGTAGGTACGCAATATAATAATTCATAAATCTCATATTTTGTGAAACTATAAATAATGATTTAAAAGTAAAGAAAAACTTATATTTTAGCGATATTATTTTTAGACGTAAGCAATATTCAACAGCAAGTAACCCTGGCAACGCGCCTGGACGACAGAGGGGCGTTTAGGACTCGGTCAAAGAAGATTCCGTTCTACGGTGTTATTGTTTATTCTTAAGCCACATGCTAAACATTTTATTTGATTTGGTCTTAGAATAATAACTAAAGCTATTAGTTATTGTTCTGAGGATTAGGTACACAAATATTATCAATGTAACTACGAGTTAAGCCGTGAACGTTTGTACGAGTTTTTCTAATTCGGAACTAGATACATTATCTATACTAATATTATAAAGCTGAAGAGTTTGTTTGTTTGTTTGTTTGTTTGTTTGAACGCGCTAATCTCAGGAACTACTGGTTCGAATTGAATAATTCTTTTTGTGTTGGATAGTCCATTTATCGAGGAAGGCTTTAGGCTATATAACATCACGCTGCGACCAATAGGAGCGAAGCATCAGTGAAAAATGTTGCAAAAACGGGAAAAGAGCCTAAAAAATTAAAAATGCTGCCGAAAGTCACTATTTCACGCGGACGAAGTCGCGAGCACAGCTAGTTTAAAATAACTTACTACTTATTTTAAGTTCTGTTTTTACTATAAACTTAGTCATGTAATAACTAGTAATAAATAATGTTGACCATAACTTTTTTAAGTACGTTTTATGTCGACCCACGTTCGCGTGCACGCTTTCTGCAGAAAGGCGACGAATTCGCTTCGCGTTCGTAAAGCATAGTATGCATAAACCCTTAGTTACAAATTAAACGGTTTACTGCCAGGTGTCGTCAGCGGCGTATCATTTAGTTTATATAGACTAGCTCACTAAGTTAGCACAGAATTGCGAGTTAACCAACGGTGAAGCAACTGAGCACTATTCTATTCATTGTAGCCGTTTGAATTGTACTAAATTTAATTAACAAATCAAAGATGGCAGCTGGCACAGTTTACAGCAAAAGTCGATGAACAAAACCAGACTATTTTACTAATGAAATTAAAGTTTATAACATAACTATGTCTCATTGTAGGTATGTTCCTAAAAGTAAGTGACCGGTTAAAGTTAAAAATATTATATATTTTTGTCAAATATTGCAAAGACTTAAAATTCTTCTTAATATTTGTACTTATTATAATCAGATACTTAGAAATGTTTATATAATTTTTAACGCAAATTTTGTTGCAAACAAATTACAAAAACACAAATGTTGAAAAAATTTCCACGAGCAGGATTTGAACCCGCACCCTTCTGACATACCGGGTCAGGTGCACTTCCAATTGAGCTATCGTGGTTCTAACCAGCCCGCCGAAATTATTTAACACTATTTACTTTTTACTTTGAAAGCCACTCAGATACTTAGATTTGATTAATTTACATATTTATTTTTTTATTTATTTAGTTTACCAACAATTGCAACATTCCTAAAAGAACTAAGTTATTGTATACCAGTGGGCGCTCGCGGTTTCACCCGCGTGGTTCCCGTTCCCGTGGGAATATCTGGATAAAAGTATCCTATGTGTTATTCCCGGTTATAAACTATCTGTACGCCGAATTTCATCCAAATCCATTCAGTAGTTTTTACGTGAAAGAGTAACAAACATCCATACTTACAAGCTTTCGCGTTTATAATAGGTATTAGTAGAAAAATGTTTAAGTAAATGCATCCATATTTATCCATTAAAACGATTAACGAACTTAATGCTATAGATGATTTGGAAAATGCCTCAAAGCTACTGGCAGCCGGTAACAGCCTTAATAAAAGCAACCATTAACAGTAACGAGAATCTAGCTCAGTAACTTACACTGAACGTTCACAAGTTCACGATATTTCTGTAAATGGAATCACCATAAACCGTTTTAGACACCGCCACGCCACTCCCGAAGGTGTAGTCGCCAGAATTCAAAACGTCACTCGATTTTGAACGTTTGATATTCCGCGCGCACACCTCCCGACGATACGGGCTATCCACTAAATATTGGCACAAGTATGATATCGTAAGGACGTGATAGTTTTTATATAAGTACAAAACGAAGATGACCCACTTCCGTGTTACAAATAAGGATTTGTTTCGGTTGCTAATGTAAAATGTATGGGCTTATCCGGTAGGGCCGTGTCGGACGACTGTCGAGTTCACCCCGCCATTTATAGTGCTTAGGGATGGAAGACACGGAAAAGCAATGAATGATTGACGAACACCGAATTCTGTACGAGTTCGAGACGTTTCGATTTCATCGTTAATGTTGGCTATATAGTTTTTGATACATACTGAACTATTATCATCGTCAACACAGTTAAAAGACGTCCACTGCAAAATGAAAAATGCTGGACGAAGGCCTGTACACGATAAATAAGAATAATGTTAATGTAAGTATGTTTGATTTTATAAAATAAAAATTAAGAAATTAAACTATTTATTTAAAGCTTCTTTTTATTCCAACAAGGTAACGGTCCGGCGTGCCAGATCTGAACCAGAGATTAGGTTATTTAACAAGCATCATATCATTTATTTAATGCCCTTTTAATTACGTATAAGTACGTTTGTTTCAGAATACCCTGTAAATAACTTAACAAGTACTTATTTATTGTAAAGTCGATTATTGCATTCAATTTATGTATAGTTTCAAGGTGTCGAGTACAGTTAAAACATGGGCCTCGGAAGGACATACGCAGTATATTCATCAAAAAAATAATCATTTTACCAGTTTGGGCAGTTGAGCATATTGAACAAAACATAATATACTAATTTCAGTATATATAGTATAACAAACAATACATAGTATAATACATAGTACAATATAATTAGAGTATAATAAACATAATATATAGTGTGTTCTGCCGGTTGTCGCATAATGGCGCTGAGACGTGGACATTGACAAAAAGCCTCGTTCATAGATTCCAAGTCACACAGTGAGCTATGGAGAGAGCTATGCTGGGAGTCTCTCTAAGGGATAGGATCCGAAATGAAGAGATTTGACAGAGAACTAAAACCACCGATATAGCAGAAAAAATTAGCAAGCTGAAGTGGCAATGGGCGGGGCATATTTGTCGTAGAGCCGATGGCCGTTGGGGCAGACGTGTTCTCGAATGGAGACCACGCTCAAAGCGTCGTGTGGGCCGGCCACCCGCTCGCTGGACCGAGGACTTGAAGAAGGCGGCGGGAAGTGGTTGGATGCGAAAGGCGGAGGACCGAGTGTGGTGGCGATCCATGGGGAAGGCCTATGTTCAGCAGTGGACCTCTGCTGGCTGAGGATGATGAAACATAATATAATAAGTATATCAGGTTGACCGCTGGCGCGCCGTCGGGCCCGGACACAATAGAAATTTAATTGTTTGTCAGTCAAATGGCGTTTAAGGTGATAATATAACTCTTTGGTGTAAAAGTTAGTGATTATATTTCTTTGCACATTTTGCCAGGTCGAAAAAGTATTGTAGCAAAACAAGCATTTTTAAAAGGAAATAATTGCGCTTTTAAATTTTGGTTTCAGAAGTTAGTATATAATTGGTACCTTGGTACTCTGATTCTTTCCATAGGGTGTGGAATTGTGTTGAAGCCAATCCATATCCCTAGTTTTAGATTGAAGTTTTGTGATAGTAACGAACTATCTAGTGCAATTATTCCATCCGAAAGTGCACAATCGCATATAGGAGGGGCTATTGTTCCCGGTCGTGCCCGTTCCGCTTGCCCATCTCGATTTTGACGGTCGATTTTACTATACACCATTACACCGTCATATATTTTGACAACCCTTTTGAAATGGCGGAAAAAAATGAATTTTGAATTTTGAATCCGTTTACTTTTGCTGATGTAATTTTAAATAAGTTTTGTAATTGTATATCAAACTTCGAAAATCGGACGCCCTTCGAAATATTATTTGTTACTTGTCCGTTGTTTACAAAAAGCCTTGTGTCTATGTTGTTTGTTCTCATTGATATTCGGCATCGCGCTACATCTCCGGTGTTTTGACTACTTTCCATCAGGCAATCAGGCCACTGTTAAGCTTACGTCATCCCATAAGGATTGAGGAGCTCGATGGGGTAGCGGTTATCACGCCCCGTCTGTGGTCGATGAAGCTGAGCAACTTCATCAGATGGGTGACCAAAAATTTACATTTTGAACTCCTCCATGCTTCGGGAGACACGTAAATCTATTGGTCCCGGCTGTATTAGCAATCGTTAATAACCACCAATCGATACTGGGCTCGCGTGGTGGTTTTTGGCACGTTATCCTTGTCAATCCAGGGAAGGCTCGCGCCCCATCATTAGGAACATAAAATGAGCTAGCGATTAAGTGAATTACTAACTTAATTCATTCTAAATATTATGCTCCCCACTTTTTCTTTTTTTATATTAGAAGAAGGCAAAACGAGCAGGCGGGTTACCTGATTGGATGCAATCACCGCCACCCATGGACACCCGCAAAACCAGAGGAATCGCAGATGCGTTGCCGGCCTTTAAAAACCTTCGAAAATGGGACGCCCTTCGAAATATTATTTGTTCCTTGTCCGTTGTTTACAAAAAGCCTTGTGTCAATGTTGTTTGTTCTCATTGATATTCGGCGTCGCGCTACATCTCCGGAGTGTTAGTGTACACAGCGGCGCGGCTCATGGCTCCAATTCTGTAAACAATCACATAGCGCTTAATACATACAGCCCTTGGGATTATGTCTGTTTGTTCGCGCGTTGTAAACATCTATAACGAGACTTAACTTGAATGATGGATGGCGGTGGCAGTGAAGAGGAACTCGGTAAACAGCCGTTGATGAGACGCTAAATGAACGTTATGGATATTACCCGAAACGGGACTATACGGGATATAATAATTACTATAAGAAAAAAATTGCTATTACTGTTAACGCTTTGGTGGCCGACGTTAGGCCCGTGAGAAGGTCTCGGGTTCAAATCTCAGATCGGGCAAATTGTGTTTCGGATTTTTTGCTGCCCGGAATTGTGATCACCAACCCGCATATAGCAAGCGTGGTGATTAAGGCGACGCATTGGAAATTTACGTGGCGGAGATCTTGATTTTTCCCAACAATAACAAAACATATGAAAGTGATAGTTGCAGAAACATGATTTCTCAACAGAGAAAAAATATCAAAGTAACCTCTTTTAAAACATAGATTTGCATTTTACAGGCTAATCAGACCGATTTAAGCATCTAAATTTTCTTAGAAGATAGAACACAAACTTCAATATTGTAGTTTATTTTTTTTAATAATTTGTAGTTTTAATTTGAAGGAAAAAAAACAGTTTTTCTCATGGTACGGGGCGCAAACGCTCCATATGAGATTTATTGTTTAGCGGTGCGTCGCCTTAAGCCATTACTCATCAATGGTAGTGATGACTTGATTTCAATGATAGGCCCAGCAGTGGGACAGTTATAGGTTATTTTATAACTGGGGTCTCCACGGAGTTTTTGTCCACTACTTCAACAAATGCTGAGTTGAGTCCTTTTAGAACACACTTTTTATTATGATGTTTGTTTTGTTTTTAATACCTACATAAGTGTGTACTGTGTTCTAATAAACTTATTTCATTTCATTTTCATATTTCATTTCATTTTATTGTTTATTTTTCGACTATAATTATTAATATTAAATAAAAATATCCTTCTCTCCTCGTCCTCTCTTTATTTCATCCTAATTGAAATGATAATGCGCAACACGCAATCATTTGGTGCCCATAATTAGGATATACGCTCCCTGATCGTATTAAATGTATCACTGTAAGGCACTCCGCAGACAGAGCAACTTTGATATCCTTATTGCGACAACGGGCAACTCGCAACCAGCTGTTTATATACAATCTCAAGAAACCTAGGTTGTTGTGAGTTTCGATGATCGACAACAGTTTTGAAACTTACAAAGACTGTTAATTTGGTTCTAGGTAGTTGTGTGAAGTTGCTAGTTTCCCCATTTGGCAAACACTGACTGAGCTTAGCATAAATAATAAAATAAATAAATAAATAAATGTTTCCCACACTCACACCAATTATCTAGCCCCAAGAAAAGCTTCCTTAAGAAACTCGAGGAATGGTTAACTAGACAACGGATAAACATACTTAATATAAATGTTTATATAATTTTTAACGCAAATTTTGTTGCGAACAAATTACAAAAACACAAATGTTGAAAAAAATTCCACGAGCAAGGTTTGAACCTGCACCCTTCTGACATACCGGGTCAGGTGCTCTTCCAATTGAGCTATCGTGGTTCTAACCAGCCCGCCGAATTTATTCAACACTATTTACTTTTTACTTTGAAAGCCAAAGGCGCCCATTCAATGTTAACAACTACCGTCATTAACATCCAATCAAAATATTTTTACAAATTTTTACAGATCAGTTAAGAAGTAGGCAAGCTATTTTTTTTTTTATTTTTTTTTTTCTATACTTAATATACTTAAATACATACTTATAATACATAGGAAATAGGTCCTTACCTATGAAATTGGAGTTTTTTTCTCACTTATTATTTGGTGTATTACTTCTAAAAGTCAATACCGGTTGTTAAGATTATTATACGCCTTTAATTAAGACTATGTTACTTAGGCTTCCGTAATAACAATGATTATTAATTTTGTGTCTTTATCGCCCATTTTTTTTTTAAATTGACTAGCTTTTTTGTTCGCGGAATTGTCCTTTAGTTTCATTGTAGCTTTGAAGGCACTTGATTTTTTTCTTTTTAATGTCTGCTATATTTAGCTAGTGAAACAAACACACAATTTACAATTTTTATAGTTTAAAAAAAATCGATGCTAAGAATATTAAAAAAATCTTTATGGACATATTCTAGAGCTTATTTTACCCGATCCGATCCAAATTCCTCGGGGAATCTACTAGGGCACGGGGACACGCACTAGTGCGTGACGCCGTTCCCTCTAGAGAACCTCTGAAGGTGCTTCGTTTCACAGGGCTTGAGGGACCCTTTAAGTCTTGCGGCGAAAGACTTAAAGGACCCCAAGAAGCCCGGTTAGCTGAAAATGCCCAGTGCACTGTGCAATCCACAAACTCTCTCAAAAAAACTGTTAACTATGGAATATGGAACCAAAACCTAGGTATAACAACTTTACGGATTTTAACGCGCGAGTATTATGAAAACACATTTACAATACTTTTTTATGTCAATGAACAGTGCGCGCCAAAGTTTAAGATGTGCTTATACTCGTATTACAAATGAGTTTGAAAAGTTCTGTCGATATATTACGTTTCCTTCATGCTACTATTTTTTACCATTGATGCGCTTCGAGGAACAAAATTATAATATTTTAAATTTATTTCGTTAGCGCAACTAAAAGGTGCGCTTCGAGGAACAGTTTAGTTGCGCTTCAATAGGTGCGCTTGAAAATGAGAGGAACTGGCAACCTTTACGGAAACTTTTAAAAAGTTGATAGTTACTTCAACAAAAGTGGCTCTGTAAGCGAAGCGTTTTAAATACTAGCACAACAAAGCTGGCTGGCACAAGCCTAGTGTACAAAAAAAAACAAAAAAACAAAAAAAAACAAAAGTCTAAACTTCTCCCCTACATAATTTCACAGCGATAAAAAGCAGTTGTCACTCTCCTGTCTATTTACCGCCGTTGTGCAAATAAAAATGCGATTTATCTTTACGTTTGCGCTATAATTCGCAACTCATCGATTCCGTTAAATCATAAAAGCGGGATGGTGTTCCCGCCATAAACATTTATGGTTTTCATGTTTATTCAAACAGTGAGGTTTTATTATTAAGTTGGATGAAGGTTTCTTTTACGGTCGCCGTTGTTGTTGCCTTGTTGTTATTGTATGGTTAATCGTTTTTATGTGTAAATATGCATGCATTTAGTAAAGCATTTTATATTATAACATTATTTACCTCCATAAAAAGTCGCTATTGTTGGTAGATCAAATAATAATATGTAATTTCTGTAGGTAAGTACTATTAATTTAAGTTTTAAAATGTATCATTCCTCTGTACGAGGCATCGAGATACAATCAACAGCGAAACTTCATAATCAAATCATACCATTAGGAACTAATAAAACAAACTTTTGTTACATACTTTTTGGTTGCGCCAGTTGCTGACTTGAATTTGCCGCGCAAAAGGTAGTTTGGCGCTATACTAGCTTCCTTTACCCATCCCCTCCAATACCTTTCTCGTGGTTAAGAAGACCGCAATATGGAACGCCGCACGCCAACTAGCGCTACGGCTGCAATCGCAAATTAGTGCACCGACAACGTTTGAAGAAAGAAAGAAAGAAAGAAAGAAAAAAAGATTTATTGGTCGAGCATTTAAACTTACACTAAAACTAATTAAATACAATTAAAATTAACAAAATTGCCGACCAAATGGTTGCCACTCAGCATAATGCCATGACATAGTTATGCCAAGGCGCTAGTTTTCTGTGGAACCATTAACTAAATTAAGAGAGAGAGAGAACATTACAAAATATAAATTGATTTAAACTTAATTAAAAACAGTATTATCAAATATCTACCTATCTATGCACTTATTTGTGAAAACTAACAACTAACTACATATATATATAGAACAATAAAATAATGGGTAAGAATAATAATAATAATTATGAGTAACCATAAATTTATAATTTAATTTAAGAACACACATTTATACGCTTACGTAATTATAATATACTTATATAAATATATATTATATTAAGAAGATGCCAGCGCCGCGACCGCTCTAGAAAAGATCTCCTATGGTCCTTCTCCTCCTCCTCCTCATTTCGGTCATCTAGCTACCACCGCGTTAGGAGTGTTAAAACTGTGAGAGATCCCGCGCTGGTGTTCCAATTCTGTGTTCCAGAAAAGTGCATCCACCGACCACCAACCTCTTGTCGGTTCCGACTGCTCGCCCGCCCGCCGCACACGTGTAATCTACAGCCGCTTGCAATCAAGGTATATCCCCTGTCCCATCCTCGAACTGTTTATCCATTGCCCTTGTCGCCATCCCTCGCAGTTCGAAATATTCCAACCTATTATAACGCCAATAAAAAATACAGCCCACTAAATAGCAGAACATCACCCGCGCCACCATTTTGTAGTACTTCTCGCCAGACCATTGTGGTTCCTTCGAGCCCAATCATTTTGTGGTCTTCGAGCCGCACCACTTTTGTTATATTACATTTCATTAATCATTATAAGATGTTTACCAAAGTATAGTTATATATTATGTAAGTAAAGTATTCTGGGTTGTGTATATCGAATTCAACACCATAGTGAATGAAGAACGATTGACGAAAAAAGTGTACAAGGGGAGTGTGAATGGAAGCGTTGGAAGGGGTAGACCTAGGCGGACATTTCGAGACCAAATCGGGGACGTCTTGTAAAAAGGCCAGGTCAAGAGTACCCTAAACCGAAGAGCATGTATAAAGGAAATAATGAAAGTGGACGAAGCGAAACAAGTATGTATGGATCGTAGCAAGTGGAAAAAAGTGGTCTCTGCCTACCCCTACGGGAAAGAGGCGTGATTATATGTATGTATGTATGTAACACCATAGTCATTTAAATTGAATAAAAAATAAAATATGTATGCCTAGTACGCCTTCTGGCTGGCGTGAGTTTTATTCATAAATCTTATTATTATAAGGGAAAACAAATAAAATATATGGCAGTGTCTTCTGGTAACAAACCAGGACAGTTTAAATATTGTCATACAAACTCCCGTTCGCGTCAACGTGATCAAATGGTACAAAGTAGTTTCAAAATATAAAATCAGAAATCGAAACTTTTTAAACATCATTATCATCATGATCTCAGCCAAAAGACGTCCACTGCTGGACAAAGGCCTCCCCCAAGGACCTCCACAACGACCGGTTTTGTGCTGCTCGCATCCAGCGGCTTCCCGCGACCTTCACCAGATCGTCGGTCCACCTTGTTGGAGGCCTGCCCACACTGCGCTTTCCGGTACGCGGCCGCCACTCTAGGACTATCCCGCCCCAGCGGCCATCAGTCCTGCGAGCAATGTGACCTGCCCACTGCCACTTGAGCTTAGCAACTCTTCGGGCGATGTCGGTTACCTTTGTTCTTCTGCGGATCTCCTCATTTCTGATTCGATCACGCAGAGAAACCCCGAGCATAGCCCTCTCCATTGCTCTTTGAGTCCATTGGTCCCTATCTACTGACCCTGATAGGTAGGGTATGGCAGCTGGAACTACGGGTCCGGCTGTCTTTTCAAGGGTACCACGGGAGTTCCGGATCCTAGGCCCCCTGCCGGTTATATCTTCGCGGGCGTCTCCGGCAGGCCCCGGACATGGGTTGGACTCGTGGTGGCATGTGGTTAGCTATAGAAGTGGGAATGTTCGTCTGCCTGGTTGGTCTGGCCAGGCTTCCATTTCGTGCATAGCGAGCGGGTCTTAGTAGCGGTCCGGTGGGGGCCTGAAGCGAAAAGATCTGCGGGGTACGTGAGTTACCCTTAGTTGGTGTGGTGCTCGGTGGTTTTCACTGAGTAGTTACTCCAACATCTCCGGTACTAGTCTGGAGAACTAGTAGAGGTGCCCGCTAGATGCAAAGGCCTCCGGTTTAATCAGCCGCGTAGGAATTTGGAATTGATCAAGTGCCTGGATGGGTACCGAGAAGTGAGTGTGCTTACAACTCCGCCACCAAAGAGGACATTTGGTAGTTGGCTTTAGAGCTGACGGCCCAAGCAGTGGTACACTGCGAGTTGTGCTCTTAGTGCAACGAGAAGTGAGCGAGCTTACAGCTCCGGTGACCTATCTGGATATTAGGTAGTAGACTATACGTGTCCACGGGGCGACTAGCTTGAGACACTAGTCTTAAAAGTACTGGATGAAGGATGCGTACCGGCGTGTTCTGATCTGGCGTTATGACCTGACGTAGATGGTCCCTGGTGCTTGCGCAAGGTTATTCTGACACCTACTTTGTAACCGGAAGATTGGTAGGGGGTGTCAGTATAAACTTTAAAGTAGTGTATAGCGGGTTGTGCTCTTTGAGTGACCTTGAGCCTTTTTATGAGGCCCATAGTGAGCGACCACTTTTTAAACGCATATCGAAAAACCTTCGAGTGTCTACTAGTACCTGAAGACTTTGACAGTAGAAATACCGACTAAACACTATCGGAACTTAATTTTGAAATCTAGTAAACATCATCTACTTTTGCTGTTGACTGTACATAAAACTATTACTAGAAAACCTTGACATTTATGCAGCCTCACGAACTAAGGCGGTTTGTTGACACCAAAAAAAATCTTTTGAATAAATTCGAAACTTGAAAAATTTTACGCTACTGAAGCACAGCCAGAAGCTTAAAAGTGCTCAGTAGTAATTAAAAACGGGGCTCAGCATAAAGTATGGCAATTGCTCAATGTCGGGCGGTCGACTTTTTAAACATTAATACCGCAGCACCCACCGCCATATAAAGACGTTTATATTTTCTGTAAGAAGGAAAGCAACGAAAAACTTACTTTAAATCAAATTCTAACTGTATACCTATTTGGATTTGATTTCATAAAAAATGTAAACGTATTTTTAACACGCTTTTATTAGGTCGACCTGTATGTAACTAATTATATCATAAGAATAATTAGAATAAAATTGTTTTCATCATCATCATCATCAGCTCATAAAGTCCCTACTGCTGGGGCACGAGCCTTCCCTTTGGATGGATAGGGAGAACGGGCCATAAACCACCACGCGGGCCCAGTGCGGATTGGTGGTTGTTAACGACTACTAATGCAACTGGGACCAACGGCTTTACGTGCCTTCCGAAGCACGGAGGAGCTCGAGATGATAAAATTTTGGTCACCCATCCGATGACCGGCCTTTGCGAAAGTTGCTTAACCTCAGTTATCGCAGACTGGGTGTGTTAACCACTGCGCCATCGAGCTCCTCGAAAATTGCTTTATCCTACTAATATTATAAATGCGAAAGTTTGTGTGTATGTATGTTCGTATATTTTTGCTTCTTCACGCTGCAAAGGATGGATGGATTTGGATGAAATTCGGCATACAGATAGTTTATAACCTGGACTAATATTATAAATGCGAAAGTTTGTGTGTATGCATGTTCGTATATTTGTTGCTTCTTCACGCTGCAACGGATAAATTGATTGGGATGAAATTCGGCATACAGATAGTTTATAACCTGGAATAACACATAGAATACTTTTTATCCAGATATTCCCATGGGAACGGGAACCAGGCGGGTGAAACCGTCAGCGGCCGCTAGTATAGGTATATATTTGCGAAATTATCTACAATGAAGATTATTCAAAAAGTCACCTTTTCTTTAAATATCAGCTACCACGCAGCTAAGGCAAAACTTAAAGCAAAACATGAAAACTGATTATGCAAATCCTACCATCGTGTTTCATCACTTAGCCAAAATACAAAAATATCAGATTACTTATGTACTTTCGTGGAAATTAACATTATATTTCTTTTAGAGACCGTTTTTTGCTTGAAATGAAGTGTTCGGATTAATCGGATTAATTTCAAACGCCGAGGCTTAGCCTAGGAACGTTACAGCGATACCGAAAGCGTTTATTTAATCAAAATGTAAATTTGAGAATTTTCGCTACAAAGAAATGTGAAATTAGGCTTTCCCATCTAGATCGGGATTCTGGTAAGATGAATGAAATAACTCTGACCTTTGCATTGAAAATGTAAAGGAGTTTGCATATAATTAAATTTAATCCGTCAATATAGTAGGTTTGAATACTTGTTTATAATAAATCTTTTATTGTATAGTCGACAACGAAATTGCTTTACCACCTTAGAAGTGAAGTTTTGTTTGCATATAATAAAACAACAAGTTCTATTTTTGTCTATAAGACCAAGTGACAGATACGTTGTCATTATTGACAATGAGCCTTAGCGACATTTTATTGTAATGGAAGTTTTTGTCAAAAGTGATAAAGCAATTTCATGGTCGACTATACATTGAACCACTTATTTTTTTTTTGTTACATTCTTTTACAATCATGCAGCAATGCACGTGAAGGTTTATAGTTATAATATACCTACCTAGAGATTTTTTTTTTTTTCTCTAGGAAGATTAACAGACAAATAACATCTATAGTTAAGGTTAATAAATAGACATATGCCATTATCAAATCTTCACGAATATAATTGGGAGATTAAAAAAATGAAATTATAGCTTTTAGTTTGGTTGGTGGTAGGCCTTTTTATAGATCCAAATAGCTACTTACCTTATCGATACACCAGGTATGTGTCCGAAACAAATGCTAGCAGCAATGTTGTTGTCAATCAGTTAGAGGTCAGAAAGACAATTCTTTGCTTCCACCTTCGACCTTATCGCCACTTTTTATAACGTGAAATGATGACAAGAGGTTCAGCCTTTCCTTTGTTAAAATATAAAAAACCACTTCTCGTACCAAATTTTGCCAATGACGATTCATTGGAGTAATTGACACTTTTTGTCAATTGTTAAATACCAAACTGTACGACTTACAGAGGGCCACACATCAAGTTACCCCATTTCCGTCCTTTCTCTTGCTTCCGTGGATGTATAATTGTTTCGACACACATGTACATAACCGGAAATGGGCAGCTTTTTTTTATATAGATAGCTCGGTAAATGACTCCATCCCACTGGTGTTAAGTGGAAATGGAGTCCAGACGCGAAGATAACTGGTGCAGCGTGAAAACAAACGTAGCATCAGTTAACCTCACTCTGCCGGCCCACAAGGTGCTTCTTCACGCCTCTTTTGAAGGACCCCATATCATAGGAAGGAGGGAAAACGTGTGCTCGTAGACTATTTCATCTTTTGGAGGTGCGACAAAGAAACGAGTCATCAAATTTCTTTGTGCGCGATGGAATATTTGAGACAGTGAAGCGGTAACTCTGAAGAGCAGCACGTGTACTTCTATGAAGGAAGGGAGAAGGTGGGATGAGGTCAAAGAGCTCTACATGAAATGTGGCCCAATGTACGACCCAATTTTTGTTTATTTTAAAAACCTTTTCATAACATTCCTTTTTACTTTTAATTAGTGGTCGCCGAGTGGTCGAAATTCGACCGTAATTTTATTAAGACTGCACGGATTGTATCCTAAGCAATGAAAAAATTAAAAAGATAGAATGCGAGTTTGGATTGGCAATTTGGTATTGACAGATTTTGGCCGCTCCTCTTCCATTTTTGAAATTTTTGAAAATAGTATTTAAGCGTGTGTGTCAAATACATGGTAGTTTTCGGAAACAGCATTATCATAGATCAACAGTTCGGGTTTAGGCGAGAGCACTCGTGCCCCCAACAGGTTCACCGCATAATCGAGTTCATCTTAAGCGGTTTCCACACCCGCCATAAAAAGAAGACTGTAGCAGTCTTCTTTGACGTAACCATAGCCTTCGATAGGGTCTGGCATAACGGGCTAATATACAAGCTATATCGGCTGGACATGCCCGATAGACTAATCCGTCTGATTAGAACGTACCTCTCGAATCGTACCTTTCGTTTTAGGCACGAGGGCACGCTTTCCTCCACCCGTCCGATAAGAGCTGGTGTGCCCCAGGGCAGTGCCCTCTCGCCATTGCTGTACACGGCGTATACCAATGACATTCCCATCCCCTCCCACGGCATAGAGCTCTCGCTCTTCGCCGACGATACAGCACTATACCGTAGCGGGCTTAACCCGAGTTCAAACATAGCTAAATTACAAATCGCGGTCAATAAATTAGGCGATTGGTATCGAAAGTGGCGCATCGAAGTTAACCCAGACAAGAGTGTCGCGGTTCTCTTCGATGTAAAGCGTAGAACCCATGTAGTCCCCTATGGAACCCCCACAATGCATGCTAGGGTCCGGTATCCCCCGGCAGAAGTCGGTCAAATATTTGGGCGTAACGCTAGACAAAAGTCTATCTTTCCGCCCTCACATCAATAGAGTAGGTAGGAACGCTAAGTTCTACCTAAACCGGCTTAACCCTATGTTAGGCCGGAATAGCAAAATGTCTCTCAGAAACAAAAAAACCCCTTATAAGGTTTGTATCAAACCTACGATGACGTACTCGTCTCCTGTTTTCAGTCATATAGCGCCTTCAGCGCTTCACAAACTACAAGTAATCCAAAGTAAATTCACGCGAAGGGCCACTGGTGCCCCGTGGTATGTAAGGAACGCTGATCTGCATCGTGATTTGGAACTTCCAACCGTGCAGCAGCACCTCCGTTCAGTCGCGAAACGATTCTTCGAAGCGGCGGAGAATCACTTGAATCCCCTCATTAGAAAGGCAGCGGACTATAGCTCCGATCACCTATCGATTCCTCATTTCCGTAGGCCGAAGCATGCTTTATGGGACCAGCCCAATCAGTTGTCACGTAACCTAGATTGCCTAATCGCGGCGTGGGACACGGCGGCACATAGTTAAGTCAGCAGACATAGACAGCTTCACTGCAGTGCAGCGCTCCCCACTAGGGGGAGCGCTACGTCCTTTTGTTACGGCGACCCAATCTGAGTAACGCCAACCGCGCCTCTCGGCCTTCCGAGGGGCGTGCGTTTCGGTAGCCTTCGCAGCCCTTTTCAAGGCTAAAGGCGATCCCCAGGGTATGTTTTTTACTGTGGTCTATCTTAATCCTTCTTAGAGAAGGACAAGGCAAATCCCAGATCTCGGACCATCTTCGGATATCCTTGAATATTGTTGCATATTTTTCCACTGGGCTAAAAAAAAAAATACATGGTAGTGTGTGTAATGTTTGTTTTATTGATTTAATGTATGTTTATGCATAATTTTAAAAAAATATTAACATTTGGATAAACTTCTCTATAAAAATTATAAGTGTGCGAAATTTCATACTCCTCCGTCCCCGCAATTTTCGTAAAAAAGGGGTACAAAGTTTTTGCTTCACGTAATAATAGATGACAACAACCATATGACAGTAGCAAAACAAAACAAAGAATATTCTTTGTTTTTTATTATGAAAAAAAAAGTGAAAACACAAAAGAGTTTTAATGCGTCCGCCTCACGTTCCTCTACAAACCAGACCCGATTTTCCCTTTGAAACATGAAGGGAAACAGGGTCACTATCCGGCGGCCACTGGGACCACCCGCCGCGCCAATACACCAATGAGCTCCGTATAATTTCCAACATAAGTGTCGGTTTAACTCACCAAATTTCAGTATAGTGGAAATAGATCGACGCCCCGCGGCGTACGCAAGTTTTTCATTAATATTCTCTTCATATTCAAATCTTATTCGATGGGCGTTATCGTTGTGAAATTCGAATCACGCGCGGCACCGGCTCTTTGTCGATCCGTAGCCCTCTCCCCAGAGACAGCGGGATCTGTGATTGCCTACATTTATGAACTTTAACGATATGATTTAACCATGCCATGTTTGCTCGAACTCTTAATTAGAAGCTTGTTGCTTAGCGAAGCTAAATTAAATTTCGACGCTAATGATATTTCCCGAGTAATAGCATGTCGGTACAGTTCTATTGACATAATGAGGTGATTCAGCGCGTTCGTTAGTCTTAATAACAGTGTTTAAATTGTTGATAGTAATTTTATAAGGTACACATAATTATGCTACTGTTTCGAATTTAATATTATTTACAAGGATTAACGCAAACAAAGAGGCATAAATGAGACGGAATAAAAATCCCCTAGGAGCAGCTGGCATAATGAGACTTGTAATCGATAAAGCCTTTAAAACGTAATGTCCTTACGTTATTATTTAAATTCTAAAGCAAGCCCATTTCTTTATATTTAATTTTCAAAATACTAATAATTGCGTTAGAGAACGTAGCTATTCTTGGCTTGAAGATGAGAACATACCCGATTTAAAAATAAGTATTTGACTTTCAAATTGTCATTGTCAAATTGACAATGAAAATGCATGAGTGATTCTTGTTTTGTTTTGGTGTTTCAAAATTATTATTTAATTAAATGCCAGAATAAGTAAAACGATAAAAAATCATTTAGCCAATTATCAACAGCTAATTGGCCTAATATATTTTCCTGGCAGATTTCGGCTAGGTACTAATTTGTTAGAGATAAGCCAAATATATCCATATTACTGAGTTGAGTATCGATTCATTACCAACCGATATGCGGATGCGGTGACATTATATTTTAAATCGCGAAAAAATTCATGCTCTTAACTTAGTTTTAATAACTCAACAAAATCAATAGTATTAAGGCGTTGTTTTTAATCTCGTAACGAAATATCGAATAAAACTGTTGCAAAATATCTAAAATCGATATAATTGCCCGCGATACATATCCATACTGTAAGTATAACAAATCGACACACTGTTACTGATTGACTCTATCTCTTCTGTACGGCTAGTGCTAGTGCTGCCATAAAACTTAAACAACATGATGGCCGTGTAAAAAGTTAAAAAAAAAATAATTTACAAAAATTGACTGTAAAAGATTTTTTTTTCAACTCATACGAGTTTTGCATATTGCATTCTCCCGATTTTCATTCATTTTAGTCCAGCTGCATTTTAGTGAAGACTATCTATGGAAATCTAGACCGTCTCCTAGTAGCATACTTTTTGACATAATTTTATATAATAAATTTGGCAAGCATAGTGATTAAGCCAGATTAAGCCGATATCCATTTCTTATTTTATTTTTACTTTATTTTATTAGGAAACTCAACAGCTTTATTGTAACAATCCTGCTTATTAAACTCATATACCAGCATAAAACTTAGCCAATAATACAATTTCACAACATGCTAAATAAGATTCACGACTCGAAATTACAAAAAGTAATTTGATATATGAATTTTACGTAGTTTACAAAAAAGGTTTTAAATATTTGGTTTGCTATGGGCAACTGGGAAGTATGATTAATAATAAATTATAATATTAGTAATATGATAGTGAAATAATATTATATGTATGACATACATAAACTATAAATTATAATTACAAAATTAATAAAATTAAAGAACTTTTGAATGGCTTATCAGTTTCATTTGTATTGATTACTTGATTACAATAGGCTTTACCCAGCAATGGAATAGTTTATATGCAAAATAATCTATCTTATCCTATCTTATCTATTTATTACTTATCATCATCATCATCATCATCTCAGACAAAAGACGTCCACTGCTGGACAAAGACCTCCCCCAAGGATCTCCACAACGACCGGTTTTGTGCTGCTCGCATCCAGCGGCTTCTCGCGACCTACTTATGCTATCAACACATTAATAATAGTCCTAATAACCAATCCAGAAAGTTACGCTTGTGCTAAGAATAGGTTCAAGTCAACAGTGTAACGGAGGATTGAACCTTCTCAGATTCGACCCGAGCATACCGTTCGGCTACCGACGGACGCTTCCATCTTGCATTGGCCAATGTTGTTACACGAGTTGAAAAAATCTTATAATATCTATATATTAATACGTGAAGCAAAAACTTTGTACCCCTTTTTACAAAAATTGCGCGGACGGAGAAGTGTAAAAATAAGGAGTGCAGAATGGTAATGTTTTTTTTCAATTATAAATAAAAATACATTAAATCAATAAAACAAACATTACACACACTACCATGTATTTGACACACACAATACCTACTCTTTTCAAAAATTTCAAAAATGGAAGAGGAGCGGCCGATATCTGCCAATGCCAAATTGCCAATCCAAACTCACATTATATCTTTTTTAATTTTTCATTGCTTAAGATACAATCCGTGCAGTCTTAATAAAATTACGGTCGAATTTCAACCACTGGGCGACCTCTAGTTTGAATAAAGAAGCTCAGCTTTCCAATTGTTTATGAACCTAATTTTCACATAACAATCTACATTTATTTCAGTATCCGTAACAGCCGTTCATTCTGTTTATTCGAGGTAACGCTCTTCCCTCTTTGTTATTTAAATAACATATGAAACCAGTACAGGCAAATACGAAAATGAATATCATATTTTGTTCACACGGAATGACCGGTATACTAAATAATGGAAGCTGACATGAATAAATTAATTAACTCAACCGAGCCTTTATATAAACTGGAATGTGCGACCCGAAATAAGACAATAGTATGAGATTGGAGAAATTGTTGTGATAATAGAATCCGGGTCAGGCGGGTGAGAATATGTTACTATGTTACTATAGTGTGGTCAGCCACGCGTAAATGGACAGTGGAAAAGTATAGCGATGGGAGCGCAAATGACAAAAATTGTTTTGTATAATTCCATTATACCTCTCCACGCGGGAATGCTTGAGACCATTCTGTATGGTTTTAATACACGTAGGTGTGAAGGATGCTAATGAATATTGTTTAGATACCAAGAATGTTGATAAACAACTAAATTTAATTCAAAAACATTGAAAGCAGAAATTATATCGCAAAACGGTTTTTTAAAAGATTTTTGATCTGACTTGTTTTCTTTTCGACCCAGGGAATCTTACTTATGGATACCGGCTACCAAAAGGGAAACACGGCTATGTGACGGCTCTTCTTCTTTTTGACCTACACACTCTTGCACCATACATGCACAGTAGTTCGGTAGTAGTTCGGCCACAGAAGAGAGCTGATAAGTTCGGCGGGTTTGTCAGAATTACGATAGCATAAAGGCAGTGCACTTCACCCGGTATGTCATGGGGTGCGGATTCAAATTCCGCACGTGGAAAATTTTCTTTACGCTTTTTTGAAGTGAAAACTTCTTTAGCGGCGTTGTACACTTTTTTTGTAATGGGTAAAAAATGTTAAATTCGCGTCAGGACACCTGACCGTCAGGACACGTGGCCTGATCGAAAATTCGTAAGACGGATGACAGCCGGCGCGGCGTAGGAGAGGAAGTATCCCCCTCTCTTTCTACGGCGCGGCGAAAATGTATGCCTGCTGTTTCGTTTAGGCGGCGCAGGGCGCTTGCGCGAATGTTCGAGTGCTTTTTAATGTAATATAAATTGTCATGTTTGTGTACGATAGCGCAATAAATAAATATTGTATTCTACCACATAAATGATAGTACTTTTATACTGATAATTGAAGCAATTCGTGCAAAATTATTCCCTAACCATTCCAAAATATCAAAAATGCACAACGTTAATATTCAAGTTTTCACTTCTGCCGGCACTCCCGGAGTGCAACCCGTCGCTTTTTTTTTAACACGTTAGCTGCCGCGTAGGTCATTGGTGACCTACGAACAATAAATTTTGTCTGGTTTTGCGGCAGTCAACCTGCTAAACAGTAGCTTAAGTTCTAAGCCTTGTACTCGTAGAACAATAAGAAAAAGTATTTACTCCGTAACAACGATCATTTTGAACCGAGGTCTAACCACAGGACTAACTTTAGAGGCGTCCTTGGGTTAACCGCTCTCAATATCAGACTTGAACGCCTAGGAGAATTTAATAAGGACACGCTCGTGTGAATGCTGAACCCTAAAAACCTCAGGAGTTTTATAGGTCATACATAAAATGTTTTTGTTTTGTTTATATAATTCTTAACGCATATATTATAGCGAACAAAAAACTAAAACATAAATGTCATACATAGCTTACACAAGGTCATACATAGTTTGAGAACTAAGGTTCTCGCCAACCATAACCTATAAAGGTTAAAATTTCATTCAGAAAAAACTTTGCTTTAACAAAAGTTTATTATTATTATTTATTTAATAATAATTAATTACAGAGGGCAAGTTATTTTTAGTTAAAGTTGTGGGGTGAGTATTTTTGACCTTCGATCACGTTAACGAAAACGAGAATTTGTATTCGCGCATGTGTCACCGATGGGCGCTGCTTCAATGCCATACAAATTTTCATTTACTCAAACGTAATTTAATGAATTCGGGTAGTAAGCAACTCTGAATATTAAACGTTTATACGACATCACGTAACAGTTCTTTTAAACCAATCAAATAAAAACTCTATTTTTTAGGGATCCATAACCTAAGGGTAAAACGGGAACTCTATTACTAAGACTCCGCCGTCCGTCCGTCCGTCCGTCCGTCCGTCCGTCCGTCCGTCTGTCTGTCCGTCCGTCTGTCTGTCTGTCTGTCTGTCTGTCTGTCTGTCTGTCTGTCTGTCTGTCTGTCTGTCTGTCTGTCTGTCTGTCTGTCTATCTGTCTGTCTGTCTGTCTGTCTTTCTGTCCGATGTCTGTCCGATATCTGATGATGTATTTCTGTTGCCTATATAACAACAAATACTAAAAAAAAGAATACAATAGATATTTAAGGGGGCTTCCATACAACAGACATGATTTTTTTGCCGTTTTTATAGATAATAGTACGGAACCATTCGTGCGCGAGTCCAACTCGCACTTAGCCAGTTTTTAATTTGACCTAAAAATAAATTTCTGTAAAAAGTGTTCGATAAATACTCAATTGACAGAACACAATAGTGACGTCAAAGTGTACCATTCGTATACATTTTCTATTTCAAAAAATCGTTTTGACATTTTGAAATTTCGAAGTTTCTCTATTGACTAACCAGTCACATATCAAAATTTTCATAGTCAAAACTAGTTAAAACTAGTTTAGACCAAAATGGGATTTGACTGTAGCATACATCCATCAGATTCAGTTTGAAACTTTTTTGCAAAGCCACAAAATTCATTTTTCACCTCATATTCTCTCGCATGTTACACAACGAATAGTGTACGAATGGAACGATTAATCACAACACTGCGCCCGTCACTTTGTTCACGTCATTCTGTGGAACTGTGCATTTTTCAGGGATGAAAAGTTTTGATCATCTCGCTCACACCATTATCCAGTTGCGATTCAGGCTGTCAACCGACACGATTTGATTGAGTAAGGCTAGGTTTAGATGGTCGCAGTTATGCCATTTTCGAACTGCGCTTAAATAAAAATTGTTTACATGAAACATCGTCTACGGAAGCGCAATCGACTCGGAAATATAAAATACTTGACACGCGCAATTATTACAGTAATAATTTCGGTTTCCTTCGCCTTAGCCTGGCCTAGCCGTGCTTCATAGGCTCGCTAGGTCCTGTCACGAGCCGACACTTCTCCCATAGTGTTTATTATCAGACTACTGACTGACGCCTATCACTCTCTATCAGGCCTACAACGTCTCTCAACTTTGTCTTTCCTCTGATCCACTCGTTTCGTCTTCGATCTAGCAGAGTTACACCCAGCATCGCTCTTTCCATTGCTCTCTGCGCGACTCTAAGTTTTTCAGCTGACCTCTTAGTTAGTGTTGTAGTTTCCATTCCATAGGTGAAAACGGGCGAGACACACTGCTCGACGACTCTGCTTTTCAGGTGTTGCGGTATAGTTTTTGGACGCATGATGTTGCCATTTGCACCAAACGCTGCCCAGGCCTGTCCAATTCTACGATCGATTTCTGTTGTCCTTACATACCTTACCTTTACCTTAGCAATGTAGGTTTATTTATTTGATAACTGTCAATATTCGTAAAATTACACACGAATTCATTAAAAATCTCTCCACAAAAATACGGCACGATCCAGCGATTTGAGCTCACCACACCGCACCGTTACCCGTACCGTTACACAATTATAAATGTGGGTAATGAAATAAAACAAAGGAGCAATGCGCTGTGGCTATTAAGAGAAATAGTGGTGAACGTTGCGGAGACGTCGTCGCTTTGTATGTATAAGGGAATTCGTGCACAGGTGGCGAGCACAATTAAATTGTGCAGGGGTTGCCGTCCGAGGAAATGTAATAAACGACTTGCCTCGACCAAATATTTAGCGACGGGCCCTGGGCTGCGCTGGGAGCGCCCGATTAACGCCCGTTTGCATAAGGCTTTGCTAAGATGAGTTTTTAAGGTTGGATAATATCTTATTTTAGGAGCTCGATGGTGCAGTAACTAACAAACCCGGTCTACAATTGCTAAGGTTAACCAATTTTCGCAAAGGCCGGTCATCGGATGGGTGACCAAAAATGTATTACCTTAAGCTTCTCCGTGTTTTCGTGCGTTGCTAATGCCGACTGCTAATGCAGCCGGGACCAATCCCGGCTGCATTAGCAGTCGTTACCAACCACCCACCCGCACTGGGCCCGTTCATGGTTTATGGCCAATTCTCCTTATCCATCCATAGGCAAGGCAGGTGCTCCTGTAGTGGGGTCATAAAATGAGCAAGTGAAGATCTTATTTATGGAATGCTTGCTTGCAGAATGCTTTAGGAATTTCACAATTTTGATGATGGTGCATATCGATGTGACTGCACTGTGCCAATACCTCCTATCTACTCCTTTTGTTTTTACAGATAGTACATTCTATATGAAATAGTATCATTGAAAGTACACTTGCTAATAAAAGTAATAATAAAATTTGAGAATTAACCTTATGTTTAATGGCTTACAGCCAAAAGCATTCGCAATGCTACTTGCAATTCTAATTTAATGAGTCTTTATGACAAAAATATTTATATAAACTATGAGATATCCTAATTCAAAGAGCAGTCCCGAAAGGTATTATTTTTTTTTATTACAAGGTGGACCGACGATCTGGTGAAAGTCGCGGGAAGCCGCTGGATGCGTGCAGCACAAAACCGGTCGTTGTGAAGGTCCTTGGGGGAGGCCTTTGTCCAGCAGTGGACGTCTTTTGGTTGAGATGATGATGATGATGATGATTATTAGTAAAGGTATTACTAGGCAGTCTTAACTTGGCTTGCACTCGAACGCCTCACATAATCTAAATATGGACTGATGGGTAGTAAAGTAGTTGAAGAAATCTACCGTCAAGCTAGTACTATAATATACTATATATATTTAATTACTAGCTGACCCGGCGGACCTCGTACCGCTTTGATAGTTTCCATGAAATCCAAACAAACAAATCATTATGTATTAGAAATACACATACTACTACTACTACTACTTACTATTTTCCGTTATTTATTATTTATGTTTTGGACTTCTTGGCGGGAAAGTGAAGCGTCATGTCTGCGGTTTTGCTTTATTTTTCAAAATTTGTGTTATGTCGAATATTAATGTGAAATAATGGTGGATTATTAACCGTTAAGTGTTCATGAGTGTGCATGAGTTTTGGCAAATGAAACAAAACAGTGCAACGTCACTTTTCAAATTCTCTCAAGAGACTTAGTAAAGCCCCACATCTTTACTGAGATACTCGAGGGGTTGGTATATCATTTCTCACTTCCCATTTCTAATATCATTCATCATCATCATATATGGAAATATTGTTTATTTATGTATTACTTGTAAGTTAAATTACTTTGACACTGGCTAAATGTGCTAATCGCACGAAGCCATCAATAAAAATAACAAAAAAAAAATGTTTTTCACCGTTTAAACCTTCCCTGAACTTCCATAAATATTTCAAAATCAAAATTAGCCAAACCGGTCCAGCCATTCTCGAGTTTTAGCGATACAAACGAACAGCAATTGATTTTTATATATATAGAGGTACTACAAGCCTTTGCTGCCTGATATAATGAACAAATATTTTAAAAAATGAAAGCTAAAAAAAAGAGTAATAGTCTGAAACATTTGAACAAAATCTCATATCGGAGTTCATAAAAATTTTATGGAAATAGCGTACGATTTTAGTTACAGAATTCACGTACAAGTCACGTAAAAATGGGTTAATGTTTTTTAACGATGTTATTGTACGCTGTGTATTATGCAAATTCATTTTGTATCTTTACATGTACATTTTATTAAAATACCTATATACAGAAATAAATATATAGAACAATGAACCTTTAACTAAAATACCTTAAAAAAATATATAATATAATATAATAAATATATAATTAAAAAATATTATTAAAAGGAGTCCCTTTAGGCAAGGTTCTGAAGATACTGTTTACAAATAACATCTTACACAATGCGTAAAAACCTCCCGTACTAATAAACAGAGTTCGAATATAAGCTTTGACTCGAATAGTAATTCCGTGTTTACATGACGGGAACAAAAACATGAATTAGGTTCCAAGCTTATTATATTGAGTTTACTAGTAAGTTCCCTAATTTTTTGTAATTCATTGTTCAGTGTTTTGCTTTGCTTTATATAATTACCCGAACAACTTCTGCAAACAACTGCAACAGATTCGAAAAATATTCGAATAAAAAATTATTATTTCAATTTAACTCGACTCATTACAAAGAGTCACTCGCCTTAGATCTTTATTAAACACGACAGCGGCTAAGTCCAGAATCAACTCCGACTTTTCGTTTAATTACATTTTGTATTGTCCGTTTGCTTTAACAGAGCTTTGTAAATCAACAACAAGTCCATGTTTAAAATTCATTTCAGTCCGAGTTAGTTTTGCTCTACTACAGTACAAAACATAAATTTATAATAATTGAAGTTGAGCAAATAACACTTGTAGCTGCTTTCAGTATTGTTAATCTTTTATTTTTTTTAGTTCTGAATGGTTAATGCTATATGGACAACTTATTAATTTAAATGTTAATATATTTTCTCAGCTGATTGGTATAGCTTTTTTTTTAGAGAAATTGCTGATTGCTTTAGCCGGCATTTTCAGCGTCACCGGGCTTTTTTGTGGGCGGTGAGGTACGTAAAGGGTACCTCAAGCAGTGTGAAACGAATCACCATCGGAGGTTTTCTAGAGGGAACAGCATCACACACTTAAAAGTGCGTGTCCCCGTGCTCTACAGGTTCTCCGAAGGGTTCGGATCGGATCGGGGTATTGGTGTTGCTAGGTCCCTGGTTACAGAAACTGTGGTGTTGATTGTATTAAGCTTTAAATGAAAGCTAATTAATTGCAGCAATTGTAGTTTGGTTGAAAAGATGGAGAAATAGAGGCATCACGAGTATCACGCCCAGTCTCTCGGTTGAAGGCTTCCCCTTAAAATTAGAACTGTAAATTTAGTAGTTTAGTGAATACTTAATATTGGTTTAATTTTATTATAAAGGGTAAAATTTGTGAGTATGGAATCTGACTTCAACTTTGATATAAACCGTTTTTTTATTGAATTCTACTCAGTAACACAGCTAGTTGAACAGTTATAGCGACCTCTAATATTGCTGTACTGCATTTCAATGCAGATCAAAATTTCCGAACCGAAATATTACAACCAAACTAAATAACACTCGTGCATCACAAATATTATTCCAACGAATCTGAATTGCATTTCCTCCAGCAAGCTCACCTGAACACTCACAATGAAATGAAATGCATCTCGGAACTGTTACGTAACTGGAAATCAATTTGCGCCAGTAATACTTGAACGCGCCAATTGCTCAACGATGTCTGTGTCGCGAAATCAGAGATGTTATTCCGTTATTATAATACAACATGTAGTCTAATAAGAAGCTCGCTGGCGCAGTGGTTAGCGCGCCCGATCTGTAAGTGCTGAGGTTAAGCAACTTTCGCAAAGGCCGGTCATCGGATGGGTGACCAAAAATTTATCATCTCGAGCTCCTCCGTGCTTCGGAAGGCACGTAAAGCCGTTGGTTTCGGCTGCATTAGCAGTCTTTAACAACCACCAATCCGCACTGGGCCCGCGTGGTGGTTTATGGCCCGTTCTCCCTATCCATCCATAGGGAAGGCTCGTGCCCCAACACTTGGGACATAAAATGAGGTGATAATGATGAAAAAGTTTTAAACTTATTTTTTATATAGCTATACCTACTGTTTAGATATGTTTATAATTTTATAATTAGTATATAATGAATGCATCTAAGTAAATTATTAGTTTTAAAAGAGGCTGCTCTGAGTTTCAGAGATAGTCAATTTTTTGCTATTTTTCGTACAATGCTTAGCCTACACTTCATTGACAAAGCTTTTTCCGATTATGAAAATAGTTAGTTCTCCTGAGAATTGTTTTTGTTATGACTTCATGAAAAGATTCATGTCAGTAACACAAACTTTGATGGTAACAATCTAGAGTCTAGCTAAACAATAACAAACCCGAGGATAAAGCAAAGTAAAATGGACGATTAAGCAAACCAATAATATTTTTTAGAATACCAATGCGAAGGAGAAATTAAAAGCGGAGTTCCTTATTCCAATCAAAACAATTCCAATTCAAAATGCTCTTAATAAAGCCATTAGAATTTCCAGTTGTTATTTCAAACGTTAACGTGCATTGCAATCAGCTACACGTCGTGATCATCGACGTAAAAATATAAATTGTGATGTTTGCACAATGTCTGTAACTCGTTAACGTCAACATGCAGCTTCTTAATTTCCCGTATAAACCTTATTCACATCGGCACAAAGTTGTTTTCGATGCCAAAAATGCGAAGCGTCTCCTTCAGTCATATACAGGCAAAACTTTCCAGAATACGGAACACGATAGGGAACATCTGAATACTGCCTTTAATATTTTTGTTGGGGTCGTCGACAACTCGCTCCGCGAAGACGGCGCACGGTAATCAGGAAAATTATTTACTCATGTCTGCGGGTCTCGTAAGAAATACAGACAGGGCTGCTCATGACAGTTTGGTTATAAGTTGCAGATTTAGAGTTCGTTGAAGACATCTGCTATGAGAAGAAGATTAGCAGCCACATAAGAAAGGCGTTTTAGTTTTAAACTTTCTTCAAATTTACCTTTACAAGATCCTGGTAATATCACGTTTATCAAGCTTACTTGCTTTTTTGAATGTCATGTTTCACAATAAAGGAAATATAAGAACTTCCGTTCGTTCAGTAAAGCAAAGGATTTCATCATCTCAGCCAAAAGACGTCCACTGCTGGACAAAGGCCTCCCCCAAGGATCTCCACAACGACCGGTTTTGTGCTGCTCGCATCCAGCGGCTTCCCGCGACCTTCACCATATCGTCGGTCCACCTTGTTGGAGGCCTGCCCACACTGCGCTTTCCGGTACGTGGTCGCCACTCCAGGACTATCCCGCCCCAGCGGCCATCAGTCCTGCGAGCAATGTGACCTGCCCACTGCCACTTGAGCTTAGCAACTCTTCGGGCGATGTCGGTTACCTTTGTTCTTCTGCGGATCTCCTCATTTCTGATTCGATCACGCAGAGAAACCCCGAGCATAGCCCTCTCCATTGCTCTTTGAGTGACCTTGAGCCTTTTTACGAGGCCCATAGTGAGCGACCACGTCTCAGTCCCGTATGTCATCACTGGCAACACACACTGGTCAAAGACTTTCGTCTTGAGACACTGCGGTATATCGGACGAGAAGATATTTCGAAGCTTACCGAACGCTGCCCAGCCTAATTGGATTCGACGATTGACCTCTTTGCTGAAGTTGGCCTAGCTGGACCGTTTGTCCCAGGTAAACATAATTGTCCACAACTTCAAGGGCAGAGTCCCCAACCTTCAGAGGAGTGGGTACGACACGTGAGTTCGACATAACTTTCGTCTTCTCCATGTTCATTTTAAGGCCCACTTGTTGAGAGACTCTGTTGAGGTCACCGAGCATTGCGCCGAGGTCTTCCAGGGTCTCAGCCATGACCACTATATCGTCAGCAAACCGAAGGTGAGTGATGTATACGCCGTTGACGTTGATGCCGAGTCCTTTCCAGTCCAGAAGCTTGAAAACATCTTCCAGTGCAGCAGTGAACAGTTTCGGAGAAATCACATCTACCTGTCTCACTCCTCGCTGCAACTGGATAGGTTTCGAGCTCTGGCCCTGAAGACGGACTGACATAGTGGCGCTTTCATACAAACACCTCAACACTTCGATGTACCGATAGTCAATTTGGCACCGCTGGAGAGACTGTAGCACGGCCCATGTCTCAATCGAATCGAAGGCTTTTTCATAGTCCACAAACGCTAAGCAAAGAGGCTGGTTATACTGTTGTTTGAGAGCCATACTAATCTCGTATAGGCTGATGTCCGGGATGTCTTCGATATAGTGCCGGGTTAACTTAGCTCTAGGGTCTTTAGCTAAGCTTTGTACAGGTGGCCGTGTGGATGTGTAAAGCTGTCCATAGAACTTCTTGACCTCTCCCATAACATCGGACCTGGTCGTGACAGTTCTGCCGTCATCGGTTTTCAGCGTCGTCAGTTGGCACTGCCCAATACCCAGATCTCTTGCGAACACTTTTGAGCCTTTGTTCCGCTCAATGGCCTCTTTAATACGGTTAGTATTAAAGTGGCGCGTGTCGCGAGTCATTGACTTCGAGATCTGCCTATTTAGCCGCCGAAACTGAGACGCATCACCTGAGGAAAGCAGAACCATTGCGCGCCGCTCTTCCATTAGTTTTAGGGTATGGTCTGAGAACTTTTTGGTTCCTTTTGCACGGTGGGTTTTAAAGAACTTGGACCCAACCGTTTGGACAGTTTCCACAAACCTGTTGCTGTATTCGTCCACATTTTCACAATTATTTAGGCGCTCGAAGCGATTCTGCAATTCGAGCTGAAAGCTTTCGGGGTTTTGGATTTGGATGGGTGCAGGACGGAGCGAAGACCTTATCAATCGACGTCTTTCCAGCTTAACGTTGATATTCAATATGCCTCTTACCAACCGGTGATCGCTGCCAGTTTTAAACGCATTGATCACAGTGACATTATTGAATATTTGCTTCCTCGTCGACATGATAAAGTCAATCTCGTTTTTTGTTGCACCATCGGAACTCATCCAGGTCCACTTGCGGTGTTCAGCTTTCCTGAAAAAGGAGTTCATCATAAAGAGGCCCTCCCTCTCAAGAAAGTCCGCCAGCAGTTGGCCCCGGGAGTTCCGATTACCAACCCCAAATCGTCCCACTCTCATCTCATCGCCGCTTCGTTTGCCCAGTTTTGCGTTAAAGTCTCCCATGACAACGGTGTAATGAGTTTTGGAGCCTTGTATGGCTCTAGAGATGTCCTCATACGTAGCTTCCACCTCATCGTCAGGGTGTGTCGTAGTAGGAGCATAAACCTGTATGACCTTCAACGAATACCGTTTGGTTATTCTGAGTATAAGGTACGCTACCCTAGGCGACACACTCCCGGTCTCGACAACGTTGTTCACGAGGGACTTGTGGACGATGAACCCGACACCACCTTGGGACAGTTGTTCGCCCTCCCGGAAATAGAGCAAGTTACCGGACTTGAGGATTATCGAGTCCTCCCCCTCTCTTCGGACTTCAGATAATCCAACTATGTCCCACCGTATCTTGCTCAATTCTTCCTCCAGTTCGTAAATCTTCTCGTCAGTCCGTAATGTGCGCGTGTTAAATGTTGCCAGGGCCAGAGTTCGTTGTTTGCGGTAGCCAGGTCTCTGCCGGAGATTCTTAGCACCCCCTGCCCCGTCGCTGCCTTGGCCGCTACCGTAGCTAGGGCGAGCGGGGCCGCCGGGGACTAGGGGCCGGTTTTTGCTGGTGTGCATGTCATGGGGGGTATTTGCCATAATCGCCACGCTTGGCAGGCGGGTTGGCGATCGCAGTAGGTTGAAGGTAACCTCAGAGAGATGCTGCTGCCCATCCTCTGGAATGGTCCCTTAGTCGCCTTTTACGACACCCACGGGTTGAGATGGGGTGATGCAATTCTTTATCCCCGGCACCACACGGAGGAGCAAAGCAAAGGATTTAAACAGGGTATAATAATCTTAACAAAAAAATATATGGAACTAGACAAAAAGGCCGTGGCCAACCCTGGAAACATTTCAGCAGCAGAATGAGGGGACTGCTCAGGGTCGCTTGGAAAATAAGCACCGTTTCAGCTACTTTGCAGATTAGTTTCATTGCGACCTTAATAATATCAAACCACAACTATTCCTACTACTGGAACAAGTGGTATATCTGAGTATTGTGCATTCCATGCAACGAGAGAGCACGACAGCTGTAGTTACTTATTTAAAAATAGGGGGAAATAGACAGTTAATTTGTGTCCAATGGACCAAACAAAGAACGTGTGTTTTATTTACCGATGAAAATGTAGTATTATTCGTACTATATTATTTTTCTATAACATATACAGTTTACTAAAATATAGCACGATACTATATAATATAGTACGGGTGGCAATCCTAGTGTGTGACAGCGACACGCGAGTCCCGCCCGGCACCTGCGCCCCCGCCCGCTCCTCTCCCTCGTCCGCTCGCGCCCGTGCCCTGTCCTTTCTGTTAGGGATGCCTGATCCGAATCGATCTTTTAGAAGATCGATTCACGGCAATACGATCTGCCGATTTTTTAAATCGATTCAACAGGATGCGATCTTTGCTTAAATCGAATCGTATGCCTGGAAGATCGTATGAAAAAATCGTATCATTAAAATACAAAAATAATGCAAACTAAACGATGTATAAGATTTTTGGCAACACTAATTTTAGCGGTGACGATGTATCTACAGCAAAGTAAGATTACCTACACCTATTTGTTGAAATAGTCTCGAGTTACGTACCTAAGTAAGACTGCCGTGAGTATGAATATGAAATGAAATGAAGGTAGATACATACATATATACATACATATAATCACGCCTCTTTCCCGTAGGGGTAGACAGAGACCACTTTTTTCCACTTGCAGGTAGAAGGTAGATCTGTATTATTATTTGTTTATTTTGTACTGCCGCCGCAAGAACATCATAGGTACTCTAAGTTCATTATAGTACTACGATTAAATACGAATAAAATGGCTCCGCCAGTAAAACGCTGTTGGGAATTTTAAGAATTAGGCATTTATCGACTAAGCCAAATCAAGCGTTTGGACGTTTTTTATTAGATGTGACACGGGAGGACAGTCAAAATTATGTAAACAGAATGTTAAAACCAAAAAAAATACTACGAATTTAAAAAATCTTCTCAAACGCCGTCATAAAAATACTTATTCTGATTTAAACAAAAATGGAGAAAGTTCTACCACAAAAATCTGAGATACTCAAATGCGGAGTTGGAATCTATATATAGTTTTGTAATCTTTTTCACTCATAAATACAACTTTACATGCAATATCATTGTCTTTTTGTTATTTTTTTAATATTATGATACGATCTTCCAAGATCGAATTGAGATCAATTCATTGCAATACGATTCAGATCGTGGATCGATTCACGGGGTTACGATCCATTATGATTCAAAAGATCGATTCAAAGCAAAAGATCGGGCATCCCTACTTTCTGTATGTTTTACGATAGGGCGCAGACGAGTAAGCGTCGTGCCCGCGCCCTGTCTTTTCTATATGTTTTGCGTTGCGACGCTTCTATACATTTTGTATGAAAGGGACGCGGAAGACACATTTGTCCGCGCCCCGTCTGCGTCTTACGTCTTTTCTGTGTGTCCAGCGCTAAACATTACGATTAAGCACAAAAACACTTGAATTGAAAAAAAACGAGTCCTATTTTTTAATGTTAAAAAAAAATTACTAAGCAACCCTAAAACATTTTACAAGCAGAATGAGAAGCCAAGGGGGAGCTCGGGGACGTTTGTAAATAGTCACCGCTATGGCTTCTTGCAGATTAATTTCAAGTGAGAGTGCATCGCGGCCGGTATTGAGAACGGTTCCGCGTGCTCGGAAACTTTTAAATATGTCGTCAAAGCGAAGTTGTACAAGGAACTTGAGCTTTATAGCAGTTTTTTAAGTATTCAACAGTCTGTTTTTCAAAGAATTGTTATATATATAACGTATTGTTTTCTAAAGTTTACGCGAACACTACACATTGAAGTGAAACAACTTTTACGGATCTACTCGCGTTTATTTTACACATTACTTATTTAATATTTATCCTGACGTTTCGACGGACGGACGTTTCACGGACCCTGCAAAGGGTTCGCCCTTTGCAGGGTCCGTGGTCACAGGGAGTCTGAATTAGTAATGTGTAAAATAAACGCGAGTAGATCCGTAAAAGTTGTTTCATTTCAATATGTATAACGCTTCGGTGGCCGAGTGGCAGAGCGCTCGGCCCGATACCCGAAGGTCCCGGGTTCAATCAAAATGTATTTTCAGATTTTTCGATGCATAGCTCGGTTTTGTAATCACCAACCCGCACTAGGCAAGCGTGGTGATTAAGCCATTACCCATCAATTATAGCGATGACTTGATTTCAATGGTGGAGGCCTTTGCCCAGCAGTGGGACAGTATAGGCTGTTTACTTACTTTACTTTTACATGTATATGTATAGATGTATAGATGTCCTACTAACGAAACGAATCTTAACTAATCTTCTTATTTGTCAATTTCTCTTTGCTGAAAAAAATAGTAAATAGAAATGGTAAATAGAAAAATAAATGGTACAAAAGAAATAAGTAAAATAAATATACCTAATAGTCTACCTATAGTGCCCTACTGCAACGCAGAGGCCTCCGTCATTGAAATCAAGTCATACAATTGATGGATTAAGTACTTATTACAACGCTGGCCAAATGCGGGTTGGTGAACACAAACCCGGGATAACTATCTATCGAAAATGTAACTTAAATTCAGTTATTTAATTTAAAGAAAATTCCTAACTATTTTCAAAGAAGACGTTTCTATTTTAGCACCATACCTTTGCATTCGCTTGGAATCCCGTCGAAGATCCAGTCGGGAGTTACGTCTAGGAGTTTATTGTAAATAGGTTGGCGATCGATCGCCGACTGACCTAAAAGCTTTGTATATCTCAGCAAATATTTGTCGCCGAATAGAGTTTCGATAACAATCGTGAGATTCCTTACGTCCTATATACAGACAGATACCTATAATAATTATATTTGATTATGTTATAATGATTAGAAAAGTTTTCTTATTATTTACATAAACAGAAACAAAAATCTAGAAGCGATAATTTGGAAATGAATTAATATAATGTTTAATGTTTTTTAAATATCCAAGAGCATAAATATCTATGCTTTAAATTTTTTTTTTACACTATGTTCTTGGTCAATGTAAGCTGTGGTTAAAAATAGATATACAAAGTAATCTTTGTATTTGTTCGTATTTTATGTGTAGGTTACTGTAGGACACCATACAATCATTATCATCAGCCTTAAGTCCACTGCTGGAGATAGGATTCTACAAGTGCGCGCCACTGGCCGCAATTCGAGGCTCCTTACCATGACATGCTATTGGCAATCCTTTATAAAAAATAAAAAATAATACAAAAATCCTTTGCTATGCGACAGTCTACGTAATACGTCTAAGGTTGGTTTTAGTGATCATATTCCCCTTAGAGAGGGTCGCCCTCCGAAGTGGGGACGAAAGGTGGGTTACACCAGGTTAGACCATAAAACCCTTTCCCTTCACAAAAACCCTTCACAGGACCATTTCCACTCCATAAGCATAAACAAAGGGGTCCTACCTTTGAACACAACAATGCTACTAACATAGGTGTTATGGTGACAGAATTACATAACGATGGATACAAGTAGCCTGACGGACTTAGAATAAGCACCGACACTATAAAACTAAACGACAACAATTATGTCATTTTTGTAAAAGCTAAGTTTTAATTGACCCTAAATTTGCTTTACCACTTTTGAAAAAAAAATCCGTTGCAATAAAATTTTGCTTAGGTTAAATAGTCAATGATGACAACGTATCCGTCACATGGTCCTGTAAGCAAAAATAGACCTTGTTGATAAAAGTTATGCAAACAAAATATTTTTATGGTGGATAAGCAATTTTGTAGTCGACTTTAGGTATCCAATGAGACTGGGACCGGTTGTCTAACCGTTTGACCACAGCAGTGGTTATACATTTCTTGTTTCTAGAAAATTTTGTTTTGTGAAACCGTTGCTCAAATTATTCGTCTTAAAAATAGCTTGAGATCAAAAATTTATAAAATTTCTTATGTTCCTCTGTAATTGAGGATTCTGGGTGAAATATGCTTCCACTCTCGGGTAAATCTTATTCCTTAACATCAGGTAAGATAGATGCTGAGCTACCCGTAGAAAAATGTAAAGAAAATATTTTGTAAAGTGAGACTTGCATTATTTATATCTCTAAATAGATACCAATTAACTACAAGAAGAAGACGATTACTTTTAAATACTAACCTACTGACTGACAGTAGGTACAGTCAGCAACAAAAGTCACTGATTACTTCAGCAGCAGTGTAGTAGTAGCTTTCCTATTAGATACACCCGCCTGCACATCAGACTACAACAAACTGACAAATTTCCTCAATAGACTTCGATCTTTATGTCTAAGGTGAGTGCCTTTCGGTTCGCCTAAAAATTTTAGTCCTAATATTACATGGCCAAACCGTATTGGCCTAAACTTAAAAAGAACAATTATTGTTTTGCCACCATTATAATTTGGTCTAAGAATTGAAAGCCCTTATTTTAGGATCTATAATGTGAAATATCCTAAAATATATTGGCATAACGTTATTTTGGCATTACGACGATTTCGCGTAAGAGACACGCTACTGATATAGTTTTTGTGCTAAGATTTTGTTGATTCAATTATGAATCCATCAGTGAAAATTCTAGGATTCTACCTTCTGCAGTAACCGTATAAAAGCTCGAATTTTAGCATATCTAATATTAATTGTTATTGTTCAGTTTCAAAAATACTAGCTGCCCTACTCCTGTAGGTCACGTGATTGATTAGAAGGTTAGGTAGGTTAGGTTATTTTTTTATTAATAGACTACAGAAATCTAGCTCCATACATTTTTTTTTATAGCTCTTATCTATCTATCTATACCAGCCTTTGGGTTCGTCTTCGAACATAGGCCTCCTCTTCATCTTTCCAGCGTTCTCTATTACCAGCCACCTGCATCCAGTTAATTCCGGCTTGTTGCCGGATGTCGTCTGTCCATCTTTTAGGCGGTCTTCCCCTGCCGCGGGTGTCATTGCGGGGTCTCCACTCTAAAGTTCTTCTAACCCAGCGATCGTTGTTCATCCGTGCAATGTGTCCCGCCCATCTCCACTTACGGCTCTCAATCTCCTCCACCACGTCGCGGACCCGTGTCTTTCCTCTGATCCACTCGTTTCTCCTATGATCTTGGAGAGAAATGCCAAGCATCTGTCGTTCCATTGCTCGCTGTGCAACTCGGAGTCTTTCAGCAGACCTTTCTGTCAACGTCGTGGTTTCCATCCCATACAGGAAGACCGGCAGAACACACTGGTTAAACACCTTGGTCTTTAGGTGTTGAGGTATCTTTTTGGACCGCAGAATATGATTATTGGCGCCAAATGCTGCCCAGGCTTGCCCAATGCGCCTACCTATTTCCGCAATCTGATCTTCGGACCCGAGAGTAATTTTGTGGCCTAGATAGATATAATGGTCGACCAACTCTACAGGTAGGACGAGATTTTTCACATTGTCGATGTTCGTCATGGTTTTAGTTTTTGACAAATTCATTTTCAAACCCACTTTTGCTGATTCCCGTTGTAATTGATCGACCATATCAATCATATCTTCGATGTCATCGCTGATCAGTGCGATATCATCAGCGAATCGCAGATTGTTTAGCCTTTCCCCATCGACTATTACACCCTTAGTTGTCCAGTCTAGTGCCTTAAAGATGTTCTCAAGGGCAGCGTTGAACAATTTAGGTGATATGGTGTCACCCTGGCGAACTCCTCTCTCCAGTCTAAAAGCCTTTGTTAATTTGTGAAGGCGTATCGAAGATGTTCCAGACAGCTGAAGATGTTTAATGAGCTGGATATATCTTTCATCGACTCTACTGTCCGCCAAGGCCTTCTCTACTGCCCAGGCTTCTACTGAATCGAACGCTTTCTCATAGTCGACGAAGGTGATAATAATGGGCTTTCGATATTCGTGGCATTTTTCGATTACTGTCTTCAGGGTATGTATGTGATCGTTAGTCCCATAACCAGATCGGAACCCTGCCTGCTCTCTTGGTTGGTACGCATCTAATTTACCCCTTAGTCTGTTCAGGATAGTTCGAGTGAACAGCTTGTAGATCTGAGACAGAAGACTAATGGGGCGATAATTATCTAGCCTCCGAATATCTCCCTTTTTATGAAGAAGGACAATGATCGCTTTGTGCCATTCATTCGGGACCCTGCTGCTTAATATGCAGTTTGTGAAAAGCAGTGCTAAAGCTTTCCAGACTGAATCAGGCGCCAACTTGAGCATTTCCGGGATGATATTGTCCTGTCCGGGTGACCTTCGGCTTTTAATCTGGTTAAGGGCAATACGTATTTCCTGCTCAGTAACGTCTGGGATTTCTTCAGAGCCAACATTCAAGATAGGAGCCCTGTATGGATGTACGTCCAATGGCGAAGTGTTGATTGGTAGCCTACTTTTGTACAGGTTTTCATAATACGTTCTCGCTACCTCTAACAGCTGCTCTCTATTAGCCACAACGTCTCCATTCTCGTCCATAAGCTGGAAAATCTCCTTTCGCCCATTGGATAATTGAGATCGCAAAATACGTTTACTAGTGTTCGACTGTATGGCACTAGTAATTTTGTCCTCTTGGTATCTCATCAAATCTTGTCTTATCCTATGGCGAACTTCTTTATGGAGATGACGATAATCTGGGGTGTCCGACTTGCCTTCTATTCTCATTTGATGACGGCTTTTTATGAGATCAAGTGTTTCAGCTGTTAGCTTTTTGGGCCTGAAATCGCCATTATCTGGCATGACATCTTTCTGTGCTGCCTTCATTACCGATGTTAAATGTTCATTGAGGGCTTCTATTGACATCGTTTGGTGTATATCCATGTTGTGTAGGTGGTTGCTGATATACTTTTTGTATTCTTCGGCCCTAACTCTAATCAGATCTGGAACAACGTGTTGTGGTATATGACGCTGTGCAAGCTTTCGTCTGTCGGCTTTCGTATTAATGGCAAGAGTTGCACGAACTAAGCGGTGATCACTACCAGTGTAAAAGTTGTTGAGCACTGATACATCGTGAACAATGTTTTTGCGATTGCTGATTATGTAGTCGTATTCATTTTTGTGAACGCCATTAGGGTGTCGCCATGTCCATTTCCGTTGTGGCTTCTTATCAAAAAACGTATTCATGACATACATGTTACTTCTCATTGCAAAGTTCACCAGTTCTTTCCCTCTTTCGTTCCTATTGCCAAAGCCGAATCCACCCATACAACACTCAATATCCATCTCTTTTCCTCCGACTCTGGCGTTAAAGTCACCCATAATGATGGTGTTATAGGATTTACATTTCTGCACAGCCGCGGTCACCTTCTCGTAGAAATCCTCGACTTCGCTGTCTGGGTGGCTTGCAGTGGGGGCATATACCTGTATAATAGCGAGTGTATATTTGGCCGTTAGTTTTATTTTTGTATATGCCACTCTATTGGATACACAACCTATTTCTATCACACGGTCCTTTATTTCCCTGTTGATCAGAAAGCCAATACCCCTCCTTATGCCTTCTTTATAGTAGAGCATGTTACCTGATGGTAGTGTAACAAGTTCTTCACCAATGTGCTGTAATTCTGTTTCAAGTTCCATAAGCCTATCATCTGTGGACAGTGTTTGTGTATTGTATGTGGCTACGTAAAGTTGTTTATTGCAGTTAGTCAACTCCCAGGGATTCCTTGTCGCACCCCTGCTCCGTATCACCTGGCTACTGCTGAGGCCAGAGAGTGACAGAGCGCTGGGAACTCGGGGTCGATTTTTGTTTTTGTCTGTCATTGTTGAAGAGGGAGGTTTAGCCAATAATATAATAATAATATAATATAATAATATAATAATAATATAATATATATAAAATAATAGCTCTTATACTTTGTGATTTTTAATTTTGTGTGAATTAATATTTAGTAATTGCAAACTTTAGGGATTACGAATTGTTCCGCCAAATGTCGCTTTTGATAAATAACAATATGCCGATAAAAAGTTAGGCGAAGTGAAATTAGACCAAACACGATTATGAAGAGTGAAATTATGCGAAAAAAATTTAGGCTAACCGTTTGTGTGCCATTGCCAATTAGAAGTACAAAAAATTAGGCGACCCGATGTATAGTGTATACCCGTCTAAGGTATATGGTTGAAAATTTATTGAAGAAAGACAGTTTTGAATAGGTTGATGTGCAGGCGACTGTACTTTGACAAAGCTACTAAATAATGTAACAGAAGATTGTCAACTTATATTAAAGTTGTCATTGTTGTTGTATCTAAAGTGTTCAGCCACTTTCGTTGCTGACCGTACTACAACCAAATAAATAACGCAATGAACAGAAAAATAAGTTTTATTATATTCGCCCTTATTAAATTCGCTCTTATAAAACCTAAGATATCTCAACGAAGTTTTATAAATGGAATCCAATAATAACAGGATATTTGTACGAAGAATGTGAAATGCGTAAAAGAGAAATATTTGGTCAATTTCTTTTGTATATTTTGATAATATAACATTAAAGTGGTCGATAATGAACAAATGATGGACTAACACTTTGATTTTAATGACATCGCCGTGGGTGGATAACCCTCTTACATAGCAAAAGATCATTAAAATGCACAAAAACGACGCACCGAAATGAAAATCGTCATTTTAGAAGTTGATTTAAATGGTAGTGAGACAAATTATAGAAATGAAAATACTGAGATACGCCTGAAATAAAGACACCAAGAAAGGTCTAGAAATAGGTGACGAGTCGAGTTTTATGCCTTTCTGAGTGATTGCCTGAGTTGCCAGCAGATCATTAGTTAGAAGGACCTAGCCGAAAGATAGCAGACACAAAAGTCGTGTGAAAATAATCCATTGAAGCGAATGATATTAAATAAAAAACATTTTGGCTTTTCTGCAAACAGAATATACGAGTCACAAAGAACCAAGCAGAAAGCAACCTAATAATGTAATGTAGTGGTCCTAAAGGCAAAAGTAAATTTGCAAATCGTAACTTTACATAAAAGGTCTGTTGTGGCTTGTACCCGGAATAGTTGTGATTTTATTTGTACCTAGATGCCAATAAATTGCTCCTTGCTTTAGTTTGCTCTTAAATTATTTATATATGTGATCTTTTTTACGATTTGCGGACACACCGTACTCCTTTCAAAATACCCTGACTCATAAAGCATTTATATTAGGACAGTTTGTGCCTAAGACGTTTCTAGGGTATCGTAAACCAAATAAGAATAGTTGTATGCGTATTTATAAATAAACAACTCAGATGACATTGGATAAACTAGTACACGAAACATAAAAGTAAAAAGACGCTGTACACGTTTGTGTATTATCAGAAACATAATCTTTGTGTCTTTTTTCATAACATTAATATATTTCTAATTGGTCCTAATTTTGAAAATAAATTATATCTGATTAAATACTATATGGCCAAACTCTTTGTACAAGTTGTCAGTATAATGTGGAGAACAAAGCTTACACATCCCTAGACCGCTTAAGGCATCGCACTCACTTAAAGAAGTGCTAATTCTAAAAACAATGCAGTTTTAAGAGACAATTAAAAGTGTAATTGGGTACTTCGTTAAAGTTAAGAAAGTAGATGAATCTGATAAGGTACTTTATAACGTAGTAAAAGACATTGGAAAATTACATAGATAGAGAGATAGAGACTTTCCATGTCATTGATCTAATACGTGTGACGAACTTTCCTTTTGTTCAGTGATATCAGTGCTTGAGGTATTAAAGTTTTGCAGACTCCCAGACACTTTGTTACGAATGCTAAAATGTATACCGTTGCAAGTGTTAGATTTACGGCGGACGCTCCGTGCGTGGGGATTTTCTAAAACGTCGTACATCTTCCTTATTTATGTTTACAGCTTATACCGGCCGCATCCATTTCCTATATAGTTTGAATCCGTTTATCGGATTTCGAACACGTTTCGGTTGAATCCCATATCGTTGGACTTGATATATTATAAGCGTGGTTGGCTACCCTTACAAAATTAATGCGCGCCAGAAGAAATGGAATGATACCGCAAAAAATGAGGACGCAACATAATGTTCGATAAGCTTACTGAATAAACACGGGAGCTCAGAAATGGAACACGCTCATACAACTGGTGTCCTTATCGATTGGTGCATGACTCGATCTATATTTATAGCCAAACTGTGGCCTTAAAACCTTAAATGCGCCCTTAGACTTGCTGTCTAGTCTATGCTTGTCTTTTTTCAACATTACTGAATAAACACGTAGGCTTAGAAATGGAACACGCTCTTATAACTTGTGATCTTATCGATTGGTGCATGACTCGAGCTATATTTATAGCCAAACTGCGACCTTAAAACCTTAAATGCGTTCTTAGACTTGCTGTCTAGTCTATCCTTGCCTTTTTTATACGTTACTGAATAAACACGTAGGCTTAGGAATGGAACACGCTCTACCAACTTGTGTCAAAATACAGAGAGTGAGACAGAAAATGAGTTTGGGAATGGAGCTTAGATATAGAACATGCTCTTACATTTGAATAAACATTTTTTTTCTGTTGTATATCTACTACGACTTACTAACTGTATCTCTGCATAGCATATTTTATTGGACTTGACTTAATGCTTTGGCGGTGCCGCCTCGGTGGCCGAGTGGCTAAGAGCTCGGCCCGATACCCGCAGGTCCTTGGTTCAATTCCCTGGTCGGCAAATTGTGTGTTCGGATTTTCCGATGCATAGCCCGGGTTTGTGATCACTAACCCGCATTTGGCAAGCGTGGTGATAAAGCCAATACTCATCAATTGTAGTGATGACTTGATTTCAATGATGGAGGCCTTTTCGCAGCAGTGGGACAGATATAGGCTGTTTACTAATGCTTTGAAAATATTGAACCTTTTAGTAAGTTTGAAATACAGAAATATATTATAAATACTCTTAATGAAAATTACATTTAAAAAGCTTTTAAGTGGTTTTTGTTGTAGATAGATGATAGGTATATCGAAATTTAGTACCCTTGAATTTGAACCCGATTATTTTCTATTAGACTCTGACTATTTCGCAACATATCTGACTCCTCTTGAATACCGTGAGTACTTGATCGAGGAGTTTCTTCAAAGCCGAATTCAATGACAATATCAAGTAATCAAAAGACATGAATTAGCAGTACAAAGCAACTTAACGCAAGTACGATTTAATTAAAAACCGGTTCTAAGCTCTTCTAATCAAGACAAAACTGTTTTAGCTAGGGGGCTTAATCAAATTCAGCACAAAGCAAAATGAAGTCGTAAAACCTCAGTAGGCATCCTTGTTTTATTCCTGTTGCAACAATTCAATAAATTGTGTTTCAGAGAACTCAATACGAGCTAGTAGAATGAAGGCTACATTCCAATTTATTGGAGATAAATGATTTCATGGTCGAGTGAGAGTCTTTCAGAGAATTAATAAAATGTCGTGTGCCCTAAAGATTTACGACAGACATTGGATTCTGATAGGATGGGATTACCTAGACCATACACTTAGTCTGATATGACGGTAGGACTATAATATTACTAATTTCAATCAATTGTTTACGCTGTGCTGGGACCAGCCAACAATTCTATTTTATACAGGGTCTAACAAAATTAATAAGCGAACGTTTAAGGGTACGGTATCTATACATCATTTTGAATACAATGACAAAAAATGGGCTTTAGTTTTATAGTGATTTTTCAAAGTTATGTTTTCTAACAAACTAAATCAATTAAAATAATGCACATCATGAAACATGTTGTATCTTTATTAACACGCACGCAAGCGTCAATAAAAAGATAGTGTACAGATACACGCACACATTGAAAAACCATTGTATGACATTCATACACACACGGCCATCGTTGTGTGCGTGTAGTTTGGAAAGGGTGTATTATTTGGTGAATTATGATAATGTTTTGTTGATTATAGGTAACGAGCCTGTCGTTTTGAACCAAAATTTGATGAGCATGTTCAATGTGATATATAGCTCCCCTTAAACGTTCGCTTATTGATATGGTTAGACCCAATATATTACAATATATTATATGTTTGATTGTCAGCCTTAAAAGTAGAAAAATGTTTATGCTTTTATATTCTCAACTTTCAAGTTGTATTGTCCATATTAACTGTATTTTATTACGCATTTTTGATTTATATATTTATTTATTTGTGTATTTATATATTTTAATTATTTATATATTTTCGCTCTAAACTACACGCAAAAGCATTGAAATTGAACACTTTATCCGTATCTATTCGCCTTTATTGGCTTATTATTGTATTCCTAATATTTTGAACCCTTTGCAAGCTCCAGTGGATACGGGAAGACTGAGGTGTTGCCTATCCAAAATTAATTAGTAACTTGCTACGTCAACTATTTTTAATTGGGTGGATTCCGTTTTACGCAAAATTAATTTGAAATATGTTTTGGTTTATATTTTATATGAAATTATATTATGGTGATCTATGTGGTATTAATTAGTCTTAGACTAAACTAATCTAACTAGTTATGCCTGGCTGGGTTTGTAATATTATATATTATATTTTCTTTTATTTTTAAATAACACAGTTTTCTTACTTTAATGGTCTTCCTCCGATCTTATAAAGAAGTAAGAGACGTATGGAGGAAATTTCGTATGGAAGAATATCTCCAAATCTCTCCACCGTAACAAATTAATTTTAAAACCAAATTTACATAATTATTATAATTTGTATTATTTGTTAACGCATTCTATAATTATTCATATTATTTTAGCTACATATTGTATTGGTAAACGCATCTATCAAAAATGTGTTAAATTCATATTATAAATAATCATTTTTTTAAAAACAGGTGTGGCAATTCATTTGCTCGTATCTTTTTGTGCGTTTTTATCTGGACAAACACTGATAACATGTTCAGTACCGTTTATCTATAGATAAACTTCCAGTCACGATTCGATCGAGAGCGCGAGTGCACAACCCTATTGTAGGTTTATCAATTTGTGAAGTGTTTTAGTGCTTTTTGTTAGTGATGGCTGGTGCTGGGCGTGGAAAGGGGCAAGGTCAGGCGGTGGGCAAACTGGAGTCCCAAATATATTGCATCAAATACACACTGTTCTGTTTCAACGTAGTACTATGGGTAAGTACTCGTGCTCCGAATGATATCATCACTCAGTCTTTCGCAATAGGGCTGTGACAAAACTATGGAGGTTATTTTATGTAGAAATGTAATCATTTCTACTTTTTTGTTTAACTAAATGAAAAATGTTTTCGATTTTTCCAAATATAATGTTGATCAAACCACAGAACACAGAAATTTCTTGTGTTCTGTGATCATAACTAATGTTAATGTATTGTTTTCCAAAGTTTACGGGAACACAACACATTGAAATGAAACAACTTTTACGGATCTACTCGCGTTTATTTTACACATTACTTTTAATTAATGTTAATCCTGACGTTTCGAACCCTTTGCAGGGTCCGTGGTCACAGGGAGACTGAGGTGTTGGTCGTCTCATAATTAGTTAGTAGCTTGGATACCCTAATTGAAATTTATTCAGGTGCGTTCCGTTTTACGCAGAAAGAGCTTACAGTATCTTTTGGTCTGGCAGTATGGTGTTGGGGCTGGGATTCAATATTTTGTATGAGCCCAGGCTGGTGGTAGATTCCAACCATCTTCTCTATTGAAATTATGATGATGTTTTTTACTTTCAATAGCCCCGCGTATCATCCTAGGGATGAATCGTTGTACTCTAGCGAGTATTTGTGGTTATCAAATCTAATATAATGATTTGGTCCCTCTAGGGAATGTTCGCATACTGCAGACTTATTTTCGCGCCTATGCTTGACGTCGGCTATATGTTCTTTAACGCGGATTTCTACACTTCTCTTTGTTTGTACACGCCTGCATCTTGATGGGGTATGTTGCACTTGACAGGTCGTAAAAATTGCTTGATCTTCTTCGGCGGCTTGAAATAAGTGTTGATTGAAGCTTGCTTTAAAATATGTCCAATCTTGTCAGTGACACCTTTATGGAAGTACAGCAGGTTGGCGCTCGACTGTGGTTGGTTTATTGCGTTTTTTGTGACGAAGCCGTGGTACTTTAGATTTCCCTACAGTAGCCAACTGTCTAGGATGGTGGTGAGAATCACCATTGAGGTGCCTATCTGTATGGCATACACAGTGTGACTCAAACTATGGTCCGGATTCCTGATGATTAAAGTATCCAAGAAAGCCAGCTTACTATCTGCCTCTAACTCCATTGTGAATTGTATTTTTGGATGTATGGAGTTTAGATGATCTAGAAAAGCAGATTTTTTATCAGTTGGTAGGATAGTGAAAGTAATAATAAGGATAAACATTCATTAAAAGTAATGTGTAAAATAAAAGCGAGTAGATCCGTAAAAGTTGTTTCATTTTAATGTTAAAGTGTTGTATGAAATTCCACAATGATTACTGAAATGAATCATGGTGATGAGTAATTATGTTTTTCAAAGTTAATGTACACACGCCTGCACAGGAATTTCCAGCAAGGATTCCTGGCTAGTCCGGTTAGGCATTTAATTTTTTTACTGTATTTTATAAGTATTTAATTCAGCTTCAGTGCAGCAATTAACACTTAAAAAAAATAAAAGTAGAATTCCTCAATAGATTTTGAACTTAATGTCTGTGGCATTTGGTTGAACATTTGTTGATGAAAATTGTCAGTTTTGGATAGTCTAAAGTGCAGGCTTTTTGTGAAGTATGTTTTATATATTAGCGACCGACAGCAACTTCTACGGCTTAAACACCCGTATCCTAGGATCGCGAAGAAATTTAAAATAATCCCGTATTAGGTATAGCTTGGCCACGTTGTGAAAGATAAGTCAAAAAACCTGTGCAAAATTTCAACGTTCTAGTTTTAATGGTTTGGCTTGGCGATGTTGTTCGTACTTCGGTCAGTCAGGAATTTTCTTTAAATACACAACAACATTATTTCTATAGGTTCGTGATCGTAACCTTTCATTTGTGTAAGTAAAAACCGTTTTATATCAAGTAATGTAAACCCTGCGCATGACATGAATAAACCAAAAAGCGAAACAACAACTGTTCTACGCATTGATCGTGTTTTGTTATATTCCATTGAACATTTCAACAGTAGGAGTGTTCGAAACTAAAACAATTGAATAAAGACAAAAATAGTTTTTTCAATAAACAAAAACTAATTGTGATCGCTGAAAAGTAACCTCAAACAAAAAAGGCGAAGCACAAAGAACGCCTTATCTACTAGGTACTGGTACTGATAACGGTGACCTGTTTTCTGAGTAAGGTGTAATCAAACGGTGATTCACATGGACGTGCTCAATTACTGGAACCTCTTTAGTTAGAACTTTTATTTAGCGCTAAAGAAAATTACAGTGATTCATTAGAATAATAAACTTTATGGCAACGCTCTAGTACGGTAGACCGGTTAAGGGTTGTTTGCTGATGAATTATAGTCAAATTGCTACTAAACTAATAATCAGCCAAAATTCAATTCACTAAGTGATGTAACACTTAGTTATGCAAATAAATGAGTTAATTTAATAATGACAATTAAGCACGCAACCAAAAACAGTTCTTGTTTCGACAGTGACCGCGTAATTCTTATCATAGTGGTACTAGTGTTTTTTTTTATGTGTAACATCTTTCCGCTCGCTTTCTATATATACAATTTGTGGGAGTGATTTCGTGAAATGTGACGGAAGTAGGTGTAACAGTGTGACAGGAAGTCGGGGAAGCGCGCAAGCGCGCGCCATTTTGTATATTTTAAATCGATATTATGAACATGATATATTATTATTATATGTTACATATTGTGTCATTTGACTATCAAAGGTCATTTTGATATGTCAAATGTCTTTTAATGAGTATTTACTGATTGAGACTACCTGACCCATTTTTTTCAGAATATAATGTTAAAATTGCTTATTACTAAGGTGAGATGTCAAATGTTAGATCATATGTGACTACTGTAAGGCTCGCTCGTTTTTTTTTTATTTATTGAAAATATTTTTCACTGCGTGGTGCCGGGGATAAAGAATTGCAGCACCCCATCTCTTCCCGTGGGTGTCGTAAAAGCCGACTAAGGGACCATTCCAGAGGATGGGCAGCAGCATCTCTCTGAGGTTAAGTCTCAACTTACTGCGATCGCCAACCCGCCTGCCAAGCGTGGCGATTACGGCAAAAACCCCTCATATCCTTGGGGGAGGCCATTGTCCAGCAGTGGACGTCTTTTGGCTGATATGATGATGATGATGAAAATATTATACAAATATACTTTGACAACTTTACGCCTTTAAACCTAAATGGTTTGTCTAGGCGTTGCACATTCGGTTCGGACGCAAACATTATCTTAACCTATATGAAACACAATAGTGAAGACATGGTGTATATAGTTACTCATCGCGCCGCACGCAAGCAAAAATACGCCGAATACCCACATCAATGAGGTCCTGTACGTAGTTTTGAATGACGTTGTTGTAGCGACAGGTCGCTGTGGCGAAAAACTTTTAGCGTGGTACGCTGGAGCGAAAAGTCTTTGAAGCGAATTCCACCAGGGCGAATGACACTGCAGCGACAAACATTGTGGCGAAAAATGTTTGTAATTACATATTATGCTACTTTAAAACTAAAAAAGTGACACAAAAAACAGAAAGTAAGAGTTTTAGTTTAATCAACAAAAACAACAGTTAAATTCTGAGTACTATGTCTACGAGTATCCGTTTTTAACTAAATTAAATTGTTATTAAATGTCAAAACTCTTTTAACATCCAAATAACTTAAAAAAACTAAAGCTAAGTACAGTAGGTACTTACTTATCTATGAAGCAAACCCGTTCCCACTAGTTTAGCACTTACTTATACGCACGGAACCGCCGTTCGGTGAGATTATTGTTACCGACTACATTCCCAGGTTTTTGGCTTGCGTACTAACTACAGGACGCTTGGAGAAAATTGATTTGTTTTTAATTAATTATTTAAAGTTTAATTAAAATCATAAATTATTTAACTAATTTAAAGTGTTGTTTTCAGTGTAATGTTCTATCAATTATTGTGTAGGTAATTATTATTAACACTTGAATATAATTTTATCTAGATAATATTTTTTTAACTTATATTTGCAGTTATTTTCATTTTATTCCGCTATTAAATTTTGGGACATAACATTTGATACAACTGGGATTATACAGCATAAATGTCTATAGCCAAGTTATTTGATTTAGGTTTTATGATTTTTTTCTGGGTTAACTTTTGAGTCTGTATTTTGTAATCAGGTATGGGCAATGTCGATAAATAAAGTTTGTAGGTTTTCCTTTATTATAGCGTATTCAAATTGTTGTGTATAGGTATGTAGTATAATACAATAGTTTAACAACCCGTTATTATTATTTTTATAGGTATTTATTTTTTACCTTTTTACTAACTATTAGTTTGAGGGTTCGAAGTTGCAGGTTATAGATTTTGTCTAAATATGTATTGAAAGTTCTAACCGAAAGTAGTTTTTTTTTTCTTTTAGTTGATGGCTTTGTGCGATTAGCACATTTAGCCAGTGTCAAAGGTCAAAAGTTCTTACAAGTAATAAACAATATTTCCGTTCTGTGTGATGATGATGAATGATAATAGAAATGAGAAGTGAGAAATGATATACCCCCCAACCCCTCGAGTATCTCAGTAAAGATGTGGGGCTTTTCCTCGGGCGGGGGGCGTACTTCTTGAGAGCATTTGAAAAGTGACGTTGCACTGTTTTTTTTTTCATTTGCCAATTCTCATGCACACTCACGAACACTTAACGGTTATAAATCCACCATTATTTCACATTAATATTCGACATAACACAAATTTTAGAAAATAAATCAAAACCGCAGACATGACTCTTCACTTTCCCGCCAAGAAGTCCCCGAAAGTAGTTAAGCTTTTAAGTTAGACATAGTAAGTAACCTAGGGCTGGCCACTAGTTTTCATCGCCCAAAAATAATATATAGAACCTTATTGAAATTTTACTTTATGACAACTAGGAAGAAGGTGGCTGTATCAAATTGTTACTAAAATCAAAAATCAGTTCATCATCATCATCAGCTCATTTTATGTCCCCACTACTGGGGCACGAGTCTTCCCGATAGAACGGGCCATAACCCACCACGCAGGCCCAGTTCGGATTGATGGTTGTTACCGACTTCTAATGCAGCCGGGACCAACGGCTTTACGTGCCTTCCGAAGTACGGAGGAGATAATATATTTTTGGTCACCCATCCGATGACCGTCCTTTGCAAAAGTTGCTTAGAAAAATCATTTGTTGACCCATATTTCTAATGATTAAAGTAAAAAAGTATCAATCACTGCTTCCTGACGAACACGGGTGCGAACTGTGTGGTCGCCTATATGGTCTAGTTGTTACGACCACCGGTCTCAGATCCCGAGGGCTGGGGTTCGATTCCCAGGTACATGTTTGTGTACAGGTTTGGTTGGTGGTAGGGCTTGTTTGTCCGCCTGGCTAGCTACCACCATCTTATCTAAATATGTCGCCATAACATCAATGTTTGTAGCATTGTTGTATTCCGGCAGCTAGAGATAAGATAGCCAGTGCCTCAGTAGTTGAGGATCCCGGGTGAAGTGCTTCTACCATTGGCCTTTTCATCAATTAACATCAGGTGAGATTAAGGTACCTACTGGGCTTACCTATAAGATATACCTAAATAAAATATTACAAACATTTAAATGTACGTAATGTACGTAATGTATGTAGTGGTCGTCCAGTGGTCGAAATTCGACCGTAATTTTAATAAGGCTGCACGGGTTGTATCCTAAGCAATGAAAAATTTAAAAAGATAGAATGTGAGTTTGGATTGGTATTGACAGATTCCGGCCGCTGCGCTCCTCTGCCATATTTGAAACTTCTGAAAAGAGTATATATACCTTAAATCTCAAATGGCGTAATCACCAAAACGTCACTTTTCAGGAAATTCGAAACAAAAAAAATAAATTATGATTAAAATTCATATTTCCTTAACTAATTATGCTATTTTAATGAATCTTGGATGTGATGTGATGATATGTATTTTAGGTTTTTATAAGTAAAAACACTTTAAGGAAGATGCAAATAAAGAGTATTAACAAATAAAATTTGATTATTATAAAATCAAAAGCAAGTGGAACAATTAAATAGATTTTATTTCTTCAAACCAACATTTTTATGTTTGTATGATTCTGTTTTTAGATTGGAATAGAAAGATACTTTGCATGAACTAAGGCTACCTACGTCCGCACTGGCTGGAGTTTTGCTTAGCGCCTAGATTCTATACCGTCTTCTAGTGAGTAACGAAGTAAAACGAACGTTCTAAAATGTTAAAGCTAGGATCTAAGATCAATTTAGTATTTGGGCGCTAGCAACACTCCTGCCACTACGTTTAATCTTATAGGTTTTTCCTGCAACTAAACAATCTTTAAGACGAGTACTATTGAGTAAATGAAATAAAACACGTAATTGTTAACGATACATTTCTTTGAGTTTAATTATAAATCACAGACATAAAAAAGGAAAACGTAATAAAAGAAATTAAACTGAGTTTTCTTCATCTTCACCTTCTTCGTCCTCTTCATCGGTTTTTGCTAATAAGTCGATTACATTTTCAGCTGAAGGCAATTATTACAGAGCTGCATAAGGTCTTTATGTTTATGCAATGATAAAGGTATTTTTTTTAGATAAAGAGGCTTTACTTTTAAATGACTTTCTTGACATATCATAGAACTCTCTACATTTCATTATTTTTTCCTGCTCTACTTCATCTCCTTTATCTCTTCCTTTTCCCTTTCTCTTTTCCTTTCCCTCTCCTATACCTTTCCCTTTCCCTTTACCCTTGACGTTTTCTTTTTCACACAATGTAATATTAACTTCTTGTGCATCATCGTTCATGGAGTATTTTATGTAGATCACATTGAGATTGTTCTTATTAAAGGTTACTTATCTTATGTGTTTAAGCTTAAAGATTTTTAATATAGATGGGGTGAAAGTATAGTTAGTAACGTCTTCAAAATTTAAAAGTACCATGGGACGTAAACGCCAAACTAAATACAAGAAGGTTAATACCCCATAACAGTTATGTATTTTATTTTAAATTATTAAAATAACTTGAGTTGTAAACGACACAGTAAAAAAATATGTCTTATACGCCTAACTCGATAGTCAGTCTTTTTCAGATCATTATAATTTTACCTGGTGTATCGACCGAAATCTGAATGTTTATATTTTTTAAGGTATTTACAACAAAAAAAAAAGAAAATTCTTGTTTATCGACGCTAAACGCGTGGGCTGTAATCACCACTTTTTTGCGAATTTTAAAACTCTGATTAGACAGGTCGATAGAGAAAAAAAAATGGAGTAAGACTGCATTTAAAAGTAATTTTGGCCAAATTGGTGATTACGCCATTTGAGATTTAAGGTATCGATATGTGCGTGTGTCAAATACATATGCGTGTGTGTCAAATACATGGTAATGTGTGTAATGTTTGTTTTATTGGTTTAATGACGACCTCCTTGGTCGAGTGGTTTGTACAACGGTTTTCATGGTGTCGCCATCTCTGAGGTCCCGGGTTCGATCCCCGGTCGGGTCAATTTAGAAATTATTGTTTTTCTAAATTGTCTCGGGTCTGGGTGATTTCTATGTATAATAAGTATGTATTTAAATATTTTATGTATGTTTATCCGTTGTCTAGTAACCATTTTAACGAGTTTCATAATGAAGCTTCTCTTGGGCTAGATAATTGGTGTGAGTGTAGGAAAGTTTATTTATTTATTATTATTTATTTATTAATGTATTTTTATGCATAATTAAAAAAGAGTATTAACATTCGGATAACTTTCTCTATTTTCCTCTGTGGCAACACTACGGCTAACAGCTGATTGCATTTTGTCTCGAATTTATTTACTAATTTTATTATTTAATCTTATATTTGGTCCCAAAATTCATCACGAAACAAAATTTAAGTATATTCTAAGTGAATTTGCGTAATAATCTGTGCATAAAACTGTGTATTGTGTGTGAATTAGTGAATTGCAGGTATCGTACGTACCGGCCGGCGAGCAGTCAATGACACTGCATTTTTTGTTATTGTCAACCTTTGTCGTCTCTTTTAAATAGCATTGTGTGGTAAATTTTACATTTAATTATAATAATCATTAGACTATACCGTTCTTTTTATATATTTAAAGTGATATTTGATCACTTTCGCGTTGAGGTTACTTTGTAATTTACTTTATAACCTCTCATACTTTGTTCGAACAACTTTTTGGTGTTTATCTTTATCTTTATTTTTTTTTTTCTAACTAACTAAAATGCCGATCACTACGCGTAGCATGACCTCAGCTCGCCAAGAAGAGAGTAAGCTCGATGTTACATTGAGAAAACTTGACTTGGCTTTGAAGGAATTAGAGGTTTCCAAGGGGTTGGTTGAACAATTGCATAGGGAAAGAGATGACAATGAGATGGAACTATTGGATTCGTTAAATAAATATGATGTTTTGAAAAAACAAATGGCTGAGCTGCACACTGAGCATAGGTTAGTAGTAGATGAGCGGGACAAGTTGCATAGCATACTGGTTGGGTTCAGGGAATGCAGTGACGAGTACGAGCAGGGCCTCAAGCGCATGTCGGTCCTGGAGCAGGAGCTGCAAGAAGCCCACCGCCACATTACCACCCTGGAGGCGGAGAAACGAGACACCATGACTTCCCATAGCCACAGCTTGTTTGATGAAGTAGTCGGTAGTGCGCCCAGCCTGGTTTCTACTGCACAAATATCGGAACCCATTGTAACAATTGATCTGACAAGTGATGACACTATAAAAACCTTAAATTTAAATACTGAAGTGGGGATTGTTCAGTGCAGTAGAAACAAATTTAAAAAGTATGTAAAAATTAATAAGTATATAGCCAAAACTAAAAAACTTATTAAGAGGCAAAAATGTATGTACAAAAAAATTATGTATATTAAAGAGAGAAGGCAACTTGGCGATGAACTTGATATGTATTCATTATTATTAGAAAATAATATTACTGAATATGACAGTGACATAAGGAAAATGGAAATTGAGATTTGTAACCTTCACAAATCCTTAGAATTAATGACGAATAAGTATAATAGTGCTAAAAATGAGTGCGAGGAACACATGCTTGCTTTAAAGTGCCTCATTCAGTCTAATTGTGACCAGTCAGACCAAAATAGCTCATCTAGCAGCCCTCAGTCAGTCTGTGAGTCCTTGTTCACTCATCATCACCAAAGTCCTTCATCTGTATCAAATAAAAATAAATATAAAAATACCAATAGTTCCTCCACTCAGAATAACATTGTAAAATCTGAGACTATCATGTTTAGTGATGAACTTGGGAAATCCATGGGCCAATTATTAAGTACGTATTTGGGACAAACTGTTACTAATTATTGTACGCCTGGTTTAACTTATCATGATATTATTAGAAAAATTATGAATTACAAATTCAATGAAAACACCACACTATTGGTTTTAGTGGGACACAGGGGAAGTATGGACAAGACTGAACTGTTAAAATGTTTTGATTTATTGTATTCATTAAATGTTAAAAATGTTGTTTTGTTCACACTTCCTTATAGCCAAAGCTTGCCACAGACTGAAAACAATATAAGACATAAAATAAATATGACATTACATACTCTGACTTTTAATAATAAGAATAAATTCCATTTAATTGACCTAAATAAGTATTTAGATAATAAATTATATTTGACAAAAGATAAAATTTATCTTAATAAATATCTTAAGAGACAGATAGCATTATCGCTATCATATTATATTCAATACTCAGCCAAAAATTTGGCTAGCCTATCTACCCCTATTGGGCAGAATATTGACATTGTAAATTGTACTTTGGAATCTGTTCCAAATCAATCTGTTTACAATAATTTAAATTGATCTCTAAGACAATAGAGGAAAACTCTTGCGACTTAAATATTAAGACAAATGAAATGTCCTCCTTTATAAACATTATACATCAAAACATTCAGGGCTTTTCTGGAAAAGAATTAGAATTAGAACTATATATAAATGAAAAAAATGTACATGTATTATGCTTAACCGAGCACTGGTTAAAACAATGCGAACTGTTAGTAAGCATTGATAATTATAAAGTCATTAGTTCGTTCACAAGAGAGTCTGCTATAAGAGGTGGGTCACTGATATTAATTAACGATACATTACAATCAAAGGAGCGTAAAGACATAGTATCTCTCTCAGTTGAACGAAATATTGAACTATCATGTGCGGAGCTCGAGCAGTATGTTATTGTTTGTGTGTATAGGCCTCCCTCTGGTAGTTACCACTTATTTGAGTCCATTATGGAAGAAACCTTGCAAAAGGTATGCAATTGTAAAAAGAGGATAGTTGTATGTGGCGACTTTAATATAAATATTTTAGATGACTCACAGAACTCGGTAAGTTTTCTTAATCTTTTCAAATCGTTTAACTTGCAAAATCTTTTTGATGAACCTACAAGAGTTACAGCCACATCAGCTACCTGTTTAGATAATATTTTTTCTAATTGTAATGATATTGAGAAATCAATAATAAATTTTATAAATTCTGATCACAGTGGTCAGATAGTTAGATTTGAGCACCAATATGAACGTCCTTCAATAAATATTTTATACAGGCCAGTGACCACTAATCGATTAGACAGATTTAAGAAGAATGTTAATGATAAAGTGTTACAAATACCATGTAACAATGACAAAGCGAACATCTTATACGACAATCTATTCGAAATAATAAAAAAAGAGTTTAATAACAATTTTACTCAAAAATTAATCAAAGTAGATAAGTCTAAAACTAAATTCAGTGATTGGGCCACAGCTGGCATCTACAGGAGTAGAAATAGATTGTATCAATTATATGATATAAAGGCAAACTCTAAGGATCCAAGTGTAATTGAATATGTTAAAAATTATTCAAAAATGTTCAAAAAAGTTTGTTCCATAGCAAAGACCAACTACATTCGGGCAAAGATTGTGAATTCAAAAAATAAAATAAAAGCCACTTGGAACGTCATTAATAAAGAAACTTGTAAAGTAAGGTCTCGTGATCGTATACTTGAACTCAAAGTCGATAATGCTTACATCAATGGTGATACGGAAGTGGCAGGCGCGTTTGAAACATTTTTCTCAAAAATTCCACTCATTACATCAAATAAATTAAATTCTTGTAAACATCTTGCCCAGTCTCTTCTTGTATCGAGTGTAAAAATATGTAATATTCGATTCAATTTTCACTATATTGATTCTGATATAATAATAAAAGCTTTTAGACAACTTAATATAAAAAAGACTGAGGATCTTTGGGGTATCTCCACTGATATTTTAAAATCTATAATATCTTCTATCGCGTCTAATTTAGCAATAATATTTAATAAATGCGTTGATGAATGTGTATTTCCAGATTTAATGAAGTACAGTAAAATTATACCGTTATTTAAAACAGGCGATAAAAGTGACCCATCTAATTTTCGGCCTATATCCATACTACCGGCTCTTAGTAAAATTTTTGAAAAAGTTATTTTTAATCAATTGCTGTCACATTTTACAGATAACCAGTTACTTAATAACAAACAATTCGGTTTCACTAAAGGTAGAAATACAACCGACGCGGGAGTTGCACTCATTAAGCATATTTTCGATGCATGGGAGCAGAAACAGGATGCGATAGGTATCTTTTGTGATTTATCGAAAGCTTTCGACTGTGTCGATCACGATACTTTATTATTAAAAATGGAACATTATGGTGTCTCAGACAACTCACTTACCTTATTGAAATCATACCTCACTGGCAGAGTTCAAAAAGTTAATATTAACGGTACTGATTCTTCTGGCGCCCCATTACTTATGGGGGTGCCCCAGGGTTCAATATTAGGACCTCTTTTATTTCTCATTTATGTAAATGATCTACCTTACTACACCGAAGATCTTTGTGAGATAGTATTATTTGCTGATGACACCACATTGATTTTTAAAGTTGATAGACATAGAGCAATATTTGACGACGTAAGTAATACTCTCGCTCAAATATTACATTGGTTTACCACTAATAACCTGCTGCTTAATGCAAAAAAAACTAAATGTGTGAAATTCACGATGCCCAATGTGAAGCAGGTTAATACCAGTATCACTATGAACGATGAAATAGTTGAAATAGTTAACTCGACAGTTTTTCTGGGTATTACCTTAGATCATAAATTACAATGGGGTTCTCATATTGCTGCCCTGGCAGGAAGACTTAGCTCAGCTGCCTATGCGGTTAGAAAAATGAGGTCACTTACTGATGTAGAAACGGCAAGATTGGTTTACTTTAGTTACTTTCACAGCGTCATGTCGTATGGTATTTTATTGTGGGGCTCAGCGGCTGACATTGAAACCATTTTTGTTTTACAGAAAAGAGCCATTCGAGCTATTTATAGCCTTAAGCCCCGTGATACGCTGAGAGAGTTATTTAAGCAGATTAATATTTTAACTGTAGCTTCACAGTATATTTATGAAAATATCATTTATGTTTATAAAAACTTAGATAAATTCGAAAAAAAAAGTAATACCTATAATTTTAACACAAGAAATAAAAACAAACTTGCTGTTCCAAAACTTAGACTCAATAAAGTTGGTAATTCATTTGTTGGGAAATGTATAAAAATATACAATAAAGTGCCTTTCACTCTAACAGAATTGCCACTACACAAATTTAAGACAGAAATAAAACAAGGTCTAATGAAAAAAGGTTACTATAAAATTGATGATTATTTTAATGATAAGAATGTGTGGTCATCTTAGTCTGCTCGCCTGCACATGTTATTTCACATTGTAAGTAGTTACACTTTTTTATAAAAGGTTATTATTAAAGTCAAAGAATAATTAGATGATAAAACAGCCTGGTTGTAATAAAAAACACATTATACTCTATTTGTATCAATATACATAATAAAATTAATTTATATAATTTTTATACTGATATGATAGTTTTGAACAGTGTCCTACAGATAACAAACAGCGTTGCGTTAAATAGATCATTAAGTTTTTATTTAAAGTATCTTGAGTGTGTCATGCTCTCTTTATTGTCTCTGCGGTGGTGGCGTGTGCGTCGGGTCGTTACGTTCCCTAAAATATGGTTGAGCGAAGCGATGGCTGATTCATATGTCATACTCGTGAACGGGTGCCGCCTGTGGAGGCTGGTCTGCTCTTGCATACTTATCTTATTGTTAGTATTAATTACTATAGTTTGACTTTGTTTTTCTTAAACAATTTTTGACTTTTATTAGAGTACTGTAGTGGTACTGTATGACATTGTGGAAATTGAAACTTATACCAGATGTAAATTTGATATATTAGATTTGTTTTTTTTTTTTTTTTTTTTACATGTTGTGGTTGTCTTCTATATTTTTTTGTGTTTATTTGTAATGGAAAGTGTCCTGCTATGATAGGGCATTTTTCAATTTTTTTTTTTTGACGCTGTAAGGGAGAAAATAGCTGGACACTTGCTGAGTTTCTTGCCGGTTCTTCTCAGTGCAAGATCTCCCGCCCAGAGTAGACTTACGAACCGATGGCATAGCGACATTCATAAGAGCTACTTGTAGCCTAAACTGAATAAATGATTTTTGAATTTGAATTTGAATTTGAATATATAAACTATAAGTTAATTTTCGTAAGAAAGGAGTACAAAGTTTTTGCTTTACGTATTAATATATAGATAGAATTAACCAGAGAGTCACAGTATGTAAGTATATGATATTAATTCCAGTTGATCTTGCGTATTTATTAGCATTCGTTGTAATTCATCTCTTCGAGTGATTCATTGCCCTTTGCTTAGAAGCCAATATACATTGTTACAACGGCAGCTGGCAAGGCCAAATTTATTATTGTCACCAAATGTAACTAATGTCTCGGGTTTGACGGGAACTTTCTGCTGTGATCTATGGAATTGGTAAGTTTCGAAGTTACTTCATTTTGATTATGTACCTCGAGTGCCTTTATACATTTCGGTACTCTATACAAACTTCAAAGTTTGGTATCATATTTAAAACCAATAAGCTAATTCTAATGAAACTGCTTTTGCTCAATGATAACTTAGAGGCATAGTATGTTAATAGACAACATTAACTTTAAATTAGATACATATACTAACACATTTTATAATCTAAACAAAGTACTCTGTAGTTCCCTTATTATAAAAACTTGATAAACTTGATGAGAAAAAGTCAAAGTACTTGTTCATACTTCTACCAAGCATGAGTTAATTGGTTCAATATACTTTTTTAGATGTATGTATGTATGTAATATTTACTGGTAAATAGGTATTCATCATCATCATCTCAGCCAAAAGACGTCCACTGCTGGACAAAGGCCTCCCCCAAGGATCTCCAAAACGACCGGTTTTGTGCTGCTTGCATCCAGCGGCTTCCCGCGACCTTCGTCAGATTGTCGGTCCACTTTGTTGGAGGTCTGCCCACACTGCGCTTTCCGGTACGCGGTCGCCACTCAAGGACTATTCCGTCCCAGCGGCTATCAGTCCTGCGAGCAATGTGCTCTGCCCACTGCCACTTGAGCTTAGCAACTCTTCGGGCTCGTCGCTGTCGGTTACCTTTGTTCTTCTGCGGATCTCCACATTTCAGATAGGTATTATAAACACTTTCACTTTCGCATTCATTTTAAACGCAGTTTAATACGTGTGTTAACGTACACTACTAAGTACACTGGTAGGTAACTAAGGCATACATTAGTCACCCGTCGTTTCGACCGAGTTGCACCGGCCGCCGTGGTCACCGGCTTACCGGGCAGTCCCTTTGCTTAAGATAACTGTACTACAAAATAAGGCGACTTATTGCAGTCGCCTTATTTAAGTAAGTTTAATTCAAACGTTCTCGAGTCACGCACACATATCTATACAACCTTTTTATACCATACCATAGATACAAATTTTTTATACAAAGTTAGTCGGGACGGGGGTACCAAGCCGAAAAGAGGGTAAAGTATACACGATAGTAAATAACTTTGGCTAAGAACTTTCCTTAAAAAATGGATAATTTTTGATTAACAGCTTTTTTAAGATTTCAAAAGAAATTACACTGTGGTAAGTAGCCCTGGCGATCACAAAAAATCAAATTAAAAGTTAATATTATTGGATACATTAGTCCAATTATGGAGAGAAAACTCAACTCTTTACAATGCCCGTACATTGACATTAGAGGTAAACCTATTCGCTGAGAACCTACGTCAAAACCGTAGCCTAATAGATTTTTGTAGACCAATCAAATGTAAATAATAAAAAGAACAAAAAAAAGAAGGAAAATAACAAAAAAAAATAAAAAAATATATAAAAGTTATTCACTATCATGTGAAGTGTTAAGCGATGATAAGGCCGAAGGTGGAAGCGCACATTACGCGGAACCTCAACTACTGAGGCACTGGCTATCTTATGTCTAGCTGCCGTATCACAACATTGCAACAAACATTGATGTAATGGCAACATATTTAGATAAGATGGTGGTAGCTTGCCCGCTTGCCAGGTTGACAAACAAGCCCTACCACCAACCAAACCGAGTTCACAAACATGTACCACCCGCGGGGAATCGAACCCGGGAATCTCGTAACAGTTTGAGCGAGTGCGTTGTTCGAGCGCGGTGTGTATTAAAGATTACTTCCTGAGGTATCCTTATTTTGTGCCTTTACTGATGACCTCCTTGGTCGAGTGGTTTGTACACCGGTTTTCATGGTGTCGCCGGTCGGGTCAATTTAGATATTATTGTTTTTCTAAATTGTCTCGGGTCTAGGTATTTTCTATGTATAATAAGCATGTATTTAAGTATTTTAAGTATGTTTATTCGTTGTCTAGTAACCATTTGACGAGTTTCATAACGAAGCTTCTCTTGGGCTAGATAATTGGTGTGAGTTTAGGAAAATTTATTTATTTATTTATACTTAGAAGTTTGGACTAAACCCTGTTTAAAACTTAGGAATTTAAACATTTGAAAGATACAGCCTTATTATAACTACTACACCGTTCAATAATGTCGAGCCTGCAGCTCCACCCAACAGGTCGTCAACGTAACACAATGTAAAGCACATTTCCCTCAGCGTTTAATATCACATTAAGTTGTCGCACGGTGGGCCGCCTCCGGATTTACTGGCGCCGCCGCGTGCTCCTAATGCCCGCCCGCCTTGACGGCGACTTCGGCCGTGATCAATGGCGGGTTTACTTCTGAACTCGCCTATTGCTTATCAAAATTACATATTGTGATCCTATTCAAATCTGTACCCATGTTGAAATGCTTAAGTCCTACTGTTTGACAAAGAGTTTCCCAAAGCCTTTGATGAAGTGTGTGTGACCTTTGTGAAAATACATTGTTTATATCATCTTACTTTTATGAACGAAGCTCTTTTGATATGCTAAGGCCTTCTAACATTTACTTCTGCAGTTGTCTCTTAAGTACTTAATAAAATTAAATATCGTATTGCATTGCTTATTATACTCCCTTAAAGATCTCATAATCAGTTTCTATAAAAACATCATACGTCTGAGAGAGAGAAACTTTTTGTTATCACCGCTCCATAACTATCTGAGATGCACTATCAAAACTTTTAATTAACCAACGCCACTTCGAAGCACTAACCATTAAAGCTTCAGACACATAATGCGTTCATTATAAACTCCGTTGATTGAAACTGGATAGCGTTGGTGATCCAGAGCGTCACTTGACATCTTGCATCATTCAACCAATAATTACGGCCCGCTTATTCCAAAGCTTAACAAGCGTCGAAAAGCTGAGGAGCTGTACAAATTGGAGAGGCTAGACGACGCCAAAAACGCCACGTCGAGTACCGTTCAACACCTGAGTCGTTAAGGTTCTAGTTCCTACCATGAGTTTACGTAGTACTCGCTAGCGACAGTCTCCAGTCTTAACCTCTGATGACCGGTTACACCTGACCGAGGTTTTATGGATGGCGAGGAACTTGTGATTCCTAAAGCCGTAGTGAACGAACGATCCCTAGAGATTTTCCATGGACACATTACATTTACGCTGTCGTGTGAAAGATAACACATTGCATAGCAAAATACGTGTATGGGACGTTTTTACGGTACGAAATACTTGTGAAACGTTGACAGAAAAGAAAAAAATCATTTATAATGTTTAAATATAGAACGCAATGCACAAAACCAGACAGGATGTTAAAGAAACTCCTTCATCACCACTCGCGTAATGCGTTTTGTCCTAAATTAAGGAAAAAATATATTCAAGAAGTGTCAAAAAGGTCGAACATAAATTATCGCTCCCAGGAACAGCCGAGTAAACTCGTGTTAAGACCACATCACAAATGAGGAGTAATTGTCAGAGCACCAGGCAGGCCCAATAATTGACTTTTGGATTTAAGCCAGCGCCATTAAGGGGCATCGGCGACCTGCAACCCCGGACTCATTGTGTATTCGCTGTGGAATAAAAACTCGGTGGAATGTGCTATGAGCTTCGTTGTTAGTCGTTCCATTATTATGAAAGCAGTAACGTGATTTTTTAATTAAGATGCTGCGGTTTTGAAAAATCGATAAAACAGTTGTTTTTCTTGGCTTGTAATCTAATCATGTTGGGACTGAACACGTACCTTGTAGGCTGACTGAATTGCTACCACCAACCTCTATTAAGCCACTATGTATTGTGTTTTTGTTCTTATGTTAAGAACTGATCCTGATCTTAGAAAGTAAGGCGTATAAAAGCCGAAGATGATATAGTTTTTCATATGATTATCACTTTTCCTATACTAGTCCTTTTCCAATCTCCTCCTTGTTCCTTTTCCAAACTTTACAGTAACTGCGCAGGTAATGCCGTAACTTTCTGCTAAATGAAGTACAATTTAATAGGACGCTTAGTTAGAAACTCAATCGAACGATCCAGAAACAAATTTAAGTTTGCTTTAAGCTACCGTAGTTTATCCCAAAAGTCTAGTCTATGTGCTGATCACGCTAAGTGTCCCTTACAACCTTTTATGGAACTGTGGAGCTCCACTCCGTAAATAGAACGTTGATATTAGTAGAAGTAATTATTGAGTTTTAATGTATAGCCTTTCTCTTTCCTCCCAAATCCCTGTCCAAGTCGAAAGCTTTAAAGACTCAAGAGCTGGGGAAATATCATAAATAACTCCCTAAATAACTATAATTAGCCTATATCTGTCCCGCTGCTGGAAATAGACCCCCGTCATTGATATCAAGTGATCGCTACAATTGATAGGTATTGACTTAATCACCAGTCACGTCATGTACATTTAACTAAAAACACTCACATTTTTTTCAGAAAGGTAAAGAGAAAAAGAGATAAAAAAAGCTTTAAAGGTTTCAAGAAATTCGCTAAAAGACGACTAACACTTAAAACGTAGACATAATGATGTAAAACTGCATCAAAAGAACTTAAAGAACTCAAGTGAACTCAAGTACAATTATAAAAGCCTCTGCCTTAAAAAGATTTTTAATTAAGTGTCGGTAAGAAAATAACCTTTCCGTAGCAACCATAAAAAAATAGACAAATTAAAACCTGTCAACGGAACGGGAGACGAAAATTAAACTTTTTCTTTGAACTTGCAACTCAACTTGCGAGACACAAAAAAAAGAGTTTAGAACCTCCTTGGTTGCAATTTCATTTTACTAACTATACGGTCGTTAAACTGTTAAACTGTTCAGTTAAAGTAGGTAGGTAATAAAGGAAATATATTATTTTTCGAATGGTACAATCAAAAGAGTAATTACCGAAGTCACGTTTTGTACAGTCATAAATATGTATGGAGGCTACATGCACAGGGAGTGACATCAAAGGAAAAAATTCTGCGTTGAAACAAGGCTGGAAGACTCGGATTCCCGTTTATTCGCCGAGTCGGCCGCTTCATTCCATTTACGAAATTTATTTTTCCGCAATCTTCACGGTAAACGGCGGAGCTAAGTCGTGGGGCGTATCCGTAAAGAACTCGCTCCTACATATGATTGCGATTTATATGAAATTGAAATAACTCGACGACATTAAATTATGTTTTCAACTGCAGGAAATTCAAAATACTTGGACGCGATCGAGTTCACTTCGGATTTAATATCTGCGTTCGAATTGCCTTCACGCCGATTTTCCACTCGAATTGCATTAGCTCAACTTAAATTTGTAATAAGGAACGCTGGATTACACTCATTGATTTTATATGACGATCAAACATTTTACTGGATTTTCAAAGGAAAAATTCATGCAGAACGGTCTAGTAGTCTTTATTGCAATATAATGAAAAGTCTCAGTTCCATTAAACGATACGGTCCCCTCCTTTACTTTCAAAGGAAAAGGTTTCTGGCTGCTTATAAAAATATTTTCAGTAATGAAAAAGTGAAAAGCTCGACATACCTTTATTTATTATATTACAAACCTAAGGAGTAAAAAATAGTATTCCAACAATATTATATTATTCCTATTTCAACCTTTGTGATTATATTCTAAACAAAAGGTACTGCAAAGTAAGAAAAACGGCGTGAATAAAATGCTACCGTCAAAAGCTTAAGTACATTCGATAGAAGAAGTGATAAATCGTTTTAAATAAACAAAACAACGCTACAACACCGTCAATCACCTTACGCTCAAACGTTACCGATTAAGGGAATTGTTTCAGAACTTAAAATACGGCGCGAATCCGAATTGCCGAGAGTTGCGTGGAATAGATAAAACCTTCCATATAAGATATTCAAATCCCTTAAGTGCAGGTTGCGGTTGAATTGCGAGAAAAAGTCCCATTTTGAAACGTTGTAAAACTCTTTATTATTCCAGCTTCAGGTGTCTCGGGAGATACAATGGCGGCTTGACGGCTGCCAACGCGGTGAGGCGGGCGTTGAAATAATAGTTTTCTTCCCCCTTTTAGCACACGTTCAAATTTTTAAGAGGATGATCTAGGCCTAAAGCGGATTCTTTAGAATTCACCGTTTTTCTAACTACTTTTTCTGTTACCACTGTTTTAGAATCTAAATTTATATGACATACAATTTTAGTATTTATATATTTACTTATCATTAGCTACACTTTTAAAATGTTTACCGTGAATTGAATGTAGTGACTTTGCAGAACATAAGACACTGTAGTTATTGTGCCTATCGTTTTAGCTGCTAAACAACGATCTTTATAAATTTAGTCACAGTAAAAATATCTGGTACAACGATTTTCACACAGAAAGCTTTTTATGACTACCACCTATTATCTAATCTATTTACATCTATAAGATCTAGTGATATAACAAGCCATAAAGGCAAATAAGCCTTTATCTAGGCAACATGCACATGATGTTAAAAGCGACTACAAGCATATCTGACTGTACGATTTAAAGCCGGCTCAGTAAAATAAAGAAGGTAGAATAACAAATAATAAGTGTGTAGGTATACTGTACTCCATGATAGTTTAAACCCTTTAGGATTAGAATTCATCCTAATGCTAAAGTGTCAAATATGATCAAATTATAATTTGTTCTATGAAGGAAGGTAAGAATATTCATATTCTCACCATATTTAAAACTTTTTATGATTGAAATAACATTGAAATAACTACCCGACGAAGTGTGCAAAGTTGCAGTCAGAATGGTTAAATATAGTTTTGTTACTGACTGTACCAACTGAAAATACCTTTTATTCCTAGAGTATCAACGGGTGTTATATTTGTGTCTAGATGACGCCGACACTCGCGGTACGAACGGCAGTTTTTACGGCACAGTAAATTTTTAACATGCCCAAAAATTTTGCGTCTCTCCTTGAATGACAGCACTCGGCGGCGTCGAATTCTGAACGAATTTCACATTACGTGCAATTAAAGTGAACAGTTTCTACTTATGCCTACATCTGATTTTAAGTGTTCTCGAATTGAAGTAGTTAAAAAAGGTTGAAACTGTTAAAATTAAAAAGTGTGTAGGTTTCGCTGGTGTTGAGGACCTTTTAGATTATAAGTAGATTGCTACTCGGTAAACGATTAATTAAATCGTTAATGAAATTATATGGTACTTAAGTGTTTTTCATAATATTAATATAGTGTATTGCAGTATTACTTCACGCTACTTAGATGTAATAATGTAAAGACTTAAATCTTGATGACAGCAATGCAAAAAGAAAATCTGAAATATAATCAAAAAGTAACTCAAAACTCTTTGTTAGCTTTTAAATGAATACTACAAATCCTAATAAATTAACGAATGCGATTGACAATTGAATCTCAGAAAACAATTGTTCAACTCTGCCTTACAAATAATACAATATCAAAAGTTTGTTTGTGAAACCTGCAATTTATTCGTCTAGTTGAGATTTCAATTGTAACTTGAACAAACTAATTTTCAAATAGAACAATCAAGACACTTGGCGAATACAGCATAACCTTTTACCGAGTTTGTGTTTTAATTCAATTAAAGACAAATTCAAGAAATAAATATTAACCTCTCGTTATCCATAAAACCAGACACAATAGAAATTCAATTGTTCTATGGCTCCATATAGAGTCACTGGGAGATAAAAGATTAAATGCCTATATGTCTTTTGTTTTGTTCTAGCTATTGAGATCAACTATTTGAAAGGACTCGTCTACTTAATTACAAATAAAACTTACAAATGCTATAGTCTTTTCTAGAAAAAACAAGGTATCAATTAAAATAACTTGAAATATGATATGATATGATATGATATGATATTTCTCAGGCTGCCTACATGGGAAACAATAATAATGTAAATAACTAATCTTTTAAGGAATATAATACACCAAATATTTTGTCTACATTTCTCACTAAGGAATTTAATGTTTCGATTGAGGTGACTTTCTTCCCACACTACAGCTTGAGTTGGCTGGAAGAGATCTCTCTTAGAGATAAACTTACCTTTTTATATGCTCTTGTAGCGGGTGTATCAATATGTATTTTCTGAGTACAGATAAAAAGGATTTGTAAAATTTTAATTATTTGTAACTTAACATTACCGGCTAAAGTACTTAGCAAGTGGTACTTGTTTTGAGTTTAGAATGGTGTAAGTACGATTCTACCGCCGCAGCCACTTGCGCTATCATTTCCTACTAAACGTTTTCTTCGCAATTAGCGTTAACCACAGCAAAGCTAAGCCTCCATAACAAACCAACCTGCGGTTTGACACGGACAATGTACGTATCTGTGAGTTCTCAGCTAGTCAACTTTGGCCGCAGAGCACCCACTCAACATCAGAAAACCGTGTATCAGTGTGTAGCCAACCATTCATGGCTGACCACAACGGCACAGAATGAGCGTTATATGATTTTTCCAACCAACCCTTGTGTTTTACAACTCTTATCGTTAAAGCAGCAGAGTCGAATTTAGCTCAAGCTCCAGCTCCAAGCTTTGACCGTACAAGTTAACTTTCCGCGTCATTTGGCGAAACACTAATGGATTACGGTGTTGTTGTCTCGAATGTTTTTACAAAACATAACAGCGCCAGATATGCTCCAATTGTCATAGGAATAATTCATATCGATGTAAGGACAAAGGATTTTCTCGTAGACTATTTGGCGTCTAATCTGACATATTACTTAGATTCTGCTTGCTATTTGGAATTGCTATAGAACCGAACCAATATAATAAGTACTTTTTACTTTTGTGCGAAACTTTCGAATATTCTTCTACGTTGATTAATTTCAATGGTCGCACATTGGTAGTTTAGGGACAATGTTGGATAGTATTTTTTCAGGTTTTTTTAATATAATGTAACTAAAGTATTCAAATCAAATCATATCATTATCTGCTTTCTATTTTCACCTCCATTGTTATTTAGTTTCTAATTATATTATATTTTCAATTCTGTTCTGCACGTAAAGAAGAACTGCCTAAAACTTCTAGACCATTTAACATGAGAGCAAATTTTATTGAAAAATGTTATAGCTTCCATCAAATTATAAACAACAGAGAAAAGTGTAACCAAAATAAAAACGAAATAAAAAATTATAACAATACAAAGCTGCCTTTGTCAAAAGATTTCAAATTATTGCTACTATCAAATTGTTGATTTAATGTTTCAATTCACTTCAGAAATACTACAGCTGCATAAATAATTGGTGCTACGATTCCCGCTGGACACATTCCATGCAATCCCAGGGGCAAACAAACAAAAAGTCTATTCCAAACAAAAACTGCCATGAAAGGTTAAATATTGTTAAAGTTTGAATAAGAAACTGAAGTTTCCCCTGAATAGATGCCCTATAATTTGTTACACGCACAGGGTGAGCGGAATAATAATGGGAAATAGAGTTTTGGATAAGAAATATATTTGCTACTTTTAATTGACGAAAATATCATCATCGTCATCATAAAGTCCTGTCCACAAGAATAAATAATTAGTTTATAAAATAATAAAGAGTAAATTACCTACATTCATATCACATTGTTTTTGATGTGTAACATGTTTCCGCTCACCTTCTATATATACACTTGTGGGAGGGATTTCGTAGAAAAGGAACGGAAGTAGGGTCGTAACAGTGTGATCCTGTAACTGTTACGTGTTAGTCGGGGAAGCCACCAGTGATCGATACTTTAAGCCCAATGTCCGTTGTAGGTCGTAATATTTGTGGGAGTGATTTCGTAGAAAGTGATCGTAACAGTGTGACATGTCTTCTAATGAGTATTTACTGCATTCTCTTTATGATTTGTAAATCTATATTCTATTTTCTATTGTATATTGATTTCAAAAGGTGAGAAGTCAAATGTTACACATCATATGCGACTACTGTAAGGCTCGCGCGTTTTTTTGGATATTATGATCAAAGTTTGCGTATTTGAAGTACAAAAACTTCTGAAATGCTATCGTTAAATTGTTATCTATCTCTTTTACTTCCGTTGTTCTTCCCTTTATTTTGTATTAGTATTACTCATTGTTTCACAATAACAATGTTTTTTTGTTTCATACGGTTAAGCATTTGGCCTTCATCTCACCTAACGTTAACTGGTGATAAGGCTGAAGGTGGAAGTGCATCACTTCACCCGGAATCCTCAACTACTGAGTTTCCCAATTAATACGCTGCTATGCCTACTGCATCCAATTTTTTTTTTACAAACATGATGATTTGTGTCTCAAAAACGTATTTCTTCAGCGTTTATCAAACAATGTTTCCAAATGAAAACGAAGCTTTATCAACTGGTCAACCATATTGGTAGAATTATTGATGCATTTTGTAAGTTTGAGAGACCGTAAGCTATACTGATTAATCTGACAGTGAGGATAGCGTTAGCGTATATCTATCTATGTATCTGTATCTGTGTCTATGTATATATTTATGTATATATGTGTATTTCTGTGTAGTTCTGTGATAAATGTATTTGATGTATGACGGTTTTGTCAGAACTAGTGGTCCTACAGTGGTCGAAATTGACTTTATTAAAAACATAAAGAAACCTTACTCTTTGTAATAAGGTAAAAAATACCTACCTAAGAGGTCTTTATCCTAATCTTGTGCCATATAATAATATGAGAACGATAACCAAACATCCTGTGAGTAAACATATTACCTTGTTATACATCGCCAAGGCAACTGTCTTTATCTCTAGCTATTTCGAAGGCAAAAACAAAGCTATTATGACGAGCTGGGATATCTCATTTCGCCTTTCAAAGGAACTACGGAACACCCTGACCATTAATAATAATATAAAAACTTTTTGTTTTCATCACGAAAGTAGTTTTGCGACTTTTAGGATTCAGCAGATTGTAGGTCGATCTATCAGTACCTTCTATCTACTACTGTTAGTTAATCCAGTATTATGTTATTCTTCATATAGATTTTTATAGTTTATTTATAAGTAGGAACTATGTATTAAAAGTTTTAAAGTGAACGTATGAATCCTGACAAGTATGAAATGTTGATAGCCTATATACGTTTCACTAATATCATTTTTATTGGCATACCCAGACTTATCAAAAGCGCAGCAACCATGTCAAATGGCTTAGCGTGAGTTCCAAACAGTTTGCTATTACATTTGGTCACCTATCCTTTAACCTGCCATTCCGAAAGTTGCATAACTAGAACGATCGCAACACATTTTAAATTAAAGATGTCTTTTATTCTAGTTGTTCGGCGTGTCCATCTTCGCCCTGTGCCTATGGATCTGCATCGAACCCGGCTTCAACGAGTGGATGACCATCCTGGAGTTGAGGAAGTACTTCATAGGCATCTACATCATCCTCATCGCGTCTCTGGGCATCATGGTGGTGGCCTTCCTCGGATGCGGTTCCGCGCTCATGGAGAACGTTCTACTGCTATACGCTGTAAGTTTATTATTTGCTTCACCTACAAAGTCAACGTCGAAATATATTTATTTAAATTTCAATTAACTTAATTCATAATTTATTTATTTGCATGCAAATATAATACAATCTGAAAATATTGCAGAATGTATTAATTTACAGCGGAAGACCAAGAAAAGATAGATTAGAGATTATTTGAGATGAAAGTGGGCAAATAACGAGGTAACTCCTCATACATTTTGATTACGACATAAGAATAGGTATTTATAAGCGTGACTGTGATTATAAATCTTGGTTATTTCTCCAATTACCTTTTAATAAAAACGAGTTATACGCTAACTAAATTATATAATTATGTGTAGTTACTTCTACAAAGTAATTATGTTTCACCTTGATATGGATGCTCAAGTTTAATGTAAGTCGTGGTTGAATTGCCATCGCTATGTTATACTACTGACATAAACTCTTTTATTACACCAGCGTATTGAGCTTTGTGGTGGGGCTAACACGACTACAATGTATTAATATTATTGTGCTATTAAAACATTAATAGAAATCCAGTTAACCCATCCGGAAAGCTTACAAGATTGCATTAGCCTAACTGAGCCACGGAGATTGCACTACGTATTCCAGCATTCAACCACATTATTCACTCACATTATAATGATTATATCCCATATTATACTATTTTCCGTGCTTTGGAATCGGTTTATGGCCCGTCCGACATGGTAGGTCCATAGAGTGCTCGTGCTTCAGCAGTGGGGACCTAAAATGAGTTGGTGACGTGATGATTATTATGTATAAAAACAATAACGTTTATTATAAAAATAAGAATTTCTGCTAATTTATATTTTCTGTTCTTTCCCATCCAGTACATAGCCAGCCAAATAGCCATATTCGTGTTTGGTCTGATCGGAGCGTGCGTTCTACTGGACTTCTCGACATACGACTCCAGCATCCAGCCCCTCATCAGGAACTCTATCGTGAACCTGATGAACAATCCTCAGCATGAAGGCAGCCGGCAGATACTGAGGATGGTCCAGGAAGGTGTAAGTAAAACTTTAGTTTACTGAAAACATATCTATGTTAGAGGTTACATTTAGGATTAGTATCTTTGTTAAGTATGTAATGAAGTAATCGACAATGATGTTACTTTTGACTTCAACAGATAATCTATGAAAGTTAACATGCATATAACATAACTAAGTTGTTTTTTATAAAAGAATTTTCATATCCAAAACTAATAGTTTACTGGTACAAAATATATTGTCCGGAAAGCCTAGGAATAACATAACAAAATTAGGCCGAGCGATGGCGGACATTTCGCTCGTCAAACCGCGCTGAAAAAAAAGCAACATGCTCCCACTTCTAACGAAGCAAATAGTGAGACGCATTTCAGAGTGAACCGCTGCTGTACGAACATGAAAGCTTAGGGATATTGTAAACGTTACATTCAACTGCTCTAGAGCACGAGCTTCAGAACGAACGACTTCACCGATTCTCACTCAAACGGGTTTCAATCTTGCAAATCAAGCATCATCGCATTGTCAGGTCACTTGATAAGTGTCCAAATATCCTCCTTGTCTAAGAAGGCACGTTAAGCTATTGGTTGGTCGTTATCATACTATGGCAATCGTTAAAATATTAATTTTAACGATTGGTATGCAAGAGCGTTAATAAAATATTTATAATTATACTTCCATATTTTGCAATGGCAATCGTTAATATAATAATTTTAACGATTGCCATAAAATGTTAACGACCAATCAACGGTTCTTCCATATTTTGCAAACCACTCCTCTTATAGGTACCACATAATGTAATGTATTATTTTGATATAGGTATAGTGTTTTCCCTATAATTATATATATGACGTGTCGTCCCATTACAGATCGGTTGCTGCGGTGCCGATGGCCCGATGGACTACATCAACCTGAACAAACCCTTCCCATCGGAGTGCAGGGACTCAGTCACCGGCAACGCATACTTCCATGGCTGCGTCGACGAGCTCACTTGGTACTTGGAGAGCAAGAGTGGGTGGTTGGCTGGCATCGTCCTGGCATCTTGCATGATTGCTGTAAGTGAATCCTTTATTGTTTCCTTTCGGACTGCAGAGACTCTGTCACCGGCAACGCATACTTCCATGGTTGCGTCGACGAACTCACTTGGTATTTGGAGAGCAAAAGTGGATGGGCTGTTGGCATTGTCCTGGCGTCCTGCATGATTGCTGTAAGTTATCCTTCCTTTATTGGTTTCCATCGAAGTGCAGAGATTCAGTCACCGGTAGCACATAATTCTATGGATGTGTCAATGAGCTCTCTTGGTACTTGGAGAGCAAGAGTGGCTGGCCGGCATCATCCTGGTGTCCTGCGTGATCGCTGTAAGTTAATCCTTTATCGTGTCTCATTAGAATATAAAGTCCTCTTTGCTGTATTTCATAGTGTGGACTATAATGGTCATGGGGAGTTAATGAATAATCGTCTCATGATGACGAAGTCACACAAACGACGACGGATTTCGGACCGACTAGCGGCTGTATCAAAGCTACTTTTAAATCCCAGTTCTGTATGACCGCAACCTGAAGGAGGTTCCTCACAAAAAGCGTGTCACTGCTACTCCAGTGCCCCTACAACGCGACGTTGCTGCACATTAAAACACGCCACAACAACATCATCATCGCCAAAGTTATTGAACCAAAAAACGCATAACGACATCACTATATATTAGATAGGTACTACCAGTATCTTTTTACATACATTTACTTTGAACATTTCGAATTCTGGTTTAACTCTATATAATAACGGCGTACGATCCAAAAAGTCCTAAATAAACATAACAAACATTAAAAGCTAATAGAAACCTCCTTGGCCAAGAAACGTAAACATAAATTAACGTCAACATCGCGTATTAAGTTAACGGATATACTTAGAGTTGGTATCCCAATCTTGTCTCATAATTAGAGGATCTGAACGTTCGTCTTGGGACGTATAAATACTGGTAAATAGACACTGTTGGAGGCTGTTTATTACCTTCGGTCACTTCGGTTAGTGGTAAATCGCAAATACTTGTTTGTCTTCTGGAAAAACACTATTGTAAGGTTGCTAAAGAAAAACAACTGAACGCCACAAAGTTTTCCTCTATGTTTAAGGGTTATTAGCATAAAAACAATAATGTACCGAAAGATTTTTGACATTTTTAGAATTATGTTTCTTAAATAAGACTGATTAATTAAAACTTCAAAGGAATAAAACCTTAGGCCTTTCATGTATATGATATTATACATCATACATACATACACATTAATAATAATATATTTATAAATTTTAATATATTTAATTTTTGTTATTATCCCGATGGGTCGAAGTGCTACTGGGAGAGGAAACCTTAGCAGGCCTCACTAAGACATATATTTAAATGTTATTGAATTGTTTCAGGTAATCAATGCTGTAATATCTATTATTCTTATTCACGCAGTGAAGAAAGAAGAGGATGAAGCGATAGCCTACAAATAGGCATAAGAGAAGTGAATAGTTTGTAAGTTAATATAGGCTAATAGAAGTATTCGCGACAGTTTGAGATTTTTTATTGTTTTATCATTGTATAATAAAGCAGGGTAGTTTTGAACAGAAGTAGTTAATTGAAAATATTGCATTATTCAGAAACCCATAACAGCTATGTCAGCACATAGCATGTTAGTCGTAAAAGTACACCATAAGTCCTTAATAAAAAAAGTAATTTGACATGACTAATTTAGCAAGTAATACATCATCATCATCAGCTCATTTATATGTCACCACTGCTGGGGCACGAGCCTTCCCTATGGATATTCATACATATGGACATATGGATTTCACAGCTACCCTGATCTAAGAAACATAACAATCTTTAATATGATAATAATTTTAAATGATCGTGGAAGTCACGGTACTTATATATAAATTAAATTTTTCGAGAACAGGCTTTACAGATCAGAGGAAAACCCGTTATTTTTATGCTGTATGGAAATACCTAGATTACCAGTTAATTTCGGTTAATTACTTTCCAGTTAATTACTACGCCCACTATCGGGGAAGCTTCTTACATTTTTTTAAGAAACGCCTTTTGCTATCCTGGTTACCCTGGTTGATCTTAGTTTTTATAGTGACGATAAATGTTTAGTATTCAGATCAAGAATAGATAGTAATATTAAAGCCTGGTACTGTTTTGTAGTGTTTCTATAATAATCAATGACATGTAATTGTATTTATCCATTTTTATTTACCACCGTTTGTAATTTAAGTATTCATAATTTAGGTAATAAAAGTAAAACACAAATCATGTTGCATTTTATTATAAGACTAGCCGTCATCCGCCCGCTTCGCTGTGCCAAAATAATGGATCAATGAATGCTAATCAAAATAATTATTAGGTTTACCAATATCTTTTATAGAATCTTAAGCGTAAAGTTTTTGTTCTTCTTTTTTCTTTTTTTATAGGCTATCATTTGAACAATCGCATGTTCTTACTACATTCAAATTTTCGGTCAAGCCGTTAAAAGTGGATATACAGACAGACAGACAGACAGACAGACAGACAGACAGACAGACAGACAGACAGACAGACAGACAGACAAAAAATTCAAAAATCGTAGAATTGGTGTCAGTGAGTCATAAAATGAATATTTATCCCAAAAGGAGGACGGGCATTATTGCCTAGGAACTAATAACAACATGCGATATATCATTGGAAAGGATTTTTTATGTACTTTTTTATTTCTCTTCTTACAGGGATGTTAAATAATAAGCAGATTCTACATAACTACTTCCATTTATTACTTTTATCAAGATTTACATAGAAACCATTAGCAAAACATGCGTATACACTTTTTATTTTTTTCACAAGAGACAGTTCCGTTCAATATGGCCGACTTATGGCTTATTTCAATCGATCTATTGACGATCGATTAATACTTATCGATTTTAGTTTTCAATCCATGTATTTGTAATTTTGCACTTATATTAATAAAAGATTATTTGAGCAGTATTTTTCGATTCGCCAACACTTTAATTATTGTTATGGCGGGAAGTGCCAAATCACTGTGTTGCAAAAGTTATGGCACAATAAAGAAGACTTAAACAAAAAATATTTTTTTCAGAATTTCATTATATATGGTTTAACAAGCATTACGTCATTTTAAGTAGGTACAGACGGCAGCAGATCAACCTACCACAAAATTTCAAATTTCTTTAATAAATTTTGAACCTTAGCATTTGGGTATAAAGATCATTATCGATTAAAGAAATTTGACAGTTTTGGATAGGTCGATGTGCAGGCGTGTGTACTAAAACTCAAGTAGTCTGTGCAGACAAATACTAGTCGAATAAGCATTATCAATATTAGTGTAAAATTACAAAATAATACATTATAGAAAACTAAAACCGATAAGTATTAATCGATCGTCAATAGATCGATTGAAGTTAATTAGTCGGCCATATTGAACAGAACTGTCACTTGTAAAAAAAAGTGGGTAGGATGCATGTTTTGCTAATGGTAGGTAATAAATAAATAATACTTTGGCTTTGTTTATCGAATTGTGATTTTTGCTATATTATTATGTTATCGACCTTTGGCTTTGTTTATCGGGTTCTGTGATTTTTGCTATATGTTATACTAGTAGCTAATGTTGTTTTACAAAAAAAAAACAAGAAATTGATGATAAACATAAAAACACCTAATATTTTTAAGGAAGAGTTTGGCTTTATTGCGTCTTAACTTTTTTTACACAAAAGCTTGAGACTTTCCACCATAAGAATAATTAAAGTACATTAAAAAATCTTTCCAATGATATATCGCATGTTGTTATTGGTTCCTAGGTATGCTTCCATATATTTTTGACAGTCCTCCTTTGTCAGAAAAATTGCAAGTACACACAGAGTCTACAGATTTATATAGTAGTATAGATATAGATAGTATAGATATAAATATTTAATTTTATACCACCACTCACAAAATGGAAGTGCCTAGCGTTTATCTCACCTGGTGGTGAGCGTGATGATAAAGTCGAGGATAAGGTGGAAGTGCACTCGAATACTTACTACTGAAGAATTGGCTATTTTGCTATCTATATATTAATACGTGAAGTGAGAAGAGTGAAGAACTTTGTACCCCTTTTTTACGAAAATTGCGCGGACGGAGGAGTATGAAATTTCGCACATTTATAGTTTAAATAGAGAAGTTTATCCGAATGTAAATATATTTTTTTAATTATGCATAAAAATACATTAAATCAATAAAACAAACATTACACTCACTACCATGTATTTGACTCACTCGCATATATACTCTTCAAAAATTTCAAAAATGGAAGAGGAGTGGCCGAAATCTGTCAATGCCAATCCAAACTCACATTCTATCTTTTTAAATTTTTCATTGCTTGTGATACAATACGTGCAGCCTTAATAAAATTACGGTTGAATTTCGACCACTGACCACCTAGTCTGAGGGCGTCCTACACTACGTTTGCCGATACGCGATCTCCACTCAAGAACTCGTTTACACCATCGGTTATCGGTTCTGCGGCTAATATGGCCGGCCCACACATTATTACATTATTTTACACATTGATTTACATATATTATTTTATCCTGACGTTCTGAACTCTTTGCAGGATCCATGGCCACAGGGAGACTGAGTTGTTGGTCGTCTCATAATTAATTAATAACTTGCATACCCTCTTTCTTTTGTTTTATCCCCGACGATCTGGTGAAGGTCGCGGGAAGCCGCTGGATGCGTGCAGCACAAAACCGGTCGTTGTGGAGATCCTTGGGGGAGGCCTTCGTCCAGCAGTGGACGTCTTTTGGCTGACATGATGATGATGATGATGATACCCTCATTTCAATTTAACTGGGCTCGTTCCGTTTTTTTTTTTTATACTTAGCTCGGCAAATGACTCCGTCCCACCTGATGTTAAGTGGAAATGAAGTCCAGACGCGAAGACAACTGGTGCAGCGTGGAAACAAACGTAGCATCAGTCAACTTCACTCTGCCGGCCCACAAGGTGCTTCTTCACGCCTCTCTTGAAGGACTCCATATCATAGGAAGGAGGGAAAACGTGTGCTGGTAGACTATTCCATCTTTTGGAGGTGCGACAAAGAAACGAGTCACCAAATTTCTTTGTGCGCGATGGGATATTTGAGACAGTGAATCGGTGACTCCGAAGAGCAGCACGTGTACTCCTATGAATAAAGGGAGAAGGTGGGATGAGGTCAAAGAGCTCTCGCCATGGTATAAGCGGTAAAACACGCTGAGTGACGCAACATCTCTACGCAATTGCAGAGATTCGAGAGTATTTACCACTTCTGCATTGCCGATAATGCGTTCAGCGCGACGCTGCAATCTGTCCAAGGCATCGAGAAGGTACTTTCAACAAGTTCAGGCATGTAAAATTGTCTCTATGGTTGTTTGTACCTCTTTGCTGGTTTTGTAATTGTAAGATCATTACCTAAACGTGTTGAATATTGTATTGAAAAAACGGTGGTCACTTCGAACACCTTCTAAAATAAATAAAAGTATGTGAAAACAATGCATTTTATTCATTTTAGACATCATGTTTCAAAGAGCAATTTACTGCTTAAGACCTGTAGGTCTTAAGATTAATCGATATCTAAATAGAAATAGTGTAAGTTTATTTTTTTCAAAACAACCGGGTTCGATTCCCGAGCTGAGTACAGGCTTTTTTTAAATGTATGAATGCAGTTTTTCTTCTTATTAAAATCGATGACATGGTTCCTAAGAACAGATCTTCGTATGTCTTATAGTTTCAGACTTTCTCATACTGACCGATTTAAATGAGACACCCTGTATAATAAGCACGTAGGGATAAAAAAAATCTGTAATTGCAAGATATAAAAAAAAATACTTTAAAATCACTTACGGAACACGATAGAATAGTTTAAAAAGAAATTGTTTGTTTGTTTGTATGTTTATTTGTTTGTTTGAACACGATAAACTCGAGAACTACTGAACGGATTTTGATCCGGTTTTACCGAAATGCTAAGAAAATTCCGGAGAATAACATAGGCTACATAAATACTCGAAAATTGTTAAATTTTGATTTGGTCTAAACCGGGGTTTAATCCTTGGTTGCTTGGCAACTGTTGTTTATTATGTAACATAGGGGAATTTTTTTAATGAGTTTTACGGCTCTGGCATTTGAGGCTCTGGCTCTCTATTGCTATCGTGTTTTACGGCTCTGGGTTCTTTGCCCTTTTGAGCCTGTCATTGATAGTTGTTGCCATGAGAATACCGATTTTGATGCGGTTATCACCAAAATGCTTAGAAAATTTCGGAGAATAACATACAAATCGAAAAATGTTAAACAAATTTTGATATACGTATTTACGCGACCAACTGTTAGATACGGTCGTTGAGTTATTATTTTAGAAAAGTTTTGTTACTCTCTTTTGTTTCATTTTCCAAAATAACCAATAATAATATGGCTATTTAGTCGCGCCTGCGCGCGGCGCCTATTGCAGTTTTCTAATACACAGAAATGTTAAAAGTTAAAACATTACCTATATTTGGCGGTATAAACCTCCGTGTCGTTGCCCAAAATAATGTCTCTTTTTTTAGTTATGCATAGAAATGTTACCTAGGTACTCATTAAATTTGGCTGTATAAAACTTTGTATCATTGCCCAAAATCATGTCTCTATTTTTTTAAATATTGCACATAGAAGATATCTTGAATTACATAGCTTGGCTGTATAAACCTTTGGGTCGTTGCCCAAAATACTTAATGTTATTTTTTTAAATCTATTTAGTGAAAAAACGCGAGAACAGGAAAATTTAAAAAAAAATTGGCGCTCAAATTTTGAAACGAACAGAAGGAAATTTTGATATTTTGCAATGCATTAAGTACCTATTTTTATTTTGTTAATAATTTTCAAATTATATTAATTATTCATTGTGTAAAAGTTTTTTAAAACATTTTATGCAGGTACGTTAAATATTTCAGTACTTATTCAGTTCTTATTAATTTTCAAATAAGATTTATTCAATGTGTAAAAGTTTTGTGAAACATTTGATGCAGATAAGTTAAAAACTTATTTCAGTACTTATTTTACATGTAAGCGGTTTCTTACTTTGGTTTCTTAACATGTTTATAGGATAAATCTGTGTTCAATGATACAATTTAAGTAAGTAAGTATCATAACAATTTTAATATCATAAAACCTATAAAGAATAAATTTTGTACATACTTCTAGATTACAGAAAAATGGTTTTTCCATTCTTCTATCGCATAAGACGATGGCTACCTCTGTTATCAGAGTTGCAAAAATGTTTAAGTTTGCAGGGTACAACTGTATTAGAGGCACGGATTTCAGATTTTTTTTTTATTAGAGGTAACTTCTTTCTGTGTCCTGTGATCTACCTCTAAAAAGCTACCTACCTAACAAGATGCCACGAAGAAGTTCAAATTTATCGCAAGTATGTAACATAAAATACTATACTGTTAATTGCCTAATAGACAATAATATAATTCATTACAGTTCTCAATTTATTGATATTTTGTATCTACGAATAAGAACATAGTTGGTAAATAGTTTTTTGTGCCTTATGGCCGACAACCAATAATCCTGGACCGCTACCTTCTACTCGATATCCAGCTTCGGTGGACAAGGCAAAAAAACATTTGAAGTTCTTGGTTGGACAGTATAACAGTAGACACATCTTAGCTAAGATACACCAGTGCCTAGGACGACTCCGGACGAGTACCTGAGCTGTAAAATACCAATTTTATTACATATAATTGAGCGTCAGTAAACCCATTTCAGGTTTGTATGACGTAGCAAATACGCGCAACCCACCGAGAAACGGTGTTGTATACTGAATGTATGTGGAGGGATAATTGAAACGGGAAACTGAGTGAGAATCTGTATGAACGGGACGATTCTGTGCTTCAAACTGAATATATGTATGTACATGGCAGAGATGATAGTCGAAAGAATAAGAGATAATGTATGAAAAATAATGATGGACGTAAAGGAGACACAGGAAGTATGCTAGAACCAAACTAAATGGAGATCGATTGTCTTTGTCAATCTCAGCATTCCCAGCTGAAAGGATATTAAAAGTGAGTAGATGTACGTATGTCGGTAAATACAATGTCAATTTTCTAAATTTCCGATGCATATAATTTTATTATACCCTAATAAGCTTAAATAGATACCTACATAAAAATTAAACTGTACAGACTACAGCTTTTAGCTCACGCGGACGAAGTCGCGGGCAACAGCTAGTTACGAATAAATATTTAACAAAAAAAGAGTTTTTTTTTCTTTATTTCAGTCGGGTAAGCGCAGTGCCTTTATCTCACGTCCTGATGATAAGTGTGGTGGTGGAAGCGCACTTCACCCAGATTCCTCATCTACTGAGGCACTGGCTATCTTATCTATGGCTGCTAGAACACAACAATGCTACAAACATTGATGTTATGGCGACATATTTAGATAAGATTTTATAATTACAATTTTTCATTTTTCGTTTTCTTTCCTTTAAATCTGTGTACTTAATTACTTTATATTGCCTTACACACTCATTTATATAATATAAGTAGAACGTAAATTAAATAATTTAATAAAAAGTAGCCCTCCTTTGATGTTGGATCCTGAATTATTTTCTTTGTTTCTTTGAAGCTGGCGTTAAGTAAAATGTAAAATATGATTTTACTAAGCTTACACTGAAAAACAAACAGGGATCATCGATTTCATTTTTCTTAAATCAAAATTTGATGTTTCTTTTGATCACGTTTAATTTAATTCTATTGTTATACTACGATCGTTGATCTAAAATATTATTATTTACCATCATAAAAATAAAGATTATTATTTTTATTACACTTTGAGTACTTTGATATGTTAAATTTAACAAATGGTTTACTCCATTTGTAACTATAGCTAATGACTGTTTGATAAAAATAAATGTTATTTTTATCGAGATCCAGTATCAGTCAAAAGGCGATTAAATGCGTAGTTAGAGATAGCAGTTAGTTAGATTTTTATTCGACTTGCAGTTCTCCGTAGACAAAAATAACTGTGACTCAGATTCTTACCAATAAAGCTAAAACTCCTAATAATACCATCTTTCATGTCCACGGTCAGCGTCAATTCTATTTCCCCCCCATAGCTATATAAATAAAGCTGTTTTCCAACGGTAATCTGTCTTTATGTACGTTGTTTACGCAACCGCCATAATGAAAACAACACTAACGGCGCGTCTTCACTTTGACTTTTCCGTTCGGGGCTCGGGTCCATTTCCTTGACATAACAACGGGCGGAGGAAGGAGCGTCTGCCACTGCTTTGTATGAATTCTCCCACGTGCGCGTGACCATAATATGTAGGCCTACCCCGCTCCTCCCACGAGCTACTAAACTACACCGCTAAAAGGAGTCGCTCTAGCCATTGATAGCTCAAAGGATGTGGTCCGGGATATTAGGGACGTAAATCCGCTCTGTTATCGTTTCATTTATTCCGTAATAAGTTGTGATCCGTCGACGCTTGATAGATTACTTATTGGAGGAAATTAGAACGGCTCAATGTCGACGTCGTATTCTATGAATACAATAAAAGTGAATCGTCTGTATTTTTAGATTGAATAACTGTGAGAATAAGCTGCAGAGGAGCTATTAAATATACGAAATTATTTTATTTGGTGCTGGCAGACTCTTCATGGTCGTTGATTATATAATTATATAGAGTTGCTGGATTCTTCCGGGTATACTGAATTGATTTACCATTAATATGAAAACTGTAGTGTTATGTCATTATAGGTTTATTCTAATATTACCTATATTGTTAGATGTCGAAGGATGCCGCTAAGTGTAAGCTGGTGTAAGTCTGTTTCTCTTATATAATTTGAGAGTTTGACTGTAGGTATTATGGTCGATTTTCAATTAACCCTTTTGAACACTATCACTAACCATTTAGGCATATAAATTTGACATGCCGATATCGTAAGTTATATTGATATACAGAGAAGTGGCATTTGGTTTTTCTCTTACGAATCGGCTGCTGAGTTTCGCCTATATGCTAGTCCCAGTCTCGTACAAGTCAAACCGTGAATAAATTGTTGCAATTGATTGACGAATCGGACCATTCCCAAAGCCGCCGAAACGCTTCCCGAAAGAGCTCGTGTAATGTTAATTATTCACTTGGAGCCAATACAAAAGAGTTTTGGATGCGAATTTGCTAAAAGTTCGATGCCTCTAAACTCAAGGGCAAGATATTTTGACCTTCTACCCTAATATCGGATGATCGATGACTTAATTGCTGACATTGGCTCACATTGACTTACGAATTGCGGCTAAATTTGCACAGACCAGAACACCATAGCAGAGTATTGTAGAAACCAGAAAGTAAGGTCTCAAATCTCTCTCTTAGCATATTTTTGATGACATTTTTTACAATTTTATACGCCATATAGTTGATTATATATGTAGCTAAAATAGATATATTACGTAACAGGAGCAACAATATCTGTTGTATCACTCAAACTTAGTCAAACATATCGCCCGGTACACAAACCAGCAGCCATACCAACATAAACAGTTATATATCTCCACAATCTGCGCACACAGTTCGACATATAGACAGACATATAGCTCGCACACAACTAACGGTAGATACAATAAAGCCGTACACTCTTCCACACATCCGGTGAACGGTTAATATCCGGTGAGGAATGTTTATGGCCAACAAACAACGACTTAAGGCAAACAGCACCGGCTCCCGGTCTAACTTACTTCGGCTAATTGTTTGCCCACCAACTTTATTACAAATGGCCCGATATAATTTGCCACTAATCTGCGTTGTGCGTTAATCAAATTGTCCTGTTTGCTCACCTGAATTATAGGCGTTATTCGGTTAGCCTGAATTATCGTTAATCAAAAGTGTTGGTCAGTAAGTATGCTTTTTGGGAAATTGCATTATTGAGTGCATTAATGGGATTCTTGATTAATTTAGTTATACTCATTGAAGTATCCAACTTAAAGATATTTTGTTGGTAGCACTGAAGTGACGACACAAACGAGATATCTCAACAGTTTAGGACCATGTCGCTTTAAAGTATTACCTAATGATTTCCAAGGAATATAAAGCTGACAGAAGTAACTTTGACATGGTACTAAAGCGCTTATTGGTATTAGAATCAACTGTACCTACATAAGTGACAGGAATAGTTTTCGGAAGATCGAATTGTAAGAACGAAAACAGTGGTCGAACCTCTTTTCCTTTTGTTATAACCTTTTGATACTGTATATATTTTACAACTGGGTAGTGGTAGGCTTTCACCTCAATTGGTGGTATATGATGATAAGAACAATGGTGGAAGCGCAATTCACCGTTTCTCAACCATTAAGGAGTTTCGCAGTGGTTAAGGGGCTATCACTAACCGTAGAAACTTAACAATGCTACATGCGAACATTGCTGTTAAGGCGACAGATTTAGTCAAAATGCGTAATAGTAGTCCAACTGGCTAACCAATTGGACTTATATACTATACCAAGATTATACCAAGACCTGCCATCAACCGAACCGGATACAATATAAACCTCTTACAATATTTACATGTAGGTACCAATTATTGTTTTTAAGAATAAGATTGTAAATAAATTAATTTGGGAATCCATAGGGAAGGCTCGTGCCCCAGCAGTGGGGACATAAAATGAACTGATGATGATGATAATGATGGCAAACCATTCGGCCACAGAGGCGCCTTGCCATATGTTAGTAGCTTTTGCGAAAGGTAAGTACTTGATTCAATTATAAACGATAACCAGAACGACAAAAAAGGCAGTAAAAGGTCCAAAGGTACTACATCACAAAAGAGCAACAAATTCAGCTTAGAAATGGTATTCGTTAAAAATGAAATGGTGCCTGCCATAAAGCGGGGAAGGCGAATATTGTCGGATAAATTACGTCGACCGCAAACTCTTGAATCGCAAATTGATCCGCAGGTTTTATTGTGGCCAATCGGATTCGCATTACGAGGGAATTTACAAATTTCGAAAAATAAAAAAAAAACAACAAAGATGTCGTTGCTACATCGGCTCGCCCTCCCTTGAAATTTTCATATTGCAATTGAACAGATTACATTTCGGTCTGTGGTTCTTTTATGGTATTTTTGTGTATAGAAGAAAGTGAGTCACCCTCGTTATTCATGCATTAGATGCAAAATCAGTAGAGCATAGAAGGGAGAATGGGATATGTTTTACGAATTTCATTTGAGTATTCAATCGAAAACGAATGTTAAGTTATCAGCGCTTATTACGTGTAGGCCCATTAAAATTTTCTTTTCAATTTATTGTTCAACACTAATAAGTACTATATATGGTAAAGTTATGTTTAAGTATCGTCGGACCACAAGGTGGACCGACGATCTGGTGAAGGTCGCGGGAAGCCGCTGGATGCGAGCAGCACAAAACCGGTCGTTGTGGAGATCCTTGGGGGAGGCCTTTGTCCAGCAGTGGACGTCTTTTGGCTGAGATGATGATGATGATGATGGTAAAGTTTGTATGTACGATGTAACGTCTGAAAACTAGTGAGGCGATTCAACAAATAAGTAAATAAATGTTTCCCCACACTCACACCAATTATCTAGCCCCAAGAAAACTTCCTTAAGAAACTCGAGAAATGGTTAACTAGACAACGGATAAACATACTTAATATACTTAAACACCAAGACCCGAAGCAATTTAGAAAACAGGTATTTCTAAATTGATTCGACCGGGAATCGAACCCGGGACAAATCAATTTGCAAACAGAAATGTAGGTATACACTGTCTCATGTATCTGACACACGCTATATTTTATTATGAGATGAGCAGCAATGTTTTTAACCACCATTTTAAAAATGTAAACGATAATTTATTATGAATGTATTTTTTTTATTTAAACAAAAATATATGTTTTACTTAATCTAAGTGTAACAGAAACCAGAAAAGAAAAAAAGAAAATAAAGGTTTATTCGTATACTGCAATTATCACATTCATATTGCATAAACGTACGACATTCTTTTATAAGTATAGGAACATAAAAACGAAGGTAACCTCACTTTTAACTTAAAATTGGGTAATTTCAATTTTTAATTTATGATTTGTAATTTATGAAAAATAAATATTAAGAACTTCTTGGCACAATAAATAGCGTGTTTCAGATCCAATCAGTAAATATGGTAGTTTAGCAATAGGGTTACTTAGGGTTGCCAGATGTTCTTTATTTTATAGGACGTCTTCATTTTCAGCCCTTAATATGAGTGTCCCTTATTCTGAAATAAAGATTAGAGGACGATACTTCGTCCTTTATTTGGATAAAAATTAACGCATCGGTAGGTCACGTCAGTACGTAAAATACATCTCGAACTAGAAGTGACACTTTCATAAAATGACACCTTACTAAAATAAGAGTATAACCAGCTCAGAATAATAACTAAATTAGTTATTGTTCTAAGATAACCAGCGGACCACAGAGGCATTAAAAATACGTCATAAAGAAGAAGTTGAAGTTTTGTAAAGTATTGACATACTGAAATTCAGTAAAAAGTACTAGAGAGATTTGAACTCGCACAAGATTGCGGGCGTGTACACCCGCAATCTTCTGACATACGGATCATTCGGTCGTACAGGTCAGCTCATACAAAGCGTATTCAGAACCAGCTTGTGTAAATTTCAAAACAAAACACTTTTACGAAATCGTAATTTGTTTGCAACTAAGCTATAAGTAAATAATAAACATTTTAATACATAAAATTTATAGCTATTACTTATTACAATCTAACCCAGCGGGAAATCTGCCACACCAGTCATCGTCCTCAATCATCATCAGCTCTTTTTTTGTCCCCACTGCTGGGGCACGAGCCTTCCGGATAGGGAGAACGGGCCATAAACCACCACGCGGGCCCAGTGCGAATTGGTGGTTGTTAACGACTACTAATGCAGCCGGGACCAACGGCTTTACGTGCCTTCCGAAGCACGGAGAAGCTCGATATGATACATTTTTGGTCACCCATCCGATGACAGGCCTTTGCGAAATTGCTTAACCTCAGCACTCGCAGACCGGGCGCGTAAACCACTGCGCCATCGAGCTTCTCAATATTACTGTTCATATAAATATATTTGTAAATAAAATAATAATAATACATGTTCGTGACCTCGTATCTATTTGCGCACGTCCAATAATTTCCTATCGCGGTATTGAATCAAAGTGTGATATGAAGTGGTCAGTGTATAACCCTATCCATCCAATTGGCCGGCGCTGGTGCAGCCGGCGGCAATATCCGGCCTTGAATGACGTGTAATGCGTGTCGGTAGTAGGAGTGCCACTTACTCCGCAAATACGATTCCCAATGCAGACATCAGGTAGGTTAAGATGATCCAAAAAAATATCATCATCATCATCGGCCATCTCAGTCCACTGCTGGACATAGGCCTCCCCTAATGAGCGCCATAGCGCCCTGTCAAAAAAAAATGATCCTAAGTAATTAGAAGTCCAACGAATTAGAGACCCCAAATTCAAGAATCATAATTATCTTATCAGCATCCCACTGTAGGGCACAGGCTTTGCCACATGCGCAAACGCATGGGGTATAAAGCCAAAAACTAGCTCATTACGAGTCGAGTTTTAACGTCTACCCTCTAACGATAACAGTCGGGACCAAACCCTAAGATTGAAGGGCTCGAAAAGTTAAGCAAGTCGGAACTCGAAATATTTTGGTCACCCATCCGATTACCTAGCATTGTATAAGTTCCTCACTTGTATGATAGAAACGAAAACGTGCAAGCCGCTGCACCATCAAGCTCGTCTCTAGTAAACAAGTCCTTTTATGGCCAATTTACAAAAACCGCAACATTCCTACATATTTGCGAACGGTTTTCTATCATGATAATCAGCCTACAATAAAGCCGCTGCTGAATATAGGCCTTTCCAAGTGCACGCCATAGCCAGATCAGCAGCTACTTTCATCCAGCTCTTGCTAGCCGCCTTGCGATGATACGTATAGCTATATAATGCTAGAGTCCTATAGCTGCATTGAATGGAAGTGCGTTAAGAAGAGATCAGTGTATAACCCTATCCATCCAATTGCCCCGCCCTGGTGCAGCCGGCACGGCGGCAATATCCGGTCCTGAATGATGTGTAATGCGTGTCGGGAGGAGTGCCACTTACTGCGCAAATACGATTCCCAATGCAGATATCGGGAGGGTTTAGATGAACAAAATATATGAGTCGTAGGTAAGTAATTATTTATTTAAGTCGCGGAAAGACGCTGGATGCGCGAACAGCACAAAACTGGTCATTGTGCAGATCTTTGGGGGAGGCTTTTGCCCAGCAGTGGACGTCTTTTGGCTGAGACGATGATTTATTTATTTATTTTTATTTATACATTTTGGATCGCAATAGTACAAATTCAAATTCAAATTCAAAAATCATTTATTCAGTTTAGGCTACAAGTAGCTCTTATGAATGTCGCTATGCCATCGGTTCGTAAGTCTACTCTGGGCGGGAGATCTTGCACTGAGAAGAACCGGCAAGAAACTCAGCAAGTGTCCAGCTCTTTTCTCCCTTACAGCGTCAAAAAAAATAAAAATTGAAAAATGCCCTATCATAGCAGGACACTTTCCATTACAAATAAACACAAAAAAATATAGAAGACAACCACAAAAGGTAAAAAAAAAAAAAAAAAAAAAAAAAAACAAATCTAATATATCAAATTTACATCTGGTATAACAGAACGGCAGAACGGTACAGGTAAGCTTATCTCTAAAAAGAGATTTCTTCCAGCAGACCATGGTGACATGATAGTATGAAAGAAGCTAGTTAGATAGACAAACTGCGCACAGAACTATTAAGAAAATATGATATTTAAATAAGCCGTCACCTGCCCGCTTTGCTGTGCGAAAATTTGTGAATAAAATTTAATTTTTTTTTAAATTTTTTTATAGCCTGTCATTTGCACAATCTTATGTTCTTACTACACACAAATTTTCATCATGATTGGTCAAGCCGTTCTTGAGTTATAAAAGGACATACAGACAGACAAAAAATTTAAAAATCGTAGAATTGGTGTCAGTGAGTCATAAAACGAATATTTATCCCAAAAATTGTCAGAATAATTGCATATACAGACAGAGCCTGCAGATTTATATAGTAGTGTAGATTATAGACTCTAAATCCAAGAAACATCATCATTATCTTTTTCCACGTGCACAAAAGACATGGAGTATAGGACCATAAGACACAAAGCTGGCTGAAATCGTGTCGAGTTTTAACAACTGCCATGTAACGATAACGGTAACATTGAAAGGTACGTAAAGCATGGAGGAGCTCGACATATTTTGGTCACCCAGCCTATAAGAGGTATTTTCACTTATCATATATGATCGGTTGATCGCCTACAGTTTAAGAGAGAGAATGTTAAGATGAACAACATTTATACCGATATGTTTTTAGAAAAAAATAACTAAGTTGTCCTTCAAATTAATCCTTCAAAGAAACCAGCCAACTCCTAGTTCCCTTATTTTTACAAGAAAATATAATTCCGTAAAACCTTTAAATATTGTAATAAGAAAGGATCAAAAATAATACCTATTATAATTATAAGCATTAACTAGTTCAAAATAGATAATACAATAACAAATCGGTTCGTTATTATTTTTTTATGTTCCTATCGTAAAGTCAGGATAAATAAAACAGGCTCATAACTAGACACTAGGCAAGTAGCTCCTCCAATCATATTCCAAGCTAGAACATGGTGTATTCTCGCGCCAAGTAAATTGCTTACACTCAGCGGAAATACGACAGTTGATTTCTCATTTGAGATAATATTCTGTATGTCACAGCAACTACATAATACGTACGATGGAGAGCGAACATGTTCGTCTTACGCGACATTCGATAAAATAAACTACTTGTTGGGTTAATCGTAACTTTCTACGTTGTCATTGGTTTGTGATATTTAACCTTTTCACCGCCCAACTATCCTGCACGCGATGTCCCGCTGTACGCCAACGTATAAATGTATTTTAATAAAGTAGGTACAAAGAAGAACTTCTATAGAAGTGCTGGCGTGGATGGCACGAAAATCTCGAACTTCTATAGAAGTTGTTGGCGGTAAAAAGGTTAATATACCTACATAAATTAAAATAAACTATCAAGTATTTGTTACTTTTTTCTAAATATAAAAACAAATTTAAAAGAAGTTGGTACATATTCAATAGCCAGTAAAAGAGGTAGTTTCAGTTAAAAAATATCGATTAAGGAAAACAACACATAGGTACACGCATCTAGGGAACATCAGTGAATGTAAGTTAACATGTTCCAACAACCTTCACTAGAATATTTTTCTCTATTTCTACCTTGTATGCTTATAATATTATAAACACTCATTAATTTAAAATCGATATATCTGAAGTTATCATCAAATTAACATTAAGGCATGATTTCTCCGTTCCAACTTGAAGATTCTAGAAAAACAAGTGAGAGATATTCAATCGAAGTGGACAGAAGGCTCTTATCCAATTAGCCGAGAAGCCTCCGGAGGAGAGCACTGGCAATATCCGGCCCTGGATGATGTAATGCGTGCCAATTGGAGTGCCACTTAGCAGAGTAAATACGGCCGCTGATTGGCTGCGTCCGAGTGTGCCTTTGGGACTTTTAAATCTGTAATTTGCTAAATATATTTAAACACCTATACGTGGCGAAATATCTGTATCTATATGTACTTTGTGGTTGGCGCATGGACCGATACATTTTAATATTATGAATTTAGTCGCGTCTTAAGTGAAACTGTCCCTGTGACCACGGACCTTATATTTATTTATTTATTTATCATTGGCACAGTTACAAGATACAAATCATACAATACAAAAAATACAACAATACAATTACATAAACGTATAAATTTGTACCTCTATTACAACTGCGCACAACATCGAAATAAAATATTACATATAAAAACAGCTAACTAAAAATACTAAAAAATAAACGTATACTTAATTATAAAAATATGTAGATAGCTATTAAATCAAATGTCCTCTTCATTACATACTTTTAATAGTCTTAACAAACATATTGAGGCTCTGGTGGAATATATCTAGCTTTTTGCTTACTTTATTATATTGCCCGCAAAAGCGCGCGAGAGGGCTGTGATGTGATACATTAATTTTAGCAGAAAGTAGAAAAAAAAGATGTTGCCTACAGTCAGACCTATTATTAACTTTCAGCGAAACACGGCTTAAGATATCAGTGTCCACTTTTGAATTGACGATTTTGTACACCATCAGAAGGTCACTGATATGACGTCTTTTGTAGTGGGAATTCAAATTGAATCGGTCTTGAATTTTATTTTGGTAAGATTTTGCTGTTGACCTCAAACTGCTTTTACAGTAAGAAACTTAAAGGGATCCTGAATCCGTGTGATCGATAGACCGTCAAAGGGTTCCTAGAGGTAATGCCATCGCCAGCATGTCCCCGATCCCTACTAGATTGTCCGAGGGGTTCTGATAAGATCGGGTGATGTAAGGAAATTCTTAAAAGTGTTCCATATCAATGTGTAAAGTTCGCGTAATTTTTCTAAAACATTATGTAGGTATACGAGTATTTGATTAACACGTTCATTGCCAGAGCTAAAATTGGAGTTGTCTGCTGGTGGCCCATAACATTTTTTTTAAATTAATTAACTCTTCAGAACAACAAGCACTATTTGCGGGTGTGGACTTTACAATAGCTCAGTCCTTTCTCTAGAGGCCCTTAAAATACACATTTGCGATAACGCTACGGCCCACGCAATACTCTTCAAACAAAACTCTTCGGACACTTCACGCGACGTCGCGTGAAGGGCAATGAACGTGTTAAAGACCAACATTTTGCCATGCGAAACAAGTACCTATAACATCTTACAATATAGGTAAGTATAAAATAGTTACCAGTATTAAATCTTTTGTAACAAGTGAAGCAAACAAACAATTGGATCCAACCACGTTTTCATGTGAAAACTTCAAAGCAACGACCAACACAATTTCCTCAATTAACACTGAGTTCATCCTTTAACCGATCATATTTCATAGCGTAGAAAAAAAACGATATTTCATAATAATAAATTTATCGTATCAACGCTCAAGAAATCTTGCGAGAAAACTTTCTCCCGGGAAAAATCGTTTAGCTCAGCCTATACACATTAATTACATACAACCCTATCAACGTGCACGCGTTACGAGATTCTATTAAGGATCGTTTACTCGCCCCCCACCCGAGACTAGATAAATCGCCCATTATAAACCAATAATAGCAGCATCCACTGCAGATGCAAGCTGAGGTATTTCTAGGCGCACATGCTGCTGTAATTACTGTTTCATTGTATGCACGGGCGACTGACTACGAAACACGATTCTACCTTTAAAATACCTATTTTTAACGCAAACTTTATTGCAAGTAAATGAAAATTTAAAAAAAACTGTTGAAATTGACCTAAAATATATTTAAATTTCATTTCACATTCAAAATGAGAAATACATGCACTGGAAGGATTTTAAATTATATTTATTCTTAATGAAACCCTAAATAAAATAATATTTTTATCCTTGATATTAGTAATATGATTTAGTTCCTATTTATAAGTTAATCTGTAACTACATTTTTCTTTCAGTGTGTGAGAGAATAAAACGTTTAACTATCAAACATTATTTACATATAATTTTACGCAAATGTTGCAAACAAATTACAATTTGTAGGTGCACTGCGAACTTACATAGTTTGTTGTGACGCGGCATGTCATGGGGTGCGAATTTGAATTCCGCTCGTGGATTATTTTCAAAACTTTGTCGTTTTTAAAATTATCGGTCTATCGCTCTACTGAACTTAATTTTTAGTTACTATGTTACGTAGTTCGATTGTACTCTTGTCTTGAATCTCTTTTAGGTAAATTTTGCATCTCCTGCGGTCAAGTGTTCCTATGTTAGCTAGGCTATTATTACCCATAGTTGTCTATTGTACAGTCAGCCACAAATAAATCATAGCATTCTAAGTGGCAAAAAATAAGTTGATAGTCTTTAATGCGAAATTATGATTCAAATCAATTCTAAAAATGATGTAATTCTAAGTTATATAATATCAACAAACCGTAACAACATTAACTATTAAGTTACACATCGTCTAAAGGACAAATTACACAAACGGCATAGACACGCAATGTGTATTGAAGCGAATTTCTGTCACCAATGCTCCCCGCGGCCGCTACAGAGGCGCACACAGGATATTGAACAATTTCCTTAGCACAACACGTAATTGCTTTAATTTTACGACTGTACACAGACCGTGTACGTTAATCACCGCTCGGTAACGTTAAGGTGGAGATATACAAGAGCAAATGCTTGTAACAAAACAGAACATTGTGCCGCTTTAATGTGTCACCCTTTTATGAACACGACTGTCAACCAAAAGGTTGAGCAAAAGGTTGAGAGCGTCGTGCTCATTGTGTGTGAGAGTAAAAGTTACAACTTTATTTTACAAACCACTATCGAATTTTCTTACAAAAATTCGATACGATTGAGTTATGAGTGATGCGATTGAGTTGAGTTACTCGAAGAACTGTTACCAGTTCTTCGAGTAACTCAACTCAAGCGCAGGCGATCTT